>OX451741.1:1343294022-1344609999 GCA_948472305.1 Vicia faba | reverse complement strand
ATATATATAATATATATATATATATATATATATATATATATATATATATATAATTATATATATATTATATATATATATATATATATAATATATATATATATATATATATATATATATATATATATATATATATTATATATATATATATATATATATATATATATATATATATAATATATATATATATATATATATATATATATATATATATATATATATATACTTTTATTTTATTAGATATTTTAGAATAAAAATATAAAATATTACACTTTTATTTTTATCATTAAATATACTTAAAAATACTTTTTCTAAACATATTTTATTTTTTTACACATACTATTTTATTTTTATTGAATATAAATAAAATAATTAATACATTTACTTTCTTAAAGAATATTAGGGTTTTACCCTTAACCAAATAAAATTAATCTTTTTATTTATTTCTTTATTTTCCACATTAAATATCTTATATACATTAATAAACAAAAACCCTTTTTTGCATAATTCATATTATTTGATATATTTATTTATTTTGTTTATTTAAATATTGTCCATTTATTATTTATGCATTTAAATTCAATTTGGATGTAATAGTAAACTAGGGTTTATATTCCTTGTCAAGTACACCCCCATTCAAAGATTGTACCCCCATCCCCATAATCATGTTGTAATAGCTTAGCCTTTTAATTCTCGCACTTTACGCTTTCAATTATGCCATGATTAGAGAATTATGATTTGTATGCAAAAATCAAAATCAACAAGTAGGGTTACAATCCACTTGTTGCCTTCAAAAATGGGCCATGTTATGCATGTTGGGTACTTTGGCAAAACAAAAACAAAACAAAAGATCATAGTCCCTCGATGACGCTATCTTGGTTGCCTAAACAAAAATGATCAAGTCCCTCAAAAATTTGCCAAAAATACTTGACACAATTGCTATCATGGTCTATATGATGACCCGCGCCTGTCCCATTTAACATCCTAATACAAGGCTGTTTACCAAATGCAATGGTAAAACAACACTGTCAAAAGGGTTAAAAACATATAGGAAAGATCTTTGAGTAAAATTGGGGTAGATAACTCTTAGTTACTTGATCAAAGCTTGCAAAAACATCCTTGCTATTTTCAAACACATCTCACAACACAATTTCAAAATATTTCCCAAATCAAACTTTCAAAACATTGAAACATCTTTTCAAAAGACAAAAACACCTTTGTATACATTCAAACAAGAATCATTACAAAGGTTGCCACAATGATGGAGTCTTTTCAAAACATCTTTCAAAACCACACACAAAGCACCATTGCAAACAATTGAAAAGCAAAAGCAAGTGATCTAAACAAGTAACTAAGAGCCCATGGATAACCATGGATGAAAAGGGTGCTTGCACCTTCCCTTTTCATAATCTACTCCCCGAACCCAATAAAACATCTCAAAGGTCTTTCCTGTGCTTTTTGACCTTTCTTAGGATAAAATAAAAAGTCGGGTGGCGACTCTTGCTAAATCGAAACATTTGCGAACACAAAATGCAAAATCCCAAGTCAGTTTTCCCACCGTATCACAAAAGGTCTTCCTTCAACTGGAAGCATCAGAATAGGAGGTTCCTGAAGATACTCTTTGATTCTCTCGAAAGCATTCTGACATTCATCATTCCATTTTACCACTTGATCTTTCTTCAGCAGCTTGAAGATTGGCTCACAAGTAGCAGTCAGATGTGAAATGAATCGGGCAATGTAATTCAGCCGTCCCAAAAAGCCTCTAACTTCCTTTTCTGTGAGAGGAGCCGACATCTCTTGTATAGCTTTTACCTTGGCAGGGTCCACCTGAATTCCTTTATCACTAACGATGAAACCTAGCAACTTACCAGACCTTACCCCGAAGGTGCACTTGTTCGGGTTCAACCTTAGCTTATACATCTTCAACCTGTCGAACAGTTTCTGGAGATGGTCAAGGTGTTCTTCCTTAGTTTGGGACCTTACGATCATGTCATCAACGTAAACCTCAATCTCATGGTGAATCATGTCGTGGAACAAAGCGACCATGGCGCGCTGATAAGTTGCCCCAACATTCTTCAATCCGAACGACATGACCTTGTAGCAGAAGGTGCCCCACTGTGTAACGAAGGTTGTCTTCTCCATGTCTTCGGGAGCCATATTGATTTGATTGTAACCAGAAAAACCATCCATGAAGGAGAAGACCTTATGTTGCGTGGTGTTGTCGACCAAAACATCAATATGAGGAAGTGGGAAATCATCATTGGGGCTCACCCTGTTCAGATCTCTATAGTCCACACACATCTGCGCCTTACTATCCTTCTTAGGAACAAGAACAACATTGGCAACCCACTGCGGGTAAGAAGTGACAGCTAGAAATCCCGCGTAAAACTGTTTCATGACTTCAGCTTTGATCTTCTCAGACATTTCAGGGCGCATACGGCGAACCTTCTGTTTTACCGGAGGACAGTCTTCTTTGGTTGGCAGGCGGTGTACCACAATATCGGTGTCTAAACCAAGCATATCTTCATAAGACCAAGCGAAGATCTCAACATAGTCGCGTAGCATCTATATTAACCATTGCTTGATACTAGGCTCCAGATTTACACCTATCTTGAACTCTTTCCTGTCTTCCTCTGTATCCAAATTCACCGATTCAACTGGCTCTTCATGAGTCTGTATTGCCCTCTCTTCATTTACAGCCCTGGCATCCTTGAGGGAAGCCATCTTCATTGGAGGTTTGTCAGCAGCAACTTCAGTTGACGCCAAAGTCTGGGGAACCTTTTCAAAGTTCTGACAATGGGTTTCGATGAACTCCTCATCCATCTCCACATAGCGAAAGGAATTAAGATGGCTCACCATATACTCCTCTTCACCTTGAACCATGACGATCTTCCCCTTTACCGGATATTTCAACATTTGATGGAGCGTGGAAGTCACTGCCCCAACCTTATGAATCCACGGGCGACCCAACAAGCAAGAATATGATGGTCGGATATCCATCACATAGAGAGTAGATGCAAAAGTCTGAGAGCCAAATTTAACAGGGATGACCACCTCCCCGTGCACCATCCGTTTTGACCCGTCGAAAGCCCTGACCACAATATTGCTCGGTTTTAGAATCAAACCTTCACAATCCAAACGGTCTAATGCTTTCTTTGGCAAAACATTCAATGAGGATACGGTATCCACCAGTACATGGGCCATAGTAGTGCCCCTGCACTCGATTAAGACGTGCAGAGCATCATTGTGATTTCTTCCTTTAGCAGTCAGATTTGCATTTGAGAAACCCAACCCATTGTCGGCAGTCAAGATAGCTACGCAATCCTTGAATTGATCGGCAGAAGTCTCTTGCGATACATGCGTATTTTTGAGGAAAGCAATTAAAGCATTTGCATGGGTTTCAGAACATAATAATAAGGACAACATGGAGATTTTAGACGGGGTCTTCCCCAGCTGCTCGACTACGTTGTAGTCACTCTTCTTGATAATCTTCAGAATTTCCTATATCTCCTGCTTAGAGGTTTCTACGATGATCTTCTTAGGTGCCTCCGTCTGGGCAGGCTCACCTATGGTTTCTTTGCCCCGAGTTCCATATGGCTCAGCGATAGGGGTGATAACTGGAATAGGCACTGGGATGGTAGCTGATGTACTAGCAGATGGAATGACAACAGGTTTGTGAACAGTCGGAGGGGAAATCTCAGGAGAAAAGAGTCTTCCGCTTCTTGTGACCTTGCTAGCCCCGACAATATTGCTGACATCAACGTCAACTTCCTCACTTTTTAAGTATTGCTTAACTCCATGGTAATACACATCTGCACCATAGTGCCAAGGGACAGCCTTATCTGAAGTGTATGGGATAGGACCAGGGACAATAATTATTAACGGAGCAACTCTTGGGATGGATGTAATCCTAACAGGATTTCTTGAGGAAGCCTTGGAAGGATTGGCAGAAATGGTTATGAGGGCAACATCTTCAATTGGAACCAACAGAATCGTAGTCTTCTCGAACAGGATCTCTTTATTATCCATCAGGCGCTGAACACCTGATTTCAATGAGTGGCAACCAGCAGGAAGAATTGAACACATGTGGCAACCTTCGCCATAACCCGAAAATAAACCGGCCAACAAGAGATTCTTCTTAACTGTCATCAAAGGAGTAGAAATTTCTTCCACGGAGGTCACAAATAAATCATCGTCCACAAAATTCACTCCATGACCATGTTTGGGCATGGGAGCAGTTATGACATTGGGCTTCTCTGGAGCGTCAAAATCAATCTCTTTGGCTTCGATCAAGTCTTGAACTTTGTTCTTGAAAGCCCAACAATTGTTTGTATCATGACCTGGGCTATCAAGGTGATAGGCGCAATGGGCGTTCGGGTTATACAATGGAGATGTGGTGCTGGGATTCTTCAGGGCTTCCCTTAGAGTTACCAGGTTGGTCTTCAATAATTGTGGTAGAATTTGAGACAAGGTCATATTGAGCCGAGTGTATTGTCTCTGTGGTCTCTCCATTCTTTGCTGATTGTTGCATTGTGGGGAAACAATGGGTCTTGATATCACTACCGCATTCACTGATTGACGATGTTCAGGTCTGCTTTGGCCCCTCGAGCCGTAGACTGCACTATCTTCTTTCTTACCGATGAAAGGCTTCTTTCCGCACTTGATGAAGTACCTTTATGTATCTTACCACTTCAGATACCAGCTTCTACTCTCTCCCCAGTCAAAATCAATTCAGTAAACCCAGATGACGAACTGCCGATCAGATGATTGAAAAATGGACCCGATAGTGTCCCCAGAAACATATCAACCAACTCCCTATCAGACAAAGGGGGTTGGACTCTTCCAGCCAAATCTCTCCACTTTTGAGCATAGTCCTTAAAACCTTCGCTTGCACCCATAGACATACCCTGAAGCTGAGTATGAGTGGGAGCAAGATCGGCGTTATACTGATACTGCTTGTAAAAAGCAGCAGCAAGGTCTTCCTACTTTCGGACGTTGGCTCCTACCAATTGATAAAACCATTCAAGCTGAGTCCCTGACAGACTATCTTGAAAGAAACGCACCCACAAATTTCTATCAGTAGTGTGGGGTTAAATTTTCCGGACATACGAGCGAAGATGGAGTTTAGGACAGGATACTCCATCGTACTTAGCAAAAATCGTAGCTTTGAACTTATGAGGGATCACCACTCCTGATACCAATCCCATCTCTCCAAAATCCAGATTAGGGATCCTATGAATCTCCATAGCACTCAGACGGTCTTCTAGTTGTTTGTACCTATCCTCAGTAGGAGGATATTGCTCTTCATCATAATCAGTGTCATCATCAGAAATGGCAGGGCTAGGGCCCTTTTCTTCTTCTTGGTTCTCCCCTTCCTTGGATGAAAGGGACATATCAGCTTGCTGTTTCAACCTATCACCAAACCTTTTACCCATACTCAGAAGAACGACCTTCTTCTTCTTCTTATTCTTCTTCTTCTTCTTCTCTTTCTCTTTCTCTTTCAGGATGAGAGCTTTCAAATCCTCTTTCCCTTTAGCCAAGCTCAAGAGCATCTCTTGGAATTGGGCGTTTTGTGCCTGAAGATCTTTGATAGATTGATCAGAAGACATAACTGCTGAAATAAACAGCGAAGAAGATGAGAAACCTATGATGGTACCTGTAATGGTGTGCATGATAATGGGATGCATATGTAATGATTTCAAAGACTTTTAGAGATTTAAATTTGCAAAACAAAAATAAAACAAAACTTATTAGATTAACTTGTAAAAATGTTTAACAATGCCTTTGAGGCGTTACAAAGAAATAAGCGGAAAACAAATCTAAACTAGAAAAAGAAAAATCAAAAATCCCATGGACGCTTCCCCTTCATGCTGACGTAATCATTGACCGTTCTTTCATTCTCGAGTTGCCTGGAGAGCTTCAAGATCTTCCTTTCTTGATCATGATACTTTTCCCGGTAGGTATCCCTCTCCTCTTTCAGCTGAATCCAAGATCTCTTCAATGCCCCAAGATCAGTGGGCATGTAGGGATAAAGGACTGTTTAAGGAATGCCCTCTTCATTGGTAGGCTCCACAATCACTGGCAACACAACTTCATAAGGCATTCCAAGATTCTGAGCACGAGCTCGGACCCACTGGAGGTAAGGATGCATAGGGAGAGAAGTCCTTGGTCCTAGCTCTTGGGGGTCAGACCTATTCACCATGCCCCAAGCTCGTATAAACCTTCGGCGATGCTCGTCAACGTCCTCCTTGTAGTCAAATGCAATATCTGTAAGAAACAGCTCATGAGGACCGTTTCTCCGAGCACGACCGAATTATCGTAAATCTAGGCAGGGATTGTAGGTTATACCCCCTCTGATTTCAAGCAACAGGACATTAGGATATCCCCCACAATGATCAATGACAGCAGTGCTTTCCATAGCCTTGGAACTCCAAAGAATGTCTGTATGGGCAAGTGACATTATCCTGTAAGACCATCCTAAACCTTCTTCATTTTTAGCACGGATTTGGAGAGGTGTGAAATAAACCACCTCGCCAGCAGCGACATGCAACACTGAGAGTCCCTCTTCTTTGCACAGTACCAGTGTAGAGGGCATGCAATATATCACCCAATAGAGTAGGCACAGGATTGCGAGACAGGAAGATCTTAACCGCATTCACATCCATAAAAGAATCCGGATTCGGGAAGAGAACCAAACCGTAGATAAGGAGAGCTAAGATGTCTTCAAAAGCCTGGAAATCCAAGTTATCCCAGAATAACTGAGCTTGATCCATCAGAAACTTGACTAAGAAACCTTCAATCCCGCTTCGTGTCTCCCAATTAGATACTACATCAGACCGTTTCAAATGTAGAGCTGAAGCAATGTCTTCTGGTCTAGGAGTCTCTTCCAAACCTGTGAAGGGCATCTGCTCAAGGATGGATATGCCCAATAAGTGCGAGAACTCTTCCAAAGTGGGAACTAGCTGATAATCTGGGAAAGTGAAGCAATGGTGCACAGGATCGAAGAACTGGAAAAGCACACTCATCATCTGCTCATCAAACTTTGAGGTAACTAAGCTAAGAAGCTGACCATGTCTCTTAATGAATGAAGAAGTATCAGAAACTCTCGAGGCTAAATCTTTGAGTTGAGCAGGTATTTTCACAAAGTTAACTCGGATGGTGTTTCTGCGTGTGGAAGCCATAATCTGCAAAATAGAACAAAGATAAATCCCCTCGGTCTCTGAAATGGTTAGTATAATGAAGTAAGTATGCTATGTTATGATGCATGATGTCATGGTAAAAAAAATAACAGGTATAGCATATAGCAGACATGGTAAAGGCAAACAAGTCACACAAATAGCCCTTAAGTTTAAGGCTTGCATGGGGTCAAGGTATTACCCTCTTGAAGTTCAGTTGGTTTCAACCTGTCCTAACAAAAGTAACCAGGTTCTAGAGGTTCTCAATATCACTGACCATCCTCCATCGGTCATGGTTTCAGCTCACACAATCTTTTCTTGCGGTCGGAACTATCTCGAGAGTATGGTCTCAATGAGTGTAGCATCGAGTATCAACCAGTTCCCAGCTTTATACTGAGACCAGCTATCTCACTACTTCCTATTGGCCAAGCTGGTCTATTAAGGGTTCTAAAGTCAGTTGATGCTTAACGACACACATAGCAGCCCCGTATTCTCCTCGTTTCTCCACAAGGGATACCGATACCAACCAATGTGCCACATCAACATAGCTATTGCTTCAACCATATCGGTCTACGCCGTACAGTTCCCTCACAGTTTATTGCTACTTACCTAAAAGGTGTTCCCCATATCCGGGTTAAGATCTGTAGTAACTCCCAATACAAAACCTTTTAATAGTAAAGCAACCAAAACAAACAAGAGAAGCAATTTATGATGAACTAATCCTAAGGTATACCCCACTTATTTATTCCCCAGCAGAGTTGTCAGTTCTGTGATACGGTGGCAGAACCAGACTATTTTTTAGAATGCTGGTTTGCGTTTTGCATTTGTGTTTGCAAAATGTCGCGGTAAGCAAGAGTCACCACCGACTTTTATTTTATCTAACTGGAAAGGACAAAAGCACAGAAAAATTCCCTTTTTTGAGATTTTGAGTACGGGGGGTAGATTATAGAAAGGGAAGGTATTAGCACCCTTTCTATCCGTGGTTTTCCATGGGCTCTTAGGTACTTGCTCATCTTTTAAAAATTGCTTGTGTGTGTTTGTTTTGAAAAGTTTTGTTTTACTTTGTTTTAACCCTTGCTTCTATCTTCAAGAGTGTTACGAAGTGTTTTTGAAAACTTTGTTTGAAAAGAGTGTAAGTGTGGAAGAGTTTGTTTTTGAGCAAGTACCTACTAGCATCTACCTACTCGAAAAAAGAATGTTTCTGTTCTTGTTTCCTTTAAACAGAGCTATGCCACTATTAAAGAGTAGGTAGCACCATCGTCGGAGTTGTAAGGGTCAATTCGAAAGGGACATACGATCACCAAAGCAATGTTAGGATGTCTTAGTAATAACCCTAATGTCTTAAGATCTTATTCGAGGCAACATTTCTGAGGCAACCTTTCCGAGGCAATATTTCCGAGGCAAAATTTCCGAATGGGACATTTGATATTTGTTTAGACAGAAGGGCGACCACTAAAATACCCTATACTTAATGATCGTTTATCGAAGGAAACCGAAGTGAGAGTATACCCTAGGAGTGCGCATGTGCGAGTGATTTGATTTCAGTTATTATCTTTGCACATTTAGGGTTTGCTAACCATTTTAAAATTAACATACAGTCTTGTCTTGCAATCCTATTATCATACATCTAACAGTTAATATTTTGCGAGAATTAAAATGCGGAAAATAAAACTACGCTATTACAAGGCTTCGGGGAGGGGGATTAATTACATAGCCAACAACCCGTAAAATGATAAATAAATGAAAAGTCCTAATTAAACTATTTCATACCATGAGCAGTTACATTAATATTGTAAAAAGGATAAACACGCGCAATGAGTCGAGAACGAGAAAAATTAGGGTTTTGACCCCGTCTAAACCTAATTGAAAGAAAAATCATATATATATATATATATATATATATATATATATATATATATATATATATATATATATATATATATATATATATATATATATATATATATATATATATATTTATTTATTTATTATTTTTTATTTTGAGAAAATAAGGTTTTAATTAAATAAGTACAAACTTAATTACTAATTAATTTAAATTAAGAAAAAAATAATTAGTTTGACCTATTTTTGTTTTTTGTTTTATTGAGAAAAGAACTAAAAATTAAATCAAGAACAAACCCTAATTTTCTAATTGATTTTAAATTATTTACAAAAAAGTTAGAATTACCCTACAATTAAATTTAACTAATTATTAAATTAAATTTGATGAAAATAATACCTAAATCTAAATTTGTGAAAATTGATTTTATGAGTTTGTAAAAAAAAAAGAATTTAATTTTGTGTTAGAAAATAAATAAAAGGAAAAATATAAAAGGGAAAGAGATGGGCCTGGTTGTACTAGAAAACATGTGGGGTTTGAATTGGAATTTCTGAGCCTAAAACGCCTAGCCCACTTGACTTTTCCAAATCCCATGTTGCAAGCTTGACTAGGCCTATGGTGGACCTCCATGTGATAGGCGTTGGATCTGACATGCTGGAGATCTGGTGGTTAAAGGATGATGGCATATGGTGGACTCATTGCATGCGCGTATACATAATCATGTAAAAGAAAATAATATCGACAAATATGGGGACCTGGGGATCGAACCCAGGCCCTTTGGTATTTTCATATTGCAAGCTGACCAGCTGAGCTACGTTTGTTATTTGTATGGATAATGGAAAAGAAATATTATATAATAAAACTAAATGCTAGCTATCAAAACGCGCGAATTTTTGAATGGACCAGTCATCGCCTGCCACGCAACCTTTCTTCTTCCTCCCTCTGTTGCTAAAAGTTCTGCAACTTTTACCTACAGACAAAGGGTGTAGGTATAACCTTGGGCTTCTGCAAAGTCCTGTACAAGCATGATAAATACATAACAATGGTACCAATCAACTCGTGACAACCTCACGAGCATCATGGTACCCTTATCCATGGCTAATTGTTCCTGCAAGCAAAACCCCTAAAAACGAATCTAAAACCCTAAACATGGCAACTTGTTGTATAGCCAATAAAAATTCAATTAAGTGTTACCATTAGCTTGCAAATGTTTCAAGGATTCAGAATATATAAACAAATCATTCTAAGAGTGTCGGGATTATTGAAATTCTGGCTGCAGATACTCAATGTCACGTCCAATGTTATGACACCGTATCTGACTTACTATATGACAGTAAATACAAAAGCAGTAAAGAACACAGTCAATTGTTTACCCAGTTCAGTGTGCAACAACACCTACTCTGGGGGCTACCAAGCCAGGGAGAGAATCCACTATAAGAGATGTTAATTCAGGAATAAACCAACCAGTTTATCTCCTTCACTTAAGACCTACCCAATGCAATTCTAATCTAAGTACAACTTAAACCTGAGTTCCTACTCACTCCCCCTCAATCACAGCAGTGATACATAAACCAATTTTGACTTAAGAATTGATGAAGACACTCTTCAAAAACACACACTTGATTAAGCTTCACAGCTTTTTAATCAAGCAACACAATCACTCGTGCTTCAAAGCTTTGAGTGATGTACACAATTAACTTGACTCTGCTTCACAGCTTTAGTCAAGGAACATTTAAACACTCTTGCTTCAAAGCTTAGAGTGCTACACAACCCTTACAAATAGAAACCTATTCCAAGGCACTTATCACAATGATAATTGCTTGGAGTACAATAATCAAATCTATACAGATTACAAATTGATCTTCTAATCAATCAGCAGGGATCCTTGAAAAACAGCAGCTCTGTTGAATATATAGCAGCTGCAACTTCAGTTAGGGTTTCCAAAAACCTAGGGTTAATTCCGTTTGACCTAAAGACCAGGTCACAGGACTTTATTAACCAGGTTAGGGTTGAGCTAGGTTACCCCTCAGAAAACGCAGGATTATGTTCAGAAAGGACTGAGTTATTTCCTGAAAAAACTCAGACTTATCCAATCCTGCAATCCTGTTAGTTCAGAACAGGATGTCATAACATCTGTTATGACATCTGAGAAAACCTGTCTACTGATTTAGCAAAATGTGATCATTTTGCAAAATGCTCAGATACACACTTATAAACATCAGTATTTGAATTACAATATTTTTCTGCAAAGATACTTAATGAACCAGTACAAACTGAACTAGAATGTTATGACATCAGTCATGACATTCACACATACACTTGGGATTTACCAAAAATGCAAGCCAATACCTAAACACCTACAAACTCCCCCTTTGGTAGATTTTTGGCTAAAGACCCTAAACAATCAGAGATAGATAGTAGCAGAAATAAGTGACAGCAGAAAAATAGAACACAGAATGTCAAGTACTAATTAAGCAAGTACCAAAATATTCTCCCCCTCTTTAGCCACAAATGGGCCAAAGAAAACATGTTCAAAAAATTATACAGTTATCCAAAACAAAATAATAAGATCAGCAGCAGACAATAACAGAACACACTTCCAAACTCCACCATCAACACCACCAAGCAGCAATCAACCTTCAAGCACTGTCATCAGACTCAGAGGAGCTAGTTTCTTCAATGTTGAGCTGTCCTTCAGCTTCTACACCTTCTTCCCTTCTGCTTTCTTCAGCTTCCTCCTTTTCTAGCCTGGCAATTAGAATTTCTAGGGTCCTTTTTCTAGCATCCAGCTCTTTGCAAGTTTCTTTTAAGACACCTATGACATCTGATGTCTTGGACTGGGTCTTTACAGACGATGTCTCAGCTGATGTTATGACAATGTCTGGAGCATGAGATCCCTGAAACAACTTGTAGTGCAGGCCAAGGGCAGGAGCTCTTTTGCAGACTGTATCTCTTGCCACAAGGATATCAGGGAATTGTGCAAGGATGATTCCACAGAGGAGGGAGGGAAAGACAATTGGTCCTTTGACAGCATAACTGCCAGCATGCTTTAAAGTTTGTTCAAAGATGTACCTCCCATAGTCAAAAGCAGTCTTGGTTCCCACAGCATAGATAAATCTCCCCAATCCTGTTGAGATAGTTGATTTGTGATTTGTAGGCACCTAGTTGGCTGCTCCTATTTTATGCAATCAGTTCATTATCTGAGTAATCTTCATCCACATCAATGATAGGTGGATCAGCAGCCTTTTCAGAGGGGTTCTGAATGTTGTCTTTTGGTGTCACAACATCCTCAGTGACATCTACATTTTCAGAACCTTCCACATTTGGACTTTCTGATTGATTTAAAGGGATAGAAATCCCCGGTACAGATTGGTTGCCACTCAGAATGCTAGTAACCAGCCTAGCAATAGCTTGGTGTACTTGAACTGATCCTTCTCTATTAGGTACAGAAGACGAAGGATGAGAAGAATTACCAGAGGCTGTAGCTTGAGCTCTTCCTGCATGTCTGGTTCTGAGCTTTTTGACTCTGGCTGGGTCAGTTGCCATCTCCCTGAGAGGAGTGACCTCAAGAACTTCAGATTCTATGCATGTAGTGATTGCCCTAGAATCTTGATCAGATGATGACGATGATGAGGAAGACGAAGCCGCCATGGTGGAAGACGATGTCTGAGACATTTTGATTGACTTTGAGTAATAGTAGCAGTTTGAGAAAAATCTTTGATTGGGAGGAGGAAACAGGTTGCAAGGATGAGAGAGGTAGGGGGTAAAAGGGAGTCTCTTCAACTTCTTAAAGCTTTTGAAGGAATTGTGAAAGAATATGATTAACCCACTAAATATAGACTTAATAAAATTAATCCCTTCAACCCTTGTTTTAAGCAAAACTAATTGCTATAATTTCTCATGTTGGTGAATACCCAACCTGCCCCTCAAATTTTCAAGTTTATTTCCAACAAGAGCCTTGGTAGAAGAATCAGTCAGCTGAAGCTTAGAGAAACTATGTTCCAGTTTAAATGACTTCTTCTCTTCAAAGTCAATAGGGTTCAAGGAAATGTTGAATGTTTTCAGATTGTCACAACACAATGTCACAACATCTTGTGTAACATTGTACTCAGGGAGCATCTGTTTTGACCAGAATTTATTAGACTTGTTATTTCCAACATCCTTGTCAAGATGACTTAAGGTTCTGACAACACATTCTTCTTCAAGTTTATTTGCCACATCACATATATTATCAGCCTGTAGTTTTGGAGTTCTTCTGACAGCTTCCATAGAAATAGCACTTTTCATTCTTCCAAGCTTATGCTGCCACATTTTCATCTCTTTTTCTTCTTTGATGATTTGACACATAGTGGAGATATCAGTGTTCTCAGGCTGCCACACGTAACAGTTATCTTTGGATTTGATTCCTCTCATTACAACATGTAGTTTTTCATTAATTACTAGACATTCAGATCTTGAGAAGTTGACCATGAATCCTAGATCACATAATTGACTGATACTAATGAGATTAGTAGTCAACCCTTTTACCAACAGTACTTTATTCAGACTTGGAACTCCAGGGCAGTCCAAATTTCCAACTCCTTTGACTTCACCTTTAGCACCATCTCCAAAGGTCACAAAACTGGTGGTGTGAGGCATAACATTATTGAGGAGATTTTTGAATCCAGTCATGTGTCTGGAACATCCACTGTCAAAGTACCAATCTTCCTTTGCAGAGACCCTCAGGGAAGTGTGAGCTATCAGTGCAACATCCTTTTTCTTCCATTTAGGAACATGAAGTACCTTTTTAGACTTAGGTTTGACACCTGAGTTCTGATCAGGATATCCATGTAGTCTGAAGCAGAAGGGCTTTATGTGACCATATCTCCCACAATGATGACATTTCCATCTTTGGTACCTCTTCTTCATATGTCTCTGTCCCTGATGTTGAGAGTTATGTTGAGACATCCGTTTTGACATTTGCTTACCAGTACCAGATTTCTTTGCTTCCATAAATCCTAGTCCAGATTTATTTCCCATATTTTGTCCAGCCTGAAGGATCTCTTCCAATTTGTCTGTTCCATTGGTCAACATCTTGACAGATTTGGTCATTTGATTAAGTTGTGAGTTCAGCAATTGAACTTCTCCTTCTAGATGACTTATAGTTTCAAGATTCGCCCTTTTTTCAGCCTCCAGTTTGATAATGAGTTTTGATTGTTTCTCATTCTGCACACAGACTTCAGCACTTCTGATACATAATTTCTTGTAGGTATCAGCCAGTTCTTCAAATGTCACTTCTTCATCACTAGTGTCACTTTCAGAAGTACAAACACTAGTTAGGGCAGTAACTAGTTTGGCAGATTCTTCTTCAGAATTACTTTCTGAATCATAGTCAGACCAAGTAACAGTCATTCCTTTCTTTTGCTTCTTAAGAAAGGTAGGACATTCAGCTCGAATATGTCCATATCCTTCACATCCATGGCATTGAATACCTCTGCCTTGGTTTCCCTTATCTTCTGACCTTGGTCTTCTGCTGGAACTGTCAATGTCAGAGGGAATGTTATGAACATTAGACCTTGACTTTGGGTCCATCCTTTTGATGAGCCTGTTGAATTGTCTTCCAAGCATGGCAATAGCTTCAGATATGTTTTCTTCTTCATCCTCCTTGTATTCAACATCAGTGTTGGATACAAGTGCTATGCTTTTGTTCTTCTTGTCACCATTATCAGTGATCCCCATCTCAAAAGTCTGAAGAGACCCAATAAGTTCATCCACTTTCAACTTGCTAATGTCCTGGGCTTCCTCTATGGCAGTTACCTTCATTGCAAATCTTTTAGGCAAGGATCTGAGAATCTTCCTCACCAGTTTTTCTTCTGACATTTTTTCTCCCAGTGCTCCTGAGGTGTTGGCAATCTCCAAGATGTTCATGTGAAACTCATGAATGGTTTCATCTTCCATCATTTTTAGATTCTCAAACTTAGTGGTCAACATCTGTAGCCTTGACATTTTTACTTTGGAAGTGCCCTCATGAGTAGTTCTGAGAGTGTCCCAAACTTCCTTGGCCAGTTCATATTGATGTACTAGTCTGAAAATGTTTCTATCAATTCCATTGAACAAGGCATTTAGAGCTTTTGAATTTCCCAGAGCTAACTCATCTTCTTCTTTACTCCAATCTTCCTCAGGCTTCAGACTGATTGTCCCATCTCTCTCAGTTATGGTGGGATGAATCCATCCTTTGTCAGCAGCTCTCCGAGCCTTTTTGTCCAGAGATTTTAGGAAGGCAATCATACGAGGTTTCCAGTAGTCATAATTGGTTCCATCCAGAATGGGTGGTCTATTTCCAAAAACTCCTTCTTTGTCCATAGTGCCAGAAAGTGATATCCCTAGATCTCACCCAGTAATACAGGCAGGGTGCCTGCTCTGATACCAATTGAAATTCTGGCTGCAGATACTCAATGTCACGTCCAATGTTATGACACCGTATCTGACTTACTATATGACAGTAAATACAAAAGCAGTAAAGAACACAGTCAATTGTTTACCCAGTTCAGTGTGCAACAACACCTACTCTGGGGGCTACCAAGCCAGGGAGAGAATCCACTATAAGAGATGTTAATTCAGGAATAAACCAACCAGTTTATCTCCTTCACTTAAGACCTACCCAATGCAATTCTAATCTAAGTACAACTTAAACCTGAGTTCCTACTCACTCCCCCTCAATCACAGCAGTGATACATAAACCAATTTTGACTTAAGAATTGATGAAGACACTCTTCAAAAACACACACTTGATTAAGCTTCACAGCTTTTTAATCAAGCAACACAATCACTCCTGCTTCACAGCTTTGAGTGATGTACACAATTAACTTGACTCTGCTTCACAGCTTTAGTCAAGGAACATTTAAACACTCTTGCTTCAAAGCTTAGAGTGCTACACAACCCTTACAAATAGAAACCTATTCCAAGGCACTTATCACAATGATAATTGCTTGGAGTACAATAATCAAATCTATACAGATTACAAATTGATCTTCTAATCAATCAGCAGGGATCCTTGAAAAACAGCAGCTCTGTTGAATATATAGCAGCTGCAACTTCAGTTAGGGTTTCCAAAAACCTAGGGTTAATTCCGTTTGACCTAAAGACCAGGTCACAGGACTTTATTAACCAGGTTAGGGTTGAGCTAGGTTACCCCTCAGAAAACGCAGGATTCTGTTCAGAAAGGACTGAGTTATTTCCTGAAAAAACTCAGACTTATCCAATCCTGCAATCCTGTTAGTTCAGAACAGGATGTCATAACATCTGTTATGACATCTGAGAAAACCTGTCTACTGATTTAGCAAAATGTGATCATTTTGCAAAATGCTCAGATACACACTTATAAACATCAGTATTTGAATTACAATATTTTTCTGCAAAGATACTTAATGAACCAGTACAAACTGAACTAGAATGTTATGACATCAGTCATGACATTCACACATACACTTGGGATTTACCAAAAATGCAAGCCAATACCTAAACACCTACAATTATGATATGCGATTTCAAAAAAGTATGGAGGTCGTGGGATACTTACAGCGCATATCTGGGCACGAAAATGCTTGCTAATGATTGGGATAGGGTCCTTGGGTGCCCAGCAAACGAATGGTATGCTTGGAATGGCTTGAAGAAGTCTGGAATTAAGAAATCAGATTGCAACTTTTCTTGATTTTTGGAAGTTGTTCTTCTCTTTTCACGCCCCCAATCCCCTTGTTTTTGGTCTGCACATGCTCTATATGTACCCTAGAATGAATTAGGTTACAAACTTGCTTCAAATCTTTTTCAATTAAGGTGATTGAATCATGATTTGATCCTTATGCCAATCTTTCCAAATCAAGCCAAATCCAATATTTTTGTGTCCAAATGAAGCTTGCACGATTTGATTCTCTTCCCAACTATATAAGAGACCTAAACATGCACAAAATCTCAAGCTTTGATTAGTTTTGATATTTTCATGATTTTATTTTGATTTAATTTAATTTAATTGAAATAAAAATCAAAATAAATGATAAAAATAAAATAGAGACAAGTGGGAAGGATCATGGGTCGTGGATCATGTTATAAACTCAATGCAAGCACAAAATGTTGGGCCCATTTGACAAAAAATGCAGTTTTGGCCACATTTGACTTTTGGCAATTTTGCAAAAAGGGTCAACTTTGCCAATGCATAACTCTCTTAATTTTGACCCTAGAGAGGTGTTCTTGGACTTTTTAGATACATTAAGATGTCCTCTAAGCAACCCTTTTGGTATCATCTCTATTGAGTCTTCCATGTTCATGTATGAAGCTTTGACAAAAATGGTGTTTTTGTTGACTTTCCAAAATGACCTATAATGTCCAAATTTATATCTTCTTGTGAGTGCATATTTTGAACTTGGGATATGAAGATGTAATTTAAGGAATTCCATCCTCTTCAAAATGAGCTTTGAATGGGTCATTTTTGATAAAGTATGAGAAAGTTATGCTTGGTCAAAGTGGAGTTGACTTTTCCTACAAAACCCTAATTTATCAACTTTTGGGTTTTGATGAATTATGAGTAATCCTTGATCAAATGATGAATAATACTTCAAAATGAGAATGTTGACCCAAAATCTTGAAGTTTGACTATATGTAGGACACAATTGACTTTTGCCCTAGCACAGTCGATTTTCAGCCTTTTGAGCAATTGACTGAGCAAACTTTCTCTACAAGGCTTGAAACTTGACATGGGTGATCTTGAGAATATATAAGGACAATGGTGAGCATTTGGGATCCTTTGGACTCACACATCTTGAAGCAAATTGAAATCCTAATTTGGGGTTGACTGCCTTAGGAGAAGGTTTGTCTGGTCAACCTTTGGACTTCCTTGAGTAATTTGAGGACCTCACTTGAAATGTATTGAGAAATATGGGAGGGCAAATTTTGGGGTACAACACCCGCTAAGTCGGAAAAAAATAAAAAAGAAAAGAAAAAAGAAAAGAAAAAAACGACTTAGGCAAAATAAAAGAAAAGAAAAGAAAAATTAGAATATGATATTGCGAATTGAAGGACAAGGTTGTGTGATCAGACACCAAAGCCAAAAAGTGAGTGACTACCATGTCCGAAAAACTTTGTGTTGGTTCCCCAACCGTTTCAATTCATTTTGAGAGATGAATGCTCATGTAAAGTTAGCTAAACTTAGGAATGACGAACATCATGAATAGGGGGTGTGCACCAAATAATTTTAAGCCTTAAAATCTGTTTTTCTAAAACTGTGAACTAGGCCACGTTACAACCCTTAAAATTCCTAAATGAAGTAGGGTTTAGTTCGAAGACATACTGCAACGAGATAGTGTTAACTGACTCCTAGAAGATATGTTAAATATCCGTGGTGGTATCTTATGCCTGCACTATGTTTCTTACAAAAAGATTTTCAAAAGTTATGCTCTAGCTAGAGATTCATTCACAACAGAGTTGTGACATCATTTTAATCAAAGTTTTCAAACTTCAAGGCTTAAATAATTATTTGTGAAAGAAGAGAGACTCGATCACTCCGTTGAATCAAAAGTTAACTGTTTCACGAGAAGTGATAACATCAAGAGGCATGGTGCCTAAAGATTCCTTTGAGAATTTTCTAATATGGGGCGATCAAGTTGTGATTCGATCTCTCAAAGTTTCTCCAATCTAGGGAAATTATGTCAAGATTCGAAGAATCTCTCAAAGCACCGAGTAATCTGGGTCCGTTACCCAAGTACCATTGAAGTCATTTCCAATGCCATTTAGTCAGGGGAAATTCTACAAAGAATATAACACTGGGGTTGGTTATCTTGATGGTACAGATCTCAGGAAGTCCTCTCGAGGCGAATTTATTCAAAGGCCCTACAGAATTGGGCAAGGCATTATGCAGAGGAATTCCTCCTCTTTAAGGGTTGATTAAATTAAGTCCAGGCGCAAGATAAACATCTTGTGAATTTGAAGAGCATGTCGGGAAGTTTGGATCGTTATCCTCAGTAAGATATGAGTAACAACACAAAGAGAATTTGAGGTTGTTACCATATAAGGTTCATTCCAGAAACATTATTTCCTAGAAGGACTATATTCCCCAATAAAGGATCCATTGCTACTCGACAATGGTATGTCTGCTAAGGGGTTTCTCTTTAGAGATCTTTATTCCCCAGCGAAGCATTCCTCTTTTCTCTGTAGGAGGAGAATGGATTTTCTCCCCATAAATTTAGGAGTTGTTTGATGTCAAGATGATTTCTTTTTAGTGGACTGCAATTTACTTTTGCAGTGTCCTCTTCAAAGTCCAATTTTCAGTTCCATTCCTCCTCGGAGTTGACATGTTGGAGTTGCAATCTTGCATCACAGTTTTTACCCAGTGGTCGGTAGTTCAGACTGTTTATTCCTCGACCAAAGTTACCATTCCATATTTGGGGTGTGTTACTGTAGTTTCCCTGTTGCTGGTACTATTGGTCTTTTATGACAAGAAGTGTACCAACAAATGAACCAAGGAAGGTATGTATGTGACTAACATTAGGGTCTTAAAGGATGAGGATTTATGCAAAATGGATTCCAATTTCCCCAGTGAATGCTCACTTCTGCTCAAGACATAATCCTTTATCCCCGATAAAGGTGTGCTCTCTCTTGAGTATACTCCTCAGTGTAGTCTATTTCTTTCCAGATTTATCAGAAGAATCGTTCTATTTAGCAGCCGAAGATTCTTGATATATTCCCCTTGAAGTCGACATTTTGCGGCTTCCCTAGTGACGTTGGCACTCGTTCTCTCCATGAAGTGTGCATTCTCCTTTTCAGTGAAGTTTGCACCTTTCCTCTACAATTCAGTTTATTGTTGTCAAAGTGTTCTTAAAGATATTCCTAATTATCTATGGGAGATTCCAGTTTGTATCCTCATGAAGACAATCATTATCCCCAATGAAGTGATTTCTTCTCCCTAGTACAAAATCCTTGCCGACATGAATCTCACAGAGATGGTTATCCCCAGTGCAGTGGGAATCATTGATGCTACCTTCTAAAGTTTTCTCTACTTCCCAGTGGAAGAGGTAGTCTTTATCCCCAATCGAAGTCGAATTTTGAGGACCTTCCGGATTAACTTGCCTTTTATTCCCCAGTGGAGCAAGTTTTCTTTCCCCAATGTAGCAAGTGTCTTGCTTCCCCAGTGTGGTATGTATTAGAGCATCAGTCATACATCTTTTAAACCCCAGTGATAGAAGATTTTATTGAGATATCCCTAATGGAGTTTCTATCCCATGATGCTTGTTTCTTCCCCAAGTAAAGATATTTACCCCCGACAGTGTCATCCCCATTGTGGTCTGGGTAGAATTCTTTTTATTTAAGAATTTCTATGGTCCCCAGTAGAAGTTATCTTCCCCAAGAAATTCTACACGAGAAAGTTTCCGTCCACAGTGAAGCTCTCCTCTTTCTTATAGAAGATAAATAATTTGTTACCCAAGAAGTTGGGAGTTTGATTAGAATTCAAGAATTTCTCGGAACTGTAATTTATTTTTGCAGTATTACTCCTCAGGAAGTTGCTTTCCCAGTGATATTGATCTTCAAAAGTTGATGGGTCCGAATCTCGATTCCCCATTTGAATTTTAGATTGACTATTCTCCACAAAATATCGAATGTAAAGACAATCATTTAGAAGTTTATTGTCTTCTCAGCAGTTGTTTATTACTGCGTTTTCCCCTAGTGCATCGCTAAGCATGCATCATTTCATTGTATCTACCAAAAACATAAAAAATTTCAAACATTCATAAGTATAAGGCAAGTCTGAGTACTTGCAGTAACCAGATTGTTACACACTCAAATTTGAACTATCTCCGCAGTAAGCCTTTAGGGTGATTCTACCCCTGTTTCCCCATCGGAATCTATAGTTGGTTTACCACCAGTCGGGTCTTTGGTATTTCCCATTACCCTAGTGAGTTGTGGTTTTCACTTGCCCTTGAAGGCCTTGGTTATTTTTACTCGTGTTTGCTTTGCTGTTAGAGTGCGAGTAAGAGTCGGCGTATAACCTTTCTTATTTCTCAGTATTTGAGTATCTATTCTTGGTGTGTGGTAATTCGGATAATTGACACTCTTGAATAATTACTCCCCGCCTTTGGCCTGAGGGACACTATAGTTCTTATGCATTTGCAACCTCTTAAAAATGCAATATGTTTTGGCAATCCTTGTTGGAGTCCCCTCGGTTGGTCTCTTTTTATCGTAAAGATCGCCTTTGATTGGCGTTTTCTTTGAGTCTGTATTGGTCAGAATCCACGCCCATTATCCCCAGTAATTCCATCTTAGGTTCGATTTCCTTATTTAAGAACCTATCTTCGGCCAGTTCCCCTTTCGTTGTTGAGTTCATCTTTAATCGGTGCTCTATGGAGGTCATGTGCTGATCAGTTCCTTTGCTCTAGTTTATCCGTGTTATATCAGATTTTCCTTCTGTTATCTTAGATAACATCCCTGGTTAGGTCGTGTTTTGATCATCTTCTTTCCCTGATAGAGTCCTTTAGTGTCTCTTTTAAAATCCAGTTATCTGGCAATCTCGATTAGGCAAGTGCATCCATCCTTGTTGGAGTCCTTTAGTTTCTCCTCAAAGTCCAGTTGTCTGGCATACTTGGTTAGGCAGGTACGTCTTTCCTTGTTGGAGTCTGTTGTGGTCAGTCTCTTCTTGATATGTGTTCAACATCCTTATCGAACATGTATCGTTGATGTCTTGAGATATGTTCAACATCCTTACCGAACATATATCTTTGATATCTTTGTATGTGTCCAATAACCTTATCGGGCATGTATGTATGATTTTGCCTTTGATTCAGGTGTTCGCCATTTAGATTTTGTCTTAGTTAGCCTATTCTTTATGTGTGTTCAACATCCTTATCAAACATGTATCATTGATGTCTTGATATATGTTCAACATTCTTACCGGACATTTATCTTTGACATCTTTGTATGTGTCCAATATCATTACCAGGCATGTTTGTGTGAGTTCGCCTCCAATTCAGGTGTCCTCTATTTAGAGTTTGTCTTGGTCAGCCTCTTCTTGATATGTGTTCAACATCCTTATCGAACATGTATCATTGATGTCTTGAGATATGTTTAACATTCTTACCAAAAATTTATCTTTAACATCTTTGTATGTGTTCAATATCCTTATCGGGCATGTATGTGTGAGTTCGCCTTTCATTCAGGTGTTCTCTATTTAGAGTCTGTCTTGGTCAGCCTCTTCTTGGTATGTGTTTGACATCCTTACGGAACATGTATCGTTGATGTCTTGAGATATGTTCAACATTCTTATCGAACATATATCTTTGATATCTTTGTATGTGTCCAATATCCTTACCGAGCATGTATGTGTAAGTTCACCTTCTATTCAGATGTTCTCTATTTAGAGTCTGTCTTGGTCAACCTCTTCTTGATTTGTGTTTAAAATCCTTATCAAACATGTATTATTGATTTCTTGATATGTGTTTAAAATTCTTATCGAACATATATCTTTGATATCTTTGTACGTGTCCAATATTCTTACCGGGCATGTATGTTCGCCTCTTCCTAATATGTGTTCAACATTCTTACCGAGCATTATCTTTGATATCTTGTACGTGTCAAATATCCTTATCGGGCATGTATATCAGCCTCTTCTTGATATGTGTTCAACATCCTTATCAAATATGTATCGTTGATGTCTTGAGATATGTTCAACATTCTTACCGAACATATATCTTTGATATCTTAGTATGTGTCCAATATCCTTACCGGGCATTTATATTCTCCTCTTCTTGATATGTGTTTAACATTCTTACCAAACATATATCTTTGATATCTTAGTATATGTCCAATATCCTTACCAGACATGTATATTCTCCTCTTCTTGATATGTGTTCAACATTCTTGTTGAACATGTATCATAGATATCTTTGTATGTGTTCAATATCCTTACCATGGGTGTACATTTGAGTTCAGCTTTGATTCAGGTGTCCTTTGTCAAGTCAACTATGTACGTCGGATTCTGGACGGGCATGTAGGCCTGATCTGTATTCTTGTGTGAGTCTAACCTTCACCCGACACACATTTCCTGATAAAGACCTTTCAAAATAGAAAAAAAAATAGAAAAACCAAAAACAAAATAAATAATACCCAACTGACTTCAGAGTACAAATTTTATGGTTCTATTAAGTATTCAATCCTCTTTCACCTTGATTGTTCGAAAGGCTTGTGCCAATCTCACCCTTTGGTTAAAGAAGATTGAATATGGGCAGCTGTTGTACCCCAAAATTCGCCATCTCCATCTTAAACCTAATTGGATTATATTTCAATATCATATGCATACATTCATATCATAGGCTCTATACTCATGGAATCGAGGTATTTCTTTGCAAGAAATAGTTGCCAAATTGATTGTTCCGTTAAGCAGCATTATGAAGCAGAACTCAGGATTTTCCGCATTTTAATGCGATTAGAATGGTGTACAAGATATCCGATTAACAACCAAGCAGGTCATCATCATATCAAGCTCTTATGTGCCTCAACACACTCTGAATTATGCATAAATCCAAGCGTTTCATTTAATTTGAGACAGGGCAAACAGAAATTCGGTACAATGCGTTTCAAGCTCAGAATTTCACAACTCGAGTTCAAAAAATGGTTTGGGATTGATTCTTTACTCGCTAGAACTGTCTTGAGGTCTTCTTCATTTCATTTATTTATGTCGAAGGCTAATTTTGTGAGGAATATTTTCAAAGGGCAAAATACTTGAATTGCGGTATACAGTGGATTTACCATTTCTCTTGTTTTCGGATGCTTAAAAATTCATAACTTCTGATTAGAGTATCATTTTTAAGTTCCTCTTGGAGAGTTTGAATCGTCTTGTTATTTCCTCCAACTTTCATGTTCGGCTTGAAAATCAATTCATTGAGGAAGATTTCCAATGCGTGAGTACTTTGAAGCTAAACAGTGAAAAAAATAGTTAAACTACTGTGGTGAACTGTTATTTGCGAACATTAAAAAATGCATAACTTTCGCCTAGATCGATGTTATTAAGCCGTTCTTTGGGCAAAAAATTCATCTTAATTTTATCTTCAATTCGTATGTTCGGGTTGAGATCCAATTCTTTAGAAGGTCTTCGAAAGTGCAGTTTACCAGCGATTTTTACGATGAAAAAAGATCGTCAGATGTTGGTTTTCCCGATATTTCAAAAATCATAAATGTCTCAGTTTTATCATATCAGGCTGGTTCTCAAAGCATTGGATCACAAATTTTATTAACTATAACTTTGCTACAGACCCCAAGTTCGAAGGGTGCTCCGAAGACTTCCGTTTATGGTTTGTTTCGCAAATGGAATAGTGAAATACGTTGCTGAACCGAAAGAGATAGTGTCAGAGCTGATTCAAAAATTCATAACTTTCTTGTTGTTTATCCGATTGAGTCTGTTCTTTCGGCATCATGTCACAAATTTTGCAATATTCAATTTTGATGTTGAGCTCGAGTCGAGATTTCGCACCGGTGATGATGTGGCATTTTGAACTCACATCATGCATTAAATATGCTGACACTGACAAAACAAGACCTAACTCAAATGCACATCCAAGGCCCAATTCATCCATACTATATATTTTCAAAATCAGATTTTTGCCTCATAATGCACATACTACACAAACACCAAAATTTTCTCTCTCAAATTGTTCAAGGATTAAAGTGAGATTTTCTCTCAAACTCAAGAACACAACAACAACTTCATCACATCTTCATCAAGCATCAAGAACAAAAAATCACAAAATACAACTCTCTTCTCTCTTTCTCCTCACCGTGCCTCCTCTCTCTCTCTCTCTCTCTCTCCTCTCTCTCTCTCTCTCTCTCTCTCTCTCTCTCTCTCTCTCTCTCTCTCTCTCTCTCTCTCTCTCCTCCTCTCTCTCTCTCTCTCTCTCTCTCCTCTCTCCTCTCTCTCTCTCTCTCTCTCTCTCTCTCTCTCTCTCTCTCTCTCTCTCTCTCTCTCTCTCTCTCTCTCTCTCTCTCAAACTTCGTGCTACCGCCGGTGACCGGCTGCCCCCCGCCGCGACATCTCTCCCTCCTTTTTGTGATTTCCATGCATTGCCTAGCTCCCTCTGATTGCATTTTGCTTTCAATCATCATCTTCTCCAAAATCCTCTTCAATTTTTGGTAAGTTCTCTTGCTTAATTGCTTTTTTACATATTCGCTTTTTGCGAATAAGTGATTTTGTATGAGTTTTTGAATTGAATTTTAATTTGAGAAGTTGAATTAGGATTTGTGCTTAATTATTGATTTTGAATTGAATTGAGATAATGTTTTAGAAATCCGGAATTGGATAGTTAGAATAAGCACTTATTTGGTTAATTGATTTTCATGGAAAGTGCTTACTCAAGGATTAAAGTGTTGATGTTATTGTGGCTTAATTGTTGATTCTTCATATCACATACACTTGACATAACCTTGCTTCTTAATTGTTGAAATCATGTGTCAAATTTTGTTAAGGTTATGTGTTTGTGAAAATTCCAAAGATAGGGAAATATTGAATGATGTTATGCTAGGCTTGCAACTTTCATATGTGATTGAACATTTTTTACTTGTCAATTATGAAAAGAGTTGGAGTTGGTTGAATTCATGAGGTTAAGTTGAATTTTGAAATTCATGTTGTTTTAGAAGTGTTGTTCACATAATCTCATGAGTTGAATTTTCACTATAAATTGAATTGAAGAATAAGCCAAAAAAAGATGTTTGAGTCTAATTGTTTGAAAATACTTATTTCTTTAATTCAATTAGTGGAGTTTTTGTTGAAGTTTGATGTTGTTATATTCTTCAAACTCAACCAATGCCAATGCCAATGCCAATACTTTTGATAATTAAAGAGAAGTTCATGTGTTGATGTCAAGTCTTGCTATGCATCATGTGATCGGTGGAAATAGAACTGACTGTTTTGGAATGCTGGTTCGCGTTTGTGTTTTGCAAATGTCGCGTAAGCAAGAGTCGCCACCGTCTTTTATTTTCTCCAACAAGGAAAGGACAAAAGCACAGCAAAATTCCTTTTCGAGATGTTTCTCGGTTCGGGAGGTAGATTATAGAAAGGGAAGGTGTTAACACCCTTTCTATCCGTGGTTATCCACGGGCTCTTAGGTACTTGCTCACTGTGTTTTCAAAAATGTTTGCTTTTGTTGTGTTTGTGGGTTTTGAAAAAGTTTAGTTTGAAGGACTTCTAGGTAACTCTTGTATCAGTCCTCAAGGGTGTATGAAGTGTTTGTTTGAAAACTTTTTGAAAGTGTAGGTGCGAAAAGTAGTTTTTTTGTTTTGAAAGAGCAAGTACCCAGGAGAAATCTACCTACTATAAGGAATTAAGCTGTGTAAATGTCCTTTAGACAGTACTATCCCACTATTGAGAAGTAGGTAGCACCGTCATTGGAGTTATTCGGGTCAATTCGATTATAGGGACATGTGTGGTCACCAAAGCAATAGTAGGACGCCTTAGCGGTAACCCTAATGTCCTAGATCCTTTTTTATCTGAGGCAACTGTTTCGAGGCAACTTGGATCTTTAGACAAGAGGGCGACCTCTAAAATACCCTATACTTAATGACCACGTCGAGGCAACCAAGTGAGGCGTACCCTAAGAGTGGCATGTGCACGTGTGTCAGGATTCAGTTTATATTATCTTTGCACATGTATCATAGTGAGCTACGTTTTGATTTTAATTTTCAGGCAAGTCTTGTCATGCATAGTTAATAGTTAATAATTGTGCGGAAAATAAATTGCGGAAAATAAATCTACGCTATTACAAGGCGTCAGGTATTTACATCGCCAAAAAACATAACCCTTTGAAAAAGTAAATGCGAGAAAATAAAAAGAAAGCGATAAAAGGGTCCTAATTATGCTATTACATCCTCGGAACAGTTACATAAATATGATCAAAATAATAATCAAGAATAAACATGCGCGAAACAAAATTGCATCGGGAAAGTCCTTAGGGTTTTGACCCTTTTTGAGAAAAGAATGGAATTTTGGTCCTTTTTTTGCATTTAATTAAATATTAAACCTAAACTAATTAATTAATTAATTAAAAGAAAAAGTATTTTTTATGTTTTTTAGGTTTTAATGAAAATAAAATAAAAGAAATTAAGTCAAAAGTTAGTAAAAAAACCCTAATTCTAATTTATTTTATTTATTGTGAAAAAGTCAAAATTAAACCTAATTAAACTAAATTAATTTGTTAGAATTTATTTACAAAATAATAATTAAAGGTGAAATTAATAATAATAATAATAATTATATTTTAATTTTCTGATTTTTATTATGAAAATTTGTGAGTTAATTAAATAATAGTGATAATTATAGTTAATAAAAGAAAATAAAAAAAGGAAAAGAAAATAAAAGAGGAAATATAAACCAGGGGGGTGTTGGGCCCAGATGGAGGTTTGTTCTGGAAATTGGTGGCCCATTAACATCAAGCCTGTTGGACTTTCTGGATTGTCCATGGTGCGTGTTGGCTGGGAACATGGTGTTCCTTCTCTTTTGGCCACTGGATCTGCTTTGCCAGCCACTTGGCGCTTGGATGATTGGAGGCATAGGGTGGAATTCATTTGGAAATCTACACAAGAATATGCTAAGAAAAATAATATAAGCATTTGGGTGGACCTGGGACTCGAACCCAGGTCCCAATGATTACCAGCCAACTCACTAGCCACTACACCATTACGCTGCAATTGTTATAAGAATGGATAATGAATATTATATTAAGAAAATAAATACTATGCTGGGACACAATAAAAACACGCGCCTTTTTTGAATCCACCACTCAGAAGCAAACACGTCCTCGTCTTCTTCTCTAAACCTGCAAAACAAAGATTAGATAGCGGGGGTTTTTAACCCCCACAAAACATGATGAGGAATAATAGCGATTAGCCCTACAGGCTACAGAAATATTTCGCGATGGTGGCTTTTGATTCGTCTTGTCTCAACGATTTCAACCATAGGCATTAGAGGTGCTAATTTTTCCTGTACAGCAAAGCCCTAATTTGAACGTGTATGAACCCTAAAATTCATCAATGGCATTTTTGGATTCTGGGTGTCTCAATGCAATTAAACTATGCCATTAGTTTCCTGTGAATTCTAGCAACACAAAACACACAAGAAATCACGTTAATGATGCATGAATGAGGCTATTCGATTCTGAAAATAAAATGCAAACTGTTAAACTGTTCTTGGCGATTCTTTAAGCCTTAAGGTCTGATTTTGATTGTAAAACGTCCTTGAGAGTTCCAGCAATGTATTAGAATCCACCAATTGCTTTGAATCGTGCTGGAACCTGGAAAACAGTTTTCAAGTTTCTTTGATTTTTTTCAATGTTGTTATGGCCTCGTGTGCAGCAATTTCACGTCCATGGCATTAGGTTTAGCTTGTGTATATATAGTAGAAGAGAATTAGGTTAAATCTTGCACAAAAAATCCATTGCATGATGGTTTGAATATTTGATTTGCAATCACATCTTTTTGAATCTTTTTTATTGAAGAAACTTGCCAAACTTGGAGATTTTTTGTCCCTTTGATTTGCACACGAATTTGCCAGCTTGATTAGGTCATCCTTGCTTCAAAAAAAGATTGAAAAACCATATCTTTGAATTTCCTACAATTTAAATTAATTAAATGAATTAAAATTAATTAAAAATCCAAATAATTAATAAAAATAAGAAAATAAATTCAAATAGGCTTGATGGGTCGTGCATAAGTCATGGATAAAGTTTCAAGAAGGAATTTGAGGCCCATTAGCAAAAACAAAGTGTTTTGAGCAAAGTTGACTTTTGCAAATTCACAAAAATTTCCCAACTTCTCCAATGCATATCTTGCTCAATTTTGATCATATGAACATGTTCTTGGACATTTTGGAAAGGTATTGAAGTCCTCTAACCAATGCCTTTGGTCCCATGTCATTTGGATTTACCAATCTCAAGTTATGGTCTTTGACTTAAAGTGCATTTTTGTTGACTTTTGAAATTGACCTATAATGTAGAAATTGATATCTTTTTATGAGAGCATTTCTTGGACTTGGAATGTGAAGATGGATTGTAGGAAATGTCATCCCCTTCAAAATTAGCATTGGATGGGATTTTTCTGATGAACCATGAAAAGGTTATGCCTTGGTCAAGATACAGTTGACTTTTCTGCTGTCCAAAAATAATAACTTCTGCATCTTGATGATTTTTGAGCCATTCTTGTGGAATCATGATCAAGACTTGATCAAATGATGATTGTGGACTCAAAATAAGATGTTGACCAAAAATTATGACTTTTGACTGCAAAATGACCATTTTTCCCCTGTAGTTGACTGTGAATCAAATAGGGCTTTTGACTGTGCAAATTTGGCACTGTGAGTCTTGAAACTTGGCATGTAGGTGCTTGACAATGCATATAGGCATATGAGACTTGATTGAGCCCTTGAAAACCCAAATTCATTGAAGGAACCAAAACCCTAATTTCAGCTGGCTTAGGAGGCATTTGGACTGTGCAACCCTTGGGGAATCTTGAACCTGTTGAAGATGATTCTTGACAAATCTTGAAGAATATGGGAGGGAAAATTTTGGGGTACAACAGTTGCCCCTGTTCAATCTTCTTAGACCTGAGGATGTAGATTGGCTTGCGAGCCTTTCGTGATCCGAAGGTGGAAGATGATTGAACACTAGAGTGCCTAGAAATTTGCACTCACATAGTAGAGTATCAGCAATGTGATGTCGGGAATGGACTTACAGATGCCATTTGGAGAGATGATGGATTGAAGGATGGGCTTATAGATGCCATCTGGAGAATGTTGGTAGAATTGTGATCTTGTAAGTTGAACGAGGGAACTTGTGTAGGGTTGCCTGATGATGAGCTCGTGTAAAACTGCATCTTGGAAAGAAGGAAACCTGTGTAGGGTTTATTGATGACGAGACCGTGTAAGACTTCATCTTGGAAGGAAGGAAACCTGTGTAGGGTTGACTGATGACGAGTCCGTGTAAAACTGCATCTTTGGAAAGAGCGAACCTGTGTATGGTTTCTGATGACGAGTCCGTGTAAAACTACATCTTTGGAAAGAGCGAACCTGTGTAGGGTTCCTTAATGATGAGTCCGTGTAAAACTACATCTTTGGAAAGAGCGAACCAGTGTAGGGTTCCTTGATGATGAGTCAGTGTAAAACTTCATCTTTTGGAAAGAGAGAACCTGGGTAGGGTTTCTGATGATGAATCCGTGTGAAACTTCATCTTTGGAAAGAGAGAACCTGTGTAGGGTTTCTTGGTGACGAGTCCGTGTAAAACTACGTCTGGAGAGAGAGAACCTGTGTAGGGTTTCTTCGGGATAAATTCGTGTAAAACTTCTGGAGGAACCGGGGTAAGGTTATAAGTTCGTGTGAAACTTCTGGATGAACCGAGGTAAGGTTACTTGGAGATAAGTTCGTGTAAAACTTCTGGATGAACCGGGGTAAGGTTACTTTGTGATAAGTCCGTGTAAGACTTCTGGAGGAACCGGGGTAAGGTTACAAGTTCGTGTGAAACTTCTGGATGAACCGGGGTAAGGTTACTTTGAGATAAGTTTGTGTAAAACTTCTGGATGAACCGGGGTAAGGTTACTTTGTGATAAGTCCGTGTAAGACTTCTGGATGAACCAGGGTAAGGTTATCTTGACGATGAGTTTGTGTAAAACTTCATCTTGGAACTGAGGAGGAACCGGTGTAGGGTTGCCTGAGGACGAGTCCGTGTAAAACTTCGTCTTGGAAGGAAGGAACCTGTGTAGGGTTGCCTAATGATGAGTCTGTGTAAAACTGCATCTTGGAAAGAGAAGGAACCGGTGTAGGGTTGCTTTATGATGAGTCCGTGTAAAACTTCATCTGAAATTGAGAAGGAACCGGTGTAGGGTTTCCTGATGATGAGTCCGTGTAAAACTTCATCTGAAATTGAGAAGGAACCGATGTAGGGTTTCCTGATGATGAGTCCGTGTGAAACTTCATCTGAAATTGAGAAGGAACCGGTGTAGGGTTGCTTCACGATGATCAAGTAGATAATTGTCCTGTCTGGTTCCAGGTATTAACCCATGATCAGTCGTCCACAGAATTTTCCTGGCTTGTTACAGGCGTTGATCTGGAACTGCAAAGGTAGATTATAATCATCTTTTGATTGACCTTTTCCTGAAAAGGCAAAATGTTAGCTGTATGCAATGTCATGATGCATGAACTGCATGCTGTCATGATGTTCTCAAGAATAAATGAGATTTGGTTTGTGTGATGTGTATGCATGTCATAATGTATGAGGATGTGATGTTTATGAATGTATTTTTGTCTGGGAAAATAAATCCTAGACAAGTGCCGGGGAGTCTGTTAAATCCTGGGCTGATGTTGAAGAGTAGAGTTCTTCACTTCCGCTGGGGATGATGAACAAAGATGATTGCACGAATAACATGTAGAAGAGGATGACTCCATTGGGGAATAAACATGGTGAAGATATTACTCTGCGGGGAACTACTCTGTGGGAAGAGATGCTTCGCTGAGATTTTAACGATAACTTCGCTGGGGATTCCGTTGATAAGCTCCGTTGGGGAATTTGATGAACTCCGCTGGGGATAGAAAGAACTTTGCTGAGGATGATCTTTCCGTTGCAACTTGCTGAGGATAACCCAGTTAGACTCTGGTGGGGGATAACCTCTGAATATGGCTAGGGAGAGATGCATTTGTACTCTGCTGGGGACAAGCTTCCTGAATCTACTGGGGAGATGATTCAACTCTCCCGGGGAAACTTTTGGACTGTATTGGGGAAATGGCTCCACTGGGGTGTTTGTACTCCGCCGGGGAACAATCTTATATTTCGTTGAGGAATATTAAGACTGTCGGAGACGCTTGTTGAGGAACATCTGTATACTCCGCTAGAGACTATTAAGATCTTCTGGGGATACCCAACTTTTCCTGGACTGATGGTAGACTAACTCTGCTCGGGGGAGAGTATTGCTGACTTGCTGGGGTTACCGTGCCTTTTTAGGGCTGATGGGAGACCAACTCTGCTTGGGGAGGGTATTGCTGATTTGTTCATAGTTGCAAGTCTCAGTGGGGAGTGAAGGTATCTTGGTCGTACTCTTCAGCTGAATCTACCTGGTACCTGGAGGACAAAGCAGCTTGTACAGTTCGGACACTTCTTATTGCCCCAGTTTCTGCAGGAGAAGAAGGCCTGTGGAGGTGTTTGATAACTGCCGATAGACAAATCTTCTTCTGGCAGACAAGTGATGAGATGACGGGACATAGTCGTACGCTTTTGATCCCTAACTTTTGCCTGGACCGCCCTTTCGGGTTTTCAGTCCATCGGGATACCCTTTTTTTCCCAAGCCTCCTTTTCAGGTTTTCGACTTGCCGGGCGTACAGATTTTTTCATTTTCATCCCTTATTTTTGCCCGAACCCTTTTGGTTCGCCGGGAAGCCCTTATTTTTGCCTAGGCCTGTCGACCTAGCGGGTCTTTGATTATGCGTAGTATTTTTTTCCAACTATGTCCACGCTCTCAGAATGTAGGGAGTTGTCACTGTCAGTAGTGTTGTGTCGTCATATTATCAGAAGATGCTTGATCGTACTAGATTGTCGCTGGAATTCATGCCAAATGCCCCAGTTGATTCAGATGGAGATCTGCCCCTGGCTATTTGGCATTTGAGAGATTCCTTGAATCTTGACTGGACTACCCCAGATGATGAACAATGATCATGTCTGCCCCTTGGTTGGAAGTGTTTTTCCACTTGATGTTACCTTTTTGTTGAGAAGATTTTTGTTCACTGGATATTCGTCGTGCGAATTTCTCTGCTGTTTGAACAAATAGTCATGTGCAAACAATGTTATTTTAAGAATGCAAAGCTTATGTCTGTCTTGAAGTTTTTGAAAATGCATTTTCAGTAAAACAAGTGAATTTTTGTAAAATGTGATGTCAACTCAGGATTTTACAGCAAGCCCTACAGGAGTCAAGATACCTTTTGTAACAGTATACTTTCGAACTAACCCATGCTTCAGCTAGGACTCTTAGGGGTTATAACGTGGCCTGGTTCACGGTTTAAGAAAGAAAGGATAAAGGCTCAAAGTATATTTGTACCCACCCGTTCTTCGTGATGTTCTTCGATCCTAAACTCAGCTAATCGTGCGTTAGACCTTGTTTGAGTCTTTGCTCTGATATTCCAGTGATGGTTCGGATACTGATAGTTTATTTTGAATAGGCAGTCCTTCTTTTTGTTGAGGGCTTGTAGGACCTCTTTCTTTTTATTATCCCTGTCTTTTGCCTGAACTGTTTCTTTTGTGATTACAGTCAGCGGGATGCCCCCGTTTTTGTAAGTCTCCTTCATAGGTTTTGACTTATTGGGCTTTTGTTTTTGAAAGATAACGACTGCCTGTCTTGACAATTATAGGTAACCATCACTGTCTTTTGTTTTGGAAGGACTCCTTTGATGCGATTCATTGTGCACCTGGATCAACTGAGAGAACTACCCTGCCCCGGGTTATGATTAAGGGTTTTAATTTTGAAAAGAAAAACTCCAACTTCTTTGGCTCAAAGGGGTTGATGAGGGATTATCTTCCTTATAACTCCACTGTTTAGGATTTGAAACAATGCATGTACCTCATCAGCGGGGTTTGTTCAAAAGCATACTGTAAAGGCACTTTCAACATTATAGGTCATTTTCAAAAGTCAACAAAAAGGCACTTTAAGTCAAAGACCATAACTTGAGATTGGTAAATCAAAATGACATGGGACCAAAGACACTGGTTAGAGGACTTCAAGACCTTTCCAAAATGTCAAAGAACATGATCAAAGCTTAAAAATTGAGCAAGATATGCCTTGTGGAAGTTGGGAAAGTTTTGGGAATTTTGAAAAGTCAACTTTTCTTCAAATACCTCAAAATTGCTAATGGGCCACAATTTCTTCCAAGAATCATCACCCAAAAGCTATGCACGACCCATTGACCCAAAGGGGAGTTATTTTCTTATTTTTAATTGATTAATTGAGTTTTTAATCCTATTAATTCATTTAATTAAAATTAAATATAAGAAAAATACTAAAACATGTTTTCCAAATCTTTTTGTGCAGCATATTCCCTCATCATGACCTAGAGATTTCGTGTACCACATCAAGAGGCAAGATCTTCCAAAATATGCATGTTTTTCATGACAAAAAGATTGAAAAAGATGCTTGAAAAATCAAATATTGAATCATTGAATACATGGATTTTGGGCCAGTTTTTCTAACCTAAATCATTCACATACATAAGCATAACACAACCCTAATGCAAAGAACAAGAATGTTGCGCTGAAACCTCAAAACAAAACTTGCATTTTTGACCAAAAACTTCAAAATTGTTTTCATAGATAGAGCTCCTTTCAAGGCCTAAAAAGTATTCCAAACGATTGCTGGAACCTTCCTGAACGTGATTCAATACTTTTCCAGTCTCCATACACCCAGAAGTGGTAGAATGACTTTGCCCTGTTCATGATATTGTTCACATTCGTATTTTGATTTGCATGCATTTTCCATACAATTTAATGCTTGATTTATACTAACCTGATCATTCTAAAGCTAATGGTACCATCCAATTGAATTATAGACGCTTGTATGCAAAGTTACCATGGACGCAGGTTAGGGTTTCAGAAGCTTCCATTTGGGGCTTTGCGTATATGGAAAAATTAGGCCATGAAACCTACACCATTGAAACCAGGACCTTCCAACGAATGGAAACTAACCATCACGCCCTTTTTCTTTTTCACTATGTGTTGTTCGCTATTTTTCGCAGGTACCATTTAGTGGGGGTTTAAAACCCCCGCTATCTATTTCTTATTTTCAGGTAGAACGAAGAAGATGCTGGCGTGGCTGAAGGTGGTTGGTCCGTTTGAATGTTTGGCGCGCTTCTCAGCATAGTGGACGTTTCCTCCATATTATATTTTCTTATTATATTATATATGAATAAACGTGATGGTTCAGTTGGCCAGGGATGTAGGCTGCAGGTATTGGGACCTGGGTTCGATTCCCAGGTCCCCCACTTCTTCAATATTATTTTTCTTAACACCCTTCTATGCAGCGCCCCTCATTCAGTCCACCATGCATCCCAACGCAGTGGCTTGACAAGTGGATTCTTGATCAATCAAAAGGCTAGAACGTGCAGCCTACCATACACATTCAGTCAACCATATGCATGCAAACGTGGAAAGTCAAACAGGCCTTGAATTCAGTGGGCCTAATTCCTTGCACATACCTCCAAATTGGGTCAACCACCCCCCATGTTTGCATTTTCTTTCTCTCTTTTTATTCTTTTCTTTTATTTATTTCAATCATGTTAATTGTTTTATTTAATTCCATAAAATTAACTCTCATAATACAAAAATATAAAAAAATCAGAAAAGTCAAAAAAATAAAAATATGTTTTATTAATATTAATTTCTATCAATTTTGTAAATAAATTTTATCAATCAATTTAGTTTAATTTAGGGTTTTCTTTAATTTTAATATTTTCTTAAATAAACTAAAAAATGTAGAAATTAGGGTTTTAGTATTTTTATTCTTTTTCTTAATAAATAACTTTTTATTCTTATCATTCTTAATTATTAATTATTTTTGTAAATATTCTTGTAATTAAATAATTAGTAAATTAGGTTTAAACTTAAATATTTTTCTTTAATAAATTAAAAAATAGTGTAGAACTAGGGTTTCTTTTCTTTTTAATTTTCTTTATTTTTATAAATACAAAAACACCAAAAAATAAGTTCTTTTCCTTATTAAATAATTTAATTAATTTGTAATTTCAATTTAATTTCTTTAAAGGGTCCAACGCCCTCGCACCTTCGATTATAATTTCTTTTCGCGCGTTTGCTTCTATTTTTCATTTTAAATTTATGTAATTGCCCCAAAGCCTTGTAATAGATAATTAGGACATTTACTTTCCGCATTTTTATTCAAATCGGGTCTTTGTTTAATTTGGCGATGTCTAGACCCGCGCCTTGTAATAGCGTATGACCTTTATTTTTCCGCCTTTTAATTTCCGCACCCTTTAAACTGTTAATCACATGAAAGAATGTATGCCCAAATAAAATCAAAGCGTAGCTCACCAAATGCATGACAAACAAATAATAACTGAAAATGAAACACAATTCACACACCACTCCTAGGGTACGTCTCACTGTTGCCTTGCCCCTCGAAACGTGGTCGTCGAGTATAGGACGTTTTAGTAAGTCCTCATGTCCATGAACATGGCATGGGGGTAGCTTCTAAGGTGTCCTACTATTGCTCTGGTGACCACACTGTCCCTAAACTCGAATTGACCCGAACACCTCCAACGGTGGTGCTACCTACCCCTCAATGGTGGGATGGCACTACCTTAAGGACATCAACACAACCTAATTCCTTAGGGTAGGTAGATGACTCGTAGATACTTGCTCTAATTAAAAACAAATCAAAAAATTCTTTTCACATCGACACTTTGCAAAAAGCTTTCAAAGACAACTTTTCAAACACTCTTGAGGACTGATACAAGAGTCGATCTGAAACTTTCAAAGAAACTTTTTTTTTAAACCCACTCACACTTTGAAAAGCAAACAAACATTTTGAAAACACAAATGAGCAAGTATCTAAGAGCCCATGGATAGAAAGGGTGCTAACACCTTCCCTTTCTATAAATCTACCTCCCGAACCGAGAAACTAATCTCATAAGGAATTTTTCTGTGCTTTTGTCCTTTCCATGTTGGAGAAAATAAAAGACGGTGACGACTCTTGCTTACCGTGACATTTCACGAAACCAGCTAAAAACAGTCAGTTCCAGATCCACCGATCACAGAACTGGCGACTCTGCTGGGGACTCTTATAAAGTGAGGTGTACCTTAGGATAGTTCATAACTATGTTTTCAATTGCTTTGACTTGTTTGCTTTAAATTGTGGGCCTGTCTTGGGAGTTCTATAGATCCTAACCCGGATCTGGGGATACCTTCTTAGAAAGTAGCAACAAGGCTGTGAGGGAACTGTGCGGGGTATACCGACATGGTTGAAACAGTCTGCTACATTGATGTGGCACTTTGGTGTGTACCGGTAACCCTTGAGTTCAGTCAAGGAGAGTACGGGGCCTCCATGTGGTGTTGTGAAGCATCAACTGACCTTAGGAACCTTAATTGAACTATCTTGGCCTCTTTAGGGTAGTGAGATAACTGACTTTGGTGCAGTCCGAGGTTGGTTGATACTCGATACTACACTCAATTGAGGGTTGCTTTCCTGGAATATTTCGGTCGCCAGTTCAATGGCTAAATCGAAACGATGAACAATGAAAGCAATCCAGTGATATTGGGACCCTTAGAACCCGGTTACTTCTAATAGGACAGGTTGAGCCCACCAACTTCAAGAGGGTAATACCCAGACCCCATGCTGGCCTAAACTCTAAGGGCTTGTCTTGTGTGACTTGTGTGCCTTATCATGTTTGCCTTTGTAAATATTTGTGGTGTGTTTAATCATAGCATCATGACATCATACAGCATCATATGCATTGGCTAACCATTTCAGGGGTTCGAACCTTCATCTTTGTTCTTGTTTTGTAGGACATGGAAACTGTTCGCAGAAAGACAATTCAGATCAGCCTTGTAAGGATCCCTCCTCAGCTTAAGGAGCTTATATCCAGGATTCCCGAGAGCTCTTCATTCCGTGAGAGACATGGAAGACTCATCAGCTTGGTCAACACCAACATTGAGGAAGATATGATAAAGGTCCTGTTCCAGTTCTTCGACCCTCTGCATCACTATTTCACTTTCCTGGATTATCAACTGGTACCTACATTGGAAGAGTTCTCCCGGCTTCTGAAGATCCCTATCCTTGACCAACTACCCTACAACGGTACGGAAAAGGAACCCAAGCTTGAAGAGATTGCTAAAGCCTTACACCTACAACCATCTGACCTCAAGGGACATTGGGAAGTTAGAAGTGGTATCAAAGGGTTCTTAGCCAGGTTTCTGTTTGAGAAGGCCCAAGAATGTTGGAACTCCCTTGACCTACAAGCTTTTGAAGAAGTTGTGGCCCTCCTTGTCTATGGTTTGGTTTTGTTCCCTAATCCAGATCAGCTTATAGATATCAGTGCTTTCTAGATCTTCATGTCCAGGAATCCTATACCTACGTTTCTTGGGGACATCCTTCACTCATGTTACACTCGAACCATGAGGAAAAGAGGTGTTCTTATGTGCTGCACTCCTCTCCTGGGAAGGTGGTTTATTTCGCACCTTCCGCAATCAGTTTTGAAGAATGAGCGGGGTTTGAGATGGTCACAACGATTGATGACTCTTACACATGCTGATATACTTTGGTGCTCTCGGTCCAGAGAGGATGTCATTATCATTGATCGTTGCGGGGAGTACCCTAATGTTCCTTTACTTGGAATCAGAGGAGGTATTACTTACAACCCATGCTTGGCTTGGAGACAGTTTGGTTATGTTCGGAGGGATGGCCCTCATGACATGTTAATTCCTGACATAGTTTTTGACTTCGACAACGATGCACAAGGACTTCGCCAGAGATTTATTAGAGCTTGGAGGATGCCAAGTAGGATAGACAGCAAGACCCTGGGGCACAGGAATTCCATCCCGTTGGAACCTTATCTCAAGTGGGTACGAGCCCGCTTCCAGAAGTTAGTGATGCCATATCCTCATGTTCTCCCTATGATCAAAGAGCCAGTATTGGAAGGAGAGGTGTCCTATACATTTCAACATCCTGACATGCCCACGTCCTGGGAAGAAATGCAGAAGAGCTGGATCCAGCTTAAGGAAGAACAAAATTCTCTTGAGACCAGTCTACATGCTAGTGAAAAGAAGGTCTTGGAGCTTACCCGCCTATTGCACGAGGAGAGGAATCTCAACACCAACATTGCTCCGAAGAGGATGCGTAGTGTCTTTTGGGATTGATTTGCTTTTGTAATGTTTGCCCATGAGGCTCTGATGTACCAAACAATTATTTCCTTAATGATAACGTGTGTTCCTTTTTGTCTACAACAAATTTGAATGTTCGAACCCTTGAATGCATTGCATAAACACATATCATTCATCATGTGCATAACAGGTACTCTTCTTTTCAGGTTGCTTACTGTTCTTCGCTGTTTATTTCAGCATCATGAACCCTGAATCCTCTACCGAGATGTCTATCAAGGCCCTTCAGGCGCAGAACACACAATTTCAAGAGCTAATCATGGGTTTGGCTCAAGGTCAAGAAGAACTGAAGGCTTTGCTCCTGAAGAAGGAGAAGAATAAGAAGAGAACCGTTCTATTCAACTCGGGCCGGAGGTTTGGTAACAGTCTGCAGAACGAGGAAGCTGGTTCTTCTGTAGGCAAAGACAGTCCCCAGGGGGGAAGGGCTCCAAGTCCGGTGGTCTCTGACAATGAGACTGATTTTAATGAGGAATAGTATCCTCCAGCTGAAGACCGGTACAAGCAGTTGGAAGACCGTCTGAACGCCATGGAGATCCAACAAGTGCCTAGTTTGGATTTCAGAGACTTGGGTTTATCTATTGGTGTGATCATCCCTCACAAGTTTAAAGCACCATCTTTCACCAAGTATGACGGGGCGTCTTGCCCTAAGCTACACCTCAGATCTTATGTGCGGAAGATTCAACCGTACACAGTGGACAAGAACTTGTGGATCCATTTCTTCCAGGAGAGTCTTTCAGGGACTCATCTCGAATGGTTCTATCAGCTGGATGGGACCAAAGTTCGTAACTGGGAGGAGTTGGCTACTTCTTTTTACAAGCAATATCAATATAATGCCGACCTTGCTCCTACACGTACCCAACTTCAGGGTATGTCGCTAGGATCAGGCGAAGGTTTTAAAGAGTATGCACAGAAGTGAAAGGATCTGGCTGGTAGGGTGCAGCCTCCGTTAACTGACCGTGAATTGGTAGATATGTTCTTGGGGACCCTCTCAGGGCCGTTCTTTAATCACCTTATCGGTAATTCGTCTGCAGGGTTTACTGACCTCATTCTGACTGGGGAGAGGATAGAGGCTGGAATGAAGTCCGGTAAAATTCAGAAAGGTGCGTCTTCAAGTTCTGAGAAGAAACCTTTTAAGAAGGAGGCCAGTGCTATGTATGGGCCTAGAAGGCAAGATAAACCAGAGCGCCGCCAATCTGTCAACGCGGTGGTGATTGCTAAGCCTGCTGCCGCTCCTCGGCCAACCAATCAACAAAGGGCTGAAAGACCCAGAAGAGAGTTTACCCGGATGAGTATGACCTTGTCACAAATCTTGCGGCAGCTGCTATCAACCAACTTAGTGACTGTCAGGGAGGCCCCGAAGGTTGTGAACACTGCCTCTCCTAAGTATAATCCAAATGCCCGCTGTGCTTATCACTCCGATAGCCCGGGGCATTCTAATGATGACTGCTGGGCCCTGAGGAATAAGGTGCAGGACCTTATTGATGCAAAAGAGATACAATTTGAGGCACCTGAGAGGCCAAATGTGGTGACTGCTCCTATGCCCCATCATGGAGTGAATGCTGTTGATGAAGACTTGTATGCCGTTTCCGTGAATGATGTAGCTACTCCCCTGTTGACTGTTAAGAGGAACCTGCTGCTAGCCTGTTTATTTCCGGGTTGTGGCAAGGGTTGCCTTTTGTGTGCCGTTTCCCTTACTGGTTGTCCGTTGCTGAAGTTAGGCATCCAACGCCTGATGGATAGCAAGGAGATTCTGTTCAAGAAGACCGCTGTTCCGTTTGTCCCTGTGGAAGAAGTATCTGTCGTTACAATTTTCAATAATCCAATCAAGGCTCCCCCGAGGAAGCCAGTTAAAATCATGACTGTCGCACCCATTGTTATTACTGTTCCGGGGCCTCTCCCCTATGAATCTGATAAGGCTGTCCCATGACACTATGGGGCAGATGTATATGTACTTGGAATAAAGCAAGAGTTCAATACCGGTATCAGCATCAGCAATATTACCGGTCCAGCTATAGTAACCCGCAGTGGCAGGCTCTTCTCGCCTGACATTGCACCACCAGCTATTCGAAGACCTCTCATTATAACACCTGCAAGTGCGCCCGTTTCCACTTCTGATCAAGTTGCTTCCCCTGCTGCCGAGTCATCTAATACTTGGGGCAAAGGGACTGATGATGAGCCTGCCCGGATGGAGGCACCAAAATCTGTGAATGTTGAAGCCTCCCAGCAAGAGATGGAGGAAATTCTTAAAATAATCAAGAAGAGCGACTTCAATGTCGTTGAGCAGCTGGGGCATACACCCTCCAAGATCTCTATGCTCTCATTACTACTGTGCTCAGAGGCCCATGCTAAGGCCCTGATTTCATTTCTAAAGACGGCCCATGTGCCACAAGAGACCTCTGCAGACCAGTTTACTGATTGCGTAGCCAATTTGACAACTGACAATGGTTTGGGTTTCTCGGATGCTGACCTTACTGCCAAGGGAAAGAACCACAATGATGCCCTGCATGTCTCTATAGAATGCAGGGGCACTACTCTCGCGCACGTGTTGGTGGACACCGGTTCTTCCCTGAATGTGTTGCCCAAGAAGGCCTTAGACCGGTTGGATTGTGAAGGCCTGGAATTGAAACCTAGCAACATCATTGTTCGAGTCTTCGACGGTTCTAAGAGGATGGTTCATGGAGAGGTAGACATTCCTATTCGTGTGGGTTCTCAAGTATTCGACTCAACTTTCTATGTGATGGATATCCGTCTATCTTATTCCTGTTTACTGGGTCGACCTTGGATTCACAAAGCTGGGGCAGTGACCTCCACCATCCACCAAAAGCTCAAGTACCCCGTCAGAGGGAAGATTGTCACTGTGCAGGGAGAGGAGGAATATATGGTGAGCCATTTGAATTCCTTCCGGTATATCGAGATGGACGGGGAGTTTATTGAAACCCCCTTCCAGCATTTTGAAGAGGTACCTCCAATATTGGCAGCGGCAGAAGCAGTAACTGAAGAGAGCTCTCCTTTGAAGATGGCCTCCTTAAAGGACGCCCGGGCTGTAATCGAGAAAGGTGAATGTGCTAACTGGGGCAGGCTCCTTGATTTTACACCAAAAACTGACAAGTTTTGACTGGGTTTCACTGCAGAGGCTCAAAGGAACGTGCGCAAAGCTAGGATCAGAAGACCTCCTGTGCTCATCACCAAGCCAGAAGTGAATGCTATTGGGGATGAAGACGAAGTGGAAGAGTCGGAGTTTGATAGCTGGATCTACCCGACGACTGATGGTGGATTGACCAATTGGACTGCTAAAGACCATACGCCTGTTACTTTCGTTACGCAGTAATGAATTCCTTTGTTTTTGTTATTTGTAATAAACAATGAATTGAAACTCTATGGCCCGGTGTCTTACCCGGGGCACCGTTGGCTTCATTTGTGAGGGCTTATAACTGTCATTTACATATATCATGAATAAAGACCTTGGACGTTTTTCGCATTTCAAATCTTGTGCTCCCTTTCTTTCTTTCTTTCTTTATATATTGCAAAACAACTGTATTTACACACACTCACTCATACAGGTTTCAATCCACTCTGGATCTCACTGGTAACGACTCTGCTACTGCCAGTTATGACTTCGAAAATCCGATCAACTTAGCCGAAGACGAAGGTGAAGATGATTGCGAAGTGCCTGGCGAGCTTGCAAGACTGTTACTCCAGGAAGAGAGGGCAATTCAACCACATGAAGAGCCGGTGGAAACGATAAATCTGGGTACTGAGGCAGATAGAAAAGAGGTTAAGATTGGTGCCAATCTGGAGCTCAGCATAAAACAGCGGTTGACTCAGATGTTACATGATTATGTAGAGATCTTCGCCTGGTCCTACGAAGACATGCCTGGGTTGGATACCGACATTGTGGTCCATCATTTGCCTACCAAGGAAGACTGCCCTCCGGTTAAGCAAAAGGTCCGCCGTATGCGTCCAGAGATGTCTGAGAAGATCAAAGCTGAAGTTATGAAACAGTTTGATGCCGGGTTTCTTGCAGTGACTTCTTACCCTCAGTGGGTTGCTAATGTGGTGCCGGTACCAAAGAAAGATGGCAAGGTCAGAATGTGTGTTGATTACAGGGATCTGAACAGGGCCAGTCCCAAGGATGACTTTCCCCTACCTCACATTGACGTCCTGGTTGACAATACTGCTCAGCACAAGGTGTTCTCCTTCATGGATGGTTTTTCAGGTTACAATCAAATCAAGATGGCTCCTGAAGACATGGAAAAGACTACCTTTGTTACTCAGTGGGGCACCTTCTGCTACAAGGTCATGCCTTTTGGACTGAAAAATGCTAGGGCAACCTACCAACGTGCCATGGTTGCTTTATTTCATGACATGATCCATCATGAGATAGAAGTGTATGTCGACGACATGATTGCAAGGTCCCAAACTGAGGAGGAACACCTTGACCATCTGCATAAACTGTTTGACCGTTTGAAACTGTATAAGCTAAGGTTGAACCCGAACAAGTGCACCTTCGGGGTTAGATTTGGAAAATTGCTAGGCTTCGTTGTAAGTGATAAGGGTATTCAAGTGGACCCTGCTAAGGTTAAAGCCATCCAAGAGATGCCAGTTCCCAAGACAGAGAAGGAGGTTAGAGGCTTTTTAGGACGCCTGAATTACATTGCTCGTTTCATCTCCCATCTAACTGCCACCTGTGAACCAATCTTCAAGCTGCTGAAGAAAGATCAGGTAGTACGTTGGAATGATGAATGTCAGGCCGCTTTTGACAGAATCAAAGAGTATCTCCAAGAACCACCCATTCTTATGCCACCGGTTGAAGGGAGACCTCTGATACTATACCTGACAGTACTTGACAACTCAATGGGGTGTGTGCTGGGGCAGCATGACGAGTCTGGCCGAAAAGAGAATGCCCTTTATTACCTTAGCAAAAAGTTTACCGATTGTGAGACCCGATACTCACTGCTCGAGAAAACTTGCTGCGCTTTGGTATGGGCTGCTCGCCGGCTGAGACAGTATATGCTGACTCACACTACCTTGTTGATTTCAAAGATGGATCCTATAAAGTACATATTTGAAAAGCCTGCTCTGTCTGGGAGAATAGCAAGATGGCAAATGATCTTGACAGAATACGACATCTAGTACACAACTCAGAAAGCCATCAAAGGAAGTGTATTGGCAGATCACTTGGCACACCAGGCAGTAGACGATTATCAGTCAATGAACTTCGAGTTTCCAGACGAGAGTATCATGATAGTGACTGATTGTGAAGTACCTGGACCGGATGAAGGACCTGAGGAAGGATCCCTATGGTCTATGCACTTTGATGGAGCCTCTAACGCTTTGGGTAACGGTATCGGCGTTGTGATCATATCTCCTCAAGGCACTCATACTCCACTCACTGCCCGGTTATGTTTCAACTGCACCAACAACATGGCGGAGTATGAGGCATGCATCATGGGTCTGCAAGCTGCAATTGACTTAAGGATCAAGTTTCTGAGTGTCTTCGGAGATTCCGCTCTCGTGATCAATCAGATCAAAGGCGAGTGGGATACGAAACATCCGAATCTTATTCCTTATAGAGAATGTGTGTTGACATTGATTCCCCACTTCACAGAGATAACCTTTGAACATTTCCCAAGAGAGGAGAATCATTTGGCGGACGCGTTAGCTACGATGTCTTCCATGTTCAAAGTCAAATGGGACAATGAGGCTCCCCGGGTCATCATCTGGAAACTGGACGAACCGGCATACTGTTGTGATCTTGAGGCTGAAGAGGTAACTGAGAAACCCTGGTATCATGAGGTGAAGAGGTATCTCGAAGCTCAAGAGTATCCTGAAGGTGCATCTGTCAACGACAAAAAGTTTCTGAGAAGGTTCGCAGCGAATTTCTTCCTTAGCAACGACATCCTGTACAAGAGAAACCATGATTCGACCTTACTGCGTTGTGTGGATAAGACTGAAGCAGAAAGGATCATGGCAGAGCTGCATGAGGGTACCTTCGGAACATATTCCAGTGGACACACTATGGCAAAGAAGATCCTTCGGGCAGGGTATTTCTGGTCCACAATGGAAGTCGACTGCTACCAACACTCTCGGACATGTCATAAATGCCAGATTTATGCAGATAAGGTGCATGTTCCTCCAGTTCCTCTGAACGTCCTGACTGCACCTTGGCCTTTTGCAATGTGGGGCATAGATATGATCGGCGAGATTAAACCTACGGCATCCAACGGGCATCGCTTCATCCTAGTGGCGATTGATTACTTCACGAAGTGGGTTGAAGCAGCTTCCTACGCCACAGTAACCAAGAACGTTGTGGCACGGTTCATTCGGCATAACCTGATCTGTCGATACGGCGTCCCTGAAAGGATCATTACGGACAATGGTACCAATCTTAATAACAAGATGATCACTGAGCTCTGCGAGCAGTTTAAGATACAGCACCATAACTCTTCTCCTTACCGGCCGAAGATGAATGGGGCTGTAGAAGCAGCGAATAAAAATATTAAGAAAATTGTGCAGAAGATGACAATGACCTATAAAGATTGGCACGAGATGTTACCATTCTCTCTACATGGGTACCGTACCTCAGCAAGGACGTAAACCGAGGCAACTCCTTTTTCCTTGGTCTACGACATGGAGGCAGTCTTACCGATCGAAGTGCAAATACCCTCTCTCCGGATAATGAAGGATGCAGATCTGAGCGAAGATGATTGGATCCAGACACGACTTGATCAGTTAAATCTAATCGACGAAAAGAGACTCACTGCTATTTGTCATGATCAGACGTACCAAAAACGAATGATCAGGGCATTTAACAAGAAGGTCAGACCACAAGAATATCAAGTTGGGGATCTGGTAATCAAACGTATCATCCTTCCTCAGAGTGATCCCAGGGGCAAATGGACCCCCACGTACGAAGGGCCATTTGTGGTTAAACATGTGTTCTCAGGAGGAGCCATGATTCTAACCACCATGGATGGTGACGACCTTCCTCACCCCGCCAATGTAGACATAGTAAAAAGATACTACGCATGATAAAAGACCCGCTAGGTTGACATACCTAGGCAAAAATTAGGGCTTCCCGGCGAACCAAAAGGGTTTGGGCAAAATGAGGGATGAAATGAAAAAAATCTGTACACCCGGCAAGTCGAAAACCTGAAAAGGCGGCTTGGGCAAAAATGGGTATCCCGGTGGACTGAAAACCCGAAAGTGTGGTCCAGGCAAAAGTTAGGGATAAAGCGTAATACTATGTCTCAATGGATCACCTTGCATCCAGAATCCGGTATCAACACCAAGTTTAGACGACATCGATCAATCAACTTCATCTTCAGCTAGGTCATCAAGTGATGAGATGCTCGAAGATATAAAGGCGATAGCAGGGTTGGAACCCAGTGGGATTATTCTTTTCACACAGCTGTTTTGTTTTCCCTTTGTACAAATTGTGTAAACTATTTTATTCGGCGGCGTTCTCTTACTAGGACGTCAGCCTCTTATACATAAACGCCTATTTACAGGCAAATTCAAAAATCAATACAAATACACTTTTCAGCTCAAATTGCCATTTGTTTTTCCTTTTCTGTTTTGTTTTGCGAAGAACGTCCAAGGTTCAATTTGTGATATATGCATTTGACGCTAATTGCTAACTCATAAATATTTGCATACAAAACAAAGGATTAATTACAGATAACATTAGAAACAGGGGCAATAATGAGTGGTCTAAGCGATCTAATTGTTCTATCCACCAAGGTACCAAGGTAAGTTCAGCCGAAGAACATAACCAGTACATCTTAACTCCCCAGAGAGTAAGTCAGCAAGTCAATGCACTCTCCCCAAGCAAAGCTATACTATCAGCCTTAAGGAAGTTGGGAATCCTCCAGCAGATCTCAACATTCCTCAGCGAAGTATACAGATATTCTTAACAAGCATCCCCGACAGTCTTGATCTAAGATTGTTCCCCGGCGGTATACCAGGCATTCAGTGGAGTCATTTCCAGTACATCTCAAAATTTCCCCAGGAGAGTCCAGTATAGTTCAAGATTTCCCCAGGAAAGTTTGAATCAATCTCCCCAGCAGTAAGCTTATCACCAGTAGATTCTGGAAGCTTATCCCCCACAGAGCACAAACGCGTCTCCTGGCTTTATTCAAAGGTTATTTCCCTACCAGGATATAACTGGGTTATCCTCAGCCAAAAGCCACGGAAAGATTGTCCTCGGCAAAGTCTTCTTATCCCCAGCGGAGTCTATTAACACTTCCAACATAACAACGGTATCCTCAGCGAAGTTACCATCAACATCTCAACAACGTACTTCTCCTCCCACAGAGTACTGTTTCCCAGCAAGGTAGCTAGAGTAATTTTTCCCCGCAGAGTAATCCATTCGCCAAGTTTATCCCCCAACGGAGTTATCTTCTCCTACCGGTATTCTTGCAACTATCATCCCCAGCGGAAACAACAAAGCACTATTCTCCAACATCAGCCCAGGATTCAACTTCCCAGCACCCGTCAAGGATTTACTTTCCTAGACGAAAACATACATTCATAAACATCGCATTTCCATACATTATAGCATGCATATACGCATCATGAACATACAATCTCATTTACATTGAGAACATCATTTCTTGATCCATATCATGCATTGCATATGACTGACCTTTACCTTTCTGGAAAGATCCAGTCAAGTTCTCAGCTATGTCCAAGACCTTCTCTGGTTCAGTTAAATCGACCCTAAGATTTTTCTTATTCTTATCCAGTTGAAGTTATTCCAAGACTTTAGTCTGGTTCAGTTAGATCGACCCTAAGATCTCCCTGATTCTTATCCAGTCAAAGCTAATCCAAGACTTTCGTCTGGTTCAGTTAAATCGACTCTAAGATTTTTCTGATTCTTATCCAGTCAAAGTTAATCCAAGACCTTTCCTGGTTCAGTTAAATCGACTCCTAAATATTTTTCTGATGTCAATCCAGTCAAAGGCCTTCTCTGGTTCAGTCAGATCGACCCTAAGATCTCCCTGATTCTTATTCCAGTTGAAGACTCCAAGACCTTGCCTGGTTCTGTTAAATCGACTCCTAAAGATTTTTCTGATGCCGATCCAGTCAAAGGCCTTCTCTGGTTCAGTCAGATCGACCCTAAGATCTCCCTGATTCTTATTCCAGTTGAAGATTCCAAGACCTTGCCTGGTTCAGTTAAATCGACTCCTAAATATTTTTCTGATGCCGATCCAGTCAAAGGCCTTCTCTGGTTCAGTCAGATCGACCCTAAGATCTCCCTGATTCTTATTCCAGTTGAAGATTCCAAGACCTTGCCTGGTTCAGTCAAATTGACTCCTAAAGATTTTTCTGATGCCGATCCAGTCAAAGGCCTTCTCTGGTCCAGTTAAATTGATTCCTAAAGATTTTCCTGATGAAGACTCAGTAGAAGACATCCAAGATTCTCTCATTGTTACTGTTGAGGTAGTTATCGCCCCAGGTTCTCTCATCGTTACTATTGAGGTAGTAATCGCCCAAGGTTCTCTCATCGTTACTGTTGAGGTAGTAATCACCCAAGGTTCTCTCATCGTTACTGTTGAGGTAGTAATCGCCCAAGGTTCTCTCATCGTCCCGTTGAGGTAGTAACCATCCCTGATTCATTCATCACCGTTTGAAGCTCCAGACTCGATTCCTGTATCTCACCAGGGCACGTCTGAAGAGGTTTAAGGATTCAATACCTATAACCAGCCAGAACGCATCTACACAAAGAGGTTGAAGACCAGCTCCTGTAACAGGCCAGGTAATCATTTTCTTTTTTCAGGTACGCAAGTCCTCGCTAAGGAATCTCTTACGCGACCGACACCCGGATGGCATCTATAAGCCCATCCACCTATCCATCACCTCTCAACATGGCATCTATAAGCCCATCCTCATATCCGCTAATCTCCAAATGGCATCTGTAAGCCCATTCCCACCATCACACTACTATGTGAGCGCAAATTTCTGGGCACTCTAGTGTTCAATCATCTTCCACCTTCGGATCACGAAAGGCACGCCAGCCAATCTACATCCTCAGGTCTAAGAAGATTGAACAGGGGCAACAGTTGTACCCAAAAATTTTCCCTCCCATATTCTTCAAGATTTGCCAAGAACAAGGTTCAAAATCTCCCAAGGGTTGCACAGTCCAATTGCCTCCTAACAGTCAAAAATTAGGGTTTTGGTTCTGGCAAAGAAATTGAAGTTTCCAAGGGTCCAATCAAGCCCCACATGCCTATAAACATTGTCAAGCATCCATATGCCAAGTTTCAAGACTCACAGCACAAGATTGCACAGTCAAAAACCCTAATTGCTCAACAGTCAACTATAGGGGCAAAATGGTCATTTGACAGTCAAAAGTCCAAATTTTTGGTCAACATCTTATTTTGAAGCCACAAACATCATTTGATCAATTTTTGATCATGATTCTCAAAGCATGGCTCAAAAAGTCTCAAGATGCAAAAGTTTCTATTTTTGAACAGTTGGAAAAGTCAACTGCAAATTGACCTAGGCATAACTTCCACATGGTTTATCAGAAAAATTCCATCCAAAGCTCATTTTGAAGAGAATGACATTTCCTACAACTCATCTTCACACTTCAAGTCCAAGAAATGCTCTCACAAAAAGTTATCAATCTCAACATTATAGGTCATTTTCAAAAGTCAACAAAAAGGCACTTTAAGTCAAAGACCATAACTTGAGATTGGTAAATCAAAATGACATGGGACCAAAGACACTGGTTTGAGGACTTCAAGACCTTTCCAAAATGTCCAAGAACATGATCAAAGCTTAAACATTGGACAAGATATGCCTTGTGGAAGTTGGGAAATTTTTGGGAATTTTGAAAAGTCAACTTTGCTTCAAATACCTCAAAATTGCTAATGGGCCACAATTTCTTCCAAGAATCATCACCCAAAAGCTATACACGACCCATTGACCCAAAGGGGAGTTATTTTCTTATTTTTAATTGATTAATTGAGTTTTTAATCCTATTAATTCATTTAATTAAAATTAAATATAAGAAAAATACTAAAACATGTTTTCCAAATCTTTTTGTGCAGCATATTCCCTCATCATGACCTAGAGATTTCGTGTACCACATCAAGAGGCAAGATCTTCCAAAATAGGCATGTTTTTCATGACAAAAATATTGAAAAAGATGCTTGAAAAATCAAATATTGAATCAGTGAATACATGGATTTTGGGCCAGTTTTTCTAACCTAAATCATTCACATACATAAGCATAACACAACCCTAATGCAAAGAACAAGAATGCTGCGCTGAAACCTCAAAACAAAACTTGCATTTTTTACCAAAAACTTCGAAACTGTTTTCATAGATAGAGCTCCTTTCAAGGCCTAAAAAGTATTCCAAACGATTGCTGGAACCTTCCTGAACGTGATTCAATACTTTTCCAGTCTCCATACATCCAGAAGTGGTAGAATGACTTTGCCCTGTTCATGATATTTTTCACATTCGTATTTTGATTTGCACGTATTTTCCATACATTTTAATGCTTGATTTATACTAACCTGATCATTCTAAAGCTAATGGTACCATCCAATTGAATTATAGACGCTTGTATGCAAAGTTACCATGGACGCAGGTTAGGGTTTCAGAAGCTTCCATTTGGGGCTTTGCGTATATGGAAAAATTAAGCCATGAAACCTACACCATTGAAACCAGGACCTTCCAACGAATGGAAACTAACCATCGCGCCCTTTTTCTTTTTCACTATGTGCTGTTCGCTATTTTTCACAGGTACCATTTAGTGGGGGTTTAAAACCCCCGCTATCTATTTCTTATTTTCAGGTAGAACGAAGAAGATGCTGGTGTGGCTGAAGGTGGTTGGTCCGTTTGAATGTTTGGCGCGCTTCTCAGCATAGTGGACGTTTCCTCCATATTATATTTTCTTATTATATTATATATGAATAAACGTGATGGTTCAGTTGGCCAGGGATGTACGCTGCAGGTATTGGGACCTGGGTTCGATTCCCAGGCCCCCCACTTCTTCAATATTATTTTTCTTAACACCCTTCTATGCAGCGCCCCTCATTCAGTCCACCATGCATCCCAACGCAGTGGCTTGACAAGTGGATTCTTGATCAATCAAAAGGCTAGAACGTGCAACCTACCATACACATTCAGTCAACCATATGCATGCAAACGTGGAAAGTCAAACAGGCCTTGAATTCAGTGGGCCTAATTCCTTGCACATACCTCCAAATTGGGTCAACCACCCCCCATGTTTGCATTTTCTTTCTCTCTTTTTATTCTTTTCTTTTATTTATTTCAATCATGTTAATTGTTTTATTTAATTCCATAAAATTAACTCTCATAATACAAAAATATAAAAAAAATCAGAAAAGTCAAAAAAATAAAAATATGTCTTATTAATATTAATTTCTATCAATTTTGTAATTAAATTTTATCAATCAATTTAGTTTAATTTAGGGTTTTCTTTAATTTTAATATTTTCTTAAATAAACTAAAAAATGTAGAAATTAGGGTTTTAGTATTTTTATTCTTTTTCTTAATAAATAACTTTTTATTCTTATCATTCTTAATTATTAATTATTTTTGGAAATATTCTTGTAATTAAACAATTAGTAAATTAGGTTTAAACTTATATATTTTTCTTTAATAAATTAAAAAATAGTGTAGAACTAGGGTTTCTTTTCTTTTTAATTTTCTTTATTTTCATAAATACAAAAACACCAAAAAAATAAGTTCTTTTCCTTATTAAATAATTTAATTAATTTGTAATTTCAATTTAATTTCTTTAAAGGGTCCAACGCCCTCGCACCTTCGATTATAATTTCTTTTCGCGCGTTTGCTTCTATTTTTCATTTTAAATTTATGTAATTGCCCCAAAGCCTTGTAATAGATAATTAGGACATTTACTTTCCGCATTTTTATTCAAATCGGGTCTTTGTTTAATTTGGCGATGTATAGACCCGCGCCTTGTAATAGCGTAGGACCTTTATTTTTCCGCCTTTTAATTTCCGCACCCTTTAAACTGTTAATCACATGAAATAATGTATGCCCAAATAAAATCAAAGCGTAGCTCACCAAATGCATCACAAACAAATAATAACTGAAAATGACACACAATTCACACACCACTCCTAGGGTACGTCTCACTGTTGCCTTGCCCCTCGAAACGTGGTCGTCGAGTATAGGACGTTTTAGTAAGTCCTCATGTCCATGAACATGGCATGGGGGTAGCTTCTAAGGTGTCCTACTATTGCTCTGGTGACCACACTGTCCCTAAACTCGAATTGACCCGAACACCTCCAACGGTGGTGCTACCTACCCCTCAATGGTGGGATGGCACTACCTTAAGGACATCAACACAACCTAATTCCTTAGGGTAGGTAGATGACTCGTAGATACTTGCTCTAATTAAAAACAAATCAAAAACTTCTTTTCACATTGACACTTTGGAAAAAGCTTTCAAAGACAACTTTTCAAACACTCTTGAGGACTGATACAAGAGTCGATCTGAAACTTTCAAAGAAACTTTTTTTTTAAACCCACTCACACTTTGAAAAGCAAACAAACATTTTGAAAACACAAATGAGCAAGTATCTAAGAGCCCATGGATAACCATGGATAGAAAGGGTGCTAACACCTTCCCTTTCTATAAATTTACCTCCCGAACCGAGAAACTAATCTCATAAGGAATTTTTCTGTGCTTTTGTCCTTTCCATGTTGGAGAAAATAAAAGACGGTGGCGACTCTTGCTTACCGCGACATTTCGCGAAACCAGCTAAAAACAGTCAGTTCCAGATCCACCGATCACAGTGTCAAATATCCTTATCGGGCATGTATATCAGCCTCTTCTTGATATGTGTTCAACATCCTTATCGAATATGTATCGTTGATGTCTTGAGATATGTTCAACATTCTTACCGAACATATATCTTTGATATCTTAGTATGTGTCCAATATCCTTACCGGGCATTTATATTCTCCTCTTCTTGATATGTGTTTAACATTCTTACCAAACATATATCTTTGATATCTTAGTATGTGTCCAATATCCTTACAAGACATGTATATTCTCCTCTTCTTGATATGTGTTCAACATTCTTGTTGAACATGTATCGTAGATATCTTTGTATGTGTTCAATATCCTTACCATGGGTGTACATTTGAGTTCAGCTTTGATTCAGGTGTCTTTTGTCAAGTCAACTATGTACGTCGGATTCTGGACGGGCATGTAGGCCTGATCTGTATTCTTGTGTGAGTCTAACCTTCACCCGACACACATTTCCTGATAAATACCTTTCAAAATAGAAAAAAAATAGAAAAACCAAAAACAAAATAAATAATACCCAACTGACTTCAGAGTACAAATTTTATGGTTCTGTTAAGTATTCAATCCTCTTTCACCTTGATTGTTCGAAAGGCTTGTGCCAATCTCACCCTTTGGTTAAAGAAGATTGAATATGGGCAGCTGTTGTACCCCAAAATTTGTCATCTCCATCTTAAACCTAATTGGCTTATATTTCAATATCATCTGCATACATTCATATCATAGGCTCTATACTCATGGAATCGAGGTATTTCATTGCAAGAAAGAGTTGCCAAATTGATTGTTCCGTTAAGCAGCATTGTGAAGCAGAACTCAGGATTTTCCGCATTTTAATGCGATTAGCATGGTGTCCAAGATATCCGATTAACAACCAAGCAGGTCATCATCATATCAAGCTCTTATGTGCCTCAACACACTCTGAATTATGCATAAATCCAAGCGTTTCATTTAATTTGAGACAGGGCAAACAGAAATTCGGTACAATGCGTTTCAAGCTCAGAATTTCACAACTCGAGTTCAAAAAATGGTTTGGGATTGATTCTTCAGTCGCTAGAACTGTCTTGAGGTCTTCTTCATTTCATTTATTCACGTCGAAGGCTAATTTTGTGAGGAATATTTTCTAAAGGGAAAAATACTTGAATTACGGTATACAGTGGATTTACCATTTCTCTTATTTTCGGATGCTTAAAAATTCATAACTTCTGACTAGAGTATCATTTTTAAGTTCCTCTTCGAGAATTTGAATCGTCTTGTTATTTCCTCCAACTTTCATGTTCGGCTTGAAAATCAATTCATTGAGGAAGATTTCCAAATGCGCGAGTACTTTGAAGCTAAACAGTGAAAAAAATAGTTAAACTACTGTGGTGAACCGTTATTTTGTGAACATTCAAAAATGCATAACTTTTGCCTAGATCGATGTTATTAAGCCGTTCTTTGGGCAAAAAATTCATCTTAATTTTATCTTCAATTCGTATGTTCGGGTTGAGATCCAATTCTTTAGAAGGTCTTCGAAAGTGCAGTTTACCAGCGATTTTTACGATGAAAAAAGATCGTCAGATGTTGGTTTTCCCGATATTTCAAAAATCATAAATGTCTCAGTTTTTATCATATCAGGCTGGTTCTCAAAGCATTGGATCACAAATTTTATTAACTATAACTTTTCTACAGACCCCAAGTTCGAAGGGTGCTCTGAAGACTTCCGTTTATGGTTTGTTTCGCAAATGGAATAGTGAAATACATTGCTGAACCGAAAGAGATAGTGTCAGAGCCGATTCAAAAATTCATAACTTTCTTGTTGTTTATCCGATTGAGTCTGTTCTTTCGGCATCACGTCACAAATTTTGCAATATTCAATTTTGATGTTGAGCTAGAGTCGAGATTTCGCACCGATGATGATGTGGCATTTTGCACTCACATCATGCATTAAATATGCTGACACTGACAAAACAAGACCCAACTCAAATGCACATCCAAGGCCCATTTCATCCATACTATATATTTTCAAAATCAGATTTTTGACTCATAATGCACATACTACACAAACACCAAAATTTTCTCTCTCAAATTGTTCAAGGATTAAAGTGAGATTTTCTCTCAAATTCTCAAGAACACAACACAACTTCATCACATCTTCATCAAGCATCAAGAACAAAAAATCACAAAATATAACTCTCTTCTCTCTTTCTCCTCACTGTGCCTCCTCTCTCTCTCTCTCTCTCTCTCTCTCTCTCTCTCTCTCTCTCTCTCTCTCTCTCTCTCTCTCTCTCTCTCTCTCTCTCTCTCTCTCTCTCTCTCTCTCTCTCTCAAACTTCGTGCTACCTCCAGTGACCGGATGCCCCCCGCCGCGACATCTCTCCCTCCTTTTTGTGATTTCCATGCATTGCCTAGCTCCCTCTGATTGCATTTTGCTTTCAATCATCATCTTCTCCAAAATCCTCTTCAATTTTTGGTAAGTTCTCTTGCTTAATTGCTTTTTTACATATTCGCTTTTTGTGAATAAGTGATTTTGTATGAGTTTTTGAATTGAATTTTAATTTGAGAAGTTGAATTAGGATTTGTGCTTAATTGTTGATTTTGAATTGAATTGAGATAATGTTTTAGAAATCAGGAATTGGATAGTTAGAATAAGAACTTATTTGGTTAATTGATTTTCATGGAAAGTGCTTATTCAAGGATTAAAGTGTTGATGTTATTATGGCTTAATTGTTGATTCTTCATATCACATACACTTGACATAACCTTGCTTCTTTAATTGTTGAAATCATGTGTCAAATTTTGTTAAGGTTATGTGTTTGTGAAAATTCCAAAGATAGGGGAAATATTGAATGATGTTATGCTAGGCTTGCAACTTTCATATGTTGATTGAACATTTTTTACTTGTCAATTATGAAAAGAGTTGGAGTCGGTTGAATTAATGAGGTTAAGTTGAATTTTTGAAATTCATGTTGTTTTAGAAGTGTTGTTCATATAATCTCATGAGTTGAATTTTCACTATAAATTGAATTGAAGAATAAGCCAAAAAAAGATGTTTGAGTCTAATTGTTTGAAAATACTTATTTCTTTAATTCAATTAGTGGAGTTTTTGTTGAAGTTTTGATGTTGCTATATTCTTCAAACTCAACCAATGCCAATGCCAATGGCAATACTTTTGATAATTAAAGAGAAGTTCATGTGTTGATGTCAAGTCTTGCTATGCATCATGTGATCGGTGGAAATAGAACTGACTGTTTTGGAATGCTGGTTCGCGTTTGCGTTTTGCAAAATGTCGCGGTAAGCAAGAGTCGCCACCGTCTTTTATTTTCTCCAACAAGGAAAGGACAAAAGCACAGCAAAATTCCTTTTCGAGATATTTCTCGGTTCGGGAGGTAGATTATAGAAAGGGAAGGTGTTAGCACCCTTTCTATCCGTGGTTATCCACGGGCTCTTAGGTACTTGCTCACTATGTTTTCAAAAATGTTTACTTTTCTTGTGTTTGTGGGTTTTGAAAAAGTTTAGTTTGAAAGACTTCTAGGTAACTCTTGTATCAGTCCTCAAGGGTGTATGAAGTGTTTGTTTGAAAACGTTTTGAAAGTGTAGGTGCGAAAAGTTGTTTTTTTGTTTTGAAAGAGCAAGTACCCAGGAGAAATCTACCTACTCTAAGGAATTAAGCTGTGTAAATGTCCTTTAGACAGTACTATCCCACTATTGAGAAGTAGGTAGCACCGTCGTTGGAGTTATTTGGGTCAATTCGATTATAGGGACATGTGTGGTCACCAAAGCAATAGTAGGACGCCTTAGCGGTAACCCTAATGTCCTAGATCCTTTTTTATCCGAGGCAACTGTTTCGAGGCAACTTGGATCTTTAGACAAGAGGGCGACCTCTAAAATACCTTATACTTAATGACCACGTCGAGGCAACCAAGTGAGGCGTACCCTAAGAGTGGCATGTGCATGTGTGTCAGGATTCAGTTTATATTATCTTTGCACATGTATCATAGTGAGCTACGTTTTGATTTTAATTTTCAGGCAAGTCTTGTCATGCATAGTTAACAGTTAATAATTGTGCGGAAAATAAATTGCGGAAAGTAAATCTACGCTATTACAAGGCGTCGGGTATTTACATCGCCAAAAAACATAACCCTTTGAAAAAGTAAATGCGAGAAAATAAAAGAAAGCGATAAAAGGGTCCTAATTATGCTATTACATCCTCGGAACAGTTACATAAATATGATCAAAATAATAATCAAGAATAAACATGCGCGAAACAAAATTGCATCAGGAAAGTCCTTAGGGTTTTGACCCTTTTTGAGAAAAGAATGGAATTTTGGTCCTTTTTTGCATTTAATTAAATATTAAACCTAAACTAATTAATTAAAAGAAAAAGTATTTTTTATGTTTTTTAGGTTTTAATGAAAATAAAATAAAAGAAATTAAGTCAAAAGTTAGTAAAAAAACCCTAATTCTAATTTATTTTATTTATTGTGAAAAAGTCAAAATTAAACCTAATTAAACTAAATTAATTTGTTAGAATTTATTTACAAAATAATAATTAAAGGTGAAATTAATAATAATAATAATTATTATATTTTAATTTTCTGAATTTTATTATGAAAATTTGTGAGTTAATTAAATAATAGTGATAATTATAGTTAATAAAAGAAAATAAAAAAAGGAAAAGAAAATAAAAGAGGAAATATAAACAAGGGGGGTGTTGGGCCCAGATGGAGGTTTGTTCTGGAAATTGGTGGCCCATTAACATCAAGCCTATTGGACTTTCTGGATTGTCCATGGTGCGTGTTGACTGGGAACATGGTGTTCCTTCTCTTTTGGCCACTGGATCTGCTTTGCCAGCCACTTGGCGCTTGGTTGATTGGAGGCATAGGGTGGAATTCATTTGGAAATCTACACAAGAATATGCTAAGAAAAATAACATAAGCATTTGGGTGGACCTGGGACTCGAACCCAGGTCCCAATGATTACCAGCCAACTCACTAGCCACTACACCATTACGCTGCAATTGTTATAAGAATGGATAATGAATATTATATTAAGAAAATAAATACTATGCTGGGACACAATAAAAACGCGCGCCTTTTTTGAATCCACCACTCAGAAGCAAACACGTCCTCGTCTTCTTCTCTAAACCTGCAAAACAAAGATTAGATAGCGGGGGATTTTAACCCCCACAAAACATGATGAGGAATAATAGCGATTAGGCCTACAGGCTACATAAATATTTCGCGATGGTGGCTTTTGATTCGTCTTGTCTCATCGATTTCAACCATAGGCATTAGAGGTGCTAATTTTTCCTGTACAACAAAGCCCTAATTTGAACGTGTATGAACCCTAAAATTCATCAATGGCATTTTTGGATTCTGGGTGTCTCAATGCAATTAAACTATGCCATTAGTTTCCTGTGAATTCTAGCAACACAAAACACACAAGAAATCACGTTAATGATGCATGAATGAGGCTATTCGATTCTGAAAATAAAATGCAAACTGTTAAACTGTTCTTGGCGATTCTTTGAGCCTTAAGGTCTGGTTTTGATTGTAAAACGTCCCTGAGAGTTCCAGCAATGTATTAGAATCCACCAATTGCTTTGAATCGTGATGGAACCTAGAAAACAGTTTTCAAGTTTCTTTGATTTTTTTCAATGTTGTTATGGCCTCGTGTGCAGCAATTTCACGTCCATGGCATTAGGTTTAGCTTGTGTATATATAGTAGAAGAGAATTAGGTTAAATCTTGCACAAAAAATCCATTGCATGATGGTTTGAATATTTGATTTGCAATCACATCTTTTTGAATCTTTTTGATTGAAGAAACTTGCCAAACTTGGAGATTTTTTGTCCCTTTGATTTGCACACGAATTTGCCAGCTTGATTAGGTCATTCTTGCTTCAAAAAAAGATTGAAAAACCATATCTTTGAATTTCCTACAATTTAAATTAATTAAATGAATTAAAATCAATTAAAAATCCAAATAATTAATAAAAATAAGAAAATAAATTCAAATAGGCTTGATGGGTCGTGTATAAGTAATGGATAAAGTTTCAAGAAGGAATTTGAGGCCCATTAGCAAAAACAAAGTGTTTTGAGCAAAGTTGACTTTTGCAAATTCACAAAAATTTCCCAACTTCTCGAATGCATATCTTGCTCAATTTTGATCATATGAACATGTTCTTGGACATTTTAGAAAGGTATTGAAGTCCTATAACCAATGCCTTTGGTCCCATGTCATTTGGATTTACCAATCTCAAGTTATGGTCTTTGACTTAAAGTGCATTTTTGTTGACTTTTGAAATTGACCTATAATGTAGAAATTGATATCTTATTATGAGAGCATTTCTTGGACTTGGAATGTGAAGATGGATTGTAGGAAATGTCATCTCCTTCAAAATTAGCATTGGATGGGATTTTTCTGATGAACCATGAAAAAGTTATGCCTTGGTCAAGATACAGTTGACTTTTCTACTGTCCAAAAATAGTAACTTTTGCATCTTGATGATTTTTGAGCCATTCTTGTGGAATCATGATCAAGACTTGATCAAATGATGATTGTGGACTCAAAATAAGATGTTGACCAAAAATTCTGACTTTTGACTGCAAAATGACCATTTTCCCCCTGTAGTTGACTATGAATCAAATAGGGCTTTTGACTGTGCAAATTTGGCACTGTGAGTCTTGAAACTTGGCATGTAGGTGCTTGACAATGCATATAGCCATATGACTCTTGATTGAGCCCTTGAAAACCCAAATTCATTGAAGGAACCAAAACCCTAATTTCAGCTGGCTTAGGAGGCATTTGGACTGTGCAACCCTTGAGGAATCTTGAACCTGTTGAAGATGATTCTTGAAAAATCTTGAAGAATATGGGAGGGAAAATTTTGGGGTACAACAGTTGCCCCTGTTCAATCTTCTTAGACCTGAGGATGTAGATTGGCTTGCGCGCCTTTCGTGATCCGAAGGTGGAAGATGATTGAACACTAGAGTGCCCAGAAATTTGCACTCACATAGTAGAGTATCAGTAATGTGATGTCAGGAATGGACTTACATATGCCATTTGGAGAGATGATGGATAGAAGGATGGGCTTATAGATGCCATCTGGAGATTGTTGGTAGAATTGTGATCTTGTAAGTTGAACGAGGGAACCTGTGTAGGGTTGCCTGATGATGAGCTCGTGTAAAACTGCATCTTGGAAAGAAGGAAACCTGTGTAGGGTTTCTTGATGACGAGACCGTGTAAGACTTCATCTTGGAAGGAAGGAACCCTGTGTAGGGTTGACTGATGACGAGTCCGTGTAAAACTGCACCTTTGGAAAGAGCGAACCTGTGTAGGGTTTCTGATGACGAGTCCGTGTAAAACTACATCTTTGGAAAGAGCGAACCTGTGTAGGGTTCCTTGATGATGAGTCCGTGTAAAACTACATCTTTGGAAAGAGCGAACCAGTGTAGGGTTCCTTGATGATGAGTCCGTGTAAAACTTCATCTTTTGGAAAGAGAGAACCTGGGTAGGGTTTTTGATGATGAATCTGTGTGAAACTTCATCTTTGGAAAGAGAGAACCTGTGTAGGGTTTCTTGGTGACGAGTCCGTGTAAAACTACGTCTGGAGAGAGAGAACCTGTGTAGGGTTTCTTCGGGATAAATTCGTGTAAAACATCTGGAGGAACCGGGGTAAGGTTATAAGTTCGTGTGAAACTTCTGGATGAACCGAGGTAAGGTTACTTTGAGATAAGTTCGTGTAAAACTTCTGGATGAACCGGGGTAAGGTTACTTTGTGATAAGTCCGTGTAAGACTTATGGAGGAACCGGGGTAAGGTTACAAGTTCGCGTGAAACTTCTGGATGAATCGGGGTAAGGTTACTTTGAGATAAGTTCGTGTAAAACTTCTGGATGAACCGGGGTAAGGTTACTTTGTGATAAGTCCGTGTAAGACTTCTGGATGAACCGGGGTAAGGTTATCTTGACGATGAGTTTGTGTAAAACTTCGTCTTGGAACTGAGGAGGAACCGGTGTAGGGTTGCCTGAGGACGAGTCCGTGTAAAACTTCGTCTTGGAAGGAAGGAACCTGTGTAGGGTTGCCTAATGATGAGTCCGTGTAAAACTGCATCTTGGAAATAGAAGGAACCGATGTAGGGTTGCTTTATGATGAGTCCGTGTAAAATTTCATCTGAAATTGAGAAGGAACCAGTGTAGGGTTTCCTGATGATGAGTCCGTGTAAAACTTCATCTGAAATTGAGAAGGAACCGGTGTAGGGTTTCCTGATGATGAGTTCGTGTGAAACTTCATCTGAAATTGAGAAGGAACCGGTGTAGGGTTGCTTCACGATGATCAAGTAGATAATTGTCCTGTCTGGTTCCAGGTATTAACCCATGATCAGTCGTCCACAGAATTTTCTTGGCTTGTTACAGGCGTTGATCTGGAACTGCAAAGGTAGATGCTAATCATCTTTTGATTGACCTTTTCCTGAAAAGGCAAAACGTTAGCTGTATGCAATGTCATGATGCATGAACTGCATGTTGTCATGATGTTCTCAAGAATAAATGAGATTTGGGTTGTGTGATGCGTATGCATGTCATAATGTATGAGGATGTGATGTTTATGAATGTATTTTTGTCTGGGAAAATAAATCCTAGACAAGTGCCGGGGAGTTTGTTAAATCCTGGGCTGATGTTGAAGAGTAGAGTTCTTCACTTCCGTTGGGGATGATGAACAAAGATGATTGCACGAATAACCTGTAGGAGAGGATGAATCCGTTGGGGAATAAACATGGTGAAGATATTACTCTGTGGGGAACTACTCTGTGGGAAGATATGCTTCATTGAGATTTTAACGATAACTTCGCTGGGGATTCCATTGATAAGCTCCGTTGGGGAATTTGATGAACTCCGCTGGGGATAGAAAGAACTTTGCTGAGGATGATCTTTCCGTTGCAACTTGATGAGGATAACCCAGTTAGACTCTGGTGGGGGATAACCTCTGAATATGGCTGGGGAGAGATGCATTTGTACTCTGCCGGGGACAAGCTTCCTGAATCTACTGGGGAGATGATTCAACTCTCCTGGGGAAACTTTTGGACTGTATTGGGGAAATGGCTCCACTGGGGTGATTGTACTCCGCCGGGGAACAATCTTATATTTCGTTGAGGAATATTAAGACTGCCGGAGACGCTTATTGAGGAACATCTGTATACTCCGCTAGGGAATATTAAGATTTTCTGGGGATACCCAACTTTTCCAGGACTGATGGTAGACCAACTCTGCTCGGGGGAGAGTATTGCTGACTTGCTGGGGTTACCGTGCCTTTTTAGGGCTGATGGGAGACCAACTCTACTTGGGGAGGGTATTGCTGATTTGTTCATAGTTGCAAGTCTCAGTGGAGAGTGAAGGTATCTTGGTCGTACTCTTCAGCTGAATCTACCTGGTACCTGGAGGACAAAGCAACTTGTACATTTCAGACACTTCTTATTGCCCCAGTTTCTGCGGGAGAAGAAGGCCTGTGGAGGTGTTTGATAACTGCCGATAGACAAATCTTCTTCTGGTAGACAAGTGATGAGATGACGGGACATAGTCGTACGCTTTTGATCCCTAACTTTTTCTTGGACTGCCCTTTCGGGTTTTTAGTCCATCGGGATACCCTTTTTTGCCCAAGCCTCCTTTTCAGGTTTTCGACTTGCCGGGCGTACAGATTTTTTCATTTTTATCCCTTATTTTTGCCCGAACCCTTTTGGTTCGTCGAGAAGCCCTTATTTTTGCCTACGCCAGTCGACCTAGCGGGTCTTTCATTATGCGTAGTATTTTTTTCCGACTATGTCCATGCTCTCAGAATGTAGGGAGTTGTCACTGTCAGTAGTGTTGTGTCGTCATATTACCAGAAGATGCTTGATCGTACCAGATTGTCGCTGGAATTCATGCCCAATGCCCCAGTTGATTCAGATGGAGATCTTCCCCTGGCTATTTGGCATTTGAGAGATTCCTTGAATCTTGACTGGACTGCCCCAGATGATGAACAATGATCATGTCTGCCCCTTGGTTGGAAGTGTTTTTCCACTTGATGTTACCTTTTTGTTGAGAAGATTTTTGTTCACTGGATATTCGTCGTGCGAATTTCTCTGCTGTTTGAACAAATAGTCATGTGCAAACAATGTTATTTTAAGAATGCAAAGCTTATGTCTGTCTTGAAGTTTTTGAAAATGAATTTTCAGTAAAACAAGTGAATTTTTGTAAAATGTGATGTCAACTCAGGATTTTACAGCAAGCCTTACAGGAGTCAGGATACCTTTTGTAACAGTATGCTTTCGAACTAACCCATGCTTCATCTAGGACTTTTAGGGGTTATAACGTGGTCTGGTTCACGGTTTAAGAAACAAAGGATAAAGGCTCAAAGTATATTTGTACCCACCCGTTCTTCGTGATGTTCTTCGATCCTAAACTCAGCTAATCGTGCATTAGACCTTGTTTGAGTCTTTGCTCTGATATTCCAGTGATGGTTCGGATACTGATATTTTATTTTGAATAGGCAGTCCTTCTTTTTGTTGAGGGTTTGTAGGACCTCTTTCTTTTTATTATCCCTGTCTTTTGCCTGAACTGTTTCTTTTGTGATTACAGTCAGCGGGATGCCCCAGTTTTTGTAAGTCTCCTTCATAGGTTTTGACTTATTGGGCTTTTGTTTTTGAAAGATAACGACTGCCTGTCTTGACAATTATAGGTAACCATCACTGTCTTTTGTTTTGGAAGGACTCCTTTGATGCGATTCATTGTGCACCTAGATCAACTGAGAGAACTACCCTGCCCCGGGTTATGATTAAGGGTTTTAATTTTGAAAAGAAAAACTCCAACTTCTTTGGCTCAAAGGGGTTGATGAGGGATTATCTTCCTTATAACTCCACTGTTTAGGATTTGAAACAATGCCTGTACCTCATCAGCGGGGTTTGTTCAAAAGCATACTGTAAAGATCGTGGTATCGTTTTCGTCATCCTCCCTCAAAAGGCTTAGAATTTTTTTAATCGAGAGTTGAACATCACAAGAAATGAAAGCAATTTGAATATAGTGAATACGAATGGATTGATTCAAAACAGACATATGCGATGCATTAATGAAGGTAATAAAGTTTGTTATGACAATAATTGTTTGAATAAGCATAGAGAAATACAACTTGAAAATTCAAATGAACAAAAGACATTCTCAATGATTTGGTGTAGGATCAGTGATCAAACTTGATCTCCTTGGCGTCAATCAAGTCTTGAACCTTATTCTTCAGGGCCCAATAGTTGTTTGTGTCATGTCCAGGACTGTCAGAGTGGTATGCACACCTTTCATCAGGGTTATACCTTGGGGAGGCTGTGTTGGGATTCTTAGGAGGGTCCCTTAACGTCACCAGATTCAGTATCAACAGGCATTGTAAAGCTTGAGACACTGACACGTTGAGCTTGGTGAATTGCTTCCTGGGCTTGTTTGGCTTGCTCTGGTCAACCCGTTGTTCTTGGCGGGGTTGTTGTTGGACCTGTGAGGTAGTGGCGAGTTGAAGAGGTCTATTCTTCATCACACCAAACCTTTGACTTCTCTGAAGTTGACTAATGACTTGATCCTCAACCTTAACTGTTTGCTTCATACTATTGTATTTGTCTTGATGAAGCTGGTTGATCATGGTTCTCAATTCTTCTTGCTCCCGAGCTAAGCCTTGGATAAGATCCATCTTCCCCAGCATCTGAGTTCTCATCGCGTCCACCTCAGCTTGCAGATGTTTCAGCCGTTCGTCCTTACTGTCTTCAGGACTCTTCTTGACCAAATTCCCCATGAGGAGTGTTCTCAACTCTTCCCGCCCCTTGGATAGGCTTAGGAAGATTTCCCTGAACTGAGTCTCTTGAGTATGAAGATCCTGGTTGTCTTGTTGGAAAGCCATTGCTGAAATAAACAGCGAGAACATGAGAAACCTGTCAAGGGTGACATGTTATGCAATGATATGTATGTATGCATGCAATGTTTTCAAGGATCTCACGGGGTAAACAGAGGAACTTGTTAGAATTTGAATCCGGTAGCTTGATTGAAGGAACTTCATGTTGCTGAGAGTCCTTCTTCAAGAGTCAAAGCTCACCATATCGAGTGGGTCATAGCCCCTGACTCAAGTCATCATGTTTTGATCTCCAAACAACCTTGGCTAGAGGAAAATAAATCCCCTTTGCCCCTTGCTAGACATTTTGATTCATCATGACCTGCATCACAAACCCTTGAGATCCTTGAAATGGGTTAGTCCTTATGCAGGATGTATGCAATGGTATGATGTTATGATGTGTATGCTATGCATGTGAGGTGATGTAAGCAAGCCCTGCTATGAGTCCAAATTATTGGGTAAGGACTGTAAACAAAACCTGCAAGGAACTCATGCTGTCAGATGACAAGAATGTGCAAGTAGTTCAAGTTTGAAAGCATACAAGTCACACATATAGCCTTAAGTTTAGGCCGGCATGGAGTTCGTAGGTAAGTACCCTCTTGAAGTTAGTTGGCTCAAAACCTGTCCTATGAATAGTAACCGGGTTCTAAGGAGCTCAATATCATTGGATTGTTTTCTATGTTCATTGTTTTGATTTAGAGTTTGTCTTGGTCAGCCTCTTCTTGATATGTGTTCAACATCCTTATCGAACATGTATCATTGATGTCTTGAGATATGTTTAACATTCTTACCAAACATTTATCTTTAACATCTTTGTATGTGTTCAATATCCTTATCGGGCATGTATGTGTGAGTTCGCCTTTCATTCAGGCGTTCTCTATTTAGAGTCTGTCTTGGTCAACCTCTTCTTGGTATGTGTTTGACATCCTTACGGAACATGTATCGTTGATGTCTTGAGATATGTTCAACATTCTTACCGAACATATATCTTTGATATCTTTGTATGTGTCCAATATCCTTACCGAGCATGTATGTGTAAGTTCACCTTCTATTCAGATGTTCTCTATTTAGAGTCTGTCTTGGTCAACCTCTTCTTGATTTGTGTTTAAAATCCTTATCAAACATGTATTATTAATTTCTTGATATGTGTTTAAAATTCTTATCGAACATATATCTTTGATATCTTTGTACGTGTCCAATATTCTTACCGGGCATGTATGTTTGCCTCTTCCTAATATGTGTTCAACATTCTTACCGAGCATATATCTTTGATATCTTGTATGTGTCAAATATCCTTATCGGGCATGTATATCTGCCTCTTCTTGATATGTGTTCAACATCCTTATCGAATATGTATCGTTGATGTCTTAAGATATGTTCAACATTCTTACCAAACATATATCTTTGATATCTTAGTATGTGTCCAATATCCTTACCGGGCATTTATATTCTCTTCTTCTTGATATGTGTTTAACATTCTTACCAAACATATATCTTTGATATCTTAGTATGTGTCCAATATCCTTACCAGACATGTATATTCTCCTCTTCTTGATATGTGTTCAACATTCTTGTTGAACATGTATCGTAGATATCTTTGTATGTGTTCAATATCCTTACCATGGGTGTACATTTGAGTTTAGCTTTGATTCAGGTGTCCTTTGTCAAGTCAACTATGTACGTCGGATTCTGGAAGGGCATGTAGGCCTGATCTGTATTCTTGTGTGAGTCTAACCTTCACCCGACACAGATTTCCTGATAAATACCTTTCAAAATAGAAAAAAATAGAAAAACCAAAAACAAAATAAATAATACCCAACTGACTTCAGAGTACAAATTTTATGGTTCTATTAAGTATTCAATCCTCTTTCACCTTGATTGTTCGAAAGGCTTGTGCCAATCTCACCCTTTGGTTAAAGAAGATTGAATATGGGCAGCTGTTGTACCCCAAAATTTGTCATCTCCATCTTAAACCTAATTGGCTTATATTTCAATATCATCTGCATACATTCATATCATAGGCTCTATACTCATGGAATCGAGGTATTTCTTTGCAAGAAAGAGTTGCCAAATTGATTGTTCCGTTAAGCAGCATTGTGAAGCAGAACTCAGGATTTTCCGCATTTTAATGCGATTAGCATGGTGTCCAAGATATCCGATTAACAACCAAGCAGGTCATCATCATATCAAGCTCTTATGTGCCTCAACACACTCTGAATTATGCATAAATCCAAGCGTTTCATTTAATTTGAGACATGGCAAACAGAAATTCGGTACAGTGCGTTTCAAGCTCAGAATTTCACAACTCGAGTTCAAAAAATGGTTTGGGATTGATTCTTCAGTCGCTAGAACTGTCTTGAGGTCTTCTTCATTTCATTTATTCACGTCGAAGGCTAATATTGTGAGTAATATTTTCTAAAGGGCAAAATACTTGAATTGCGGTATACAGTGGATTTACCATTTCTCTTGTTTTCGGATGCTTAAAAATTCATAACTTCTGACTAGAGTATCATTTTTAAGTTCCTCTTGGAGAATTTGAATCGTCTTGTTATTTCCTCCAACTTTCATGTTCGGCTTGAAAATCAATTCATTGAGGAAGATTTCCAAATGCGCGAGTACTTTGAAGCTAAACAGTGAAAAAAATAGTTAAACTACTCTGGTGAACCGTTATTTTGCGCATTCAAAAATGCATAACTTTTGCCTAGATCGATGTTATTAAGCCGTTCTTTGGGAAAAAAATTCATCTTAATTTTATCTTCAATTCGTATGTTCGGGTTGAGATCCAATTCTTTAGAAGGTCTTCGAAAGTGCAGTTTACCAGCGATTTTTACGATGAAAAAAGATCGTCAGATGTTGGTTTTCCCGATATTTCAAAAATCATAAATGTCTCAGTTTTTATCATATCAGGCTGGTTCTCAAAGCATTGGATCACAAATTTTATTAACTATAACTTTGCTACAGACCCCAAGTTCGAAGGGTGCTCGGAAGACTTCCATTTATGGTTTGTTTCGCAAATGGAATAGTGAAATACGTTGCTGAACCGAAAGAGATAGTGTCAGAGCCGAGTCGAGATTTCGCACCGATAATGATGTGGCATTTTGCACTCACATCATGCATTAAATATGCTGACACTGACAAAACAAGACCCAACTCAAATGCACATCCAAGGCCCAATTCCTCCATACTATATATTTTCAAAATCAGATTTTTGCCTCATAATGCACATACTACACAAACACCAAAATTTTCTCTCTCAAATTGTTTAAGGATTAAAGTGAGATTTTCTCTCAAATTCTCAAGAACACAACAACAACTTCATCACATCTTCATCAAGCATCAAGAACAAAAAATCACAAAATACAACTCTCTTCTCTCTTTCTCCTCACTGTGCCTCCTCTCTCTCTCTCTCTCTCTCTCTCTCTCTCTCTCTCTCTCTCTCTCTCTCTCTCTCTCTCTCTCTCTCTCTCTCTCTCTCTCTCTCTCTCTCTCTCTCTCTCTCCTCAAACTTCGTGCTACCGTCGGTGACCGGCTGCCCCCCTCCGCAACATCTCTCCCTCCTTTTTGTGATTTCCATGCATTGCCTAGCTCCCTCTGATTGCATTTTACTTTCAATCATCATCTTCTCTAAAATCCTCTTTAATTTTTGGTAAGTTCTCTTGCTTAATTGCTTTTTTACATATTCGCTTTTTGTGAATAAGTGATTTTGTATGAGTTTTTAAATTGAATTTTAATTTGAGAAGTTGAATTAGGATTTGTGCTTAATTGTTGATTTTGAATTGAATTGAGATAATGTTTTAGAAATCCGGAATTGGATAGTTAGAATAAGCACTTATTTGGTTAATTGATTTTCATGGAAAGTGCTTATTCAAGGATTAAAGTGTTGATGTTATTGTGGCTTAATTGTTGATTCTTCATATCACATACACTTGACATAACCTTGCTTCTTTAATTGTTGAAATCATGTGTCAAATTTTGTTAAGGTTATGTGTTTATGAAAATTCCAAAGATAGGGAAATATTGAATGATGTTATGCTAGGCTTGCAACTTTCATATGTTGATTGAACATTTTTTACTTGTCAATTATGAAAAGAGTTGGAGTTGGTTGAATTCATGAGGTTAAGTTGAATTTTTTAAATTCATGTTGTTTTAGAAGTGTTGTTCACATAATCTCATGAGTTGAATTTTCACTATAAATTGAATTGAAGAATAAGCCAAAAAAAGATGTTTGAGTCTAATTGTTTGAAAATACTTATTTCTTTAATTCAATTAGTGGAGTTTTTGTTGAAGTTTTGATGTTTCTATATTCTTCAAACTCAACCAATGCCAACGCCAATACTTTTGATAATTAAAGAGAAGTTCATGTGTTGATGTCAAGTCTTGCTATGCATCATGTGATCGGTGGAAATAGAACTGACTGTTTTGGAATGCTGGTTCGCGTTTGCGTTTTGCAAAATGTCGCGGTAAGCAAGAGTCGCCACCGTATTTTATTTTCTCCAACAAGGAAAGGACAAAAGCACAGCAAAATTCCTTTTCGAGATGTTTCTCGGTTCGGGAGGTAGATTATAGAAAGGGAAGGTGTTAGCACCCTTTCTATCCGTGGTTATCCACGGGCTCTTAGGTACTTGCTCACTATGTTTTCAAAAATGTTTGCTTTTCTTGTGTTTGTGGGTTTTGAAAAAGTTTAGTTTGAAAGACTTCTAGATAACTCTTGTATCAGTCCTCAAGGGTGTATGAAGTGTTTGTTTGAAAACTTTTTGAAAGTGTAGGTGCGAAAAGTTGTTTTTTTGTTTTGAAAGAGCAAGTACCCAGGAGAAATCTACCTACTATAAGGAATTAAGCTGTGTAAATGTCCTTTAGACAGTACTATCCCACTATTGAGAAGTAGGTAGCACCGTCGTTGGAGTTATTCGGGTCAATTCGATTATAGGGACATGTGTGGTCACCAAAGTAATAGTAGGACGCCTTAGCGGTAACCATAATGTCCTAGATCCTTTTTTATCCGAGGCAACTGTTTCGAGGCAACTTGGATCTTTAGACAAGAGGGCGACCTCTAAAATACCCTATACTTAATGACCACATCGAGGCAACCAAGTGAGGCCTACCCTAAGAGTGGCATGTGCACGTGTGTCAGGATTCAGTTTATATTATATTTGCACATGTATCATAGTGAGCTACGTTTTGATTTTAATTTTCAGGCAAGTCTTGTCATGCATAGTTAACAGTTAATAATTGTGCGGAAAATAAATTGCGGAAAGTAAATCTACGCTATTACAAGGCGTCGGGTATTTACATCGCCAAAAAACATAACCCTTTGAAAAAGTAAATGCGAGAAAATAAAAGAAAGCGATAAAAGGGTCCTAATTATGCTATTACATCCTCGGAACAGTTACATAAATATGATCAAAATAATAATCAAGAATAAACATGCGCGAAACAAAATTGCATCGGAAAGTCCTTAGGGTTTTGACCCTTTTTGAGAAAAGAATGGAATTTTGGTCCTTTTTTGCATTTAATTAAATATTAAACCTAAACTAATTAATTAATTAATTAAAAGAAAAAGTATTTTTTTTTATGTTTTTTAGGTTTTAATGAAAATAAAATAAAAGAAATTAAGTCAAAAGTTAGTAAAAAAACCCTAATTCTAATTTATTTTATTTATTGTGAAAAAGTCAAAATTAAACCTAATTAAACTAAATTAATTTGTTAGACTTTATTTACAAAATAATAATTAAAGGTGAAATTAATAATAATAATAATAATAATAATAATAATAATAATATTTTAATTTTCTGATTTTTATTATGAAAATTTGTGAGTTAATTAAATAATAGTGATAATTATAGTTAATAAAAGAAAATAAAAAAAGAAAAAGAAAATAAAAGAGGAAATATAAACCAGGGGGGTGTTGGGCCCAGATGGAGGTTTGTTATGGAAATTGGTGGCCCATTAACATCAAGCTTGTTGGACTTTCTGGATTGTCCATGGTGCGTGTTGATTGGGAACATGGTGTTCCTTCTCTTTTGGCCACTGGATCTGCTTTGCCAGCCACTTGGCGCTTGGGTGATTGGAGGCATAGGGTGGAATTCATTTGGAAATCTACACAAGAATATGCTAAGAAAAATAACATAAGCATTTGGGTGGACCTGGGACTCGAACCCAGGTCCCAATGATTACCAGCCAACTCACTAGCCACTACACCATTACGCTGCAATTGTTATAAGAATGGATAATGAATATTATATTAAGAAAATAAATACTATGCTGGGACACAATAAAAACGCGCGCCTTTTTTGACTCCACCACTCAGAAGCAAACACGTCCTCGTCTTCTTCGCTAAACCTGCAAAACAAAGATTATATAGCGGGGGTTTTTAACCCCCACAAAACATGATGAGGAATAATAGCGATTAGCCCTACATGATACAGAAATATTTCGCGATGGTGGCTTTTGATTCGTCTTGTCTCAACGATTTCAACCATAGGCATTAGAGGTGCTAATTTTTCCTGTACAACAAAGCCCTAATTTGAACGTGTATGAACCCTAAAATTCATCAATGGCATTTTTGGATTCTGGGTGTCTCAATGCAATTAAACTATGCCATTAGTTTCCTGTGAATTCTAGCAACACAAAACACACAAGAAATCACGTTAATGATGCATGAATGAGGCTATTCGATTCTGAAAATAAAATGCAAACTGTTAAACTGTTCTTGGCGATTCTTTGAGCCTTAAGGTCTGGTTTTGATTGTAAAACGTCCCTGAGAGTTCCAGCAATGTATTAGAATCCACCAATTGCTTTGAATCGTGTTGGAACCTGGAAAACAGTTTTCAAGTTTCTTTGATTTTTTTCAATGTTGTTATGGCCTCGTGTGCAGAAATTTCACGTCCATGGCATTAGGTTTAGCTTGTATATATATAGTAGAAGAGAATTAGGTTAAATCTTGCACAAAAAATCCATTGCATGATGGTTTGAATATTTGATTTGCAATCACATCTTTTTGAATCTTTTTTATTAAAGAAACTTGCCAAACTTGGAGATTTTTTGTCCCTTTGATTTGCACACGAATTTGCCAGCTTGATTAGGTCATTCTTGCTTCAAAAAAAGATTGAAAAACCATATCTTTGAATTTCCTACAATTTAAATTAATTAAATGAATTAAAATCAATTAAAAATCCAAATAATTAATAAAAATAAGAAAATAAATTCAAATAGGCTTGATGGGTCGTGCATAAGTCATGGATAAAGTTTCAAGAAGGAATTTGAGGCCCATTAGCAAAAACAAAGTGTTTTGAGCAAAGTTGACTTTTGCAAATTCACAAAAATTTCCCAACTTCTCCAATGCATATCTTGCTCAATTTTGATCATATGAACATGTTCTTGGACATTTTGGAAAGGTCTTGAAGTCCTCTAACCAATGCCTTTGGTCCCATATCATTTGGATTTACCAATCTCAAGTTATGGTCTTTGACTTAAAGTGCATTTTTGTTGACTTTTGAAATTGACCTATAATATAGAAATTGATATCTTTTTATGAGAGCATTTATTGGACTTGGAATGTGAAGATGGGTTGTAGTAAATGTCATCCCCTTCAAAATGAGCATTGGATGGGATTGTTCTGATGAACCATGAAAAAGTTATGCCCTGGTCAAGATACAGTTGACTTTTCTACTGTCCAAAAATAATAACTTTTGCATCTTGATGATTTTTGAGCCATTCTTGTGGGATCATGATCAAGACTTGATCAAATGATGATTGTGGACTCAAAATAAGATGTTGACCAAAAATTCTGACCTTTGACTGCAAAATGACCATTTTGCCCCTGTAGTTGACTGTGAATCAAATAGGGCTTTTGACTGTGCAAATTTGGCACTGTGAGTCTTGAAACTTGGCATGTAGGTGCTTGACAATGCATATAGGCATATGAGACTTGATTGAGCCCTTGAAAACCCAAATTCATTGAAGGAACCAAAACCCTAATTTCAGCTGGCTTAGGAGGCATTTGGATTGTGCAACCCTTGAGGAATCTTGAACCTGTTGAAGATGATTCTTGACAAATCTTAAAGAATATGGGAGGGAAAATTTTGGGGTACAACACATCAGAACTGTGAAATTAACATATGAGCTCTTGGTTTTTTCCAAGTCCAGAAGTGGTACTTTTATGTCAATCTCGTAGATACATTTTCCTTTATTAATTCTAACTTATTTGTTTATGTTAATGTCTACCTTGAGAATATTAAAGCCATGATTTTCAAGTCACTTTTGGTGGATATTAACATAAATAAGATGCAGTCCGGTTTTGCCAATCTGCACATGAAGTACCACTTCCTTTTTGAATCTTGATCAATGCTTTTATGTGTGACATTTAAGGGGTGTTTAGGCCAAGTTTTCCCGTTTTCAGACCGAAATTCCACCGGTTTTAGGAGATACGGTGTTGTTGTCCTGTGCCCAAAAACATATCAAAAGTGCCACTTCCGCTTAGATTTAATTCACGGGACCTACTTTTTTGAATCTGTTGGCACATTTAGATGCAACGATACGATTTTGAGCCAATTTTGTTTCGACTTTTCATGTACCTAATTTTAAGAATTAATGATTTTTGCTTCCGTTTTGGCATGTACGTTGAGCTTAGACATTTGTATGATGTATGCTTGTATTGTATTGTATTGACCATTTGTGCACCATTGCATACGCATCCGCTTGTTTCCGTCACACTTTGACTTATTTCACATTATTACTACAGTGTTTCCCAGTTTCACTTTCTTAGGTTACAACACATGTTTTCATTGCATTTCTTCATGTTATAGCCATGTTTTTACTTGTAATGCAAATATGCAACTTTGTTTCCGCTTCCTTGTTATTTTTGACATGTTTGTTCACTTTTGAAAGGTACATTGAGGATAGTTTAGTCAGTTACCTAATCTTGGTAAACCAACACACCACTTCACCCGTGGTTTGCTTACGTAGTTGACACGTTTGCCTTATGGTTTCTCATGATGCGAGAAACACATATTTTGTTGTTTTGTCTATATATGTGCTTTCTGCAGGTGTTCCAATTTGTTTGAGGTTGCGTTCGATACACACACATATTGCACGATATTTCTTTGTTGCTTATGTCAATCAAGTCATTTTTTACCATTGCATTTTGTTGATGCTAGCTTGCTCGAAGTTTTCTAGAGTATTTTCGCTTTGCTTGCTGTATAACAAACATTTTACCCGTTTGGTATTATTTCATTGCTTGGTTTATTTTTCTGCACTTTACCACTTTCTAGTTATCACGAGAAGTAGGAAATAAAGAGTGTGCACTCGAAGTTGTTGTTTAGAGACCTGTAGCAGGCATTCTGTACTTATTTGTTTTTTTGTTTGTGCTTGTATTTGCTTCTTTTGTTGGTGATCAATGATGTCACTCAATTAGAATTGAGATAACAATTTGATCCTTGCATGCTCCCCTTAGGAATTTATCTTTTTCTTTTGATGTTCGATGATGTCACTCAATTACAATTGAGATAATGACTTTGATCTTTGCATGCTCCCCTTGGGAATTTATTGTTTTCTATTGTTGACGATCAATGATGTCTCTCTATTAGAATTTAGATAACGACTTTGATCTTTGCATGTTCCCTATAGGATAGTTATCATCACCCTTAGGTTTTTGGTATGATAACATAGTTAAGATTTCCATTCATCCTCAACCTTAGGATCAGTATCACATGTTAACATTAGGATTAGAAACTAGTTACTTTCCCTTTTTCTTTCTATGGAATGTTGAATGTTCGACAAGAAAAAAATCTTAATGAGTTTACAAGAAGAAAAAGTTTCGGATAAGCTATTGCTACAAGATCAGAAATCAAGAGTATACAAGAAACAAGCTTACAACGCAGAAGATTAGAAGTCAAGATTCGATCATTGGAAGAGCTACTGCTTGGATTCTAAAGACGAAGCCAAGACTCTGAACATATGTGAAGAAAGATTCTACTCCAAGATCAGAAGTCAAGATTTTCTCATTCAAAGAGTTACTGCTCATAGTTTTGAAGACTCGTAGAACTCATAGAATACACACTTTCATTCAACATCAGAAGTATTCCATCAGAATAAATAAAGATAGGTCTTGTGGACTCATATCTAATCAATATCTCAAAGTCCATCAGAAGACAAGATCAAAGGATGATAACTTTTCAAGCTAATCTACTCAACATAAGTAATATTCATTAGAAGGTAAATGTCATTAGAAAAACCACTCAACCTAACAGAGGAAATATTGTGATCACTTCTACAGAAACATCATTAGTTCTAAGGAATGCTGAGTGTTCATCAGAAAGGGAATCAATACAAAGATCAAGAGACCATAATAAAGATATTCAATGACAAATTAGATATACTAATATAAGTTGTTGCTTCAGAAATCAGACATCAGATATGCATCTTAGAAAATATGATTATCAAGGATTCAATACAAGGTCAATATCAGATAGAAGGAACTCAACATGAAAATTCAGATATACTGATATAAGTTGTTGCTTCAAAAATCAGACATAGGATATGTAGCTTAGAAAAGCTGATTATTAAGAATTCATAGACAAGACCAAGAAGTCAAGATCAAAAAATCTTTCACTCTCAAGAAGACATTGCTCATCAGATAATTTGTTGCTTGTATATCTAGAGACAATGTCAAATATCTGAAAAACCATGAGTCTACAACAAAGAAAAATCTTCTGGATCATTATCACTCCTAAGATTAGAAACAATCCAGCAATAAGAAAAGACTCAAAGCTCAAGAACTCAAATACTTAAGAATCAGATAGGATGTTGTTGTAATATCTGATTTCAATGTCTATCATCATAAAATCCTTTGATATCTTCATCATAAAAGCTTTCACAAACTATCAAGACTTGTTTTATTCAGATAGGCTGTTGTCGATCATTCTGAAAAAAGAATCCATTATTAAAAGTAATTGAAGAAAAACATCTTCTCAACACAATATTCTTCTCTCAAATCAGAAAAGAAATATGGCTTCAAGAGTAGTTCTAGATCAGAAGAAAAGCTTTGTGTTTCAAATAGGTTATTGCCGATAATTCTGAAGACAAGATTTAGTTCTGACACTCTGGTGTTCCTGCGCTACAACAACAAAGTAGTTTCCGAACTACTCATCAGCCAGTCATCAGAAGAATGAAGACAAAGTGATTGATCTCTTCTAAGCTTAATAATTCAGAACAAGAAGTACATCATCAGAAGATAAAGATAAAGAAACTTAGTCAAGAATAAAATAGTACAATAACAATACTCTTCATAGTAGTTGTTATCCCACTGACATACACCATTACTGCAAGCAGCACGTACAGGAAAGTGACATTTCATACTGTTCCAAACCTCTCTTGAATATATTTGTTGGGATTCAATCATTGGAAGGAGAAAAGACTTCTCTATTCTTACAATGACTCTTTTCATCTATAGGCTATATAAAGAATACTAAAGCTTCAAATTCAAATTGACAAAGATATTGGCAAAGAAGACAATTCTAAGTCCAAACAACATTATTGTTCTTAATAGCAAATATTTACAATTTTGTAGAGATGAAATGAATAAGCAAGGAGTTACTGCTCATATCTTGCTTAATGAATAATGAAGATGAAGATAAACAATTATACAAGATGTTACTCAACTATCAATCGTATACATCTTAGAAGAATAATGAATAAGCAAGGAGTTGTTTCTCATATCTTGCTCAACGAAGAAGATGAAGACAAGAAGACTACAAGATTCTGCATTTAATTTAGATTATATTCATCTATGTATAAAGATTGTAAAACACAAGAGTTGTTGCTCATATTGTGTTTTTTTTAAGAATCTTCTTGTAAGTTATTTGAACACAAGAGTTGTTACTCATAATTGTGTCAAACAATATTTACTTCAGATAGGAGTAATCTGCTTGATAAGAAGCACTCATGTAATCTCCATAAAAATAATTCTGGTTAGAATTGGTGGTTCCTCAAGTGATCGAGATAATATCAGAAATATTGAGAAGACAAGTGGTTGTGGTCTTCGTAGATGAAATCCTATTCTAAGGAGACCAGTTGGTCAGAATCCTTATAGGGTCAATGGTTGCTAACATCTCTAAGTGTACTGGGTGGGTTATAAATCTTAAGATATCTCTGGTCGAGGGTCGTTGTGAGAAATCCCTCATAGAAATATTAGGTGTGATCATATTTATTATAGGGTCAATGATTGTTATATCTCGTAGAGATCATTGAACATATCATTATATTGTTTCTCAAGTGATCGAGTGAAGATCAGAAGACTTGATATGACTATGGCTACAAGTCATTGTAAAATCCTGTTAAGAAGACCGGGTAGGTCAGATTTCTTAAGGGGTCAATTGTTGTTGATCATTGTGTTTGTTAGCCATCGACGGGTAGCCCGTGCAATTGCAATCACTTTTGTTATAGTGGATTAAGTCCTTGTTGAAGGAAAAATCTCCTGAGGAGGGTGGATAAGAGTAGCCTAGTTAATGGTGAACCTGGATAGGGATGGAAATAGGCTGGGCTGAGCTAGGCGTTGCCAAGCCTAAGCCTGGCCTGCCAAAAAATTTGAATCCTAAGCCTGACCTGTATCTTGTCATAGGCTTGTTTTTAGGCATGAGCCTGAACTTTTCTAAGACTTGGTTAGCCTATTAGCCTACATAAAAGTCTATTATTTTAAACATATGTAAATAAGAAATTTAAATAATGTTTAAATAGCCTAATAAACTAAAAAACTAATGAGACTAAAAGTTTGTTTGCATTGATTTATTTTAACTTACCAATTAGCATAAATTTTGTGAGACTATTTGTTTAAGAGGACTTGTGAAAACGACTTATAACATTGTCCATAAGGTGTTTTCATCTTATTTTCATAAGTTTACCAAGATAACCAAGTTTTATTTATGTATTTTGATTCAAAGTACAAAACATAACATAACATACTGATAATAAAAAATTATTCGTATTTATTTATATAGGCCGGCCTGTTAGGCCTAAAAGGATTTTTTCATGGCCTGAGGCCTAGCCTTTTTAACTAAATAGGCTTATAAAAAAGTCTAGGCATAATACGGTAGGATAATTGACTTTTGGGTTTTGCATTTGATTACAAATGTTACGGATAGCAAGAGTCGCCACCGACTTTTCTTTTAGCCAATAAAGGAAAGGGTGAAAAGAACAGAAAAGACATTTGAGAATTTTCTTGAGTTCGGGGGGTAGGTTATGAAAAGGGAAGGTGTTATCACCCTTTTCATCCGTAGTTATCTACGAGCTCTTAATTTCTAGCTCACTTTGTAAATTTGCTTTGTGTTGTGTGTTTTGAAAATATTTTGAAGATGCCTAAGTACGACAATTTTGTATGATTCTCGTATCGTTGAGAATGTATACAAAATGTTTGTTTTTTTGAAAATATTTTGAAAGTGTCTAAGTGTTATTTTGTGAAATGTTTTGAAAATGCCAATGTGTGATCGGTGGAAATAGAACTGGCAGTTTGAAATGCTGGTTCGCGTTTGCGTTTAGCAAAATGTCGCGGTAAGCAAGAGTCGCCACCGTCTTTTATTTTCTCCAACAAGGAAAGGACAAAAGCACAGCAAAATTCCTTTTCGAGATGTTTCTCGGTTCGGGAGGTAGATTATAGAAAGGGAAGGTATTAGCACCCTTTCTATCCGTGGTTATCCACAGGCTCTTAGGTACTTGCTCACTATGTTTTCAAAATGTTTTGCTTTTCTTGTGTTTATGGGTTTTGAAAAAGTTTGTTTGAAAACTTCGATTTAACTCTTGTATCTGTCCTCAAGAGTGTATGAAGTGTTGTTTGAAAACTTTTGTCAGAAAAGTGTAGGTGCGAAAAGTATTTTTGTTTTGAAAGAGCAAGTACCTGAGAACCTCTACCTACTCAAAAGAAATTAAGTTGTGTAAATATCCTTTAGACAGTACTATCCCACTATTGAGAAGTAGGTAGCACCGTCGTTGGAGTTTTTCGGGTCAATTCGATTATAGGGACATGTGGTCACCAAAGCAATAGTAGGACGCCTTAGCGGTAACCCTAATGTCCTAGATCATTTTTATCGAGGCAACCGTTTCGAGGCAACTTTGATCTTTAGACAGGAGGGCGACCTCTAAAACACCCTATACTCAATGACCACGTCGAGGAAACCAAGTGAGGCGTACCCTAAGAGTGGCATGTGCACGTGTGTCAGGTTTTAGTTATGTTATCTTTGTACATGTTATGGTGAGCTACGATCGATTTTATTTTTAAGAGAAGTCTTATCATGCATAGCCTAGTTAACATACATCTAGCAGTTAATAGTTGCGGAAAATAAACTAAACTATTACAAGGCGTCGGATATTTACATCGCCAAAAACAAACCCTTGAAAAAGTAAATTGCGGAAAATTAAAGAAAGCGATAAAAAGGTCCTAATTAAAGCTATTACATCCTCGGAACAATTACATAATAATGGATCAAAAATTAATAAAACAAACATACGCGCGAGAGAGAATTGAACCGGAGAATTTGTAGGGTTTTGACCTTTTTTTGAGAAAGAAAGACGTTTTTGTTATTTGGCATTTAATTAAATTAAACCTAGACTAATTAATTAATTAAATAAAAGAAAGATATTTTTTTTTTGTTTTTTAATGTTTTAAGGAAATAAATAAAAAAAGAAAACATGATTAAAAGTTGTCAAGTACCCTAATTCTATGTTGATTTTAAATTATTGAAAGAAATTAAGATTATCCTAATTAAACTAAATTAGTTAATTATATTTATTTACAAAAATAATAAAAGGGTAAAATTAATTTTAATAACTAATAAAAATAATATTATTTTTAGTTTTCTGATTTTATTATGAAAAAATTAATTTGGTTAATTAAATAATAATAATAATAATTAATAATAAAAATAGTTAAATGGAAAATATAAAAAGAGAAAAAAGAATAACCCAGGGGGGTGTTGGCCCAAGTTAGGAGGTGTGTTTGGAAATCTGAAGCCCATTGACAATTCCAGCCACGTTTGACTTTTCTGGATTGTCCATGCATGTGTTGACTAAGGACCATGATAGTCCCTCCATCTAGGCCATTGGATCCAGGCTTGGAGACACCTGGCGCCTGGAAATTGAAGCATATGGTAGAACTCCTTTTTGAGACCTGCATGTGAATATATGAAACAAAATAGCACAAATGTTTTTGGGGGACCTGGGACTCGAACCCAAGTCCCAATGCTTATTGGACGCTTGCTCAACCACTCCACCACGCTGCCTCAATTGTCATTGGAATAACAAGTATTGATTATATATGCAAACAAAATAATATACTGAAATTATAAAAAAACGCGTGCTTTTTCAAATCGTCCTTTGAAGTATCAACACATCATCGTCTTCCTCGTTCGTTATGCATAAAAGAATATTAGATAGCGGGGGTTTTTAACCCCCACAGACTAGCTGCATGAATAATAGCGATTAGCACCACAGTATATATAAATATTTCGCGAAGTATTGGGCTTATTCGTCTTGGCCTAACGATTCCAATCATGTGCCTTAAGAGTCCTAATTTTGCCTGGGTCAGAAAGCCCCAATTGAAAACTCAAGAACCCTAAAAAATCGTTCATGGCATCTTGTGATTCAGGGAGTTATAGTTTAATTAAATGATACCATTAGCTTCGTATGGTCCCTAGCAACACAAATCAACCACAAAAATATGTTAAATATGCAAGAATCAAGATATATGATTATGAATCAAAAAGCCAAATCGTGAAACTGTGTGCAATGATTCCTTGAGCTTTGGTACTGGAATTTGATTGTAAATCGTTCCTGGGAACTCCTGCAAGGTGTTTGAATCAACAAAAACCCTTGAATCGCCCTAGAATGCAAAAATTAGTTTTCAATTTTCTTGGAATTTCTTGAAATTGGGCAGGGTCTTTCTGCAGCTTTTTTCACGTCCCCTAGGTCAGGTTAGCTTGCATACATATAAAGGAAACAAATTAGGTCAAAAAATTGGATCCAATCCATGTGCATTCAAGTTTAAATCTTTGATTGGAAATCAAATATTTTTGATTTTTCATGATTGGAAAATGTTGCCAAATTTGTAGATTTTTGTATCTTTGACTTGTGCACGAATTTGCCAGCATATCTTGACCATATTTGCTTCACAAATTGATTGAAAAATCAAATCTTGCATTTTCCTACAATTTAAATTAATTAAATGAATTAATATTAATTAAAAATCCAATTAATCAATAAAAATAAGGAAATAAATTCCATTAAGCTTGATGGGTCGTGCATAGGTCATGGATGAAGTTTCAAGAAGAGATTTAAGGCCCATTAGCAAAAATAAGGTGTTTTGAGCAAAGTTGACTTTTGCAAATTCATGAAAATTTCCCAACTTCTCCAATGCACAACTTGCTCAATTTTGATCATATGAACATGTTCTTGGACATTTTGGAAATCTCTTGAAGTCCTCTAACCAATGCCTTTGGTCCCATGTCATTTGGATTTACCAATCTCAAGTTATGGCCTTTGACTCAAAGTGCATTTTTGTTGACTTTTGAATTTGACCTATAATGTAAAAATTGATAACTTCTTGTGAGAGCATTTCTTGAAATTGGAGTGTGAAGATGGATTGTAGGAGATTACATCCTCTTCAAAATGAGCTTTGAATGGAATTTTTCTGACAAACCATGAAAAAGTTATGCCCTGGTCAAGATACAGTTGACTTTTCTACTGTCCAAAAATAGTAACTTTTGCATCTTGATGGTTTTTGAGCTATGCTTGTGGAATCATGATCAAGGCTTGATCAAATGATGATTGTGAACTCAAAATGAGATGTTGACCAAAAATTCTGACTTTTGACTGCAAAATGACCATTTTGCCATTGCAGTTGACTGTGGGTCAAATGAGGTTTTTGACTGTGCAAATTGACACTGTGAGTATTGAAACTTGGCATGTAGGTGCTTGAGAACGTATATAGGTCTATGAGACTTGATTGAACCATTGAGAACCCCAAATTCCTTGAAAGAACCAAAACCCTAATTTCAACTGTCTTAGGAGATGGTTTGACTGTCTACCTCTTGAGCCATCTTGAGCAATTTGAAGATCATTCTTGACAAATCTTGAGGAATATGGGAGGGCAAATTTTGGGGTACAACAGTTGCCCCTGTTCAATCTTCTTAAACCTGAGGATGTAGATTGGCTTGCGTGCCTTTCGTAATCCGAAGGTGGAAGATGATTGGACACTAAAGTGCCCAGAAATTTGCACTCGCATGGTGTATTATCAGCAATGTGATGTCGGGAATGGGCTTACAGATTCCATTTGGAAAGATGATGGATAGGAGGATGGGCTTATAGATGCCATCTGGAGATTGTTGGTAGAAGGATGGGCTTATAGATGCCATCTGGAGATCGTTTGTTGAATTGTAACTTGGTAGGTTGAAAGAAGGAACCTGTGTAGGGTTTCCTGATGATGAGTCCGTGTAAAACTGCATCTGAAAGAGAAGGAACCGGTATAGGGTTGCAGGATGATGAGTTCGTATAAAACTGCATCTGAAAGAGAGAAGGAACCGGCGTAGGGTTGCTTCATGATGGTCAAGTGGATAGTTTTCCTGTCTGGTTTCAGGTATTAATCTCTGACCTGAGAAAGAAAGATAGTCTTCCTGGCTTGTTACAGGTATTGTTGATCTTCAATCTCTTCATGTAGATAACTTTCCTGGCTAGTTACAGGTATAGATCTACAATCAGTCGTCCACAAATACTTCCTGGCTTGTTACAGGTATTAAACTGGGACTTGAAAAAGGTTGATGGTAGCCATCTTTTGATTGACCTTTTCCTGAAAAAGGTAAAACGTTAGCTGTATGCAATGTCATGATGTATGAAATGCATGATGTCATGATGTTCTCAAAAATAAATGAGATCGTGTCGTATGCACTTTGTCATGTATGTAAATAGGAGGTATGAAATGTGATATGTTTATGAATGTATTTTCGTCTGGAAAATAAATCCTTGACGAATGCCGGGGAGTTTGTTAAATCCTGGGCTGATATTGAAGAGTCTGGTTGAATTCTTCGTTTCCACTGGGGATGATGAACGAAGATAATTACAAGAATAAACCGGTAGGAGAAGATGACTCCGTTGGGGAATAAACCTGGTGAAGAGATTACTTCGCGGGGAATTAATCTATGGGGAAAAGATGCTTCACTGAGATTTTAACGATAACTCCGTTGGGGATTCTGTCGATAAGCTCTGTTGGGGATTTTGATGATGAACTCCGCTGGGGATAGAAAGAACTTCGCTGGGGATGATCTTTCAGTTGCAACTTGCTGAGGATAACCCAGTTAGACTCTTGTGGGGATAACCTCTGAATTTGGCTGAGGAGATGCATTTGTATTCTGTAGGGGACAAGCTTCCAGAATCTACTGGGGAGATGATTCAACTCTGGCGGGGGAGCTTTTTTAGACTGCGCTAGGAAATGGCTCCACTGGGGGGTATCCTGCATTCCGCCGGGGAACATTTTGTTGAGGAACATTAAGAACGCCGTGGATGCTTGCTGGGGAATATCTATATACTTCGATGGGGAATATTAAGATCTACTGGGGATACCCAACTTCTTTAGGGCTGATGGTAGACTAACTCTGCTTGGGGAGAGTATTGCTGATTTGTACATAGCTGCAAGTCTCAGCTAGGGGAGCTACCATTACTGCCTTATTCTGCAAGGAGTGAAGGTATCTTGGTCGTACTCTTCAACTGAATCTACCTTGGTACCTCGGTGGACAGAGTAACTAGACCGCTTAGACAATTCTTATTGCCCCTACTTCCGATGTCACCCGTAATTAGTCCTTTGTTTCGTATGCAAATATTTATGAACATAAATTAATGTCAAATGCATATATCAAAAATGAACATTGGACGTTCTTTGCAAAACAAAACAGATAAAGGAAAAACAATTTGCAATTTGTCTGAAAAATGAGCTTGTATTGATTTTGAAGTTTGCTTGTAAATAGGCGTTTTTATACAAGAGGTTGACGTTCTAGTAAGAGAACGCCGCCGATAAAAATAGAGTTTATACAATTTGTGAAAAGGAAACAAGACATCTATGTGAAAAATCCCACTGGGTTCCAACTCTGCTATCGCCTTTATGTCTTCAAGCGTCTCATCACTTTGCTGCTTAGTTGAAGAGGAATCTGAATGATTGGTGCCGTCTGAGCCTGATGGTCGATACCGAAGTCTGGATGCAGGGTGATCCAATGAGACATAGTATTACGCTTATCCCTAACTTTTTCTTGGACCTCCCTTTCGGGTTTTCAGTCCACCGGGATACCCATTTTTGCCCAAGCCGCCTTTTCAGGTTTTCGACTTGCCGGGTGTACAGATTTTTTATTTATTTTCATCCCTTATTTTTGCCTGAACCCTTTTGGTTCGCCGGGAAGCCCTTATTTTTTCCTAGGCCAGTCGACCTAACGGGTCTTTAATCATGCGTAGTATCTTTTTACTATGTCTGCATTGGCGGGGTGAGGGAGGTCGTCACCATCCATGGTGGTTAGAATCATCGCACCTCCTAAGAAGATGTTCTTAACCACAAATGGCCCTTCCTACGTAGGGGTCCATTTTCCCCTGGGATCACCTTGAGGTAGAATGATGCGCTTGATTACCAGGTCCCCGACTTGATACTCTTGTCGTCTGACTTTTTTGTTAAATGCCTTGATCATCCGTTTTTGGTACGTCTGACCATGACAAATAGCAGCGAGTCTCTTTTCTTCGATTAGGTTTAATTGATCAAGCCGGGTCTAGATCCAGTCGTCTTCATTTAAACCTGCATCCTTCATGATCCGGAGAGAGGGTATCTGAACTTCAATGGGCAGGACTGCCTCCATGCCATAGACCAAGGAAAAGGGTGTTGCCCCTGTTGACGTCCGTGCTGAGGTACGGTACCCATGAAGAGCAAATGGTAACATCTCGTGCCAATCTTTGTAGGTCACTATCATCTTCTGCACAATCTTCTTGATGTTCTTATTAGCTGCTTCTACAGCCCCATTCATCTTCGGCCGGTAGGGAGAAGAGTTGTGGTGCTGTATCTTGAATTGCTCGCAGAGCTCAGTGATCATCTTGTTATTAAGATTGGTACCATTATCCGTAATGATCCTCTCAGGTACACCGTATCGACAGATCAGGTTATGCCGAATGAACCTTGCTACGATGTTCTTGGTTACGATGGAAAATGAAGCTGCTTCAACCCACTTCGTAAAGTAATCGATTGCTACCAGGATGAAGCGATGCCCGTTGGATGTCGTAGGTCTGATCTCGCCGATCATATCAATGCCCCACATTGCAAAAGGCCAAGGTGCTGTCATGACGTTCAAAGGGACTGGAGGAATGTGCACTTTATCAGCATAGACCTGGCATTTGTGACATGTTCGAGAATGCTGATAACAGTCGACTTCCATTGTGGACCAGTAATATCCTGCCTGAAGGATTTTCTTTGCCATGGTATGCCCACTGGAATGAGTTCCTAAGGTACCTTCATGCAGCTCTGCCATGATCCTTTCCGCTTCGATCTTATCCACACAATGCAGTAAGGTTGAATCATGGTTTCGTTTGTAAAGAATGCCATTGCTGAGGAAGAACTTTTTCGCGAACCTTCGTAGAAACTTCTTGTCATTAACAGATGCACCCTCGGGGTATTCTTGAGCTTCAAGGTACCTCTTCACTTCATGATACCACAACTTTTCTGTTACCTCTTCGGTCTCAAGATCGCAGCAATGTGCAGGTTCATCCAATTTCCAAATAATGATCCGGGGAGCCTCGTTGTCCCATTTGACTTTGAACATAGAAGACATCATAGCTAGCGCGTCCGCCAACTGATTCTCCTCTCTTGGGAAATGTTCAAAGGTTATCTCTTCGAAATGGGGAAGCAACGTCAATACATACTCCTTGTAAGGAATAAGATTTGGGTGTTTCGTATCCCATTCTCCTTTGATCTGACTGATCACGAGAGCGAAATCTCCGAAGACACTCAAAAACTTGATCCTTAGGTCAATTACAGCTCGAAGACCCATGATGCATGCTTCATACTCCGCCATGTTGTTGGTGCAGTTGAAACATAGTCGGGCGGTAAGTGGAGTATGAGAGCCCTTAGGAGATATGATCACAGCGCCAATGCCATTACCCAAAGCGTTTGAGGCTCCGTCAAAGTGCATAGACCATCGGGATCCTTCCTCAGGTCCTTCATCCGGTCCAGGTATTTCACAATCAATCACTACCATGATATTCTCGTCTGGAAACTCAAAGTTCATAGATTGGTAATCATCCACTGCCTGATGTGCCAAATGGTCTGCCAACACACTTCCCTTGATTGCTTTTTGGGACGTGTACTGGATGTCATACTCAGTCAAGATCATCTTCCATCTTGCTATTCTTCCGGACAAGGAAGGCTTTTCGAAGATATAATTGATTGGATCCATTTTTGAAATCAATAGAGTAGTGTGAGTCAACATATACTGCCTTAGCCGGCGAGCAGCCCATACCAAAGCGCAACAAGTTTTCTCAAGCAGTGAGTATCAGGTCTCACAGTCGGTAAACTTTTTGCTAAGGCAATAAATAGCATGCTCTTTTCGGCCAGACTCGTCATACTGACCTAGCACACATCCCATTGAGTTGTCCAGCACTGTCAAGTATAAGATTAGAGGTCTCCCTTCAACCGGTGGCATAAGAATGGGTGGCTCTTGGAGATACTCTTTGATTCTTTCGAAAGAGGCCTGGCATTCATCGTTCCAACGTACTACTTGATCTTTCTTCAGTAGCTTGAAGATTGGTTCACAGGTAGCAGTTAGGTGCAAGATGAATCGGACAATGTAGTTCAGCTGTCCTAGAAAGCCTCTGACTTCTTTTTCTGTCTTGGGAACTGGCATCTCTTGTATGGCTTTCACTTTGGCAGGGTCTACTTGAATACCTTTGTCGCTCACGACGAAGCCTAGTAGCTTTCCAGATCTGACCCCGAAGGTGCACTTGTTCGGGTTTAACCTCAGCTTGTACAATTTCAACCGGTCAAACAGCTTCTGTAGATGGTCAATGTGTTCCTCCTCAGTTTGGGACCTTGCAATCATATCATCGACATATACTTCAATCTCATGATGGATCATGTCATGAAACAAAGCAACCATGGCACGTTGGTAGGTTGTCCCAGCATTTTTCAACCCAAACGGCATGACCTTGTAGCAAAAGGTGCCCCACTGGGTAACAAAAGTGGTCTTCTCCATGTCTTCGGGAGCCATCTTTATCTGATTATAACCGGAGAAACCATCCATGAAGGAGAATACCTTATACTGAGCATTTTTGTCAACCAGAACGTCGATGTGAGGCAGAGGGAAGTCATCCTTAGGGCTTGCCCTGTTCAAATCCCTGTAGTCAACACACATTCGGACCTTACCATCTTTTTTCGGCACCGGAACCACGTTGGCAACCCACTGAGGGTGTGAAGTTACTTTTAGAAAACCAGCGTCAAATTGTTTCATAACCCCGACCTTGATTTTCTCGGACATCTCTGGACGCATACGACGAACCTTCTGTTTTACCGGAGGGCAGTCTTCCTTGGTAGGCAGGTGATGAACCACAATGTCGGTATCCAACCCAGGCATATCTTCGTAAGACCAGGCAAAGATTTCCACGTAGTCATGCAGCATCTGAATCAACCGTTGTTTCACACTAAGCTCCAGATTGGCACCAATCTTGACTTCCTTCTTGTCTGTCTCAGTACCCAGCATTTACTGTTTCCACTAGCTCTTGATGTGGCTGAATGGTCCTCTCTTCCTGAAGTAGCAGTCTTGCAAGCTCACCAGGCACCTCGCAATCATCTTCACCTTCGTCTTCGGCTAAGTTGATCGGATTTTCGAAGTCATAACTGGCGGTAGCAAAGTCGTTACCAGTGAGATCCAGAGTGGATTGGGACCTGTATATGTGAGTGTGTGTAAATAGCTATTTTGCAATATATAATAAAGAAAGACAAGGAGCGCAAGATTTGAAATGCAAGAAACGTCCAATGCTTTTATTAATGATATATGAAAATGACACACAAAAGCCCTCACAAATGAAGCCACAGTGCCCCGGGTAAGACACCGGGCCATAAAGTTTCACAATATTGTCTGTTACAAATTCAAAACAAAGGAGTTCATTACTGAGTCACAAAAGTAATAGGGACGAAGTCTTTCGCTGTCCAGTTGTTTGGTCCACCGTTGGTTGTAGGGTAGATCCAGCTGTCGAATTCAAAGTCCTCCACGTCATCCTCAATGGCATTTACTCCCGAGTTGCTGATGAATACAGGAGTTCTTCCAATCCTTGCACTACGAACAACCTTCTGAGATTCTGCAGTGAAACCCAAACCAAACTTGTCAGTCTTCTGAGTGAAATCAGGAAGTCGGCCCCAGTTTACGCACTCACCCTTCTCAATAACAGCCCGGGCATCCTTTAAGGAAGCCATCTTCAAAGGAGAATCTTCAATCACAGTTTCAGCTGATGCCAGTGTCTGAGGAACCTCTTCAAAGTGTTGAAATGGGGTCTCAATGAACTCCCCATCCATTTCTATGTACCAGAACGAGTTGAGGTGGCTGACCATATACTCTTCCTCCCCCTGAACTGTCACAATCTTCCCTTTGACCGGGTATTTCAGCTTCTGATGTAGTGTGGAGGTCACAACTCCAGCCTTATGGATCCAGGGACGACCCAACAAACAAGAATAGGATGGTCGGATGTCCATCACGTAGAATGTAGAATCGAATACCTGAGAACCAACTCTGATTGGAATATCAACCTCGCCGTGCACCATTCTTTTAGACCCGTCAAAGGCCCGGACAACAATGTTACTTGGCTTTAGTTCCAACCCCTCGCAATCCAACCTGTCTAGAGCTTTCTTGGGCAAGACGTTCAATGAGGACCCAATGTCAACCAACACATGTGCAAGAGTAGTGCCCATGCATTCAATGGAGACATGCAGGGCATCGTTATAGTTCTTCCCTTTAGCGGTCAGATCAGCGTCGGAGAAACCCAAACCATTATCAGCAGTTAAGTTGGCCACACAATCGGTAAACTGATCAGCTGACGTCTCTTGTGGCACGTGGGCCGTCTTCAGGAAGGTAATCAAAGCCTTGGCATGGGCCTCTGAACACAACAACAGTGATAACATAGAAATCTTGGAGGGGGTTTGCCCCAGCTGCTCTACTACATTATAATCACTCTTCTTGATAATCTTAAGAATCTCTTCCATCTCCTGCTTGGAAGCTTCAACATTGATGGTCTTTGGTGCCTCCGTCTGGGCAGGCATATCAGGGGCTATCCCTTTGCCCCGAGCATCAGATGACTCGGCAGTAGGGGTAGAAATAGGAACTTGATCAGGAAGGGAAGTAGGCACACTTGCAGGTGTGATGACAATAGGTCTCTGGATTGTTGGTGGCGCAATATCTGGTGAGAAAAGTCTACCACTGCGGGTGACTTTAGCAGGCCCGGTGATGTTGCTGACGTCGGTATTAGTATCAAACTCTTGCTTAACTCCAAGAACATAAACATCTGCCCCATAGTGTCACGGGACAGCTTTGTCAGAGGTGTAGGGAATAGGCCCCGACACAGTGATGATTATGGGTGCAATCTTCTGAACAGGCGTAATTCTGACAGGCTTCCTCGAGGGAGCCTTGGGAGAATTGTTGAAAATAGTAACAATGGACACTTCTTCAGTAGGGGTAGCAGGAACAACAATCTTTTCAAACAAGATTTCTTTATTATCCATCAGGTTTTGGATACCTGACTTCAAAGATGGGCAACCAGTAGGTGAAACGGAACACAGATGGCAACCTTCACTACATCCCGAAAATAAACCGGCTAGCAACAGGTTCCTCTTGACAGTCAACAGCGGAGTAACAATATCATCCACAGAGGCTACAAACAGGTCTTCCTCTATAGCATTCACTCCATGCTTGGGCATGGGAGCAGTCACAACATTGGGCCTTTCGGGCGCCTCGAACTCTATCTCTTTAGCATCAATTAGGTCCTGAACCTTATTCTTCAGAGCCCAATAATCATCCGTAGTATGCCCTGGGCTATCAGAGTGATAAGTGCAGTGGGCGTTAGGATTGTACTTTGGGGATGTGGTGTTTACAACCTTCAGAGCTTCTTTTATAGTTACCAGATTGGTTGTCAGTAACTGCGGCAATATCTGGGACAAGGTCATGCTGAGACGAGTAAACTGCCTTCTGGGTCTCTCACCCCTTTGTTGGTTATGATGCTGAGGAGCAGCAGCAGGTTTTGAAATAACCACTGCGTTGACAGCTTGGCGGTGTTCCGGTCTATTCTGTCTCCTTGAACCGTAGACAGCACTGGATTCCTTCTTTAACGACTTCTTTTCAGTGCTCGAGGAGGTACCTTTATGTATCTTCCCAAACTTGATACCAACTTCAATTCTCTCACCAGTCAAGATAAGGTCTGTAAACCCGGCTGGAGAATTTCCAATCAAATGGTTGAAGAACGGACCAGACAGGGTCCCCAGAAACATATCCACAAGTTCACGGTCAGTTAAAGGTGGCTGCACCCTTCCAACAAGGTCTCTCCACTTTTGGGCATATTCTTTAAATCCTTCACTCGTCCCTAGTGACATACCCTGGAGTTGGGTACGCGTAGGAGCGAGGTCAGAATTATACTGATACTGCTTATAGAACGCAGTAGCCAAATCCTCCCAGTTGCGGGTACTGGCCCCATCCAGCTGATAGAACCATTCGAGTTGAGTCCCTGAAAGACTATCCTGGAAGAAATGGATCCACAAATTCTTGTCAGCAGTGTAAGGTTGGATCTTCCTTACATACGACCGGAGATGCAGCTTTGGGCAGGAGGCTCCGTCGTATTTGGCAAAAGCAGGTGCCTTAAACTTATGGGGAATCACCACCCCAGAGGATAAGCCTAGGTCTCCAAAGTCCAGCCCGGGCACGTTCTGTATCTCCATAGCACTTAAGCGGTCCTCCAACTGTTTATACCTATCCTCAGCAGGAGGATATTGCTCTTCATCATAATCAGTCTCGTTCTCGGAGACCACGAGACTATGAACCCTTCTCTCTTGTAGGCTGTCTTTCCCTACAGATGAAGTAGTCAGATCAACCTCATTCTGCAGTCCATTCCCAAATTTGCGTCCGGTGTTGAACAAGACGATCCTCTTCTTCTTCTTCTTCTTCTTCTTCAGAATCAGAGTCTTCAACTCCTGTTGACCCTGGGCTAGGCTCATAACCAACTCTTGGAACTGGGCGTTCTGGGCCTGGAGGGCCTTGATAGCTTGTTCAGTGGAAGGTTCAAAAGTCATGATGATTGCTGAAATAAACAGCGAAGAAGATAAGTGACCTGTAAAAAGGGTACCTGTTATGCATATGATGAAATGAAATGCGTATGATTTATGTTTTCAAAGACAATCTGGATTCAACTTTGTAGACAAAAAGGAAACACACTTTATTAGATTTAACTTTGGAATTCAAATTGTTCAACACATTGCCCTTAGGCGTTACAAAAATGGAAAATACTGAAAAGTAAATAAAAGCTGTAAAAGAAACATTCAAGGCCCATCAATGCTCCCATGGCCTCTTCTTCTCGGTGCAGATATAATCATTTAGGATCCGCTTGTTCTCCAATTGCTTTGTCAGCTTCTGGATCTTCTGTTCCTATTCGTTGAACCTTTCCCGATAAGAATCCCGTTCTTCCTGTAGTTGTGCCCAGGACCTCTTTAGTGTACCAATATCAGTGGGTATCTGGGGATGGGGAACAACAGTTGGAGGAACCCCGTCTTTATCAGCAACTTTAAGAGTAATAGGCCTGACAACTTCGTATGGCATACCTAACCTCTGGGCACAGATGCAGACCCATCTGAAATATGGTTCCATTGGCAGAGAAGTTTTTAGCCCCAACTCATGTGGGTCAGCTTTGTGAACTCTATCCCAAGCCCGGATGAATCTATGATGCAGCTCGTCGCTATCTACCTGAAACTCAAAACTGATGTGAGGTATCAACATCTCATGAGGCCCTTCCCTTCTGGCTCTTCCAAACTGACGGAGAGCTAAACATGGGTTATAAGAGATTCCTCCCTAGGTTCCGATCAATGGAACATTGGGATACTCTCTGCAACGATCAATAACGACCACCTCATCTAAACCTCTGAGAGTCCAAACGATGTCATTATCAGTAAGAGTCATTATCCTATGAGCCCAGCCCCTTCCTTCTTTGTTCTTCAGTACGAACTTAGGGAGGTGCAAAATAAACCACCTCACCAATAAAGGAGCACAACACCACAAAGTTCCCCGTCTTCGGGCAGTACGAGCATAGAGCTGTTGCAGGATATCACCCAAGAGAGTGGGCACAGGGTTCCGAGAGATGAAGATCCTTATGGCGTTGACATTAATAAAGGTATCATGATTTGGAAACAATACTAGACCATAGATTAAGAGAGCCAGAATGTCTTCGTACGCCCTGAAGTCTAAGTCATTCCAGAAACTATTAGCTTTGCCAACCAGAAACTTAGCCAAAAAGCCCTTAACTCCACTTCTAGTCTCCCAGTTAGCCATTACCTCTTCTTTGGTCAAGGGAAGGGCTGCAACAATCTCTTCAGGCCTAAGAGTCTTTTCCCAACCAGTGAATGGAGTCTGTTCCAAAACAGGGATACCAAGCAAATCAGAGAATTCTTCCAGGGTAGGGACCAGCTGGAAGTCTTGAAAGGTGAAGTAATGGTATAGCGGATCATAAAACTGGACCAGGACGCTCATCAATTGTTGGTCCCACTTTGAAGTGACTAAACCGAGAAGAGAACCATGCCTCTTGATGAAGGAAGTAGTGTTTGGAATCCTATCAACCAATTCTGTAAGCAAAGCAGGTGGTTGAACAAAGTTGAGCCGGATAGTATTCCTACGCATGGGCATCATGATGTCCTACAAAACAGAGCAAAGATAAAACCCTCTTGTCTTTGAAATGGGTTAGTCCTTATGCAGGATGCATGCAATGGTATGATGTTATGATGTCATGATAAAGGCACACCACAAGTATTCACAAAAGGCAAACATGGTAAAGGCACACAAGTCACACAAAAGAGCCCTTAGAGTTCAGGCTAGCATGAAGTTTAGGTACTACCCTCTTTCAGTTTCAGTTGGTTAAGACATGTCCTAAAAATAGTAACCGGGTTCTAGAGGATCTCAATATCACTGACTACCCTCGATCGGTCATAATTCTAGTTTGGCAACCTTTTCTTGCGGATGGAACCATCGCGAGAGTTTAGCCTCAATGAGTGTAGCATACTGCTACTGTTCTATGGCCAAGTTGGTCAATTTAAGGCTCTAAGGTCAGTTGATGCTTAATGACTCCTCATAAGACCTATATTCTCCTCGTTCCAACACAAGGGATATCGGTACAGACCAAGGTGTCACACCAATGTAGCTACTGCTTCACCCGTGTCGGTCTATGCCGGACAGGTCCCTCACAGTTTATTGCTACTTACCTAAAGGGTATTCCCCAGATCCGGGTTAGGATCTATAAAACTCCGATACAAGCCCACAAAATTAAAGCATACAAGGCATACAATTGAAAACATAGAATGATCTAATCCTAAGGTACACCTCACTTATTAAAACCCCTAGCAGAGTCACCAGTTCTGTGATCGGTGGAAATAGAACTGACTGTTTGAAATGCTGGTTCGCGTTTGCGTTTAGCAAAATGTCGCGGTAAGCAAGAGTCGCCACTGTCTTTTATTTTCTACAACAAGGAAAGGACAAAAGCACAACAAAATTCCTTTTTGAGATGTTTCTCGGTTCTGGAGGTAGATTATAGAAAGGGAAGGTATTAGCACCCTTTCTATCCGTGGTTATCCACGGGCTCTTAGGTACTTGCTCACTATGTTTTCAAAATGTTTTGCTTTTCTTGTGTTTGTGGGTTTTGAAAAAGTTTGTTTGAAAACTTTGATTTAACTCTTGTATCTGTCCTCAAGAGTGTATGAAGTGTTGTTTGAAAACTTTTGTCAGAAAAGTGTAGGTGCGAAAAGTATTTTTGTTTTGAAAGAGCAAGTACCTGAGAACCTCTACCTACTCAAAAGAAATTAAGCTGTGTAAATGTCCTTTAGACAGTACTATCCCACTATTGAGAAGTAGGTAGCACCGTCGTTGGAGTTTTTCGGGTCAATTCGATTATAGGGACATGTGGTCACCAAAGCAATAGTAGGACGCCTTAGCGGTAACCCTAATGTCCTAGATCATTTTTATCGAGGCAACCGTTTCGAGGCAACTTTGATCTTTAGACAGGAGGGCGACCTCTAAAACACCCTATACTCAATGACCACGTCGAGGCAACCAAGTGAGGCGTACCCTAAGAGTGGCATGTGCATGTGTGTCAGGTTTTAGTTATGTTATCTTTGTACATGTTATGGTGAGCTACGATTGATTTTATTTTTAAGAGAAGTCTTATCATGCATAGCCTAGTTAACATACATCTAGCAGTTAATAGTTGCGGAAAATAAACTAAACTATTACATGGCGTCGGGTATTTACATCGCCAAAAACAAACCCTTGAAAAAGTAAATTGCGGAAAATTAAAGAAAGCGATAAAAAAGTCCTAATTAAAGCTATTACATCCTCGGAACAATTACATAATAATGGATCAAAAATTAATAAAACAAACATACGCGCGAAAGAGAATTGAACTGGAGAGTTTGTAGGGTTTTGACCCTTTTTTGAGAAAGAAAGAAGTTTTTGTTATTTGGCATTTAATTAAATTAAACCTAGACTAATTAATTAATTAAATAAAAGAAAGATATTTTTTTGTTTTTTAATGTTTTAAGGAAATAAAAAAAACATGATTAAAAGTTGTCAAGTACCCTAATTCTATGTTGATTTTAAATTATTGAAAGAAATTAAGATTATCCTAATTAAACTAAATTAGTTAATTATATTTATTTACAAAAATAATAAAAGGGTGAAATTAATTTTAATAACTAATAAAAATAATATTATTTTTAGTTTTCTGATTTTATTATGAAAAAATTAATTTGGTTAATTAAATAATAATAATAATAATTAATAATAAAAATAGTTAAATGGAAAATATAAAAAGAGAAAAAAGAATAACCCAGGGGGGTGTTGGCCCAAGTTAGGAGGTGTGTTTGGAAATCTGAAGCCCATTGACAATTCCAGCCACGTTTGACTTTTCTGGATTGTCCATGCATGTGTTGACTAAGGACCATGATAGTCCCTCCATCTAGGCCATTGGATCCAGGCTTGGAGACACCTGGCTCCTGGAAATTGAAGGATATGGTAGAACTCCTTTTTGAGACCTGCATGTGAATGTATCAAACAAAATAGCACAAATGTTTTTGGGGGACCTGGGACTCGAACCCAGGTCCCAATGCTTATTGGACGCTTGCTCAACCACTCCACCACGCTGCCTCAATTGTCATTGGAATAACAAGTATTGATTATATATGCAAACAAAATAATATACTGAAATTATAAAAAAACACGCGCTTTTTCAAATCGTCCAATGAAGTATCAACACATCATCGTCTTCCTCGTTCGTTCTGCATAAAAGAATATTAGATAGCGGGGGTTTTTAACCCCCACAAACTAGCTGCACGAATAATAGCGATTAGCACCACAGTATATATAAATATTTCGCGAAGTATTGGGCTTGTTCGTCTTGGCCTAACGATTCCAATCATGTGCCTTAGGAGTCCTAATTTTGCCTGGGTCAGAAAGCCCCAATTGAAAACTCAAGAACCCTAAAAAATCGTTCATGGCATCTTGTGATTCAGGGAGTTATAGTTTAATTAAATGATACCATTAGCTTCGTACGGTCCCTAGCAACACAAATCAACCACAAAAACATGTTAAATATGCAAGAATCAAGATATACGATTATGAATCAAAAAGCCAAACCCTGAAACTGTGTGGAACGATTCCTTGAGCTTTGGTACTAGAATTTGATTGTAAATCGTTCATGGGAACTCATGTAAGGTGTTTGAATCAACAAAAACCCTTGAATCGCCCTAGAATGCAAAAGTTCGTTTTCAATTTTCTTGGAATTTCTTGAAATTGGGCAGGGTCTTTCTGCAGCTTTTTTCACGTCCCCTAGGTCAGGTTAGCTTGCATACATATAAAGGAAACAAATTAGGTCAAAAAATTGAATCCAATCCATGTGCATTCAAGTTTAAATCTTTGATTGGAAATCAAATATTTTTGATTTTTCATGATTGGAAAATGTTGCCAAATTTGGAGATTTTTGTATCTTTTACTTGTGCACGAAATTGCCAGCATATCTTGACCATATTTGCTTCACAAATTGATTGAAAAATCAAATCTTGCATTTTCCTACAATTTAAATTAATTAAATGAATTAATATTAATTAAAAATCCAATTAATCAATAAAAATAAGAAAATAAATTCCATTAAGCTTGATGGGTCGTGCATAGGTCATGGATGAAGTTTCAAGAAGAGATTTGAAGCCCATTAGCAAAAATAAGGTGTTTTGAGCAAAGTTGACTTTTGCAAATTCATGAAAGTTTCCCAACTTCTCCAATGCACCACTTGCTCAATTTTGATCATATGAACATGTTCTTGGACATTTTGGAAAGCTCTTGAAGTCCTCTAACCAATGCCTTTGGTCCCATGTCATTTGGATTTACCAATCTCAAGTTATGGCCTTTGACTCAAAGTGCATTTTTGTTGACTTTTGAATTTGACCTATAATGTAAAAATTGATAACTTCTTGTGAGAGAATTTCTTGAACTTGGAGTGTGAATATGGATTGTAGGAGATTACACCCTCTTCAAAATGAGCTTTGGATGGAATTTTTCTGACAAACCATGAAAAAGTTATTCCCTGGTCAAGATACAGTTGACTTTTCTATTGTCCAAAAATAGTAACTGTTTGCATCTTGATGGTTTTTGAGCTATGCTTGTGGAATCATGATCAAGGCTTGATCAAATGATGATTGTGAACTCAAAATGAGATGTTGACCAAAAATTCTGACTTTTGACTGCAAAATGACCATTTTGCCCTTGTAGTTGACTGTGGGTCAAATGAGGTTTTTGACTGTGCAAATTGACACTGTGAGTCTTGAAACTTGACATGTAGGTGCTTGAGAACGTATATAGGTCTATGAGACTTGATTGAACCATTGAGAACCCCAAATTCCTTGAAAGAACCAAAACCCTAATTTCACATGTCTTAGGAGATGGTTTGACTGTCTACCTCTTGAGCCATCTTGAGCAATTTGAAGATCATTCTTGACAAATCTTGAGGAATATGGGAGGGAAAATTTTGGGGTACAACACAATGTAAGGCAATTTGCTTTATAATAACCTTTGTATCAATCCTTAAGAGTATTTATAAAGCATTTTGAAAGTAGTTACTTTGAAAATGTGTGGTGTGAAGGTTGTTTTAATTTGTGAGTAAGTGATTACAAGCGATCTACCTACTCAATGACCTTTGTTCTTTTCTTCCTCCTTTAGGTAATGCTATACTACCATTAGTTGGTAGGAAGCCCTATCATTGGATGTGAGGGACAGACATGGGTCATCGTACAGTCATAGAAGGCAACTTGTAAGATACTTTATCAATTATGTAAAGGACTAAGATCGTTTACCAAAGGAAACATCGAAGAGTCATCGAGAGACTACGATCTTTTTAATCGAGGGTCTTTTGCTAAAGCATCTCACGTTCGAGGGACACGACTGTTTTTATCCGAGGCAACAAGTGAGGTTACCCTAGAGGTGTGTGTGTGTGCGAAGTGTTTTGATTTTAGTTATTTTTTGTCTTTGAGATTAGGTTTTCTAATGTTTGCTTTTAGTCTTCTCATACAAACCCTAATTACTAACAGAAATAAGGAAAGCGGTAAATTGCATAAATTAAATGGTCTACGCTATTACAAGGCTTTGGGAATGGGGGTACAAATTTGTGAACGGGGATGAAATGTAAAGGAGTCCTAATTAAGGCTATTACAAACTTTGAGCATTTATAATATTGGAACATATTAATGCGAAGGTAAAGTGCACGAAGATAGTGAAAAGGGAAAAAAGGTTTTAAGAAAACCTAAAAATATTTCTAAATATTTTAAGAAAATAATTGGTTGTTTCTTTGTTTAGAAAATATTTGAAATATGAAAAAAAAAATTAGACTTAATTTCTAAATTAGACTTAAATTAATTAATTCTTAATTATAAAAATTAAACTAATCAATTAAAACCTAAACAAATCTAAGTATCTAGAAAATATTTTTGTATTTGTTTTTTTGTTAAGAAAAATAATTGAAGTATAAAAACCCAATCTTAATAAAATAAAATCAAGGTGATTAAAATAAAATAATTTTTATTTGTCAAAAATTAAAAATAGATAATTAAAACCTAAGTCTAATTTTTTTAATCAATTTTAAGATTTTTTTCTGATAAAAAAGAAATTAGAAAAGAAAATTAATTAAAACAAAATAATAAAAAAAAATAAATAAAATGGGCCTGTAGTAACAAGTAATAAAGGGGGTGAGAAATAGCAAAAATGGAAAGGCCCAAACTCCTCAAACCCAGCGCCTCTTTGATTCAGTGGGGATGGCCTTCTGAGATGCATCATGGTCATGCATTTTGGTACATTGGATCTGCCTTGGATTAGATCTAATGGTGATGAGATAAAGGCATATGATGGACTCAGGGAAGCTTGATGCGCTGGATCTACAAGAAATATGTGAAAAAACATAAAAGGGTATCGCTGGGGCTCGAACCCAGGTCTCTATAGTAACAGGCGCATGCTTTAACCACTGGTGTGGTGATACATCTGTTAATTTACACGTAAATCATTCAATATATTATAAACTCGTTTATGAGAGTTTGAAGATGCAACTAATTTATCTTCTTCGCGCTGCCTGCAACAACAACAAAAATTTTGAAAATGCTAACTCTTTCATTTCTCAATCATTTCAAAAACTGTAAACACCAAACTTGTTCTAAATCTCAACACGAATTCAAACATGTAAGTAACTTAAGCTAACACTCAAAGATTAAAGTGAATTTCTGTTGGTACCAAACAGAACCCTAATTTCTCATAAACTTCAAATCCAAATTTCACATCACGCAATCAACATAAATTAAAACTAAGGACATGGTTAGTTTCATGGCATTGATATCTACATTTTTGCTTTAGAAAATAAATGCAAATGATGCTTGTACAGAGATTTCAAAGTTTAGAAAACTTACCCCTGAAGTGAGAGTCGAGCTTGGAGTTAGAGCACTTGAGGATGTGTTAGGATGATCTAGATAGCTTCACCTAACATCCAGGAATCTTTTGCAATGCTTACTTTATGCTGAAAGTGTCTGAATCACTCCAACTAAGTCCAGTTGCAAAGCTCTATTTTTGAGTTTGGAAGATGACGAAGATGGTGTTACAGTGATGAAACAGGTCTTTGGATGAGTTCTATATGACTTATAGAAGCTTTGTAAATGATTTATAGTGAAAACACATGAGTGGATTGAGTGTTTGGTGTTCAAAGTCAGAAGTTGCAAAAATGGAGTTTTATTTCTAACTTCTCATCTTGATAGGTTTTTTTTGAGGTTGTGAATTCATGTGTTAGATTGAAAATACTTCCTTTATTTATAGGCAAGAGGTTTGAGGGCCAGAGCTGATTAGGTTTGCAAGATCACATGTTATGGCTTGGTTGCTTAGTTATGAAGCAATCTTGAAGATCATTGTTCCAATGCCTTGTACCTTGTCTCATAGAGTGGTTAGACACTTTAAACATGTTCCCCTGAGTTTTTTAGGTTGAGTGTGATTGTGATACGGTGGGAGAACTGACTAGAGGTTTTGTGTTTCGTTTGCACTTGTGCGGTTAACAAGAGTCGCCACGGACTTTTCTTTTAATCAAAAGGAAAGGTAAAAAAGCACAGGAAAGACCTTTCGAGAATTTTCTCGGGTTCGGGGGATAGATTATGAAAAGGGAAGGTATTAGCACCCTTTTCATCCATGGTTTTCCATGGGCTCTTAGTTACTCGTTTAGATCACTTGCTTTTGTTTGATTGTGTGCTTGTGGTGTGGGTTTTGAAAGTATTTTGGAAAGTTTCTTTGTAATGGTTCTCGTCTCTATAAGAACGCATACAAAGTTTTTGTTTCGAAAGATGGTTCAAAGACGTGTTTGTGAATCGTGTTTCAAAAAGTGTTTTGAAAAGAGGTTTTGCAATGGTTCTCGTCTCTATAAGAACGTATACAAAACGTTATGTCTTTTGAAAGTGCTTTGAAATGGAGGTGTAGGTGTGAAAGTTTTTGTCATAAGCAAGCGAGTAACTAAGAGCGAATCTATCTACTCGAAAAGTCTTAAGTTGTTCTTTTCTTCTTCCTTTTAATGGTGTTATCTTACCATTGATTTGGTAAGAAGCCCCATCATTGGATGTGAAGGGACAGGCGCGGGTCAATTTTACAATCATTGAAGGCAACTGGTGAGACGCTCTAGCAATTTTTGTAAGGGACGAGATCGTTTTAATCGAAGGCAACATCGAGGGTCATCGAGGGACTACGATCTTTGTTTGTCGAAGGGTCATTTGCTAGAGTGTCTCATATTCGAGGGACATGATTGCATTTCCGAAGCAACAAGGGAGGTTACCCTAGAGGTGCGCGTGTGAGAAGTGTGTTGGTTTCAAGTTATTTTATTCTTTGATTAGGTCATCTAGCGATTGATTTTTGAATCTTGCCATACATGCCTAATTACTATACAGTATATGGAAAACAGTAAATTGCGGAAATTGAAATTCTACGCTATTACAACAGTATCCGGGAATGGGGGTACAATTATTACAAATGAGGATGAATCAAGTGAAAATAGCAATGCCCAAATATAATACAACCAAATCGAATTGTTGTGCGATTCAATATAAAGCTATGACAATTTATGAAATAAAGTCAACAAAATATGAAATGTATGTATTTACTTGAAAAAAAAGAAAAATAAAACCTAATCTAAAAAGAAAATGATTTAAGTTAAAAATCTTTATTATTATTATTATTCTTTTATGTATTTTTATTAATCAAGAATAAGTTTAAAGAAAGGAAAACAAATTAAATTAAAATTTTTGATGTTTTTATTAAGTGTAAAAAATTAATAAAGACAAATTGTAAAAAAGGAAAATGATAAAAAAATTAACTTCAAGACTTAAATTGATTTAATAAAAAAAATGTATTGAGTTTTCTTTAGCATTTCTCAAAACAAATAAAACAAATAAAAAAAGAAGAAGAAATGGGCTTAAGAGGTTTTAGGCCCAAAGGGGAATTAGCATTATTGCTGAAACAAAACAACAGGCAAAGGGGGGGGGGACCAGAAAACGTGTGGGCTTAAGGACACTTGAACAAAACAGGGCCCAAAGCTCTAAATTGCTTAACGTTTGATTAGGGTAAACAAAGAACAAATTAGGGTTTGACCCCCCTTTGGCTCACAGCGGTGCCGTTGTCTCCTTCGTCTCTCTCTTCCAAATTCATTCATCTCTCCATCTAAACGTCTCTATTCCTCTTCCTAATTTCATGAACAAATCATTCTTTTAACAGCTTAATCTCTCATCATCTCACCGCGATTTCGCATTTCTCTATGAAAACCCTAAGGTTGGATTTATGCCTAATCTGTTTATCTGATCTTCCCTCAACCTTCCGTTGCCGGAGCGCCTCTCAATCCTCTCCTCCTAACCAAGTGCTAAGGGTTTAGTTCTTGAAAGGTATGGTTCAGTTTTGTTTAAGGCTTAACAGTTTCATCATTTTTTTGTCTTGTTCATGCTCTTCTGTTAATCTATTTTCTATTCATTTGAAGATGCAGTGAATAATTTGTAAGGAGGGCGAAGAAACCATACCTGTTTAGGGCTTTTCTGGAATGAAAGGGAATGGTGCGACATGAGGGAGGCGCTCCCTGGTGGCGAATCTCACGAGGGAGGAAGACGAAGATTGAAAGATGCTAGGGTTTCTGGTAACCTTTTTCTATACTCTTTGAGCTTTGAATGATGATGATGTTGTACTTCTGACTTTGTGATTTTTGTAAGTTTGTTGGATGTTGTTTTGATACTTTGACAGCTTGATGGTTATAGTTTGATGATGTTGTTGGTTTGGATATCTATTTGATGATGTTTGAGACTCTTTTTTTAATGGTTTTCTGATATTGAGATGGTTTATCAGTTTTGGTTTTTGAATGTTCTTGTTGTTTTGTATTAAGGGTTCGACAATTTCTTTTTGGATATGGTTACAGTTTGGCTTTGAGTATGTTTTTTTCTCTGGTTTGAACTATTTGACAGTTAGCAGGTTTGGTTGATGGTGTTGAAAATGGTTTTTGATTTGTGGACTTGTTAATGTTGAGCTAACAGGTTTGATGAGCTTTTAGATGGCTAGTGATTTTTGGAATTTGACAGTTTTGGACCTTTTTGGGGATTTTTCTGGTTTTTGTTACAGTTTGGTATGTTTTTGTTTGAACTGGTTTGATGGATGATGGTTGTTATAGTTTGCAGGTTTGGGATTTCTTGTGGTTTTTGTTACAGTTTTCAGGCTTTGTGAGTTTGACAATATTTTTAAAGGTTGGTTGTTGAGGTTTGAAAACTATTTTTACAGTTTGGGAGGTTGATGGCAGTTTTGTGTTTGGAGGTTTTCTGAGTTGTGTTTGATAATTTCCGTTCTCCTCCTCTTTCTTGCAGTTTGCCTACTGTTATATTTAGGTTGTTTTTTGACAGCTTATTCAAAAAGGGGGGAAAACCTCATACTTTGAATACTTTGGACTTTTGTTCTTTTGCTCTCTTTTGCAGTTTTGTTTTTTCAGCATACTCTATGTAACTTGTGACAGTTTGTGGGCAGAGTAGCAAAGCTGTACCTTTTGTGCAATTCCAACAACCTATGTGATTTCTTTCCTCTCTCTCCTCTCTCAATGATAAAAGCAAATTTCTTTTTCACCTTTTTTTCTGAAAAGTTTACAAATGGGAAATGATGAAAATGGTTTATTGAAATAAGCCTCTTGCTTGTTGGCTTGGTTTACCATACTGCTGTACTTTCTTTGTGTTGCTTGCTGCCTGCTTGTTTCTTACTGCTATGCTACTTACTTCTTACTGCTTGCATTTGTTTTTGCCATGATGTTGTTTGTTTGGTGATGCGCTGCATTAAGTTTGGAAAGCCTTGTTGCATTTGGACAATTTGCTTGTATTTGGATAATTTGCTTGCATTTGTTTTGTCCAGCTTGTTTGCCTTTGTTTTGTTTGGACATCTTACTTGTATTTTTATTTCTTCTTTTTGTGAACCAAGAAAAATAATTCTCTTGTGTTTTGCAAATAGAGAAAAAATATAAATGTGATGAATTAAAAAATAAGCCCTCTGATTCCAATTTGCAAACTTTAATGATGAACACTTTTTCTCTTTTGAAAATTCTTTGCTCATGTCCAATTAACTGTACTAACTTCTTCTTGTTGTCTTTCATTTTCACGTGAGCACAGCTGGATGGTGGCAAAGCAGGGGAAGCAAGAGACTCTGTGGCAAGCATGGAAGCAATGGAAGCTCAGTCAACCTTAGGCATAGATTCAATTTCTTTTCTTTGTAACTTAGAGAGAAACATTCAACAATTGTACTAATTTATTTTTTAAATACAATAAGTTGTAAAACCTAAAGTACTTAAATAATAAATTGTTTTGTAACAACTTTTGAAATAAATGGAGAAAGTCTTTATGATATATTCTGGTGTCCATTAAAAACCCTTTACTGTTAATAACTTGTAATTCTCTCTTTGCATCTTCACTGATTCTTTAAGATTCCCGATCAAGATAATTGAAACTGCATTCCAATAATTCCAATCAAGATAACTTAAACTCCAAGTAATTCAATAACTCTGTAATCTTGCAACTGCATTCCAATCAAAACACGCACTGTCTATTCCAATAAACAAGCAAATGTTTTTTAGAAGACGCAAATCATCTGGTTAATCTTGAGAACAAACACTGTTTTTTTCAGTAATCTTGAGAAAGCATGAAAACATGTGAAAATCAATTGAATTTATGAGAACTCAATTTCTTCTAAGAAATGCGAGAAAAACCCTAATTGCTGATTTACTGCCACAGGAGAAAATCTGTCTGATCGATTCCTGAGCCAATCTTGAATATTTGAGAAACCCTAGGATTGTGCTTTTCTTATAAAAAATGGGAGGGCAAATTTTGGGGTACAACATCTGCCCCTGTTCAATATTCTTGAACCTGAAGAGTTAGATCATCAAGTTTTGCCGTTCGTGACTCGAGGGTAAAAGATGATTGGACACTAGAGTGCCCGTAAATTTGCACTCGTCAAACTGTAGTTGAGGGAATGGGCTTAAAAATGCCATTTAGATATGTGATAGAATCTTGTCGGAGATGGGCTTGTAGATGCCATCCAAGAATGTTTGTTGTAAATCAGGAGAATGAACATCGGAATGGTATCCGTATCTGGAACGTATCTGAGTTGTATCTGGAGATTAAATGTGTATGAGCAAGGGAATAACAGCCGTGTCTGGAGCGTATCCGAGCTGTAACTGTACTTGAATCTGAATAAATAACAGAATGACTTCCGTGTATGAAGTGTATCTGTATTGTATCTGAGTCTGAAATATGAATGGGCGACAAAATGGCATCCGTGTCTGGAGCATCTCTAGGCTGGGGAAAAAGTCAGAATAAGTGACAGAATGGCAACCGTGTATGGAGCGTATCCGTACTGTATCTTGACTTTGAATTCTGAATGAGTAACAGAATGACTTCCGTGTTAGGAGTGTATCCGTACTGTATCTGAAATCTTTGAATATTTGTTAAAGATAGCTGTTAATCCTATCCTGAAAAGGGTAAAATGTTAGTTGAAACACAAATTTATGTTGCATGTAATGTATGATGCAATATATGTGTTTTATCAATGTTTATGATATATGAATGTAATGTATGTGCATGTAAGCTGATTTGCTGTATTGCTGAGGAAAATAAATCCTTGATAGCTAGGGATAATGAAAATCCTTTGACTGCTGTCGGGGAAACTAAATCCTTAACCGCTGCTGGAGATTCAAAATCTTTGACAACTTCTCTGGGGATGTGAGAATCCTTCATGTCTTGACGTTGGAGTATTGAAAAAAATTTTGCTTGGGGAAGTAATGCCATGTACTGCTTGAGAAATCTGCTTGGGAAATCCAGAGAACTTTGAAGACTTCCACTGGGGTTTAAATAACGGGAATCCTTACTCGGCTGGGGAATAGGGAAAACTCTGGTGATTTCACTAGGGAATCAAGAATGAGAATCTTCGATCTGCAGGGGATTAAAAATTCTGACAAATTCATGTTGGGGAGTAATGAAGACTTTGGGGGAAAAATCTGTACTGCTGGGGAGATCAGGAGTTTGGGTTGTATGACAATCTACTGTGGAGTCAAGAATGAGAATCTTCATTCTATTGGGGATATCAGGAGTTTGGGTTGTATGCCAATCTACTGGGGAATTATCCTAGGTTGGGGATAAAACAAAAGTTAACTGTTATCTGGTTGATTCTCAGATTTTAAGACAACTTGCTGGGGAATTTGGATGAGTTCCGTTGTGGGTTGAAAGTTTCAGCTTCGCTGGGGATTGGTAGTTGGTAGCCTCATCTTCGCTGGGGATCTTAATGACATGCTGATTTAATTGCATATGGAAATGGGCTTAGAGATGCCATCCAAAGGTGATTGTTGACGGAAAGTTTGAACTGGATCTGAACAGAGAATAAATCAGAATAAACCATTGGGAGATTTATCTGAAACAGCAAAAGTTCGGAAATGAATCAAAATAAATCATTGAGAGATTCATCTGAAATAGTAAAAAGCTGGAAATGAATCAGAATAAATCGTTGAGAGATTTATCTGAAACAGTAAAAATTCAGAATATCTTCAACTGGAATAAGAATCAGGGAGATCTTAGTGTCGATCTGACTGAACCAGAGAAGGTCTTGAATTAACTCTGACTGGATAAGAATCAGAAAAATCTTAGAATCGATTTAACTGAACCAGCTGAAAGTCTTGGAATATCTTCATCTGGAATAAGAATCAGGGAGATCTTAGTGTCGATCTGACTGAACCAGAGAAGGTCTTAAATTAACTTTGACTCAACAGGATGATGAAGGAATCTTGGACGTCTCCTACTCCAAAAGGTGATGAAGGAATCTTAGACGATTACTACCTCAACAGGATGATGAAGGAATCTTGGATGATTACTACCTCAGAAGGATGAAGGAATCTTTGATGATTGCTACTCCAAAAGGCGATGAAGGAATCTTGGATGATTACTACCTCAGAAGGATGATGAAGGAATCTTGGACGATTACTACCTCAGAAGGATGATGAAGGAATCTTGGACGATTACTACCTCATAAGGATGATGAAGGAATCTTGGACGATTACTACCTCAACAGGATGAAGGAATCTTTGACGATTGCTACTCCAAAAGGTGATGAAGGAATCTTGGACGATTACTACCTCAGAAGGATGATGAAGGAATCTTGGACTATTACTACCTCAACAGGATAAAGGAATCTTTGACGATTTCTACTCCAAAAGGTGATGAAGGAATCTTGGACGATTACTACCTCAGAAGGATGATGAAGGAATCTTGGACGATTACTACCTCAACAGGAAAAGATAACCATTATCTGCCGATCAATCTTTCTTTGTATGCGTATGTTATTAATGTTGTTGAAATGTAATTTTGTTTTGGAGAATAAATCCTTGACAAGTGTTGGGGAAATAAACCCTGTTGTTGGTCTGCTAGAGAGGTGATGAACTCCTCGAGGATTCTTGAATTTTTTCCCAGAAGGATTTTGGAGAGATTCGTCATTGCCCCTAGTAGCAAATGTTTGTGGCATTGCCAGGAAATTTTGACTGTACGTAACCTGTTGTACCCCAAAATTTTCCCTCTTATTTTATCAAGATTTCCCCTCACAAGACTCTTTGGACTCAAGACCAGATTAGGATTTGCTCAGTCAAGACATCTCCTTGCACTGTTGACCTGAAATTAGGGTTTGAGTTTGCACAAGGATTTTTGGACTTCCAATGCCTCATGTGACTTTCATGCTTCATATTGGACTCCTAAGATTGCTCATACCAAGTTTCAAGCCTTGAATCAAATTTTTTCCCAGTCAATTGGACAGTTGACCTAAAAATCAGTTGTATTGGGGAAAAAGTCAACTTTGGCCAATTTATAGTCAAACCTCATAATTTTTGATCCACATCAACATTATAGATTCATATGAACCATTTGATTAAGTTTGGACCACAACTCCTCAATAAATTTGATCAGATCATCAAAAGGGCAAAATGGTCATTTTTAGGGTTTTGACTATAGAAGGGCAATTTCTGGTTTTTAACCTAGCCAATAGAAAATTGGGTTCAATCATGGTTTCAAGGAATCAATGGCATCATCTTGACCTAATCACAAGGTTCAAAAGATCTCAAATGTATTGGATTGACAGATGAATTTTCCAGTCAACTGATCAAAAATCAACTGTACACTGAAAAGTCAAACTTTGACTTTTTGGTCAAAATCAAGTGCCAAGTTTCATTTTTCATCAAGATGTGTCAAAACATGAAACTTGTTCACCAAGAAACCTAATTTTGAAAATTAGGGTTTAAAATGGAAAATTTTCATAACTTAGAAATTTTCTATGTTATGAAAATTTCTTATTTTTTCCAACTTTTCCCAACTTTTTCACCATGATGCAATTGGATTCAAACAAAACTTCCAACATGAAAGTTGTAGTCCTCCACAACATCTACAACTTTTATTCACAAAGTTTTCCCAAATGATGCTTGGATCTCAAGTTATAATTTTGTGAATAGGGGTCCAAAAACTTTCTAACTTAGTGAAATTTTGCCCGTTTAAGCAGGATTTTGACCTATCTTCATGGCAACTTTTCACATAGTTCCAAGTGGAATATCAAAATGCATTTCAAATATGGATTATAGAGCATGTTACAAGCTTTCCAAAATGTCAAAGAACTCTCCAAAATCATTTATGGTTAGAGAGAATCGAAAATTTTAAAATGGAAAGTCATCACTTTTGGCCAAGGCATTTTGCACATTGCTACAACTTGCAAATATGTCCAAACCTTTTTTGTAATTGGTTTACAGGTTCTAATCCTTTCTACACTCATAACTTAAATGCAAAAACATTGGATTAAGGTTTTATTCTGAGCTTTAGAGCATTGTACAAAGAACTATTCCAAAAATGGCAAAAGGTTAACATTGCCACTTTGATAAAGCATGCTTTATGTCAAATTGAATTTCTTGAGCCATGGACCAAAGTTCTTGCAGAAAACAAAGTTCACTAATATCAGGCAAAGTTCACCCACTATGTGCAGCTAGAATACAGGCCTGTACAGGACTTGGCATTGTCAACTTCAACTTTTGCTTCAAAACCAAGTAACTTGCAAAAGTCCACACAAATCTGTAATCTGATAAGAGCAAGCTTTGTGAACATTTCAAAAGAGTTCAACACATTATACCAAGCCAGAAACACGAGCTACAAGCCTCTCAAACACCCCAATACACAAAGACTCCATTTCTGCCCAAAACAGGGCAAGCCCTGCAGAACCCAAGCCATCTTCACATTGCCTCGTGCGTTTTGTACCAAACCACTTCAAACACATTCTAAACAATACATATGAACTATCCCATCCCTTCTCAAGCAACTGTAACTTCATTTTCAAGCTTCACCATTTTTTATTTTTGAGTTTGCAGGTTGAGTTCTATAGAGACATTCAGGTCATTTCAAAGCAAGCTAAGCATTAGGAAAGGTCAAGAGAACATCAAACAAGCTCAAAAGTTATTCAGGCCTCACTAAAGGTTGCTACATTTCCATACTCGAGCTTGACTGAAACAGGTAAATTTCAAACTTCTATCTCCTTATCTAGGAATCATTAGGCTTAGGTTTGTGAAGCAAAAATGTAACCATTAATGTCCTTGAACTGTACATATGCATAGAATTCATTTATATTAACTGAGCTAGGAGTATTTGATAGTTGAAGTTACTGAAAAAACTAGGTCAAGATTTAGGGCCAATGAAATTCTCTCTGGTCTTTGAGAGTTAGATCAATTTTTTTACATGGTTAGAATCGTGTGATGATGAGCTATAACTTTCATGTTGCAAGTTTTTGTTTTTAAGCACGTATGCAGGAGATACATATTTGAAGAACAAAGCGCGCGTGTTTGGTCGTGGTCAGAGGATAGGGACGAAGGACATTGGGCTGGGCCTGGCTTTGTCCTTGCTTTTGACACCCCCATCCTGCTTTTTGCACCCCCTTGGCCCATTTCTTTATTTTTTGCATATTTTTCATTTCTATTTTTATTTTCTGACTTTATTATTTTTTCTTGAACATTTAAAAACACAAAAAATATTTTCTTTATTTTTGGCATTTTATTTTATTTTTATTTTATTTTTATTTGCAGAATAAATAATTATTAGGTTAATATTACTTTATTTTCTTAATTAAAACTTGTAAATAATATTAAAATACTTGCATATATTTTATTATATTATACATATAAAAATAATATTTTCTCACATTTTTAACATTTTTGTATATATTTTTATTTATTATCTTGTACATAAATAATAATTAGAATATACATTTTCTTTTAAACAAAAAAACTAGGGTTTCCACCCTTTCCAAAATAATCATTATCATTTTTCTTATTTTTGGACATAAATAAATTTATTTTTTACATACATAAAAATAAATACAAAAAAACATCCTTTGCATATTTATATTTATTTGTACATTTAAATAATTGTTTATTTATTTATTTACAAATAAATTCAATATGGTTGTAATAGTTTTAGGGCTTTATTTTTTAGCAATATCCCCTATTCAAACTTGTATCCCCCACCCCATATCAATGTTATAATAGTCTTAGATTTACTTTTACGCATTTTATTGCTTTCAAATATGCATGATAGTAAGATTAGGGTTTGTATGCAAAAGACCAAAATCAAACAAATAGCATGACTAAACACAAGACAAAAATGCATGAAAAATGACAACACAATGCACACAAACATCTCTAGGGTTTCACCCACTTGTTGCCTTAAAAAACATGGCCATGGTATGCATGCTAGGTATCTTGGCAAAATCAAACAAAACAAAAATATCATAGTCCCTCGATGATGTTATCTTGGTTGCCTATACAAAATGATCTAGTCCCTCAAAAAAGCTTGCTAAGATACTTGGCACAATTGCTATCATGGTCATACGATGACCCACGCCCGTCCCGTTTAACATCCAAACACAAGGTTGTTTACAAAATACAATGGTAAAACAACAATGTCAAAGGGTTAAAAATGTGTAGGAAAGATCTTTGAGTAGGGTAGACAACTCCTAGTTACTTGATCATTTGCAAACCATCCTTTCTATTTTCAAAACACACACACAATTTCAAAACATTTCTCAAAACAAACTTTGAAACATTGAAACATTTTTTTCAAAAAAGACAAACACCTTTGTATATATTCTAACAAGAATCATTACAAAGGTTTCCTAAACATAGGCCTCTTTTCAAAATATTTTCAAAACCACACATAAAGCACCATTTCAAACAATTGAAAAGCAAAAGCAAGTGATCTAAACAAGTAACTAAGAGCCCATGGAAAACCATGGATGAAAAGGGTGCTAGCACCTTCCCTTTTCATAATCTACCCCCAGAACTCAAGAAAACATCTCAAAGGTCTTTCCTATGCTTTTTGACCTTTCCTTTGGATATAATAAAAAGTCAGTGGCGACTCTTGCTAAACTGAAACATTTGCGAACACAAACGCAAAACCTCAAGTCAGTTCTCCCACCGTATCACATAACCCTTTGATGAGATTGACGTTAAATGCCCCAAGTGATGGAGATGGAGACTTGCCCATGGTTACTCTACAATTCTTGAGAGATTTCTTGAAATCTTGACTGGACTGCCCCAGGTGTGCTGGACAATGAGATGTCATGTCCCCTTATTGATAGGAGATTTTTGCAACAGAAGTGTCATCCCACTTGAAGTGACTTTGTTCACTGAGAGAGCTTTTCGTTCATTGGATATTCATTGTGTGAATTTCTCCGCTTCCAAACAAATAACCATATGCAAACAACGATATTCAAATAATGCAGAGTTTATGCTTGTCTTGAAATTTTTGAAAATGCGTTTTTTTAGCAAGAAACTTTTGTAAGAAAAATTCAACTCAGGATTTAGAGCAAAGCTTTACAAGAGTCAGGATACCTTTCGTAACAATATGCTTTCTAACTAACCCATGCTTCAATTAGGACTTTTGAAGGGTTGTAACGTGACTTGGTTCACGGTTTAAGTAACAAAGGATAAATGCCCAAAGTATATTTGTACCCACCCGCTCTTCATGATGTTCTTCAGTCCTAAACTCAGTTAATTGTGCGTTTGAATTCCAATTGAGTTTGGAATGACATTTTGGTGATGGTTCAAACAAGTTAAGTTTGTTGGAAGGCAGTCATTTTTGCAACATTTTTTCATGTTGTCGAGGATTTGTAGTGACCTCTTTCTTTTGATTTGTTATCCCCTAATTTTTGCCTGACTATTCTTGTCTTGAGATTACAGTCAGCGGGATGCCCCATTTTTTTCTTTAAGTCTCCTTCGTAGGTTTTGACTTAGTGGGATTTTCTTTTTGAGAATTAATGAATGCCTATGTGATTGGAAACCATCATTGTCTTTTGATTCTAGAGGAATGTTTTTTGATGTCATTCGTTGTATTACGAAATGAGAGTTTGCGGCTTAATGTGCATTTGAATTAACTGAGAGACTACCATGCCCCAGGTTTTGATTAAAGGTATCAATTTTGTGAAAAAGAAAAACTTCTACTTCTTTGGCTCGAAGGGGTTGACTAGGGATTATCTTCCTTATAACTCCAGTGTTTAGGATTTGAAAGAAACGCTTGTACATCGTCAGCAAGGTCTATCCAAAAGCATACTGTATGGCATTGTTTTTGTCATCCTCCCTCTAAAGGCTTGTAACTTTTAGCAAGAGTTGAATGTCATAAAGTGAGTAAAAAGCATAGTTTAAATGCAATGAAAATGAAATAATTCAATACAAACATATGCAATGCATTAATGAAACAAAGTTTGACATTAATAGGTAATTGTTTGAATAACAAAGGGAAATACAACTTGAAAATTCAAATGAAATAAAGACGTTCTCAATAATTTGGCATAGGAGCAGTGATCACATTTGGGGTCTCCGGAGGGTCAAAGTCGATCTCCTTGGCATCAATCAAGTCTTGAATCTTGTTCTTCAAAGTCCAACAGCCGTCAATGTCATGTCCAGGACTGTCAAAATGATAGGCACATCTCACGCTCGGATTATACTTAGAAGAGGAAGTATCAGGATTTTGAGGAGGATCCTTTAGCGTGATCAGCTTCAACTTCAGCAAATGTTGTAACGCTTGAGACAAAGTCATGTTGATGTTAGTGTACTGCCTTTCTTGATATCTTACCCTACGCCTATTGCTCTGTCTTTGTTGAACAGGCGTGGGATTAGAGATCAGGATTGCCCGTACATGTTGATCATGATGACTCTTTTGACCAGTCACTGTATTGGACTCTTTCTTCCTATTATAGGGCTTTTTCTGAGCATCAGAAGGTGTAGCTCCTTGGATCTTTCCACTTTTGATGCCAGCTTCGACCCTTTCGCCGATCAATATTAACTCGGTGAACCCGGCTGAGGAGCTTTCGATCAAGTGATTGGAGAAAGGTCCTGTTAGAGTTCCCATGAAGATGTCAATCAACTCCCTTTCAGTTAAAGGGGGTTGCACCCTACCATCCAAATCTCTCCATTTTTAGGCGTACCCTTTGATGTTTTCGTTGGAACCCATGGTCATGTTCTGCAATTGCACACGAGTTGGTGCAAGATCAGTGTTGTACTGATACTGCTTATAGAAAGCAGCAGCTAAATCCTCCCAGGTGTGGATTCGAGAACTCTCCAATTGATAGAACCACTCGAGTTGAGTCCCTATCAGGATTTCTTGGAAGAAATGGATCCAAAGCTTTGGATCAGTTGTGTATGGTTGAATCTTGCGGACATAAGACTTTAAATGCATCTTAGGGCAAGAGGCTCCATCGTACAGGGCAAAGGTAGGGACTTTGAACTTTGGTGGGATGACCACTCCAGAAACCAAACCCATGTATCCTAAATCCAAGCCAGGTATTTGTTGAATCTCCATAGCACTGAGGCGATCCTCTAACTGTTTGTAATTGTCATCAGCGGGAGGATATTGTTCCTCGGAGTAGTCAGCTTCAACTTCACCAATCTCCAGACTATTGTCCTCTTCATGACTATCCCCCAAGTTGGATGGAGTTGAAAGATCTAGAGCTCTCTTGACTGGTCCTCCAGGTCTTCTTCTCAAGTTCAGGACGCCTATTGACTTCTTGGGCTTCTTCTTGTTGTCTTTGAGGAGGAGAGCTTTCAGGTCCTCTTGCCCCTTAGCCATAGCCAGCAACGTTTGTTGGAATTGAGCATTTTGAACTTGGAGATCTTTTATTGTTTGTTCCATATTCATCTTACTGTAATAAACAGCAGGAAGATAAGGAGACTTGTCTGGGAGAAACCTGTCATGATATGATGCATGATATGTGGATGCATGTTTTCAAGGATCTCGCGGGGCAAACACAAGAAAATGTTAGAGGTTGAACTTCGATCAACATCTTTGATTGGAGAACTTTGTATCGGTGGATATCTTTCCCCGAGAATCAAGCTCGCCATGTCAAGTGGGTCATAGCCCTTGACTCAAGTTGTTGTACTTGATCTTTGACGGCGTTTGTTTAGAGGAAAATGAATCCTCTTTCCCTTTGGTAGACATCTGGTTCAACGTGACCCTGCATCAAAGACCCTCGAGATCCTTGAAATGGTTAGTGAAAATGCTATGGTATAATGTTATGATGTTATGTACAGATATGCAAACTAAGCAAGTTTATATACAAATAACCATATTCACACAAAGCAGACAAGTCCTTAGGTTTTAGGCTTGCATGGAGTTTGTAGGTAAGTACCCTCTTGAAGTCTAGTTGTCTCAACCTGTCCTAGAAATAGTAACCGAGTTCTAAGGAACTCAATATCACTGGATTGTTTTCTGTGTTCATTGTTTCAGTTTAGCCAGTTTACTGGCGACCGAAATATTCTGAGAAAACAAACCTCAATGAGTTTAGTATCGAGTATCTACCAACTTCGGACTGCACCAAAGGCGATCATCTCGCTACATCCTAAAAGGCCAAGTTGGTCAAGTAAGGTTCTAAGGTCAGTTGATGTTTCACGACACCATGTGGCGGCCCCGTACTCTCCTTGATTCAACTCAAGGGTTACCGGTACCAACAAAAGTGCCACATCAAACGTAGCTACTGCTTCAACCATGTCGGTATACCCTGCACAGTTCCCTCACAGTTTATTGTTACTTACCTAAAAGGTATCCCCAAATTCGGGTGTAGGATTTAAAACAAACCCAAACAAAGAAAAAAAATGTAAAGCATACAAATCAAACAAGATAAGCATGTAAAGGTGATCTAAAACCCTAAGGTAACCCCACTTTTATAAATTCCCCAACAGAGTCGCCAGTTCTGTGATAAGGTGGGAGAACTGACTAGAGGTTTTGCGTTTCGTTCGCACGTGTGCGGTTAGCAAGGGTCGCCACAGACTTTTCTTTTATCCAAAAGGAAAGGTAAAAAAGCACAGGAAAGACCTTTCGAGAATTTTCTCGGGTTCGGGGTGTAGATTATGAAAGGGGAAGGTATTAGCACCCTTTTCATCCATGGTTTTCCATGGGCTCTTAGTTACTCGTTTAGATCACTTGCTTTTGTTTGATTGTGTGCTTGTGGTGTGGGTTTTGAAAGTATTTTGGAAAGTTTCTTTGTAATGGTTCTCGTCTCTATAAGAACGCATACAAAGTTTTTGTTTCAAAAGATGGTTCAAAGATGTGTTTGTGAATCGTGTTTCGAAAAGTGTTTTGAAAAGAGGTTTTGCAATGGTTCTCGTCTCTATAAGAACGTATACAAAACATTTTGTCTTTTGAAAGTGCTTTGAAATGGAGGTGTAGGTGTGAAAGTTTTTGTCGTAAGCAAGCGAGTAACTAAGAGCGAATCTATCTACTCGAAAAGTCTTAAGTTGTTCTTTTCTTCTTCCTTTTAATGGTGCTATCTTACCATTGATTTGGTAAGAAGCCCCATCATTGGATGTGAAGGGACAGGCGCGGGTCAATTTTACAATCATTGAAGGCAACTGGTGAGACGCTCTAGCAATTTTTGTAAGGGACGAGATCGTTTTAATCGAAGGCAACATCGAGGGTCATCGAGAGACTACGATCTTTGTTTGTCGAAGGGTCATTTGCTAGAGTGTCTCATATTCGAGGGACATGATTGTATTTTCGAGGCAACAAGGGAGGTTACCCTAGAGGTGCCCGTGTGAGAAGTGTGTTGGTTTCAAGTTATTTTATTCTTTGATTAGGTCATCTAGCGATTGATTTTTGAATCTTGCCATACATGTCTAATTACTATACAGTATATGGAAAACAGTAAATTGCGAAAATTGAAATTCTACGCTATTACAACAGTATCCGGGAATGGGGGTACAATTATTACAAATGGGGATGAATCAAGTGAAAATAGCAATGCCCAAATATAATACAACCAAATCAAATTGTTGTGCGATTCAATATGAAGCTATGACAATTTATGAAATAAAGTCAACAAAATATGAAATGTATGTATTTACTTGAAAAAAATAAAAATAAAACCTAATCTAAAAAGAAAATGATTTAAGTTAAAAATCTTTATTATTATTATTATTCTTTTATGTATTTTTATTAATCATGAATAAGTTTAAAGAAAGGAAAACAAATTAAATTAAAATTTTTGATGTTTTTATTAAGTGTAAAAAAATAATAAAGGCAAATTGTAAAAAAGGAAAATGATAAAAAAATTAACTTCAAGACTTAAATTGATTTAATAAAAAAAAAGTATTGAGTTTTCTCTAGCATTTCTCAAAACAAATAAAACAAATTTAAAAAAAGAAGAAATGGGCTTAAGAGGTTTTAGGCCCAAAGGGGAATTAACATTATTGTTGAAACAAAACAACAGGAAAAGGGGGGGGGGACCAGAAAACGTGTGGGCTTAAGGACTGTGATCGATGGGAAGAGAACTGTCTGTTTTGGAATACTGGTTCACGTTTTGCGTTTGTTTTTGCAAAATGTCGTGATAAGCAAGAGTCACCACCGTCTTTTATTTTATCCAACAAGGAAAGGAAAAAAGCACAGAAAAATTCCTTTTTCGAGATGTTTCTCGGGTTCGGGAGGTAGATTATAGAAAGGGAAGGTGTTAGCACCCTTTCTATCCATGGTTATCCACGGGCTCTTAGGTACTTGCTCAAAGTGTTTTCAAAATTTGCTTTTCTTTGTGTTTGTGGGTTTGAAAAGAGTTTTTGTTTTGAAAGGAGTGTAAGTGCGAGGCAACCGTTGTTGGAGTTTTCAGGTCAATTTGATTAAGGGACGTGTGGTCACTAAAGCAATGTTAGGACGCCTTAGCGGTAACCCTAACTTCTTAGATCATTTTCTCCGAGGAAACCGTTTCGAGGAAACTTATGATCTTTGGAAAATAGGACAACCTCTAAAACTAACTATACTCAATGACCACGTTCGAAGGCAACCAAGTGAGGTGTACCCTAAGAGTGCGCATGTGCGAGTGTGTTGTTTTTTAGTTATTTATCTTTGTACATGTCATGGGTGAGCTATGTTGATTTTAAGTTCATACATTTGATCTTGTCATGCATTCCCTATTATCAAACATCTAACAGTTAATAGTTGTGGAATTTAAATTGCGGAAATTAAATCTAAACTATTACAAGGCGTCAGGTATTTACATCGCTAAAAACAAACCCTTTAATTTAAATTGCGGAAAGTAAAATAAAGCGATAAATAATTAAAGTCCTAATTAGAAGCTATTACATACCGGAAGCAATTACAATATTGGATAAAATGATACGCGTGCGAGAAATTAAATCGGGCGAGTTTTTAGGGTTTTGACCCTTTTTGAAAGAAAGCATGTTTTTATTATTTTTTGAATTAAATAGAAATTAGATCTAAGTTAATAATTAAATTAATTAATTAATGAAAATATTTTTGGATTTTTTTATATTTAAGGAAATAAAATAAAAATGATTAAAAGTTAGTAAAACCTAGTTATTCTAAATTGATTTTAATTATTTGCAAAAAAGATATTGAAATTAACCTAGTTAAAACTAAGTTAACCAATTAATATTTATTTACAAAAACAAAGTCAAATTTAATTTTAATAAATAAAAATAATATTTTTTTGTGTTTTGATTTTATTAAGAAAATGTTAATTGGTTAATTTAAATAATAATAATGATAATTTAAACAAAACAAAATAATAAAATGAAATTAAAAAAAGAAAGAAATAACCAAATAGGGGGGTTTGGGCCCCAAATCAGGAGGTGAGATAGCAAGTCAGAGGCCCATTTGTGAGCAAGCCTCGTTTGACTTTTGCAATCCTCCATGGCACGTTGACTGATGAACATGATGCACGCTCAATCTTGGCCCTTGGATTTGGCCTGAAGGCCATCTGGCGCCTGATGGGATGACTGCATATGGTAGATCTTAGGCCTTGGCATGTACTGGATAGCCTGGAAATAAAATGCAACAAATATTAGGGGACCTGGGATTCGAACCCAAGTCCCATTGGACTTTGCAACAACGCCTTTACCAACTCAACCATTGAACTCAATTGATATAACATTAGAAATCAACTATAATATAAAGAAAACAAATAAATGTCAGAAATTAAAACAAAATACGCGCGAAATATGAATGGACGAATTGGGAAGAGACGCGTCATCGTCTTCTCCAATGGTCCTAGTATATTTTCCTGTGGATTTGAATCCACAGCAAAATCCGTGGCATCATCCTATAATGAACTCTAGGCCACAAAAATGCAAACCAAGACCATCATCCTGCTCGCCTCTTCCTCCTAAATCCATCCATGGCCATTGATAGTGCTGATTTTACCTGAAACGGAAATGCCTAAAAACAAGAAACCCAAACCCTAGTTTCGGGTAGGGCTTTACAGGCTACAAAAATACAATTGAATATTGCAGAATGATTGGAAATTGAATGATAAACATGTTTGTACAAACGATTTATCCAAAAGATGCCAAAATATGGAGTCACGATTTCATGTACAAAGTGACTTTTAGGGAGACTTACAGTGCGTTTGGGGATGTTCCAGGACTCGTGGATGGTTGCTTTAGCTCCAGTGGATGTCAGGCAAGAAGGCTACGTTGAGCTTTTGCCTTGAATTGGACTCCAAGCAAGATTTTGATCCCACACTTTTTAAGCTTTTTTTCAGTTTTGGTTTTGTGATTTGGCAGCTTTTCAGGTCATGTCCTTGTGTGCTTTTCATTGTGTGAGTATAAGGGAAGCAATTAGGTTTAATTTTGGGCCTTGAATCCATGTGAATTGATGATTGAAGATATGATTTGATCACCATTAACAAAGCTTCCAAAATTGTCCCAAATCAAATATTTTGTGCATTAGATAGCTTGATACGAGTTTGATTGTGTCCATCATGATAATTGAAAGTTGTATCAATCAAAAAGATCACAAGTTATTAATATTTAGATTTTATTTTGATTTAAATTGATTAAAAATGAATTAAATCAATATAAATCAAATAAAAAAGAAAAATTAACAAATTGGCACAATACTGAAGATATGACACGTGTGTGGTGTGACAAAATCAAATCAAGTGGAAAAAAGTGGGCCCATTTGACAAAATTTGAAGTTTTGGGGATAGTTGACTTTTGGCAATTTTGGAAAAATGCCCAACTTCAACAATGCATAACTTCTTCAATTTTGAACTTTTGGAGGTGTTAATTGACTTTTTAGAAACCTTGAGATGTACTCTAACCAACCCGTTTGGTCTCATATCATTTTGATATTCCATGCTCAAGTTATAAGCTTTGGAAAAAAGGTGTTTTTGTTGACTTTCAAAAATGACCTATAATGTCCAAATTTGTAACTTTTTGTGAGTGCATTTCTTGATCTTGGGGTGTGAATATGGATTGTGGGAAATTGCATCCTCTTCAAAATGAGATTTGGATGGGTCATTTCTCATAAAGTATGAGAAAGTTATGCTTGGTCAAAGTTGAGTTGACTTTTCCTACAAAACCCTAATTTAGCAACTTTTGAATCTTGATGAATCTTGAGCAATCCTTGATGAATCATGATCAACCCTTGATCAAATAGTGAATTATACTTCAAAATGAGAATGTTGACAAAAAATCTTGAGGTTTGACTATTTGTAGGTCACAGTTGACTTTTGCCCTAACACAGTCGATTTTTGGACCTCTTGAGCAATTGACTGACCAACTTCCTCTGTAAGGCTTGAAATTTGACATGGATGAACTTGAGAACATATTAGGACATTGGGGAGCATTTTAGGCCTTTTGGATGTAAGGACCCTGATGCAACACAAAACCCTAATTTGAGGTTGACTGCCTTAAGAGATGATTTGACTGTCCAGCTCTTGAGCAATCTTGAGCCACTTAGAGATTGTTCTTGAAAGGTCTTGAGAAATATGGGAGGGAAAATTTTGGGGTACAACAGTTTCCCCTGTTCAATCTTCTTAAACCTGAGGATGTAGATTGGCTTTCGGGCCTTTCGTGATCCGAAGGTGGAAGATGATTGAACACTAGAGTGCCCAGAAATTTGCACTCGCATGGTGTAGTATCAACATTGTGATGTCGGGAATGGGCTTACAGATGCCCTTTGGAGATTGTTGGTAGGAGGATGGGCTTACAGATGCCATCTGTAGGAGCGTCGATCGCATAAGAGATTCCTTAGCGAGAACTTAAATACCTGTTGTTTTAGAAGATTCCGCTGGGGAAGCCTGGTTTTTGTTGAGATTTAGGAATTGTATGGTCTTCAACATAGTATGCCATTGAAATTACAGAACTCGTCCACACTATGACCTAGGGAAACATCTTCATCAAGATCTAGGAACTGTCTGGTCTTCAACGTAGTATACCGTTGAAATTACAGAACTCGTCCACACTATGACGGAGGAAAACATCAAGATCTAGAAACTGTCTGGTCTTCAACGTAGTATACCGTTGAAATTAGAGAACTCGTCCACACTATGACGTAGGGAAACATCTTCATCAAGATCTAGGAACTGTCTGGTCTTCAACGGAGTATACCGTTGAAATTAGAGAACTCGTCCACACTATGACGGAGGAAAACATCAAGATCTAGGAACTGTCTGGCCTTCAATGGAGTATACCGTTGAAATTAGAGAACTCATCCACACTATGACATAGGGAAACATCTTCATCAAGATCTAGGAACTGTCTGGTCTTCAACGAAGTATACCGTTGAAATTAGAGAACTCGTCCACACTATGACGGAGGAAAACATCAAGATCTAGGAACTGTCTGGTCTTCAACGGAGTATACCGTTGAAATTAGAGAACTCGTCCATACTATGACGTAGGGAAACATCTTCATCAAGATCTAGGAACTGTCTGGTCTTCAACGGAGTATTCCGTTGAAATTAGAGAACTCGTCCACACTATGACGGAGGAAAACATCAAGATCTAGGAACTGTCTGGTCTTCAACGGAGTATACCGTTGAAATTAGAGAACTCGACCACACTATGACATAGGGAAACATCTTCATCAAGATCTAGGAACTGTCTGGTCTTCAACGTAGTATAGCGTTGAAAATACATAACTCGTCCACACTATGACGGAGGAAAACATCAAGATCTAGGAACTGACTAGTATTCAACGTAGTATACCGTTGAGGTTATATCTCTCGTCCACACTTTGACGTAGGGAAACTGTCGAGATTGAGAACCTTATCTGAAATTCAACCGAGGATAATTCAATTGAGATTTAAGAACTGGTCAGGTCTTCGACGTAACTGAGAACTTTAACTGTATCTTTCCTGAAATGTAAGGGTCAGTCATATGAAATGCATGATATGGATCAGGCAATGATGTTCTCAAAATAAATGAGATTGTATTCGTATGAGGCGTATATGCATGTATCATGATGTATGAAAATGTGATGTTTTAGTTGGGGAAAATAAATCCCGGAGCTGCTGGAGAGTAGAGTTGAATTTTTCGTTTCCGTTGGGGATGATGAACGAAGGTGATAAACTCGCAGGAGAGGATAACTCCGTCGGGGAATAAACTGATGAGGAGAATACTCCGAGGGGAATTAATCTGTGGGGAAGAGATGCTCTGCTGAGGATTTTAACGATAAACTCCGCTGGGGATTCCGTGGATAAGCTCCACTGGAGATGGATTACCGTTGCTGGTGATATTGAATTTGTTGAGGATTGAACTCCTGTTTGAGGAAAGAAAGAACTTTGCTGGGGATGATCTTTCAGTTGCGACTTGCTAGGGATAACCCTGTTAGACTCTTGTGGGGATAACCCTCTGAATTTGGCTGGGGAGATTTATTTTGTACCTCGCTGGGGGTAAGCTTCCAAAGTCTACTGGGGATGATGCCTCAACTTTGTTGGGGAAGCTTTTTTAGACCGTGCTGGAGAATATTGATTCCACTGGGGGTATCTTGTATTCTGCCGGGGAACATTCTTATACTCTGTTGAGGAATATTAAGACTGCCGGGGATACTCTGATACTTGCTGTGGAATATTAAGACCCTCTAGGGATACCAAGCCTTTTTAGGGCTGATGGTAGACTAACTCTGCTTGGGGAGAGTATTGCGGATTCGTCCATAGTTGCAAGTCTCAGCTGAGAGAGCTATCATTACTGTCTTACTCTGCGGGGAGTGAAGGTATCTTGGTCATATTCTTCAGCTAAATCTATCTTGGTACCTGGTAGACAGAGCAACTGTACAGTTCGGACAATTCTTATTGCCCCTGCTCCTGATATTACCAGTAATTCATCTTTCGTTTTGCATGTAGATATTTATGAGCAGCAATTAATGTCAAATGCATATATCAAAAATGAACATTGGACGTTCTTTGCAAAACAAAACATATAAAGGAAAAACAGTTTGAAATTTTTTTGAAAATGAATTGTATTGATTTCGAAGTTTGGCCTGTAAATAGGCGTTTTTGTACAAGAGGCTGACGTCCTAGTAAGAGAACGCCGCCGAACAAATAGAATTTATACAATTTGTAAAAAGAAAACAAAACAGCTATGTGAATAATCGCACTGGGTTCCAACTCTGCTATTGCCTTTATGTCTTCGAGCATCTCATCACTTTGCTACTGGTTAAAGGTATATCAGATTGATTAGTGTCGTCCGAGCTTGATAGTCGATACCTAAGTCTGGATGCAAGGTGATCCAATGAGACATAGTGTTACGCTTTTGATTCCTAACTTTTACTTGGACCGCCCTTTCGGGTTTTCAGTCCACCAGGATACCCTTTATTGCCCAAGCCGCCTTTTCAGGTTTTCGACTTGCCGGGTGTACAAATTTTTTTATATTTTCATCCCTTATTTTTTTTCCGAACCATTTTGGTTCACCGGGAAGCCCTTATTTTTGCCTAGGCCAGTCAACCTAGCGGGTCTTTGATTAGGCGTAGTATCTTTTCACTATGTCTGCATTGACGGGGTGAGGAAGGTCATCACCATCCATGGTGGTTAGAGTCATAGCTCCGCCTGATAAAATGTTCTTAACCATAAATGGCCCTTCATAAGTAGGGGTCCATTTGCCCCTGGGATCACCTTGAGGTAAGATAATGCGCTTGATTACCAGGTCCCCAACTTTATACTCTTATCGTCTAACTTTCTTGTTAAATGCCTTGATCATCCGTTTTTGGTACGTCTGACCATGACAAATAGAAGTAAGTCTCTTTTTGTCAATTAGGTTCAGCTGATCAAGTCGGGTCTGAATCCAGTCATCTTCACTCAAACCTGCATCCTTCATGATCCGAAGAGAGGGTATCTGAACTTCAATGGGCAGGACTGCCTCCATGCCATATACCAAGGAATAGGGTGTTTCCCCTGTTGATGTCCGTGCTGAGGTACGGTACCCATGAAGAGCAAACGGTAACATCTCGTGCCAATCTTTATATGTCACTGTCATCTTCTGCACAATCTTCTTAATGTTCTTATTATCCGCTTCGACAGCCCCATTCATCTTCGGCCGGTAGGGAGAAGAGTTGTGATGCTGTATCTTGAATTGCTCGCAGAGCTCAGTGATCATCTTGTTATTGAGATTGGTACCATTATCCGTAATGATCCTCTCTGGTACACCGTATCGACAGATCAGATTGTGCCGAATGAACCGTGCCACGACGTTCTTGGTTACAGTAGGAAAGAAATCTGCTTCAACCTACTTCGTAAAGTAATAAATTGCTACCAAGATGAAACGGTGCCCGTTGGATGCCGTAGGTCTGATCTCGTCGATCATATCAATGCCCCACATTGCAAAAGGCCAAGGTGTTGTCAAGACGTTCAGAGGAATTAGAGGTATATGCACCTTATCAGCATAGACTTGACACTTGTGACATATCCGAGAATACTGATAACAGTCGGCTTCCATTGTGGACCAATAATATCCTGCCCGAAGGATTTTCTTTGCCATGGTGTGTCCACTGGAATGGGTTCTGAAAGTACCTTCGTGCAATTCCGCCATGATCCTTTCTGCTTCATTCTTATCCACACAACGCAGTAAAGTTGAATCATGGTTACGCTTGTAAAGGATGTCATTGCTGATGAAGAACTTCGCCGCGAACCTCCTCAAAAACTTCTTGTCATTAACAGATGCCCCCTCAGGGTATTCTTGAGCTTCAAGATACCTCTTTACCTCATGAAACCAGGGTTTATCTGCTGCCTCTTCAGTCTCAATATCACAGCAATGTGCAGGCTCATCCAATCTTTCAATGATGATCTGGGGAGCTTCGTTGTCCCAATTGACTTTAAACATAGAAGACATCGTAGCCAGCGCATCCGCCAACTGATTCTCCTCTCTAGGGAAATGTTCAAAGGTTATCTCCTTGAAATGGGGAAGCAACGTCAGTACATATTCCTTGTAAGGAATAAGATTTGGGTGTTTCGTATCCCACTTGCCTTTGATCTAACTGATCATGAGAGCGGAATCTCCGAAGACACTCAGAAACTTAATCCTTAGGTCAATTGCTGCTCAAAGACCCATGATGCACACTTCATACTCCGCCATATTGTTGGTACAGTTGACACATAGTCGGGCAGTAAACGGAGTATGAGAGCCTTTAGGAGATATGATCACAGCGCCAATGCCATTACCCAAAGTGTTTGAAGCTCCATCAAAGTACATAGACCATCGGGATCCCTCCTCAGGTCCTTCATTCGGTCCAGGTATCTCACAATCAGTTATCAACATGATATTCTCGTTCGGGAATTCAAAGTTCATAGACTGGTAATCCTCCACTGCTTGATGTGCCAAATGGTCTGCCAATGCACTTCCCTTAATTGCCTTATGGGTCGTATACTGGATATCATACTCATTCAAGATCATCTGCCATCTTGCTATTCTTCCGGACAAAGCAGGCTTTTCGAAGATATACTTGACTAGATCCATCTTTGATATCAGCAGAGTAGTGTGAGTCAACATATATTTTCTCAGCCGACGAGCAGCCCATACCAAAGCGCAACAAGTTTTCTCGAGCAACGAGTATCGGGTCTCGCAGTCGGTAAACTTTTTGCTAAGGTAATAAATAGCATGCTCTTTTCGGCCAGACTCCTCATGCTGACCCAGCACACACCCCATTGAGTTGTCGAGTACCGTCAAGTATAAGATCAAATGTCTCCCTTCAACTGGTGGCATCAGGATAGGTGGATCTTGGAGATACTCTTTGATCCTTTCGAAAGCGGCCTGGAATTCATCGTTCCAATGTACTACTTGATCTTTCTTCAGCAGCTTGAAGATTGGATCACAAGTAGTGGTCAGGTGTGCGATGAATCGGGCAATATAGTTCAATCGTCCCAGAAAGCCTCTGACTTCTTTCTCCGTTTTGGGAGCTGGCATCTCCTGTATGGCTTTCACTTTGGCAGGATCCACTTGAATACCTTTGTCGCTTACGACGAAACCCAGTAGTTTACTAGATCTCACCCCGAAGGTGCACTTGTTCGGGTTTATCCTCAGCTTGTACAACTTCAACCTGTCAAACAGTTTTTGCAGATGGTCAAGGTGTTCTTCCTCAGTCTGGGATCTTGCAATCATATCGTCGACGTATACTTCAATCTCATGATGGATCATGTCATGAAACAAAGCAACCATGGCACGCTGATATGTTGCCCCAACATTCTTCAACCCAAAAGGCATGACCTTGTAGCAAAAGGTACCCCACTGAGTAACAAAAGTTATCTTCTCCATGTCTTCGGGAGCCATTTTAATCTGGTTATAACCGGAGAAGCCATCCATGAAGGAGAAGACCTTGTGCTGAGCGGTGTTGTCAACCAGAACGTCAATGTGAGGTAAAGGGAAATCATCCTTGGGGCTTGCCCTGTTCAGATCCCTGTAGTCAACACACATTCGAACCTTACCATCTTTCTTCGGCACAGGGACCACATTGGCCACCCACTGAGGGTAAGAAGTAACTGCTAGAAAACTGGCGTCAAATTGTTTCATAACTTCAGCCTTGATTTTCTCAGACATCTCTGGGCGCATTCAGCGGACCTTCTATTTTACTGGAGGACAGTCTTCCTTGGTAGGCAGGTGATGAACCAAAATATCAGTATCCAAACCAGCCATATATTTGTAAGACCAGGCAAAGATCTCAACGTAGTCACGCAGCATCTGAATCAACCATTATTTCACACTAGGCTCCAGATTGGCACCAACCTTGACTTCCTTCTTGTCTGTCTCAGTACCCAGATTCACTGATTCCACTGGCTCTTCATGTGGCTGAATAACCCTATCTTCCTGGAGTAACAGTCTTGCAAGTTCACCAGGCACTTCGCAATCATCTTCACCTTCGTCTTCGGCTAAATTGATCGGATTTTCGAAGTCATAATCGGCAGTAGCAGAGTCGTTACCAGTGAGATCCAGAGTGGATGTGGACCTGTATATGTGAGTGTGTGTAAAATAGCTGTTTTGCAATATATAATTAAGAAAAACAAGGAGCGCAAAATTTGAAATACAAGAAACTTCCAATGCTTTTATTAATGATATATGAAAATGACACACATAAAGCCCTCACAAATAAAGCCACAGTTCCCCGGGTAAGACACCTGGCCGTAAAGTTTAAAACATTGTCTATTACAAATTCAAAACAAAAGTTTCATTACTGGGTAACAAAAGTAATAGGGATGAAGTCCTTTGCTGTCCAGTTTCTTGGTCCACCGTCGGTCGTAGGATAGATCCAGCTGTCGAATTCAGACTCTTCCACATCATCTTCAATGGCATTCACTCTCGAGTTGCTGATGAACACATGAGGTCTTCCGATTCGTGCATTCTGAACAACCCTTTGAGCTTCTGCAGTGAAACCTAAACCAAACTTGTTAGTCTTCTGTGTAAAATCAGGAAGTCGACCCCAATTTGCACACCCACCTTTCTCAACAACAGCCCGGGCATCCTTTAAGGAAGCCATTTTCATATGAGAATCTTCAACCACAGTCTCAGCTGATGCCAGTGTCTGGGGAACCTCTTCAAAGTGCTGAAATGGGGTCTCAATGAACTCCCCATCCATCTCTACGTATCGAAAAGAGTTAAGGTGGCTAACCATGTACTCCTCCTCTCCCTGTATTGTCACAATCTTCCCTTTGACCGGGTACTTCATCTTCTGGTGGAGCGTTGAGGTTACGGCTCCGGCTTTGTGGATCCATGGACGACCCAGCAAACAAGAATAAGATGGCCGGATGTCCATCACATAGAATATAGAGTTGAAGACCTGAGAACCAACCTTGATCGGGATATCAACTTCTCCATGCACCATCCTCTTAGACCCATCAAATTCCCTGACAACAATGTTTCTTGGTTTCAACTCCAACCCTTTGCAATCCAACCAGTCTAGATATTTCTTAGGCAAGACATTCAACGAAGAACCAATATCCACCAATACATGAGCGAGAGTAGTGCCCCTGCATTCAATGGAGACATGCAGGGCATCATTGTGATTCTTCCCTTTAGCAGTCAAATCAGCGTCAGAGAAATCCAACCCATTATCAGCAGTCAAATTGGCCACGCAGTCTGTAAACTGATCAGCTGATGTCTCTTGTGGCACGTGAGCAGTCTTCAAGAAGGTAATCAGGGCCTTGGCATGGGCCTCTGAGCACAACAATAGTGACAACATAGAAATCTTGGATGGGGTTTGCCCCAGCTGTTCAACTACATTAAAGTCACTCTTTTTAATGATCTTCAGGATCTCTTCCATCTCTTGCTTAGAAGCTTCAACAGTAATTGTCTTCGATGCCTCCGTCTGCACAGGCACATCAGTGGTGATCCATTTGCCCCAAGCGTCAGATGACTCGGCGACAGGGGTAAGAATAGGAACTTGATCAGGAATAGTAGCAGGTACACTGGCAGGTGTAATAACAACAGGTCTTCGGGCAGTTGGTGGATCAATATCAGGTGAGAAAAGTCTTCCGCTGCGGGTGACTTTAGCAGGTCCGGTAATGTTGCTGATGTCAGTATCAACATCCAACTCTTGCTTAACTCCATGAAAATAAACATCAGCCCCATAGTTCCAAGGGACAGCTTTATCAGAGGTGTAGGGGATGGGCCCCGGAACAGTGATGATTACAGGTGCGGTTCTCGGAACAGATGTAATTCTAACAGGCTTCCTCGAGGGAGCCTTGGAAGAATTGTCGAAAATGGTAATAATGGCAACTTCTTCAGTAGGAACGGAGGGAACAATAGTCTTCTCAAACATGATCTCCTTACTATCCATCAAGTTTTGGATACCTGACTTCAAGAATGGGCAACCGGTAGGTAAAACAGAAGACATATGGCAACCTTCGTCACAGCCCGTAAATAAACCGGCTAGCAAAAGGTTCTTCTTTACAGTCATCAAAGGGGTAACAATATCATCCACAGAAACCACAAACAAGTCTTCTTCTATAGCATTCACTCCATGCTTGGGCATGGGAGCAGTCACAACATTAGGCCTCTCGGGCGCCTCAAACTCAATTTCCTTCGCATCAATTAAGTCTTGTACCTTGTTCTTCAAAACCCGACAATCATCTGTATTATGCCCCGACTATCAGAGTGAAAAGCACAGCGGGCATTAGGGTTATACCTTGGTGATGTGGTATTTGGATTCTTCGGGGCTTCCTTTAGAACCACTAGATTAGTCTTCAGCAACTATGGCAGAATCTGAGATAAGGTCATGCTGATACGGGTGAATTGCCTTCGAGGTCTCTCATCCTTCTGTTGATTTTTGTACTGAGGAGCACCAGCAGGTTTTGAAATAACAACCGCATTCACAGCTTGACGGTGTTCAGGTCTATTCTGGTTTCTTGAACTGTAGACAACACTGGACTCTTTCTTGAATGGCTTCTTCTCGGTGCTTGACGAGGCACCCTTCTGTATCTTACCAGCCTTAATACCAGCTTCTATCCTTTCACCGGTCAAGATACGCTCTGTAAACCCAGACGAAGAGCTTCCAATTAGATGGTTGGAAAATGGACCAGACAGGGTCCCCAAATACATGTCAACGAGCTCCCGATCAGCTAAGGGTGGTTGTACTCTACCGACGAGGTCCCTCCACTTCTGAGCATAATCTTTGAATCCTTCACCTGTTCCTATTGACATACCTGGAGTTGGGTACGTGTAGGAGCGAGGTCGGAGTTGTACTGATACTTCCTGTAGAATGCAGTAGCCAAGTCTTCCCAACTGTGAATACTGGCTCCGTCCAACTGATAGAACCACTCAAGCTGAGTCCCTGAGAGACTGTCTTGAAAGAAATGGATCCATAGGTTCTTATCAGCATTGGAAGGCTGGATCTTCCTCACATATGACCGGAGGTGCAACTTTGGATAAGAAACTCCGTCATACTTAACAAAGGCTGGTGCCTTGAATTTGTGGGGAATCACTACCCCAAATAATAGACCTAGATCTCTGAAGTCCAGACCAGGCACCTTCTGAATTTCCATAGCACTCAACCGGTCTTCCAGTTGCTTGTATTTATCCTCAGCAGGAGGATATTGCTCTTCATCGTAGTCCGTCTCATTGTCGGAGACCACATGGCTAGGAGCCCTCCTTTCCTCTTGACTATCTTTCCCTCCAGATGAGGTGGTCAGATCAACTTCATTTTGTAGCCTGTTCCCAAACCTGTGCCCTGTGTTGAACATGATGGTCCTCTTCTTCTTCTTCTTCTTCTCTTTCAGAATCAGGGTCTTCAAATCTTGCTGACCCTTAGCTAGATTCATGAACAACTCTTTAAATTGGGCATTCTGGGCCTGGAGGGCCTTGATGGCTTGCTCAGTTGAAGGTTCAGCAGACATGGTGAGTGCTGAAATAAACAGCGAAGAAGATAAGAGACCTATAATGGGTACCTGTTTATGAAGTGCATGGGATGAAATGCGTATGATTATGATTTCAAAGACAATCGGGAGATTCAAATTTGTAAACCAGAAAAGAAAACACACTTTATTAGATAAACTTCAAAATTCAGATTGTTCAACTGATGCCATTAAGGCGTTATAAGGAATGGAAATACTGAAAAGTAAATAAAACTTAAATAGAAATAAACAAAGGCCCATCAATGCTCCCATGGTCTTTTCTTCTCAGTGCGGACATAGTCGTTGAGAATCCGCTTGTTCTCCAGTTTCCTAGTTAGCTTCTGGATCTTTTGCTCTTGCTCGTTGAACTTCTCTCGGTAAGAATCCCGTTCTTCCCTCAGCTGCATCCAAGACCTTTTCAGTGCCCGAATGTCAGTGGGCATATAAGGATGGAGAATGGTTGGAAGAACCCCTTCTTCATTAGCAACTTCAAGAGTGACAGGCCGGACAGCTTCATATGGCATACCCAGCTTTTGGGCGCCGATACGGACCCATCTGAGATATGGCTCCATTGGCAGAGAAGTCTTTGGGCCCAGCTCATGTGGATCAGATTGGTGAACTCTATCCCAAGCCCTTATGAATCTGCGACGCTGCTCGTCGCTATCCCCTTGAAAATCAAAGATGATATTAGGCATTAGCAGCTCGTGAGGTCCTTCTCTTCTGGCTCTTCCAAACTGACGGAGAGCTAAGCATGGGTTGTAAGAAATTCCTCTGTGGGTTCTTAACAGTGGAACATTGGGATACTCCCCACAGCGGTCAATGATAGTCACCTCGTCTATACCCTTGAGAGTCCAAATGATGTCATTATGAGAGAGAGACATCACCCTATAAGCCTAGCCCATTCATTTTTTGTTCTTCAGCACTGACTTGGGGAGGTGCAAAATAAACCACCTCGACAACAAAGGAGCACATCACATCAAGGTTCCCTGCTTTCGGGCAGTACGAGCATAGAACTGATGAAGGATGTCACCCAAGAGAGTGGGTACAGGGTTCTGAGAGATGAAGATCTTTACCGCATTAACATCAACAAAAGTATCAGGATTCGGAAACAATACCAAGCCATATATCAAAAGAGCCAGAATATCCTCGAATGCCTTGAAGTCTAGGCTATCCCAGAAATAGTTAGCCTTACCAACCAAGAACTTAGTCAGAAAGCCATTTGCTCCACTTCTAGTCTCCCAATTAGCCATTACCTCCTCTTTGGTCAAATGAAGGGCTGTAGCAATTTCTTCGGTCCTAAGGGTCTTCTCCCAACCAGTAAACGGGGTCTGCTCCAGAACAGAGATACCGAGCAGCTCAGAGAACTCTTCTAGGGTGGGAACCAACTGATAGTCTTGAAAAGTAAAACAATGGTACAACGGATCATAGAACTGGACTAGGACACTCATCATCTGCTCGTCCAATTTGGAGGTGACCAAACTGAGAAGAGAACCATGCCTCCTGATGAAGGAAGTAGTGTCAGGCATCTTGGCAACCAACTCTTTAAGCAAGGTAGGGACTTGGACAAAGTTGATCCGGATAGTATTCTTACGCATGGGCATCATGATGACCTACAAAACAGAACAAATATGAATCCCTCCTGCCTTTGAAATAGGTTAGTCCAATGCAAGATGTATGCAATGTTATGATGTCATGATAGTAGGCACACCACAAGTATCCACAAATAGCAAACATAGTAAAGGCACACAAGTCACACAAAAGAGCCCTTAGATTTCAGGTTGGAAAGGAGCTTAGGTACTACCCTCTTTCAGTTCAGTTGTGTAAGTGTTTGGTTGTTGGCATGTTTTTTGGTAAAACCAGTTGTGTGAATGTCATGACTGATGTCATAACATTCTGGGATACAAGGTACATTCTGCAGAAAAAGAATGTCATACAGGAGCTGCTCAATATGAGTGTTTAGCTTATCATTATGCAATGATCATATTTATTGCATTCTACCAAAATCAGTAAACAGGATTCTTGTTGTCATAACCAATGTTAAGACATCCTGTACTGAACTAACATTTGTGCAGATTTATTATTTCTGAGAAGTTTCAGGAATCTGGTTTATTCAGTCCAGATCAGATTCTCACGTGGACTTAGGTTAACTTTGCTTAACCCTAATCTGGTTGTTAAAGTCCTATGACCAAGTCTTGAGGTTAACCCTAATTAACCCTAGCTATTTTCGTGGAAGCCCTAACTGAAGAATAGCTGCCTATATATTCCTCATGAAGACTGTTGGTGAAAGATAACTTTTGACAGAAGATCAATAAGGGATTGTATAGTTGTAACTACTGTAATCCAAGCAATTATCATTGTGATAAGTGACTTGGAGTAGGATTTGATTGTAAGGGTTGTGTATCACTCAAAGCTTTGAAGCACAAGTGTTTGTGTCACTTGATTAAAGCTTTGAAGCAAAGTCAAGTTAGGGTTGTGTATCACTCAAAGCTTTGAAGCACGAGTGTTTGTGTTACTTGATTAAAAGCTTTTGAGCAAAATCAAGTGTATGTTCTGAAGAGTGTCTTCATAATTTCATTAGTCAATTGTTTAGTATCACTGCTGTGATTGAGGGGGAGTGAGTAGGAACTCAGGTTTAAGTTGAACTTAGATTGAAGTTGCATTGGGTAGGTCTTAAGTGAAGGAGATAAACTGGTTGGTTTATTCCTGAATTAATATCTCTTATAGTGAATTTCCTCCCTGGCTTGGTAGCCCCCAGAGTAGGTGTTGTTACACACTGAACTGGGTAAACAATTGACTGTGTTCTTTACTGCTTTTAGATTTACTATCTTGACGAGTGTTAGATACGGTGCCATAACATTCACTGTGACATTAAGTATCTGCTGCCAAAATTTCAATTGGTATCAGAGCAGGCACCCTGCCTGTCTTACTGGGTGAGATCTAGAGATATTATTTTCTGGCGCTATGGACAAAGAAGGGGGATTTGGAAACAGACCACCCATTCTGGATGGATCAAATTATGACTACTGGAAACCTCGTATGATTTCCTTCTTAAAATCACTGGACAAAAAGGCTTGGAGAGCTGCTGACAAAGGATGGAACCATCCCACTATAATTGGGAAAGATGGGACGACCAGTCTGAAACCTGAGGAAAAATGGAGCAAAGAAGATGATGAGTTAGCCCTGGGTAACTCCAAAGCATTAAATGCCCTGTTCAATGGAATTGATAGAAACATATTCAGACTAGTACATCAATGTGAACTGGCCAAGGAGGTTTGGGACACTCTCAAAACTACCCATGAGGGCACATCCAAAGTAAAAATGTCAAGGCTTCAGATGCTGACTACCAAATTTGAGAACCTAAGGATGATGGAAGATGAGACCATTCATGAGTTTCACATGAACATCTTGGAAATTGCCAACACCTCAGGAGCATTGGGAGAAAAGATGTCAGAAGAAAAGCTGGTGAGAAAGATTCTCAGATCCTTGCCTAAAAGATTTGCAATGAAGGTGACTGCTATAGAGGAGGCTCAGGATATCTGCAACTTGAAGGTGGATGAACTCATTGGGTCACTTCAGACCTTTGAGATGGGGATCAGTGACAATGTCGACAAGAAAAACAAGAGCATATCACTTGTATCTAATACTGAAGATGAAAACAAAGAGGATGAAGAAGAAAATATTTCAGAAGCTATAGCCATGCTTGGAATACAGTTCAACAAACTCATCAAGAGAATGGACCCAAAGTCAAGGTCAAATGTTAAGAACATTCCTTCTGACATTAACAGATCCTATGACTCCAGCAGAAGACCAAAGTCTGAAGAGAAGGGAAATCAAAGCAAAGGAATTCAATGCCATGGATGTGAAGGATATGGGCACATTCGAGCTGAATGTCCTACCTTTCTTAAGAAACTAAAGAAAGGAATGTCTGTTACTTGGTCTGACTGTGACTCAGAAAGTAATTCTGAAGAAGAATCTGCAAAACTAGTTACTGCGCTAACTGGTATTTGTAACTCTAATAGTGACTCTAGTGATGAGGAAGTGACATTTGAAGAACTGGTTGACTCCTACAAGAAGTTATGTATCAGAAGTGCTGAAGTCTGTCAGCAAAATGAGAGACAAACAAAACTCATAGTAAAGTTGGAGGCTGAGAAGAAGGCAGGCATTGATACTATAAGTCATCTAGAAGGGGAAGTTCAAATGCTAAACTCAAAACTTGACCAGATGACCAAATCTGTCAAGATGCTGACAAATGGAACTGACAAATTAGAAGAAATCCTCCAGGTTGGACAAAATGTGGGAAACAAGTCTGGTCTAGGATTTGTGGCAACAAAGAAATCTATTGTAGACAAGAAGAAGATCAGGCCTGATAAACAAATGTCAAAGCAGATGTCACAACATAGCACTCAACATCGAGAACAGAGAAATATGAAGAAAAAGTATCAAAGATGGAGATGTCATCATTGTGGGAGGTTTGGTCACATAAAGCCATTCTGCTTCAGATTATATGGATATCCTAATCAGACCCCAGTTGTCAAACCTAAGTCTAACAAGGCACCATATACTCAACAGTGGAAGAAAAAGGCTATTGCCCTGATAGCTCACACCTCCCTTAGAGTCTCTACAAAGGAAGATTGGTACTTTGATAGTGGATGCTCTAAACACATGACTGGAATCAAGAATCTTCTCAATAATGTTAAACCTCACACTACTAGTTATGTGACTTTTGGAGATGGTGCTAGAGGAGAAATCAAAGGAGTTGGAAACATGGACTGCCCTGGAGTTCCAAACCTAAATGAAGTATTGCTGGTAAAAGGCTTGACTGCTAATCTCATAAGTATCAATCAATTATGTGATCTAGGATTCAAGGTCAACTTCACCAAGTCTGAATGTCTTGTAACTAATAAGAAACAAGAAGTTGTAATGAGAGGAGTCAGATCTAAAGACAACTGCTACTTATGGGAGTCTGAGAACACTAATTATTCTTCTGTATGCTCTATTGCCAAAGAAGAAAAAGAAGTGAAACTGTGGCACCAAAAACTTGGTCATTTACATCTAAGAGGAATGAAAAGGATTATATCCATGGAAGCAGTCAGAGGGATTCCAAGGCTGCAAATTGATGAAGGGAGAGTCTGTGGTGAATGTCAGGTTGGAAATCATATTAGAATGTGACATCCAAAGTCAAGACATCTGACCACCTCTAAGGTGTTAGAACTTCTACATATGGATCTGATGGGACCAATGCAGGTAGAAAGTCTTGGTGGAAAAAGATATGCCTATGTTGTTGTGGATGATTTTTCCAGATTCACCTGGATTAACTTCATTAGAGAAAAGTCTGATGTATTTGAAGTATTTAAGGAACTGTGCAAAAGAATTCAAAGAGAAAAAGAAGGATGCATTGTCAGAATCAGAAGTGATCATGGCAAGGAATTTGAAAACAGTAAGTTTGATGAGTTTAGCTCCTCAAAAGGAATTAATGATGAATTCTCTTCACCCATAACTCCTCAACAAAATGGAGTTGTGGAAAGGAAAAACAGGACTATACAGGAATCTGCCAGAGCAATGATACATGCCAAAAGACTTCCTATTCATTTTTGGGCTGAAGCTATGAATACAGCTTGTTATGTCCATAACAGGGTCACCTTGAGAAAGGGAACATCATCCACCATTTATGAACTTTGGAAAGGAAGAAAGCCTACAGTGAAGTACTTCCATGTATTTGGAAGTAAATGCTATATTCTGACAGATCGTGAACAAAGGAGAAAGATGGACCCTAAAAGTGATGAAGGAATATTTCTAGGATACTCTACCAACAGCAGAGCTTATAGGGTATTCAATTCCAGGACCAAAGTTATGATGGAATCTATAAATGTCATAGTTGATGATTACCATGAGGAAACAAATATCCCATATGATGTTGAGACATTCTTTGAGACTTCAACTCAAAAGGATGATATTCCTAAAACTACTTCATCAGAATCTGAATCAAAGGAAGCTAACAAAGACCCTTCCATCAGAATTCAGAAAAATCATCCTAAGGAACTCATCATAGGAGATCCTAATAGTGGAATCATTACAAGATCTAGAGAAATCATCTCAAACTCTTGCTTTGTATCTAAGATTGAACCAAGAAATGTTAAGGAGGCTTTAACTGATGAATACTGGATTGGAGCAATGCAAGATGAATTGAACCAATTCAAGCAACATGAAGTATGGGAGTTAGTTCCTAGACCAGGAGGAACAAACATCATTGGCACAAAATGGATCTATAAGAACAAATCAGATGCTGAAGGAGTTGTCACCAGGAATAACGCAAGACTTGTTACTCAAGGATACAATCAAGTTGAAGGGGTTGATTTTGATGAGACTTTTGCTCCTGTAGCCAGACTGGAATCAATCAGACTCCTATTGGGAATTGCTTGTCTCCTTAAGTTCAAGTTATTTCAGATGGATGTAAAGAGTGCCTTCCTAAATGGGTACTTAAATGAGGAAGTTTATGTGGAACAACCTAAAGGATTTGTGGATCCAAACTGCCCTGATCATGTCTACAAATTGAGGAAAGCTTTATATGGCCTGAAACAAGCTCCTAGAGCATGGTATGACAGGTTGACAAAATTCCTCTCTGACAAAGGATACAGGAAAGGAGGCTTGGATAAAACTCTTTTTGTCAAAAATGAAGGAGGAAAGATAATGGTAGCTCAAATCTATGTTGATGACATAGTGTTTGGGGGAATGTAGGATAAAATGGTTAAACATTTTTCTGACCAGATGCAAGCTGAATTTGAAATGAGCCTCATGGGAGAATTGACCTACTTTCTTGGACTGCAAGTCACACAGATGGAAGACTCAATTTTTCTGTCTCAAAGCAAGTATGCAAAGAACATTGTCAAGAAGTTTGGGATGGAGAATGCTAGTCACAAAAGGACTCCTGCACCTACTCACTTAAAGCTGTCCAAAGATTCAAGTGGGGTTAAGGTGGACCAAAGCTTGTACAGAAGCATGATAGGAAGTCTGGTATACTTAACAGCCAGCAGACCTGACATTGCTTTTGCAGTTGGAGTATGTGCAAGATACCAGGCTGAACCCAAAGTAAGTCATATCAACCAAGTGAAGAGAATTCTGAAGTATGTGAGTGGAACCTACAACTATGGCTTGCTGTACTCTCATGGATGTGAACCAACTATGATTGGTTACTGTGATGCTGATTGGGCTGGAAGTGCTGATGATAGAAAGAGCACCTCTGGAGGATGTTTCTTCTTAGGAAATAATCTTGTCTCCCGGTTCAGCAAGAAAAAGAACTGTGTGTCTCTATCTAGTGCTGAAGCTGAATACATAGCAGCTGGTAGTAGCTGTTCTCAAATGATCTGGATGAAACATATGCTTACTGAGTATAATGTCACACAAGATATTATGACATTATACTGTGACAATCTGAGCACTATCAACATTTCCAAGAATCCTATTCAGCGTAGCAGGACCAAGCATATTGACATTAGACATCACTTCATCAGAGATCTTGTAGAGGAGAAGACAATTAAATTGGAACATGTTGCCACTGAACTACAACTGGCTGACATTTTTACCAAGGCACTTGATGCAAATCAATTTGAAAATTTGAGGGGCAAGCTGGGTATTTGCCAACATGAAGAAATGTAGCAATTAATTTTGCTTAAAATAAGGGATGAGAGAGATATTTTAGTTAAGTCTACTCTGATTGGGCTAATCATCTACTTCTCTATTTCTTTCCAAAATTTTAAGAAGTTGAATAAACATTCATATATCTCCCTCCTCTCGCGTTTCTACAATAATCTTCAATCTCTCAAACGAAGACTTCACTATTACTGTTACCTGTTTTCTAAAACACTTAAAATGTCTCAACTATCCATGTCATCATCCTCTTCAAAGGCGACTGCTTCTTCCGCATCCTCTGATCGAGAACCTAGGGCAATCACAAACTGCATGGATTCTGATGTTCTGGAGATAACTCCTCTTCATGAACTGGCAGCTGACCCCACTAAGGTCAAGAAGCTGCGAACCAGACATGCAAGAAGGTCACAAGCTTCTTCATCTGGTAAACCCTCTCAACCATCATCTTCTGTTCCTCCAGAAATAGCAAATAGGGAAGGTTCGGTTTATGTTCATCAAGCTATAGCTAGACTTGTCACTAGGATTCTAAATGAAGATCACTTTGTACCTGGCATTTCTGTACCTTTGAATCAAGAATCTGCTAGTCCAAATGTGGAAATGAATCCAGATGTCACTCAGAATGTTGAGACACTGGATGACAACATTAGGAAATCTCCTGAAAATCGTGATGATCACCAGAACCCTACTGAGAAGGTTGTTGAACCCCCGATTATTGATGTTGATGAAGAATACTCTGACAATGACTTAATTGCCAATATCAACCCTAGCATAGCTAGAAGGATGATGAACAGAAAAGGAAAGTAGGATGCTGCCAAAAGCTTCTCCAAAGAGAAGACTGCTGATGTTGTTCATAAGAAAACCAGGTCTGAGAACAAGACTGGAGTAGAAACTGTGAAGGCTGGATTGTCAAAAGAAAAAGGGAAGGTGAAAACTCGAGTACCTGCTGGTAGTGTCTCAAAACCTTTGAGAGAACCAATAGCAAAGAAAAGGAAGGAGCCTGAACCCTATGAATCTGATGAGGAATCAGAATTTGAATTTGATGTTGAAGACATTCCTCTCAAAAGGAAACTCTCTTCAAGCAAAATGCCTAAAGTCCCTGAAGTCACCACTGACAACATCTCCTTTCACCATCCTGAGAATGCAAACAGGTGGAAGTATGTATGTTTGAAAAGGATCGCCTTAGAAAGAGAACTGAACAACAGTGCCATGGAATGTAAGGAGATCATGGATCTAATCAAAATTGCTGGTCTAATAAATATTGTGGTAAAGTTTACCAACTGCTATGAAGTTCTTGTCAAAGAATTCATAGTGAATTTATTTGATGGGTGTGCTGATGGAAAGTCAGCTGATTTTAATTGTGTATATGTGAGAGGAAGGAAGGTAAATTTCTCTCCCTCTGAAATAAACAAATTCCTAGGAAGACCTGATGATGCTTGCCCTGAGCTAGAGGTTACTGACAACCAAGTGTGCCAAACCATCACTGGAAATCAAGTCAAGAGCTGGCCCTTAAGAGGGAAGCTGAATGCAAGCAAGCTGAGCATGAAATTTGCCATTCTGCACAAAATTGGTGCAGCTAACTGGGTTCCCACCAACCATAAATCAACCATCTCCACAGGCTTGGGAAGATTTATTTATGTTGTTAGAACCAGGACAAACTCTGACTATAGCAAGTATATCTTTGATCAAACATTAAAACATGCTGGAAGCTGTGCTATTAAAGGCCCTATTGCCTTTCCCTCTCTCCTATGTGGTATAGTCCTTGCTCAGTATTCTGACATTCTAGTTGAAAAAGATACTGTATGCAAAAGAGCCCCTGCTCTTGGGTTGCACTATAAGCTATTTCAGGGAACACGTGTTCCTGACATTGTCATGACATCAGCTGAGACATCAACTGTCAAGTCTCATTCCAAGAAAACTGATGTTATAGATGTGCTGAAGGAAACCTGCAAAGAGCTTGATACTAGGAAAAGGACTCTTGAGGACCTGATTGCTAGACTAGAACAGAAGGAGATTGAAGGACAAAAAAGGGAAGAGGATGATGCTGAAGACCATCTTAATGCTGAAGATAGTGCCTCCTCTGAAGATGACAATGCTTGAAGATCAGTGCAGTTGAAAAGTTTGCTACTGGTACCTGATGCTGCAAATGACTTTTGATTTTTTTTCTCTCTGTGTTTTTATTATTCCTTTTGGATGACTGTATAACCTAAAAGTACAATTATCTTTGGCCTATTTATGGCTAAAGAGGGGGAGAAGATTTTGTGATAATTTTGGTAGAATTAGACTTGGTAGATATTATTAATTCTGCTGCTTTCTAATCTCTGATTGTTTAGGGGTTTTAGCCAAAAATTTGCCAAAGGGGGAGTTTGTAAGTGTTTGGTTGTTGGCATGTTTTTTGGTAAAACCAGTTGTGTGAATGTCATGACTGATGTCATAACATTCTGGGATACAAGGTACATTCTGCAGAAAAAGAATGTCATACAGGAGCTGCTCAATATGAGTGTTTAGCTGATCATTATGCAATGATCATATTTATTGCATTCTACCAAAATCAGTAAACAGGATTCTTGTTGTCATAACCAATGTTAATACATCCTGTACTGAACTAACATTTGTGCAGATTTATTATTTCTGAGAAGTTTCAGGAATCTGGTTTATTCAGTCCAGATCAGATTCTCATGTGGACTTAGGTTAACTTTGCTTAACCATAATCTAGTTGTTAAAGTCCTATGACCAAGTCTTGAGGTTAACCCTAATTAACCCTAGCTATTTTCATGGAAGACCTAACTGAAGAATAGCTGCCTATATATTCCTCACGAAGACTGTTGGTGAAAGATAACTTTTGACAGAAGATCAATAAGGGACTGTATAGTTGTAACTACTGTAATCCAAACAATTATCATTGTGATAAGTGACTTGGAGTAGGATTTGATTGTAAGGGTTGTGTATCACTCAAAGCTTTGAAGCACGAGTGTTTGTGTTACTTGATTAAAGCTTTGAAGCAAAGTCAAGTTAGGGTTGTGTATCACTCAAAGCTTTGAAGCACGAGTGTTTGTGTTACTTGATTAAAAGCTGTGAAGCAAAATCAAGTGTATGTTCTGAAGAGTGTCTTCATAATTTCATTAGTCAATTGTTTAGTATCACTGCTGTGATTGAGGGGGAGTGAGTAGGAACTCAGGTTTAAGTTGAACTTAGATTGAAGTTGCATTGGGTAGGTCTTAAGTGAAGGAGATAAACTGGTTGGTTTATTCCTGAATTAATATCTCTTATAGTGAATTTCCTCCCTGGCTTGGTAGCCCCCATAGTAGGTGTTGTTACACACTGAACTGGGTAAACAATTGACTGTGTTCTTTACTTCTTTTAGATTTAATGTCTTGAAGAGTGTCAGATACGGTGTCATAACATTCAATGTGACATTAAGTATCTGCTGCCAGAATTTCAAGTTGGTTTAAACCTGTCCTAAAAATAGTAACCGGGTTCTAGAGGATCTCAATATCACTGACTACCCTCAATCGGTCATAATTCCAGTTTAGCAACCTTTTCTTGTGGCCGGAATCATCGCGAGAGTTTAGTCTCAATGAGTGTAGCATACTGCTACTGTTCTACGGCCAAGTTGGTCAATTTAAAGGTTCTAAGGTCAGTTGGTGCTTAATGACCCCTTAGAAGACCCATATTCTCCTCGTTCCAACACAAGGGATATCGGTACAGACTAAAATGCCACACCAATGTAGCTACTGCTTCAACTGTGTCGGTCTATGCCGGACAGTTCCCTCACAGTTTATTGCTACTTACCTAAAGGGTATCCCCAGATCCGGGTTAGGATATATAGAAATCCAATACAAACCCACAAATGTAAATCATACAAAGCATACAATTGAAAACACAATGATCTAATCCTAAGGTACACCTCACTTATAATCATCCCCAGCAGTGTCGCCAGTTCTGTGATTGGTGGGAAGAGAACTGACTGTTTTGAAATACTGGTTCGTGTTTTGCGTTTGTTTTTGCAAAATGTCGCGGTAAGCAAGAGTTGCCACCGTCTTTTATTTTATCCAACAAGGAAAGGAAAAAAGCACAGAAAAATTCCTTTTTCGAGATGTTTCTCGGGTTCGGGAGGTAGATTATAGAAAGGGAAGGTGTTAGCACCCTTTCTATCCGTGGTTATCCACGGGCTCTTAGGTACTTGCTCAAAGTGTTTTCAAAATTTGCTTTTCTTTGTGTTTGTGGGTTTGAAAAGGGTTTTTGTTTTGAAAGGAGTGTAAGTGCGAAAAGTTTTGTTTTGTTTTAAAAAGAGCAAGTACTTAAGAACCATCTACCTACTCGAAAAAGGAATTAATCTGTACAAATGTCCTTTAGACAATGCTATCCCACTATTGAGGAGTAGGTAGCATCGTCGTTGGAGTTTTCGGGTCAATTTGATTAAGGGACGTGTGGTCACTAAAGCAATGTTAGGACGCCTTAGCAGTAACCCTAACGTCTTAGATCATTTTCTCCGAGGCAACCGTTTCGAGGCAACTTATGATCTTTGGACAAGAGGACGACCTCTAAAACTTCCTATACTCAATGACCACATTCGAAGGCAACCAAGTGAGGTGTACCCTAAGAGTGCGCATGTGCGAGTTTGTTGTTTTTTAGTTATTTATCTTTGTACATGTCATGGGTGAGCTATGTTGATTTTAAGTTCATACATTTGATCTTTTCATGCATTCCCTATTATCAAACATCTAACTATTAATAGTTGCGGAATTTAAATTGCAGAAATTAAATCTAAACTATTACAAGGCGTCGGGTATTTACATCGCCAAAAACAAACCCTTTAATTTAAATTGCGGAAAGTAAAATAAAGCGATAAATAATTAAAGTCCTAATTAGAAGCTATTACATACCAGAAGCAATTACGATATTGGATAAAATGATACGCGTGCGAGAAATTAAATCAGGCGAGTTTTTAGGGTTTTGACCCTTTTTGAAAGAAAGCATGTTTTTATTATTTTTTGAATTAAATGGAAATTAGATCTAAGTTAATAATTAAATTAATTAATTAATGAAAATATTTTTGGATTTTTTTATATTTAAGGAAATAAAATAAAAATGATTAAAAGTTAGTAAAACCTAGTTATTCTAAATTGATTTTAATTATTTGCAAAAAAGATATTGAAATTAACCTAATTAAAACTAAGTTAACCAATTAATATTTATTTACAAAAATAAAGTCAAATTTAATTTTAATAAATAAAAATAATATTTTTTTGTGTTTTGATTTTATTAAGAAAATGTTAATTGGTTAATTTAAATAATAATAATGATAATTTAAACAAAACAAAATAATAAAATGAAATTAAAAAAAGAAAGAAATAACCAAATAGGGGGTTTGGGCCCCAAATCAGGAGGTGAGATAGCAAGTCAGAGGCCCATTTGTGAGCAAGCCTCGTTTGACTTTTGCAATCCTCTATGGCACGTTGACTGATGAACATGATGCACGCTTAATCTTGTCCCTTGGATTTGGCCTAAAGGCCATCTGGCGCCTGATGGGATGACTGCATATGGTAGATCTTAGGCCTTGGCATGTACTGGATAGCCTGGAAATAAAATGCAACAAATATTTGGGGACCTGGGATTCGAACCCAAGTCCTATTGGACTTTGCAACAACGCCTTTACCAACTCAACCATTAAACTCAATTGATATAACATTAGAAATCAACTATAATATAAAGAAAACAAATAAATGTCAAAAATTAAAACAAAATACGCGTGAAATATGAATGGACGAATTGGGAAGAGACGCGTCATCGTCTTCTCCAATGGCCCTGGTATATTTTCCTGCGGATTTGAATCCGCAGCAAAATCCGTGGCATCATCCTATAATGAATTCTAGGCCACAAAAATGCAAACCAAGACCATCATCCTGCTCGCCTCTTCCTCCTAAATCCATCCATGGCCATTGATAGTGCTGATTTTACCTGAAACAGAAATGCCTAAAAACAAGAAACCCAAACCCTAGTTTCGGGTAGGGCTTTACTGGCTACAAAAATCCAATTGAATATTGCAAAATGATTGGAAATTGAATGATAAACATGTTTGTACAAACGATTTGTCCAAAAGATGCCAAAATATGGAGTCACGATTTCATGTACAGATTGACTTTTAGGGAGACTTACAGTGCGTTTGGGGATGTTCCAGGACTCGTGGATGGTTGCTTTAGCTCCAATGGATGTCAGGCAAGAAGGCTACGTTGAGATTTTGCCTTAAATTGGACTCCAAGTAAGATTTCGATCCCACACTTTTTAAGCTTTTTTTCAGTTTTGGTTTTGTGATTTGGAAGCTTTTTAGGTCGTGTCCTTGTGTGCTTTGCATTGTGTGAGTATAAGGGAAGCAATTAGGTTTAATTTTGGGCCTTGAATCCATGTGAATTGATGATTGAAGATATGATTGGATCACCATTAACAAAGCTTCCAAAATTGTACCAAATCAAATATTTTGTGCATGAGATAGCTTGATACGAGTTTTATTATGTCCATCATGATAATTGAAAGTTGTATCAATCAAAAAGATCACAAGTTATTAATATTTAGATTTTATTTTGATTTAAATTGATTAAAAATGAATTAAATTAATAAAAATCAAATAAAAAAGAAACATTAACAAATTGGCACAAGACTGAAGATATTACACGTGTGTGGTGTGACAAAATCAAATCAAGTGGAAAAAAGTGGGCCCATTTGACAAAATTTGAAGTTTTGGGGATAGTTGACTTTTGGCAATTTTGGAAAAATTCCCAACTTCAACAATGCATAACTTCTTCAATTTTGAACTTTTGGAGGTGTTATTTGACTTTTTAGAAACCTTGAGATGTCCTCTAACCAACCCATTTGGTCTCATCTCAGTTTGATATTCCATTCTCAAGTTATAAGCTTTGGAAAAAAAATGTGTTTTTGTTTACTTTCAAAAATGACCTATAATGTCCAAATTTGTAACTTTTTGTGAGTGCATTTCTTGATCTTGGGGTGTGAATATGGATTGTGGGAAATTGCATCCTCTTCAAAATGAGCTTTGGATGGGTCATTTCGCATAAAGTATGAGAAAGTTATGCTTGGTCAAAGTTGAGTTGACTTTTCCTACAAAACCCTAATTTAGCAACTTTTGAATCTTGATGAATCTTGAGCAATCCTTGATGAATCATGATCAACCCTTGATCAAATGATGAATTATCCTTCAAAATGAGAATGTTGACAAAAAATCTTGAAAGGTTTGGTTCGGTTTTGTTTAAGGCTTAACAGTTTCATCATTTTTTTGTCTTATTCATGCTCTTCTGTTAATCTATTTGCTATTCATTTGAAGATGCAGTGAATAATTTGTAAGGAGGGAGAAGAAACCATACCTGTTTAGGGATTTTCTGGAATGAAAGGGAATGGTGAGACTTGAGGGAGGCGCTCCCTGGTGGCGGATCTCGCGAGGGAGGAAGATGAAGATTGAAAGATACTAGGGTTTCTGGTAACCTTTTTCTATACTCTTTGAGCCTTGAATGATGATGATGTTGTACTTCTGACTTTGTGATTTTTGTAAGTTTGTTGGATGTTGTTTTGATACTTTGACAGCTTGATGGTTACAGTTTGATGATGTTGTTGGTTTAGATATCGATTTGATAAGGTTTGAGACTCTTTTTTCTTCTTCTGGTTTTCTGATATTGAGATGGTTTATCAGTTTTGGTTTTTGAATGTTCTTGTTGTTTTTTATTGAGGGTTCGACAGTTTCTTTTTGGATATGGTTACAGTTTGGCTTTGAGTATGTTCTTTTCTCTGATTTGAACTATTTGACAGTTAGCAGGTTTGGTTGATGGTGTTGAAAATGGTTTTTGATTTGTGGACTTGTTAATGTTGAGCTAACAGGTTTGATGAGCTTTTAGATGGCTAGTGATTTTTGGAATTTGACAGTTTTGGACCTTTTTTGGGATTTTTCTAGTTTTTGTTACAGTTTGGTATGTTTTTGTTTGAACTGGTTTAATGGATGATGGTTGTTATAGTTTGCAGGTTTGGGATTTCTTGTGGTTTGTTGTTACAGTTTTCAGGCTTTGTGAGTTTGACAGTATTTTTGAAGGTTGGTTGTTGAGGTTTGAAAACTGTTTTTACAGTTTGGGAGGTTGATGGCAGTTTTGTGTTTGGAGGTTTTCTGAGTTGTGTTTGATAATTTATGTTCTCCTCCTCTTTCTTGCAGTTTGCCTACTGTTATATTTAGGTAGTTTTTTGACAGCTTATTCAAAAAGGGGGGAAAACCTCATACTTTGAATACTTTGGCCTTTTGTTCTTTTGCTCTCTTTTGCAGTTTTGTTTTTTCAGCATACTCTATGTAACTTGTGACAGTTTGTGGGCAGAGTAGCAAAGTTGTACCTTTTGTGCAATTCCAACAACCTAGGTGATTTCTTTCCTCTCTCTCCTCTCTCAATGATAAAAGCAAATTGATTTTTCACCTTTTTTCTGAAAAGTTTGCAAATGGGAAATGATGAAAATGGTTTATTGAAACAAGCCTCTTGCTTGTTGGCTTGGTTTACCATACTGCTGTACTTTCTTTGTGTTGCCTGCTACCTGGTTGTTTCTTACTGCTATGCTACTTGCTTCGTACTGCTTGCATTTGTTTTTGCCATGTTGTTGTTTGTTTGGTGATGTGCTGCATTCAGTTTGGAAAGCCTTGTTGCATTTGGACAATTTGCTTGTATTTGGATAATTTGCTTGCATTTGTTTTGTCCAGCTTGTTTGCCTTTGTTTTGTTTGGACAACTTACTTGTATTTTTATTTCTTCTTTTTGTGAACCAAGAAAAATAATTCTCTTGTGTTTTGCAAATAGAGAAAAAATAAAAATGTGATGAATTAAAAAATAAGCCCTCTGATTCCAAATTGCAAACTTTAATGATGAACACTTTTTCTCTTTTGAAAATTCTTTGCTCATGTCCAATTAACTGTACTAACTTCTTCTTCTTGTCTTTCATTTTCATGTGAGCACAACTGGATGGTGGCAAATCAGGGGAAGCAAGAGACTTTGTGGCAAGCATGGAAGCAATGGAAGCTCAATCAACCTTAGGCATATATTCAATTTCTTTTCTTTGTAACTTAGAGAGAAACATTCAACAATTGTACTAATTTATTTTTTAAATACAATAAGTTGTAAAACCTAAAGCACTTAAATAATAAATTGTTTTGTAACAACTTTTGAAATAAATGGAGAAAGTCTTTATGAGATATTCTGGTGTCCATTAAAAACCCTTTACTGTTAATAACTTGTAATTCTCTCTTTGCATCTTCATTGATTCTTTAAGATTCCCGATCAAGATAATTGAAACTGCATTCCAATAATTCCAATCAAGATAACTTAAACTCCAAGTAATCCAATAACTCTGTAATCTTGCAACTGCATTCCAATCAAAACACGCACTGTCTATTCCAATAAACAAGCAAATGTTTTTTAGAAGACGCAAATCATCTGGTTAACCTTGAGAACAAACACTGTTTTTTTCCAGTAATCTTGAGAAAGCATGAAAACATGTGAAAATCAATTGAGTTTCAGAGAACTCAATTTCTTCTGAGAAATGCGAGAAAAACCCTAATTGCTGATTTACTGCCACAGGAGAAAATCTGTCTGATCGATTCCTGAGCCAATCTTGAATATTTGAGAAACCCTAGGGTTGTGCTTTTCTTATAAAAAATGGGAGGGAAAATTTTGGGGTACAACAGCTGCCCCTATTCAATCTTCTTGAACCTGAAGAGTTAGATTGGCGAGTTTTGTCGTTCGTGACTAAAGGGTAAAAGATGATTGGACACTAGAGTGCCCGTAAATTTGCACTCGTCAAACTATAGTTGAGGGAATGGGCTTAAAAATTCCATTTAGAGATCTGATAGAATCTTGTCGGAGATGGGCTTGTAGATGCCATCCAAGAATGTTTGTTGTAAATCAGGAGAATGAACATCAGAATGGTATCCGTATCTGGAACGTATCTGAGTTGTGTCTGGAGATTGAATGTGCATGAGAAAGGGAATAGCAGCCGTGTCTGGAGCGTATCCGAGCTGTAACTGTACTTGAATCTGAATAAATAACAGAATGACTTCCGTGTCTGGAGTGTATCTGTATTGTATCTGAGTCTGAAATCTGAATGGGCGACAGAATGGCATCCGTGTCTGGAGAATCTCTAGGCTGGGGAAAAAGTCAGAATAAGTGACAGAATGGCAACCGTGTATGGAGCGTATCCGTACTGTATCTTGACTTTGAATTCTGAATGAGTAACAAAATGACTTCCGTGTCAGGAGTGTATCCGTACTGTATCTGAAATCTTTGATTATTTGTTAAAGATAATTGTTAATCCTATCCTGAAAAGGGTAAAATGTTAGCTGAAACACAAAGTTATGTTGCATGTAATGTATGATGCAATATATGTGTTTTATCAATGTTTATGATATATGAATGTAATGTATGTGCATGTAAGCTGATTTGCTGTATTACTGAGGAAAATAAATCCTTGATAGCTAGGGATAATGAAAATCCTTTGACTGCTGCCGGGGAAAATAAATCCTTGACCGTTGCTGGAGATTCAAAATCTTTGACAACTTCTGTGGGGATGTGAGAATCCTTCATGTCTTGAAGTTAGAGTATTGACAAAAATTCTGCTTGGGGAAGTAATGCCATGTACTGCTTGAGAAATCTGCTTGGGAAATCCAGAGAACTTTGAAGACTTCCACTGGGGTTTAAATAACGAGAATACTTACTCGACTGGGGAATAGGGAAAACTCTGGTGATTTCACTGGGGAATCAAGAACGAGAATCTTTGATCTGCAGGGGATTAAAAATTCTGACAAGTTCATGATGGGGAGTAATGAAGACTCTGGGGGAAAAAGCTATACTGCTGGGGAGATCAGGAGTTTGGGTTGTATGCCAATCTACTGGGGAGTCAAGAATGAGAATCTTCATTCTGTTGGGGATATAAGGAGTTTGGGTTGTATGCCAATCTACTGGGGAATTATCCTAGAAGGTAGTCTACAAGAGTTTGGGCTTAGAAGGATGATGAAAGAATCTTGGACGATTACTACCTCAACAGGAAAAGATAACCTTTATCTGCTGATCAATCTTTCTTTGTATGCATATGTTATGAATGTTGTTAAAATGTAATTTTGTTTTGGAGAATAAATCCTTAACAAGTGTTGGGTAAATAAACCCTGTTGTTGGTCTGCTAGAGAGGTGATGAACTCCTCGAGGATTCTTGAATTTTTTCCCAAAAGGATTTTGGGGAGATTCGTCATTGCCCCGTGTAGCAAATGTCTGTGGCATTGCCAGGAAATTTTGACTGTATGTAACCTGTTGTACCCCAAAATTTGCCCTATTATTTTATCAAGATTTCCCCTCACAAGACTCTTTGGACTCAAGACCAGATTAGGGTTTGCTCAGCTCAAGACATCTCCTTGCACTGTTGACCTGAAATTAGGGTTTGAGTTTGCACAAGGATTTTTGGAATTCCAATGCCTCATGTGACTTTCATGCTTCATATTGGACTCCTAAGATTGCTCATACCAAGTTTCAAGCCTTGAATCAAATTTTTTCCCAGTCAATTGGACAGTTGACCTAAAAATCAACTGTATTGGGGAAAAAGTCAAAGTTTGACTTTTGAGTGACTATTGACTTTTCATCAGTTGATTCAATTCTTTCAGCTATCAATCACTTGCATATTTTGAAATGTTTTGAGCCACGTAATTAGGTCAATATTTTGTATTTGAGTCCTTGATATTATGCTTTAAGTCATTAGGTCATGCACTAGGCCAAAAGTCAATGATCAGTCATCTTTAGTCAAAACCCTAATTTTGGCAATTTTTGCCCTTTGATAATTTGAGGGCTTTCCTCGAGGAATCATGGTCAAACCTTGATCAAATGATGAATATCACCTCAAAATTTTGATGTTGACAAAAAATCTTGAAGTTTGACTGTATGTTTGAGCACAATTGACTTTTTACCCATTGTAGTTAATTTTCAACCATCTGAGCAATTGACTGGGCAAATTTGTGATGCAAAGCTTGAAACTTGACATAAGCATTATTGAGGACCTATCATGAACGATAAAAGTCACTTGAGGCATTAGAAGCCCAATTTTCCTTGAGAAAACAAAAACCCTAATTAGAAGCCAATGTTTAGGAGGAGGTTTGACCAGTCAATTCTTGAGTAGCTTGGAGTATTTGAGAATCTTAGAAGAATGTCTTGAAGAAAATGGGAGGGAAAATTTTGGAGTACAACATTAGGCCTAGCCTGAGCCTATGTAGGCTTGGCCGTAGCCTGAGCCTATGTAGGCTAGGCCGTAGGGCCCTATTATCAGCCTGACCTATTTTCACCCCTAAACCTGGATAAATGAATGTTCCTCTTTATATTTATTGCATTCTATATTCTTTCATAGTTCAATCAAATAATTTTCTAAAGGGGAATATTTTCTTAAAATCCAATCCAACCCCCTCCCTTTCTTTTGTTTTTCTTTACCTTCAATTGGTATAAGAGCCTGGTTCTGTTATTGATTTTTGAATCAAATACTTAATCGTGTAGAGAGATCCAACAAGAGAAAAAAATATGAATTCTATAGATTGAAATGAAAGAAACAAAAATCCTTTCAAACATTCAGGTTTATCAGAAAGCTTCAAGGCTCTAAAAAGTATTTCATAATTATAAAGAATAAGATGCATCTGAAGATATTTTGTTAACCTTCAGCTGAGAAAATTGGAAGAAGAAATCATCAAGTCATCACCAGGTTTGCATTTTATCTGTTTTTCTGACATACTCGAACAGATTCTTCTACCAGTTAGAAGTTGTCTTCTTAAGAAAAAGTCTTTATCTTCAGTCCAAAATATTAATAATTTTTTTTATTCCTTTGCACATCTCTCTTCATTTCCTTGGCTCTATGCAATAAATTCTCTTATCTTAAACGTTTAGGGTTCTATATGTCTGTCCATTTTGAATTTATGGATTTTTTAATTAATGTGACTAACATGCTTGGTAAAACATTGCGTTATTGGAAATAGGAAATGTCAGCACGCTATACCTCTCTATATTATAGGGTATGTTCCTTCTCTTTCTATCAACTTAAAACTCGTCATTACACTCCTTCCACAAGTCTTCATTTATTGTGGTATCAGCTTTAATAACTCTTGCAATCATTTCATATCTTTTCACCAGTCAATCTCTTTTTTCTATTCATCTATTCAAGATCCTTTTGGTTCATTTTTCTATTATCCATCCTTCCCTTAACCAAATATTTTTCTCCGTATGGCTTCAAAAACATTCCATGTTTTTGAAGAACCCTTTAAAGTTATCTGTGAACTTTGTCCGTTCTTTTCTCGGCTAATCAGTGATGATCTCAGTTTTATACAATGTATCACTGTGCAAAGGTGGTTCAACTACATTGCTATGCTGCAAGGGCCCATTTACCCTTATCTAATCAAACATTTTTGGCTATATGCATCTGTTGATTATTCATCCATTTCTTCAACTATTTTTGGTAATACCATCACCATCACTCTAATATCTATTGCAACTGCAATTGGGTGCAATTAAGATGGAACCACTGTTGAAGCTTTTCAAAACACTTACTCCATCATGGAAAGACTCAACACCATTCACTACACCTATGAGAGATATGAACCAAACAATCTTGAGAATCTTACCTCAACTGCCACTGTTTGGTTTCAGCTCTTATTATCTAACCTTCCTCCTAGAGGAATAAACCAAGATTTCTTATCTAATTCCTTATGAATAATGTTAAAGTCAACCTGCCTCAATCCATTCTCAACTATATAAGGGATTTGATCGCTGCTTCAAGAAATCATCATCAATCCTTCATTGTATTTCGAAGAGTTCTCTCTGCTCTCTTTTTCACAGCTGGGATAATTGAAGCAGTTCACCAAAATGGACCTGAAGATGCACTTGGAGAATATATATGTGATGCCTTTAGGGTTTAGTTATGTATTTCTTCTGTTTGTCAACTATGTTATGTTTTTAAGTCATTTAGTTCTTACACAATAAAACTTTTCCCAGTTTTAAAATTTGTTTATTTCAGTAAAATTTGTTATTACATGAATTTAACTGATTTATTCTTCTCATGAAGTTTTCTTTCAATTAAATTTGAAATTTCTCTCAATAAAATTCTTGTACTATCAACAAGTTTTCTTCTTATTTCTTTTTGATTCTTAATCAAGCAAATACTGAAACATCTTTAAATTAATCAGAGACATTGATGAGCATATTTTATCTTCTTTCACGTTTCTTCTGTCGCTTTGTTTTTTTATCTCTCACTTAGAATCATGTGAATTAAAGCTGTCATTCTGTCTTCTTAGTCATTTATTGTAACGTCTTCCTAGTCTGATTACCTTATGTAAGGAAATAATTTCTCATGTTATTCACGTCTTCTCGTTTCCTATTTATTCATACATTTTTTCTCACTTCATAATCCTCGAAAATATTCTATCAAAATGTCTTTCACCTCAAACCCAAAAATATTTCATGGAGATGATGACCTGTTGGAAGTTATCAAATAAAACCATTCAGAACTTTTTGGTGTTGGTCAGGACTTTCACCTTAGCATTCACTTTCAAAATTGGAATCGTTATCTTTCCGTTCTAAAAGGACCCGTCTATCCAAATCTTGTAAAAATTTTTTTGGGGAAATGCTTATGTTTGTCCCAGAGGTATCTAAATCTCTTAATATACATATGGTTGGGATGTTTCCTTCACTGCTGCATGCATTGCTGATGCAATCAAGTGTCCTCAAAGGGGTATCATCACTAGTCGTTCCTCTCTTAGAAGCATTCTTGTTTCAAAGATGATCTCCATCTTTGACGCATCTTCTGAGTTTAATTCTACAAACTCTAAGAATCTTAACCCTTTTGCCAAAGATTGGTTTCACTTAATCTTGAAATATATTTGTCCTCGTAGTGTTAACAAAAATGTCTTGACAAATGATGATAAGATCTTGATCTTTTGTTTGCCCAAGCTTATTTCGATTAATCTTCCTTAAATCATTTTCAATCATCTAAAAGAGTCTATCACTTCATCAAGAAATTTGAACAAATATTTTATTACCTATGGAAGAATCTTGTTAGAAATGTTTGTTCAAGGGGAGATTGTAAGAATCGTTCGTAAGATTTATGTTGGTTCTAGTGATGCCCTAAAAGAAGATGTGTGTGAGACGTTTGATGATCAGTGGTTCAATTAGTTTTTAATTCCACTATGTTTGTTATGTATTCTGGTTATTGTATGTGTTAGAACAAAGTTTGAATCTACTACCCTAAGTTTAAGTTTTGATGATAACAAAATGAAAGGATATATTAATTATGTGATTCATGTAAGAACTATTTGCTACCTAAAATATTACCTTCTGTTTTGCAGAAACTCTGATAGGTATCAGCAAGAGCTCACCTAATCAGCATCAGAATATTGGTTATCAACATCAGCATCAGAAGTTTCTATATCAGAATACCAGAATCAGAAGCACAATTCACGCGTATGCTGAAGCTTGATGAACAGAACTGCGCTCAACACTCTGATAAAGACAACAACAGTTCATCAGCACTTAAGCAGAGTCAGAATGAGCCAAAGCCAGAACACGCTTTAAGTAGCAACGGTACTGTGCATTCAAAGCGAATTATTACCAAAGGCATCATTCCAGACAAGATCTGCTCAATAAGGAAAGTTTGTTATTGGCATTGAATCAAGATTATTGCTCCAACGTTCAACAAATTCAGTGCTATATAAACAAGTCAATGAAGATTGAATTGGCTAATGCTCTACATCATATTACACGCCTAAAAGCTACTCATCATCTTCTCATTCACAGTTTTCTAAAAAGCTCCATAATTCCTTACTCAATTATCTTTAGCAATCTAGTTTCAATAAGCTTAAGTTGTGTAATATCACAGTTGTGATAAACATTTTTGTAGAAAACATTCACACACCTATTTCTCTTCTTTGTAAGAAAGTGTTTCCTTGACAAACCGGGTTGTGGTTTGCATCAAGAAGGATTTAGCAGTTGTTAAAGCAGATTGTAATATTCAGTTGAATATAGTGGATTAAGACCTCGTTGGAGAGAGGCGAAATCACCTTGACGGGTGGACTGGAGTAGTTTGAGATCAAACGAACCAGGATAAAAATATCGTGTTCATTGCATTGATTTTAAGTTTTACAATTCAACCCCCCCTTCTTGTGTTTTTCACTTCTTCAATTGGCATCAGAGTGCTTGGTTCTGAGCTAAAACACTTAACTGTGTCAGTACAAGATCCAGCGTCAGAAAAACACAATGGCAGGAAATTATTCTCACACCAGCAATGACAACCATGAGGACAGAGACAGATTCAGCGGCAAACCTCCAGTCTTTGATGGAGAAAACTTTGATTACTGGAAAGACAGAATTGAAAGCTTCTTTCTGGCACATGATGCTGATCTGTGGCACATGGTGACAGATGGATACACGCACCCTGTGAATGCAAGCGGTCATAAGATTGATAGGAAAACAATGTCTGACCAACAAAAGCGTGACTTCAAGAATCACCACAAGGCCAGAACCATCCTTCTCAGCGCCATCTCGTATGCTGAATATGAAAAGATCTCCAACAGAGACACAGCAAAGAACATGTTTGACTCACTCAGAATGACGCATGAGGGCAACGTTCAGGTCAAAGAAACTAAAGCTCTGGCGCTCATTCAGAAGTATGAGGCGTTCAAAATGGAAGAAAGTGAATCCATTGAAACAATGTTCTCAAGATTCCAGATTCTGGTAGCTGGTCTCAAGGTTCTGGACAAAGGTTACTCTACTGCTGATCACGTCAAGAAAATCATCAGAAGCTTACCCAAGCAGTGGAGGCCAACGGTTACAGCTCTGAAGCTAGCAAAAGATCTCAACAAAATTTCTCTGGAGGAACTTATCAGCTCCCTCAGAAGTCATGAGATAGAGCTAGAAGCTGATGAACCCCAGAAGCAAGGTAAGCCTTTAGCATTAAAATCTAACAAAAAATCTGAGTCTAAAGTTTTGCAGGCAATTGAAGAAACATCTGATGGATCCTCATCAGAAGAAGACGAACTCTCCCTCCTCTCCAGAAGAGTGAATCAACTGTGGAAGCAGAGACAAAGGAAGTTCAGGAATCCCAGAAGATCTGATCAGAACGAGTCTTCTTCCAGATACAGAAGGACAGATTCTTCCTCTGGATACAGAAGATCTGAAGGCTCCTCAGGAAGCAGAAAGCCAAACACCAAGGACATCATCTGCTATGAGTGCAATGAGCAAGGACACTACAAGAGTGACTGCCCAAAGCTTCAGAGGGAAAAGCCCAAAAAGAAGTTTGGAAGAGAAAAGAAGAAAAGTCTCATGGCTACATGGGATGACTCTGACTCGTCTGAAGCTGACTCAGAATCAGATGATGAGAGAGCAAACATAGCTCTCATGGCCAACATTTCAGAAGATAGTGAAGCTTCTGAATCAGACTCAAAATCATATACTGAAGAGGTATTTCCTGACTTTGCTGTTAATTTTACCAAGGCTGAACTTGCTGAAAGCCTTAATGAAATTCTGGAAAGGTATCAGCAGATTAGAGTTAAATTCAGAGACCTGAAAATGAATCTTGAATCTGACTCTAATAAGACTGAGAGTCTTAAATTGGAGAATTCTGAGCTGAGAATTAAAATTTCAAAATTAGAAAATACTTTACAAAACTCTCAGAAGGAACTAATTTCTGAAACTCCCAACAACGCTGATGAGATCATCAAGGAGTATGATCACAGTTTCCAGAAGTTCCTTGCTAAAAGCATAGATAGAAGCAAAATGGCTTCAATGATCTATGGAGTTAGCAGAAACGGCAGGAAGGGAATAGGATACCAAGGTAAGGTTCCTACACCAAAGAATGTCATGGATTTAACCATTAAACACACTCCTATGAATTCACATTTTGTGTATGGTCACACACATGATATTAAACACACTAGCAGTAAGTACTCTGTGAAACCAAAATTCAACCAGAGTTTTGGTAAATCTAACAAATCAGGACCCAAGAAAATCTGGATACCTAAGGATAAAATAATACATGTTGCGGATATCTTTAGCAGCAAATCAGAAACACCAGTCATGGTACCTGGACTCTGGCTGCTCGCGACACATGACAGGAAGAAGGCATATGTTCCAAAGCCTGGAACTTAAGCCTGGAGGCCACGTTGGCTTTGGAGGCAATCAGAGGGGAAAGATCATTGGCTCTGGAACTGTAGGTAATGGAAATCTTCCCTCTATTAATAATGTTCTGCTAGTAGATGGATTAATGCATAATTTGTTATCCATAAGTCAATTAAGTGATAACGGTTATGATATAATCTTTAATCAAAAATCATGTAAAGTTACTAGTCATAAAGATGGGACTATCCTGTTTAATGGAAAGAGGAAAAACAACATTTACAAAATCAAACTTTCTGAACTGAAAAGTCAGAATGTAAAGTGCCTTCTGTCTGTTAACAAAGAGCAGTGGATCTGGCACAGAAGATTGGGACATGTTAGTATGAGAAGAATATCTCAGATTAACAAACTCAATCTGGTCAGAGGACTTCCTAATTTGAAGTTTAATTCAGATGCTCTGTGTGAAGCATGTCAGAAAGGCAAGTTTGCAAAACCTTCTTTTAAATCTAAAAATGTTGTTTCTACCTCTAAGCCATTAGAACTTCTGCACATTGACTTATTTGGACCAGTTAAAACTGCTTTAGTCAGTGGCAAGAAGTATGGGTTATTAATCGTAGATGACTATAGCAGATGGACATGGGTAAAGTTCTTAAGACACAAGGACGAGTCACACTCTGTGTTTGTTACCTTCTATAACCAAGTTCAGAATGAAAAGGATCTTAGAATCGTTAAAGTCAGAAGTGATCATGGTGGAGAATTTGAAAACAAATATTTTGAGTCATTCTTTAATGACAAAGGCATTCTGCATGATTTCTCTTGTCCTAGAACTCCCCAACAAAATGGAGTTGTAGAACGAAAGAACAGAACATTGCAAGAAATGGCCAGAGCCATGATCAATGAGACAAACGTTGCTAAGATCTTCTGGGCAGAGGCAATAAACACAGCGTGCTACATTCAGAATAGAATCTCAATAAGACCTATTCTGGAAAAGACTCCATATGAATTGTGGAAGAACAGAAAGCCCAACATTTCATATTTTCATCCTTTTGGATGTACCTGCTTTATGTTAAATACAAAGAATTATTTGAACAAGTTTGACTCTAAAGCACAGAAGTGTATCATGTTAGGATACTTTGAACGCTCAAGAGGGTACAGAGTATACAATACAGAAACACAGATTGTGGAAGAATCAATCAGTGTTCGTTTTGATGATAAGCTTGACTCTGAAAAGTCAAAGCAGAATGAAGTTTTTGCAGGTATGGAAATTGAATTTACAGGTTCTGAAGACAAGTCATCAGAAGCTCTCAACACAGACACTCCTTCAACGTCTGAAAGGAGCACTGCTAGCAATCCTACAACAGCTGCTGATCAACCTCAGAAGAGATTACCCAGAAGCAGCTTGGATCATCCAGAAGAAACAATCTTAGGAAGAAAGGAAGATCCAATCAGAACAAGAGCAAGCTTCAGAAACTCTGAAGAAACCCTCATGGGACTTGTGTCTATGATTGAACCTTCTTCTATTGATGAAGCACTTCTGGATAATGACTAGATTCTGGCAATGCAAGAAGAGCTGAATCAATTCACCAGAAATGACGTATGGGATCTTGTTCCCAGACCAAAAGGATTCAACGTCATTGGAACAAGATGGGTGTTCAGAAACAAGCTAAATGAACAAGGTGAAGTCATTAGAAACAAAGCACGACTGGTTGCACAAGGTTATAGTCAGCAAGAGGGGATAGACTATACAGAAACCTTTGCCCCAGTCGCCAGGTTAGAATCTATCAGGCTTTTAATTTCATTTGCTGTTAATAGAGGCATCACTCTGTATCAGATGGATGTCAAGAGTGCATTCTTAAATGGTTATATAGAAGAAGAGGTTTATGTGCACCAACCCCCTGGTTTTGAAAATACAAAACATCCAGAACATGTTTTCAAACTAAAGAAGTCACTATATGGTCTGAAGCAAGCTCCCAGAGCTTGGTATGAAAGACTAAGTAACTTTCTGTTAGAAAATGAATTCACCAGAGGGAAGGTGGACACTACCTTATTCTGTAATTCAGTTAAGAATGACATCTTAGTCTGTCAGATTTATGTTGATGATATTATTTTTGGTTCTACTAATCCTTCTCTTGGAAGAAAATTTGCTAAGTTTATGCAGGCAGAATTTGAGATGAGCCTCATGGGGGAACTGAATATCTTTCTAGGAATTCAGATCAATCAAACCCCAGAGGGAACTTACATTCATCAGAGCAAATACATCAGAGATCTTCTGAAGAAATTTGACCTCTCAGAATGTAAGCCATCAAAGATTCCAATGCATCCCACGTGCATTCTGGAAAGAGAAGAGGTAAGAAAAAAGGTAGAATAGAAAGTCTACAGAGGTATGATTGGTTCTCTCCTTTATCTGACAGCTTCAAGACCTGATATATTATTCAGCGTATGTATTTGTGCTAGATTCCAATTAGATCCTAGAGAATCTCACTTAACAGCTGTTAAGTGAATTTTCAAGTATCTGAAAGGTACTACTAATCTGGGTTTGTTTTATAGAAAATCTAGTGATTACAGTTTAGTAGGCTACTGCGATGCTGACTTTGCTGGAGACAGAGTAGAGCGTAAAAGTACTTCTGGAAGCTGCTAGTTTCTGGGAGAAAATCTGATCTCTTGGTCCAGCAAAAGGAAATCCACAATTGCGCTATCAACAGCAGAAGCTGAGTACATAGCAGCAGCAGGATGTAGCACACAAATGCTCTGGATGAAAAGTCAGCTTGAAGACTTCCAGATTTTTGAGAGTAACATCCCTATACTCTGTGACAATACTTCTGCTATTTGCTTAAGTAAGAATCCCATTTTACATTCTAGAGCTAAGCATATAGAAATAAAACATCACTTCATTAGGGACTATATTCAGAAAGGAATTTTGAACTTAAAATTTATAGATACAGACCATCAATGGGCTGATATCTTCACTAAACCCCTTTCTGAAGATAGGTTCAATTTCATTCTGAAACATCTCAGCATGAAAATCTGCCTAGAGTGAAAATGCTTTAATTCCATATATTTATCTTCAGAATGTATTTGTTTTACTATGAACTTCTGATCAATCTCTTTTCAGAAAGATAGAACATGCAGATTGTATCAGATGCTAGTCTTAAAGATCTGAGCGTTTCAGCTCAAAGATAGACGTGCTGATCACTAAATCAAACAAGTGTCATCCAATCATCAGCAAATCTCTGAAGTAGAACGCGTGCATGCTTCTGAGAAGGCAAAACGCTGATTGGGTGCATTGAGACACATGTCTGGTAACCGTTTCAAGTATCTTTCTCAAATCCCCCAAAATCAGCAAGCATTAAATGAAAGTAATCATGTTTTTAAAACGTAATCATGATTTTATTTCTCTTTCTTGAAACCGTTTACTCTTTCAAAATATTCTGAAATCTATTTAAGAACGTTAATTTCTTACATTAATCTTTTACAGTTTCTCATTATCTCTCAAATATTTTCTGCATTTTCTCTGTGTTCATCTCTTTCAACCTTAAACCCTTTTTCTCAGTTTTCTCAGAAAAACCTAAGTGTGAACATGGCAACCTCCAGCAGTGCTTCTGCAGGTTCTCAGAAGAAAGCTTCCTCTGAACAGTACCAAGTTCCATTCAGAACACTCCTTACACCAGTGAAGAATCTAGAAGTGTTGTCTGAACTGATTATTGATTTTGGCAGTCTGAAAGAGAATGGTTTTGACTTGACAGAAGAAATTAGGGCACAGAAATGGGAGAGATATTTTGACAGGTTGGTTGGACCAACATTCCCAATGTTAGTAAAGGAGTTCTGGATTCATGCATCTGCTTCAACGCATCAAGTCACCTCCTACATAATGGGTAAGAAGATTGTGATCACTGAGGATCACATAGCAAAATTGATTGGTTACAGTGGCGGTGGCGTCCGCTGTATAGATATGGCTGAAAGATGCTCTGACGTAGGTGTCATAGCAGAAACGTTTTTCACCCATGGGGTGCCCAGTAGCAAGATCAGAGATCTAAAGGATCACCACAGAGTTTGGGCGAAGATCATTCTGGGGTGTTTTAATCATAGGAAGCCAACAAGTTCCCCTGATTACATAAATATAGATCAGCAGTTTCTGATCTATTTTATCAATCAGAAGGTAAAAATCAACTTGGCTCATCTTCTGTTTAATCACCTCAGAACAAGCGTGAAGGAAACCAGGGAAGAAGAAAGAACAAAGAGGGATTGGATACCCTTTGGAAGATTAATATCAGATATTCTGACTGAGAATAGGCTGATAGAGCACCTGATAGAAGCTCAAGAGTTAAGCACCATTGAACCAACTGTTGGCAAGCCAGACTATTCAAGCTGAAGCCAGTCAAGCTGAAGATGTTGCAGAAAGCTCTCAGAAGCTCCCTACTTCTGATGTTTCTCAAGCTGCCTTGGACAGGCAGACTCTGGAAGAGCTGAAGCTGAATGATATATGTCTACAGCAAAGGATGGATGAAAATGACCAGAAGATGAAGGAAAGGATGGATGTGCAGGATAGCAAGATAGACACAGTAGTCAGCATGGTGCATAAGCAGAATGAGACTGCTAATCAGATTAAGGCAATGCTGGAGACTCTGTTCACACGCATTCCTCCCCAACCTTAGATTTTCATTCATGCCATCTTCATGTTTTCTTTGCATATCTTCTGTACTGTTTTGTCTGGCTCTGACTATTTTAATATCACAAGTTTTTTCTGATCTAAATGTTTTAGCACATCACTTACACTTTTTGATTGCTGACAAAAAGGGGGAGACCAAGAATGATATTTTTCAATAACGGATTACTAAGACAGAAAATCTCAAACATTCTAACTCTGATATACTTGAATATGTTTTCTGTTTTTGCTTAAGTCTACAGGTACAAGAATGCTCTATGATATTCTGAATACTAAAGCTCTGATACTCTGACCCAAAGCAAAGCTCTGATATTCTGATCTGAAGCTCTGCTCTGATATTCTGATCTAAAGCTTCTGATAGTCAAAGCTCTGATATTCTGATGATCAAAGAAAGACAATAAAGATCTGATCCTGAAGAACTCTTGGAATTAAAAAGGGAAGTAATAAATTCAGGGGGAGTATCTCTCAACTCTGATATCTCTTTATCCCTTATCTTTGATAACTTCTTACTCTGATACATCTTATCATTTAGTTATCTCTGATACTTCTTCACGTTATTTTCAATTAAAAATATCTAGTTTTTGTCATCATCAAAAAGGGGGAGATTGTTAGAACAAAGTTTGAATCTACTACCCTAAGTTTAAGTTTTGATGATAACAAAATGAAAGGATATATTAATTATGTGATTCATGTAAGAACTATTTGCTACCTAAAATATTACCTTCTGTTTTGCAGAAACTCTGATAGGTACCAGCAAGAGCTCACCTAATCAGCATCAGAATATTGGTTATCAACATCAGCATCAGAAGTTGCTATATCAGAATACCAGAATCAGAAGAACAATTCACGCGTATGCTGAAGCTTGATGAACAGAACTGTGCTCAACACTCTGATAAAGACAACAACAGTTCATCAGCACTTAAGCATAGTCAGAATGAGCCAAAGCCAGAACACGCTTTAAGTAGCAACGGTACTGTGCATTCAAAGCGAATTATTACCAACGACATCATTCCAGACAAGATCTGCTCAATAAGGAAAGTTTGTTATTGGCATTGAATCAAGATTATTGCTCCAACGTTCAACAAATTCAGTGCTATATAAACAAGTCAATGAAGATTGAATTGGCTAATTCTCTACATCAAATTACACGCCTAAAAGCTACTCATCATCTTCTCATTCTCAGTTTGCTAAAAATCTCCATAATTCCTTACTCAATTATCTTTAGCAATCTAGTTTCAATAAGCTTAAGTTGTGTAATATCACAGTTGTGATAAACAGTTTTGTAGAAAACATTCACACACTTATTTCTCTTCTTTGTAAGAAAGTGTTTCCTTGACAAACCGGGTTGTGGTTTGCATCAAGAAGGCTTTAGCAGTTGTTAAAGCAGATTGTAATATTCAGTTGAATATAGTGGATTAAGACCTCGTTGGAGAGAGGTGAAATCACCTTGACGGGTGGACTGGAGTAGTTTGAGATCAAACGAACCAGGATAAAAATATCGTGTTCATTGCATTGATTTTCAGTTTTACAATTCAACCCCCCTTCTTGTGTTTTTCACTTCTTCAGTATGTGTGTCCATCTTTTCTATAATCTATTGTCTCTTAAACTTAATATGTGTTGTCTTCTGTCTGCTCTATGTTTAATCCGTGTGCTTTGTATTCTCTCTACTTTTAATGAATTCAAGTTTTTCGGTTCTATTGTTTTATCCTATGTCTTCGCATTCTTGTATTCATTTTTTTTAAATCAAGTATTTGTTTATCTTTTTAATTATGACAAAAAGATGGAGAAATAATAATGATTTTGATTAATAAAATGACTCTAAAATCCCTATGGTTCACATGACATTCTCAAATTCTACACTACCTAGAATGTACATGATACAAGAACATTTACGATTGAAAAATTATGCCCACACTCTAATAAATCTAGTTCTGATAAAAAACGGCCATGTTTCAAATGTTCTAAGAAAGCAAGGATAATCTGATAAGCTTTAAAGGTTAAACCAATAATAGATCAGATTCAGAAAGGATAACATTGTTCCTAAGCTCTGAAAGATCATAAGTTTATGATTTAGGGGGAGATTGTTTATCCCATGGGGAGTTTCCAACTCATGTGGAGTTTCCTAACTCTTACTTTACTTTACTTATGATTTAACCCTGTAAAATTGTTTCATCAAAATACAAGGTTTTGCCATCATCAAAAAGGGGGAGATTGTAAGAACAAGATTTGGATCTATATTTAAATATTTGAGTTTTGATGATAACAGGAAAATATTTTTATGAAGAACAATTTTAGTTCTAATGGTTTCATTGAGTATGCAGATACATGATTAGAATTTTGTATAGTCTTAATCTAGATATCATCAGAATTACATTACCACTCAGAAGAAGATTCATTGAGTTTCGTTTCTAATGAAACATCAGTAGTTATATGGAATGATGAATATTCAACAAGAAAATAATCTCAATGAGTTTACAAGAAGAAAAAGTTTCTGATAAGTTGTTGTTACAATATAAGAAATAAAGAGTATACAAGAAACAAGCTTACAACGTAGAAGATCAGAAGTCAAGATCCAGTCATTGGAAGAGCTGCTACTTTGATTCTAAAGACAAAGTTAAGACTCTGAATAGATGTGAAGAAAGATTCTACTCTAAGATCAGAAGTCAAGATTTGCTCATCAGAAGATTTGCGGCTCATAGTTCTGCAGACAAAGTCAAGATTCTGGAGACTCGAAGAACTCATAAAATACGTACTTTCATTCAACATCAGAAATATTCCGTCAAAGGAACTAAAGAAAGGTCTTGTGGACTCACATCTAATCAACATCTCAAAGTCCATCAGAAAACAAGACCAAAGGATGATATCTTCTCAAGCTAATCTACTCAACTGAAGTAATATTCATTAGAAGATAAATGTCATCGGAAAGACCACTACACTCAACAGAGGAAATATTGTGACCACTTCTACACAAACATTACCAGTTCTAAAGAATGATGAATGTTCATCAGAAAGGGAATCAATACAAAGATCAAGAGATCATAATGAAGATATTTAATGAAAAATCATATGTACTGATATAAGTTGTTGCTTTAGAAACAAAACATCGGATATGCAGCTTAGTGTTGCTACGGTAAAGCGGCAAGCAAAAAGTAAGTTATTAATTTACTGGGTGATATTTAGGTTATGTCGTATCGTGTCCATAGAGATTAGTGTATTGAAATTCCGTTTGAAAAATCTATTGTTAATGAGTTTGGGGGTTGAATGAGTTGTATGGAAAAGGTATCAACAAAAAATAAATGTAAACAAAAACTATAAATGATAGACAACTTATCCGGTATGAATGTACACTACTCGTCACAAACTTAAATCTATCAATCAGTTGCACTCAACATACTATACTCATGAAAATCATCACGTACTAAGTCTATGTTGGACTTCAACTGGAAGAAGTATCAAAATAAATCTATACTTGATTTAAACTGAGCCAGAAGAGGTCTTTTTATCCTTAATTGGAAGAAGTATCAGAATTAATCTATGCTTGATTTAAACTGAGCCATAAAAGGTCTACTGGAAGAAGTATTAGAATAAATCCATGCTTGATTTAATCTAGCCAGAAGATGTTTACGCTTGTCTTTAATTGGAAGAAGTATCAGAATAAATCTATGGTCAATTTAATCAGAGCCAGAAAAAGTCTACTGGAAGAAGTATCAGAATAAATCTTTGGTCGATTTAATCTGAGCCAGAAGATGTCTTTGAAGGAATTTTTCACCATGTAGATATTCGCCCCGTCTTGTTTCAGGAATTGATCTACAATCTGTTTTTTTTTGTAAACCCATCCTATTTTGGGAGTTCATACCACTTGGTGATAAAGATAGTTTCCCCGTCCTGTTTCGAGAATTGATCTTCATCTGACCATAAAGAAAGAAATATAGTTTCCCCGTCTTGTTTCGGGAGTTAATCTTTGCTCGGTTGTATAGATAGTTTCCCTGTCTTTTTTCGGGCATTGATCTGGAACCTATTTTTTGTTGGTCGTAGAGATAGTGTCCCGTCTTATTTCGGGAATTAATCTCTGACCTGGTCACATAGATAGTTGCCACGTCTTGTTTCAGGAATTAATCTTGGACCCATTTGTTGATGATATTCGTCTATTTGTGAACTTTACCTGAAAAGACAAAGAGTTAGTTATATGAAATGTCACGATGTCTGAAATGCATTGCGTAATGATGTTCTCAAAATAAATGAGATTGTGTTATATGTGTTTCGTATGCATATGCTATGATATTGATGAATGATGTGTGAAAGTGAAATGTTGTTGGAAGTATATCAATAGTTTTATATGACATCTTGCTGGGGAAAATGAATCCTTGACTGATGTTGGGGATGAGGAACATGTGAAATCTTCAATCTTGTCTAGAGTGTTTCCACTGGGAGTTCCTTCTTGCTATTTAAGGAAACTCCGCTGAGGGATGTTGACTTCTATTTGGGGAGAAGGATTCAGAAACATTAGTCATTTAGCGCTCTACTAGAGAGTTTAATTCTTACATACCCTGGTTGGGGATAAAAGAGATGGATAACCTTTTGAATTGTCTAGGGAGGATAACTGTTATATACCCTGACTGGGGATAAAAGAGATGGATAACTTTCCGACTCATCTGGGGAGGATGAAGTTGACCGATATCTGGTCTGGTTCAAGGTTTCGTAGAAACTCTCTAGGGATAGTGGTGACTTTACTGGGGAGAGGAATTTTGTCGGTGATTCGTAGCCATCAGAGGAATAGACTCAAGCTGGGGAGACTGTAACCAGTTGGGGAAATAAACCCTGTTGGGGAAATAAACCCAGTTGACGGGAAAATGCTCTGTTGAGGAAACAAACTCTATTGGAGAGAAGAAATTTGTAGGGGGTTTTATAGATTTGGAGGAGTAAACTCGGTTGGGGAAGATAAATTCCATGAATTGTATTGATTGGAACTCCGTAGGTTAGGTGATATTGCCAAGAAAAAGATCATATTCTTTTATTCGTGGGAGTGATCGGGCAGGGAAATTGCGGGGAATGTATCTTTATTGAAGATGAATTTGTGAAGATTACTCTGTGGGGATAATGTCATGGAAGTAGCTCTGTGGGGATTTGAAGAAGGCTTGAACGTCACCCCAACTCCTAGAGTCTTGAGTAAATGCTTATTCTTGTTTTTATGCATATATTTGTTAATAGTTAATCATGTTCATATGCATATGTTCATTCAATTTTAGTCATTGGATGTTTTTGCAAGCAAAACAGAAAATTAAAAAAAATATTTGAATTTTTAGGGTGTATTTGTATTGATGGTTTTCCAATAAATAGGCTATTTTGTACAAAGAGACATCAATCCTAGTAAGAGGAAATTGTTGTGAAATAAAAAGAGTACATAGTGAAAACAAAACATATAGCTATGTGGAAATGATCTCGTTGGGTTCCAACTCTTCTATTGCCCTTATGTCTACGAACATCTCATCCCTTGTTTTCAGAAGAAATTGACTGAACGAATCCTTTGACTTTGGTAACAAAGGTTGCTGTAAGTGATCCAACGGGACATAGTCATACGCTTTTAATCCCTAAATTTTTCCTGGACCGTCCTTTTGGGTTTTCAGTCCATCGGGACACCCTTTCTTGCCCAAGACACCTTTTCAAGTTTTCAACTTGCCGGGTGTATAATCTTTTATATATATCCCTAATTTTTTCCCAAACCCTTTTGGTTATCCGGGATGCCCTTATTTTTGCCTAGGCCAGTCAACCTAGCGGGTCGTTTTTATGGGTAGTATCTTTTGACTATGTCCGCGTTCATAGGGTGCAGGAAATCTTCACCGTCCATGGTGGTTAGTATCATACCACCGCCCGAAAATACTTTCTTGAAAACAAATAGCCCTTCATAAGTGGGAGTCCATTTGCCCCTGGGGTCACCTTGCGGTAGAATGATGCGCTTTATTACCAAGTCACCAGCCTGATATACTCGATGTTTGATTTTCTTGTTGAATGCATTGATCATACGCTTCTGATACATTTGACCATGACAAACAGCCACAAGCCTTTTCTCGTCAATCAAGTTCAATGGATCCAGAGAGGGAATATGAACATCGACAGGTAGGACAACTTCTATACCATAGACCAGAGAGAATGGGGTTGCCCCCAGTTGACGTTCGTGCCGAAGTGCGATAGCCGTGGAGAGAAAATGGTAACATCTTGTGCCAATCTTTGTAGGTCATAACCATCTTTTTAACAATCTTCTTTATGTTCTTATTGGCGGCTTCCACTGTTCCATTCATCTTAGGTCGATACAGAGAAGAGTCGTGGTGCTTGATCTTGAACTGCATGCAGACTTTGGTGATCATAGTGTTGTTGAGGTTGGTACCATTGCCCGTAATGATTCTCTCAGAGATGTCATACCGACATATGAGGTTATTCTTAATGAATCTAGCTACCACATTCTTAGTGACAGAGGCGAACGAGGTTGCTTCAAGCCATTTTGTGAAGTAGTCAATGGCGACGAGAATGAAACGATGCCTGTTAGAAGCATTAGGCTTGATTTCTCCGATCATATCAATGCCACACATTGCGAATGGTCAAGGAGCAGTTATAACATTCAGAGGAACTGGAGGCACATCAACTTTATCAGCATAGATCTGACACTTATAACAAGTTCTCGAGTGGTGGTGATAATTTGTTTCCATGGTCGACCAATAGTAACCTGCTCTCAAGATTTTCTTAGCCATAATATGTCCACTGGAGTGATTACCAAAGATGCCTTCATGCATATCCTCCATAATATTATCTTCCTCCTTCTTGTCTACACAGTAAAGCAAAGTTGAATCATGATCAAGCTTGTACAAGATCCCATTTCTCAAGAAGAAATTAGCTGAGAATCTTTGTAGGAATTTCTTGTCATTGATCGATGCCCCTTCTGGGTATTCTTGAGCTTCAAGGTACATTTTTACTTCATGAAACCAAGTTTTTTTCCTACTTCCTCGGTGTCAATTTTGTACCAATGTACTGGTTCGTCAAATCTTTCAATGGTAACTCTGGGAGCCTCATTGTCCCATATGACCTTGAACATGGATGACATGGTAGCTAATGCGTCTGCCAAGTGATTCTCTTCTCTTGGGATATGCTCAAAAGTAATCTCTTCGAAGTACATAATCAAAGTAAGCACATGTTCTCGATAAGGGATAAGATTCAGATGCTTTGTATCCCATTCTCTGTTAACTTGACTGATTACCGAGGCTGAATCTCCATATACACTCAGTAATTTGATTCTCAGGTTAATAACAACTTTAATACTCATGATGCACACTTCATATACAGCCATATTATTGGTGCAGTCAAAACAAAGTCTGGCGATGAAAGGTGTATGACAGCCTTGAGGAGAGATAATTACAAAACCGATCCCATTGCCAAGTGCGTTAGAAGCCCCATCAAAAACCATAGTCCATCAGGATCCTGGCTCAGGTCCTTCATACGGTCCAGGTTCTTCACAATCTGTAACTAGTATAATATTCTCATCCGGGAATTCAAAGTTCATAGATTGGTAGGCGTCTATAGCTTGATGTGCCAAATGATCTTCCAGTACACTTACGTTGATTACTTTTTGAGTGGTGTGTTAAATGTCGTATTTTGTTAAGACCATTTGCCATCGGGCTATTCTTCCAGAGAGAGCTGGCTTCTCGAATATGTACTTGATGAGATCCATTTTAGAGATCAATAAAGTAGTATGAGTCAACATATATTGTCTTAGTCGGAGAGCAGTCCATGCCAAAGTGCAACAAGTTTTCTTGAGCAGTGAATATCATGTTTCACAATTGGTAAACTTTTTGCTAAGGTAGTATATTGCATGCTCTTTTCGACCATACTCGTCATGCTGCCCCAATACACACCCCGTTGAAATCTCTAGCACTATTAGGTACATGATTAGAAGTCTTCCTTCAACTGGTGGCATCAAAATCAGAGGTTCTTGTAAGTACTCCTTGATTTTATCAAAGGCCATTTGGCAGTCGTCATTCCATTTTACTACTTGATCTTTCTTCAGCAGCTTAAAGATCGGCTCACAAGTAGCGGTCAAACAAGAAATGAATCGAGTAATGTAATTCAGTCGGCCTAAGAAACCTCTGACCTCCTTCTCAGTGCGGGGAGCCGAAATTTCTTGAATGGATTTAACTTTTGTGGGATCAACTTCAATACCTTTACCACTGACAACGAAACCCAGGAGTTTATCGGGCCTCATCCAAAAGATGCATTTGTTCGGATTCAACCTTAACTTGTACTTCTTCAGCCTTTCAAATAACTTATGTAGATGATCAAGATGTTCTTCTTCAGTCTGTTATCTTTCTATCATGTCTTTGACATAGACTTCTATCTCATGATGAATCATGTCATGGAATAAGACTACCATGGCATATTGATAAGTTGCCCCAGCGTTCTTCAACTCAAAAGGCATGACCTTGTAACAGAAGGTGCCCCACTGTGTGACGAAGGTAGTTTTCTCCATGTCTTCAGGCGCCATCTTGATCTGATTATATCCAGAGAAACCATCCATGAAGGAGAATACCTTGTGTTGAGCAGTGTTGTCGACAAAGACGACAATATATGGAAATGGGAAGTCATCTTTGGGGCTTGCCCTGTTCAGATTCCTGTAATCCGTACACATACGTACCTTTCCATCTTTCTTTGGTACCGGAACAACATTAGCAACCCATTGAGGATATGATGTCACTGCTAAGAATCCTGCATGGAATTATTTTATAACCTAGCCTTGATCTTCTCTGACATCTCGGGACGCATGTGACGAACCTCATGCTTAATTGGAGAACAACCATCTTTCATTAGCAAACGGTGAACCATAATATCTATATAGAGCCCTGGCATGTCTTTGTATGACCAATCAAATACCTCAACATAATCATGCAACATCTGAATCAATCAGTTCTTGACATTGTCCTCTAAGTTGGCGCCTATCTTTATGTCTTTTTTGTCTGTCTCAGAACCCAAGTTTACCACTTCGACCGACTCTTCATGTGGTTGGATAGCCTTTTCTTCTTGTATTAAGAGTCTGGCATGTTCTCTAGGTATTTCATAATCTTCCTCACCTTTGTCCTCGGCTTGGTAGATTGGATTTTCAAAGTCATAAGCCGCAATAGCATAATCATTATGAACGAGATCCAGAGTGGATGGGGATCTACAATGTAGTGTGTGGGTGTGTGTAAGAACACATAGCTATTTGAAAGTTCAATAAAGTAAAATAAAGACATAGAGCACAAAATTTGAATGCAAAACATCCAATGTTTTCATTAAGTGAAAATATGACATATGAAATGACAACCCTTAACAAACGAACCATTATGCCCCGGGCAAGACACAAGGTTTAAAGTCATTGTTTTAAAATAAATTACATAACCAAACTTCTTAAAGAAATAAAACAGAAATAGTTATTACTCCTGGATGAAGGAGATAGGGAAAATGTCTTCTTCTTTCCAATTGTTAAGTCCATCACCAATGGTTGGGAATATCCAACTGTCGAAATCACCATCACTGTCAGCATCCTCTATAACGTTGACTCTGTTATTGCTAATATGGAATGGAGGTCTTCTAGCATGTCCGTGATGAATAGCCCTCTGACCCTCGACAGTAAAGTCCAAACCAAACTTATCAAATTTGTAGGGGATATCAGGAAGCTGACTCCAAATTGTACAACCACCTTCTTTATAGTTGCTTTGGCATCCTTCAAGGAGCCATCTTGTGCAGAACCATGGTAGTCTTTGGAATGGCAGAAACATCTTCAACAAGATTTGGGGAAATCACTTCAAAAGTTTGGCAGGGAGTCTCAATGAATTCACCGCTCATTTCTATGTATCAGAATGAATTCAGGTTGCTGACCATGTACTCCTCATCTCCACATACAGTAACAATATTCCCTTTCACAAGATATTTTAATTTTTGGTGCAAGGTGGAGGTAACAACTCCTGCTCCATGGATCTAGGGGCATCCTAACAGACAAGAATAAGCTGGATGGATGTCTATTACATAGAAGGTGGATTCAAATATTTGTGAACCTACTTTGATCGGGAGGTCTACTTCTCCATGTACCATTCTTTTTGATCCGTCAAAGGCTCGAACTATGGTGTCTCTAGGTGTCAGCATGACCCCTTCACAATCTAGTCTGTCAAGAGTTCCCTTTGGCAGAACATTCAGAGAAGAGCCAGTATCAACTAACACATGAGCTAGGGTAATGCCCCTGCATTCAATGGAGACATACAAAGCCCTATTATGATTCCTCCCCTCCAGAGTCAGGTCAGCATCAGAGAAACCTAATCCATTATAAGTCGTTAATCTAGAAACATAACTTCCAAATTGATCAGCAGAAATTTCTTACGGTACATGAGCAGTCTTTTCAAAAATTTCTCAAAGCTTGCACATGGGCTTCAGAACATAGTAGTAAAGATAGCATGGAGATTTTGGATAGGGCCTGCCCCAATTGTTCAACTATTTTGTAATCTCTTCTACTAATGATCTTCAAAACCTCTTCCATCTCTTATCCAGAGGTGTCTTTGATTGTAGCTTCTTTTGGTGCCTCCATCCGGGCACGCTTTATCATTGGCTTTTTACCTCGAGCTTCGGCAGTTGTCTTAGTAACTATAACTTGAACATGTGGAGATATTTCTAGAGAGAAGATCCTTACTCTTCTTGTACTTTTACTGGTCCCCACAATATTGTCAATATTGGGATCAAACTCTTCATCATCTTCATCAGACAACTCTTGTTTAATGCCGTGTAATAGACGTCAGACCCATAATTCCATGAAATAACATTTTCCGAGGAATATGGGATGGGCCCAGGTTTTTTAATGATTAAGGGAGAAGATTTTGGAGTGGCAGTAATCCTTACAGGATCCTTAGAAGTGATCTTGAAAGGAGTACCAGATATGACAGGTAAATCTCGACACAAATTCTCAACATGCGGAATTTTCTCAATTAGAATTACATGTTCATCCATCAGGCGTTGAATGCCTTCCTTCAGCAATAACATTCTTTAACACAACCCTGAAATAAACTGACTTGTAGCAAATTCTTCTTGACAGTTGAGAGAGGAGTAACCACATCACTTACGGAGGTAACATACAAAACATCTTCAATAGCACTTATGCCTTTGTCATGATTTGGCATAGGAGTAGTAATCAAGCTTGGAGTCTCATGAGGGTCGAATTCAATTTCCTTATTGTCAATCATGTCTTGGATTTTGTTTTTTAGGGCCCAGCAGGTGTTGGTGTCGTGTCCAGGACTGTTCAAATGATAGGCACACCTAGCATTGGGGTTATACTTTAGAGAAGATGTGTTAAGATTAGGAGGAGGATCCCAGAGTGTTATGAGATTAGCCTTTAACAAATGTTGCAATGCTTGAGCCAATGGAATATTAATATTGGTAAATTTCCTCCTCGGAGCGTCTGACCTACGCTGGTTTCCCTATTGTGATTGTTGAACAGGCGCCAAATTAGAGATAAATACTGCTCCCACAGACTGATAGCAGTCATTTTTACTACAGCTTTTCTGGCCATGGACAACATTGGTTTCTTTCTTATTAATGAATGGCTTCTTCACAACATTAGAGGATGTAGCCATTGGAATCTTCCCACTCTTGATACCACTTTCAACTCGTTCGCCAGTCAGAGTCAGCTCAGTAAACCCTAATGAAGAACTATCAATCAGCAAATTAAAGAATGGACCCGTCGGAGTGCCCATGAACATATCCACCAATTCCAGGTCAGTCAAAGGAGGTTGTACCCTTCCATCCAGGTTCCTCCATTTTTGTGCATACTCCTTGAACCCTTCATTCGAGCCTATGGACATGTTTTGCAACTGCACACGAGTCGGCGCCAGGTCAGCATTATATTGATACTGCTTGTAGAAAGAAGCAACCAAGTCTTCCCATGTGTGAATGTTGGTTCCTTCCAGCTGATAGAACCATTCAAGTTGAGTACCGGATAAGCTTTCTTGAAAGAAATGGATCCATATTTTTTGATCAGCAATATGAGGTTGGATTTTTTGAACGTACGACCTCAGATGAAGTTTGAGACAAGAGACCCCTTCATATTTAGCAAAGATATGGATCTTGAATTTGTGAGGGATGACCAACCCCAGGATCAGACCTAGCTCTCCAAAATCCAATCTAGGAACTTTCTGGATTTCCACAGCTTTTAGTCCATCTTCCAACTACTTGTACTTGTCATCTACAGGAGGACATTGTTCGTCAGAGTAGTCTTCATATTCGGAACCCTGATTGTTTCTATCTTCACCCCTGACACTTCTGCCATCCTCGTCTTGGTTGTCTTCTTCCTTAGAGGAAACATCATTCACTCGAACTGGTTAAGCAAGACCTTTGAATCTTCTCCCCATGTTAAGGATAACAACCCGCTTCTTAGTCTTCTTTTTTGTGGTGAGGAGCGCCATCATCTCTTGTTGCCCTTTGGTCAGATTCGTGAGGGTCTCTTGAAATTATGCATGTTGAGTTTGGAGATCCTTTATAGTTTTTTCGAGAGCCATCTTATACTAAAATAAATAGTAAATAGATGAGGAAACCTTTATCGAAAAACCTCCTTAAGAAATGATGCATGATATGTGGATGCAATGTTTTCAAGGACTTTTAAGAAATTTAAATTTGCTAGCCAGAAAGGGAACAAAAACAAAGATTGCATTAATAAGTTCAAAATTACAATTGCCTTTTAGGCTTACAATGAAAAGCAAAAGGGTCTCAAAGAGACAACAATATGAACTTCTAAAACCTAAGACTCAAGTCTTCGACATACGTTTCTTCTTTATGTCGATGTATGCATTAAGAATTTGCTCCTCGTGAAGTTGCTTTTTGAGCTCCAACACTTTCTTCTCGCTTGTGTAGAATTGATATTCAAAGGTGTCTCATTCTTCCTTGAGTTGAATCCAAGACTTCTGCAATTCTCCGAGGTCAGTAGGCATGTCCGGATGGAGGATGATGTGAGAAATGTATCCTTCGATAACAGGCTCTAAGACCACCGGTAGAATAGCTGGATATGGAATCATAAGATTTTGAGCGCGAGCTCGTACCCATTTGAGATAAGGCTTTAAAGGGATAGGATTATTTTTGTCCTAAATTTTTGCTATCAACCTTGTTTACCATGCCCTAAGCACGTATAAACCTTTGACGATAACCTTGGAAATCGTTCTCGTAGTCGAACATAATACCCTGGATAAATGCATCATGTGGACCATCTCTTCGAGCACAACCAAATTATCGTAGAGCCAGAGAAGGGTTGTAATTAATACCTCCCCTAATACCAAGGAGTGGAACATTAGGTAATTTCTTGCATCGATCAATTATAGTAACATCTTCCAAAGATCGGGAACACCAATAGGTATCTGAATGAGAGAGCGACATCATCTTTTGAGACCACCTCGGACCTTGTTCATTCTTCAATACTGATCGAGGAAGGTGTGAAATAAACCACCTATATAGCAAAGGTATGAAACACATAAGAATCCCTCGCTTCCTCATAGTATGAGTGTGAAGAGAATGCAAAATGTCTCCGAGCAAGGTAGGCACAGGGTTACGATAGATAAATATCTTGATGGCATTCACATATATGAGTTGGTCTGGATTAGAGAATACAACCAACCCATAGATTAGCAAAGTCAAAATTTCTTCGAAAGCTTGAAAACTCATAGCATCCAAAAAAAGTCGAGCCTACTCTAACAGAAACTTAGCTAAAAAACCCTTAACTCCACTCCTTGTTTCCCAATTTGATACAATGTCGGACCGCTTCAGATGTAAGGCTGATGCAATTTCTTCTGGTTGTGGCTCTTTCTCTAAACCGATGAAAGGTGTTTGATTAAGATCACACTCCTAGTAATTGAGAAAATTCCTCCATTGTGGGTACCAACTGATAATCGGGAAAAGTGAATCAGTGATGTACAGGGTCAAAGAACTGGAACAGAACACTCATCATGTCTTCTTCAAAACCCGAGGTAACCAAACTGAGTAGTCGACCATGCCTTTTGATGAATGGAGAAATTTTGGGAACCCTTGAAACTAACTCCTTAAGTTAAGAAGGTATCCTCGCAAAACTGATTCAGATAGTGTTTCTGCAAATGGAAGCCATAACCTACAAAACAGAACAAAGATAAATCCCTAGGTCCTTAAAATGGTTAGTGAAAATGATACGGTATGATGTCAAGATGTTAGGATGTGATGTTCAAATAATTAATAAAACACAAATAAGAAACACAAAGCCTTAGGTTTAATCTTGCATGGAGTTTATAGGTAAGTACCCTCTTGAAGTTTTAGTTGGCTTAACCCGTCCTAAAAGAAGTAACCGGGTTCTAGGAGGCTCAAAATCACTGATCTTTCTCTCGGGCATTATTTCAGCACAAGCATCTAAATTATGATGGAAATATCCCGAAAGTCCAATCTCAATGAGTGTAGTATCGAGTATCAACCAACTTTAGTCTGCACGAAAGCCAGCTATCTCACTACTTTCTAATGGCTAAGTTGTGTCAACTAAGGTTCTACGTTCAGTTAGTTCTTATGACACCACGCGGCAGCCCAACATTCTCCTTAACTTACTCAAGGGACACTAGCATAAAATAATATGTCGCACTAACGTAGCCATCATTTCATCCATATCGGTCTATGTCGTATAGTTTCCACGATTTATTGCTACTTACCTAAAATGCCCCTAGATCTGGGTATAGGATCTATACAAGAAACAAACCCAAGCATATCCCGAATAAAAAAGCTTACAAGGAAAACAAGTAAAGAAATAAAGGTGATCTAGCTCTTAAGGTAACCCCACTTTTAGTTTAGTGTCCCCAACAGGGTCTCCAGTTCTGTAATACGGTGGGAGAACTGCCTTTTGAGTTTGCCATTTTATCCTAAATGTTGTGGATAGTAAGAGTCGCCACCGACTTTTCATTTATCCAATAAAGCAAAGAGTGAAAAAAAACAGGAAAGACCTTTGAGAATATTCTTCAGTTCGGGGGGTAGGTTATGAAAATGGAAGGTGTTAGCACTCTTTTCATCTGTAGTTATCTATGGGCTCTTAATTGCTAGCTCACTTTGTAAATTTGCTTTGTGTTGTGTGTTTTGAAAATATTTTGAAGATGCCTAAGTACGAAAATTTTGTAATGATTCTCGTATCGTTGAGAATGTATACAAAATGTTTGTTTTTTTGAAAATATTTTGAAAGTGTCTAAGTGTTGTTTTGTAAAATGTTTTGAAAATTACAATGTAAGTCAATTTAATTTATAATAACCCTTGTATTAGTCCTCAAGAGTATTTATAAAGCATTTTGAAAGTAGTTATTTTGAAAATGTGAGGTGTGAAGATTGTTTTAATTTGTGAGCAAGCGATTACGAGCGATCTACCTACTCAATGGTCTTTGTTCTTTTCTTCCTACTTTAGGTAGTGCTATCCTACCATTAGGTGGTAGGAAGCCCTATCATTGGATGTGAGGGACAGTCGTGGGTCATCGTACAATTGTAGAAGGCAACTTGTAAGATACTTTAGCAATTGTCGTAAGGGACTAAGATCGTTTACCTAAGGCAACATCGAAGGGTCATCGAGAGACTACGATCTTTTTAATCGAGGGTCTTTTGCTAAAGTATCTCACTTTCGAGGGAGATGACTATTTTTATCTGAGGCAACAAGTGACGTTATCCTAGAGGTACGTGTATGCGAAGTGTTTTGATTTCAATTACTTTTTGTCTTTGAGATTAGGTTTTCTAAGGTTTGCTTTTAGTCATGTCATACAAACCCTAATTACTAACAGTAATAAGAAAAGCAGTAAATTGCGGAAATTAAATGTTCTACGCTATTACAAGACTTTGAGAATAGGGGTACAAATTTGTGAATGGGGATGAAATGTAAATGAGTCCTAATTAAGGCTACTATAAACTTTGAGCATTTACAATATTGGAACATATTAATGCGAAGGTAAAGTGCGCGAAGGTAGTGAAAAGGGAAAAAAGGTTTTAAGAAAACCTAAAAATATTTCTAAATGTTTTAAGAAAATATTTGGTTGTTTCTTTGTTTAGAAAATATTTGAAATGTGAAAAAAAAATTAGACCTAATTTATAATTAATTTACAATCTAATTATTAAAAATAAAGTATGATTAAATTAATTAATTTTTAATTATAAAAATTAAATTAATCAATTAAAACCTAAACAAAATCTAAGTATCTAAAAAATATTTTTGTATTTGTTTTTTTGTTTACAAAAATAATTGAAGTATAAAAACCTAGTCTTAATAAAATAAAATCAAGGTGATTAAAATAAAATAATTTTTATTTGTCAAAAATTAAAAATAGATAATTAAAACCTAAATCTAATTTTGTTTATCAATTTAAAGATTTTTTCTGTTAAAAAAGAAATTAGAAACGAAAATTAATTAAAATAAAATAATAAAAAAAAGAAATAAAATAGGCCTACAATAACAAGTAATAAATGGGGGTGAGAAATAGCAAAAATGGAAAGGCCCTAACTCCTCAAGCCCATCGCCTGTTTGATTCAGTGGGGATGGCCTTCTGAGATGCATCATGGACATGCGTCTTGGTGCATTGAATTTGTCTTGGATTAGATCTAATGGTGATGAGATGAAGGCATATGATGGACTCATGGAAGCTTGATGCGCTAGATCTGCAAGAAATATACGAAAAAACCTAAAAGGGTAGCGCTGGGGCTCGAACCTAAGTCCCTATAGTAACAAGCGTGCACTTTAACCACGGGGGTGGTGATACATTTGTTAGTTTTAACGTGAATCGTTTAATATATTATGAACTCGTTTATGAGAGTTTGAAGATGCAACTTCATCTTCTACGCGCGACCATCAACAACAACAACAACAAAAAATTTGAAAATGCTAACTCCTTCGTTTCTCAATTATTTAAACAACTGTAAACACCAAACTTGTTCTAAATCTCAACACAAATTCAAACATGTAAGTAACTTAAGCTAACACTCAAAGATTAAAGTGAATTTCTGTTGGTACCAAACTGAACCCTAATTTCTCAGAAACTTCAAATCCAAAATTCACATCACATAGTCAACATAAATGAAAACTAAGGACATGGTTAGTTTCAGGGCATTGATATCTACATTTTTGCTTTAGAAAATAAATGCAAATGATGCTTGTATAGAGATTTCAAAGTTTAGAAAACTTACCTCTGAAGTGAGAATCGAGTTTGGAGTTAGAGCACTTTTGGAGGTGTTAGGATGATCTGGATAGCTTCACCTAACTTCCAGGAAGCTTTTGCAATGCTTACTTTGTGCTGAAAGTGTCTGAATCACTCCAATAAAGTCCAGTTGTAAAGCTCTGTTTTTGAGTTTTGAAGATGACAAAGATGGTGTTACAATGATGAAACATGTCTTTGGATGAGTTCCATATGAGTTATAGAAGCTTTGTAAATTATTTAGTGTGAAAACGCACGAGTGGATTGAGTGTTTGGTGTTCAAGGTCAGAAGTTGCAACAATGGAGATTTATATGTAGCTTCTGATCTTGAGAGGTTTTTTTGAGGTTGTGAATTCCCGTGTTAGCTTGCAAATACTTCCTCTATTTATAGGCAAGAGGTTTGAGGGCCAAAGTTGACCAGGTTTGCAAGATCAGATGTTATGGCTTGGTTGCTTAGTTATGAAGAAAACTTGAAGATCATGGTTCCATTGCCTTGTACCTTGTCTCATAGAGTGGTTAGACACTTTAAACATGTTCCTATGAGTTTTTTAGGTTGAGTGTGATCATAACAAACAAGTTAGAGACTCAAGAAGTTGACTTTGTATTTAAAGTGATCTTTATGCAAATAGATATGGAGCTTTTTGCAATTTTATCCAAAAATGGTATGATCAAGTGGATAAAGCTTCAAATCCTTGTGTAATGCACCATAATTTCGTGTAAATATCTGATTATGTGGAGATTTAGAAGCAACATGGCCTGAAAAGTGATATTGCATGGTAAGTTTATGAGATTTGGTTATAAACTTGTCACATAATGACCTATAATTCAAGAATGGATGCTCAACTTCATCTCTTCGAATCTCCTAGCTCAAGCATGATAAAATTATGTTCTAAGACATTTTGGAAAGCTTGAAACATTGTCTACAACTTTCATGTTGTGAGTTTTGGCTAAATCAAATGGGAACTTGGTGGAATATGTCCATGAAGTTGGGATAAAAATCTGACCAAAACTTGTAAAAAAATTTCTAAGTGTTGGATAAAAACATCATAACTTCATGAACTTATATCTCTTAAATTAAGCACTTTTTGAGGATCATCCCACATTAACAAAATTCTAGAATTCATCAAACCTTATAACTTTCACGTTGAAAGTTTTCCTTGAATCAACTTGTATCTTGAGGAAACTTACTTGTGAAGTTAGGGTTTTTGTTAGGAATAAAAACACTTAGAATTTTTTTAAGTGTTTAGAAAATTTTCCAAATTTGACATTTATTGACTTTTTTATTTCTTGTTGATCAAGTTTGATAGATTTTAATATCTTGATGATTCTTGACTTTTGAATTCCAATGTTGACCAAAAAGTTAAAGTTTGACTTTTAAGTGATTGTTGACTTTTCATCACTTGATTTAATTCTTTCAACTATCAATCACTTGCATCTTTGGAAATGTTTAGAACCATGTAATTAGGTAAAGATGTTGTATTTGAGTCCTTGAGATTATTCTTCAAGCCATTAGGTCATGCACTAGGCCAAAAGTTAATGATCATCTTCAGTCAAACCTTATAACTTTCACGTTGAAAGTTTTCCTTGAATCAACTTGTATCTTGAGGAAACTTACTTGTGAAGTTAGGGTTTTTGTTAGGAATAAAAACACTTAGAATTTTTTTAAGTGTTTAGAAAATTTTCCAAATTTGACATTTATTGACTTTTTTATTTCTTGTTGATCAAGTTTGATAGATTTTAATATCTTGATGATTCTTGACTTTTGAATTCCAATGTTGACCAAAAAGTTAAAGTTTGACTTTTAAGTGATTGTTGACTTTTCATCACTTGATTTAATTCTTACAACTATCAATCACTTGCATCTTTGGAAATGTTTAGAACCATGTAATTAGGTAAAGATGTTGTATTTGAGTCCTTGAGATTATTCTTCAAGCCATTAGGTCATGCACTAGGCCAAAAGTTAATGATCATCTTTAGTCAAAACCCTAATTTTGGCAATTTTTGCCCTTTGATGATTTAAGGGATTTCATTGAGGAATCATGGTCAACCCTTGATTAAATGATGAATATAACCTCAAAATTTTTATTTTGATAAAAAATCTTGAAGTTTGACTGTATGTTTGACCATAATTGACTTTTTACCCAATGCTGTTGATTTTCAGTCATCTGAGCAATTGACTGGGCAAATTTGTGATGCAAGGCTTGAAACTTGACATAAGCATTATTGAGGACCTATGATGAACTATGAAAGTCACTTGAGGAATTGGATGCCCAATTTTACTTGATAAAACTCAAACCTTAGTTATAAGTCAATGTTTACGAGGAGGTTTGACCAGTCAATTCTTGAGTAGCTTGGAGTATTTGAGAATCTTAGAAGAATGTCTTGAAGAAAATGGGAGGGGAAATTTTAGGGTACAACACTAGGCCTATCCTGAGCCTATGTAGGCTTGGTCGTAGCCTAAGCCTATGTAGGCTAGGCCGTAGGCCCCTATATCAGCCTGGCCTATTTTCACCCCTAAACTTGGATAACTGAATGTGTCTCTTCATATTTATTGCATTCTATATTCTTTCACAGTTCAATCAAATAATTTTCAAAAGGGGAATATTTTCTTAAAATCCAATCCACCCCCCCCCCCCCCTTTCTTGTGTTTTTCTCTACCTTCAATTGGTATCAGATCTTGGTTTTGTTATTGATTTTTGAATCAAACACTTAATCGTGTAGAGAGATCCAACAAGATAAAAACTATGAACACTATAGATTGAAATGAAAGAAACAAGGATCCTTTCAAACATTCAGATTTATCAAAAAGCTTCAAGGCTCTAAAAAGAATTTCAGAATTATAAAGAATAAGATGCATCTGAAGATATTTTGTCAACCTTCAGCTGAGAAAATTGGAAGAAGAAATCATCAAGTCATAACCAGGTTTGCATTTTATCATTTTTTCTGACAGTCTTGACCAGATTCTTCTACCAGTTAGAAGTTGTCTTGTTAAGAAAAAGTCTTTATCTTCAGTCCAAAATATTAATTACTTTTTTTATTCCTTTGCACATCTCTCTTCATTTCCTTGGCTCTATGCAATAAATTCTATCATCTGAAACATTTAGGATTATATATGTCTGTCCGTTTTGAATTTATGGATTTTTTAATTAATGTGACTAACATACTTGGTAAAACAATGCGTTATTGGAAATAGGAAATGTTAGCACGATATACCTCTCTATATTCTAGGGTATGTTCCTTCTCTTTCTATCAACTTAAAACTCATCATCTCACTCCTTCTACAAGTCTTCATTTATTCCGGTATCAGTTTTAATATCTCTTGTTAACGTTTTGTCGTACCCCAAATTTGCCCTACCCGTACAATCACATTTTAAGGTTAAAAATAGAAGAAAAATATTTTGATTAAGGATGGTACAACAATATCTGATGACCCATCTTAAGAATCCAAGTCAATAGAGGCGTGTATCTTAATTCAAGGGAGTGGGGCTTTCTAAATCAGAAAGGACCCATATGCCCGTAGGCTCATTCGTGAAGCATGTTGGCCAATGTCCCATGAGATTCAAATATTAGAACTAATTCAAAAGGAAATTAAGATCCTATTTATAAGAGTCCATTTAAGTGTTATTGTTGTTAGTAAAAAGAAGAGGTGAAACTTCAATTTAAAGATCAGTAGAATTCATATTGATCCATTTTCGTTTTAGTTGTTGAATAGCAAAAGGTGGGGTGAGTTTGGAAACCGCAAGCCCATTTAGTTTGGCCCATTTCTTTTGGGGACTAGAATAGTAAGAGGAGGGGTATGGTTATACACTGTAGGCCCATTGAGATTGTTAATTAGCCCATCTAACATTTTTACTACTATATTATTTTTGGAGAAAATTATTATTAAAAAATTTTCTATCATTATTTTAATAAAAATATCTTTATTTGCAAATTATTAAAAGATTTAATTATTATAATCTATTATTTTATATATAACTAGTTTTTAAAAGTTTTTTGTAAAAATCTAATGTCTATGAAAAATCTGTTACAAGGCCTATTAGGCCCAATCCGTACAAAAAAGAGTGTTGTTACAAAAGAAAATCGTTACTGGGAAACTTGAAGCCCAAAGCACTTAAGAAACGCGTGCTATGTAAAAAAGAAGAAGAAAGAATGTACAGTGCGAAGCCCAAAAACAATTACTGTATCAATCAGAAGAAAAATGCGTGTTTTTTATCAAACTATTTATTACTGTATAAATCAAATCCAAAATTAAGTAAATCTTCATTACAGTTTGAATATAAATGTGCATAATAAAACAGAACAAATCAAATAATACAAAATCAGTGATTATTGCAAATACAAACAGAATCGAATCTCTATACAAAATGAAATCAAATCACAAAATCAACCACAATTCAAATTAATTAGATATTACAGCATGTATTTCAAATCAATTAAAATAAAATTAAAATCCCTAAATTTGTTCTAAATTCCTAATCTAAGCCCTAAATAATTTGTAACAACAATTCCTAATTGCTTCAAATAGAACCCTATAAATACATGAACGAGGAGAAGAGAAAGGGGAAGAATTTTTTGAACCAAGGAAGGACGAAAAAAAAACACGACCTTGTTGTTGAAGACCGAAGAAAGAGGCGAGTATGGTTTCAATATCTGAAACCCTAATCGCATAATCACCCCACAACTGTCTCAACCTTCCATCGCCGCTCTCTTCGAGCACCACCAAGTCCTGCAAATCAGAAAAGAGAAGGAGATCAGAATCGGTTCGAAGCGGAATCGAAATACGGAAACGCGAAAGGGGTAAATAGACTTAGCTTGCTTTTTTTCTGTTGTTGTTTTTGTATTTGGTCAGTTTACGGTGGGGAATAAGGCTTAGGATGGGCGTCGTCGCGGGGGGGGGGGGGGGGGGGGGGGGGGTTAGTTCTGGACTTAGGGTTAGAGAGGAGAAAAGGGTTTGTAAGGAAGGAGAGAGAGAAAACAAGGAGGACTAAATGAAGAATGAGATGGAAATGAAAAACAATATTTTGTATTCTGTTGTTATTCAGTACACGCGTGATTACTGTAGTTAATGTGTTCCCTCAATTACATCAGTATGATCGCCATCAGACGGCCATAAGGCCAAGTCCCACTTTAAGCACAATACACCCTCACACACACTATCGATCAGGCCCTCTTACATGTGTAACGGGCCAAATCCAATTCTTTTTCGCACCCCCCTTTGCCAATAGTTACTCAACTGAAGCCAATACTACACCCCTACCTCTGGACCCAATTCAATATCTGAACTTGGGCCCAGTTTCTTAACACACACCCTATTCATTAGTTGTAAAAACATACCCCCAGGCTTATTGGGCCTGAATTCAATATTTGAATTCATGCCCTGACTTCTCACACCATCGTCTTTTACTACTTAACTAAAAAACGCACCCCCTGACTAATTTCAATATTTTCTATTTTTTTATTTTCTTATTTTCTATGTTTTCTTTTTTTATATATTCTTTATTTATTATTCTTATTATTCCCTTTTTATAATAATTATTATTATTATTATTAATACTAATTTTTATTTTCACATAGTATTATACTTATTATCATTTAAATAAATTATTTTATTTAGAAACTCATGTATATATTTTTATATTATTGCATTAAAATATTTTTAAATCATGCATTAATTAAGAAATTTTGCAATTAATGTGATTAAAATATATCTAACAAACATTAAATCTATTTTTTTGCAATAAACTAATCTAAACAACTAATTTTTGCTAAAGGGTTCCAAATATATTTTGACTAATCACGCATTTAGTCCAAAATTCCGCTATCTTTACATCCGGTCAAAATGTGAGGCAATTCAAAACAATTTTGCAACCCCTAAAAAACACAAACTCATACGAACTACGAATTGGGACTCTGATTCCTCATAAGAGGATACGTAAGCATACAACTAAAATCGTGGCGAGTTCCCCTATTAAAAATTAAAACCCCGATTTTACCTAAGACCTAAATCTAAACCTGGTATCCTTAAGAATAAGGTAAATGAATGGTTCCTAACACCTTCCTTTCGTCTAAAGAAGTTTGAAACTTAGAATCTCTGTCTTGCGAATTAGGGTTTCCTATTAGGTGCCCTTCCTTAGGATGAAAACTAGTTGTGGCGACTCTTGATTTTAAATTCAATTGCAACACGTTTCATATATTTTCACCAAATAATATCTTTTTTCTATTCATCTATTTAAGATCCTTTTGGTTCATTTTTCTGTCATCCATACTTCCCTTAACCAAATATTTTTTTCTCCGTATGGCTTCAAAAACATTCCATGGTTTTGAAGAAATCCTTAAAGTTATCTATGAACATTGTCCGTTCTTTTCTCGGCCAATCAGTGATGATCTCAGTTTTATACAATGTATCACTATGCAAATGTGGTCCAACTACATTGCTATGGTGCAAGGGCCCATTTACCCTTATCTAATCAAACATTTTTGGCTATATGCATTTGTTGATGATTCATCCATTTCTTCAACTATTTTTGATAATACCATCACCATCACTCCAGTATCTATTGCAACTGCAATTGGGTGTAATTAAGATAGAACCACTGTTGAAGCTTTTCCAAACACATAATTCACCGTGGAAAGACTCAACACCATCCACTACACCTCTGAGAAATACGAACCAAACAATCTTGAGAATCTTACCTTAATTGCCATTATTCGGTTTTAGCTCTTATTATCTAACCTTCGTCCTAGAGGAATAAACCAATATTTCTTAGCCTATGAAGACATAGTTCTTATCTATTTCCTTATGAATAATTTTAAAGTCAACCTTCCTCAATCCATTTTCAGCTATCTAAGGGATTCGATCGCTGCTTCAAGAAATCATCATCAGTCCTTCATTCTATTTGGAAGAGTTCTCTCTGCTCTCTTTTCCACAACTGGGATAGTTGAAGCAGTTCACCAAAATGGACCTGAAGATACACTTGAAGAATATAGATGTGATGCCTTTAGGTTTTAATTGTGTATTTCTTCTGTTTGTCAACTATGTTATGTTTTTAAGTCATTTAGTTCTTACATAATAAAACTTTTCCCTGTTTTAAATTTTTTTATTTGAGTAAAATTTGTTATTTCATAAATTTATCTGATTTATTCTCCTCATGAAGTTTTCTTTCAATTAAATTTGAAATTGCTCTCAGTAAAATTCTTGTACTATCAATAAGTTTTCTTCTTATTGCTTTTTGATTCTTAATCAAGCAAATAATGAAACATCTTTAAATTAATCAGAGACATTGATTAGCATATTTTATATTCTTTCACGTTTCTTCTGTCGCTTTGTTTTTTCTCTCTCACTTAGAATCATGTGAATTAAAGCTGTCATTTTGTCTTCTCAGTCATTTATTGTAGCGTCTTCCTAGTCTGGTTACCTTACATAAGGAAATAATTTCTCATGTTGTTCACATCTTCCCGTTTCCTATTTATTCCCATATTTTTTCTAACTTCATAACCCTCCAAAATCCTTTATCAAAATGTCTTTCACCTCAAACCCAAAAACCTTTCATGGAGATGATGACCTATTGGAAGTTATCAAAGAAAACCATTCAAAACTTTTCGGGGTTGGTCAACACTTTCACCTTAGCATTCATTTTCAAAATTAGAATCACTATCTTTCCATTCTAAAAGGACCCATCTATCCAAATCTTGTAAAAAAACTTTTTGGAAAAATGCTTATGTTTGTCCCAGAGGTATCTCAATCTCTTAATATATATATATATATATATATATATATATATATATATATATATATATATATATATATATATATATATATATATATATATGGTTGGGATGTTTCCTTCAGTTCTGCATGCACTGCTGATGCAATCAAGTGTCCTCGAAGGGGTATCATCATTAGTCGTGCCTCTCTTAGAAGCTTTCCTGATTCAAAGATGATCTCCATCTTTGACGCATCTTCTGAGTTTGATTCTACAAACTCTGAGAATCTTAACCCTTTTGCCAAAGATTGGTTTCGCTTAATCTTTACAAATATTTGTCCTCGTGGTGTTAACAAAAATGTCTTGACAAATGATGATAAGATCTTGATCTTTTGTTTGCTTAAGCTTATTCTGATTAATATTCCTCAAATCATTTTCAATAATATAAAAGATTCTATAACTTCATTTAGAAATTTGAACAAATATTTTATTACCAATGGAAGAATCTTTCTAGAAATGTTCGTTCCAGGGGAGATTGTAAGAATCGTTCGTAGGATTCATGCTGGTCCTAATGATGCCCTGAAAGAATATGTGTGTGAGACGTTTGATGATAAGTGGTTCAATTAGTTGTTAATTCTACTATGTTTTTTATGTATGTTGATTATTATATATGTGTCCTTCTTTTCTGTAATCTATCGTCTCTTAAACTTAATATGTGTTGTCTTATGTCTGCTCTATGTTTAATCCTTGTGCTTTGTATTCTCTCTAATTTTAATGAATTCAAGTTTTTTTATTCTATTGTTTAATCCTATCTCTTCGCATTCTTGTATTCATTTTTTTAAATCAAGTATTTGTTTATCTTTTTGATTATGACAAAAACGGGGAGAAAGAATAATGATTTTGATTAATAAAAATTCTCTAAAAACCCTATGATTCACATGACATTCTAAAATGCTACACTACCTAGAATGTACATGATACAAGAAATTTTCTGTTTGAAACATTATGCTCACACTCTAATAAATCTAGTTCTGGTAAAGAACGACCATGTTTCAAATGTTCTAAGAAAGCAAGGATAATTTGATAAGCTTTAAAGGTTAAACAATAATATATCAGATTCTGAAAGGATAACATTGCTCATAAGCTCTGAAAGATCATAAGTTTATGATTCAGGGGGAGATTGTTTATCTCAGGGGGAGTTTCCAACTCATGTGGATTTTTCTAACTCTTACTTTAATTTACTTATGATTTAACCCTGTAAAATTGTTTCATCAAAATACATGGTTTTGTTATCGTCAAAAAGGGGGAGGTTGTAAGAACAAGATTTGGATCTATATTTAAATCTCTGAGTTTTGATCATAACAAGTATATATTTTTATGAATAACAATTTTAATTCTAATAGTTTCATTGAGTATGCAGATAGATGATTAGAATTCTGGATAGTCTTAATCTAGATATCATCAGAATTACATTACCACTCAAAAGAAGAACCATTGAGTTCTGTTTCTAATGAAACATTTGTAGTTCTACGGAATGATGAATATTCGACAAGAAAAGAGTCTCAATTAGTTTACAAGAAGAAAGAGTTTCTGATAAGCTATTGTTACAAGATCAGAAAAAAAGAGTATACAAGAAACAAGCTTACAACGCAGAAGATCAGAAATGAAGATCTGGTCATTGGAAGAGCTTCTACTTTGATTCTAAAGACAAAGTCAAGACTTTGAACATATGTGAAGAAATATTCTACTCCAAGATCAAAAGTCAAGATTTGCTCATCAGAAGAGTTGTGGCTCATAGTTCTGAAGACAAATTCAAGATTCTGGAGACTCGGAGAACTCATGGAATACTTACTTTCATTCAACATCAGAAGTATTCCATCAGAAGAAATAAAGAAAGGTCTTGTGGACTCACATCTAATAAACATATCAAAGTCCATCAAAAGACAAGATCAAAGTATGATATCTTCTCAAGCTAATCTACTCAATATAAGTAATATTCATTAGAAGATGAATGTCATCAAAAAGACCACTGCACTCAACAGAGGAAATATTGTGACCACTTCTACAGAAACATCAATAGTTCTAATGAATGATAAATGTTCATCAGAATGGGAATCAATACAAATATCAAGAGATCATAATGAAGATATTCAATGACAAATCAAATGTACTGATATAAGTTGTTGCTTTAGAAATCAAACATCAGATATGCAGCTTAGTGTTGTTGCGGTAAAGAGGCAAGCAAAAAGTAAGTTATTAATTTACCGGGTGATATTTAGGTTATATCATATCGTGTCCATAGAGATTGGTGTATTGAAATTCCGTTCAACAAATCTATCGTTAATGAGTTTGGGGGTTAAATGGGTTGTATGGAAAAGGTATCAACAATAAATAAATGTAAACAAAAAATATAAAGGATAGATAACTTATCCGGTATGAATGTACACTACTTGTCACAAACTTAAATCTATCAATCAATTGTACTCAACCTATTGTCTTGTCAAAATCATCATGTACACCACGAGATGTACCCACAACTAAGGTTATGTCTAACGCCAAGTCGCGAGACCAACCATATTACTCTATCGGCAATGTCTTGCACACTACAACAACACGGAGACATTAAGCTTTAGCACTCAATGTGAATATTAGCTCTAAATATATCTCTAGAATCTAGAAACTAATATATATCCATACCTAATCCATATTTGTGAGGTATATATCTATAACAACCCAAATCCAAACATAAAGCAAAAAGATCAAAGAAGACATCAAGATTAATTTGTAAAGCAAGCTTTATACAATACCATGATCAAAAGATATACATATGTTAAAAGTAAATATATAAACAATACCCAAAAAAAGAGAAATATAAAGAGGGGAGAAGATATAAACCACAAATCTTCCGATTTTCTGGTGTCGGTCGAAGAGAAATCTACCTCCAATCATCCATAAGCAAGGCCCTAATGTTGTTTTCTAAGCTAATCTATCAAAAAATGAAGGTTTGATGAGTTGGGAACAAATACCCCAAAATATAACATAAAAAATATGTATTTTGGTCCTTTTAACGTAATTTTGTCGAGGGGACCACACTAAGCAGCACAATCTCGCTAAGCGCGTTCTACTGTCATGAGAAAAAAACTAGCTTTTTGATTTCTCTATAACTTGAGAACCGTAACTCCGATTTATGCCTGGTTCGAAGTGTTGGAAATATTACTCAATTATCTATCTAAAAATTTCTAAATATCAACCAAATTTATAATTTATTATTCTTTGATTTTGAGCCTTATTCGTTGACGAGTTGCTCAAAATTGCGCGTTTGAAGCTGTGTCTTCGACATTTTATTGCTCATGCTCCAAATACGCATCAATACCTATAAAATGAATGGAAAACTATCAAAAGGTAAAAAAATACACAAAAACTAGATTAAATACAATTTATACATAATTATACAAAAAGTGGGGAATTATTCAACGATATTAACATCAAAAAATCGATAAGGGCAACAAAAAGTATATACAAAAATAGCTACAATTTGCACTTATCAAAATCTCCCCAAATTGAACTTGTTTGTCCTCAAACAAAGCCAAACAACTCAAAGAACCAAAAGTAATCAACCAAAATATCATGAATCAACAAGTTCTGAAAACGGAAAATAAATGCAATGGCTCAAATGAAAAATGGTACACACAATGAAACATTCTTACCACTAAACTACGACGATAACATAAAAACAAAATGAATGCTAAATACAAAGAACATGCCAAACATTATAAAACAACACTAGTGCACAAATGAATCACACCTAGTAAAACCAAATGAGAAAAATGAAGAAAACACCAAAGCTGATCCTAGAAGCGTTACACTACGTGTCGTCATTGAAAATATCAAATTTGACAAAGCTTTGGTAGATCTTGGATCAAGCACTAATCTTTTTTTGTTGCCCGTTCTGAATAAGATTGATAAGTTTTGTACCCCAAAATTTACCCTCTCACTTATCAATTATTTTCTCACAAAGATCTCTCTTGGTTCAAGACTAAACTAGGGTTGATCAACTCAAGACACCTCATTAAGCACCGATGACTAAAATTAGGGTTTGAGATTGCCCAAGGATAATTGAAATTTCAATGCCTCATATGACTTTCATGGATCATTATGGACCTCCAAGATTACTCATGTCAAGTTTCAAGCCATGGATCTTTTTGCTCGGTCAATCAAGCAATTGACCTAAAAATCAGCTATATTGGGGAAAAAATCAATTGTGGCCAATTTACAGTCAAAATTCACAATTTTTGATCCACATCAACATTATTAACTCATATGTATCATTTAATCAAGTTTGGACCACAATTCTTCAAGAAATTTGATCAAATCATCAAAAGGGCAAAATGGTCAAAATTAGGGCTTTGACTGAGAAAGGGCAATTTCTGATTTTTGACCTAGAAAATGGTTAATTGGTTTGAGGCATGATCTCAATATTTCAATTGCATTATTTTTACCTAATGGAATGACCCAAAACATTACTCAAGAACAATTGGATTGATAGTGAATTTTCAGTCAACTAATCAAAAGTCAACTGTACACTGAAAAGTCAAACTTTGACTTTTTGGTCAAAATCAAGTGTAAAAGATCACAATTCATCAAAACATGTAAAAATATGAAATTTATTCATCAAGAAATCCAAAAGTCAAGATTTCATTTTGAAAAGTCAAAGTTTTTTAACTTAGAAATTTTTCTAAGTGTTTAAAACTTCATATTTTTTCACAACTTTGAGTACATTTTTCACCATGATGCAAGATGATTCAAAAGAAACTTTAAACATAAAAATTGTAGATATCCATGAGATATACAACATTTCTTTACACAACTTATTCTAAAAGTGCTTGGATATCAAGTTATTATTTCATAAAGTCATGGTCTTGAAATTAAACACTTAGTAAAATTTTGCCCTAGTTTAGGCAGGATTTTGACCTAACTTTATGGAACTTTTTCATATAGTTCCAAGAGAAATTTTCAAAATTGATTCAAAGAGGGTTTTTAGAGCACATTAAAATCTTTCCAAAATGTCAAATAACTCCTTGAGACCATTCTTGAGCAGGGAGAATCGAAGAGAGGAAGTTAGGGTTTTCAAACTTGAATTATAAGTCATTTTTGATGAACACATGAACCAAATCCATGCTAGGCTGCGTAATCCTTGCTTTGCAGGCCTCAAACTTGTTTTTCGCTCCATAATTAAATGTTTACACAACTGCTAGAGCTTTGATCCAAGTAATTGAACTATTATCCAAGTTGTATTTCCATTAATGGCACAAAGTTAACATTGCCATTCTTGTAAAGCAAGCTTTTTGCATAAAGTCCATTCTTGAGACTCTAACTTGTTCCCTTTGATCACACTCCATCCACAAAGTCATAAGCAAGTATTTTTAAAGCATAACCACTCTATCTTAGCAAGTATACAAGGCTTTGAAACTTGAATTTCTTAAAAATCACATGTTATGCATAAACTTGTGATTTTGAATTCTGATCAACAACAAGTCTCCAAACTTGTTGCTTATAAATAGAGTCACTATTTGTGACCTAGGTCACGAGTTCAAGCACCTGAAACACTCCCAAACTCCCTCTAGTCAGAAATTGCACAAAAAACTCCATTGATACACATTTCTGACCTTAAACTTGTATCTCTCATTTCCCTCGTGCGTTTCCCTCAAATTCATTCCTAAAGCTTCTTTACATCAAATACAAACCATCCCTGACCCTGTTTCATAACTGTAACTCCATCTTCATCATCCTCCATAACCAAAAACAGAGGTCTGCAACTTGACTTCTCAAGACCATTCCAGCCATCCATTGCTCAAGCAAACCATTGCATTAGCTTCGTAGGAACTTGAGGAAGCTAACCGGATCATTGCAGCACCTTGAATCAAGCTTATTTGCATTTCACGATTTCCAGTTTTGAGGTATTTTTCTTGAACTTCTATCTTCATATTCAGGCATCATTAGGCTTGCATTTGTAAACATAAAATCTAGACATCATTGCCCTGAAACTATACATGTCCATAGATTTCATTTATTTTGATTGAGCTAGGATAATTTTGAGTTTGAACTTTCTGAAATATTTAGGTCAGAATTTGGTACTTTCAGAAATTCTCATTCATCTTTGATTTATAGTTCATGATATTTATATGGTTGGATTCGTATGAAAAAATAGAGCAATTTTCATGTTTACATTTTTTTAAATGGTTGAGAAATGAGCAAGTTGCAGGGCTTCTGGCTGGATATTGAAGATGAAGTGTATTTAGAGCAAGATTTGTGTTATTTTCATTACTAAAAACCCAAAAATATTTATATTTTTTATTTTTTATTTTTATTTAATTTATTTTTTCCTAAAATTAAAGCACAAAAATATTTTCTTTAATAAATTAACTTCCTTTTTAAAAAAAAATACTTAGATAATAAATTTTAAATATTATTATATTATTTTCTTGTAAATTAAAATCAACTTAAAATTTAGGATCTTTTACTTAATTGTTTTTATTTACTAATTTAATTAAATCCACAAAAACCCTAAAAAAACTTGTTTCCTTTAAATTAATTTAGTTTACTAACTTAATATTTTTTTCTTTTTTTAAGTTAATTATTTTATTTTAATTAATTAAGTCAAAAAACCTCTTCTCATGAAAAACCAAACAAAAATTACATTTTTCTTTTTTACATTTGCATTCTTGCATTTTATTTAGTTATTTTGTACATTTATTCAAAATTCAATATGGTTGTAATATTATTTAGATTTAATTTCTTGCAATATTCCCCATTAGTAAATTTGTATACCCCCTCCCCTAAGTATTGTAATAGCGTAGTAATTCTAAATTCCACAATTTATCGCTTTATATACAAATGCTAGTAATTAGGGTTTTATATGGAAAGACTAAAATCAATCAATAGAAAAACCCTAATCAAAGACAAATCAAGCATGAAAATCAATACACTTGCACACAAACACCCCTAGGGTAAATCCACTTGGTTGCCTTACAAAAATGACCATATTATGCATGTGAGGTATCTTAGCAAAAAACAAACAGAATACAAGATCATAGTCCCTCGATGATGCTATCATAGTTGCCTTTCAAAATGATCTTAGTCCCTAAACAAAAATGCTAAGGTATCTTACGACATTGCTAATCATGGTTATACGATGACACACGCCCGTCCTGTTTACATCCAAGGATAGGGTTACTTACTAAATCAATGGTAAGATAACAATGTCAAAGGAAAAAGGAAATGAACATGAAAAACTTTTGAGTAGGTAGAATGTTCCTAGTTACTTGCTCAATTTCAAAACAAAATATCCTTTCTATTTTCAAAAACAAACACCTACACTTTCAAAACACCTTTCAAAAACTTGAAAACATTTTCAAAAGATCAACACCTTTGTATACATTCTTACGAACGAGAATCATTAGAAAGTTTGCCTAAATAGTGGCCTCTTTATAAAATAATTTCAAAAACCACACAAAACACATTTTCAAACAAAAGCAAGTGATCTAGCAAGTAACTAAGAGCCCATGGAAAACCATGGATGAAAAGGGTGCTAATACCTTCCCTTTTCATAATCTACCCCCCGAACTCAAGAAACAATCTCAAAGGTCTTTCATGTGCTTTTTCACCTTTCCTTTTAGATAAAAGAAAAGTTGGTGGCGACTCTTACTAACCGCAACATTTGCGATCAAACGCAAAACAACCAAGTCAGTTCTCCCACCGTATCACAGAACTGGCGACTCTCCTGGGGACTATTCTAAAAGTGAGGCTACCTTAGGGTTAGATCACATTTACTTGCTTTCATTTTTTGACTTGTATGCTTTGCATTATTGTTCTTTGTTTGGGTTTGAATCATCTACCCGGATTTGGGATACCTTATAGGTAAGTAGCAATACATTATGGAAACTGTACGGGTATACCGACATGGTCTAAGCAATAGCTATGTTGGTGCGACATATTTGTGGGTACCGGTAGCCCTTGAGTAGTCAAGGAGAATACGGGGCCGCTGAGTGATGTCATGAAGCACTAATGAACTTTTAAAACCTTTACTTGACCAACTTGGCCTTTAGGACGTAGTGAGATGACCGAATTTGGTGCAGTCCGAAACAATGCCATTAAAGAGGCTTACGCTGAAACAATGCCCAAAGAAAAAAACCCAGTGATATTGAGCTCTTTAGAACCCGGTTACTATTGCTAGGACAGGTTTGAGCCATCTAAACTTCAAGAGGGTACATACCTATGAGACTCAATGCAAGCATAAACCTAAGGACTTGTTTGCTTTGTTTGTATAGATATACTTGTACATAACATCATAAACATCATAACATCATACTTATATTAACTAACCATTTCAAGGATCTTGGGATTTATCTTTGTTTCTGTTTTGTAGGACATGGATTCTATTCACAGGAATACTATTCAAGTCAACCTTGTAAGGATCCCTCCCCAGCTTAAAGAGCTAGCATCAAGGATTCCTGAAAATTCTCCATTTACCAAAAGACATGGTCGCCTACTAAACTTGGTTACCTCCAACACTGATGAAGACATGATGAAGGTGATCTTCTAGTTCTTTGATCCTTTACACCATTGCTTCACATTTCCTGATTATCAACTTGTGCCAACTTTGGAAGAATTCTCCCAACTCTTTAGGATTCCCATTCTCAATCAACTACCTTTCAACGGTACAGAAAGAGATCCAAAGCCAGAAGAGATTGCTCAAGCTCTACACTTGCAACCATCTGATATCACAACTAATTGGGAAACAAGGAGTGGTTTCAAAGGTTTCCTAGCAAAGTTCTTGTTTGAGAAAGCCCAAAAATGTTGGAACTCTTTGGATTTGCAAGCTTTTGAGGAAATTATGGCTCTCCTCATCTATGGGATGGTTTTGTTTCCAAATCCTGACCAACTCATAGATGTCAACACCGTCAAAATCTTCATGTCTCGTAACCTGGTGCCTACTTTGCTAGGGGACATCCTACATTCTTTTAACACTCGCACTATGAGGAAAAGAGGTATCCTTATGTGTTGTACTCCTCTTTTGGAAAGATGGTTATTTCGCATCTTCCCAAATTTGTATTGAAGAACGAGCAAGGTTCAAGGTGGTCACATAGGTTGATGACGCTCAAACATTCAGATATTCATTGGTGTTCCCGATCTATAGAGAATGTTACTATTGTCGACCATTGTGGAGAATTCTCTAATGTCCCTTTACTTGGCATTAGAGGAGGTATAACCTATAACCCCTGCTTAGCCTTAAGACAGTTTGGTTACGCCTGAAGGGATGGCCCACATAAGATGCTCATTCAGGGTTTGGTATTTGAATACGAGAACGACGATCAAGGTCATCGCCAGAGATTTATCCAAGTTTGGAGGATGTTGAACAAAGTAGATAGAAAGACATTAGGGCACAAGAATTCCATCCCTCTTGAGCCTTACCTCAAATGGGTACAAACCCGTGCTCAAAGTCTTATAATGCCTTACCCCTCCGTTCTCCCAGTTATTATAGAGCCTGTTCTGGAAGGAGATGTTCCATACACTATCCTGCATCCTGACATGCCCACCTCTATTGAAGACTTACAAAGGGATTGGATACAGCTTAAGGGGGAGCGATACACTTTCGAGGCCCAATTCTACGCAAACGAGAAGAAGGTTTTGGAGCTCACTAAGCAACTTCATGTGGAGCGGAGCCTGAACGCCTACATCGCACCAAAGAGGATGCGTACAACTTTTTTATCTTAGAGTTTTTGTATTTCTTTGTAAGCCCAAAAAAAGGCGTGATGTACTCAAGCTTTGATTTATTAATATAACGTGTGTTCCTTTTTGGTATAAAGCAAATTTAAATCTCCAATTTCCTTGAAATCATTGCATATGCATTTAACATTCATCATAACATAAGCAGGTTTCTTACAAACAAGTATCCTCATCTTTCTACTGTTTATTTCAGTAAGATGGATCTCGAGCAGACAGTGAAAGACCTCCAGGCGTAGAATGCTCAGTTTCAATAGATGTTCTTAACTCTAGCCAAAGGACAAGAGGATCTGAAAGCTTTGCTGGTTGAAGAAAAGAAGAAGACAACAAAGAAAGTAACTGGAGTTCTGAATATGGGAAGAAGGTTCCAAGGACAAGCCAGACGGACCCTAGACTTTGCAACGTCATCTGGTGAAAAGGATAATCAAGAAGTAAAAGGGAAGGAAGCATTTGTCCAGCCAGAATCTGAAGAGGAAGAAGAGGAAGACTACTCTGAAGAGCAGTATCCCCCAGTCGACGATAAGTACAAACATCTAGAAGAACGACTAAGTGCAATGGAAATTCAGAAAGTGCCTAGGCTGGACTTTGAAGAGCTGGGTTTAGTGTCTGGGATTGTTATTCCACCAAAATTCAAGGCACCAGTATTTGCTAAGTACGACGAGTTTTTATGTCCCAAGATGCATCTTCGATCTTATGTGAGGAAGATACAACCTCATACTGCTGACAGAGATTTATGGGTCCACTTATTTCAAGACAGTCTATCCGGGACTCAACTAGATTGGTTCTATCAACTGGAAAGGGACAATATTCATAATTGGGAAGACCTTGTCGTTGCTTTCTATAAATAATATCAGTACAATGCATATCTTGCTCCCACCCGTACTCAACTCCAGAGTATGGCTATGGTTTTAAGTGAAGGTTTCAAAGACTACGCTCAGAAATGGAGGGACTTAGCAGGAAGAGTCCAGCCTCCCCTTTCTGAAAGAGAACTAGTAGACATGTTTTTGGGCACCCTGTCCGGTCCTTTCTTTAATCACTTAATTGGAAGCTCCTCAGTAGGCTTCACTGAATTAATCTTGACCGGAGAAAGAGTGGAAGCTGGGATTAAGAGTGGGAAGATTCAAAAAGACACATCCTCTACTGCTGTAAGAAAACCATTTATTGGGAAGAAAGAAGTTGGTGTTGTGTATCCTCAAAGGAATCAAGAAGGAACTGAACATCATCCAATGGTAGGGGCTGTCATGATCCCTAAGCCTGCACCTACTCAACAAAGGAATGATCAGCCTAGAACAGAAAGACCAGTAAGATGATTTACCCGGATTAATATGACATTATCTCAAGTCCTGCCACATTTGTTGAGATCTAACCTAGTAACTCTAAAAGAAGCTCCGAAGAATCCTAACACAACCTCTCCTCATTACCATCCTAATGCTCGCTGTGCATACCATTCATAAAGTCCAGGCCATGATGCTAACAACTGTTGGGCTTTGAAAAACAAGGTGCAAGACCTTCTTGAAGCCAAAGAAATTGAATTCAATGCTCCTGAGATCCCAAATGTTATCACTGCTCCTATGCCCAAGCATGGTCGTGGTGTTAACACTGTAGAAGATGATATGTTTGTTACTTTTATTGATGAACTTGTTACTCCTCTCCTGACTATCAAGAGAAACCTATTGAATGCCGGTTTATTTCCGGGCTGTAACGAAAGCTTCCACCTCTGTTTATCCCTACCAACGGGCTGTCATTTATTGAAAGCAGGTGTTCAACGCCTAATGGACGACAAAGAGATTTTGTTTGAAAAGACTTTTGTTCCAACCATTTCTTACAATGATGTTTCAATAGTAACCATTTATGCCAATTCTTCTAGGGTCTCCACCAAAAGACCCGTTAGGATTACATCAATTCCCAAAGTGGCTCCACTGATAATTACTATGCTTGGACCAATCCCGTACTCATCAGATAAAACTGTCCCATGGAATTATAGGGGAGACGTCTACTATCACGGCGTTAAGCAGGATTGGCTGGCTATTGAAGACTCAATTTCTAAGAAGGCTGACCCTGACATCAGCAACATTGCGGGAACCAGCAAGATAACCTGAAGTGGTAGAGTATTCTCCCTAGTGATTGCTCCTCCAAAGACGGTTACTGGTCCTGTAATCATCCCTGTTTCTATTCCTGTTGACACTACTACTACTACTACAATTCTTATATTTACACCTGCTGATACTCCTACCACCGAATCGACCGAGACTCGGGGAAAAAGCATTATGGTTGAGCCTGTTCGGATGAAGGCGCAATCAGTATCTATCTCTGAGGCCTCCCAAAAGGAGATGGAAGAAATTCTAAAGATTATAAAGAGAAGCGACTACAACGTAGTCCAAAAGCTAGGGCAGACTCCGTCAAAGATTTCCATGCTGGCTTTATTGTTGTGCTATGAGGCTCATGCGAAAGCCTTGGTGAAATTTCTTAAAACTACCCATGTACCATAAGAAACCTCTGTTGATCAATTCCAAGACTGTGTGGCCAACTTGACCGCGGATAATGGTTTAGAATTTTTTGATGTTGACCTGAGACCCAGAGGGAGGAAGCATAACGAGGCATTGCATGTCTCTATCGAATGCAGGGGCACAACTTTGGCCCATGTTTTGGTTGATACCGGTTCATCTTTGAATGTGCTGCCTAAGAAGGCTCTTGATAGACTTGACTGTGAAGGATTGACCTTAAAACCCAGCAATATAGTGGTAATGGCCTTCGACAATTCAAAGAGAATGGTGCATGGGGAGGTGGACATCCCCATAAAAGTTGGAACCCAAACCTTTGATTTAACTTTTTACGTGATGGACATTCGCCCTTCCTACTCCTGCTTATTGGGCCGATCATGGATTCACAACGCTGGTGTTGTTACCTCTACATTACATCAAATGCTGAAATATCCAACCGAGGGGAAAATCATTACTATCCATGGAGAAGAGGTATATATGGTCAGTCAATTAAACTCCTTCAGATACATGGAATTGGATGGTGAATTCATTGAAACTCCATTTCAGAACTTCGAGGAAGTCCCACAAACCGTGGCAGTAACCAAGACTGTTTCCCAGGTCTTGAAGATTACAAGACCTCCGCTAAAGATGTCTTCTCTGAAAGATGCTAAGGAGGTGATCGAAGAAGGTGGGTGTACTATTTGGGGCCAACTCCTGGATATCCCATATAAGTCTGACAAATTTGGTTTGGGTTTCACTTCAGGAGCCCAGAAAGTTGTACGTCGTGCTCATGCCAGGGGACCACCCTTAAAGATCAGCAACCAGAGTCAACACAGTGGAGGATGATGAGGACAACTACGACCTGGGGGATTGGATTTTCCCAACTGTCAATGGAGGACTCAGTAACTGGGAAGCTAAAGATTTTGTCCCAATTACTTTTATCCAACAATAATTTTCTTTAATTTTTGTCGGACCTGTAATAATTAAACAATTCAGACTTTTAAAACTTTGTGTCTTACCTGAGGCACAATGGTCCATTTGTAAGGGTTGTTACCTCATTTTCATATGTCATCAATGAACCATGGTCATTTTTGCATACAAACTTTGTGCTCTTTGTATTTATTTTTACATTTTTATTTCTTTTAAAGATAGATATACTCTTACACACACTCACATTCAAAATTGCAGATCTACATCCATTCGGGATCCCATGGGTAATAATTCTGCTATGGCTTTCTGTGACTCTGAAAATCTAATCTACCAAGCTGAAGACGAAGGTGAGGAAGATTGTGAAGTGCCAGGGGAATTAGCCAGGTTACCACAACAAGATGAGAGGACCATACAGCCCCACGAAGAACCAGTGGATATAGTTAACCTAGGAACCGAGGAGGACAAGAAAGAAGTCAAGGTGGGTGCCAATCTGGAACCCAGTGTCAAGAAGCGTCTGACTCAGTTGCTACATGATTATGTCGAGGTCTTTGCTTGGTCGTACATAGACGTGCTGGGACTTGATGCTGATATCGTGGTACATCGTCTACCAACAAAATAAGACTGCCCCCGGTAAAGCAAAAGGTTCGTCGCATGCGACCAGACATGTCAGAGAAGATTAAGGCAGAAGTCATGAAATAATTCAATGCCGGATTCTTGGTCGTCACCTCTTATCCGCAATGGGTCGCCAATGTTGTTCCCGTGCCTAAAAAGGACGGAAAAGTGTGAATGTGCATGGACTACAGAGATTTGAATAGGGCAAGCCCTAAGGATGATTTCCCACTTCCCCACATCGATATTTTGGTTGACAATACAGCACAACATAAGGTGTTTTCCTTCATGGATGGTTTCTCAGGCTACAATCAAATCAAAATGGCGCCTGAGGACATGGAGAAAACAACCTTTGTCACACAATGGGGCACTTTCTGTTACAAGGTTATGCCATTCGGGTTGAAGAACGCAGGGGCAACCTATCAGCATGCCATGGTAGCTCTATTTCACGATATGATACATCACGAAATAGAGGTCTATGTGGACGACATGATAGCCAGATCTCAAACTGAAGAGGAACATCTTGACCATTTATAGAAACTCTTTGAGAGACTAAAGAAATACAAGTTAAGGTTGAACCCGAATAAATGCACATTTGGGGTGAGGTCCGGTAAACTCCTAGGATTTATCGTCGGCGGTAAAGGTATCGAAGTGGATCCTGCCAAGGTGAAAGCAATACAAGAAATGCATGCTCCTCGTACTGAGAAGGAAGTCAGAGGATTCTTAGGACGGCTAAACTACATTGCCAGATTCATTTCTCACCTGACAGCTACTTGTGAACCAATCTTCAAATTACTGAAGAAAGATCAAGTAGTCAAATGGAATGATGAGTGCCAAACTGCCTTCGACAAGATCAAAGAGTACCTACAAGAACCTCATGTTTGGATGCCACCAGTCGAGGGAAGACCCTTGATCATGTATCTAACTATTTTGGAAAATTCAATGGGGTGTGTGTTGGGGAAGCATGACGAGTCTGGCCTAAAAGAGCATGCTATTTATTACCTGAGCAAAAATTTTACTGACTGTGAAATAAGATATTCACTGCTCGAGAAAACTTGCTACACTCTGAAATGGGCTGCTCGCCGGCTAAGAAAGTATATGCTGACCCATACTCCCTTATTGATATCCAAGATGGATTTAATAAAATACATATTCGAGAAGCCTGCCCTCTCTGGGAGAATAGCGAGATGGCAGATGATCCTGACGGAATATGACATCCAGTATACTACCCAGAAAGCAATAAAGGGCAGTGTACTAGCCGATCACCTCGCTCATCAAGCTGTGGATGACTACCAGTCCATGAAGTTTAAATTCCCGGATGAAGACATCATGATGGTAAACAACTGTGAAGAATTTAGACCATATGAAGGACCTGAACAAGGATCCTGATGGACCCTGGTTTTTGATGGGGCGTCCAATGCACTCGGCAATGGCATTGGTGCTTGTGATACGGTGGGAGAACTGACTTGGGTTTTGCGTTTGTTTTCGCAAATGTTTCGGTTTAACAAGAGTCGCCACCGACTTTTTATTTTATCCTAAGAAAAGGTTAAAAAGCACAGCAAAAACCTTTGAGATGTTTTCTTGGGTTCGGGGAGTAGATTATAGAAAGGGAAGGTATTAGCACCCTTTCTATCCATGGTTATCCATGGGCTCTTAGTTACTTGCTTAGATCACTTGCCTTGCATTTTCAATTGTTTGAAATGGTGCTTTGTGTGTGTGGTTTTGAAAATGTTTTGAAAAAGATGCCTTGTCTAGGCGACCCTTGTAACAATTCTTTACTCGAATGTTTTACAAAAGGTGTTTGTCTTTTTGAAAAGATGTTTCAAGGTTTTGAAAGTTGTTTTGAAAGTTGTATTGAAAGTTGTGTTGTGGAATGTGTTTTGAAAGTAGGCAAGGATTTGTTTTGCAAGATTGATCAAGTAACTAAGAGTTGTCTACCCCTAAATTTACTCAAAGATCTTTCCTATGTTTTAACCCTTTTAACAGTATTGTTCCACCATTGTATTTGATGGACAATCTTGTGTTAGGATGTTAACGGGACGGGCGCGGATCATCATTTAGACCATGAATGCAATAGTGCCAAGTGTCTTTGGCAATTTTTCCTTTAAGGGACTTGATCATTTTTTAGGCAACTTGAGAAAGCGTCATCGAGGGACTATGATCATTTGAATTGTTTTTGTTTTGCCAAAGAAACTCAACATGCAAACATGACCCATTTTTGAAGGCAACAAGTGGAGTAACCCTAAGGGTGCAAGTGTGATTGGTGTTGTCCATTTTCGTGCTTTTTTGTCTTTGTATTAGTCAAACTATTTGTTGGTTGATTTGCATACAAACCCTAAGTCTATCATGGCATAATTTGAAAGCTTTAAAATGCGGAAATTTAAAGTCCTAAATTATTACAACATGATTATGGGGATGGGGGTACAAATGTTTGGATGGAGGGATATTTAGCAAGAAATTAAACCTAAAACTATTACATCCATATTGAATATACAAATTATTTAATTGTACAATAATTAAATAAATACAATAAATATGCAAAATGTATTATGCACAAAAATGTTTTTTATGTATGTAAAAGTATTTTTCAATGTAAAATATAAACAAAAATAAAAAGGTTAATTTTTGATATTTTTGTGGTTTTAGGGCAAAACCCTAATTTTGAATAAATAGCAATTATTTATTAATTATATACAATATTTATATATTAATTTATACAAAAAAATAAAAAAAAAAGAAGTATATTGTAAAAAAAAAAGTATTTTTTAATGTCATATATTAATAAAATAAAAAAATGTATTATTTTCATATTTATCCTAAATATTCTAATAAATATACAAGTATTTATATTATATATTAAATATACTAAATATATACCAAAATAAAATATTAATTATTTACAAAAAAAAAGTATATTTTTAGAAAATGTTTTCAAAAGGTAAAATAAAATAATAACTGAAAATAAATATATTTTTGTATTATTTTTTAGTGTTTTAAATAAAAGTATAAATATTTATTTACATGTACAAGTTTAAATAAAACAAATAAATGTCAAATAAAATGCAAAAATGGGTGGAAAAATATTTTTTAATATTTTTTATATTTGAGCAAAAAATAATAAGTCAGAAACAAAAAGAAAAAAACAAAAATGAATAAAATATCACACAATGGGCCAGGGGGGTGTAAATGGAAAAAAGAGGGTGCAAGCAGTAAGAACAACTCAGGCCCAGCCCAAGTCCACCTTCTTCAACCTCCAGCCATTCTGTCTCAAAAATGCGCGCCCTCTATGCTTCATTCAAATCCCTGATTCTTTGACTTTTAACAAAAACTCATAACATAAACAATGTAGAGCATCAAGAGACGAATTCATACATATAAAAATCTTGACCTAACTTTCAGAAATGAGGGAGAATTTCTTCATCCCCAATTTCTTACCTAAGTTCTTTTCAATGTTCATGGCCAAAATTCTCACAGCTCACATACTATAAATGAAAAGTAAATACATGGATGGTTTCAGGGCTATGAGTATAACATGTTTTCTTCACAAACCTAAGCCTAATCATGCCTGGATAGAGATATAGAAGTTCATATTTTTACCTGTTCAGCTTGAGTCGTGTACAACAATGGAGGTATCTTCAATGGAGTTTGAACTTTGGTACAGCTTGCCTGAAGTCCAAGGATGCTTCTCCTATGCTTAGCTTGCTTTGAATCTCTCTGAATCAAGCTATGGAAGTCCACCTACAAAACTGAAAACTGAAAATGGCAAGTGATGTTAGGGATGTTACAGTTTGTGTTCAATGCTTGGGATAGCTTCAGTGGGTGATATGGAACATGTTTGAACTCTTTTTGGCCAAAGTGCACGAGTGGAATGGACTATGGAAGTCAATCTGCAACAGGGACTCTGTTTTGCAGAAAAGTTGTGCTTTTGGATATGAGGAGGGATTAGGGATGATTGAGTCGTGTTTCAAGCTTGGTTTGATGTATGGAAAGTGTTTGCAAACTTTGTTTTGGTTGGTGTTTACAGGAATGAGAGCTTGGAGTGAGTTTGCCAGTTTTCTTCTAATGTAAGCAAGGAAATGCAAGTTGGGTTATAGGCCTGTATCAAGTCCTTGAGCATGCTGCATATCTTCTTCTTGATCAGAGTGATTTGTGTACAAATGCTAGCTTCAAAGATCTGGCCCATGCCTCTTGGATTTTGAATTTGACATAAAGTGTACCTTTTCAAAAATGGCAAATATGCTTTTTCCATTTAAAGATTAATCTTGCATGTAATGACCAAATGATCAAAATAATGCTTGAACACAATGGTTTGGCATTTAATTATTGAGTGTGAAGAGGATTAGAGGCTTGTAATCTAGCTTGTACAAGCTGACTTGAAAAATGCCAATGTATGAACATGCATTTGGTTATGAACAAAAGTGACTTTTGCCCAACTTTGCCAATTCGATTCTCCCTAACCACAAGGGTGTTTGAGAAGTTCTTGGACAATTTGGAAAGCTTGTAATGTGTGCTACAATCCATATTTGTAATGTAAATTGAAATTCCAAGTGGAACCATGTGAAAGGTGGCCATGAAGTTGGACAAAAATCCTGCCTAGAATAGGTCAAAATTTCTCCAAGTTAAAAATGTTTTGCACCCTTATTCCAAAAATCATAACTTGAGCTACAAGCTTCCTTTGAGAAAACTTTGTGAATCAAAGTTGTATATTTTGTAATGGACTACAACTTTCCTGTTTTGAGTTTTGTTTGAATCCAATTGTATCTTGATAAAAAAAATGGGACAAAGTTAGGAAAAAATAAGGAAGTTTCATAACTTAGAAAAATTCTAAGTTATGAAATTTTCTCATTCTAAACCCTAATTTGCAATTTTGGGTTTCTTGATGAACAAGTTTCATAATTTGACATGTCTTGATGAAAAATGAATCTTGACACTTGATTTTGACCAAAAAGTCAAAGTTTGACTTTTCAGTATACAGTCAAATTTTGATCAGTTGACTGGAAAATTCATCTGTCAATCCTATGCATTTGGGATCTTTTGAACTTGTTGAATGTGTCAAGACCATGCCATTGAGTCCTTGAGTCCATATATGAGCTTGGTTTTCCATTGGTTAGGTCAAACAGTCAAAAATTGCCTTTGCACAGTCAAAACCCTAAAAATGACCATTTTGCTCTTTTGGTGATCTGATCAAATTTCTTGTGGATTTGTGATCCAAACTTGACCAAATGGTTCATATGAGTTCATTATGTTGATGTGGGTCAAATTTCATGAGGTTTGACTGTCAATTGGCCACAGTTGACTTTTTCCCCAATACAGTTGATTTATAGGTCAACTGTCCAATTGACTAGGCAAAGATTGGAATCAAGGCTTGAAACTTGGTATGGATAAACTTGTGAGTCCAACATGAAGCATGAAAGTCACTTTGGGCATTTTAGGTCAAAACATCTTTGTGCAAACACAAACCCTAATTTGGGTCAACAGTGCCAAGAGGGGTCTTGAGCAGAGTAAACCTTAACTTGATCTTGAGTTCCAAGAGTCTTGTGGTGGGAAAATATTGATGAAAAGAGAGGGAAAATTTTGGGGTACAACAGTGCTGTACTTATATCCCCTGAAGGATGTCACACTCCCTTCACTGCAAGACTCTGCTTCAATTGTACAAATAACATGACAGAATATGAAGCATGCATTTTTGGTCGCAAAGCTGCCATAGATTTGCGGATCAAGTCTTTAAATGTATTTGAAGATTCAGCCTTAGTGATCAGACAGATCAAAGGAGAATGGGACACTAAACACCCTAACCTTATCCCCCTACAAAGAACATGTGTTGACATTAATCCCACATATTGAGAAGATTACCTTTGAGCATTTCCCGCGAGAAGAAAATCAGCTAACAGACGCGCTAGCCACGATGTCATCCATGTTTAAACTCAAATGGGATAACGAGGCTCCCTAGATCACTATTGAGCGAATGGATGAACCAGATCACTGTCACAAGATCAATGCTGAAGAAGTAGTGGACCAGCCTTGGTTCCACGAAGTCAAGAGGTATCTCGAGGCTCAAGAGTAGCTTCAGTCAATGATAAGAAGTTCTTAAGGAGATTTTCTTCTAAGTTTTTCCTTAGTAATGGAATTCTCTACAAGCGCAACCATGACTCTGTTTTGCTCCGTTGCATGGACAAGGTTGAACCAGAAAAGATCATGGCTGATCTACATGAAAGAACTTTTGGCACCCATTCCAGTGGGCATATGATGGCAAAGAATATCCTACGGGTAGGTTATTACTGGTCTACCATGGAAGCAAATTGCTATCAGCACAATCGAACTTGTCATATGTGTCAGATCTATGCTGACAAAGTGCATGTACCTCCAGTCAATTTGAATGTCTTACCGGCTCCTTGGCCCTTTACTATGTGGGGTATTGATATGATTGGAGAAGTCAATCCCACAGCCTTTAACGGACACCGCTTCATCTTGGTGGCCATTGACTATTTCACGAAGTGGGTTGAGGAGGCTTCTTTCGCTTCCGTTACCAAGAATCTTTTAGCCCGGTTCATCAAACAGAATCTCATCTATCGTTACGATATCCCGGAGAGGATCATCACAGACAATGGTACGAATCTCAACAATATTATGATCACCACACTATGCGCGCAATTCAAGATCCAACACCATAATTCTTCTCCTCGCCAGCCAAAGATGAATGGTGTTGTCGAAGTCGCAAATAAGAACATTAAGAAAATCATACAGAAAATGAAAGTCACATACAAAGACTGTCATGAGATGCTACCATTCGTCCTCCACAGTTATCGTACCACGACGCGCACATCCACCGGGGTAACACCTTACTCTCTGGTATACGGCACAGAGGTTGTCTTACCTATAGAGGTCCAGATCCCCTCTCTAAGTATTATGAAGGATGCAGGGCTAAATGAAGAAGATTGGATCTGTTTTACCCCAAAATTTGCCCTCTTATTTTATCAACATTTCTCATCACAAGGCTCTTTGAACTCAAGGTCAAGCTAGGGTTTGCTCTGCTCAAGACATCTCCTTGCACTGTTGACCTAAATTAGGGTTTGAGTTTGCACAAGGAATTTTGGAATTTTAATTATCAAAGTGACTTTCATACTTCATGTTAAACTTACAAGTTTACCTCTACCAAGTTTCAAGCCTTGAATCAAATTTTTGCTCAGTCAATTGAACAGTTGACCTAGAAATCAGTTGTATTGGGGAAAAAGTCAACTGTGGCCAAATTACAGTCAAACCTCATAAATTTTGACCCACATCAACATTATATACTCATATGAACCATTTTATCAAGTTTGGACCACAACTCCACAAGAAATTTGATCAGATCACCAAAAGGGCAAAATGGTCATTTTTAGGGCTTTGACTACACAAAGGCAATTTTTGATTTTTGACCTAGCCAATGGCAAATTGAGTTCAAGCATGGATTCAAGGACTCGATGGCATTATCTTGACCTATTCACAAGATTCAAAAGATCTCAATTGCATTGGATTGGCAGATGAATTTCTCAGTCAACTAATCAAAATTTGACTGTACACTGAAAAGTCAAACTTTGACTTTTTGGTCAAAATTAAGTGCCAAGGGTCATTTTTCATCAAGATGTGTCAAAACATGAAACTTGTTCATCAAGAAACCCATTTTTGCAAATTAGGGTTTAAAGTTGAAAAATTTCATAACTTAGAATTTTTCTAAGTTATGAAATTTTCTTAATTTTTCCTAACTTTGCCCAACATTTTCACCATGATGCAATTGGATTCAAACAAAACTTCCAACATGAAAGTTGTAGTCCTCCACAAAGTCTACAACTTTGATTCACAAAGTTTTCCCAAAAGAAGCAATTTATCTAAACAAGTAACTAAGAGCCCATGGATAACCATGGATGAAAAGGGTGCTTGCACCTTCCCTTTTCATAATCTACTCCGCGAACCCAAGAAAAAATCTCAAAGGTCTTTCCTGTGCTTTTTGACATTTCCTTAGGATAAAATAAAAAGTCGGTGGCGACTCTTGCTAAACCAAAACATTTGCAAACACAAACGCAAAATCCCAAGTCAGTTCTCCCACCGTATCACAGAACTGGCGACTCTACTGGGGAAATCTCTAAAAAGTGGAGTAACCTTAGGGTTTAGACCACCTTTGCATGCTTATCTTGTTTGCTTTGACTGTTTTACATTTGATTCTCTTGTTTGGGTTTAAAATCCTCTACCCGGATTTGGGAAACATTCATAGGTAAATAGCAATACATTATGGAAACTGTGCGGGGTATACCAACATGGTTGAAGCAATAGCTATATTAGTGCGACATATTTATGGGTACCGGTAGCCTTTGAGTCAATCAAAGAGAATACGGGGCTGCTGAGTGATGTCATGAAGCACTAATGAACTCTTAGAACCTTACTTGACCATCTTGGCCTTTTTAGGGGTAGTGAGATGACCAGCTTTGGTGTAGTCCGAAGTTGGTAGATACTCGATACTACACTCATTGAGGGTTATTTTCTTGGAATATTTCGGTCGCCAGTTAAGTGGCTAAACTGAAACAATGAACACAGAAAATAATCCAGTGATATTGAGCTCCTTAGAACCCGATTACTATTTATAGGACAGGTTGAGCCAACTAACTTCAAGAGGGTACTTACCTATGAAACCTCATGCAAGCCTGAAACTAGGATCTTATGTGACTTGCTTGTATATATGCTTGTGCATACATCATGAACATAATAAAGCATCATATGCATCTACTAACCATTTCAAGGGTTTGGATCTTCATCTTTGTTCTTGTTTTGTAGGTCATGGAATCTCTTCGCAGGAAAACAATTCAAGTCAACCTTGTGAGAATCCCTCCTCAACTCAAGGAGCTTTCTTCTAAAATTCCAGAGAATTCTCCTTTCAGTGAAAGACATGGTAGACTTCTCAACTTGGTCAACTCCAACATTGAAGAAGACATGGTGAAAGTTCTCTTCCAGTTCTTTGACCCCCTACACCACTGTTTCAAATTCCCTGATTACCAACTAGTACCTACTTTGGAGGAATTTTCTCAACTCCCGAGGATTCCTATTCTCCATCAACTACCCTAAAACGGTACGGAAAGAGAACCAAAGCCTGAAGATATTGCTCAAGCCTTACACTTGCAACCATCTGATATCAAAGGTCATTGGGAAACCAGAAGTGGTGTCAAGCGTTTCATGGCAAAGTTTCTGTTTGAGAAGGCACAAGACTGCTGGAACTCTCTAGATCTGCAAGCCTTTGAGGAGATTGTAGCACTTCTCATCTATGGGTTGGTCTTGTTCCCAAACCCTGATCAGCTTATAGATGTGAATGTTGTCAAGATTTTCATATCTCGGAATCCTGTGCCTACATTGCTTGGGGACATCCTACACTCATTTTACACACGAACAATGAGGAAAAGGGGTGTTCTCATGTGCTGTACTCCTCTTCTAGCAAGGTGGTTTATTTCTCACCTTCCCCAGTCAGTCTTGAAGAATGAACAAGGCTTAAGGTGGTCGCAACGATTGATGAATCTCACACATTCTGATGTTCATTGGTGTTCTCGGTCCAGAGAAAATGTTATCATCATTGATCGTTGTGGGGAATTCCCTAATGTCCCATTACTTGGAATTAGGGGAGGCATTACCTACAACCCCTGTTTGGCTTTGAGACAATTTGGATATGCTCGAAGGGATGACCCTCATGATATGCTGATTCCTGACTTAGTTTTTGACTTCGACAACGATGCTCAAGGACTTCGACAAAGGTTTATCCGAGCTTGGAGGATGCCCAACAAAGTGGATAGTAAGACACTGGGACACAAGAATTCCATCCCCCTTGAGCCTTATCTCAAGTGGGTACGAACCCGCGCCCAGAGTCTTATGATGCCTTACCCCCACATTCTCCCCGTGATCAAAGAGCCTGTTATGGAAGGAGAGGTTCCATACACCCTCCTACATCCAGACATGCCAACATCATTGGAATAATTGCAAAAGAGTTGTATACAGCTCAAGGAAGAGCGGAACACTTTTGAAGCCAGCTTCTATGCCAGTGAGAAGAAGGTTTTGGAACTTACCCGCCGACTTCACGAAGAGGAGACTCTTAACACTTACATCGCACCAAAGAGGATGCACAATGTCTTTTTACATTAAGAATTTTGTAATATTTTGCCCATGGGGCATTTATGTACTAACAAATTTCTTCTTATTAATATGACGTGTGTTCATTTTGTTTGCAACAAATTTGAATTTCTGAATCCTTCAATGCATTACATGAATACATATCATTCATCATATGCATAAACAGGTCTTCACACCAGGTTTCCTTATCTTTCTGCTGTTTATTTCAGCAAGATGGATATAGAGCAGACGGTCAAAGATCTGCAAGCACAAAATTCTCAGTTCCAACAACTCCTCATGACCTTGGCAAAGGGTCAAGAGGACCTTAAAGCACTATTAGAGAAAGAAAAAGACAAAGAGAAAAAGAAGAAAAGGGCTGGTGTGGCCACTATGGGAAGAAGATTTGAGAACCAGGCTAGAAGGGTCCTCGAGTTCCCTTCCACATCTGATGAAGGGGTTGGTAAAGGTAAGGGAGTTGCAATACCCTCCGAGTTTGAAGCTGAAGAAGAAGAAGAAGAGGATGAAGATTACTTTGAGCAGCAGTATCCTCCTGCAGATGATAAGTATAAAAATCTGGAAGAGCGGTTGGCCGCTATGGAGGTACAAAGGGTTCCTGGTCTGGATTTCAAAGAACTAGGGTTGGTTGATGGGATCGTCATTCCCCCCAAGTTAAAAGTACCTACATTTTCTAAATATGACGGTTTGTCCTGTCCGAAGATGCATCTGCGGTCCTACGTCAGAAAGATCCAACCTCACTCTTCTGATAAGGATATGTGGGTCCACTTTTTTCAAGATAGTTTGTCGGGTACACAATTGGACTGGTTCTATCAACTTGAGAGATCTGATGTTCATAACTGGGAAGATTTGGCTGCTGCTTTCTATCGACAATATCAATATAATGCAAATTTAGCGCCTACTCGTACTCAACTACAGAGTATGAGTATGGTCTCTAATGAGGGATTTAAGGAGCATGCCCAGAAGTGGCGGGATTTGGCTGGAAGGGTGCAGCCACCATTGTCGGAGAGAGAGCTGGTTGACATGTTTTTAGGGACTCTTTCAGGTCCATTCTTCAATCACTTGATCGGGAGCTCATCTGCAGGGTTCACCGAATTAATTCTGACCGGTGAAAGGGTCGAAGCTGGCATTAAGAATGGTAAAATTCAGAAGGATGCCTCTGCTTCCACTGCTATCAAGAAGACCTTCCCAGCCAAGAAGGAAGTTTCTGCTGTTCACACCTAGAGAAATCAAGGAAGAACGGAGCGCCGACCAACGGTGGGGGCTGTGATGATCCAGAACTCCTCAGCCGATCAACCTCGAAGCAGTCAACCTGGGGCTAACCAAAATAGGGTGGAAAGGCCACAACGGCAATTCACTCGGATCAATATGACACCGGCTCAGGTCCTCCCTCATCTGTTAAAGTTAAACCTTACCAACTTGAAAGAAGCGCTGAAAAACCCAAATACCTCTTCTCTCTATTATCATTCAAATGCAAAATGTGCATATCATTCGGACAGTGTGGGGCACGACACCAACAACTGTTGGGCCCTTAAAAACAAGATCCAAGATTTGATAGATGCCAAGGAGGTAGAGTTTGATGCCCCCGAAAAACCTAATGTGATATCCGCTCCTATGCCAAAACATGGTCATAATGTCCATGCTATTGTAGAAGACCTTCATGTTACTACTGTTGATGACTTAATGACTCCATTGCCAATGATCAAGATGAATCTATTGAAGGACGGGATTTTCCCGGGCTGTGAAAAAGATTGCTACTTTTGTTCAACCTTGCAATCCGACTCTCCGCTATTGAAATCAAGCATCCAATGCCTGATGGATACTCAAGAGATCCTCTTTCAGAAAACTCCTGTTGATATTGTTGCTCATGTTACTCCAATCAATGACATTGCTATAATCACCATTTCCGAAAATCTTTCCAAGACCTGCAAAAGGCCTGTTAAGATTACACCTGATCCAAAGTTTGTACCGCTGAAGATTACCATGCCGGGGCCTATCCCATATAAGTCCAACAAGACGATACCGTGGAATTATGGAGGAGAGATCTTCTACCATAGTGTCAAGCAGATCGAATCGGCCGAAGAGAATTCCGATGAAGAAACTCCTGATGTAGGAAATATTGCGGGGACGAGTAAGATAACTCGTAGTGGAAGAATCTTCTCTCCGGAGATTGCTCCTCCACGGGCAGTCTTCGGACCCTCAATTGCTCTGGTTCCTATCAAGATATCTGTGCGAAGCCCAGTGATCGAAGAAATTGTTACTCCCGAAGTTGTACCCTCTACTGTTACGACTGATAAAGGTAAGGGAATCGAAGAAGCGCCCGTCAGGATGAGGGCTCAGACTTTGGTTATCCCCGAAACCACCCAAAAGGAAATGAAGGAAATCTTAAAGATAATTAAGAAGAGCGACTATGATGTCGTAGAGCAGCTGGGGCAAACCCCTTCAAAAATCTATATGCTGGCTCTATTGCTCTGCTCCGAGGCTCATGCCAAAGCCTTGATCAAATTCTTGAAGACGTCGCACGTGCCTCAAGAAACTTCTGTAGATCAGTTTCAAGAGTGTGTAGCCAGCCTTACAGCCGACAATGGTATGGGCTTTTCTGATGCCGATCTAACGTCCAAGGGAAGAAAGCATAATGATGCACTGCATGTTTCGGTAGAATGCAGGGGGACCACACTTGCTCATGTTCTGGTTGATACCGGTTCATCTTTAAATGTCCTACCAAAGAAAGCATTGGACAGATTGGACTGTGAATGTTTGACCTTAAAGCCCAGTAATATCATTATTAGAGCCTTCGACGGTTCTAAGCGGATGGTTCACGGAGAAGTGGACATCCCAATTAAGTTGGGAACAGAAATTTTCAACTCTACTTTTTATGTGATGGACATATGTCCTTCATATTCATGCTTGTTGGGAAGGCCATGGATCCACAACGCTGGGGCAGTCACTTCTTCTCTACACCAGATGCTCAAATACCCAGTCCAGGGTAAAATCATAACAGTTCATGGTGAGGAGGAGTATATTATAAGCCACCTTAACTCTTTCCGCTACATGGAGTTAGATGGTGAATTCATAGAAACACCTTTCCAACACTTTGAAGAGGTTTCTCCTGAAGTTGCAGTAGCCAAGACAATGACTGATGTGCCCATCATTACCAAGCCTGTGTCCCGGATGTCATCCATTAAAGATGCGGAAGCTGTAATCAAGGAAGGAGGAAGTACAGTGTGGGGTCAACTGCCAGATTTTCCTTACAAGACAGATAAGTTCGGATTGGGTTTCACTGCTGCTAGCCAGAAAGCTGTGCGTTGCTCCCGGGCTGGAGGACCACCCTTAAAGATCACTCATCATGGAGTTCATGCTTTAGAAGATGATGATAAAGAAAGCAATTTTGAAGATTGGATCTTTCCAACCATTGAATGGGGACTGAACAACTGGGAGGCGAAAGACTTTGTTCCCATTACTTTCATCAATCAGTAATTTATCTTTTGAACATTTCCTGTTTGGTCTGTAATAATTATTAAACAATTCGTACACTCTTTTCGCCTTATGCCTTACCCGGGGCATATAGGTCCATTTGTAAGGGTTTTGATTCTTCATTTTCATATGCCATTTTTAATGAATCATGGACGTTTTCATCTATAAACTTTTGTGTTCATTTTATTTCCTTTTATATTTTATTTTGTTTAAGGATGGATATCCCTTACACACACCCACACTCACAAAATGCAGGTACCCATCCCCTCCAGATTCCATGGGTAACAATTCTGCTATGGCCTTCAGCAACTCTGAAGATCTGGTCAATCATGCCGAGTACGAAGGTGATGAAGACTGTGAAGTGCCTGGAGAGTTGGCTAGACTTTTGCAATAAGAAGAAAGGGCTATTCTGCCCCATGAAGAGTTGTTAGAGACTATCAATTTGGGTACTGCCGAAGATAGAAAAGAGGTTAAAGTGGGAGCCAACCTGGAGCCAAGTGTCAAAGAGCGCCTAGTTCAGCTGTTGAATGAGTTTGTTGAGATCTTCGCCTGGTCCTATGAAGATATGTCGGGACTGGATACAGATATTGTGGTTCACCGTCTCCCTACAAGAGAAGACTGTCCACCAATCAAACAAAAAGTCCGCCGGATGAGGCCCGATATGTCTGAAAAGATCAAAGTCGAAGTGATGAAACAGTTCAATGTCGGGTTTCTTGCTGTTACTTCCTATCCACAATGGGTTGCTAACATTGTACCTGTGCCTAAGAAGGACAGCAAAGTCAGAATGTGTGTGGACTACAGAGACCTAAACAAGGCTAGCCCTAAAGATGATTTTCCACTACCACACATTGACATCTTGGTTGACAACACAGCTCAACACAAAGTATTCTCTTTCATGGACGGATTTTCAAGGTACAACCAGATCAAAATGGCCCCCGAAGACATGGAGAAGACTACTTTTGTTATGCAGTGGGGTACCTTCTGCTATAAAGTGATGCCATTCGGACTGAAGAATGTCGGGGCAACCTATCAGCGAGCCATAGTAGCTTTGTTTCATGACATGATACATCATGAAATTGAAGTCTACGTAGACGACATGATAGCCCGTTCACAAACAGAAGAAGAACACCTCGACCATCTGCAAAAGCTGTTTGTCATATTGAAGGAGTATAAGCTTAGACTGAACCCTAGCAAGTGCACTTTCGGAGTTAGGTCCGGTAAACTTTTGGGATTTATCGTCAGTAACAAAGGCATCGAGGTTGATCCTGCCAAAGTCAAAACTATACAAGAAATTCCTGCCCCCCGCACTGAGAAGGAGGTTAGAGGTTTCTTGGGACGCCTAAACTATATTGCAAGGTTCATCTCTCACCTAACATCTACCTGTGAGCCAATCTTCAAGCTATTAAAGAAAGATCAAGTGGTTGAATGGAACAATGATTGTCAAGTTTCTTTCAATAAAATCAAGGAGTATTTGCTAGAACCTCCTATCTTGATGCCACCCGTCGAAGGAAGGCCGTTAATCATGTATCTGACTGTTTTGGATAATTCAATGGCGTGCGTATTGGGCCAACATGACGAGTCTGGACGAAAAGAGCATACCATTTATTACCTTAGCAAAAAGTTTACCGACTGTGAGACTCGCTACTCACTGCTCGAGAAAACTTGCTGCGCTTTGGTATGGGCTGCTCGCCGGTTAAGGCAGTATATGTTGACACATACCACTTTGCTGATTTCCAAAATGGATCCGATCAAGTACATCTTCGAGAAGCATGCTTTACCCGGAAGAATTGCTAGATGGTAGATGATCCTGACTGAGTATGATATCCAGTACACAACCCAAAAAGCTATAAAGAGGAGTGTACTAGTTGACCATCTAACTCATTAAGCCGTCGAAGATTACCAATCTATGAGGTTCGACTTCCCTGACGAGGACATTATGACATTAGACAACATTAAAGGTAACAGAACGTATGACGGACCTGAACAAGGATCCCGATGGACCCTGTAGTTTGATGGTGCTTCAAATTCACTTGGCAACGGTATCGGTGCGGTACTTATTTCTCCAGAAGGTTGCCATACACCTTTCACTGCTAGACTCTGCTTCAGCTGCACCAACAACATGGCCGAGTATGAAGCTTGTATCTTTGGTCTCAAGGCTGCGATTGACCTAGGAATCAAATCTTTGGTTGTATTTGGGGACTCAGCTTTGGTTATCAGTCAAATCAAAGGAGAGTGGGACACTAAACATCCTAATCTTATCCCATACAAAGAACATGTCCTGACATTATTACCTCATTTCGAACAGATTACCTTCGAGCACTTCCCGCAAGAAGAAAATCAGCTAGCGGATGCTCTAGCTACAATGTCCTCCATGTTTAAACTCAACTGGGATAATGAGGCTCCCCAAATCACCATTGAGCGAATGGATGAACCTGCGCACTGTCATGAGATTAATACCGAAGAAGTAGTGGAACAACCCTGGTTTCATGAAATCAAAAGGTATCTCAAGACTCGAGAATACCCTGAAGGAGCTTCAGTCAATGACAAAAAGTTCTTAAGGAGATTTGCTGCCAAGTTCTTCCTGAGCAATTGTACCTATATAAGCGCAGCCATGATTGTGTTCTGCTTCGTTGTGTGGACAAGGTTGAAGCTGAGCAGATCATGACTGAACTGTATAGTGGCACATTTGGCACCCATTTGAGCGGACATACGATGGCTAAGAAGATTCTAAGGGCAGGCTACTACTGGTCTACCATGGAAGCTGACTGTAATCAATATTCCCGTACTTGTACAAATTCCAAGTCTATGCCGACAAGGTACATATTCATCCAGTTCCTCTCAATGTCCTAACAGCTCCTTGGCCATTCGCAATATGGGGAATCGACATGATTGGAGAGATCAAGCCTACGGCATCCAATGGACATCGCTTCATCCTGGTGGCTATTGATTACTTTACCAAGTGGGTCGAAGCAGCTTCCTTCGCCTCCGTTACAAAGAATGTGGTTGCCCGCTTCATCAAGCAGAACCTCATATGCCGGTATGGTATCCCCGACAGGATCATCATAGACAACGGTACAAACCTGAATAACACTGTGATCACCGCTCTATGCGAGCAGTTTAAAATTCAACATCACAATTCATCTCCCTATCGGCCAAAGATGAATGGTGATGTTGAAGCTGCGAACAAAAATATCAAGAAGATCGTTCAAAAGATGACGATCACCTACAAGGACTGGCATGAGATGTTACCGTTTTCTCTGCACGGATATCGTACCACGGCACGTACTTCAACTGGGGCAACCCCCTTTTCTTTGGTATATGGCATGGAAGTTGTTTTACCTATGGAGGTTCAGATTCCTTCCTTGAGAATTATGAAGGATGTTGGTTTAAATGAAGATGATTGGATTCAGACCCGACTTGATCAACTTAACTTGATCGATAAGAAGCGACTTACTGTTGTTTGTCATGGTCAGACGTATCAAAAACAGATGATCAGGGCTTTCAACAAGAAAGTCAGACGTCAGGTGTATCAAGTCGGAGATCTTGTAATCAAGCGGATCATCTTGCCGCAAAGTGATCCCAGGGGCAAATGGACTCCTACTTACGAAGGACCATTTATGATCAAAAAAATCTTTTCTGGTGGGGCTATGATTCTGACCACCATGGACGGCGACGACCTGCCGCACCCTGTGAATGCAGACATAGTCAAAAGATACTACGCATAAATGACCCGACAAGTTGAAAACTCGAAAGGGAAACTTGGGCAAAAATGGGCATCCCGGTGAATCGAAAACCCGAAAAGGCGATTCAGGCAAAAATTAGGGATAAATATAAAAAAAATCTATACACCCGGCAAGTTGAAAACCCGAAAGGGCGACTTGGGCAAAAAAGGGTTTCCCGGTGGATCGAAAACCTAAAAGGGCGATCCAAGAAAAAGTTAGGGAATTAAAGCGTATGACTATGTCTCGTCGGATCACTTTAAGGACAATCTCTTCATAGACAAGCTCCGGGATTCTGATCAACCTAATCATCGTCGAACAAGGCAACGAATGGACAAGATACTCAGAGTTACGAAGGCTATAGCAGAATGGGAACCCCATGGAATTGTTACACATAGCCATCTTTCTTTGTATAAATTTTTCTCATTTTTTATGACAACATTCTCTTACTAGGATGTCTGTCTCCTTTGTACAAAATACTTACACAAAGTTAATACAAAGATACTTCAAAGTGCAGAAATTTGTTTGCCTTTTCTTTCTTTTTTACACTTGTTGTTTTATTTGAAGACGCCCAACTATTTATTAAATGAGGATATGCATTTGAATGTAATCACTGCTTACAAATAAAACGAAATGAGAAAGGATAATTACTGATAGGTTGAAAGTATAGGAAAATGTCTTTAGGCTATTCCAGAAGAAATCCCCTGCAGTACATCATCCAGGTCCTCAACAGAGTTGAAGCTTTGAAATACATATCCCCAACGGAGTTAAGTTTCAAAATCTCCATCAGAGCTAAGTTTCTAAACTCCCAATCCCCAGCGGAGCCAGAAGACTTTGAACTACAAATCCCAAGTGAAGATGAAACTTTCTTCCCAAACGGAGTCCAAAACTTTAACCTCTAAACCATAGTGGACATCATCCGGTTTCTCCAAATCCTCCAGCAAGTTATCTTAAAACCTGGAAATCAACCAGATAACAGTTAACTTTTGTTCTATCCCCAACCAAGGATAAAACCTCAGAAGATTGGCATACTCCCAACCTCTTGATACCCTTAACAGAATGAAGAGTCTCATTCTTAAAACTCCAGAAGATTGGAATACACCCAACCTCCTGACCCAAACGCCTGAATGAAGATTCTCATTCTTGCTTCCTCCATAGATTGGCATACAACCCAAGCTTTTGAAAACTCTCCAACAGGATAAACATTCTCCCCACAGAGTTATTTCCCAGTAGAACAAAGATTCTTGTTCTCACTTCTCCAAGTCGAAGTCTCCCGGGTTTTAATTCCCTAGTAGAGATCGTCAGAGTTTTCTTTATTCCCCAGGAAAGTCATGAAGGATTCTCAATTCCCCGCAGAAGTTGTCAAAGTTCCTGTTAATCCCCACAAGTCGCCAAGGATTTTATATCCCCAACAGTGGTCCCAGGATTTCTCATTCTCAACGATCAAAGGTTTTAAATCTCAAGCAGTAGTCAAGGATTTATTTTCCCCGGCAGCAGTCAAGGATTTCATTATCTCCAGCTCTCCAGGATTTATTTTCCTCAGCAAGACAGCTAATCGGCTTACATGCGCATACATTACATTCATATATCATAAACATTGATGAAGCACACTTTATTGCGTCATACATGTCATGCAACATAACTTTGTGTTTTAGCTAACATTTTACCCTTTTCAGGATAAGATTAAAAGCTACTTTTAACAAATGTTCAAAGATTTCAGATACAGTATGGATACATCCCAGACACGACGGTCATTCTACTACTCATTCAGACTCCAGCAATCAGATACAGACTAGATACGCTCCAGACACGGAGGCCATTCTATTTCTCATTCAGATTCAACTATCAACTTCAAGTTCAGATACACTCCAGACACGGAAGTCATTCTGTCACTTGTCCAGATCCCAGTTACAGTACGGATGCACTCCGGACACGGAAGTCATTATGCTACTCATACAGATCTCAACTTCATTTACAATACAGATACACTCCAGGAACGGCAGTCGTTCTGATATTCATTCAAGGATAAAATAAAGTTATAGCTCGGATACGCTCTAGACACGGACGCCAATCCTTTGCTCATATGAATCCAATCTTCGGATATAACTCAGATACGTTCCAGATACGGATACCATTCTGATTATCATACTCTTGATTTTCAACAAACAAATCTTGGATGGAATCTTTTAACTCCATCTCCAGCAAGATTCTACCATCTCCAAATGGAATCTTTAAGCCCATTCCCTCAGTTACATTTTGACGAGTGCAAATTTACGGGCACTCTAGTGTCCAATCCTCTTTTACCTTCGAGTCACAAAAGGCCAAACTCGCCAATCTAACTCTTCAGGTTTAAGAAGATTGAATAGTGGCAACTGTTGTACCCCAAAATTTGCCCTCTTATTTTATCAACATTTCTCATCACAAGGCTCTTTGAACTCAAGGTCAAGCTAGGGTTTGCTCTGCTCAAGACATCTCCTTGCACTGTTGACCTAAATTAGGGTTTGAGTTTGCACAAGGAATTTTGGACTTTCAATGCTCAAAGTGACTTTCATACTTCATGTTGAACTTACAAGTTTACCTCTACCAAGTTTCAAGCCTTGAATCAAATTTTTGCTCAGTCAATTGAACAGTTGACCTAGAAATCAACTGTATTGGGGAAAAAGTCAACTGTGGCGAAATTACAGTCAAACCTCATAAATTTTGACCCACATCAACATTATAGACTCATATGAACCATTTGATCAAGTTTGTACCACAACTCCACAAGAAATTTGATCAGATCACCAAAAGGGCAAAATGGTCATTTTTAGGGTTTTGACTGCACAAAGGCAATTTCTGATTTTTTACCTAGCCAATGTCAAATTGGGTTCAAGCATGGATTCAAGGACTCAATGGAATCATCTTGACCTATTCACAAGGTTCAAAAGATCTCAATTGCATTGGATTGGCAGATGAATTTCTCAATCAACTGATCAAAATTTGACTGTACACTGAAAAGTCAAACTTTGAGTTTTTGGTTAAAATCAAGTGCCAAGGGTCATTTTTCATCAAGATGTGTCAAAACATGAAACTTGTTCATCAAGAAACCCATTTTTGCAAATTAGGGTTTAAAGTTGAAAATTTTCATAACTTAGAATTTTTCTAAGTTATGAAATTTTCTTAATTTTTCCTAACTTTGCCCAACATTTTCACCATGATGCAATTGGATTCAAATAAAACTTCCAACATGAAAGTTGTAGTCCTACACAAAGTCTACAACTTTGATTCACAAAGTTTTCCCAAAAGAAGCAAGTTATCTAAACAAGTAACTAAGAGCCCATTGATAACCATGGATGAAAAGGGTGCTTGCACCTTCCCTTTTCATAATCTACTCCCCGAACCCAAGAAAACATCTCAAAGGTCTTTCCTGTGCTTTTTAACCTTTCCTTAGGATAAAATAAAAAGTCAGTGGCGACTCTTGCTAAACCGAAACATTTGCGAACACAAACGCAAAATCACAAGTCAGTTCTCCCACCGTATCACAGGATCCAAACTCGACTTGATCATATGAACTTGATTAACAAGAAAAGGCTTACTGCTGTCTGTCATGGTCAAATGTATCAAAAACAGATGATCAAGGCTTTTAACAAAAAGGTCATATGCCAAGTGTATTAAGTCGGAGATTTGGTGATCAAGCGCATCATACTACCACAAGGTGATCCCAGGGGAAAATGGACTCCTACATATGAAGGACCGTTTGTGATCAAAAGCATATTCTCTGGTGGAGCAATGATCTTTACCACTATGGATGGCGACGACCTACCGCACCCTGTGAACACGAACATAGTCAAAAGATACTACGCATAAGAGACCCGATAGGTTGACACACCTAGGCAAAACAAGGGCATCCCGGCGAACCAAAAAGGTTCGGGAAAAATTTAGGGATAAAACAAAAAAAAATCTGTACATCCGGCAAGTTGAAAACCCGAAAGGGTGACTTGGGAAAAAAGGGGTATCCCGGTGGACTGAAAACCAAAAAGTGCGGTCATGGGAAAAAGTTGGGGAATTAAAGCGTGTGACTATGTCCCGTTGGATCACCTTACAGACAACCTTTAGCTTCGGTCGACAAGCTCAATTGTTCTAATCAATCTGATCAACTTCGGAAAAGGCAGCAAATGGACAAGACGCTCAGAGACACGAAGGCTATAACGGAATGGGAACCCCATGGGATTATTGCACATAGCTATCTTTTCTTTGTATCAAATTTTCCTTTTTACGACGACATTTCCTTACTAGAATCTTCGTCTCATTGTACAAAAATAATTTTTCAAGTTAATACAAAAATACCCCTTTGAAAGTGCAAAACTACCTATTTTTTCTTTATTCCTGTGTTTTGTTTACAAAAACGTCCAATGATTTATTTTTGAACATATGCATTTGAACGTAACTACTCTTTACAAATGAAAGAAAAGGAACAAAAATAGAAAGACAGTCACTAATGGCTTTAAGAAATAGGATAATATCTTTAGACTATTCCATAAAATCCCCCACGGTGTACATCTTAATGATATCAAGATCTCTCACATCCCCGGAGAAACAAAACTTCCAGTTTATCACTCCCCGATAAAAGTCGCCCATTTTCTCAAGATTCCCTAATAGGATTTCACAGGCAATACACGGTGTTTCCCTTACAAAAGAGTTTATTTCTCTAAAAAAATAAAAGCTTAATCAACTCATCAGCACTTCAAAACATGAAGGTTTACACTCACGTCCCTATAGAAGTCAAGGATTTATTTTCCCTAATCCAACAGTATTACAGCAGCATAGCTCACATACCTATACATCGCATCAATACGTCATAAACATCTACAACACGAACGCATACAACATAATCTCATTCATTTTATTGAGAACATTATTATAAAATGCATTGCATACATCATGACATTGCATACAACTAATCTTTCATCTCTTCAGAGAAGATCATACGGCCGATGGCTATCATCAACAATTTACGAAAAGGTCAGAGATTGATACCTGAAACAAGCCAGGACAATTATCTACACGGCCAGCTGAATCTTCAAATACAGTTCAGATACACACCAGATACGGATTCCATTCTGATACTCATTCAGATTCAGCTTTTAGATACTATTCAGATATGCTCCAGACACGGATGTCATTCTGATACTCATTCACATTCAGCTTTCAGATACAGTTCAGATACACTCCGCCACGGATTCCATTCTGATGCTCATTCAGATTCAGCTTTCAGATACAGTTCAGATACGCTCCAGATACAGATGCCATTCTGATACTCAGATACATTTCAGATACGCTCTAGACATGGATACCATTCTGGTACTCATTCAAATTCTCCTTCAGATACAGTTCAAATACGCTCTAGACACGGACGCTATTCTGGTACTCATTCAGATTTCTCCTTCAGATAAAGTTCAGATACGCTCTAGACACGGACGCCATTCTGGTACTCAGTCAGATTTCTCCTTTCAGAAAAAAGTCAAATACAATCCATTTATGGATATTATTCTAGTACTCATCTGTCACGTCCATTATTCCAGTATAAACCAACAAGAGATTTATTCTGACACTTCTTCTATTTCTACCAACAATCATTCTTGGATGGCATCTACAAGCCCATCTCGAACAACTCTCCATCACCTCTCCAAATGGCATCTTTAAACCCATTCCCTATACCATCAACCATCACATCCTCGAGTGCATATTTCTAGGCACTCTAGTGTCCAATCATCTTCCACCTTCAAGTCATGAAAGGAAAATCCATCAATCTAACTCTTCAGGTTTAAGAAGATTGTACAGGGGAAACTGTTGTACCCCAAAATTTTCCCTCTCACTTATCAATTATTTTCTCACAAAGATCTCTCTTGGTCCAAGACTGCACTAGGGTTGATCAACTCAAGACACCTCCTTAAGCACTGATGACTAAAATTAGGGTTTGAGATAGCACAAGGATAATTGAACTTTAAATGCCTCATATAACTTTAATGGATCATTATGGACCCCTAAGATTACTCATGTCAAGTTTCAAGCCTTGGATCACATTTTTGCTCAGTCAATCAAGCAGTTGACCTAAAAATCAGTTGTATTGGAGAAAAAGTCAATTGTGGCCAATTTACAGTCAAACTTCATAATTTTTGATCCACTTCAACATTATAAACTCGTATGTATCATTTGATCAAGTTTGGACCATAATTCTTCAAGAAATTTGATCAAATCATCAAAAGGGCAAAATGGTCAAAATTAGGGTTTTGATTGAGAAAGGGCAATTTCTGATTTTTGACCAAGCAAATGGTTAATTGGTTTGAGGCATGATCTCAAGAGTTCAATTGCATAATTTTGACCTAATGGCATGACCCAAAACATTGCTCAAGATCAATTTGATTGATAGTGAATTTTCAATCAACTGATCAAAAGTCAACTGTACATTAAAAAGTCAAACTTTGACTTTTTGGTCAAAATCAAGTGTCAAAGATCACAATTCATCAAAACATGTCAAAATATGAAACTTATTCATCAATAAATCCAAAAGTCAAGATTTCATTTTGAAAATTCAAAGTTTTCTAACTTAGAAATTTTTCTAAGTGTTTAAAACTTCATGTTTTTTCACAACTTTGAGTAAATTTTTCACCATGATGCAAGATGATTCAAAAGAAACTTTCAACATGAAAGTTGTATATCTCCATGAGATATACAACATTTCTTTACACAACTTCTTATAAAAGTGCTTGGATCTCAAGTTATTATTTCATAAAGTCATGGTCTTGAAGTTAAACACTTAGCGAAATTTTGCCCTAGTTTAGGCAGGATTTTGACCTAACTTCATGGCACTTTTTCATATAGTTCCAAGGGTAATTTTAAAAAGTGATTCAAATAAGGGTTTTAGATCACATTAAAATCTTCCCAAAATGTCCAATAACTCCTTGAGATCATTCTTGAGCATGGAGAATCGAAGAGAGGAAGTTAGGGTTTTCAAACTTGAATTACGAGTCATTTTTTATGAACACATGAACCAAATCCATGCTAGGCTGCATAATACTTGCTTTTCAGGCCTCAAACTTGTTTGTCACTCCATAATTAAATGTTTACACAACTGTTAGAGCTTTGATCCAAGCAATTGAGCTATTATCCAAGTTGCATTTCCATTAATGGCACAAAGTTAACATTGTCATTCTTGTAAAGCAAGCTTTTTGCATAAAGTCCATTCTTGAGCCTCTAACTTGTTCCCTCTGATCACTCTCCATCCACAAAGTCAGAAGCAAGTATGTTTAAAGCATAACCACTCTATCTTAGCAAGTACACAAGGCTTTGAAACTTGAATTTCTCAAAAATCACATGTTATGCATAAACTTGTGATTTTGAATTCTGATCAACAACAAGTCTCCAAACTTGTTGCTTATAAATAGAGTCACTATTTGTAAGCTAGGACACGAGTTCAAGCACCTGAAACACTCCCAAACTCCCTCTAGCCAGAAATTGCACAAAATCTCCATTGATACACAGTTCTGACCTTAAACTTGTATCTCTCATTTCCCTCGTGTGTTTTCCCTCAAATTCATTCCTAAAGCTTCCTTACATCAAATACAAACCATCCATGGCCCTGTTTGATAACTGTAACTCCATCTTCATCATCCTCCATAATCAAAAACATAGGTCTGCAACTTGACTTCTCCAGACCATTCCATCCATCCATTGCTCAAGCAAACCATTGCATTAGCTTCTTGGGAACTTAAGGAAGCTAACTTGATCATTGCAGCACCTTGAATCAAGCTTATTTTCATTTCACGATTTCCAGTTTTGAGGTATTTTTCTTGAACTTCTATCTTTATATTTTGGCATTATTAGGATTGCATTTATGAAGATAAAATGTAGACATCATTTCCCTGAAACTATACATGTCCATAGATTTCATTTATTTTTATTGTGCTAGGAGAATTTTGAGTTTGAACTTTCTGAAATATTTAGGTCAGAATTTGGGTCTTTCAAAAATTCTCATTCATCTTTGATTTATAGTTCATGATATTTATATGGTTGGATTCGTATGAAAAAATAGAGTAATTTTCATGTTTACATTTTTGCAAATGGTTGAGAAATGAGCAAGTTGCAGGGCTTCTGGCTGGAGATTGAAAATGAAGTGTATTTAGGACAAGATTTATGTTATATATTTATGGTTTAACATAATTTAACGGATGTATCACCATCCCAATGGTTAAAGCGCGCGCCTGTCACTATGAGGTCCTGGGTTCAAGCCCCAGCGTGACCTTTCTCTATTTTTCCCACTTTTTTTTGACATTTTTGGCTCTTTTTGCAGCGCCTGGGCCTCCTCTTGTGGGGCCTGACTTTTTCTCACAATACCCCTTGTTTCATTAATCCACCTCCCTGACTTCTTTTTTTTATATTTTTTTTTATTTTTATTTTACTTTCTTATCTTCTATTATTATTATTATTATTATTAATATTATTATTATTATTTTCATTACTAAAAACCCAAAAATATTTATATTTTTTATTTTTATTTAATTTATTTTTTCCTAAAATTAAAGCACATAAATATTTTCTTTAATAAATTAACTTCCTTTTTAAAAAAAAAATACTTAGATAATAAATTTTAAATATTATTATATTATTTTCTTGTAAATTAAAATCAATTTAAAATTTAGGATCTTTTACTTAATTGCTTTTATTTACTAATTTAATTAAATCCACAAAAACCCTAAAAACACTTGTTTCCTTTAAATTAATTTAGTTTACTAACTTAATATTATTTTCTTTTTTTAAGTTAATTATTTTATTTTAATTAATTAAGTCAAAAAACCTCTTCTCATGAAAAACCAAACAAAAATTACATTTTTCTTTTTTACATTTGCATTCTTGAATTTTATTTAGTTATTTTGTACATTTATTCAAAATTCAATATGGTTGTAATATTATTTAGATTTAATTTCTTGTAATATTCCCCATTTGCAAATTTGTATACCCCCTCCCCTAAGTATTGTAATAGCGTAGTAATTCTAAATTCTGCAATTTATCGCTTTATATACAAATGCTAGTAATTAGGATTTTATATGGAAAGACTAAAACCAATCAATAGCAAAATCCTAATCAAAGACAAATCAAGCATGAAAATCAATACACTTGCACACAAACACCCCTAGGGTAAATCCACTTGGTTGCCTTACAAAAATGGCCATATTATGCATGTGAGGTATCTTAGCAAAAAATAAACAAAATACAAGATCATAGTCCCTCGATGACGCTATCATAGTTGTCTTTCAAAATGATCTTAGTCCCTAAAGAAAAATGATAAGGTATCTTACGACATTGCTAATCATGGTTATACAATGACCCACACCCGTCCCGTTTACATCCAAAGATAGGGTTACTTACCAAACCAATGGTAAGATAACAATGTCAAAGGAAAAAGGAAATGAACATGAAAAACTTTTGAGTAGGTAGAATGTTCCTAGTTATTTGCTCAATTTCAAAACAAAACATCCTTGATATTTTCAAAAACAAACACCTACACTTTCAAAACACCTTTCAAAAACTTGAAAACATTTTCAAAAGATCAACACCTTTGTATACATTCTTACGAACAAGAATCATTACAAAGTTTGCCTAAACAGTGGCCTCTCTACAAAATACTTTCAAAACCACACAAAACACATTTTCAAACAAAAGCAAGTGATCTAGAAAGTAACTAAGAGCCCATGGAAAACCATGGATGAAAAGGGTGTTAATACCTTCGCTTTTCATAATCTACCCCCTGAACTCAAGAAACAATATCAAAGGTTTTTCCTGTGCTTTTTCACCTTTCCTTTTGGATAAAAGAAAAGCTAGTGGCGACTCTTGCTAACCGCAACATTTGTGATCAAACGCAAAACAACCATATCAGTTCTCCCACTGTATCACAGTAAGCTTGAAATAGAGCCTACAACAATGAAGTTGTAACTTGCTGACAAAATAATTACAACACCAGTTGGCATAGTGAAATACGTAATGGTAGAACTTGAAAGTTTTTTGTTTCCAACTGATTTTGTGGTGATGAATATGGATGAAGAAGAAAACATATCTCTGATTTTAGGTTGTCCATTCATAAAAGCAACCAAAATATGTAAACTATTTTAAGAACAATAGACTAAAAATATGAAAGCTATGAAAAGTGCTTTTGCGTGAATATTCAGTAAATTAGTTTCAGATTTCTCTCTTACTCTTTAAGCCTTTATATAGCCAATAAAATAATATATTTGTTGAGGGGTATTCTTGGGATTTCCAGAAACATTGGAGGCTTGACCAATCACATGGGGGACAAGATCGTGCAACGCGTCTGTCCTTTCATGGTAGTGGAGTGAAATGCTGATTGTACCATGTACTATTTGTACTATGTTAAGATTATCTTCTTTCCTTTTGTACTTCAGAGGCTTCTGTGAGCATGAGTTTAGAAGCGAGAACATAACACAAGGTCATCAAAAATTCAAGTCTTCAGAATCTTCATAATTGCGTCTTCAGAGTCTTCAACACTTGGTTGTGAGAACCTTTTCTTAAAACATTTGGTCTTTAGAACTTCAAGTCTTCATAGTCTTTAGAACTTATGTCTTCTGAGTCTTCAGCACTTGGTCTTTAGAACCCTTTTCTTAGAACCATAGGTCTTTAGAACTTCAAGTCTTTATAGTATTCAGAACTTCTGTCTTCAGAATCTTTAACACTTGGTCTTTAGAATCCTTTATCTTCAAAAACATGATTCTTCAGCATCTAGACTTAAGTAGAACTTCTGTCTTCAGATCTTATGACTTGTTTCTTTATAACACACTGTCTTTAGAAGCATGAGTCTTTAGTATCTAGACTTAAGTAGAACTTCTGCCTTTAGATCTTCTGACTTGTTTCTTTAGACAAACATCAGAGCCTACACTTCAAAAGCTTCTAGAGTGTCTTGCTACTGTTCATCAGAACTTGTGTAGCGCAGAAGCGGAACTAATTCTCTTATAATGTCTTAGCCACGCCATCCATCAAAAGCATAACCTGTTTGTTAAATACTCAAAAATAACAAACATTGGAGTATCAAAATTGTTCATACAAACATACTCATCTTTTATCATCAAAACTCAGAGATAATATTGCAAAACCAAATCTTGTTCTAACAATCTCCCCCTTTTTTATGATGACAAAACTATGTATTTTGATGATACAATTTTGTTCATATAATCAGAAAAAGTGAAATTAAAAAGGTAAGGAATACTTATCCTTTTTATGAAACTCCCCCTGATTCAAAGACTTGATGAAGCTTGAATATCCTAATTTTGAACCATTTGAGTAAAAACTCCCCTGGTTCTAATAGATCAGATATTGAGATCTGAGAGTCTTGACTCTATATGCCAATGAAAATGAAATGAAGTTAAATCTTGAAACTTCAATGTCACTAAGAAAGCTTTCAGATTCTAAATTCTTGGAGTCTGGTTATAAACTGAAAAATATCTTCAGAGTCTGAAGGCCACAGGTTAGACATAAGCCTTGCATAATGCATTCAGATATTTGTCTTTAATCAGAGTTCACATTTCCTGAAAAAAGAATACACTTCTAACATAAACATAAGTTTAACTGGGTTAGAATGTAAGCAGCTCTTTTCAGAGAACATTTTCCAGAAATTGATTAATGAAATCAAAATTACATTCATTTAATTACTCCCCCTTTTTGTCATAATCAAAAAGGTAATTATGTGTGAAAAACATAAAAACCAGAAGAAATAACAAGTAAGAAAAGAAGTTTCATTGATGTTTGAAAATGATTACAGCAGAAGGAGAAACAACATGGTGGAAGCAAAAAAGGAAAACTATCAAAACTTCAAACACATCACAACTCTTATCAAATAGAGCATTTGCTCTGATGAACAAGTTTCTTCTAATTGTTTCAATTACACCAGCTAACTCAAACAGTTCAGACAATACACATCTATAAGGAATGAATGATTTTTGGGAGTTTCTGGATGCAAGGATTGATAGCTTCAAATGATTAAATATTATTGTAAAAAGATGAATTGGAGTACTCTTGCGAAGGCAATAAAGAAGAGACATATCCCTAGGAAAAACTTTATCAAGATCTTCCCCTCTAGGATGAAGGTTTCTCAATAAGAACTGAAACAAGATTTTTGCAAGCAGTTTCAAATGATCTGGATTAAGGGGCTCATATCTAAAGGGAGAATTAGGAACTCTTGGAAACACATTAACATTCATGTAGGATTTGGGTAATGGTGGACTCTGGATGACTACATCACTGGAGGAGCGGGTGATGGTAATTGGAATACCAAAAATATGAGAATGGATGAAGTTTCCATCAGGACTGACAAAAACATGAAGCCAGAAATTCTTCACGAGGTTAGGATAAATATAACTTCTAAACATTGTTGTATACCCAGACCATCCTTGATTTTTAATAAAATCGTTGATGAAACCATCATCAGACACATAGTTGGGTCTTTTCTCTTTGATTGCTTCGAGAATATTTTCATCTCCTTAAAAGGTTCTAACAGCCATGGTGTGCATAAAAGATTGAAGAGAATAAACGGTTGAAGATGATACAAGGATAAGGACTTGATGAAGGACTATAGATGAGAGGAGATATAAATAATCAGTCAAGTCGTTCAAGAAATGAGACGACTGAAGCACTCAAAGGAATTAATTTCGAGAGAGGGAATCAAATGATGTCATAGACTACTAAAAGTAGGAAATGAAAAGATAAGTGGATCAAAAGTTAAGATAGAAGAATACAAAAACACTTAAATAGAGCCCGACAGGTAAGATCGTAGTCATATCAAACAAAACATAGGAATATGACACGAAATAACTATTCCCAAGACACAAAAGATAGTAGTAGTTAATAAATATAATCATGATTAATCAATTCCAAGAAAAATAACTGCTCGTGCATTGCCTAGGTAGAGTGTGATAGACACTGAGTCTATTTAGGTGATGTGTTTGATATTCTCATCATCTGGAAAAACCATAAAGGTTTCCATCTGATCAGAGACATTTCTGACTGAAACATCTTCTGATGACTGAGGTAAAAGAAATTAGAAGGCCTTTGATTGAGTCAGAGTCTTATCACTTCAGACTAAGGTTAAAACACGTTTGATTCTAATAACATCTTACTCTGGACATAGATCCATTTTTAGAATAAACATAAATCTATCTTCAGCTAAGGATTTTGTAAAAATATCAGCCCACTGATGGTCTGTATCTATGAATTTTAAAGATATGATCCCTTTATGAACATAGTCACTAATAAAATGATGTTTGATTTATATGTGTTTAGCCCTAGAATGTAAGATAGGATTCTTACTCAAGCAAATAGCAGCAGTATTGTCAGAGAAGACAGGAATTTTACTCTCATAAATCTAATAATCTTCCAGCTAATTCTTCATCCAAAGCATATGAGTGATGCATAGTGCTGCTGAGATATACTCTGCTTCTGCAGTTGAGAGAGCGATTGTAGATTGCCTCTTGCTTGACCATGAGATCATATTCTTGTCTAGAAACTGACAATTTCCAGAAGTACTCTTCCTCTCTAGTCTATCTTCGTCGTAGTCTGCATCATAGAAACCAGAAAGAGTGTACTTTTATGTTTTCTCATACATCAAGCAAAGGTTAGTGGTTCCTTCCAGATACCTTAGAATTCTCTTAACAATAGTTAAATGAGAATCCCTAGGATCATATTGGAATCTAGCACAAAGATGAACACTAAATAAAATGTCAGGTCTAGATGTAGTCAGATACAGAAGAGAGCTTATCATACCATGATATAGCTTATGACAGACCTTTCCACTTACCTCTTCTTTTTCCAGAGTGCATGTTGGATGCACTGGAGTCTTTGCTACAGTGCAGTCTGTCATGTTGAATTTCTTCAAAAGTTCTTTGGTGTACTTACTTTGATGAATGTAAGTAGCCTCTGGTTTTTGATCAATCTGGATTCCCAAAAAGAGTTTTAGTTCTCCCATCATGCTCATTTCAAACTTAGCCTGCATTAACTTAGATAATTCTTTGCAGAGGGATGGATTAGCATTACCAAAAATAATATCATCAACGTAAATTTGAACAATCATAATATCATTTTTGAAGTTTTTGCAGAAGAGTGTAGTGTCAACCTTTCCTATGGTAAACTTATTTTCTATAATAAAATTGCTTTATCTTTCATTCCAAGCTCTGGGAGCTTGTTTCAAACCATAAAGAGATTTCTTTAGTTTGAAAACAAAATCTGATTTCTCAGAGTTTTCAAATCCAGGAGGTTGTTTGACGAACACTTCTTCTGAAATGTAACCATTCAGAAATGCACTCTTAACTTCCATCTGATAAAGGATGATATTATGATTTATAGAAAAATAAACTAACAAACGAATAGCTTCTAACCTGGCGACATATGTAAAGGTTTCTGTATAGTCTATCCCTTCTTGTTGACTATAACCTTATGCAACCAGCCGTGCTTTGTTTCTGACAACTTCACCTTTCTCATTGAGTTTGTTTCTGAACACCCATCTGGTTCTAATGACATGGACACCTTTGGGTTTCTGAACGAGATCCCAAACATCATTCTTTGAGAATTGGCCGAGTTATTCTTCCATAGCCAGAATCTAATATTTATCTAGAAGGGCTTCCTCAATAGATGTATATTCTATTAAAGAAACTAAACCCATAAGCACTTCATCAGAAGGTTTGAGAGTTGATGTTGTTCTAACTGGAGCATATTTACTTCCAAGAATGAGATCTTCAGGATATGAGGATGTGATTATGTTCTTCCTTGGTTGAGGTTGATCAGAAGGACTATCAATGACATCTGAAGAAGGAGCTTATGATTCTTTATCTTCTTGAATCTTCTCCTTTGGCTCAACGAACGTTATAGTTACATCTGCAAGCTTTTCACACAACTTTGAATTTACTTAGTCAAGCTTATCATCGAATCTGACTTGGATTGATTCCTCCATGATTCATGATTCTGTGTTATAGACTTTGAAGCCTTTAGAGCGTTCAGAGTATCTTAACAGCAGACACATCTACGCCTTGGAATCAAACTTACCCAGATTCTCTTTAGTTTTCAACATATAACATATGCATCCAAATGGATGGAAATAAGAAATGTTAGGATTTCTATTCTTCCATAATTCATAAGGAGTCTTACTCAAAATAGGTCTTATGGAGATTCTATTTTGAATATAACACGTTGTATTCAATGCTTCTTCCCAGAAGTGCTTAGCCATTTGAGTTTCTTGGACCATGGTGCGAGCCATTTCTTGTAGTTTTCTATTTTTCCTTTCTACAACCACATTTTTTGTGGAGTTATAGGGCAGGAGAAATCATGAACTATGCCATTTGAATCAAAATTTTTTTCAAAATATTTGTTTTCAAATTCTCCACCGTGATCGCTTCTAACTCTGACTATTTTGCAATCTTTTTCATTTTGCACTTGGGAACAGAAAGAAGAAAATGTTAGAACAAAGTTTGAATCTACTACCCTACATTTAAGTTTTGATGATAACAAAGTGAAAAGATATATTATTTATGATATTCATGTATGAACTATCTGCTGCCTAAAATGATTATGTTCTGACTTGCAGATACTCTGATTGATAAGCAAGATCACATCTAATCAGCATCAGAATTTGGTTCTTGACACCAGCATCAGAAGTTGCCATATCAGAATGTCAGAATCAGATGATCAACTCACGTACATGCTGAAGCCTGATGAACAAGACTGCGCTCAACACTCTGATAAAGAAACACAACAGTTCATCAGCAGCGAAGCAGAGTCAGAATGAGCCAAGCCAGAACTTGCATTAAGTAAGCAACGGTACTGTGCATTGAAAGCAAATTAATTCCAACGGCCTCATTCCAGACAAGATCTGCTTGATAAGGAAAGTTTGTTATTAGCATTGAATCAAGAATATTGCATCCAACATTCATCATCTCAGTGCTATATAAACAAGACCTTGAAGATTGAAATGGCTAATGCTCTCCAAATCTCTACACGCACATAAGCTAATCATAATCTTCTTTCTCTCAATTTTGCTAAACCACACATTCTGATATTCTATCATTGTTTTAGAAATCTAGTTTCTAAGCTTCAATTTGTGTATACATCACAGTTGTGATACAGTTTTGTAGAAAACATTCACACACTTAGTTTTATCTCTTTGTAAGAAAGTGTTACCTTGACAAACCGGGTTGTGGTTTGGATCAAGAAGGCTTTAGCAGTTGTTAAAGCAGTCTATAATATTCAGTTGAATATAGTGGATTAAGACCTCGTTGGAGAGAGGCGAAATCACCTTGACGGGTGGACTGGAGTAGTTTGAGATCAAACGAACCAGGATAAAAATATCTTGTTCATTGCATTAGATTTCAGTTTTACAATTCAACCCCCCCTTCTTGTGTTTTTCACCACTTCAATTGGCATCAGAGCGCCTGGTTCTGAGCTAAAACACTTAACCGTGTCAGTACAAGATCCAGCGTCAGAAAAACACAATGGCAGGAAACAATTCTCACATCAGCAATGACAACAATGAGGACAGAGACAGATTCAGTGGCAAACCTCCAGTCTTTGATGGAGAAAACTTTGATTACTGGAAAGACAGAATTGAAAGCTTCTTTCTGGCACATGATGCTGATCTGTGGGATATGGTGACAGATGGATACACGCACCCTGTGAATGCAAGTGGTCAGAAGATTGATAGAAAAACAATGTCTGATCAACAAAAGCGTGACTTCAAGAATCACCACAAGGCCAGAACCATCCTCCTCAGCGCCATCTCCTATACTGAGTATGAAAAGATCTCCAACAGAGACACAGCAAAGAATATTTTTGACTCACTCAGAATGACGCATGAGGGCAACGTTCAGGTCAAAGAAACAAAAGCTCTGGCGCTCATTCAGAAGTATGAGGCGTTCAAAATGGAAGAATCTGAATCCATTGAAACCATGTTCTCTAGATTCCAGATTCTGGTAGCTGGTCTCAAAGTTCTGGACAAAGGATACTCTACTGCTGACCATGTCAAGAAAATCATCAGAAGTTTACCCAAGCAGTGGAGACCTATGGTTACAGCTCTGAAGCTAGCTAAAGATCTCAACAAAATCACTCTGGAGGAACTTATCAGCTCCCTCAGAAGTCATGAGATAGAGCTAGAAGCTGATGAGCCTCAGAAGCAAGGTAAGCCTTTAGCATTAAAATCTAACAGAAAATTTGAGTCTAAAGTTTTGCAGGCAGTTGAAGAAACATCTGATGGATCCTCATCAGAAGAAGACGAACTCTCCCTCCTCTCCAGAAGAGTAAATCAACTGTGGAAGCAAAGACAAAGGAAGTTCAGGAATCCCAGAAGATCTGATCAGAACGAGTCTTCTTCCAGATACAGAAGGACAGATTCTTCCTCTGGATACAGAAGATCTGAAGGCTCCTCCAGTAGCAAAAAGCCAAACACCAAAGACATCATCTGCTATGAGTGCAATGAGCAAGGACACTATAAGAGTGACTGCCCAAAGCTTCAGAGGGAAAAGCCCAAAAAGAAGTTTGGAAGAGAGAAGAAGAAAAGTCTCATGGCTACATGGGATGACTCTGACTCGTCTGAAGCTGACTCAGAATCAGATGATGAAAGGGCAAACATAGCTCTCATGGCTAACATTTCAGAAGATAGTGAAGCTTCTGAATCAGACTCAGAATCAGACACTGAAGAGGTATTTCCTAACTTTGCTATTAACTTTACAAAGGCTGAACTTGCTGAAAGCCTTAATGAGATTCTGGAACGTTATCAGCAAATTAGAGCTAAATTCAGAGACCTGAAAAGGAATCTTGAATCTGACTCTAATAAGACTGAGAGTCTCAAATTGGAAAATTCTGAGCTGAGAAATAAGATCTCAAAATTAGAAAACACTTTACAAAACTCTCAGAAGGAACCAATTTCTGAAACTCCCAGCAACGCTGATGAGATCATCAAGGAGTATGATCACAGTTTCCAGAAGTTCCTAGCTAAAAGCATAGATAGAAGCAGAATGGCTTCAATGATCTATGGAGTTAGCAGAAACGGCAGGAAAGGAATAGGATACCAAGGTAAGGTTCCTACACCAAAGAATGTCATGGACTTAACCATTAAACACACTCCTCTGAATTCACATTTTGTATATGGTCACACACATGATATCAAATACACTAGCAGTAAGCACTCTGTGAAACCAAAATTCAACCAGAGTTTTGGTAAAACTAACAAATCAGGACCCAAGAAAATCTGGGTACCTAAGGATAAAATAATACATGTTGCAGATATCTTTAGCAGCAAGTCAGAAACACCAGTCATGGTACCTGGACTCTGGCTGCTCACGACACATGACGGGAAGAAGGCATATGTTCCAAAGCCTGGAGGCCACGTTGGCTTTGGAGGCAATCAGAGGGGAAAGATAATTGGCTCTGGAACTGTAGGTAATGGAAATCTTCCCTCTATTAATAATGTTCTGCTAGTAGATGGATTGATGCATAATCTGTTATCCATAAGTCAATTAAGTGATAACGGTTATGATATAATCTTTAATCAAAAATCATGTAAAGCTGTTAGTCAGAAAGATGGGACTATCCTGTTTAATGGTAAGAGGAAAAACAACATTTACAAAATCAAACTTTCTGAACTAAAGAGTCAGAATGTAAAATGTCTTCTGTCTGTTAACAACGAGCAGTGGATCTGGCACAGAAGATTGGGGCATGTTAGTATGAGAAGAATATCTCAGATTAACAAACTCAATCTGGTCAGAGGACTTCCTAATTTGAAGTTCAATTCAGATGCTCTGTGTGAAGCATGTCAGAAAGACAAATTTGCAAAACCTTCTTTTAAATCCAAAAATGTTGTTTCTACCTCTAAGCCATTAGAACTTCTGCACATTGACTTATTTGGATCAGTTAAAACTGCTTCAGTCAGTGGTAAGAAGTATGGGTTAGTAATCGTAGATGACTATAGCAGATGGACATGGGTAAAGTTCTTAAGACACAAGGACGAGTCACACTCTGTGTTTGTTACCTTCTGTAACCAAGTTCAGAATGAAAAGGATCTTAGAATCGTTAAAGTCAGAAGTGATCATGGTGGAGAATTTGAAAACAAAGATTTTGAGTCATTCTTTAATGACAGAGGCATTCTGCATGATTTCTCTTGTCCTAGAACTCCCCAACAAAATGGAGTTGTAGAACAAAAGAACAGAACATTGCAAGAAATAGCCAGAACCATGATCAATGAGACAAACGTTGCTAAGACCTTCTGGGCAGAGGCAATAAACACAGCGTGCTACATTCAGAATAGAATCTCAATAAGACCTATTCTGGAAAAGACTCCATATGAATTGTGGAAGAACAGAAAGCCCAACATTTCATATTTTCATCCATTTGGATGTACTTGCTTTATATTAAATACAAAGAATTATTTGAACAAGTTTGACTCTAAAGCACAGAAGTGTATTATGTTAGGATACTTTGAACGCTCAAGAGGGTACAGAGTATACAATACAGAAACACAGATTGTGGAAGAATCAATCAGTGTTCGTTTTGATGATAAGCTTGACTCTGAAAAGTCAAAGCAGAATGAAGTTTTTGCAGGTATAGAAATTGAATTTGCAGGTTCTGAAGACAAGTCATCAGAAGCTCTCAACACAGACATTCCTTCAACATCTGAAAGGAGCACTGCTAGCAATCCTACAACAGCTGCTGATCAACCTCAGAAGATATTACCCAGAAGCAGCTTGGATCACCCAGAAGAGACTATCCTAGGAAGAAAGGAAGATCCAATCAGAACAAGAGCAAGCTTCAGAAACTCTGAAGAAACACTTATGGGACTTGTGTCTCTGATTGAACCTTCTTCTATTGATGAAGCACTTCTGGATAATGACTGGATTTTGGCAATGCAAGAAGAGCTGAATCAATTCACAAGAAACGACGTATGGGATCTCGTTCCCAGACCAAAAGGATTCAACGTCATTGGAACAAGATGGGTGTTCAGAAACAAGCTAAATGAACAAGGTGAAGTCATCAGAAACAAGGCACGACTGGTTGCACAAGGTTATAGTCAGCAAGAGGGGATAGACTATACAGAAACCTTTGCCCCAGTCGCCAGGTTAGAATCTATAATACTTTTAATTTCATTTGCTGTTAATAGAGGCATCACTCTGTATCAGATGGATGTCAAAAGTGCATTCTTAAATGGTTATATAGAAGAAGAAGTTTATGTACACCAACCCCCAGGTTTTGAAAATACAAAACATCCAGAACATGTTTTCAAACTAAAGAAGTCACTGTATGGTCTGAAACAAGCTCCCATAGCTTGGTATGAAAGGCTAAGTAACTTTCTGCTAGAAAATGAATTCACCAGAGGGAAAGTGGACACTACTCTATTCTGTAAATCAGTTAAGAGTGACATCTTAGTCTGTCAAATTTATGTTGATGATATTATTTTTGGTTCTACTAATCCTTCTCTTGGAAGAAAATTTGCTAAGTGTATGCAGGCAGAATTTGAGATGAGCCTCATGGGGGAACTGAAATTCTTTCTAGGAATTCAGATCAATCAAACTCCAGAGGGAACTTACATTCATCAGAGCAAATACATCAGAGATCTTATGAAGAAATTTGACCTCTCAGAATGTAAGCCATCAAAGATTCCAATGCATCCCATGTGCATTCTGGAAAGAGAAGAGGTAAGCAAAAATGTAGAACAGAAAGTCTACAGAGGTATGATTGGTTCTCTCCTCTATCTGACTGCTTCAAGACCTGACATATTATTCAGTGTTTGTATCTGTGCTAGATTCCAATCAGATCCTAGAGAATCTCACTTAACAGCTGTTAAGCGAATTTTCAAGTATCTGAAAGGTACTACTAATCTGGGTTTGTTTTATAGAAAATCTAGTGATTACAGCTTAGTAGGCTACTGTGATGCTGATTTTGCTGGAGACAGAGTGGAACGTAAAAGTACTTATGGAAGCTGCCAGTTTCTGGGAGAAAATCTGATCTCTTGGTCCAGCAAAAGGCAATCAACAATTGCTCTATCAACAGCAGAAGCTGAGTACATAGCAGCAGCAGGATGTAGCACACAAATGCTCTGGATGAAAAGTCAGCTTGAAGACTTCCAGATTTTTGAGAGTAACATTCCTATACTTTGTGATAATACTTCTGCTATTTGCTTAAGTAAGAATCCCATTTTACATTCTAGAGCTAAGCATATAGAAATAAAACATCACTTCATTAGGGACTATATTCAGAAAGGTATTTTGAACTTAAAATTTATAGATACAGACCATCAATGGGCTGATATCTTTACTAAACCCCTTTCAGAAGATAGGTTTAATTTCATTCTGAAACATCTCAGCATGAAAGTATGTCCAGAGTGAAAATGTTCTAATTCCATATATTTACCTTCAGAATGTAATTATTTTACTGTGAACTTCTGATCAATCTCCTTTCAGAAAGATAGAACATGCAGATTGTATCAGATGCAAGTCTAAAGATCTGAGAGTCTAAGCTCAAAGACAGACGTGCTGATCACTACATCAAACAAGTGTCATCCAATCATCAGCATATCTCTGAAGCAGAACGCGTGCACGCTTCTGAGAAGGCAAAGCGCTGATTGGGTGTATTGAGACACATGTCTGGTAACCGTTTCTAAGTATCTTTCTCAAATCCCCCAAAATCAGCAAGCATTTAATGAAAAGTAATCATGCTTTTAAAATGCAATCATGATTTTTCTCTCTCTTAAAAAAACGTTTATCTTTTCAAAATATTTTTGAAATTCTATTTAAACACATTAATCTCTCATTCTCATTCTTTACGTTTTCTCACTAATACTCAAGCATTTTCTGCATATTTCTGTGTTCATCTCTTGCAAAACCTATTTTCCTCAGTTTATTCTCAAAACCCTTTTAGTGTGAACATGGCAACCTCCAGCAGTGCTTCTGCAGGTCCTCAGAAGATGAAAGAAAGAATGGATGTGCAGGATAGCAAGATTGACACTGTTGTCAGCATGGTGCACAAGCAGAATGAGACTGCTGAAAAGATCCAAGCCATGCTGGAGAACCTGTTCACACGCTTGCCCCCTCAACCTTAGTCTTTTTTTCATTCATGTCCTCTTTCATGTTTTCCTTGATTTTCTGATGTACTACTTGGATGTGTTTTGTACTATTTTCATGTTTTGATTTTGAACTCTCTTAATATAACTAGTTTTTCTGATCTTAACTGTTTTAGCACATCACTTACACTTTTTGATTGCTGACAAAAAGGGGGAGAACAAGAATGATATTTTAAACAATAACGGCTAACTAGACAGAAATTCTCAAACATTCTAACTCTATTACTTGAGAATGTTTTTCTGTTTTGCTTAAAGTCTACAGGTACAAAGAAGCTCCTGGACACTCTGAAGACTAGAAGCTCTGATCACTATGAAGCTCTGATCCGCTCTGAAGCTCTAATCCAAAGCAAAGCTCTGACAAGAAAAGCTCTGAAGCTCTGCTCTGATATAAAGCTTCTGATAGTCAAAGACTCTGATACTCTGACGCTCAAAGAAAGGCAAAAAGATCTGATTCTGAAGAACATTTGTAATCAAAGGGAAGTAATAAACTCAGGGGGAGTATATCTCTTAACTCTGATATCTTTTTACTCCTTATCCTTTGTACTTCTTACTCTGATGCATATCTCTGATACCTTTTCACGTTATTTTCATTTAAAAAATATCTAGTTTTTGTCATCATCAAAAAGGGGGAGATTGTTAGAACAAAGATTGAATCTACTACCCTACATTTAAGTTTTGATGATAACAAAGTGAAAAGATATATTATTTATGATATTCATGTATGAACTATCTGCTGCCTAAAATGATTATGTTCTGACTTGCAGATACTCTGATTGATAAGCAAGATCACATCTAATCAGCATCAGAATTAGGTTCTTGATACCAGCATCAGAAGTTGCCATATCAGAATGTCAGAATCAGATGATCAACTCACGTACATGCTGAAGCCTGATGAACAAGACTGCGCTCAACACTCTGATAAAGAAACACAACAGTTCATCAGCAGCGAAGCAGAGTCAGAATAAGTCAAGCCAGAACTTGCATTAAGTAAGCAACGGTACTGTGCATTGAAAGCAAATTAATTCCAACGGCCTCATTCCAGACAAGATCTGCTCGATAAGGAAAGTTTGTTATTAGCATTGAATCAAGAATATTGCATCCAACGTTCATCATCTCAGTGCTATATAAACAAGACCTTGAAGATTGAAATGGCTAATGCTCTCCAAATCTCTACACGCACATAAGCTAATCATAATCTTCTTTCTCTCAATTTTGCTAAACCATACATTCTGATATTCTATCATTGTTTTAGCAATCTATTTTCTAAGCTTCAATTTGTGTATACATCACAGTTGTGATATAGTTTTGTAGAAAACATTCACACACTTAGTTTTATCTCTTTGTAAGAAAGTGTTACCTTGACAAACCGGGTTGTGGTTTGGATCAAGAAGGATTTAGCAGTTGTTAAAGCAGTCTGTAATATTCAGTTGAATATAGTGGATTAAGACCTTATTGGAGAGAGGCGAAATCACCTTGACGGGTGGACTGGAGTAGTTTGAGATCAAACGAACCAGGATAAAAATATCTTGTTCATTGCATTAGATTTCAGTTTTACAATTCAACCCCCCTTCTTGTGTTTTTCACCACTTCAGAAAATATAGAGTATGAATCATCCTTGTGTTTCAAAAAATTTACCCATGTCCATCTGCTATAATCATCAATGATGACAAGTCCATATTTCTTGCCATTGACAGAAGCGATTTTCACTGGTCCAAATAAGTCCATGTGAAGAAGTTCTAATGGCCTAGAAGTAAAAACAATCTTTTTAGATTTGAAAGAGGTTTTTGAAAATTTTCCTTTCTAACAAGGTTCACAAAGAGCCTCTGAAGTATACTTCAGATTGGGAAAGCCTCTAACTAATCCAAGTTTATTTAGTCGAGAAAATTTTCTCAAGCTAACATGACCCAGACGTTTGTGCCAGACCCATTGCTCTTCTTGAACAGTCATAATACATTTTACATTTTGATTTTTCAAATATGATAATCTTATTTTGTAAATATTGTTCTTACTCTTGCAATTGAACAGAACCGAGTTATCCTTATGACTAACAACTTTACAGGATGTTTGATTAAAAATGACGTCATAACCATTGTCACTAAGTTGACTGATTGGCAATAAGTTATGCATCAGACCCTCGACTAAAAGAACATTGTTAGTAGAAGGAAACTTACCATTACCAATAGTTCCAGAGTCGGTGATATTTCCCTTCTGCTTTCCTCAGAAGCCGACAATGCCTTCAGACTTAAGTTCCAAATCTTGGAACATATGCCTTTTTACCGTCATGTGTCACAAGCATCCATTGTCCAGGTCCCATGATTGGTGTTTCAATGGCCCCATCAAGAACATTTGCAACATAGATTATCTGATCTTTGGGAACCCATTTTCTGGGTCCTATTTTGTTAGAAGTTTTAGAGGTTCTTCCACCTTTGTACTTTTGTGCAACAAGATAATCATGTGAAATTTGAGCATAATACTTGGGTTTAGAAGTTTCCTCCTGTGTCTGTGTTTGTGCTACAGTAGTATCAGAACCTTCTTGTTCTGGACATTTCAAATATGTTCTAGTAAGCACAAAATGTTTAGAAAGAGGTTTTGGTTTGACATTCAGAGTCTCATCAATTTTCTTTGATGGCCCGGAAAATCCCAAGCCTCTGCTTCCGTTTCTACTAACATCATAGATCATTGAAGCCATTTTGCTTATATTTATGCTCTTAGCTAGGAAATGCTGAAAAGCCCTATCATATCTGATTACTTCATCAGGAATAAATGTAGTAGATATTATCTCTTCTTCCAACCTAGAAACTTTACTTTTGAGAGTTAGATTTGATTTTTCTAAAACAAATAATTTTTCATTTAAATTAGAAATGTTTTGCTCATCATTAGTAGAGCTTTCAGAAGTAACTACAAACTTCTTTTTAATAGTTTTTTTATTTAGTTAGAAGAGTTTGATACTTTCTTACCATTTCAGAAAAACAAGATTCAAGTTGAAAACGAGAAAGAGAAGCAATTACCTCAGCTTCATCTTCGGAGTCTGACTCATCATCTGTTGTCAGCTCACATTCTAATATTTCTTCATTTGTGCTGGTTCTGGCCATGAGTTCCACGTTTGCATGCTCTTCATCAGAATCTTCATCTTCTGATTCTGAATCATCTCATGTTTCCATGAGACCTTTCTTAGCTTTGTAAGCCTTCTTAGGCTTCTTGTATTTCTTGACCTTTGGGCAATCATTTTTGTAATTTCCATGTTGTACTCCAAAATTTTCCAGAACCAAGAATACCCATGCCAAGTTTCAAGTCTTAGATCATAATTTTGACCAGTCAATTAATCAGATAACTGAAAATCAACTGTATTGGGTAAAAAGTCAACTATGGTCAACCTACAGTCAAACTTCAAGATTTTTGGCCATATCAATATTTTGAAGTCATATTAATCAATTGATCATGGTTTGATCATAATTGCTCAAGAAAAACATTCAAATCATCAAAAGGGCAAAATGGTCAAAATTAGGGTTTTGACTAGGGATGACCAATCATTTACTTTTGACCTAACATATGACTTAATGTGTTGAGTTATGATATCAAGGATTCAAGCACATTATTTTGACCTAATTGCATAACTCAATTCATTTCCCAATATTAATGGATTGATAGTTGAATTTTGGATCAACTGATGAAAAGTCAACGGATACACAAAAATTCAAACTTTGACTTTTTGATAAACATTGATTTTTAAAGATCAAGATACTCAAAAATATCAAACTTTTTAAACAAGAATCAAGAAACTCCATAAAAAGACAATGTTTCAAGACTTAGAAAAGTTTCTAAGTATATTTTATGCTTGATAAATTCATTACTTCATGACCTTTTTTCACCAAGATGCAAGATGATTCAAAGAAAACTTTCAACATGAAAGTTGTAGATCTTGATGAATTCTACAACTTTTATCCAAAAAATGCTTATATTTGAAGATATAAGCCCATGAAGTCATGACATTTTTCATAAAACACTTAGTGAAAATTTTGACAAGTTCAGGCAGATTTTTTACCTAACTTCTTGGCCAATTTTCACCTAGATCTAAGATGATTTAGCCAAAATGGTCAACATGAAGGTTGTAGATAATGTTTCAAGATTTCCAAAATGTCCTGGAACTTGAATAGATCATATTTGATCTAAGAGAATCGAAGGCAAGAAGTTGGGCATCCATTCTTGAATTACAAGTCATTTTAATGATGAACACATAACCAAAACCCAAACCTATGTTGCATAATCTTACTTTGCAGGCCTTCTAACTTGCAAATATATCCATGATAAGATGTTTACACAACTCATTGAGCCCTTGTCAAAGTGTTTGAACCTTTATCCAAGCTACATTTCCATTTATGGCACAAAGGTACCATTGCCATTCTTGAAAAGTTGCTTTAATCACAAAGTCAACTTGTATTGAGCTTTGTGCTTGCTCCTTCTGCATAAAATTCATCTACAAGTCCAGAGAAAACATGTTTAAAGCTTCTATCCACCCTACAAGCTTTTTACCTTGCCTTGAAACCATATTTGTCAAGGTTGCTTCAAAAACAAGTCAAAAATCCATAACATGTGATCTTGTGATTCTGATCATCTCAAGTCCTCAAACCTTTTCCTATAAATTAAGACATTATTTGCAAGCCAAGGACACGAATTAGAAATCTGAAGAACTCCCCCAAACACCCTCTAATTCAAAATTGCCCACAAACCTCATTTTTGTGCCATTTTTGACCTTACACCTCAAACTCTCATTTCACTCGTGCGTTCTTTCTCAAAATCAATCACACAACATCTACATATAATTTAGAACCTAACCAAACACCTGTTACACGACTGTAACACCTTCATCACCATCCTCCATTTTCAAAAAGATCACCTTTCACATTGACTTCTCCAGCACGATTCATGCACTCTCAGCTCAAAGTAACCTTTGCATTAGCTTGCTAGAGGTCCATTGAAGCTAACCAGATCACCACAACACCTTGTAAAGTGCTCAAACTCAAAACACAATCTCCATTTGCAAGGTAAGTTTTTTTAACTTCCATCTCTTTATACAAGCATCATTTGGCTTTGATTTTAAAAGATAAAATGTAGACATCATAACCCTGAAACTAACCATGTCCTTAGAATTCATTTATATTGCCTGAGCATGGAGAATTTTAAGTTAGAACTTTCTGAAAAAACTAGGTCATATTTGGTATAGATAAAATTTGTGCTTATCTTTGATCTATTGTTTAATTTATTTACATATTTGAGATCATGGTGAAATTTCTAACAAGTTTGATGTTTACATTTTCTGAAATGGTTGAGAAATGAGAAAGATACAAATTCTAAATTTGTTGTTTTGGTTATGGTGCGAGGAAGAAGATGAAGTTGTCACTAGAACTTGGTTTATTTTATATTTATTAGTTGTTGTTCTTATACCGGATAAACAGCCACCCCAGTGGCAGAGAGCGCGTGCTAAAGGAATTAGTATGAAGGGTCCTGGGTTCGAGCCCCAGCGGCCCCTTTTGTTTTTTTTCTTTTCATATTTTCCTTGTTTCTTTTCCACTCATATTTTCCTTGTTTCTTTTCCACTCTCAAGCGCTCCTGGGCCTTCCAGTGTTGGGCCTTCCAGTGTTGGGCCTACTTCTTTTTACTCACTACCACCCCCTGTTTGTTCAACAAAACTGGCCCAACATTTTTATTTATTTTGTTTTTCTGATACAAGCAAAAATAAACTTTGGGCCTAAAACTAAACTCATTTACTTTCTAACCTCCTTGATTTCCTTTTCAAACCTCCTGACTCTTTAATTTATATTTTTTATTTTCTTTTCTTTTCTTCTTTTATTTTATTTTATTATTTTTTTAATTAAAAATATGCAAAATATATTTTCTTTGATAAATAGACTAAAAGCATTTATTTTATCTCTACCTTATTTTATTTTATAAATAACAAAAACCCTAAAAAAACATTTTATTTCTAAATTAATTAAACTATTTTAGACTTACATTTTTTTAAATTAAATTAACTTTGACTTTAGGATTTTAATTAATTAACTTCTTTTAAAATAAATTAGTCTAATTAGGACCCTTTCCATAAAAAAGCCATAAAAACAATTTTCTTTGTATTATCTTTACATTTTTGTATATTTTATTATTTTGCATTATAATTTACGTAACTGTCAAAGCCTTGTAATAGTAATTAGATTTTACTTTACTTGTCATCCCCATTTGTAATTTGTATCCCCATCTCCCAAAATATTGTAATAGCGTAGGACTTTTAAATTATGCAATTTATCGTTTTCCTTATTATTGCTAGTAATTAGCGTTTGTATGACAAGACTTAAACAAATGATAGACAACCCTAATTCAAGACAAATTAAATGAAAATAATACACTTCGCACACTTACACCTCTAGGGTAACCCACACTTGTTACCTTAGATTAAAACAGTCATGTCCCTCGACGTGGGATACTTTAGCAAAGACCCTCGATTACAAGATCGTAGTCCCTCGATGACCCTTCGATGTTGCCTTTGGTAAACGATCTTAGTTCCTTACAACAAATTTCTAAGGTATCTTACAATGTTGCCTTCTATGACTGTACGATGACCCACGCATGTCCCTTCACATCCAATGATAAGGCTTCCTACCAATCAATGGTAGACAAACACTTTTTGAGTACGTAAATTGCTCGTAATTGCATGCTCACAAACATTTCAAAACCAACAACTTTTAACACACTAAGACTTTCTTGAAATAATTTCAAAATCAACACTTTGTATGCATTCTTATAGAGACGAGAATCATTACAAAGCTTGCCCAACGATGGAACTTTTCAAAATATTTTCAAACAAACACATTTACGAAGCATTTTCAAAAGTGATCTAGCAACTAAGAGCCCGTAGATAACTACGGATGAAAAGGGTGCTAACACCTTTCCTTTTCATAACCTACCCCCCGAACTCAAGAAAATTATAAAAATGTCTTTCCTGTTCTTTTTACCCTTTCCTTTATTGGATAAAATAAAAGTCGGTGGCGACTCTTGTTATCCGCAACATTGTGATAAAACCCAAAACACCCAAGTCAGTTCTCCCACCGTATTACAGAACTGGTGACTCTACTGGGGAAAAACTTAAAAGAGGGGTTACCTTAGAGATTATTTCATATTTAAATGCTTTCATTGTTTGACTTGCTTTTTTTACTCTTAAAAGGGTGTTTGGGTTTTGTATAGATCCTCTACCCGGATCTGGGAGCATTACTAGGTAAGTAGCAATAGACCGTGGAGACTGTATGGCGTAGACCGATATGGTTAAAGAGATGGCTACGTTAGTGTGACACATTTGTTGGTATCGGTATCCTTTGGGTTGAATCAAGGAGAATACATGACTGTTGTGTGGTGTCATGAAGCACTAACTGACCGTAGAACCTTTAGTTGAACAACTTGGCCATTAGGAAGTAGTGAGATAGCCAGCTTCGGTGGAAAACTGAAGATTGGTTGATACTCGATACTACACTTATTGAGGTCAGACTTTCGGGATATTTCGGCTGCAAGAAAAGATTGATTATGCTGAGACAATGCCCGATGAAGAAAGATAAATGATATTGAGATTCCCTAGAACCCGGTTACTTACTTCTTTTAGGACAGGTTGAACCAACTAAACTTCAAGAGGATACATACCTATAAAACCCATGCAAGCCTAAATCTAAGATCATTGTATGCTTTGTTTATGATTAATTGTTCATAACATCATAAACATCATAACATCATGCCATAGAATTCTCACTAACCATTTCAAGGATCTAGGAATTTATCTTTGTTTTGTTTTGTAGGATATGACTTTCACTCGTAGAAATACCATCCGAATCAGCTTCGTAAAAGTGCCTCCTCAAATCCAAGAGTTAGAATCAAGGGTTCCTAAAGATTCTCCCATCACCAAAATATATGGTTGACTTCTCAGTTTGGCTACCTCAAGCTTTCAAGAAGAAATCATGTGTGTGCTCTTTCAGTTCTTTGATCCTATCCATCATTGCTTCACCTTTCCCGATTACCAATTGGTGCCTACATTAGAAGAATTCTCTCAACTATTAGGAGTGCTTGTGCTTGATCAAATACCATTCACCGGTCTGGAGGAAGCTCCAAAGTTTGAAGTTATTGCTAAGGCTTTGCATTTGAAGAGATTCGACATTGTAGCTGATTGGGAAACAAAGAGTGGAGTCAAGGGTTTTCTAGCCAAGTTTCTGTTAGAGAAGGCTCGATTATTCTGGGAAGATATGGATTTTCAGGCTTTAGAAGATGTCTTGGCCCTTCTAGTCTATGGTTTGGTTTTATTCCCTAATCCATACAAGCTCATAGACGTGAATGTCATCAAGGTTTTTCTTTCTCGTAACCCCGTGCCTACTCTGCTTTGAGACATTCTAAATTGTTTTCACACTCGCACCATGAAGAAGAGAGGGAATCTTTTGTGTTACATTTCGTTGTTGTCTAGATGGTTTACTTCACACCTACCTCGATCATTGTTGAATAATGAACAAGGCTTAACATGGTCTCAAAGGGTGATGTCGCTCTCTCATTCAGATATATATTGGTGCCCCTGATCCCTATAGGATGTTACCATCATTGACCGTTATGGAGAGTTCCCTAATGTTCCACTCTTGGGAATTAGGGGAGGTATTACTTATAACCCTTCTCTTGAATTACGACAGTTTGGGTATGCCCGAAGAGATGATCCTCATGACGCGCTTGTCTAAGGTATTGTGTTCGACTATGAGAACAATGTCCAAAGTTATTGTAAAAGGTTTATATGAGCTTGGGCATGGTAAACAAGGTTGATAGCAAGACTTTGGAGCATGATAATTCAATTCCTTTGGAGCCTTATCTCAAATGGGTGTGAGCTCGTGCTCAAAGTCTTATGATGCCGTATCCATCCATCCTACCTATGATTATGGAACCAGTTGTCGAAGGGGATGTTCCTTATACCATTCTACATCCTGACATGCATACCGACTTCGAGGAATTGAAGAGATTGTGGATTCAACTCAGGGGGGAACGAGACACCTTTGAAGCTTGATTTTATGAAAGCGAGAAGAAAGTGTTGGAGCTCACAAGGAAACTTCACGAGGAGTGAAGCCTGAATTCCTACATTGCACCAAAGAGGATGCATTCGTGGGAGATTTCAGTCTTTTTGTTTTAGGAGTCTATTTTGTTGTCTCTTTAAGAAATTTTTGCTTTTTTTCCATTGTAAGCCCAAGCGGCATTTGTAATTCTAGATCTTATTAATGCAATTGATCTTTTTTGTCTAGAAAATTTAAATTCCTGAAAGTCCTTAAAAACATGGCATCCGCATAACACGCATCATACCATAAGCAGGTTTTCCGAAACATATTTCCTCATCTTTCTACTCTTTATTTAAGTATAAGATGGATCTCGAGAAAACCGTCAAGGACTTGCAGACTCAACACACTCAGTTCCAAGAAACTCTTCTCAACTTGGAAAAAGGCCAACAAGAAATGATGACGCTTCTCGTCACAAAGAAGAAGACCAAGAAGAAAGTTGTGATCAACATGGGGAAGAGGTTCAAAGGCCCCGCCCGAAAAGTTCAAATTGAAGAGGACTCCTCCGAGGAAGATGATAATCAAAATGAAGATGCTAGAAGCACCCGTGCTAGGGGTGGGAATAACCAAATTTCCGAGAATGAGGATTATTCCGATGAGCAATACCCGCCCGTCGACGACAAATATAAGTAGCTAGAAGACAGATTAAAAGATGTAGAGATCCAAACAGTGCCTGGCTTGGACTTTAGAGACTTGGGTTTGGTTCCTGGGATGGTCATTCCCCACAAATTTAAGATCCCTATTTTTTCCAAGTATGACGGTGTCTCATGTCCAAAGCTTTATCTCATATCATACGTCCGCAAGATCCAACCGCATATCGCCAATAGGAAACTATGGGTGCACTTTTTCCAAGAGAGTCTACCCAGAACACTATTAGAGTAGTTTTACCAATTGGAAGGGACAAAAATCCATACATGGGAGGATCTGGCTGCTTCCTTTTACCGTCAATACCAATATAATGCTGATTTGGCACCGACCTGAGTGCAATTGTAAGGCATAGTCATGGGTTCAAATAAGGGCTTCAAAGAGTACGCCCAAAAGTGGAGAGACCTGGCTGGTAGGGTGCATCCACTTTAAATTGATAGAGAATTGGTAGACATTATTGTACCCCAAAATTTTCCCTCTCATTTTTCATAAAGCATTATTTCAAGACTCTTTAAATAGTCAAGACACTCAAGGGTTGACTAGTCAAGATACTCCTCCTAAGCCAAAAGCCTACAACTAGGGTTTGGAGTTTCTCAAGGAAATTTGGTTTTCAAAGGCCTAAAGTAGATTACATGGTTCTTCAAAGGTATTTAATAAGGTTTATGTCAAGTTTCAAGCCCTACATCACAAGTTTGTTCAGTTAATGACTCAAATATTTGAAAATCAACTATATTGGTCAAAAAGTCAAATGTGGTCAATATACAGTCAAACTTCAAGATTTTTGGTCAACCTCAACGTTTTTAAGTGATATTCATAATTTGATCAAGGATTGATCATGATTCCTCAAGGAAAGTCCTCAGATCATCAAAAGTCAAGAATTGCCGAATTAGGGTTTCCTTAGGAGAAGTCAACTGAACTTTGACCAGGAATAACTTTCACATGTCTCATCCATTTTGCACCAAACAAAGCTCATTGTGAATAAAATACAATTCCCTACAACCTTTATTTTGTCCTCAAATTCAAAAAATGCATTATTGGAAAGATATGAGCCAATACATTACAGGTCTTTTTGAAAGTCAACAAAAAGGCATTTTTTGTCAAGGCAAGTTACATCAAGACAATTTATCCAAATGCAAAAATGATATATATATATATATATATATATATATATATATATATATATTTAGGGGACATCTTGAGCTTTCTAAAAATTCCAAGATCATCTCCAAAAGATAAAAATTAAACAAGTTATGACTAGTACAAATTGGGCAAATTGGTGAAAATGCAAAAAAAGTTAACTTTAAGCAAAAATGCATTTTTAAGTTCATAGACCTGTTTTGTGGGATTCAAATATGTTTATGACTTACTCAAGGACCCGTAAATTCACTCTCACCTTGATTTTCATTTTTTCTCTATTTTATTCATATTTATTATATTTTTATTCAAATAAACACAAAATAAATTGCATAAAATAATAAATAAAAAACATGGACATATGGGCTGATGATTTGGGTTGATATTAGGCCTTAGAATTCGTGCAAGACATGGGGAAAAAGACCAGGTTCATTGCATCTCAAGAAGGGCAAGTTTTTCACAATTTTGGAAGTATTTTAATATGTTTGATATTGCTTTGAAGGGGGTCCATTATGTGTGGATTCTTACCATGTTTACTCACCATTCTATCCCTCTATAAATATAAAACAAAATCATAAGCCAGGACCAGGAATATTTTCACCAAAGCTCTCCAAAACAAATTCTCCAAATTCGAAGAAATTGTGATAATTATATCTCGCATCTCCAGCAGTTATCAAACCGATCCAAGCCTTTTATTGTCCTCCTGAAGGCCAGGAGTCAGAATCAATCATTATCCTTTGCAAATTAACCCTAGAAAACGCCCTCACATAGATTCCGGTTAGTAAGTTGGTAGGCTTCGTGTTCTCAAGATTTGCACACTTTAAATCCATGTAAATATGTTTGTTTCATTTATATGCATTTTCTGCAATTTTCTAGCGTTTTACATGTAAGCATGGAGGCAGAAATAACAATCATGACCGTGGTGCACCCTAATGCGCGTTTCCCACTGGATAAGAATACAGCTCCTGGACTCATCTGTTTTGGGCCCATTGTTCTCCTTCCTCACACCCCCTCCACTTACTTGTTCTCAGCAGGGCCATTTTCATTTCTTTTTTATGTTTTAATCAACTATTTTCTTTATTAATCAATCTTATTTTAATAAAAAAATCACAAAAACATTAGACTTAGGTTTTTATTAATTAAATTAATTTTAATTGATTAATTTCATCACTTTTTAAATTAATTATCTAATTAGAATTAGGGTTTTATAATTAATTTATTTTCATAAATCAAATTCAAATTATTATTAACACATATTTTTTTTCTCATAAAAAGACCAAAAATATTTTTTTTTCTTGCTTAGAATTTTAGTTTTTTATTTTGTACTTTAATTTATTTTTATTTATTCTTTTTCTATTTAAATTCTAGAAAACAAATGTATATGTCGCACGGATAATTTTGTAATAGTCGTAGTTTATATTTTCTTGCATTTTTTTCTATTATGTAACTGCTTATGGGATGTAATAGCTGTAGGTCTTTAAATTCCCACATTTTATTTTCCGTACTTATACAATTAACTGTTAGATGAATGCAAATAGGTTTGTATGAAAAGACTTAAAAACAAAAACGTTAGCAAATCTAACATCAAAGAAAAATAATTGAATACAACATACTCGCACATGTGCACCTCTAGGGTACTCCCACTTTGGTTGTCTTAGGAGAAAAACGGTCGCGATTATGGAATGTAAGAGATTTTAGTGGCTACCCTTTGGTTTAAAAAGATCATACGTCCCTCAACGAACCTTTCGATGTTGCCTCAGTAAAATAATCTTAAAACTTTAGGGTAATTACTAAGATATCTTACTAGTTACTGTTGTACCCCAAAATTTGCCCTCCCATTTTTCATAGAAGACACAACCCTAGGGTTTCTCGGATATTCAAGTTGGCTCAGAAATCGATCAGACAAATTCTCTTATGTGGCGGTAAACCAACAATTAGGGTTTTTCTTGCAATTCTCAGAAGAAATTGAATTCTCAAAAGAGATTCAATTGGCTTTCACAGGTCTTCATGATTCCTCCGGTTTACTAAAAAAAAAGATAATGTTTGTTCTCAGAGCATGGTTTGTTTGGGATAAGAGATGGAGTTTAAGACTGTTATTTGGAACGACCATGATTTTGATCCAGGTTAACCAGATGATCTGAGTCTTTTAAAACTTTTGTTTGGTTTGGAAATGGAATATACAGTGCGTGTTTCTTTGAAATGCAGTTACATAGTTATTGGGATTACTTGGAATTTAAATTACCAGACTGGAATATTTTACTTCAAGTATCTTGATTGGGAATTTCAAAAATCAATTAGGATACGAAGAGAAAATTACAAGTTATTGTTGATCAAGAATTTAAAGTGACACCAGAACATTTCATAATATTTTCTCCAATTTCATACATTGTTACAAAACAATTTATTCTTTTAAATACTTTAGGTTTTACAACTTATCATATTTGAAAGTGAATTGATACAATTATTGGATACAATACAAGAATGATTCTCTCTAAATTACAAAGGAGATCCAAATAAATGTTTGGCCTAGGAGAACTAATCTATGCCTAAGTTTGTCTGAGGATTGAAGTCGTATCCAATTCTTTTTATCTCCAAAGACCTCCATGCTTGCCACAGATTTCTTGCCTCCCTTGATTTGTCACATCCAATTATGCTCACATGAAAACAAAAGAAAGAAGAAACATGGTTAGTACAAATTATTTGGGCATGAACAAAATTTTCAAAAAAAAAGTATTCATCATTAAGGTTTGCAAGAATGGAATCAGAATGCCATTATTCATCACAATTTTATTTTTCTATTTTGCAAATCACAAGAAGGTTATCCTTCTTGGTTCATAAAAAGAAGGAACAAAAATATCACAAAGTTGTCCAAACAAATAGAATGCAGCAAACTAACCAAACAGAGTGCAGCAAACTAACCAAATAGAATGCTACAAAGCTGGACAAAACAAATGCAGCAAAGTTGTCCAAACAAACAACAAAACTATCCAAACAGAATTGTATAAACTTATCCAAACAGCAGCGCAAACTGGACAACAATATAGCAAACAACAAACAGCATCAACAAAAATGAGGTAGAAGTATGGCAACACAAATAGCTAAGTCAAATAGCAAAGCTTGCTTGAGAAGCATAAATCATCATGTTCCATTGCAAACCTTTCAGAATTGGAAAAAAGGGGCAAAAAACAATTTGCTTTCCTATTGTCAATGTGAGAGAAGAGAGGAAAGAAGTCACCTAGGATATTGGAATGCACAGCCCTGCTGCCCTGCCTGTCACAAGTTACATAGAAGTTGCTAGAAAATAAAACTGCCACCAAAAAGCCATAAGGACAATATGTTAAAATATTCAAAATTGTTGGTTTCCCACCATTTTGAATATAGATAACAGAAGTAGGGTGAATATAATAAAAAGCAAGCATAGAAACATTATCGAACTCAGAAAACTTGAACATAAGCATCCCACCATCAACCAAACCTGCAACAGTTTCACAAACCAAAAAAACCTCCAAAATCACCAAGCCTCAAATTGAAACACATAAGTCTCAAACAGCAAAAAACCAGCATCCAACCTCAAAACACAGTAATCAACAAGTCACAAACCTGTAGCAAGATCAAAAACTTGTCAAACCAAATATACACAAGTCTGAAACTGATAAAATAGTAACCCTCACAGAAACAACATCCAATTCCCAAACTGTCAACAAGACCAAAACTCCAAAAACCATTAAACCATCAACATATCCTAAAACCTGTAACCAAATCATGTAACCAAACCTGTGAACAAACAACCAGTAGCCATCCTTAAACCAAAATTGTAACAAAGCCACCAAAACACAAATCTCAAACTGAGAAATCAGAACCATCAACAAAAGCAAAAACCTGTCAAAGTCTCAAACCAACCAAAACAGTAAACCATCAACAAACTCAAAAAAAACTGTTAACCATCAAAACCTGCTAACCATCCAAACCTCAAACTCAAAAAAAACCAGAAAAATTATCAAACTCAAAAACATCAGTAAGCCTCAAACGACCAAAGACAGAAACATCATCAAACTCAATAAAAAACTTGTAGCAAGTTTCAAGGGCAAAAACAGTAGGAAAACCAAAATTCCAAAGACAAGTTAGCCATCCAACAAAACAATCATCAAACAGTAATCCTCATCATTCAACAAAGAAAACATAAGAAAGTTACCAAAGAGTCAGAAACACCAAGGCCTTCATCCTCATCTCCTCTCCCCGCGCAGCTCCAGCCACCACGGAACACAACCTTCAATCTCGTCCTTCCCTTTTCTATTTCACAGAAAGTATCTCCAACAGGTATGATTTTCTCCTCTTTATCATTTTTCATAAACGCATTTTTCTGCATCTAAGAGGGTAAAGCTTAATTAACAGCAAAACATGATAAGACAATAAAATCAATGAAATTTGTAAATTTTAGAAAGAACAGAACCGTACCTTTTTCAAGAAAAATGTTAGAACTGGATTAGGGAGGCGAGAATGGGTGCGTTCCGACAATTGAGAGTTGGGGGGGAAGATCAGACGAACCGATTTCGTTGCTTTTAGGTTTAAATCCGAACTTAGGGTTTTCAAAAACGCGAATCATGGTGAGATAAAGATGGAGAGATTGATTTCGTTCGCCAAATTAGGAAGGGATGAGTAGTGAGATAGTTTAGAAATGAACAGAGATGAACAAATTTGGAAAGGATAAGCGAAAGAGACGAGAGTGGCGCCGCTGTGAACAGACGAAGGGTTCCAAGAACCCTAATTCCTTTTTTCCCCTTAATTCATAACTAAACAGACTTAAGAGACTTGGGCTTTGTTTTATTCATAATCCCATAAGCCCATACGCCTTTGCTAGGTTTCACCCCCCCCCCCTTTGGCCTGTTTTTTGTGCTTCAGCAAGAATAACATTCTCTTTGGGCCTCATTCTCTAAAATCACTTAAGCCCATATTTTGTTAATTGGTTTTCTTCTTATTTTCTTTTTTATACAAATGCATAAACCTTAAAATATTTTTTATTAAAATTGATTTAGGTTTTGTAATTTAATTTTTTTAATCATTTTTATTTTCTTTAATAATTTTGTTTTAGATTTATTTTTACTCAATAAAACACCAATAATAATAATAACAGAACTTAGTTTAGTCCTTTTTAATTTATCTTGTTACTTACACAATTAAAAATAACACAAAAAGATAATGCATACAATTTTAATTTTCTTTAGTCAATTAATTATTTTTTAGAATAGATTTCACTTTTTTTTTCTTTTCAAGTAAATACTTAACATTTCATTTCCATATTTTGTTGATTTAATTTTCATAGATTATCATAGCTTTAATTAAAATTGCACAAAATTCAATTTGGTTGTATTGTTTGATATTCAGACATTTCTATCTCATTTAATTCATCCCCATTTGTAAAAATTGTACCCCCATTCCCGAACATTTTGTAATAGCGTAGAATTTCAATTCCCGCAATTTACTGTTTTCCGTATAATGTATAGTAATTAGGCGTGTATGGAAAGATTCAAAAAAATCAATCGCTAGATGACCTAATCAAAGAATACAATAACTTGAAACCAACACACTTTTTCACACGCGCACCTCTAGGGTAACCTCGCTCGTTGCCTCGGAAATACAATCATGTCCCTCGAATATGGGACACTTTAACAATGACCCTTCGATAAAAAAGATCGTAGTCCCTCAATGACCCTCGATGTTGCCTTCGATTAAAACGATCTCGTCCCTTACAAAAATTGCTAAAGCGTCTCACAAGTTGCCTTCAATGATTTTAAAATTGACCCGCGCCTGTCCCTTCACATCCAACGATGGGGCTTCTTACCAAATCAATGGTAAGATAGCACCATTAAAAGGAGGAAGAAAATAACAATTTAAGACCTTTAGAGTAGATAGATTCGCTCTTAGTTACTCGCTTGCTCACGAAAAAAACTTTTACACCTACACTCCCATTTCAAAACATTTTCATAAAAACAAAACATTTTGTATACGTTCTTATAGAGACGAGAACCATTGCAAAACCTCTTTTCAAAACACCTTTCGGAACACGATTCACAAACACATCTTTGAACCATTTTTCGAAAACAAAACTTTGTATACGTTCTTATAGAGACGAGAACCATTACAAAGAGATTTTCCAAAATACTTTCAAAGCCCACACCACAAGCACACTATCAAATGAAAGAAAGTGATCTAAATGAGTAACTAAGAGCCCATGGAAAACCATGGATGAAAAGGGTGCTAATACCTTCCCTTTTCATAATCTACCCCCCGATCCCGAGAAAATCTCGAAAGGTCTTTCCTGTGCTTTTTTACCTTTCCTTTTGGATAAAAGAAAAGTCGATGGCGACTCTTGCTAACCGCACAAGTGCGATTGAAACGCAAAACATCAAGGAAGTTCTCCCATCGTATCACAGAACTGGCGACTCTGTTGGGGATTTAATAAGAAGTGGGGGTTACCTTAGGGTTAGATCACTTTTACTCGCTTTCATTATTTGATTGGTGTGCTTTATATTCGGTTCTTTGTATTGGGCTTGCTTTGATCCTCCACCCGAATTTGGGGCACCTTTTTAGGTAAATAGCAATAGATTATGGAGATTGTACGGTGTAGACCGATATGGTTGAAACAATGGCTATGTTAGTGTGACGCATTTGTGGGTACCAGTATCCCTCGTGGTGAATCGAGGAGAATACGGGGCCGCTGAGTGGCGTCGCGAAGCACTAATTAACCTTAGAACCCTAATTGAATAAATTTGGCCATTAGGACGTAGTGAGGTAACCGGTTTCAGTGTAAAGCTGAAAATTGGTTAACACTCGATACTACACTCATTGAGGCTAGACTTTTGGGATATCTAGGCTGCAAGAAAAGATTGTTGTGTTGAGACAATGCCTAAGAGAAAGGTCGGTGATATTGAGATCCTTTAGAACCCGATCATTATTTCTAGAACATGTCGAGCCAACTAAAACTTCAAGAGGGTACTTACCTACAAACTCATGCAAGTCTGAAACCTAGGGATCTATTTGTTGTGTGTGTATATGTTTTCTTGTACATAAACATCATAAACATCATAAACATCATATGCATGCTCACTAACCATTTCAAGGATTTAGAAATTTATCTTTGTTTTGTAGGAAATGAATTCTCTCCGAAGAAACACCATTCGAATGAGCTTCATAAAAGCACATCCTCAACTTCAAGAGCTAGCCTCAAGAGTGCCCGGGGATTCTCCTTTTACCAAGAAGTATGGTCGACTCCTCAGTTTGGCTACATCCAAGTTCCAAGAAGAGATTATGTGTGTACTATTCCAATTCTTTGATCTCATACATCATTGTGATCGGTGGATCTGGAACTGACTGTTTAACGCTGGTTCGCGAAATGTCGCGGAAGCAAGAGTCGCCACCGTCTTTTATTTTCTCCAAATGGAAAGGACAAAAGCACAGAAAAATTCCTTATAGAGATTGCTCTCGGTTCGGGAGGTAGATTATAGAAAGGGAAGGTGTTAGCACCCTTTCTATCTATGGTTATCCATGGGCTCTTAGATACTTGCTCACTTGTGTTTTCAAAAATGGTTTGTTTGCTTCTCAATTGTGGGTTTTAAAAAGTTTCTTTGAAAATTTCAGTTCGACTCTTGTATCGGTCCTCAAGAGTGTTTGAAAAATTGCTTTCGAAAGCTTTTTGAAAATGTGTTGGTGTGAAAAGTATTTTTGATTTGTTTTTGAAGTTAGAGCAAGTATCTACGAGTCATCCACCTACCCTAAGGAATTCGTCTGTGTAAATGTCCTTTAAAGTAGTGCCATCCCACCATTGAGAGGTTGGTAGCACCACCGTTGGAGGTGTTCGGGTCAATTCGGGGTTCGGGACATGGTGATCACCAGAGCAATGGGAAGACACCTTAGAAGCTACCCTCATGCCAGGTTCCCGGATCATGAGGACTTACTAAGACATCCTCTACTCGACGATCACCTTTCGAGGCAAGGCAACAGTGAGGCGTACCCTAGGGGTGGTGTGTGATTTGTGTGTCAGATTCGTTTATTTTTGTCTTGTTCATGTCAAAGGTGATCTACGCGTTTGTTTTTATTTCGTCATTCATTCTTGCATGCCATTATTTAACAGTTAAAAAATTGCGGAAAGATAAAATTCCTAAACTATTACAAAGGCGCGGGTCCACATCGCCAAATTTAATCCAGGACCCGATTTGACATAAAATAAAGAAATAAAATGAGAGAAATATAAAATTACACGTCTTTGGGAGAATTACATTAATATTATACGAAATAAAATAAAATGCGCGAATTGGAATTAAAATTGGAAGCGAGGGCGTTGGACCCTTTTGGAATTAAATTGAATGAAAAGTTAATTAATTATTAAATTAAAGAAAAGAAATGTTTTTTTGATGGTTTTTGTATTTATGAAATAAAGAAAATTAAAATTCAAGAGAAACCCTAATTCTAAGTTATTTTTAATTATTTGAGAAAAATGTTAAAATTTAACTTAATTTACTAAAGAATTTATGTACATGTTTATTTACAAAATAAATTAGTAGTTAATAATAATAATAATGATGAGAAAATTATTTATTAAAAAAATGATGAAAAAGTTAAAAACCCTAATTTCTACATATTTAATTTATTAAGAAAAATATTAAAGTTTTGAAACCTAAATTAATCTAATTAATTGTTTAAAGTTTATTTACAAAAATAATAATAGTAAAATTAATATTAATAAAATAAACATTTTTTTGATTTTTCTGTATTTTATATTTATTATGAAAATTATTTTATGGAATTAAAAGAAAACAATTAAAAAACAATTAAAAGAATAAAAAGGAAAAACAAATAAAAATTAAAAATTGAGCAAACCATAGGGGGTGTCTGTCCCAAGGGGAGGTTTTTTGAAGTATTGACTCCTGAGTACCGTGGTCTGCATTCTTTGACCATTGGATTGAGTTTCATGCATAAGTTGTTCTACTTTGGCCATTTGGCTTTTGGCTTTTGGCCATTTGTGTTCTGGCCTCAACGTTCCTTAATCTTCTCAGGATGTCTGTCTCGCCACGTATTGGTGTCATGTGTAAAATGTTCTGTTTTGGCCATTTGGCTTTTGGCTTTTGGCCATTTGGCTTTTGGCCTCAACGTTCCTTAATGAACCTGCATGGGATCCTGTCTAAATCTGCAACCTCATGAACACATTAAATAAAATCATAAAAATTCAAATAAAACCAACATATGAAGAAATTTAATGTTTAGGCACAATATGGCATGTATGAATGATTATACCCTTTTGATCATGGAGATCAAATCAACCTTACCCTTACTGGAAAAGTAGTGACATGAATGCTTTTATGCCCTTTGGATCATGGAGATCAAGTCAGCCTTACCCTTACTGAAGAAGTAATAAGATGTTGGTTTGTAACTGAGATGGCTTGTTTGTAGTGAGAGAGGGATTTGTAATAAGGATTTCAAGGTTTTAGGGTTCTTGAAAGAGTTTGATATTCTGACAGTGTTGTGGCAAGGTTTTTTCTCTCTTTTCCTCCTCTTCTGGTTTGTGTGAAAAGAAGGTGATTATATAATGAAAATTAGGGTAAAGCAAATGGGCTTTGAATGTGCAATTGGGCCTCCAATATTCACTTGAATTTGTCACTTTCCAGGCTAAATCGCAGGGACTTAAGTGCATTTTTTGAAGTTGAAATATGAAAATAAAATGTAGCCGACATCGAGAACTAACTCCTGTCCGAAAATCGACTCAATCGGATAAACGGTGAATTAGTTATGAATTTTTGAAGTTTCAGCTCAGACAAACCTATTTTGGGCTCCAGTGTCGACTCTGACACGTTCTTCAATAAAAAACTGGTATTGATCGGAGCATAATCCGGTCTCGACTTTTGAAGCAAAGTTGTAGATCTATGAGTCAGGGACCTTGTGTAAAAATATGAGCTCAATCCGATAAAAATTGACCGAGTTATGAATTTTTGAAGTTTCGGCCCAGATGAAATAATATTCAGTATTCAGGATTTTCAGCGTGTCACACACTCTGAGCAAAAAACGAAGGCCTTTTGAATACCGTTTGAACTCAATACCTTCTGTGAAAATGTAGCCAACTCAATTTGTGAAATTTTGGCGCCAGAACCAGCTCGATACGATGAAAATCGACCAAGTTATGATTTTTTGAACATGACGCAAATAAACTTCTGTCACAAATTTTCTGCACGAAAATACTTGATAAATCCACATTTTTGAAGACCTTCTGATCGAAATTGACTTCCAGCCGTGAGAGATGAAAACGTAGATAATGTTAAGACGGAATTTTGGCCACCGGAACGGGTTCAAAACGAGCCACGATCTTCAAGTTATGAATTTTTTAGCGCGTAAAAACTGCACTTTCAGCACACTTTTTCACTATATTTCTTCAAGAAAACTCACACATTCGGATACCTTCTTTAAAGATTTGACTCTTGAGCCGAACCTGAATTTGAGAATATGTTATCAGAGATATCTTGGTGAAAGAACACCTGAATATAACGCGCCGGGTTGGACTTGTGAATTTTCTTGAAATGTTTTGAGAAATATGGGAGGGCAAATTTTGGGGTACAACAGTTGCCCCTGTTCAATCTTCTTAGACCTGAGGATGCAGATTGGCTGACGTGCCTTTCGTAATCCGAAGGTGGAAGATGATTGAACACTAGAGTGCTCAGAAATTTGCGCTCACATAGTAGTGTGACGGGGGAATGGGCTTATAGATGCCATTTGGAGATTGATGGATAGGATGATGGGCTTATAGATGCCATGCTAAGAGGTGATGGATAAGTGGATGGGCTTATAGATGCCATCTGGATGTTGATCGCGTAAGAGATTCCTTAGCGAGAACTTGCATACCTGCAAAAAAAAATGAATACCTGGCCTGTTACAGGAACTGGTCTTCAAACTCTTCGTATAGATGTGTCCTGACTGGTTACAGGAGCTGGATCTGGAGCTTCAAACAGTGATGAATGAACCAGGGATGGTTACTACCTCAACAGGAACGGTGAGAGAACCTTGGATGACTTTAACTTCAACAGCAATCGTTGAGCGAATCTTGGGATTACCACCTCTGCAGGATCGGGGAGAGAACCATAGGCGACTACAACCTCAACAGCAAACATTGAGAGAATCTTGGTGGGAATTACCATCTCCGCAGTATCGGGGAGAGAACCATAGGCGATTACAATCTCAATAGCAATCATTGAGAAAAACCTTGGATGGAATTATCATCTCCGCAGTATCGGGGAGAGAAACATAGGCGATTACAATCTCAATAGCAATCATTGAGAAAACCTTGGATAACTTCTACTGAGTCTTTATCAGAAAAATATGCTTGGGGTCGATTTAACTGGACTAGAGAAGGCCTTGGACTGGATAAGAAATCTTTGGAGTCGACTTAACTGAACCGGTCTAGGTCTTTGGAGTCTTCAACTGAGTCTACAAAAGAAAAACCTTTAGGAGTCGATTTAACTAGACCAGAGAACGCCTTTGACTGGATAATAACCAGGAAAATCTTTGGAGTCGATTTAACTGAACCAGACAAGGTCTTTGGAGTCTTCAACTGAGTCTTCAAGTGAAAAACCTTTAGGAGTCGGTTTAACTAGACCAGAGAACGCCTTTGACTGGATAATAACCAAGAAAATATTTGGAGTCGATTTAACTGAACCAGACAAGGTCTTTGGAGTCTTCAACTGAGTCTTCAAAATAAAAACCTTTAGGAGTTGGTTTAACTAGACCAGAGAACGCCTTTGACTGGATAATAACCAGGAAAATCTTTGGAGTCGATTTAACTGAACCAGACAAGGTCTTTGGAGTCTTCAACTGAGTCTTCAAAAGAAAAACCTTTAGGAGTTGGTTTAACTAGACCAGAGAACGCCTTTGACTGGACAATAACCAGGAAAATCTTTGGAGTCGATTTAACTGAACCAGACAAGGTCTTTGGAGTCTTCAACTGAGTCTTCAAAAGAAAAACCTTTAGGAGTCGGTTTAACTAGACCAGAGAACGCCTTTGACTGGATAATAACCAGGAAAATCTTTGGAGTCGATTTAACTGAACCAGACAAGGTCTTGAAATGTCTTCAACTGGATAAGAGACAGGGAGATCTTTGGAGTCGATCTGACTGAACCAGAGAAGGCCCATTGACTGGATAAGAAACAGAGAAATCTTTGGAGTCGATTTAACTGAACCAGATAAGGTCTTGGCGTCTTCAACTGAGTCTTCAAAAGAAAAACCTTTAGGAGTCGGTTTAACTAGACCAGAGAACGCCTTTGACTGGATAATAACCAGGAAAATCTTTGGAGTCGATTTAACTGAACCAGACAAGGTCTTGGAGTCTTCAACTAAGTCTTCAAAAGAAAAACCTTTAGGAGTCGGTTTAACTAGACCAGAGAACGCCTTTGACTGGATAATAACCAGGAAAATCTTTGGAGTCGATTTAACTGAACCAGACAAGGTCTTTGGAGTCTTCAACTGAGTCTTCAAAAGAAAAACCTTTAGGAGTCGGTTTAACTAGACCAGAGAACGCCTTTGACTGGATAATAACCAGGAAAATCTTTGGAGTCGATTTAACTGAACCAGACAAGGTCTTTGGAGTCTTCAACTGAGTCTTCAAAAGAAAAACCTTTAGGAGTCGGTTTAACTAGACCAGAGAACGCCTTTGACTGGATAATAACCAGGAAAATCTTTGGAGTCGATTTAACTGAACCAGACAAGGTCTTTGGAGTCTTCAACTGAGTCTTCAAAAGAAAAACCTTTAGGAGTCGGTTTAACTAGACCAGAGAACGCCTTTGACTGGATAATAACCAGGAAAATCTTTGGAGTCAATTTAACTGAACCAGACAAGGTCTTTGGAGTCTTCAACTGAGTCTTCAAAAGAAAAACCTTTAGGAGTCGGTTTAACTAGACCAGAGAACGCCTTTGACTGGATAATAACCAGGAAAATCTTTGGAGTCGATTTAACTGAACCAGACAAGGTCTTTGGAGTCTTCAACTGAGTCTTCAAAAGAAAAACCTTTAGGAGTCGGTTTAACTAGACCAGAGAACGCCTTTGACTGGATAATAACCAGGAAAATCTTTGGAGTCGATTTAACTGAACCAGACAAGGTCTTTGGAGTCTTCAAAAGAAAAACCTTTAGGAGTCGGTTTAACTAGACCAGAGAACGCCTTTGACTGGATAATAACCAGGAAAATATTTGGAGTCGATTTAACTGAACCAGACAAGGTCTTTGGAGTCTTCAACTGAGTCTTCAAAAGAAAAACCTTTAGGAGTCGGTTTAACTAGACCAGAGAACGCCTTTGACTGGATAATAACCAGGAAAATCTTTGGAGTCGATTTAACTGAACCAGACAAGGTCTTTGGAGTCTTCAACTGAGTCTTCAAAAGAAAAACCTTTAGGAGTCGGTTTAACTAGACCAGAGAACGCCTTTGACTGGATAATAACCAGGAAAATCTTTGGAGTCGATTTAACTGAACCAGATAAGGTCTTTGGAGTATTCAACTGAGTCTTCAAAAGAAAAACCTTTAGGAGTCGGTTTAACTAGACCAGAGAACGCCTTTTACTGGATAATAACCAGGAAAATCTTTGGGAGTCGATTTAACTGAACCAGACAAGGTCTTTGGAGTGTAGCTTGAGAACTTAACTGAATCTTTCCTGAAAGGTAAAGGTCAGTCATATGCAATGCATGATATGGATCAAGCAATGATGTTCTCCACATAAATGAGATTTAAGATATGATGCGTATATGCATGCTATAATGTATGAGAATGTGATGTTTTGGAATGTATGTTTTCGTCTAGGAAAGTAAATCCTTGGCGGGTGCCAGGAAGTCACTCCTGGGCTGATGTTGAAGTATTGATTTATTGCTTCCGCTGGGGATGAGAGTTGCAAGAATACCGGTAGGAGAAGATAACTCCGTTAGGGAATAAACTTGGCGAATGGATTACTCTGCGGGGAGAAAAGGTACTCTAACGGTCTTGCTGGGAAGCAATACTCTGTGGGGAGAGAGATACTTTGCTGAGTCGTTGATAATAACTTGCTGGGGATACCCTTGTTGTGTTGGAAGTATTGATAGACTTCGCTGGGGATAAGAAGGCTTCGTCGAGGACGATCTTTCCGTGGCTTTTAGCTGAGGATAACTCATTTATATCCTGGTAAGGGCATAACTCTTTGAATAAAGCCGGACGACGCGTTCGTGCTCTGTGAGGATAAGCTTCCAGAATCTACCGGGGATAAGCTTACTGCTTGGGGGAGATGGATTCCACTTTCCTGGGGACACTGGGCTGGACTTCTGGGGAAGTTTTGAACTGTACCGGGGAAGTGACTCCTTTGCATGTTGATAAAATGCCGGGGAACAATCTTAAATCAAGACTGCCGGGGATGCTTGTTAAGACTGTATGCTGCTGGGGAATGTTGAGATCTGCTGGAGGATACCCAACTTCCTTAAGGTTTGATTGTATAGCTTTATTTGGAGAGAGTATTGCTGACTTGCTGGCTCACTCTCTGGGGAATTGAGATATCTGGTTATGTTCTCCAGCTGAACCTACCTTGGTACCTTGGAGGATAGAACAATTAGATTGCTTGGGCAACTCATTATTGCCCCTGTTTCTGAGGTGGGAGAGGAAGACCTGTGAGGTGCTGATAGTTGTTGATGGACAAACTCTTCTTCTGATAGGCCAGTGACAAGATGCCGGGACATAGTCGTACGCTTTTGATCCCTAACTTTTGCCTGGACCGCCCTTTCGGGTTTTCAGTCCACCGGGATACCCATTTTTGCCCAAGCCGCCTTTTCAGGTTTTCGACTTGCCGGGTGTACATATTTTTCCATTTTCATCCCTTATTTTTGCCCGAACCCTTTTGGTTCGCCGGGAAGCCCTTATTTTTGCCTAGGTGTGTCAACCTAGCGGGTCTTTGATTATGCGTAATATTTTTTCGACTATGTCCGTGCCCATAAAGTAGGGAGTTGCCCCTGTTAGAAGTGTTTTGTCATGCCACCAGAAGGTGTTTGATCAAGTCAGATTCGTTGTTGGAATTCCCCAAGTGACTCAGGCGGAGACTTGCCCCAGGCTTTTTGGCCTTTGAGAGATTCTCCGAATCTTGATTGGGCTGCCCCAGATAATGGACCATGATCATGTCTGCCCCTTGATTGGAAATGCTTCTGTTCATTAGGCATTCGTCGTGCGAACTTCTATGTTGTTCAAACAAAAAGTCATATGCAAACAAGGTTATGTTAAAAATGCAAAGCCTATGTCTGTCTTGAAGATTTTGAAAATGCATTCTTTTTCACAAAACAAATGAATGTTTGTAAAACGTGATGTCGACTCCTTCTTTATAGTAAGCCTTAAGGAGTCAGGATACCTTTCGTCACAGTATGCTTTCGAACTAACCCATGCTTCAGCTAGGACTTTTAAGGGTTATAACGAGGCCTGGTTCATGGTTTAAGAAACAAAGGATAAAGGCTCAAATTATTTGTACCCACCCGCTCTTCGTGATGTTCTCCAAACCTAAACTCAGTTGATCATACGTTAGACCTTGTTTGAGTCTTTGCTCTGATTTTCCGGTGATGATTCGGATGTTGATAACTTATTTTGAATAGGCAGTCATTTCTTTTTTGTTGAGGGTTTGTAGGACCTCTTTCTTGTCTGATTTTTGTTATCCCTTTCTTTTTTTGCCTGAACTGTTTCCTTTTTTGGAATCACAGTTAGCGGGATGCCCCAGTTTTGTAAGTCTCCTTCATGGGTTTCGACTTAATGGGTTTTTTATTTTTTGAGATAATGACTGCCTTTCTTTATTGATTATTCGGAACCATCACTGTCTTTCTTTTTTTTCGTAAGGACCTCTTTGGTGCCATTTGTTATGCACTTGGATCAACTGAGAGACTACCCTGCCCCAGGTTATGATTAAGGGTTTTAAATTTTGAAAAGAAAAACTCCTACTTCTTTGGCTCAGAGGGGTTGACGAGGGATTATCTTCCTTATAACTCCAGTGTTTAGGGATTTGAAACAATGCCTGTACTTCATCAGCGAGGTCTGTTCAAAAGCATACTGTAAAGATAGCGGTATCGTTTTCGTCATCCTCCCTCAAGAGGCTTAGAATTTTAGATCAAGAGTTGACATCAGAAAAAATATGGAAATAATTTGCATTTAGTGAATACGAATATATTGTTTCAGAACAGACATATGCGATGCATTAATGAAATAACAATGTTTAACATGAGTAAATGTTTGAACAAAAGAAAATTGCAACTTGAACATTCGAATGAAAAAAAATTTCTCAATCCTAGCCATGATTTGGCAAGGGAGCAGTGATTATGTTCGGAGTCTCAGGTACTTCAAACTGAATCTCTCCAGCGTCGATCATGTCTTGAATCTTGTTTTTGAGAGGCCAGCAGTTGTCCGTAGTATGCCCCGGGCTATCAGAATGGTATGCGCACCTATCATTGGGATGATAGTTAGGAGCAGAAGTGTTTGGATTCCGGAGAGGAGCCCTTAAGGTGATCAGCCCTGCCTCCAACATTTGTTGTAGTGCTTGATCCAGCGACATGTTGATCTTGGTGAACTTCCTTTTAGGCTTGTCTGGTTTGCTCTGATCAGTCCGTTGTTCTGGGCGAGGTCGTTGTTGGACCTGTGAAGTAATAGCAGCTTGGAGATGTCTATTCACTGGACCCGACCTTTGCCCTCTTGGAAGTTGTTCCATGACCTGGTCCCTGATTTGGGCTGGTTGCTTCATGTCTTAATGAAGCTGACTGATCATGGCTCTCAGCTCTCCTTGCTCCTGAGCTAAACCTTGAATGAGGCCCTTTGCCCCAGCATCTGGGTTTTCAATGTGTCTACCTCATTTTGTAGACGTTTCAGCTGCTCGTCCTTGTCCTCTTCAGGACTCTTTCTGATCAGATTCCCCATGAGGAGTGTCCTCAACTCTTCCTGCCCCTTGGATAGACCTAGGAAGATTTCCCTGAACTGGGTCTCTTGAGCGTGAAGGTCCTGGTTATCTTGTTGTGAAACCATTGCTGAAATAAACAGCGAGAAAGGTAAGTGACCTGCAACAAGGATACCTGTTATGCAATGATGTGTATGACATGCATGTAATGTTTTCAAGGACCACGCGGGATAAACAAGAAAATTTGTTAGAATTTGGGTCCGGTAGCTTGATTGAAGGAACTGCATGTTATTGAGAGTCCTTTTTCAAGGGTCAAAGGCTCACCATATCAAGTGGGTCATAGCCCCTGACTCAAGTCATCAACCTTATTTTGCTTTCCAAACGACCTTGGCTAGGGGAACATTCTTCAGGAGTCAAAGCTCACCATATCAAGTGGGTCATAGCCTCTGACAACTCTGGCTAAAGGAAAATAAATCCTCTTTGCCCCTTGCTAGATGTTTGATTCATCATGACCTGCATCACAAGCCCTTGAGATCCTTGAAATGGGTTAGGATGTATGCAATGGTATGATGTCATGATGCATGGGGTAATATGAATAAACCCTGTTATGAGCCCTTATTAAGGACTATAAACAGAAACCTGCAAGAAACTCAAGTAAAACCTGTCATGAGTCCCGGTTAAGGACTAAAACAAACCCTGCAAGAAACTCGGTAAACCTTGTTATGAGTCCCAATTAAGGACTATAAACAAAACCTACAAGTAGTTCATGTGGCAGATAACAAGCATGCAAGTAGTCAAGTACGAAGGCACACAAGTCACACAAGAGAAACCCTTAGAGTTTAGGCCAGCATGGGGTCTGGGTATTACCCTCTTGAAGTTGGTGGGCTCAACCTGTCCTATTAGAAGTAACCGGGTTCTAAGGGTCCCAATATCACGGGATTGCTTTCATTGTTCATCGTTTCGATTTAGCCACTGAACTGGCGACCGAAATATTCCAGGAAAGCAACCCTCAATTGAGTGTAGTATCGAGTATCAACCAACCTCGGACTGCACCAAAGTCAGTTATCTCACTACCCTAAAGAGGCCAAGATAGTTCAATTAAGGTTCCTAAGGTCTGTTGATGCTTCACGACACCACGCGGAGGCCCCGTACTCTCCTTGACTGAACTCAAGGGTTACCGGTACACACCAAAGTGCCACATCAACGTAGCAGACTGTTTCAACCATGTCGGTATACCCCACACAGTTCCCTCACAGCCTTGTTGCTACTTTCTAAGAAGGTATCCCCAGATCCGGGTTAGGATCTATAGAACTCCCAAGACAGTCCCACAATTTAAAGCAAACAAGGAAAGCAATTGAAAACACAGTTATGAACTAACCCTAAGGTACACCTCACTTTAAGTTAAGTCCCCAGCAGAGTCGCCAGTTCTGTGATCGGTGGATCTGGAACTGACTGTTTAACGCTGGTTCGCGAAATGTCGCGGAAGAAAGAGTCGCCACCATCTTTTATTTTCTCCAAATGGAAAGGACAAAAGCACAAAAAAATTCCTTATAGAGATTGCTCTCGGTTCGGGAGGTAGATTATAGAAAGGGAAGGTGTTAGCACCCTTTCTATCCATGGTTATCCATGGGCTCTTAGATACTTGCTCACTTGTGTTTTCAAAAATGGTTTGTTTGCATTTCAATTGTGGGTTTTAAAAAGTTTCTTTGAAAATTTCAGTTCGACTCTTGTATCGGTCCTCAAGAGTGTTTGAAAAATTGCTTTCGAAAGCTTTTTGAAAATGTGTTGGTGTGAAAAGTATTTTTGATTTGTTTTTGAAGTTAGAGCAAGTATCTACGAGTCATCCACCTACCCTAAGGAATTCGTCTGTGTAAATGTCCTTTAAAGTAGTGCCATCCCACCATTGAGAGGTAGGTAGCACCACCGTTGGAGGTGTTCGGGTCAATTCGGGGTTCGGGACATGGTGATCACCAGAGCAATGGGAAGACACCTTAGAAGCTACCCTCATGCCAGGTTCCCGGATCATGAGGACTTACTAAGACATCCTCTACTCGACGATCACCTTTCGAGGCAAGGCAACAGTGAGGCGTACCCTAGGGGTGGTGTGTGATTTGTGTGTCAGATTCGTTTATTTTTGTCTTGTTCATGTCAAAGGTGATCTACGCGTTTGTTTTTATTTCGTCATTCATTCTTGCATGCCATTATTTAACAGTTAAAAAATTGCGGAAAGATAAAATTCCTAAACTATTACAAAGGCGCGGGTCCACATCGCCAAATTTAATCCAGGACCCGATTTGACATAAAATAAAGAAATAAAATGCGAGAAATATAAAATTACACGGCTTTGGGAGAATTACATTAATATTATACGAAATAAAATAAAATGCGCGAATTGGAATTAAAATTGGAAGCGAGGGCGTTGGACCCTTTTGGAATTAAATTGAATGAAAAGTTAATTAATTATTAAATTAAAAAAAAAATGTTTTTTTGATGGTTTTTGTATTTATGAAATAAAGAAAATTAAAATTCAAGAGAAACCCTAATTCTAAGTTATTTTTAATTATTTGAGAAAAATGTTAAAATTTAACTTAATTTACTAAAGAATTTATGTACACGTTTATTTACAAAATAAATTAGTAGTTAATAATAATAATAATGATGAGAAAATTATTTATTAAAAAAATGATGAAAAAGTTAAAAACCCTAATTTCTACATATTTAATTTATTAAGAAAAATATTAAAGTTTTGAAACCTAAATTAATCTAATTAATTGTTTAAAGTTTATTTACAAAAATAATAATAGTAAAATTAATATTAATAAAATAAACATTTTTTTGATTTTTCTGTATTTTATAATTATTATGAAAATTATTTTATGGAATTAAAAGAAAACAATTAAAAAACAATTAAAAGAATAAAAAGGAAAAACAAATAAAAATTAAAATTTGAGCAAACCATAGGGGGTGTCTGTCCCAAGGGGAGGTTTTTTGAAGTATTGACTCCTGAGTACCGTGGTCTGCATTCTTTGGCCATTGGATTGAGTTTCATGCATAAGTTGTTCTACTTTTGTCATTTGGCTTTTGGCTTTTGGCTTTTGGCCATTTGTGTTCTGGCCTCAACGTTCCTTAATCTTCTCAGGATGTCTGTCTCGCCACGTATTGGTGTCATGTGTAAAATGTTCTGTTTTGGCCATTTGGCTTTTGGCTTTTGGCCATACGTTCCTTAATGAACCTGCATGGGATCCTGTCTAAATCTGCAACCTCATGAACACATTAAATAAAATCATAAAAATTCAAATAAAACCAACATATGAAGAAATTTAATGTTTAGGCACAATATGGCATGTATGAATGATTATACCCTTTTGATCATGGAGATCAAATCAACCTTACCCTTACTGGAAAAGTAGTGACATGAATGCTTTTATGCCCTTTGGATCATGGAGATCAAGCCAGCCTTACCCTTACTGAAGAAGTAATAAGATGTTGGTTTGTAACTGAGATGGCTTGTTTGTAGTGAGAGAGGGATTTGTAATAAGGATTTCAAGGTTTTAGGGTTCTTGAAAGAGTTTGATATTTTGACAGTGTTGTGGCAAGGTTTTTTCTCTCTTTTCCTCCTCTTCTAGTTTGTGTGAAAAGAAGGTGATTATATAATGGAAATTAGGGTAAAGCAAATGGGCTTTGAATGTGCAATTGGGCCTCCAATATTCACTTGAATTCGTCACTTTCCAGGCTAAATCGCAGGGACTTAAGTGCATTTTTTGAAGTTGAAATATGAAAATAAAATGTAGCCGACATCGAGAACTAACTCCTGTCCGAAAATCGACTCAATCGGATAAACGGTGAATTAGTTATGAATTTTTGAAGTTTCAGCTCAGACAAACCTATTTTGGGCTCCAGTGTCGACTCTGACACGTTCTTCAATAAAAAACTGGTATTGATCGGAGCATAATCCGGTCTCGACTTTTGAAGCAAAGTTGTAGATCTATGAGTCAGGGACCTTGTGTAAAAATATGAGCCCAATCCGATAAAAATTGACCGAGTTATGAATTTTCGAAGTTTCGGCCCAGATGAAATAATATTTAGCATTCAGGATTTTCAGCGTGTCACACACTCTGAGCAAAAAACGAAGGCCTTTTGAATACCGTTTGAACTCAATACCTTCTGTGAAAATGTAGCCAACTCAATTTGTGAAATTTTGGCGCCAGAACCAGCTCGATACGATGAAAATCGACCAAGTTATGATTTTTTGAACATGACGCAAATAAACTTCTGTCACAAATTTTCTGCACGAAAATACTTGATAAATCCACATTTTTGAAGACCTTCTGATCGAAATTGGCTTCCATCCGTGAGAGATGAAAACGTAGATAATATCAAGACGGAATTTTGGCCACCGGAACGGGTTCAAAACGAGCCACAATCTTCAAGTTATGAATTTTTTAGCGCGTAAAAACTGCACTTTCAGCACACTTTTTCACTATATTTCTTCAAGAAAACTCACACATTCGGATACCTTCTTTAAAGAATTGACTCTTGAGCCGAACCTGAATTTGAGAATATGTTATCAGAGATATCTTGGCGAAAGAACACCTGAATATAACGCGCCGGGTTGGACTTGTGAATTTTCTTGAAATGTTTTGAGAAATATGGGAGGGCAAATTTTGGGGTACAACAATCATTGTTTCACTTTTCCATACTATCAGTTGGTACCTACATTGGAAGAGTTCTCTCTACTCTTAGGGGTGCCCGTGCTTAATCAGATACCGTTCACCGGTCTAGAAGGGATTCCAAAACCTGAAGTCATCGCCGAAGCTTTACATGTGAAGAGGGCCGACGTCAGAGCCAATTGGGAGATAAGAAGTGGGGTTAAAGGTTTTCTAGCTAAGTTTCTGTTGGAAAAAGCTCGTTCATTCTGGGATGACATGGATTTCCAAGCTTTCGAAGACGTGCTAGCTCTCCTCATTTATTGTTTGGTTCTGTTTCCTAATTCAGACCAGTTCATAGACGTTAATTCTATCAAAGTCTTTCTCTCTCGCAATCATATACCCACCTTGCTAGGAGACATCTTGCATTGCCTTCATACCCGTACCATGAATAAAAGAGGTACCCTTTTGTGTTGTATACCCCTACTCACTAAGTAGTTCACTTCACACCTGCCTCAATCAGCATTGAAGAACGAGCAAAGATTGACTTGGTCTCAAAGGATGATGTCTCTCACTCACTCTAATATCCGTTGGTGCTCAAGATATTTGGCAGATATCTCTATCATTGACTGTTGTGGCGAGTTCCCTAATGTACCTTTGCTTGGTATTAGGGGAGGTATCACCTACAACCTGTGTTTAGCTCTTTGGCAATTTGGGTATGCCCGAAGAGACGGCCCTCATGAGATGCTCGTCCGAGGTCTGGTTTTCAACTACGACAAAGAAGACCAAGGTTACCGCCAGAGGTTTTCACGTGCTTGGGAATGGTGAACAAAGTGGACAGCAGGACTTTGGGACATAAAAACTCTATCCCTCTCGAGCCTTACCTTAAGTGGCTACGGGCTCGTGGCCAGAGTCTCTTAATGCCTTACCCTTCCATCCTTCCTGTCATCATTGAGTCTGTTATTGAAGGAGACGTCACGTACACCGTTCTTCATCCTGACATGCCTACCTCTCTCGAAGACCTGCAGAAAGCCTGGATTCAGTTGAAGGAAGAGCGAGACACCTTTGAAACCCAGTACTATGCCAGCGAGAAGAAGGTTCTGGAGCTCACCAAATTGCTTCATGAAGAGAAGAATCTGAATACCTACATTGCTCCAAAAAGGATGCGTTCGGTCTTTTTGTCTTGAGAATTTTGGCTATATTTTGGTTTCTTTCTTTGTAAGCCCAAGGAGGCATGATGTATTCAAACTTGGTTTTATTTAATATGACGTGTGTTCTTTTTGGTTTGAACAAATTTAGATCTTCTAAATTTCCTTGAAATCATTTGCATATTGCATCTTCATTCATCATGACATCATACAAGTTCTCATAACAGGTCGCCTTATCCTTCTACTATTTATTTCAGTGAGATGGATGTTGAACAGACTGTGAAGGATCTTCAGGCGCAGAATGCCCAGTTTCAACAAATGCTCATAGCTCTGACAAAAGGGCAAGAGGAGTTGAAGACTTTGCTAGCCAAACAGAAGAAGAAGACGAAGAAACCAACCGGGGTTGTGATTATGGGGAGAAGGTTTAAAGTACATACCAGGCGAACCTTGGATTTTGCAACATCGTCGGGTGAAGGAAATAACCGAGGGGCCGAGACCCAGGAAGTGAACGACGACCTAGCATCCGAAGGAGAGGAAGAGCCTGATTACTCTAAGGATCAATATCCTCCTTCTGATGATAAATACAAACAGCTAGAGGATCGTTTGAACGCCATGGAGATTCAGAGAGTGCCCGGTTTGGATTTTGAAGAATTAGGACTCATCTCAGGGGTTGTCATCCCACAAAAATTCAAGGTCCCAACCTTCGCCAAGTATGATGGTATCTCTTGCCCAAAACTACATCTGAGGTCATATGTCAGAAAGATTCAGCCCCACACGGCTGACAAAATATGTGGATGCATTTCTTCCAGGAAAGCTTATTGGGGACTCTGTTGGATTGGTTCTACCAATTAGAAGGGTCCAATGTCCGTGATTGGGAAGAGTTGGTTTTCGCTTTCTACAAACAGTATCAGTACAATGTTGATTTGGCCCCGACTAGGACACAGTTACATAGTATGTCTATGGGAACAGATGAGGGTTTCAAAACCTAAGCTCAAAAATGGAGGGATCTTGCAGGCAGAGTCCAGCCCCCTCTATCCGACAGAGAATTATTGGATATGTTCCTTGGCACCTTGTCAGGTCCATTTTTCAATCACCTGATTGGGAGTTCTTCATCTGGATTTACCGAATTAATCATGACCGACGAAAGGGTGGAAGCCGGTATAAGAAGCGGGAAAATTCAGAAAGATGCATCTGCCTCTGCTGCTGTTAAAAAGCCTTTCACAGGAAGGAAGGAAGTGTCTGCTGCCTATACACATAGGAATCAGGGAAGAACCTAGCGTCGACCAACGGTGGGGGCCGTTATGATTCAAAATCCTGCATCAGACCAGCCGAGAAACAATCAGCCAAGAAATAGTCAGCAAAGGGTGGAAAGGCCAGTGCGGCAATTCACCAAGATTAACATGACTCCCGCTCAAGTCCTACCACATCTTCTGAAGTTGAATCTGGCCATGCTAAAAGAGGACCCCTAAAAATCCTAACACTGCATCTCCCCACTACCATCCGAATGCCATGCGCATACCATTCTGAAAGTCCAAGGCACGACACCGACAACTGTTGGGCTCTGGAAAAAAAGATCCAAGACCTGATAGACGCTAAGGAAGTTGAATTTGAAGCTCCTGAGAAACCGAATGTTATCTCCGCTCTAATGCCTTGGCATGGACACAATGCCAGTGCTGTTGAAGAAGACTTATTTGTTGACACCGTGGATGAATTGCTAACTCCGCTCTCGACCATCAAGTTGAATTTGTTAAAGGCTGGGGTGTTCCCAAGTTGTGACAAAGATTGTCGTATTTGCCTATCCTCATCATTTGAATGCCCTCTATTGAAGAAAGGTATCCAACAACTGATCGATAATCAAGAAATTTTGTTTGAGAAAGCTCTTGTTTCACCCATTCCAGTTCTAGAAGTTTTAATAATAACCATACACGCCAATTCTTCCAGGCTTCCTAAAAAACCCGTTAGGATTACATCTACTCCAGTGACTACTCCATTGAAGATAAAAATGCCCAGGCCAACCCTATACAAATCAGATAAAACGGTACCATGGAACTATGGTGGAGAAATCTACTACCACGGTGTCAAACAGATTGAACAGACTGTCGAAGAGGAAAGCTCCGAAGAGGACAATTCTGACATCAATAACATTGCCAGAACAAGCAAGCTTACCCGTAGTGGAAGAATCTTTTCTCCAGAGATTGCTCCTCCAACAGCAGTCTTTGGACCCGTGGCCCTCCGGACACGGAAGTCATTCTGTTACTCATACAGATCTCAACTTCAGATACAATACATATACACTATAGGCACGACATTCATTCTGATATTCATTCAAGGATCAAATAAAGTTACAGCTCGGATATGCTCCAGACACGGACGCCATCCTTTGCTCATACGAATCCAATCTCTGGATACAACTCAGATACGTTCCAGATACGAATACCATTCTGATTATCATACTCCTGATTTTCAACAAACAAATCTTGGATGGCATCTTTTAATCCCATCTTCAGCAAGATTCTACCATCTCCAAATGGCATCTTTAAGCCCATTCCCTCAGTTACATTTTGACGAGTGCAAATTTACAAGCACTCTAGTGTCCAATCCTCTTTTACCTTCGAGTCACGAAAGGCCAAACTCGCCAATCTAACTCTTCAGGTTTAAGAAGATTGAACAGGGGTAACTGTTGTACCCCAAAATTTGCCCTCTTATTTTATCAACATTTCTCATCACAAGGCTCTTTGAACTCAAGGTCAAGCTAGGGTTTGCTCTGCTCAAGACATCTCCTTGTACTGTTGACCTAAATTAGGGTTTGAGTTTGCACAAGAAATTTTGGACTTTCAATGCTCAAAGTGACTTTCATACTTCATGTTGAACTTACAAGTTTACCTCTACCAAGTTTCAAGCCTTGAATCAAATTTTTGCTCAGTCAATTGAACAGTTGACCTAGAAATTAGATGTATGGGGGAAAAAGTCAATTGTGGCCAAATTACAGTCAAACCTCATAAATTTTGACCCACATCAACATTATAGACTCATATGAACCATTTGATCAAATTTGGACCACAACTCCACAAGAAATTTGATCAGATCACCAAAAGGGCAAAATGGTCATTTTTAGGGTTTTGACTGCACAAAGGCAATTTCTGATTTTTGACCTAGCCAATGGAAAATTGGGTTCAATCATGGATTCAAGGACTCAATGGCATCATCTTGACCTATTCACAAGGTTCAAAAGATCTCAATTGCATTGGATTGGCAGATGAATTTCTCAGTCAACTAATCAAAATTTGACTGTACACTGAAAAGTCAAACTTTGACTTTTTGGTCAAAATCAAGTGCCAAGGGTCATTCTTCATCAAGATGTGTCAAAACTTGAAACTTGTTCATCAAGAAACCCATTTTTGCAAATTAAGGTTTAAAGTTGAAAAATTTCATAACTTAGAATTTTTCTAAGTTATGAAATTTTCTTAATTTTTCCTAACTTTGCCCAACATTTTCACCATGATGCAATTGGATTCAAACAAAACTTCCAACGTGAAAGTTGTAGTCCTCCACAAACTCTACAACTTTGATTCACAAAGTTTTCCCAAAATAAGCAAGTGATCTAAACAAGTAACTAAGAGCCCATGGATAACCATGGATGAAAAGGGTGCTTGCACCTTCCCTTTTCATAATCTACTCCCCGAACCCAAGAAAACATCTCAAAGGTCTTTCCTGTGCTTTTTGACCTTTCCTTAGGATAAAATAAAAAGTCGGTGGCGACTCTTGCTAAACCGAAACATTTTTGAACACAAACGCAAAATCCCAAGTCAGTTCTCCCACCGTATCACAGGATCCAAACTCGAATTGATCATATGAACTTGATTGACAAGAAAAGGCTTACTGTTGTCTGTCATGGTCAAATGTATCAAAAACAGATGATCAAGGCTTTTAAAAAAAAGGTCAGATGCCAAGTGTATTAAGTCGGGGATTTGGTGATCAAGCGCATCAGACTACCACAAGGTGATCCCAGGGGAAAATGGACTCCTACATATGAAGGACCGTTTGTGATCAAAAGCATATTCTCTGGTGGGGCAATGATCTTAACCACTATGGATGGCGACGACCTGCCGCACCCTATGAACGCGGACATAGTCAAAAGATACTACGCATAAGAGACCCACTAGGTTGACACACCTAGGCAAAACAAGGGCATCCCGGCGAACCAAAAAGGTTCGGGAAAAATTTAGGGATAAAACAAAAAAAAAACTGTACATCCGGCAAGTTGAAAACCCGAAAGGGTGACTTGGGCAAAAAGGGGTATCCCGGTGGACTGAAAATCAAAAAGGGCGGTCATGGAAAAAAGTTGGGGAATTAAAACGTATGACTATGTCCCGTTGGATCACCTTACAGACAACCTTTAGCTTCGGTCGACAAGCTCAACTGTTCTAATCAATCTGATCAACTTCGGACAAGGCAGCAAATGGACAAGACGCTCAGAGACACGAAGGCTATAACGGAATGGGAACCCCATGGGATTATTGCACATAGCTATCTTTTCTTTGTATCAAATTTTCCTTTTTACGACGACATTCGCTTACTAGAATGTTCGTCTCATTGTACAAAAATAATTTTTCAAGTTAATACAAAAACACCCCTTCGAAAGTGCAAAACTACTTGTTTTTTCTTTATTCCTGTGTTTTGTTCATAAAAACGTCCAATGATTTATTTTTGAACATATGCATTTGAATGTAACTACTCTTTACAAATGAACGAAAAGGAACAAAAATAGAAAGACAGTCACTAATGGCTTTAAGAAATAGGATAATATCTTTAGACTTTTCCATAAAATCCCCCACAGTGCACAGCTTAATGATATCAAGATCTCTCACATCCCCGGAGAAACAAAACTTCCAGTTTATCACTCCCCGATAAAAGTCGCCCATTTTCACAAGATTCCCCAATAGGATTTCACAGGCAATACACGGTGCTTCCCTTACAAAAGAGTTTATTTCTCTAACAAATAAAAGCTCAATCAACTCATCAGCACTTCAAAACATGAAGATTTACACTCACGTCCCTATAGCAGTCAAGGATTTATTTTCCCTAATCTAACAGTATTACAATAGCATAGCTCACATACCCATACATCGTATCCATATGTCATAAACATCTACAACACGAACGCATACAACATAATCTCATTCATTTTATTGAGAACATCATTATAAAATGCATTGCATACATCATGATATTGCATACAACTAATCTTTAATCTCTTCACGGAAGATCATACGGCCGAGGGCTATCATCAACAATTTACAAAAAGGTCAGAGATTGATACCTGAAACAAGCCATGACACTTATCTACATGACCAGCTGAATCTTCATATACAGTTCAGATACGCACCAGATACGGATGCCATTCTGATACTCATTCAGATTCAGCTTTCAGATACTGTTCAGGTACGCTCCAGACACGGATGTCATTCTGATACTCATTCAGATTCAACTTTCAGATACAGTTCAGATACACTCCGCCAGGGATGCCATTCTGATACTCATTCAGATTCAGCTTTCAGATACAGTTCAGATACGCTCCAGACACATATGCCATTCAGATACAGTTAAGATTGGTAATTTTTGTACCCCAAAATTTTCCCTCTCACTTATCAATTATTTTCTCACAAAGATCTCTCTTGGTTCAAGACTGCACTAGGGTTGATCAACTCAAGACACCTCCTTAAGCACTGATGACTAAAATTAGGGTTTGGGATAGCACAAGGATAATTGAACTTTCAATGCCTCATGTGACTTTAATGGATCATTATGGACCCCCAAGATTACTCATGTCAAGTTTCAAGCCTTGGATCACATTTTTGCTCAGTCAATCAAGCAGTTGACCAAAAAATCAACTGTATTGGGGAAAAAGTCAATTATGGCCAATTTACAGTCAAACTTCATAATTTTTTATCCACTTCAACATTATAAACTCGCATGTATCATTTTATCAAGTTTGGACCACAATTCTTCAAGAAATTTGATCAAATCATCAAAAGGGCAAAATGGTCAAAATTAGGGTTTTGATTGAGAAAGGGCAATTTCTGATTTTTGACCTAGCAAATGGTTAATTGGTTTAAGGCATGATCTCAAGAGTTCAATTGCATAATTTTTACCTAATGGCATGACCCAAAATATTGCTCAAGATCAATTTGATTGATAGTGAATTTTCAATCAACTAATCAAAAGTCAACTGTACACTAAAAAGTCAAACTTTGACTTTTTGGTCAAAATCAAGTGTCAAAGATCACAATTCATCAAAACATGTCAAAATATGAAACTTATTCATCAATAAATCCAAAAGTGAAGATTTCATTTTGAAAAGTCCAAGTTTTCTAACTTAGAAATTTTTCTAAGTGTTTAAAACTTCATGTTTTTTCACAACTTTGAGTAAATTTTTCCCCATGATGCAAGATGATTCAAAAGAAACTTTCAACATGAAAGTTGTAGATCTCCATGAGATCTACAACATTTATTTACACAAATTCTTATAAAAGTTCTTGGATCTCGAGTTATTATTTCATAAAGTCATGGTCTTGAAGTTAAACACTTAGTGAAATTTTGCCCTAGTTTAGGCAGGATTTTGACCTAACTTCATGGCACTTTTTCATATAGTTCCAAGGGTAATTTTCAAAAGTGATTCAAATAATGGTTTTAGATCACATTACAAGCTTCCCAAAATGTCCAAGAACTCCTTGAGATCATTCTTGAGCAGGGAGAATTGAAGAGAGGAAGTTAGGGTTTTTAAACTTGAATTACAAGTCATTTTTTATGAACACATGAACCAAATCCATGCTAGGCTGCATAATACTTGCTTTGCAGGCCTCAAACTTGTTTGTCACTCCATAATTAAATGTTTACACAACTGTTAGAGCTTTGATCCAAGAAATTGAGCTATTATCCAAGTTGCATTTCCATTAATTGCACAAAGTTAACATTGTCATTCTTGTAAAGTAAGCTTTTTGCATAAAGTCCATTCTTGAGCGTCTAACTTTTTCCCTATGATCACGCTCCATCCACAAAGTCAGAAGCAAGTATGTTTAAAGCATAACCACTTTATCTTAGAAAGTACACAAGGCTTTGAAACTTGAATTTCTCAAAAATCACATGTTATGCATAAACTTGTGATTTTGAATTCTGATCAACAACAAGTCTCCAAACTTTTTGCTTATAAATAGAGTCACTATTATTGAGCTAGGACACGAGTTCAAGCACCTGAAACACTCCCAAACTCCCTCTAGCCAGAAATTGCGTAAAAGCTCCATTGATACACAGTTCTGACCTTAAACTTGTATCTCTCATTTCCCTCGTGTGTTTTCCCTCAAATTCATTCCTAAAGCTTCCTTACATCAAATACAAACCATCCCTGATCCTGTTTGATAACTGTAACTCCATCTTCATCATCCTCCATAACCAAAAACATAGGTCTGCAACTTGACTTCTCTAGACCATTCCAGTCATCCATTGCTCAAGCAAACCATTGCATTAGCTTCTTGGGAACTTAAGGAAGCTAACCTGATCATTGCATCACCTTGAATCAAGCTTATTTGCATTTCACGATTTCCAGTTTTGAGGTATTTTTCTTGAACTTCTATCTTTATATTTTGGCATTATTAGGATTGGATTTATGAAGACAAAATGTAGACATCATTTCCCTGAAATTATACATGTCCATAGATTTCATTTATTTTTATTGAGCTAGGAGAATTTTGAGTTTGAACTTTCTGAAATATTTAGGTCAGAATTTGGGTCTTTCAAAAATTCTCATTCATCTTTGATTTATAGTTCATGATATTTATATGGTTGGATTCGTATGAAAAAATAGAGTAATTTTCATGTTTACATTTTTGCAAATGGTTGAGAAATGAGCAAGTTGCAGGGCTTCTGGCTGGAGATTGAAAATGAAGTGTATTTAGGGCAAGATTTATGTTATATATTTATGGTTTAACATAATTTAACGGATGTATTACCATCTCAATGGTTAAAGCGCGCGCCTGTCACTATGAGGTCCCGGGTTCAAGCCCCAGCGTGACCTTTTTCTATTTTTTTTGACATTTTTGGCTCTTTTTGCAGCGCCTGGGCCTCCTCTTGTGGGGCCTGACTTTTTCTCACAATACCCCTTGTTTCATTAATCCACCTCCCTGACTTTATTTTTTTATTTTTTTTTTTATTTTACTTTCTTATCTTCTATTATTATTATTATTATTATTAATATTATTATTATTTTCATTACTAAAAACCCAAAAGTATTTTTATTTTTTATTTTTTATTTTTATTTAATTTATTTTTTCCTCAAATTAAAAGCACGGAAATATTTTCTTTACTAAATTAACTTCCTTTTTAAAAAAAAATACTTAGATAATAAATTTTAAATATTATTATATTATTTTCTTGTAAATTAAAATCAATTTAAAATTTAGGATCTTTTACTTAATTGTTTTTATTTACTAATTTAATTAAATCCACAAAAACCCTAAAAACACTTGTTTCCTTTAAATTAATTTAGTTTACTAACTTAATATTATTTTCTTTTTTTAAGTTAATTATTTTATTTTAATTAATTAAGTCAAAAAACCTCTTCTCATGAAAAACCAAACAAAAATTACATTTTTCTTTTTTACATTTACATTCTTGAATTTTATTTAGTTATTTTGTACATTTATTCAAAATTCAATATGGTTGTAATATTATTTAGATTTAATTTCTTGCAATATTCCCTATTTGTAAATTTGTATACCCCCTCCCCTAAGTATTGTAATAGCGTAGTAATTCTAAATTCTGCAATTTATCGCTTTATATATAAATGCTAGTAATTAGGATTTTGTATGGAAAGACTAAAACCAATCAATAGCAAAATCCTAATCAAAGACAAATCAAGAATGAAAATCAATACACTTGCACACAAACACCCCTAGGGTAAATCCACTTGGCTGCCTTACAAAAATGGCCATATTATGCATGTGAGGTATCTTAGCAAAAAATAAACAAAATACAAGATCATAGTCCCTCGATGACGCTATCATAGTTGTCTTTCAAAATGATCTTAGTCCCTAAAGAAAAATGATAAGGTATCTTACGACATTGCTAATCATGGTTATACGATGACCCACACCCGTCCCGTTTACATCCAAAGATAGGGTTACTTACCAAACCAATGGTAAGATAACAATGTCAAAGGAAAAAGGAAATGAACATGAAAAACTTTTGCGTAGGTAGAATGTTCCTAGTTACTTGCTCAATTTCAAAACAAAACATCCTTGCTATTTTCAAAAACAAACACATACACTTTCAAAACACCTTTCAAAAACTTGAAAACATTTTCAAAAGATCAACACCTTTGTATACATTCTTACAAACAAGAATCATTACAAAGTTTGCCTAAATAATGGCCTCTCTACAAAATACTTTCAAAACCACACAAAACACATTTTCAAACAAAAGCAAGTGATCTAGCAAGTAACTAAGAGCCCATGGAAAACCATGGATGAAAAGGGTGTTAATACCTTCCCTTTTCATAATCTACCCCCTGAACTCAAGAAACAATCTCAAAGGTCTTTCCTGTGCTTTTTCACCTTTCCTTTTGGATAAAAGAAAAGTCGGTGGCGACTCTTGCTAACCGTAACATTTGTGATCAAACGCAAAACAACCATGTCAGTTCTTCCACCGTATCATAGTAAGCTTGAAATAGAGCCTACAACAATGAAGTTGTAACTTGCTGACAAAATAATTACAACACCAGTTGGCATAGTGAAATACGTAATTGTAGAACTTGAAAGTTTTTTGTTTCCAACTGATTTTGTGGTGATGAATATGGATGAAGAAGACAACATACCTCTGATTTTAGGTCGTCCATTCATAAAAGCAACTAGAATATGTAAACTATTTTAAGAACAATAGACTAAAAATATGAAAGCTATGAAAAGCACTTTTGCATGAATATTTAGTAAATTAGTTTCAGATTTCTCTCTTACTCTTTAAGCCTTTATATAGCCAATAAAATAATATATTTGTTGAGGGGTATTCTTGGGATTTCCTGAAACATTGGAGGCTTGACCAATCACGTAGGGGACAAGATCGTGCAACGCGTCTGTCCTTTCATGGTAGTGGAGTGAAATGCTGATTGTACCATGTACTATTTGTACCATGTTAAGATTATCTTCTTTCCTTTTGTACTTCATAGGCTTTTGCGAGCATGAGTTTAGAAGCGAGAACATAACACAAGGTCATCAAAACTTCAAGTCTTCAGAATCTTCATAACTGCGTGTTCAGAGTCTTCAACACTTAGTTGTGAGAACCTTTTCTTAAAACATTGGGTCTTTAGAACTTCAAGTCTTCATAGTCTTTAGAACTTATGTCTTCAGAGTCTTCAGCACTTGGTCTTTAGAACCCTTTTCTTAGAACCATAGGTCTTTAGAACTTCAAGTCTTTACAGTATTCAGAACTTTTGTCTTCAGAATCTTTAACACTTGGTCTTTAGAATCCTTTATCTTCAAAAACATGATTCTTCAGCATCTAGACTTAAGTAGAACTTCTGTTTTCAGATCTTCTGACTTGTTTCTTTATAACACACTGTCTTTAGAAGCATGAGTCTTTAGCATCTAGACTTAAGTAGAACTTCTGCCTTTAGATCTTCTGACTTGTTTCTTTAGACAAACATCAGAGCCTACACTTCAAAATCTTTTAGAGTGTCTTGCTACTGTTCATCAGAACTTGTGTAGCGTAGAAGCGGAACTAATTCTCTTATAATGTCTTAGCCACGCCATCCATCAAAAGCAGAACTTGTTTGTTAAATACTCACAAATAACAAACATTGGAGTATCAAAATTGTTCATACAAACATACTCATCTTTTATCATCAAAACTCAGATAATATTGCAAAACCAAATATTGTTCTAACAATCTCCCCCTTTTTTATGATGACAAAACTATGTATTTTGATGATACAATTTTGTTCATATAATCAGAAAAAGTGAAAGTAAAAAGGTAAGGAATACTTATCCTTTTTATGAAACTCCCCCTGATTCAAAGACTTGATGAAGCTTGAATATCCTGATTCTGAACCATTTGAGTAAAAACTCCCCTAGTTCTAATAGATTAGATATTGAGATCTTGAAAGTCTTGACTCTATATGCCAATGAAAATGAAATGAAGTTAAATCTTGAAACTTCAATGTCACTAAGAAAGCTTTCAGATTCTAAATTCTTGGAGTTTGGTTATAAACTGAAAAATATCTTCAGAGTCTGAAGGCCACAGGTTAGACATAAGCCTTGCATAATGCATTCAGATCTTTGTCTTTAATCAGAGTTCACATTTCCAGAAAAAAGAATACACTTCTAACAGAAACAGAAGTTTAACTGGGTTAGAATGTAAGCAGCTCTTTTCAGAGAACATTTTCCCGAAATTTATTAATGAAATCAAAATTACATTCATTTAATTACTCCCCCTTTTTGTCATAATCAAAAAGGTAATTATGTGTGAAAAACATAAAAACCAGAAGAAATAACAAGTAAGAAAAGAAGTTTCATTGATATTTGAAAATGATTACAACAAAAGGAGAAACAACATGGTGGAAGCAAAAAAGGAAAACTATCAAAACTTCAAACACATCACAACTCTTATCAAATAGAGCATTTCCTATGATGAACAAGTTTCTTCTAATTATTTCAGTTACACCAGCTAACTCAAATAGTTCAGACAATACACATCTATAAGGAATGAATGATTTTTGGGAGTTTCTAGATGCAAGGATTGATAGCTTCAAATGATTAAATATTATTGTAAAAAGATGAATTGGAGTACTCTTGCGAAGACAATAAAGAAGAGACATATCCCTTGGAAAAACTTTATCAAGATCTTCCCCTCTAGGATGAAGGTTTCTCAATAAGAACTGAAACAAGATTTTTGCAAGCGGTTTCAAATGATCTGGATTAAGGGGCTCATATCTAAAGGGAGAATTAGGAACTCTTGGAAACACATTAACATTCATGTAGGATTTGGGTAATGGTGGACTCTGGATGACTACATCACTGGAGGAGCGGGTGATGGTAATTGGAATACCAAAAATATGAGAATGGATGAAGTTTCCATTAGGACTGACAAAAACATGAAGCCAGAAATTCTTCACGAGGATAGGATAAATATGACCTCTAAACATTGTTGTATACCCAGACCATCCTTGATTTTCAATAAAATCGTTGATGAAACCATCATCAGACACATAGTTGGGTCTTTTCTCTTTGATTGCTTCGAGAATATTTTCATCTCCTCGAAAGGTTCTAACAGCCATGGTGTGCAGAAAAGATTGAAGAGAAGAAACAGTTGAAGATGATACAAGGATAAGGACTTGATGAAGGACTATAGATGAGAGGAGATATAAATAGTCAGTCAAGTCGTTCAAGAAATGAGACGACTGAAGCACTCAAAGGAATTAATTTCGAGAGAGGGAATCAAATGATGTCATAGACTACTAAAAGTAGGAAATGAAAAGAGAAGTACATCAAAAGTTAAGATAGAAGAACATAAAAACACTTAAATAGAGCCCGACAGGTAAGATCGTAGTCATATCAAACAAAACATAGGAATATGACACGAAATAACTATTCCCAAGACACAAAAGATAGTAGTAGTTAATAAATATAATCATGATTAATCAATTCCAAGAAAAATAATTGCTCGTGCATTGCCTAGGTAGAGTGTGATAGACACTAAGTCTATTTAGGTGATGTGTTTGATATTCTCATCATCTGGAAAAACCATAAAGGTTTCCATCTGATCAGAGACATTTCTGACTGAAAAATCTTCTGATGACTGAGATAAAAGAAATTAGAAGGCCTTTGATTGAGTCAGAGTCTTATCACTTTAGACTAAGGTTAAAACACGTGTGATTCTAATAACATCTTACTCTGGACATAGATCCATTTTTAGAATAAACATAAATCTATCTTCAGCTAAGAGTTTTGTAAAAATATCAGCCCACTGATGGTCTTTATCTATGAATTTTAAAGATATGATCCCTTTCTGAACATAGTCTCTAATAAAATGATGTTTGATTTATATGTGTTTAGCCCTAGAATGTAAGATAGGATTCTTACTCAATCAAATAGCAGCAGTATTGTCACAGAAGACAGGAATGTTACTCTCATAAATCTAATAATCTTCCAGCTAATTCTTCATCCAAAGCATATGAGTGATGCATAGTGCTGCTGAGATATACTCTGCTTCTGCAGTTGAGAGAGCGATTGTAGATTGCCTCTTGGTTGACCATAAGATCAGATTCTTGTCTAGAAACTGACAATTTCCAAAAGTACTCTTCCTCTCTAGTCTATCTTCGTTGTAGTCTGCATCATAGAAACCAGAAAGAGTGTACTTTGATGTTTTCTCATACATCAAGCCAAGGTTAGTGGTTCCTTTCAGATACCTTAGAATTCTCTTAACAATAGTTAAATGAGATTCCCTAGGATCATATTGGAATATAGCACAAAGATGAACACTGAATAAAATGTCAGGTCTAGATGTAGTCAGATACAGAAGAGAGCTTATCATACCATGATACAGCTTATGACATACCTTTCCACTTACCTCTTCTTTTTCCAGAATGCATGTTGGATGCACTGGAGTCTTTGCTATAGTGCAGTCTGTCATGTTGAATTTCTTCAAAAGTTCTTTGGTGTACTTACTTTGATGAATGTAAGTAGCCTCTGGTTTTTGATCAATCTGGATTCCCAAAAAGAGTTTCAGTTCTCCCATCATGCTCATTTCAAACTTAGCCTGCATTAACTTAGATAATTCTTCGCAGAGGGATGGATTAGCATAACCAAAAATAATATCATCAACATAAATTTGAACAATCAGAATATCATTTTTGAAGTTTTTGCAGAAGAGTGTAGTGTCAACCTTTCCTATGGTAAACTTATTTTCTATAATAAAATTGCTTGATCTTTCATTCCAAGCTTTGGGAGCTTGTTTCAGACCATAAAGAGATTTCTTTAGTTTGAAAACAAAATCTGATTTCTCAGAGTTTTCAAATCCAGGAGGTTGTTTGGCGAACACTTCTTCTGAAATGTAACCATTCAGAAATGCACTCTTAACATCCATCTGATAAAGGATGATATTATGATTTATAGAAAAATAAACTAACAAATGAATAGCTTCTAACCTGGCGACATGTGTAAAGGTTTTTGTATAGTCTATCCCTTCTTGTTGACTATAGCCTTATGCAACCGGCCGTGCTTTATTTCTGAAAACTTCACCTTTCTCATTGAGTTTGTTTCTGAACACCCATCTAGTTCTAATGACATGGACACCTTTGGGTTTCTGAACGAGATCCCAAACATCATTCTTTGAGAATTGGCTGAGTTCTTCTTCCATAGCCAAAATCTAATATTTATCTAGAAGGGCTTCCTCAATAGATGTATGTTCTATTAAAGAAACTAAACCCATAAGCACTTCATCAGAAGGTTTGAGAGTTGATGTTGTTCTGACTGGAGCATCTTTACTTCCAAGAATGAGATCTTCAGGATATGAGGATGTGATTAAGTTCTTCCTTGGTTGAGGTTGATCAGAAGGACTATCAATGACATCTGAAGAAGGAGCTTATGATTCTTTATCTTCTTGAATCTTCTCCTTTGGCTCAACGAACGTTATAGTTACATCTGCAAGCTTTTCACACAACTTTGAATTTACTTAGTCAAGCTTATCATCGAATCTGACTTGGATTGATTCCTCCATGTTTCATGATTATGTGTTATAGACTTTGAAGCCTTTAGAGCGTTCAGAGTATCTTAACAGCAGACACATCTACGCATTGGAATCAAACTTACCCAGATTCTCTTTAGTTTTCAACATATAACATATACATCCAAATGGATGGAAATAAGAAATGTTAGGATTTCTATTCTTCCACAACTCATAAGGAGTCTTACTCAAAATAGGTCTTATGGAGATTCTATTTTGAATATAACATGTTGTATTCAATGCTTCTTCCCAGAAGTGCTTAGCCATTTAAGTTTCTTGGACCATGGTGCGAGCCATTTCTTGTAGTTTTCTATTTTTCCTTTCTAAAACCACATTTTTTTTGTGGAGTTATAGGGCAGGAGAAATCATGAACTATTCCATTTGAATCAAAAAGTTTTTCAAAATATTTGTTTTCAAATTCTCCACCATGATCGCTTCTAACTCTGACTATTTTGCAATCTTTTTCATTTTGCACTTGGGAACAGAAAGAAGAAAATATAGAGTATGACTCATCCTTGTGTTTCAAAAAATTTACCCATGTCCATCTGCTATAATCATCAATGATGACAAGTCCATATTTCTTGCCATTGACAGAAGCAATTTTCACTGGTCCAAATAAGTCCATGTGAAGAAGTTCTAATAGCCTAGAAGTAAAAACAATCTTTTTAGATTTGAAAGAGGTTTTTGAAAATTTTCCTTTCTGACAAGGTTCACAAAGAGCCTCTGAAGTATACTTCAGATTGGGAAAGCCTCTAACTAATCCAAGTTTATTTAGTCGAGAAAATTTTCTCAAGCTAACATGACCCAAACGTTTGTGCCCGACCCATTGCTCTTCTTGAACAGTCATAATACATTTTACATTTTTATTTTTCAAATATGATAATCTTATTTTGTAAATATTTTTCTTCCTCTTGCAATTGAACAGAATCGAGTTATCCTTATGACTAACAACTTTACAGGATGTTTGATTAAAAATGACGTCATAACCATTGTCACTAAGTTGACTGATTGACAATAAGTTATGCATCAGACCCTCGACTAAAATAACATTGTTAGTAGAAGGAAACTTACCATTACCAATAGTTCTGATGTCCGTGATCTTTCCCTTCTAGTTTCCTCAGAAGCCGACAATGACTTCAAACTTAAGTTCCAAATCTTGGAACATATGCCTTTTTACCGTCATGTGTCACAAGAATCCATTGTCCAGGTACCATGATTGGTGTTTCAATGGCCCCATCAAGTACATTTGCAACATAGATCATCTGATCTTTGGGAACCCATTTTCTGGGTCCTATTTTGTTAGAAGTTTTAGAGGTTCTGCCACCTTTGGACTTTTGTGCAACAGGATAATCATATGAAATTTGAGCACAATACTTGGGTTTAGAAGTTTCCTTCTGTGTTTGTGTTTGTGCTACAGTAGTATCAGAACCTTCTTGTTCTGGACATTTCAAATATGTTCTAGTAAGCACAAAATGTTTAGAAAGAGGTTTTGGTTTGACATTCAGAGTCACATCAATTTTCTTTGATGGCTCGGAAAATCCCAAGCCTCTGCTTCCGTTTCTACTAACATCATAGATCATTGAAGCCATTTTGCTTATATTTATGCTCTTAGCTAGGAAATGTTGAAAAGCCCTATCATATCTGATTACTTCATCAGGAATAAATATAGTAGATATTATCTCTTCTTCCAACCTAGAAACTTTACTTTTGAGAGCTAGATTTGATTTTTCTAAAACAAATAATTTTTCATTTAAATTAGAAATGTTTTGCTCATCATTAGTAGAGCTTTGAGAAGTAACTACAAACTTCTTTTTAATAGTTTTTTTATTTAGTTAGAAGAGTTTGATACTTTCTTACCATTTCAGAAAAACAAGATTCAAGTTGAAAACGAGAAAGAGAAGCAATTACCTCAGCTTCATCTTCAGAGTCTGACTCATCATCTGTTGTCAGCTCACATTCTAATATTTCTTCATTTGTGCTGGTTCTGGCCATGAGTTCCACGTTTGCATGCTCTTCATCAGAATCTTCATCTTCTGATTCTGAATCATCTCATGTTTCCATGAGACCTTTCTCAGCTTTGTAAGCCTTCTTAGGCTTCTTGTATTTCTTGAGCTTTGGACAATCATTTTTGTAATTTCCATGTTGTACTCCAAAATTTGCCAGAACCAAGAATACTCGTGCCAAGTTTCAAGTCTTAGATCATAATTTTGCTCAGTCAATTGATCAGATGACTGAAAATCAACTGTATTGGGTAAAAAGTCAACTATGGTCAACCTACAGTCAAACTTCAAGATTTTTGGCCATATCAATATTTTGAAGTCATATTAATCAATTGATCATGGTTTGATCATAATTCCTCAAGAAAAACATTCAAATCATCAAAAGGGCAAAATGGTCAAAATTAGGGTTTTGACTAGGGATGACCAATCATTTACTTTTGACCTAACACATGACTTAATGTGTTGAGTTATGATATCAAGGATTCAAGCACATTATTTTGACCTAATTGCATAACTCAATTCATTTCCCAAGATTAATGGATTGATAGTTGAATTTTGGATCAACTGATGAAAAGTCAACTGATACACAAAAAGTCAAACTTTGACTTTTTGATAAACATTGATTTTTAAAGATCAAGATACTCAAAAATATTAAACTATGTCAACAAGAATCAAGAAACTCCATAAAAAGTCAAAGTTTCAAGACTTAGAAAATTTTCTAAGTATATTTTATGCTTGATAAATGCATTACTTCATGACCTTTTTTCACCAAGATGCAAGATGATTCAAAGAAAACTTTCAACATGAAAGTTGTAGATCTTGATGAATTCTACAACTTTTTATTAGAGGGTTGATATCCAAAAAATGCTTATATTTGAAGATATAAGCCCATGAAGTCATGACATTTTTCATAAAACACTTAGTGAAAATTTTGACAAGTTTAGGCAGATTTTTTACCTAACTTCTTGGCCAATTTTTACCTAGATCTAAGATGATTTAGCCAAAATGGTCAACATGAAGGTTGTAGATAATGTTTCAAGCTTTCCAAAATGTCCTAGAACTTGAATAGATCATGTTTGATCTAAGAGAATCGAAGGCAAGAAGTTGGGCATCCATTCTTGAATTACAAGTCATTTTAATGATGAACACATAACCAAAACCCAAACCTATGTGGCATAATCTTACTTTGCATGCCTTCTAACTTGCAAATATATCCATGATCAGATGTTTACACAACTCATTGAGCCCTTGTAAAAGTGTTTGAACCTTTATCCAAGCTACATTTCCATTTATGGCACAAAGGTACCATTGTCATTCTTGAAAAGTTGCTTTAATCACAAAGTCAACTTGTCTTGAGCTTTGTGCTTGCTCCTTCTGCATAAACTTCATCTACAAGTTCAGAGCAAACATGTTTAAAGCTTCTAGCCACCCTACAAGCTTTTTACCTTGCCTTGAAACCATATTTGTCAAGGTTGCTTCAAAAATAAGTCAAAAATCCATAACATGTGATCTTGTGATTCTGATCATCTCAAGTCCTCAAACCTTTTCCTATAAATTAAGACATTTTTTGCAAGCCAAGGACATGAATTAGCAATCTGAAGAACTCCCCTAAACACCCTCAAATACAAAATTGCCCATAAACCTCATTTTTGTGCCATTTCTGACCTTACACCTCAAACTCTCATTTCACTCGTGCGTTCTTTTTCAAAATCAATCACACAACATCTACATATCATTTAGAACCTAACCAAACACATGTTACACCACTGTAACACCTTCATCACCATCCTCCATTTTCAAAAATAGCATCTTGCACATTGACTTCTCCAGCACGATTCATGCACTATCAGCTCAAAGTAACCTTTGCATTAGCTTGCTAGAGGTCCATTGAAGCTAACCAGATCACAACAACACCTTGTAAAGTGCTCAAACTCAAAACAAGATCTCCATTTGCAAGGTAAGTTTTTTTAACTTCCATCTCTTTATACAAGCATCATTTGGCTTTGATTTTAAAAGATAAAATGTAGACATCATAACCCTGAAACTAACCATGTCCTTAGAATTCATTTATATTTCCTGAGCATGGAGAATTTTAAGTTAGAACTTTCTGAAAAAACTAGGTCATATTTGGTATAGATAAAATTTGTGCTTATCTTTGATCCATTGTTTAATTTATTTACATATTTGAGATCATGGTGAAATTTCTAACAAGTTTGATGTTTACATTTTCTGAAATGGTTGAGAAATGAGAAAGATACAAATTCTAAATTTGTTGTTCTGGTTATGGTGCGAGGAAGAAGATGAAGTTGTCACTAGAACTTGGTTTATTTTATATTTATTAGTTGTTGTTCTTATACCGGATAAAACAGCCACCCCAGTGGCAGAGAGCGCGTGCTAAAGGAATTAGTATGAAGGGTCCTGGGTTCGAGCCCCAGCGGCCCCTTTTGTTTTTTTTTCTTTTCATATTTTCCTTGTTTCTTTTCCACTCTCAAGCGCTCCTGGGCCTTCCAGTGTTGGGCCTACTTCTTTTTACTCACTACCACCCCCTGTTTGTTCAAGAAAACTGGCCCAACATTTTTATTTATTTTGTTTTTCTGATACAAGCAAAAATAAACTTTGGGCCTAAAACTAAACTCATTTACTTTCTAACCTCCCTGATTTCCTTTTCAAACCTCCTGACTCTTTAATTTATATTTTTTATTTTCTTTTCTTTTCTTATTTTATTTTATTTTATTATTATTTTAATAAAAAATATGCAAAATATATTTTCTTTGATAAATAGACTAAAAGCTTTTATTTTATCTCTACCTTATTTTATTTTATAAATAACAAAAACCCTAAAAAAACATTTTCTTTCTAAATTAATTAAACTATTTTAGACTTATATTTTTTTTTATTTTAATTAAATTAACTTAGACTTTAGGATTTTAATTAATTAACTTCTTTTAAAATAAATTAGTCTAATTAGGACCCTTTCCATAAAAAAGCCATAACAACAATTTTCTTTGTATTATCTTTACATTTTTGTACATTTTATTATTTTGCATTATAATTTACGTAACTGTCAAAGCCTTGTAATAGTAATTAGATTTTACTTTACTTGTCATCCCCATTTGTAATTTGTATCCCCATCTCCCAAAATATTGTAATAGTGTAGGACTTTTAAATTATGCAATTTATCGCTTTCCTTATTATTGCTAGTAATTAGGGTTTGTATGACAAGACTTAAAAAAATGATAGACAACCCTAATTCAAGACAAATTAAATGAAAATAATACACTTCGCACACTTACACCTCTAGGGTAACCCACACTTGTTGCCTTAGATTAAAACAGTCATGTCCCTCGATGTGGGATACTTTAGCAAAGTCCCTCGATTACAAGATCGTAGTCCCTCGATGATCCTTCGATGTTGCCTTTGGTAAACGATCTTAGTTCCTTACAACAAATTTCTAAGGTATCTTACAATGTTGCCTTCTATGACTGTACGATGACCCACGCATGTCCCTTCACATCCAATGATAAGGTTTCCTACCAATCAATGGTAGACAAGCACTATCTAAAGGAGGAGGAAAAGAACAAATACTTTTTGAGTAGGTAAATTGCTCATAATTGCATGCTCACAAACATTTCAAAACCAATAACTTTTAACACACTAACACTTTCTTGAAATAATTTCAAAATCAACACTTTGTATGCATTCTTATAGAGACGAGAATCATTACAAAGCTTTCCCAATGATGGAACTTTTCAAAATATTTTCAAACAAACACATTTACAAAGCATTTTCAAAAGTGATCTAGCAACTAAGAGCCCGTAGATAACTACGGATGAAAAGGGTGCTAACACCTTTCCTTTTCATAACCTACCCCCCGAACTCAAGAAAATTATCAAAAGCTCTTTCCTGTTCTTTTTACCCTTTCCTTTATTGGATAAAATAAAAGTCGGTGGCGACTCTTGTTATCCGCAACATTGTGATAAAACCCAAAACACCCAAGTCAGTTCTCCCACCGTATTACCGAACTGGCGACTCTACTGGGGAAAAACTTAAAAGTGGGGTTACCTTAGAGATTATTTCATATTTAAATGCTTTCATTGTTTGACTTGCTTTCTTTACTCTTAAAAGGGTGTTTGGGTTTTGTATAGATCCTCTACCCGGATCTGGGAGCATTACTAGGTAAGTAGCAATAGACCGTGGAGACTGTATGGCGTAGACCGATATGGTTAAAGAGATGGCTACGTTAGTGTGACACATTTGTTGGTATCGGTATCCTTTGGGTTGAATCAAGGAGAATACATGACTGTTGTGTGGTGTCATGAAGCACTAACTGACCGTAGAACCTTTAGTTGAACAACTTGGCCATTAGGAAGTAGTGAGATAGCCAGCTTCGGTGGAAAACTGGAGATTGGTTGATACTCGATACTACACTTATTGAGGTCAGACTTTCGGGATATTTCGGCTGCAAGAAAAGATTGATTATGCTGAGACAATGCCCGATGAAGAAAGATAAATGATATTGAGATTCCCTAGAACCCGGTTACTTACTTCTTTTAGGACAGGTTGAACCAACTAAACTTCAAGAGGATACATACCTATAAAACCCATGCAAGCCTAAATCTAAGATCATTGTATGCTTTGTTTATGATTAATTATTCATAACATCATAAACATCATAACATCATGCCATAGAATTCTCACTAACCATTTCAAGGATCTAGGAATTTATCTTTGTTTTGTTTTGTAGGATATGGCTTTCACTCGTAGAAATACCATCCGAATCAGCTTCGTAAAAGTGCCTCCTCAAATCCAAGAGTTAGAATCAAGGGTTCCTAAAGATTCTCCCATCACCAAAATATATGGTTGACTTCTCAGTTTGGCTACCTCAAGCTTTCAAGAAGAAATCATGTGTGCGCTCTTTCAGTTCTTTGATCTTATCCATCATTGCTTCACCTTTCCCGATTACCAATTGGTGCCTACATTAGAAGAATTCTCTCAACTATTAGGAGTGCTTGTGCTTGATCAAATACAATTCGCCGGTCTGGAGGAAGCTCCAAAGTTTGAATTTATTGCTAAGGCTTTGCATTTGAAGAGATTCGACATTGTAGCTGATTGGGAAACAAAGAGTGGAGTCAAGGGTTTTCTAGCCAAGTTTCTGTTAGAGAAGGCTCGATTATTCTGGGAAGATATGGATTTTCAGGCTTTTGAAGATGTCTTGGCCCTTCTAGTCTATGGTTTGGTTTTATTCCCTAATCCAGACAAACTCATAGACGTGAATTTCGTCAAGGTTTTTCTTTCTCGTAACCCCGTGCCTACTCTGCTTGGAGACATTCTAAATTGTTCACACTCGCACCATGAAGAAGAGAGGGAATCTTTTGTGTTACATTCCGTTGTTGTCTAGATGGTTTACTTCACACCTACCTCAATCATTGTTGAATAATGAACAAGGCTTAACGTGGTCCCAAAGGGTGATGTCGCTCTCTCATTCAGATATATATTGGTGCCCCCGGTCCCTATAGGATGTTACCATCATTGACCGTTATGGAGAGTTCCCTAATGTTCCACTCTTGGGAATTAGGGGAGGTATTACTTATAACCCTTCTCTTGAATTATGACAGTTTGGGTATGCCCGAAGAGATGATCCTTATGACGCGCTTGTCTAAGGTATTGTGTTCGACTATGAGAACAATGTCCAAAGTTATTGTAAAAGGTTTATACGAGCTTGGGCATGGTAAACAAGGTTAATAGCAAGACTTTGGAGCATAAGAATTCAATTCCTTTGGAGCCTTATCTCAAATGGGTGCGAGCTCGTGCTCAAAGTCTCAGGATGCCATATCCATCTATCCTACCTATGATTATGGAACCAGTTGTCAAAGGGGATGTTCCTTATACCATTCTACATCCTAACATGCCTACCGACTTCGAGGAATTGAAGAGATTGTGGATTCAACTCAAAGGGGAATGAGACACCTTTGAAGCTCGATTTTATGAAAGCGAGAAGAAAGTGTTGGAGCTCACAAGGAAACTTCACGAGGAGCAAAGCCTGAATTCCTACATTGCACCAAAGAGGATGCGTTCGTGGGAGATTTGAGTCTTTTTGTTTTAGGAGTCTATTTTGTTGTCTCTTTAAGAAATTTTTTCTTTTTTTCCATTGTAAGCCCAAGCGGAATTTGTAATTCTAGAGCTTATTAATGCAATTGATATTTTTTGTCTAGAAAATTTAAATTCCTTAAAGTCCTTAAAAACATGGCATCCGCATAACACGCATCATACCATAAGCAGGTTTTCCGACACATATTTCCTCATCTTTCTACTCTTTATTTAAGTATAAGATGGATCTCGAGAAAACCGTCAAAGCCTTGGAGACTCAACACACTCAGTTCCAAGAAACTCTTCTCAACTTGGCAAAAGGCCAACAAGAAATGATGACGCTTCTCGTCACAAAGAAGAAGACCAAGAAGAAAGTTGTGATCAACATGGGGAAGAGGTTCAAAGGCCCCGCCCGAAAAGTTCAAATTGAAGAGGACTCCTCCGAGGAAGATGATAATCAAAATGAAGATGCTAGAAGCACCCGTGCTAGGGGTGGGAATAACCAAATTTCCGAGAATGAGGATTATTCCGATGAGCAATACCCGCCCGTCGACGACAAATATAAGTAGCTAGAAGACAGATTAAAAGATGTAGAGATCCAAACAGTGCCTGGCTTGGACTTTAGAGACTTGGGTTTGGTTCCTGGGATGGTCATTCCCCACAAATTTAAGATCCCTATTTTTTCCAAGTATGACGGTGTCTCATGTCCAAAGCTTTATCTCAGATCATACGTCCGCAAGATCCAACCGCATATCGCCAATAGGAAACTATGGGTGCACTTTTTCCAAGAGAGTCTACCCAGAACACTATTAGAGTAGTTTTACCAATTGGAAGGGACAAAAATCCATACATGGGAGGATCTGGCTGCTTCCTTTTACCGTCAATACCAATATAATGCTGATTTGGCACCGCCCGAGTGCAATTGTAAGGCATAGTCATGGGTTCAAATAAAGGCTTCAAAGAGTACGCCCAAAAGTGGAGAGACCTGGCTGGTAGGGTGCATCCACTTTAAATTGATAGAGAATTGGTAGACATTATTGTACCCCAAAATTTTCCCTCTCATTTTTCTTAAAGCATTATTTCAAGACTCTTCAAATAGTCAAGACACTCAAGGGTTGACTAGTCAAGATACTCCTCCTAAGCCAAAAGCCTACAACTAGGGTTTGGAGTTTCTCAAGGAAATTTGGTTTTCAAAGGCCTAAAGTAGATTACATGGTTATTAAAAGGTATTTAATAAGGTTTATGTCAAGTTTCAAGCCCTACATCACAAGTTTGCTCAGTTAATGACTCAAATGTTTGAAAATCAACTGTATTGGTCAAAAAGTCAAATGTGGTCAATATACAGTCAAACTTCAAGATTTTTGGTCAACCTCAACATTTTTAAGTATTATTCATCATTTGATCAAGGGTTGATCATGATTCCTCAAGGAAAGTCCTCAGATCATCAAAAGTCAAGAATTGCCGAATTAGGGTTTCCTTAGGAGAAGTCAACTGAACTTTGACCAGGCATAAATTTCACATGTCTCATCCATTTTGCACCAAACAAAGCTCATTGTGAAGAAAATACAATTCCCTACAACCTTTATTTTATCCTCAAATTCAAAAATGCATTATTGGAAAGATATGAGCCAATACATTACAAGTCTTTTTGAAAGTCAACAAAAAGGCATTTTTTGTCAAGGCAAGTTACATCAAGACAATTTATCCAAATGCAAAACTGGTATATATATATATATATATATATATATATATATATATATATATATATATATATATATATATATATATATATATATATATATATATATATATATATATATATATATATATATATATATATATATATATATATATATATATATATATATATATATATATATATATATATTTATTTATATTGTAGGGGACATCTTGAGCTTTCTAAAAATTCCAAGATCATCTCCAAAAGATAAAAATTAAGCAAGTTATGACTAGTACAAATTGGGAAAATTGGTGAAAATGCAAAAAAAAGTTAACTTTAAGCAAAAATGCATTTTTAAGTTCATAGACCTATTTTGTGGGATTCAAATATGTTTATTACTTACTCAAGGACCCGTAAATTCACTCTCACCTTAATTTTCATTTTTTCTCTATTTTATTCATATTTATTATATTTTTATTCAAATAAACACAAAATAAATTGCATAAAATAATAAATAAAAAACATGGACACATGGGCTGATGATTTGGGTTGATATTGGGCCTTAGAATTCGTGCAAGACATGGGGAAAAAGACCAGGATCATTGCATCTCAAGAAGGGCAAGTTTTTCACAATTTTGGAAGTATTTTAATATGTTTGATATTGCTTTGAAGTGGGGCCATTATGTGTGGACTCTTACCATGTTTACTCACCATTCTATCCCTCTATAAATATAAAACAAAATCATAAGCCAAGACCAGGAAAATTTTCACCAAAGCTCTCCAAAACAAATTCGAAGAAATTCGAAGAAATTGTGATAATTATATCTCGCATCTCCAGCAGTTATCAAATCGATCCAAGCCTTTTATTGTCCTCCTGAAAGCCAGGAGTCAGAATCAATCATTATCCTTTGCAAATTAACCCTAGAAAACGCCCTCACATAGATTTCGGTTAGTAAGTTGGTAGGCTTCGTGTTCTCAAGATTTTCACACTTTAAATCCATGTAAATATGTTTTTCATTTATATGCATTTTCTGCAATTTTCTAGCGTTTTACATGTAAGCATGGAGGCAGAAATAACAATCATCACCATGGTGCACCCCAAGGCGTGTTTCCCACTGGATAAGAACAAAGCTCCTGGACTCATCCGTTTTGGGCCCATTGTTCTCCTTCCTCACACCCCCTCCACTTACTTGTTCTCAACAGGCCCATTTTCATTTCTTTTTTATGTTTTAATTAACTACTTTCTTTATTAATCAATCTTATTTTAATAATAAATCACAAAAACATTAGACTTAGATTTTTATTAATTAAATTAATTTTAATTAATTAATTTAATCACTTTTTAAATTAATTAACTAATTAGAATTAGGGTTTTATAATTAATTTATTTTCATAAATCAAATTCAAATTATTATTAACACAAATTTTTTCTCTCATAAAAAGACCAAAAATATTTGTTTTCTTGCTTAGAATTTTAGTTTTTTTATTTTGTCCTTTAATTTCTTTTTATTTATTCTTTTTCTATTTAAATTCTAGAAAACAAATGTATAGGTCGCACGGATAATTTTGTAATAGTCGTAGTTTATATTTTCTTGCATTTTTTTCTATTATGTAACTGCTTATGGGATGTAATAGCTGTAGGTCTTTAAATTCTCACATTTTATTTTCCGTACTTATACAATTAACTGTTAGATGAATGCAAATAGAATTGTATGAAAAGACTTAAAAACAAAAACGTTAGTAAATCTAACATCAAAGAAAAATAATTGAATACAACATACTCGCACATGTGCACCTCTAGGGTACTCCCACTTCAGTTGTCTTAAGAGCAAAACGGTCGCGATTCTGGAATGTAAGAGATTTTAGTGGCTACACTTTGGTTTAAAAAGATCATAAGTCCCTCGACGAACCTTTCGATGTTGCCTCAGTAAAATGATCTTAAAACTTTAGGGTAATTATTAAGATATCTTAGTAGTTGTTGTTGTACCCCAAAATTTTCCCTCCCATTTTTCATAGAAGACACAACCCTAGGGTTTCTCGGATATTCAAGTTGGCTCAGAAATTGATCAGACAAATTCTCTTTTGTGGCGGTAAACCAGCAATTAGGGTTTTTCTTGCAATCCTCAGAATAAAATGAATTCTCAAAAGAGATTCAATTGGCTTTCACAGGTCTTCATGATTCCTCCGGTTTACTAAAAAAAAGATAATGTTTGTTCTCAGAGCATGGTTTGTTTGGGATAAGAGATGGAGTTTAAGACTGTCATTTGGAACGACCATGATTTTGATCCAGGTTAACCAGATGATTTGCGTCTTTTAAAACTTTTGTTTGGTTAGGAAATGGAATATACAGTGCGTGTTTGTTTGAAATGCAGTTACATAGTTATTTGGATTACTTGGAATTTAAGTTACCAGACTAGAATATTTTACTTCAAGTATCTTGATTGGGAATTTTAAAAATCAATTAGGATGCGAAGAGAAAATTACAAGTTATTATTGATCAAGAATTTCAAGTGACACCAGAACATTTCATAATATTTTCTCCAATTTCATACATTGTTACAAAACAATTTATTCTTTTAAATACTTTAGGTTTTACAACTTATCATATTTGAAAGTGAATTGATACAATTATTGGATACAATACAAGAATGATTCTCTCTAAATTACAAAGGAGATCCAAATAAATGTTTGGCCTAGGAGAAGTAATATATGCATAAGTTTGTCTGAGGATTGAAGTCGTATCCAATTCTTTTTATCTCCAAAGACCTCCATGCTTGCCACAGATTTCTTGCCTCCCTTGCTTTGTGACATCCAATTGTGCTCACATGAAAACAAAAGAAAGAAGAAACATGGTTAGTACAAATCATTTGGGCATGAACAAAATTTTCCAAAAAAAAAGTATTCATCATTAAGGTTTGCAAGAATGGAATCAGAATGCCATTATTCATCACAATTTTATTTTTCTATTTTGCAAATCACAAGAAGGTTATCCTTCTTGGTTCACAAAAAGAAGGAACAAAAATACCACAAAGCTGTCCAAACAAGCAAATGCAGCAAACTAACCAAACAGAATGCAGCAAACTAACCAAACAGAATGCAGCAAACTAACCAAACAGAATGCTATAAAGCTGGACAAAACAAATGTAGCAAAGTTGTCCAAACAAACAACAAAACTATCCAAACAGAATGGTACAAACTTATCCAAACAGCAGCGCAAACTGGACAGCAATATAGCAAACAACAAATAGCAACAACAAAAACGAGGCAAAAGTATGGCAACACAAATAGCTAAGTCAAATAGCGAAGCTTGCTTGAGAAGCATAAATCATCATGTTCCATTGCAAACCTTTCAGAATTGGAAAAAAAGGGAAAAAGCAATTTGCTTTCCTATTGTCATTGAGAGAGAAGAGAGGAAAGAAGTCACCTAGGATATTGGAATGCACAACACTGCTGCCCTGCCTGTCACAAGTTGCATAGAAGTTGCTAGAAAACAAAACTGCCACCAAAAAGCCATAAGGACATTATGTTAAAATATTCAAAATTGTTGGTTTCCCACCATTTTGAATATAGATAACAGAAGTAGGGTTAATATAATAAAAAGCAAGCATAGAAACATTATCGAACTCAGAAAACTTGAACACAAGCATCCCACCATCAACCAAACCTGCAACAGTTTCACAAACCAAAAAAACCTCCAAAATCACCAAGCCTCAAATTGAAACACATAAGTCTCAAACAGCAAAAAACCAGCATCCAACCTCAAAACACAGTAATCAACAAGTCACAAACCTGTAGCAAAATCAAAAACCTGTCAAACCAAATATACACAAGTCTGAAACTGATAAAACAGTAACCCTCACAGAAACAACATCCAATTCCCAAACTGTCAACAAGACCAAAACTCCAAAAACCAGTAAACCATTAACATGTCCAAAAACCTGTAACCAAATCATGTAACCAAACCTGTGAACAAACAACCAGTAGCCATCCTCAAACCAAAACTATAACAAAGCCAACAAAACACAAATCTCAAACTGAGAAATCAGAACCATCAACAAAAGCAAAAACCTGTCAAAGTCTCAAACCAATCAAAACAGTAAACCATCAACAAACTCAAAAAAACTGCTAACCATCAAAACCTGCTAACCATCCAAACCTCAAACTCGGGAAAAAAAACCAGAAAAATTATCAAACTCAAAAACATCAGTAAGCCTCAAACGACCAAAGACAGAAACATCATCAAACTAAAAAAAAAAACTTGTAGTAAGTTTCAAAGGCAAAAACAGTAGCAAAACCAAAATTCCAAAGACTAGTTAGCCATCCAACAAGAATAACATATTTTTGTGCTTCAGCAAGAATAACATTCTCTTTGGGCCTCATTCTCTAAAATCACTTAAGCCCATATTTTGTTAATTGGTTTTCTTCTTATTTTCTTTTTTATACAAATGCATAAAACTTAAAATATTTTTTATTAAAATTGATTTAGGTTTTGTAATTTAATTTTTTATCATTTTTATTTTCTTTAATAATTTTGTTTTAGATTTAATTTTACTCAATAAAACACAAAAAATAATAATAATAGAACTTAGTTTAGTCCTTTTTAATTTATCTTGTTACTTACACAATTAAAAAAAACACAAAAAGATAATGCATACAATTTTAATTTTCTTTAGTCAATTAATTATTTTTTAGAATAGATTTCACTTTTTTTCTTTCTTTTTAAGTAAATACTTAACATTTCATTTCCATATTTTGTTGATTTAATTTTCATAGATTATCATAGCTTTAATTAAAATCGCACAAAATTCAATTTAATTGTATTGTTTGATATTCAGACATTTCTATCTCATTTAATTCATCCCCATTTGTAAAAATTGTACCCCTATTCCCGAACATTTTGTAATAGCGTAGAATTTCAATTCCCGCAATTTACTGTTTTCCGTATAATGTATAGTAATTAGGCGTGTATGGCAAGATTCAAAAAAATCAATCGCTAGATGACCTAATCAAAGAATAAAATAACTTGAAACCAACACACTTTTTCACACGCGCACCTCTAGGGTAACCTCGCTCGTTGCTTCGGAAATACAATCATGTCCCTCGAATATGGGACACTTTAGCAATGACCCTTCGATAAAAAAGATCGTAGTCCCTCGATGACCCTTGATGTTTCCTTCGATTAAAATGATCTCGTCCCTTACAAAAATTGCTAAAGCGTCTGTTGCACCCCAAAATTTGCCCTCCCATATTTCTCAAAACATTTCAAGAAAGATTCATAAGTCCAACCCGGCGCGTCATATTCAGGTGTTCTTTCGCCAAGATATCTCTGATAACATATTCTCAAATTCAGGTTCGGCTCAAGAGTCAATTCTTTAAAGAAGGTATCCGAATGTGTGAGTTTTCTCGAAGAAATATGGTGAAAAACTGTGCTGAAAGTACAATTTTTACGCGCTAAAAAATTCATAACTTGAAGATCATGGCTTGTCTTGGATCCGTTCCGGTGGTCAAAATTTCTTTTTGACATTATCTACGTTTTCATCTCTCACGGCTGGAAGCCAATTTCGATCAAAAGGTCTTCAAAAATGTGGATTTATCTAGTATTTTCGTACATAAAATTTGTGACAGAAGTTTATTTGCGTCATGTTCAGAAATTCATAACTTGGTCGATTTTCATCGTATCGAGCTGGTTCCGGCGCCAAAATTTCACAAATTGAGTTGGCTAAGTTTTCCCAGAAGGTATTGAGTTTGAACGGTATCCAAAAGATCTTCGTTTTTTGCTCAGAGTACGCGTGATGTGCCAAAAATCCTGAATGCTGAATATTATTTTATCTGGGTCGAAACTTCGAAAATTCATAACTCGGTCAATTTTTATCGGATTGGGCTCATATTTTTACACAAGGTCACTGACTCAGATATCTACGACTTTGCTTCAAAAGTCGAGACCGAATTATGCTTTGATCAATACCAGTTTTTTATTGAAGAACGTGTCAGAGTCGACACTGGAGCCCAAAATAAGTTTCTCTGAGCTGAAACTTCAAAAATTCATAACTAATTCACCGTTTATCCGATCGAGCCGATTTTCGGACAGGAGTTAGTTCTTGATGTCGGCTACATTTTGTTTACACATTTCAACTTCAAAAATTGCAATTAAGCCCCTGAGATTTAGCCTGGAACGTGACGAACTCAAGTGAACATTGGAGGCCCAATTGCACATTCAAAACCCATTTTCTTTACTTTAATTTCCATTATATAATCACATTCTTTTCACACAAACCAGGGGAGAAAAAAAAACTCCCTGGCACAACGCTGTCAGAATATCAAATTCTTTCAAGAACCCTAAAACCTTGAAATCCTTATTACAAATCCCCCTCTCACTACAAACAAGCCATCCCGGTTACAAACCATCATCTCACTACAAACAAGCCATCCAGGTTACAAATCAACATCTCACTACTTCTCCAGTAAGGGTAAGGCTGGTTTGATCTCCATAATCAAAAGGGCATAAAAGTATTCATATCACTACTTCTCCAGTAAGGGTAAGGCTGATTTGATCTCCATGATCAAAAAGATATAATCATTCATACATGCCATATTGGCCTAAACATTAAATTTCTTCATATATTGGCTTTATTCGTATTTTATGATATATAGTAATTTATTTAATGTGTTCATGAGATTCAACACTGCAGATTTAGACAGGATCCCATGCAGGTTCATTAAGGAGCGTTGAGGCCAAAACACAAATGGGCAAAAGCCAAAACACAAATGGCCAAAACAGAACAGCTTATACATGACACCAATACATGGCGAGGCAGACATCCTGAGAAGGTTAAGGAACGTTGAAGCTAGAACACAAATGGCCAAAAGCCAAAATACAAATGGCCAAAACAAAACAGCTTACACATGACGCCAACAGCTGTTGCATCCTAAAGTCAGGTCCATTTCTCACCCTTTATTTCCTTTTTCTATTTTATTTTTACTAACAGTTAATTAATTTTCTTTTTTATCAAAAATCACAAAAATATTTTTATGTCCAAATAAACTTAGAATTTTATCAATAAATATTAATTAATTTAATTAGGTTAATTTTAGATAACTTTCATTTATTTTGTAAATGATTTAAAATTAATTAGAATAAATATATTTTATTACTAACTCAATTATTTTATTTCTTTCCTAAAATAACAAAAACCCAAAAATATGTCATTTAATTATTTTCATTAATTAATTTAATAACCAATCAATTTTGCATTTAATTTAAAAATCTAATTTCTTTTCTTAAAAAAAATAATAAAAACAACGAAAAAATATTTTCTTTAATCCAAAAGGGTCAAAACCCTAAACTTGCGCCCGATTTAATTTCTCGCACGCGATCCATTTTATTCAATATTGTATTTGTTTCCGAAATGTAATAGCTTAATAGGACTTTACTATTTTTACCGCTTTATTTATTTTCCGTATTTTAATTTCAAGGGTTGCTTTTGGCGATGTAAATACCTGACGCCTTATAATAGTTAGCTTAATTTCCGTAACTTATACACTGTTAGATGTTTGATAATAGGGAATGCATGACAAGATTGAACGTTTAAACCTAAAATCAACATAGATCACCATTAACATGTACAGAGATAAAATAAACTGAAAACAACACACTCGCACATGCGCACTCTTAGGGTACACCTCACTTGGTTGCCTTTGTAACGCGGACATTAAGTATAGGAAGTTTTAGAGGTCGCCCTCTTGTCCAAAGATCATAGTTGCCTCGAAACGGTTGCCTCGGAAAAATGATCTAAGACATTAGGGTTACCGCTAAGGCGTCCTAACATTGCTTTAGTGACCGCACGTCCCTTAATCGAATTGACCCTTAAACTCTAACAACGGTGCTACCTACTCATTCATAGTTGGATAGAATTGTCTAAAGGAAATTAGCACAGATTGATTCCTTTTTCGAGTAGGTAGATGGTTCTTAAGTACTTGCTCTTTCAAAACAAACCAAAACTTTTCGCACTTACACCTTTCAAACAAAAACTCTTTTCAAACCCACAAACACAAAGAAAAGAAAATTTTGAAAACACTTTGAGCAAGTACCTAAGAGCCCGTGGATAACCACGGATGGAAAGGGTGTTAACACTTTCCCTTTCTATAATCTACCCCCCGGACCCGAGAAACATCTCAAAAAAGGAATTTTTCTGTGCATTTTTTCCTTTCCTTGTTGGATAAAATAAAAGACGGTGGCGACTCTTGCTTACCGCGACATTTTGTGAAAACGAACGCAAAACGCGAACCAGCATTCCAAAACAGTCAGTTCTCTCCCACTGTATCACAGCGTCACACAAGTTGCCTTCAATGATTTTAAAATTGACCCGCGCCTGTCCCTTCACATCCAACGATGTGGCTTCTTACCAAATCAATGGTAAGATAGCACCATTAAAAGGAGGAAGAAAAGAACAATTTAAGACCTTTCGAGTAGATAGATTCGCTCTTAGTTACTCGCTTGCTCACGAAAAAACTTTTACACCTACACTCCCATTTCAAAACATTTTCAAAAAAACAAAACGTTTTGTATACGTTCTTATAGAGACGAGAACCATTGCAAAACCTCTTTTCAAAACACATTTCGAAACACGATTCACAAACACATCTTTGAACCATTTTTCGAAAACAAAACTTTGTATACGTTCTTATAGAGACGAGAACCATTACAAAGAGATTTTCCAAAATACTTTCAAAGCTCACACCACAAGCACACTATCAAATGAAAGCAAGTGATTTAAACGAGTAACTAAGAGCCCATGGAAAACCATGGATGAAAAGGGTGCTAATACCTTCCCTTTTCATAATCTACCCCCCGAACCCGAGAAAATATCGAAAGGTCTTTCCTGTGCTTTTTTACCTTTCCTTTTGGATAAAAGAAAAGTCGGTGGCAACTCTTGCTAACCGCACAAGTGCGATCGAAAGGAAAAACATCAAGTCAGTTCTCCCACTGTATCACGGAACTGGCGACTCTGTTGGGGATTTAATAAGAAGTGGGGTTACCTTAGGGTTAGATCACTTTTACTCGCTTTCATTATTTGATTGGTGTGCTTTATATTCGGTTCTTTGTATTGGGCTTACTTTGATCCTCCACCCGGATTTGGGACACCTTTTTAGGTAAATAGCAATAGATTGTGGAGATTGTACAGCGTAGACCGATATGGTTGAAACAATGGCTATGTTAGTGTGACGCATTTGTGGGTATCGGTATCCCTCGTGGTGAATCGAGGAGAATACAGGGCTGTTGAGTGGCGTCGCGAAGCACTAATTAACCTTAGAACCCTAATTCAACAAATTTGGCCATTAGGACGTAGTGAGGTAACCGATTTCGGTGTAAAGCTGGAAATTGGTTGACACTCGATACTACACTCATTGAGGCTAGAATTTTGGGATATCTCGGCTGCAAGAAAAGATTGTTGTGCTGAGACAATGCCTAAGAGAAAGGTCGGTGATATTGAGATCCTTTAGAACCCGATCATTATTTCTAGGACAGGTTGAGCCAACTAAAACTTCAAGAGGGTACTTACCTACAAACTCATGCAAGTCTGAAACCTAGGGATATGTTTGTTGTGTGTGTATATGTTTGCTTGTACATAAACATCATCAACATCATATGCATGCTCACTAACCATTTAAAGGATTTAGAAATTTAGCTTTGTTTTGTAGGAAATGAATTCTCTCCGAAGAAACACCATCTGAATCAGCTTCGTAAAAGCACATCCTCTACTTCAAGAGCTAGCCTCAAGAGTGCCCGGGGATTATCCTTTTACCAAGAAGTATGGTCGACTCCTCAGTTTGGCTATATCCAAGTTCCAAGAAGAGATTATGTGTGTACTATTCCAATTCTTTGATCTCGTACATCATTGTTTCACTTTTCCAGACTATCAGTTGGTACCTACATTGGAAGAGTTCTCTCTACTCTTAGGGGTGCCCGTGCTTAATCAGATACCGTTCACCGGTCTAGAAGGGATTCTGAAACCTGAAGTCATCGCCGAAGCTTTACATGTGAAGAGGGCCGATGTCACAACCAATTGGGAGACAAGAAGTGGGGTTAAAGGTTTTCTAGCTAAGTTTCTGTTGGAAAAAGCTCGTTTATTCTGGGATGACATGGATTTCCAAGCATTCGAAGACGTGCTAGCTCTCCTTATTTATGGTTTGGTTCTGTTTCCTAATTCGAACCAGTTCATAGACGTTAATGCCATAAAAGTCTTTCTCTCTCGCAATCCTATACCCACCTTGCTAGGAGACATCTTGCATTGCCTTCATACCCGTACCATGAAGAAAAGAGGTACCCTTTTGTGTTGTATACCCCTACTCACTAAGTAGTTCACTTCACACCTGCCTCAGTCAGCATTGAAGAACGAGCAAAGATTGACTTGGTCTCAAAGGATGATGTCTCTCACTCACTATAATATTCGTTGGTGCTCAAGATCCTTGGAAGATATCTCTATTATTGACCACTGTGTCGAGTTCCCTAATGTACCTCTGCTTGGTATTAGGGGAGGTATCACCTACAACCCATGTTTAGCTCTTTGGCAATTTGGGTATGCCCGAAGAGACGGCCCTCATGAGATGCTCGTCAAAGGTCTGGTTTTCGACTACGACAAAGAAGACCAAGGTTACCGCCAGAGGTTTTCACGTGCTTGGGGAATGGTGAACAAAGTGGACAGCAGGACTTTGGGATATAAAAACTCCATCCCTCTCGAGCCTTACCTTAAGTGGGTACGGGCTCGTGCCCAGAGTCTCTTAATGCCTTACCCTTCCATCCTTCATGTCATCATTGAGCCTGTTATTGAAGGAGACGTCCCATACACCGTTCTTCATCTTGACATGCCTACCTCTCTCGAAGACCTGCAGAAAGCCTGGATTCAGTTGAAGGAAGAGCGAGACACCTTTGAAACCCAGTACTACACCAGCGAGAAGAAGGTTCTGGAGCTCACCAAATTGCTTCATGAAGAGAAGAATCTGAATACCTACATTGCTCCAAAAAGGATGCGTTCGGTATTTTTGTCTTGAGAATTTTGGCTTGATTTTGGTTTCTTTCTTTGTAAGCCCAAGGAGGCATGACGTATTCAAACTTGGTTTTATTTAATATGACGTGTGATCTTTTTGGTTTGAACAAATTTAAATCTTCTAAATTTCCTTGAAATCATTTGCATATTGCATCTTCATTCATCATGACATCATACAAGTTTCTCATAACAGGTCGCCTTATCCTTCTACTGTTTATTTCAGTGAGATGGATGTTGAACAGACTGTGAAGGATCCTCAGGCGCAGAATGCCCAGTTTCAACAAATGCTCATGGCTCTGACAAAAGGGCAAGAGGAGTTGAAGACTTTGCTAGCCAAAGAAAAGAAGAAGAAGACGAAGAAACCAACCGGGGTTATGATTGTGGGGAGAAGGTTTAAAGGACATACCAGGCGAACCTTGGATTTTGCAACATCGTCGGGTGAAGGAGATAACCGAGGGGCCAAGACCCAGGAAGTGAACGACGACCCAGCATCCGAAGGAGAGGAAGAGCCTAATTACTCTGAGAAGCAATATCCTCCTGCTAATGATAAATACAAACAGCTAGAGGATCGGTTGAACGCCATGGAGATTCAGAGAGTTCCCGGTTTGGATTTTGAAGAATTAGTACTCATCTCAGGGGTTGTCATCCCACAAAAATTCAAGGTCCCAACCTTCGCCAAGTATGATGGTATCTCTTGCCCAAAACTACATCTGAGGTCATATGTTAGAAAGATTCAGCCCCACACGGCTGACAAAAATCTGTGGATGCATTTCTTCCAGGAAAGCTTATCAGGGACTCAGTTGGATTGGTTCTACCAATTAGAAGGGTCCAATGTTCGTAATTGGGAAGAGTTGGCTGCCGCTTTCTACAAACAGTATCAGTACAATGTTGATTTGGCCCCGACTAGGACACAGTTACATAGTATGTCTATAGGAACAGATGAGGGTTTCAAAACCTATGCTAAAAAACGGAGGGATCTCGCAGGCAGAGTCCAGCCCCCTCTATCCGACAGAGAATTAGTGTATATGTTCCTTGGCACCTTGTCAGGTCCATTTTTCAATCACCTGATTGGGAGTTCTTCATTTGGATTTACCGAATTAATCATGACTGGCGAAAGGGTGGAAGCCGATATAAGAAGCGGGAAAATTCAGAAAGACGCATCTGCCTCTACTGTTGTTAAAAAGCCTTTCACAGGAAGGAAGGAAGTGTCTGCTGCCTATACACAGAGGAATCAGGGAAGAATCGAGCGTCGACCAACGGTGGGGGCCGTTATGATTCAAAAGCCTGCATCAGACCAGTCGAGAAACAATCAGCCAAGAAATAGTCAGCAAAGGGTGGAAAGGCCAGTGCGGCAATTCACCAAGATTAACATGACTCCTGCTCAAGTCCTACCACATCTTTTGAAGTTGAATCTAGCGATGCTAAAAGAGGCCCCTAAAATCCTAATACTGCATCACCCCACTACCATCCGAATGCCAAGTGCGCATACCATTCTGAAAGTCCAGGGCACGACACCGACAACTGTTGGGCTCTGAAGAATAAGATCCAAGACCTGATAGACGCTAAGGAAGTTAAATTTGAAGCTCCTGAGAAACTTAATGTTATCTCCGCTCCAATGCCTAGGCATGGACATAATTCTAGTGTTGTTGAAGAAGACTTATTTGTTGACACCGTGGATGAATTGCTAACTCCTCTCTCGACCATCAAGTTGAATTTGTTAAAGGCTGGGGTGTTCCCAGGTTGTGACAAAGATTGTCGTTTTTGCTTGTCCTCATCATTTGACTGCCCTCTATTGAAGAAAGGTATCCAACAACTGATTGATAATCAAGAAATATTGTTTGAGAAAGCTCCTGTTTCACCCATTCCAGTTCCAGAAGTTTCAATAATAACCATATACGCCAATCCTTCCAGGGTTCCTAAAAAACCTGTTAGGATTACATAAGCTCCATTGACTACTCCATTGAAGATAACAATGCCCGGGCTAACCCTATACAAATCAGATAAAATGGTACCATGGAACTATGGTGGAGAAATCTACTACCATGGTGTCAAACAGATTGAACAGACTGCCGAAGAGGAAAGCTTCGAAGAGGACAATTCCAACATCAGTAACATTGTCGGAACAAGCAAGGTTACCCGTAGTGGAAGAATCTTTTCTCCAGAGATTTCTCCTCCAACAGCAGTCTTTGGACCCGTGGCCATTTCGAAGATTACCCCTACACCAGTGATTATACTTGCAAGTGTACCAACCAACAAAGAAGACAATATAATTCATATCCCTACTTCCACTGCTGAGAATAAAGGAAAGAACGTTCAAGAGGAGCCTGTCCTGACGAAGGCTCAATCACTAGTTATTCCTGAGACATCCAAGAAGGAGATGGAAGAAATCTTGAGGATCATTAAAAAGAGTGATAATGATGTCGTAGAACAACTGGGGAAGACCCCCTCCAAAATCTCTATGTTAGCATTGCTATTATGCTCTGAGGCTCATGCTAAAGCTTTGGTAAAATTCCTGAGTACGGATCATGTACGGCAAGAGACGTCCGCAGATCAATTCCAAGAGTGTGTGGCCAGTCTGACAGCTGACAATGGCCTGGGTTTCTCCGACGCTGACTTAACCTCCAAAGGGAGAAAACACAACGATGCACTACATGTCTCGGTGGAGTGTAGGGGGACGACCCTAGCCCATGTCTTGGTTGATATTGGATCGTCTTTAAATGTCTTGCCGAAGAAATCCCTGGATAGGTTAGATTGTGAGGGGATGACTTTAAAACCCAGCAACATAATTGTGAGAGCATTCGACGGCTCTAAAAGGATGGTCCATGGGGAGGTGGACATCCCGATCAAGGTGGGAACTCAGGCGTTCAATTCAACATTCTACATGATGGAAATTCGTCTTTCCTACTCTTGTCTGTTGAGACGCCCCTGGATCCACAATGTCGGTGCTGTCACTTCCACTTTGCATCAGATGCTCAAGTACCCTGTCCAAGGGAAGATCATAACTGTCCATGGGGAGGAGGAGTATATGATTAGTCATCTAAATTCCTTCCGTTATGTGGAGTTAGATGGTGAGTTCATTGAGACCCCTTTCCAACATTTTGAAGAAGTCTCCCCAAAAATAGCGGCAACCAAGGCGGTATCTTTGATTCCAAAGATCACAAGACCTCCACCTCGGATGTCCTCTCTCAAGGATGCAAAGGCAGCAGTGGAAGAAGGCGGATCCACCATCTGGGGACAGCTACCAGACATTCCCTACAAATCAGACAAGTTCGGCTTGGGGTTCACCTCAACTGCTCAGAAGGTCGTGCGCCGCGCCCGTGCCGGAGGGCCACCTGTGAAGATCAGTCACCAAGGGGTTAATGCACTAGAGGACAGTGAAGAAGAGGGCAGCTTGGAAGACTGGATATTTCCTACTGTCGGCGGAGGACTGTGCAACTGGGAAGCCAAAGACTTTGTTCCGATTACTTTCATACTGCAGTAATTTATCTTTTACATTTCTGTTGGACTTGTAATAATTCACAAACAATTCGTACTTTTTCAGCCTTGTGTCTTACCCGAGGCACAATGGTCCATTTGTAAGGGTTCTTATTTCATTTTCATATGTCATTTCAATGAATCATGGACGCTTTTTCATATATAAACCTTTTGTGCTCACAGTCTTTCTTTTACATTTTGTTGTTTAAAGATGGCTATACCCTTACACACACCCACACTCACAAATGCAGGTACCCTTCCATTCCGGATCCCATGGGTAATAATACTGCTATAGCCTTCAGTGACTCTGAAGATCTGATCTACCAAGCCGAATGCAAAGGTGAGGAAGATTGTGAGGTGCCAGGGGAATTGGCCAGACTACTACAACAAGAGGAAAGGGCTATTCTGCCTCATGAGGAGCTGTTGGATACAATCAACTTGGGTATTGAGGAAGACCGAAAGGAAATCAGAGTGGGTGCCAATCTAGAGCCGAGTGTCAAGGAGTTCCTAATTCAGCTGTTGCATGATTATGTTGATATCTTTTCCTGGTCATACGAAGACATGCCGGGAATCGATATAGACATTATGGTACACCGTCTACCCACAAGAGAAGACTGTCCACCAGTGAAGCAAAAAGTCTGCCACATGAGACCTGACATGTCAGAGAAGATCAAAGCGGAAGTTATGAAACAGTTCAATGCTGGATTTCTGGCTGTTACTTCCTATCCACAATGGGTTGCTAACATTGTTCCCGTGCCTAAAAAGGACGGCAAAGTAAGAATGTGCTTGGACTATAGATATTTAAACAGGTCCAGCCCTAAAGATGATTTTCCACTTCCGCACATCGACATCCTGGTTGACAATACAGCCCAGCACAAAGTATTTTCTTTCATGGACGGATTCTCAGGCTATAACCAGATCAAAATGGCACCTGAGGACATGGAGAAAACTACATTTGTCACACAGTGGGGTACGTTCTTCTACAAAGTGATGCCATTCGGGCTGAAGAATGTCGGGGCAACCTATCAACGCGCCATGGTAGCTTTGTTTCATGATATGATACATCATGAGATAGAGGTCTACGTAGATGACATGATAGCCCGATCACAAACTGAAGAAGAACACCTTGATCACTTGCAAAAGCTGTTTTTCAGGTTGAAGGAGTACAAGCTAAGATTGAATCCAAACAAGTGCACATTCGGAGTCCGGTCTGGTAAACTCTTAGGTTTCATTGTCAGCAACAAAGGCATCAAGGTTGATCCTGGCAAAGTCAAAGTTATACAAGAAATGCCTGCTCCTCGCACTAAGAAGGAGGACAGAGGTTTCTTGGGATGCCTAAACTACATTGCTAGGTTCATTTCTCACCTAACATCTACTTGTGAACCAATCTTCAAGCTGTTGAAGAAAGATCAGGTAGTTAGATGGAATGATGACTGTCAGATTGCTTTCGATAAAATCAAGGAGTATTTACAAGAGCCTCCCGTCTTGATGCCACCAGTCGAGGGAAGACCGCTAATCATGTATCTGACCGTCCTAGAGAATTCAATGGGGTGCGTACTGGGGAAGCATGACGAGTCTGGCCGAAAAGAGCATGCCATTTATTACCTTAGCAAAAAGTTTACCGACTGTGAAACCAGATATTCACTGCTCGAGAAAACTTGTTGTGCTTTGGTATGGGCTGCTCGCCGGCTAAGGCAGTACATGTTGACTCATACCACTTTGCTGATATCTAAGATGGATCCGATCAAATACATCTTCGAAAAGCCTGCTTTATCTGGAAGGATAGCTAGATGGCAGATGATCCTAATGGAATATGACATACAGTACACTACCCAAAAAGCTATAAAGGGCAGTGTGTTAGCTGATCATCTGGCTCATCAAGCTGTAGAAGATTATCAATCCATGAAGTTTGACTTCCCTGACGAAGACATCATGACATTGGACAATGTTGAAGAATTCAGACCATATGACGGACCTGAACAAGGATCCCGATGGACCCTGTACTTTGATGGGGCATCCAATACGCTTGGTAACGGTGTCGGTGCTGTGCTTATATCTCTGGAAGGATGCCATACTCCTTTCACCTCCAGACTTTGCTTCAACTGTACGAATAACATGGCAGAGTATGAAGCGTGCATCTTTGGACTCAAGGCTGCCATAAACTTGGGAATCAAATCTTTAGTTGTGTTTGGGGATTCAGCTTTGGTCATCAGTCAGATCAAAGGATAATGGGATACTAAGCATCCAAACCTCATCCCTTACAAAGAACATGTCTTGACATTGTTACCACATTTCGAGCAGATTACATTCGAGCACTTCCCGTGAGAAGCAAATCAGCTAGCAGATGCTCTAGCTACAATGTCATCCATGTTTAAACTTAATTGGGATAACGAGGCTCCCTATATCACCATTGAACGGATGGACGAACCCGCACACTGTCACGAGATTAATACCGAAGAAGTAGTGGACCAGCCTTGGTTTCATGAAGTCAAAAGGTATCTCGAGGCTCAAGAATACCCAGAAGGAGCTTCAGTCAATGACAAAAAGTTCTTAAGGAGATTCTCCGCTAAGTTCTTCCTAAGTAATGGCATCCTGTACAAGCGCAATCATGATTCTATTCTGCTTCGTTGTGTGGATAAGATTGAAGCTGAAAAGATCATGGCTGAATTGCATGAAGGTACCTTTGGCACTCACTCTAGCGGGCATACGATGGCGAAGAAAATTCTATGGGCAGGCTATTACTGGTCTACCATGGAAGCAGATTGCTATCGACACTCCCGGACTTGTCATAAATGTCAAATCTATGCAGACAAGGTGCATGTACCTCCGGTTCCTCTAAATGTCTTAACAGATCCTTGGCCCTTCGCTATGTGGGGGATTGATATGATTGGGGAGATCAAGCCTACAGCCTCCAATGGACACCACTTCATTCTGGTGGCTATTGATTACTTCACAAAGTGGGTCGAAGCAGCTTCCTTCGCATCCGTTACTAAGAATGTTGTTGCCTGCTTCATCAAGCAGAACCTTATCTGTCGGTACGGTATCCTCGAAAGGATCATCACTGATAACGGTACAAACCTTAACAATACTATGATCACCACCTTGTGCGAGCAGTTCAAGATTCAACATCACTATTCATCTCCCTATCGGCCAAAGATGAATGGTGTTGTCGAACCTGCAAACAAAAACATCAAAAAGATCATACAAAAAATGAAAGTCACCTACAAGGACTGGCATGAGATGCTACCGTTTGCTCTCCACATGTACCGTACCACGGCCCACACTTCAATTGGGGCAACACCATATTCTTTAGTATATGGCATGGAGGTTGTTCTACCTATTGAGGTTCAGATCCCCTCTTTGAGAATCATGAAGGATGCAGGTTTGAGTGAAGACGATTGGATCCAAACCCGACTTGATCAGTTAAACTTAATTGACGAGAAGAGACTTACTGCTATTTGCCATGGTCAGACGTATCAAAAGCAGATGATCAAGGCTTTCAACAAGAAAGCCAGACGCCAAGTGTATCAAGTTGGATATCTTGTGATCAAGCGCATCATCTTGCCACAAAGTGATCCCAGGGGCAAATGGACTCCTACCTATGAAGGACCATTTGTAATCAAGAACATCTTTTCTGGTGGGGCATTAATTTTAACCACCATGAACGGCGATGATCTTCCGCACCCTGCAAACACAGACATAGTAAAAAGATACTACGCATAAGAGACCCGCTAGGTTGACACACCTAGGCAAAACAAGGGCATCCCAACGAACCAAAAGGTTCGGGAAAAAATTAGGGATAAAACAAAAAGAATATGTACACCCGGCAAGTTGAAAACCTGAAAGGGCGACTTGGGCAAAAAAGCGTTTCCCGGTGGACTGAAAACCCGAAAGGGCGGTCCAGGCAAAAATTAGGGAACTAAAGCGTATGACTATGTCTCGTCGGATCACTTTAAGGATAATCTCTTCACGGACAAACTCAGAGCTTCTGATCAATTCAATCATCTTCGGACGAAGCAACAGAGGAACAAGATATTCGGAGATACGGAGGCTATAGCAGAATGGGAACCCCATGAGATTATTACACATAGCTATCTTTCTTTGTAAATTTTTTGTTATTTATGACACCATACTCTTACTAGGATGTCTGTCTCCTTTGTACAAAATACTTATTCAAAGTAAATACAAAAATATCTCTTTAAAGTGCAGAAAACCATTTGTCTTTTTATTTTTACACTCGTGTTTTATTTGCAGAAACGTCCAATGATTCATTAATGAACATATGCATTTGAACATAATTACTGTTTACAAATAAACATAATGAAAAAGAACAATTACTGACAGGTAGAAAGATTAGGAAAACGTATTTAGGCTATTCCATGAGCAATCCCTACAGCACGTCATTAAGATCCCTAGCAGAGCTGAGACTACCAACTACCAATCTCCGGCGGAGCTGAGACTACCAACTACCAATCCCCAGCGGAGCTGAGACTACCAACTACCAATCCCCAACGGAGCTGAGACTACCAACTACCAATCCCCAGCGGAGCTGAGACTACCAACTACCAATCCCCAGCGGAGCTGAGACTACCAACTGCCAATCCCCAGCGAAGCTGAAACTTTCAATCCACGGCGGAAATCATCCAATTTCTCCAGGTTTCCCCAGCAAGTTGTCTCGAAGCCTGAAAATCAACCAGTTAACAGTTAACTTTTGTTTCTCCCCAACCTAGGGTAACTTCCCAGTAGAGTGGCAGACGACCGAAGCTCCTGAACTTTTTCCAAACAGGAATAAGCTTTTCCCCATAGAGTTTTCTTTGCTACTCGACAGAACAAAGACTCCCGTCAATAATCCCCATTAGAAGTCATTAAAATTCTATGGATTCCCCAAGCAGATTCCTCAAGAAGTATATGACACTACTCTCACAACGGAATCCTCAGCAGGATTTATTTTCCTCAGCAATACAGCAAATCATCTTACATGCGCATACATTAAATCCATATATCATAAACATTGATAAAGTACATATATTGCATCATGCATTTCATGCATCATAACTTTGTGCTTCAGCTAACATTTTACCCTTTACATGATAAGATTAACAGCTACCGTTTAACAATATGCAATCATGATACAGTACAGATATGCTCCAGATACAGATGCCATCTTGATACTCATTCAGATTCAGATTTCAGATGCAGTTTAGATACGCTCTAGACACGGAAGCCATTCTGCGACTTATTCAAATTCCAAGTACCGATAAAGTAAGATACACTCCAGACACGGAAGTCATTTTGTTACTCATTCAGACTTAATTTCAAGATACAGTACAGATACACTCCAGACACGAAAGTTATTTTGTTACTCATTCAGACTTAATTTCAAGATACGTTACAGATACACTCCAGACACGGAAGTCATTTTGTTACCCATTCAGACTTAATTTCAAGATACAATACAGATACACTCCAGACACAAAATTTATTCTGTCGCTCATTCAGATTTCAATTTCAAGATACAGTCCCGATACGCTCTAGACACGGAAGCCATTCTACCGCTTATTCAGGTTCATCCTTCAGATACAGTTCCGATACGCTCCAGACACGGAAGCCATTCTGCTACTTATTCCGATTCAAGTACAGATACAGTTCAGATACGTTCCATATACGGACACCATTTTGATGCTTATTCTTTTGATTTACAACAAACATTCTTGGATGGCATCTACAAGCCCATCTCCAACAAGATTCTAACATCTCTCCAAATGGAATCTTTAAGTCCATTCCCTCAACTACACCTTTGTCGAGTGCAAATTTATGGGCACTCTAGTGTCCAATCATCTTTTACCTTTGAGTCACGAACGGCAAAACTCGCCAATCTAACTCTTCAGGTTCAAGAAGATTGAACAGGGGCAGCTGTTGTACCCCAAAATTTGCTCTCCCATTTTTCATAGAAGACACAACCCTAGGGTTTCTCGGATATTCAAGTTGCCTCAAAAATCGATCAGACAAATTCTCTTATGTGGTGTTAAACCAGCAATTATGGTTTTTCTTGCAATCCTCAGAGAAAATGAATTCTCAAAAAAGATTCAATTGGCTTTCACAGGTCTTCATGATTCCTCAGGTTTACTAAAAAAAGATAATGTTTGTTCTCAGAGCATGGTTTGTTTGGGACAAGAGATGGAGTTTAAGACAGTCATTTGGAACGACCATGATTTTAATCCAGGTTAACCAGATGATTTTTGTCTTTTAAAACTTTTGTTTGGTTAGGAAATGGAATATACAGTGCGTGTTTGTTTGAAATGCAGTTACATAGTTATTGGGATTACTTGGAATTTAAGTTACCATACTGGAATATTTTACTTCAAGTATCTTGATTGGGAATTTCAAAAATCAATTAGGATGCGAAGAGAAAATTACAAGTTATTGTTGATCAAGAATTTCAAGTGACACCAGAACATTTCATAAGATTTTCTCCAATTTCATACATTGTTACAAAACAATTTATTCTTTTAAATACTTTAGGTTTTACAACTTATCGTATTTGAAAGTGAATTGATACAATTATTGGATACAATACAAGAATGATTCTCTCTAAATAACAAAGGAGATCCAAATAAATGTTTGGCCTGGGAGAACTAATCTATGCCTAAGTTTGTCTGAGGATTGAAGTCGTATCCAATTCTTTTTATCTCCAAAGACCTCCATGCTTGCCACAGATTTCTTGCCTCCCTTGCTTTGTCACATCCAATTGTGCTCACATGAAAACAAAAGAAAGAAGAAACATGGTTAGTACAAATTATTTGGGCATGAACAAAATTTTCCAAAAAAAAAGTATTCATCATTAAGGTTTGCAAGAATGGAATCAGAATTCCATTATTCATCACAATTTTATTTTCTATTTTGCAAATCACAAGAAGGTTATCCTTCTTGGTTCACAAAAAGAAGGAACAAAAATACCACAAAGCTATCCAAACAAGAAAATGCAGCAAACTAACCAAACAGAATGCAGCAAACTAACCAAATAGAATACAACAAACTAACCAAACAGAATGCTACAAAGCTGGACAAAACAAATACAGCAAAGTTGTCCAAACAAATAGCAAAACTGTCCAAACAGAATGGTACAAACTTATCCAAACAACAGCGCAAACTGGACAACAATATAGCAAACAACAAACGGCATCAACAAAAATGAGGCAGAAGTATGGCAACACAAATAGCTAAGTCAAATAGCAAAGCTTGCTTGAGAAGCATAAATCATCATGTTCCATTGCAAACCTTTCAGAATTGGAAAAAAAGGGGCAAAAAGCAATTTGCTTTCCTATTTTCATTGAGAGAGAAGAGAGGAAAGAAGTCACCTAGGATATAGGAATGCACAGCCATGCTGCCCTGCCTGTCACAAGTTGCATAGAAGTTGCTAGAAAACAAAACTGCCACCGAAAAGCCATAAGGACAATATGTTAAAATATTCAAAATTGTTGGTTTCCCACCATTTTGAATAGAGATAACATAAGTAGGGAGAATATAATAAAAAGAAAGCATAGAAACATTATCGAACTCAGAAAACTTGAACACAAGCATCCCACCATCAACCAAACCTGTAACAGTTTCACAAACCAAAAAAACCTCCAAAATCACCAAGCCTCAAATTGAAACACATAAGTCTCAAACAGCAAAAAAAACCCGCATCCAACCTCAAAACACAGTAATCAACAAGTCACAAACCTATAGCAAGATCAAAAACCTGTCAAACCAAACATACACAAGTCTAAAACTGATAAAACAGTAACCCTCACAGAAACAACATCCAATTCCCAAACTGTCAACAAGACTAAAACTCCAAAAACTAGTAAACCATCAACATATCCAAAAACATGTAACCAAAACCTGTAACCAAACCTGTGAACAAACAAACAGTAGCCATCCTCAAACCAAAACTCTAACAAAGCCAACAAAACACAACACTCAAACTGAGAAATCAGAACCATCAACAAAAGCAAAAACCTGTCAAAGTCTCAAACCAACCAAAACAGTAAACCATCAACAAACTCAAAAAAAACTGCTAACCATCAAAACCTGCTAACCATCCAAACCTCAAACTCAGGAAAAAAAAAACAGAAAAATTATCAAACCCAAAAACATCAGTAAGCCTCAAACGACCAAAGACAGAAACATCATCAAACTCAAAAAAAAACTTGTAGCAAGTTTCAAGGGCAAAAACAGTAGCAAAACCAAAATTCCAAAGACCAATTAGCCATCCAACAAAACAATCATCAAACAGTAATCCTCATCATTCAACAAAGAAAACAGAAGAAAGTTACCAAAGAGTCAGAAACACCAAGGCCTTCATCCTCATCTCCTCCCCCCGCGCAGCTCCGGCCACCATGGATCACAACCTTCAATCTCGTCCTTCCCTTTTCTATTTCACAGAAAGAATCTCCAACAGGTATGATTTTCTCCTCTTTATCATTTTTCATAAACACATTTTTCTGCATCTAAGAGGATAAAGCTTAATTAACAGCAAAACATGATAAGACAATAAAATCAACGAAATTTGTAAATTTTAGAAAGAACAGAATCGTACCTTTTTCAAGAAAAATGTTAGAACTGGATTAGGGAGGCGAGAATTGCTGCATTCCAGCAACTGAGAGTTGGGAGGGAAGATCAGACGAACCGATTTCATTGCTTTTCGGTTTAAATTCAAACTTAGGGTTTTCAAAAACGCAAATCATGGTGAGATAAAGATGGAGAGAGTGATTCCGTTCGCCAAATTAGGAAGGGACGAGTAGTGAGATAGTTTAGAAATGAACAGAGATGAACAAATTTGGAAAGGATAAGCGAAAGAGACGAGAGCGGTGCCGCTGTGAACAGACGAAGGGTTCCAAGAACCCTAATTCCTTTTTTCCCCTTAATTCACAACTAAACTGACTTAAGAGACTTGGGCTTTGTTTTATTCATAATCCCATAAGCCCATACGCATTTGCTAGGTTTCACCCCCCCCCCCCCCCCGGCCTATTTTTTGTGCTTCAGCAAGAATAACATTCTCTTTGGGCCTCATTCTCTAAAATCACTTAAGCCCATATTTTGTTAATTGGTTTTCTCCTTATTTTCTTTTTTATACAAATGCATAAAACTTAAAATATTTTTTATTAAAATTGATTTAGGTTTTGTAATTTAACTTTTTATCATTTTTCTTTTCTTTAATAATTTTGTTTTAGATTTAATTTTACTCAATAAAACACCAAAAATAATAATAATAGAACTTAGTTTAGTCCTTTTTAATTTATCTTGTTACTTACACAATTAAAAAAAACACAAAAAGATAATGCATACGATTTTAATTTTCTTTAGTCAATTAATTATTTTTTAGAATAGATTTCACTTTTTTTTCTTTTCAAGTAAATACTTCACATTTCATTTCCATATTTTGTTGATTTAATTTTCATAGATAATCATAGCTTTAATTAAAATCGCACAAAATTCGATTTGGTTGTATTGTTTGATATTCAGACATTTCTATCTCATTTAATTCATCCCCATTTGTAAAAACTGTACCCCCATTCCTGAACATTTTGTAATAGCGTAGAATTTCAATTCCCGCAATTTACTATTTTCCGCATACTGTATAGTAATTAGGCGTGTATGGCAAGATTAAAAAAAATCAATCGCTAGATGACCTAATCAAAGAATAAAATAACTTGAAACCAACACACTTTTTCACACGCGCACCTCTAGGGTAACCTCGCTCGTTTCCTCGGAAATACAATCATGTCCCTCGAATATGGGACACTTTAGCAATGACCCTTCGATAAAAAAGATCGTAGTCCCTCGATGACCCTCGATGTTGCCTTCGATTAAAACGATCTCGTCCCTTACGAAAATTGCTAAAGCGTCTCACAAGTTGCCTTCAATGATTGTAAAATTGACCCGCGCCTGTCCCTTCACATCCAAAGATGGGGCTTCTTACCAAATCAATGGTAAGATAGCACCATTAAAAGAAGGAAGAAAAGAACAATTTAAGACCTTTCTAGTAGATAGATTCGCTCTTAGTTACTCGCTTGCTCACGACAAAAACTTTTACACCTACACCCCCATTTCAAAACATTTTCAAAAAAACAAAACATTTTGTATACGTTCTTATAGAGACGAGAACCATTACAAAACCTCTTTTCAAAACACCTTTCGAAACACGATTCATAAACACATCTTTGAACCATTTTTCGAAAAAAAAACTTTGTATACGTTCTTATAGAGACGAGAACCATTACAAAGAGATTTTCCAAAATACTTTCAAAGCCCACGCCACAAGCACACTATCAAATGAAAGCAAGTGATCTAAACGAGTAACTAAGAGCCCATGGAAAACCATGGATGAAAAGGGTGCTAATACCTTCCCTTTTCATAATCTACCCCCCGAACCCGAGAAAATCTCGAAAGGTCTTTCCTGTACTTTTTTACCTTTCCTTTTGGATAAAAGAAAAGTCGGCGGCGACTCTTGCTAACTGCACAAGTGCGATCGAAACGCAAAACATCAAGTCAGTTCTCCCACCGTATCACAGTTTCCTTTATGACCGTACGATGACCCTCGATTGTTCCTCAAACATCTAACGATATGGCTACCTACTCACTAATAGTAGGATAGCACTGTCTAAAGGAAAAGAGGAAAATAACAAACTTTTCGAGTAGGTAGATAGTTCTTAGTCGATTTCTCAAACAAAACATTTTTCCACACATACACCTCCTTTTCTAAAATATTTCCAAAGATAAAATCCTTTGTATACGTTCTCAGCAATACGAGAAACATTACAAAGTTCGCCACACTAAGGCGTCTTTTCAAAATACTTTTTTCAAATACACAAACATAAAGCAATTTTCAAAATGAGCTAGCAACTAAGAGCCCGTAGATAACTACGGATGGAAAGGGTGCTAACACCTTCCCTTTCCATAATCTACCCCCTTACTCAAAAATAATCTTGAAAGGTCATTTTCTGTTCTTTTCACCCTTTCCTTTGTTGGATAAAAGAAAAGTCAGTGGCAACTCTTGCTTACCACAACATTTGTGAATGCAAATGCAAAACTAGTATAACAGTCGGTTCTACCATCGTATTACAGAACTGGTGACTCTGCTGGGGAATTATAAAAGTGAGGTTACCTTAGAGTTATATCATTTTAAATTTCTTTCCTTGTTTGCTTTGTCTGCTTTATTTTTAAAGGGCTTGCTGGGGTTATTGTTAAAGATCCTATACCCAGATCTAGGGCACCTTTTTAGGTAAGTAGCAATAAATCATGGAGGTTGTACGGCGTAGACCGATATAGACGAAGTGATGGCTATGTTAGCATGATACTCTGGCTTGTACTAATGTTCCTTAAGTCAGTCAAGGATAACATTAGGCTTCCTCATAGTGTCATTAAACGCTAACTAACCTTTAGAATATTTAATTGACTCATCCTAGCCATTAGAAAGTAGTGAGATAACAGGCTTTAGTTCTGACCGAAGATTGATTGATACTCGATGCTACACTCATCGAGATTGGACTTTCAGGATATTTCGGCCGCAATATTTTGATGCTTGAGCTGAAACAATGCCTAAGAGAAAGATCAATGATATGAGACTCCTTAGAACCCGGTTACTCTAACTATGACAGGTTAAGCCAACTAAAACTTCAAGAGGGTACTTACCTACAAAATCCATTCAAGCCTGAACCTAAGGCTACTTGTGTGACTTGTTTGCTTTCATTATCTAACAACTTGAACTCCTTATAGGGCTTGTTTGTTTTCATTACCTAACAATGTGAGTTCCTTGCAGGACCTATTTGTATCCATTATCCAATAAACTAGATTTCTTGCAGGATTTACTTGTTTATGTCACCTTACACTTTTGCTTGGTGCATAGCATACACATCATTACATCATGCCATAGAATTTTGTTAACCATTTTAAGGATCTCAAAGGGCCTGTGATGCAGGTTACAATGAACTAGACGTCTAGCAAGGGGCAAGGGGATTTATTTTCTTCTAGCCAATGCCGCCAAAGCACGATGTCTTGAGTCAGTGGCTATGACCCACTAGACATGGTGAGCTTGATTATCGTAAAAGGATATTCAACGATACGAAGTTCTTCAATCAAAGCCGCAATTGGATTCAAACATATTCTTGTGTTTACCTCGCGAGATCCTTGAAAACATTGCATGCATGTATTTACATAACATGTATTCTTGAGACAGGTTTCTCATTTTCTCACTATTTATTTCAGCAGTAGGAAGATAGCTCTCGAATAGAATGACATAGATCTTCAAACTCAAGATGCTCAGTTCAAGGAATTGTTCTTGAATCTATCCAAGGGGCAAGAAGAATTGAAAACACTCCTCGCTGGGAACATGACCAAGAAAAATCTTGAAGACAACAACGATGACCAGTTGGAACAACTGCAAGCTGAGATGGAAAGGATGAGAATCTAGATGAGTAGTCAGATGGCTCTTATCCAAAATTTATCTCAGGGACATGAAGAGTTAAGGATTCTCATCACCAAGCTTCATCAAGACAGATACGACCGTCTGGGGAAAACTGCTAGAATTTGGGGCCTAATCAATGATCAACCTCTCTTGGAAGATAAGGAATTGTATGACATGTTCATGCGGGAACATGTTGAAAATAAACTCAGGAGTGATGAAATTCAGGGGACTGCATCTTCAAGTACTCAAAAGAGATCATACAATGGAAAGAAGGAGTCCAGTACCGTGTACGACCAGAGGGGTCATAATAAGAGTGATCTCAACCAATTTGTGGGGGCAATGCGGATCTCTAATCCAGCACTGGTGCAACAATGACGACAAGGAAATCAACATAAGCAGGACGCGCCAAAAAGGCAATTCACAAAAATCAACATGTCCCCAGCTCAAGTATTGCAACACATGTTGAATATGGAGTTGATAACATTGAAAGATCCTCCTCAAAATCCCAACACCGCCTTTCCTCGGTACAACCCTAATGTGAGATGCACTTATCATTCAATAGTCCAGGGCATGACACTAATAGATGTTGGGCATTGAAAAATAAGATTCAGGACTTGATCCACAAAGGGGTGCTGGAGTTCACACAAGATGGTCAGACTGAATTTTTCTACCATCCCTCAAAGGCACACCATCTGAAGTGACAAGTTCAGACGAAAAGGCTTTTTGTTCATTAGAATTTTCAAATTGTAATTTTATTTTGATTGAACACTTATTTTATGTCAAACTTTTCTATTTCATTAATGCATTGCATATGTTTGTCTTGAAGTAATCCATTCGTTTTCAATCTACTATGTTTTTACTTTTGTGACATTCAACTCTCGATTAAAAAACTATAAGCCTTTAGAGGGAGGATGATGAGAATAATATTATAATCTCTACTGTATGCTTTAGAACAGACCTTGCTGACGATGTACAGGCGTTGTTTCAAATCCTAAATAGTGGAGTTATAAGGAAGATAATCCCTAGTCAACCCCTTTGAGCCTAAGAAGTAGGAGTTTTTATTTTCACACAAATTAAAACCCTTAATCATAACCTGGGGCAGGGTAGTTTCTCAGTTAATTCAATGGTGCATTCAATCATAAGCTTTTCCTGCGTACACGACGAATAGTGTCGAAGATGCTCTTCCAAATAAAAAAACTAGTGATGGTTCCCCGAAATAAAAAAAGTCAAGCAGTCATTATCTTTGAAAAGAAAAGCGCTCTAAGTCAAAACCTATGAAGGAGACTTAAGAAAAAAACGGGGGCATCCTGCTGACTGTAATCACAAAAGAAATAGTTCAAGCAAAAGGTAGGGATAATAAAATAAAATAAAAAAGAGGTAGCTACAAATCCTCAACAAAAATAAAATATTAAAAAAAATGACTGCCTCCTCAAAATAAACTTTCAGTATCCGAACCATCACCGGAATATAAGGGCAAAGATTCCAGACTCAATTGGGATTTAAACGCACAACTAACTGAGTATAGGACTGAAGAATATCACGGAGAACGGGTTGGGTACAAATACATTTCGAGCCTTTATCCTTTGTTTCTTAAACCGTGAACCAGGACAAGCTACAACGCTTAAAAGTCCTAACTGAAGCATGGGTTAGTTCGAAAGCATACTGTTACAAAAGGTATCCTGACTCCTGTAAGGCTTGATATAAATCCTGAGTTGATATCACATTCTTACTAATTTTGTTTTACTAAAAAATGCATTTTCAAAACTTCAAGACAAACATAAGCTTTGCATTGTTTAAAATGCCATTGTTTGCATATGACTAATTGTTCGATGACAGAAATTCGCACGACGGATATTCAATGAACGGAAATCCTCTCAATGAACAGAATCACCTCAGATGGAAAGATATTTCCAGTAACAGGCCTTTCACAAATAAGGGGCGTGACATGGTGTCTAACTGATCTGGGGCAGTCGAGTCAAGATTCAAGGAATCTCTCAAAAGTCCTGAATAGCCAGGGGCAGATCTCCATCTGAATCATTTGGGGCATTGAACATGAAATCCAGCAAAGGATCACGTACAATCAAGCAAACATTTTCTGGAAGTGCTACAACACTTACTACTATGGACAGTGACAATTCTCTGCACCCTGTGAACACGGGCATAGTCAAAAAATACTACACATGAAAAAAGACCCGCTAGGTTGACTGGCCTAGGCAAAAATAAGGGATCTCGGCGAACCAAAAGAGTTCGGGAAAAAATTAGGGATATATAAATAAAATTGTACACCCGGCAATTCAAAAACCTGAAAAAGGCGGCTTGGGCAAAAAGGGGTATTCCGGTGGACTGAAAATATGAAAGGACAGTCCAGGCAAAAGTTAGGGATTAAAGTGTACGACTATATCCCGTCATCTAGTCACCTATCTATTAGTAGAAGACTTATCACCATGACCAACATTTACTCAAGACTTTGGGAGTTAGGACAAGGTTCAAGCTGTCCACAAATCCCCACAGAATCACTTCCATGAATTATCCCCACAATTTCCCCGGCAGATTGCTCTGGCGGATAAAGGAGTATGATCTTCTTCCTTGCAATATCACCAACCTACGGAGTTTCAACCAGTACAGTTCATGGAGTTTCTCTTCCCCAATTGGGCTTGTTCCTCCAAGGTTGTAAAACCCCCTTCAGACTTCTGCTCCCCAGCAGAGTTCATTTCCTTAACAAGGGTGTTTCCTCAGCAAGAGTACTTCTCTATCAATAGGGTTTATTTCCCCAAACAGTTTATCATCTTCTAGATACAATGCAGATACAATCAAGACACAGATTAATTTTGGAACTCATTCCAGACTTCTCTTCTAGATACAGTACAGATACAATTAAGACACGGATTCATTCTGGCACTCATTCCAGATTTCTCTTCCAGATACAATTCAGATACGATCCAGATATGAATGTAATTCTGATACTCATTCAGTACATATTTTAGATATGGTTTAGATACAGTCCAGGTATGGATATTATTCTAATACCCATTCAATACATCTTCAAATACAATCAAGGCATGGATTTATTCTGACACTCCCCGGCTTTAGTGTGCTTCTACCACAAATCACTGGCAAATCCCTCTCTCTAGTGAAGTCGTCACTATCCCCAAAGAGTTGCTATGGAACCTGGAAACCGGACTAGATGTCAGTCAACTTTATCCTCACCGGGAGAGCCGGAAGGTTATCCATCTCTTTTATTCCCAGTCAGGGTATAAACTCCCCAGTAGTACAATGAACATCCATTGTTCTTAAAATCTTCTCCCCGAGTAAGAATTAACACGATCCAGCAGCGTTTCCTCAAGCAAAGAGAAAAAATCAATGTTCCCCAGCAGAGTTTCCTCGAACAAGAAAGCAGGGATCCCCAGTGGAAACAATTCCTAGAAGATCAAATATACACACACTCTTCATCCCCAACAATAGTCGAGGATTTATTTCCCCAGACAAAGATGCTCAAGTTTACAAATGCACCTCAATAACATTTTACATTCATATATCATTTACAAACGAAATACCATATGCATACGAAATGCATATAGCACAATCTTGTTTATTTTGAGAGCATCAGTATGCAATACAATACCTACATCATGCCATTGCATAAAACTAACTTTGTCTTTTCAGGTTAGTTCCCGAACAGATAGAGATTGTCAACAGTTTATCATCTTTCAGATACGGTTTAGATGCGCTCCAGATACGGATGCCATTCTGATACTCATTCAATACATATTTCAGATACAGTTCAGATACGCTCCAAATACGGATGTCATTATGATGCTCATTCAGTACATCTTTCAGATACAGTTCAAATACGCTCCAAATACGGATGTCATTCTGATACTCATTCAGTACATTTTCAGATACAATTCAGATACGCTCCAAATACAGATGTCATTCTGATACTTATTCAGTACATCTTTCATATACGCTCCAGATACGAATGTCATTCTGATACTCATTCAGTACATCTTTCTTACAGTTCAGATACACTCCAAATACATATGTTATTATGATACTCATTCAGTACATCTTTCAAATACGATCCAGATATGGATGTCATTCTGATACTCATTCAGTACATTTTTCAGATACAGTTCAGATACGCTCTAAATATGGATGTCGTTCTGATACTCATTCAATACATCTTTCAGATACAGTTCAGATACGCTCCAGATATAGATGTCATTCTGATACTCGTTCCAGATCATCTTTCAGATACAGTTTAGATACGCTCTAAATACGGATGTCATTCTGATACTCATTCAGTATATCTTTCTTACAGTTCAGATACGCTCCAAATACATATGTTATTATGATACTCATTCAGTACATCTTTCAGATACGGTTCAGATACGATCCAGATATGGATGTCATTCTGATACTCATTCAGTACATCATTCAGATACAGTTCAGATACGCTCCAAATATGGATGTCGTTCTGATACTCATTCAATACATCTTTCAGATACAATTCAGATACACTCCAGATATAGATGTCATTCTGATACTCGTTCCAGATCATCTTTCAGATACAGTTCAGATACGCTCTAAATACGGATGTCATTCTGATACTCATTCAGTACATCTTTCAGATACAATTCAGATACGCTCTAAATACGGATGTCATTCTGATACTCATTAAGTACACCTTTCAGATACAGCTCAGATACGCTCCAAATACGGATGTCATTCTGATACTCATTCAGTACATCTTTCAGATATAGTTCAGATACGCTCCAAATACGAATGTCATTCTGATACTCATTCAATACATCTTTCATTTCAGATACGATCAAGATATAGATTCATTCTGATACTCATACTCAATATATCTCCAGATACAATCATGACATAGATTTATTCTGACACTCCCTAACACATCTGCTAGATACAATCAGACACAAACTCATTCTAGTATATTCTCATACGAATTCAGATACAGAGACCTCTTTTGGCTCAGATAAAATCAATCGTAGATTTATTCTGATACTTTTTCTAATTTGGAGTCAACATTTACTTTGGATAGCATCTATAAGCCCATCTCTAATGACTCTCTGTCACCTCTCCAAATGGCATCTATAAGCCCATTCCCGATACAATCAACTAACAACGTTACCTCTTGCACAGGCGAGTGCAAATTTCTGGGAACTTAAGTGTTCAATCATCTTCTACCTTCAAGTCACGAATGGCAGACACGCCAATCTAACTCTTCAGGTTTAAGAAGATTGAACAGGGGCAACTGTTGTATCCCAAAAATTTCCCTCTCATTTTTCTTAAAGCATTCTTTCAAGACTCTTCAAACAGTCAAGACACTTAAGGGTTAGCTAGTCAAGATGCTCCTCTTAAGCCAAAAGCCTACAACTAGGGTTTGGAGTTTCTCAAGTGTTGTACCCCAAAATTTTCCCTCTCATTTATCAAGCTATTTCCCATGAAGATCTTTGTTGCCTCAAGTTTTCACAAGTATCTACTAAGTTAAACGATCTCCTCAACACTGATGCCTCAAATTAGGGTTTGAGTTTGTACAAAGGAAGTCAGATTTCTAATGTTTCAAATAACTTTCATGGACTATTATGGACCCTCAAGATTGTTCTGTCAAGTTTCAAGTCTTAGATCACGATTTTCCAAGAAAGTCATTCAAATTATCAGAAGGGGGCAAAATCATGGTTTTGACTGAAAATGACCGAACTTTGATTTTTGACCTAATACCTGACATTGGTTGGAAGCATGATCTCAAGGATCTGAGTGCGTCATTTTGACCTAATCACATATTTCAATTCATCTCCTAAGATCAGTGGATTGATAGACAAAATTCGGTCAACTGGTGGAAAAAGTCAACTGTGCACTAAAAAGTCAAACTTTAACCTTTTTTTTTACCAAAATTGAGTCCCAAAAATCACATTTCATCAAGACATCCAAAATATGAAATTTGATCACCAAAAATCAAGTCAAAAATCCAACTTTGCAAGACTTGGAAATTTTTCTAAGTATTTTCTATACTTGTTTAATTCTATTGCTTCATGACATCTCTTCACTATAATTCAAAATAATTCAAGATGTTACAAATAATTCAAGTTATTACAAAGTGGCATTTTTGCATAATTACAAATTCTAAAACTATGTCTTGGTTGAGCTTTTCTCTTTGACTCAAAACTTTGCCACAATGCTTTGTCTTTGATACAATTTGCATAAATTTCTCCACAAACCAAACTTATTTCATGCTGCAAACTATGTTGTCCAAGTTACAACTGCACAAAGTATGATATGCTACTTCCATACACTGCCACAACACTCCAAAAATCTGCTCCATTTTTGTCCTACAAAAAACCTTATGCTATACTGCACCACAAACCTGTCACAAATCTGCATATGTTATCCTATACAGTCCAAAATCTGTCCAAAAACCTGTCCAATAAATTGCACCAAAATGGCTAAAGAAAATTGTGTGGAAAAAGTATCAAAATAGTAGGCAAAAACAGTTCAAATTGTTATTTGCTTCCCTCCCAAAATGCCAGCAAAACTCATCTACAAAAATATTGTTTCACAAGACACAAAAAGGGGGGATTTTGAGGAGAAAAAACAAAATTCTTGTTAAACTCTGCTCATTCATAAAACTCTGCTCATCTTCAATTCTATTTTTACACACAAAACAGAAAAATCCTCAATACATTATTGTACAACCTTGCAAGCTTTCCCCTAAATCAACTACCCAAACACCTCATATACATCACACATATTGTTCAAACAAAAGAATAATTTCTGTAACACCCATATCATCACCTTCCGAACATAAACAAAAAATCAATATTTTGCAACTTTGACCGAGTTTGAGCAATTCTGGAACTTTGTGGAATAAAGCAAGGATTGGAGCTGTTTCAAAGAGGAGCTCGGTCAAATCATCACTTCGCATCCGGAGACATCTATACATACTCCAAAGTTTCGCTTCAAGAGGTATACTTCTTTTTTTTCAAACTATAATATCCTTGTCCATACATCATTTGTTGTTTGCGTTCAAAAGATATATATATAAAAGATAGATCAAAAGAAGAAAACTCGATGAAAAAGCCAAGACAGGGGGCTGACACGGGTGCCCGTGTCACACGACACGGACCGTGTCATCCCAGCTATTTAAATTCTAACAAAAATGCAGGACAGGGTGCTGACACGGGTGCCCGTGTCACAGGACACGGCCCGTGTCAGGTCTACTGGAACTATAAGTTAACAAATATGCAGAACAGGGTGCTGACATGGGTGCCCGTGTCACCGGACACGGGTGCCCGTGTCACCGGACACGGCCCGTGTCAGGTCTACCAGAGCCATAAATGTGCAAAGTGCAAGTCAGGGTGCTGACACGAGTGCCTGTGTCACAGGACACGACCCATGTCAGCTTAGCTGGTGCAAAAAGAAAAAACGTGCATGGATCATTACATGGAGCTGACACGGGTGCCCGTGTCACAAGACACGGCCCGTGTCAGACCAGACAGTATAAAACTTGATTTTTTTTTACATTTTGTTTTTATTTTCTTTCGATTTGTTTGTAATAGTAAAATTGGGTTTTATTTGCTTTTATCTCCCCATTTGTGAACTTATACCCCCATCCCCTAAAGTGATGTAATAGCGTAGGATTTTAATTTCCGCAAATTTATCTCTTTTCATATGATTTATTAGTAATTAGGGTGTGTATTCCAAGATAAAAGCAACCGCTAGAAAACTCTAATCTCAAAGATAAAAATGCATGCAATCAAACACACTTCATACACGCGCACCTTTAAGGTAATATCACTTGTTGCCTCGGAAAATAGTCATGTCCCTCGAATATGGGAATTTTAGCAAAGACCCTCGATAAAAAAGATCATAGTCCCTCGATGTCCCTCAATGTTGCCTTCGGTAAATGATCTAGTCCCCTACGAAAATTGCTAAAATGCCTCATGAGTTGCCTTCTATGACTATACGTTTGACCCGCACCCGTCCCTTCACATCCAAAGATGAGGCTTCTTATCAATAAATGGTAAGATAGTAACATCTAAAGGAGGAGGAAAATAACAAAGACCTTTTGAGTAGGTAGGACGCTCGTAGTTGCTTGTTCACAAATCAAAACCATTTTCACACTTACACTTTCAAAAACACCTTCAAAAAACAAACATCTCTTTGAACTATTTTCAAAACCAACACTTTGTATACATTCTTATAGAGACGATAATCATTACAAAGTTTGTAGAAACAAATGTGTTTTCAAAATACTTTCAAAACTCACCACAAACACACTTCAAACAAAGCAATTTCAAAAGTGATCTAGCAAGAAACTAAGAGCCCCTAGATAACTACGGATGAAAAGGGTGCTGACACCTTCCCTTTTCATAACCTACCCCCCGAACTCAAGAAAATATCTCGAAATGTCTTTCCTGTTCTTTTCACCCTTTCCTTTATTGGATAAAAGAAAAGCCAGTGGCGACTCTTGCTATCCGCAACATTTGCGATAAAACGCAAAACACCCAAGTCAGTTCTCCCGCCGTATGAAATCAAGAAAATTTGGTATGCAAAGGTCTCAAGTGGATTACATGGTTCTTCAAAGGTCTTTAACAAGGTTCGTTTCAAGTTTCAAGCCCTACATCATAAGTTTTCTCAATTAATGACTCAAACGTTTGAAAATCAACTATATTGGTCAAAAAGTCAATTGTAGTCAATATACAGTCAAACTTCAAGATTTTTGGTCAAACTAAACATTTTAAAGTGATATTAATAATTTGATAAAGGTTTGATCATGATTCGTCAAAGAAATTCCCCAGATCTTCAAAAGTCAAGAATTGTCGAATTAGGGTTTCCTTAGGAAAAGTCAACTGAACTTTGACCAGACATAACTTTCACATATCTCATCCATTTTTCACTAAACAAATATCATTGTGGAGAAAATTCAATTCCCTACAACCTTTATTTTGTCCACAAGTTCAAAAAAATGCATCAATGGAAAGATACGAGCCAATACATTAGAAGTCTTTTTGAGAGTCAACAAAAAGGCATTTTTTGTCAAGGAAAGTTACATCAAGATAATTTATCCAAATGAAAAAATGGTAAACAAAGAGATTGTATGGGACATCTTGAGCTTTCAAAAAAGTCCAAGATCATCTCCAAAAGATAACAATTGAGCAAGTTATGACCAGTACAAATTGGGCAAATTGGTGAAAATGCAAAAAAAAGTCAACTTTGAGCAAAAATGCATTTTTAAGTTCATAGACTTATTTTTTGGGATTCAAATATGTTTATGACTTAATCAAGGACCCCTAAATTCACTCTCACCTTGATTTTCATTTTTTCTCTATTTTGTTCATATTTATTTTGTTTTTATTCAAATAAACACAAAATAAATTGCATAAAATAATAAATAAAAAGTATAGACACATGGGTTGATAATTTGGATTGATATTGGGCCTTAGAATTCATGCAAGGCATGAGGAAAAAGACCAGGTTCATTGCATCTCAAGAAGGGCAAGTTTTTCACAATTTTGGAAGTACTTTAATATGTTTGATATTGCTTTGAAATGGACCATTATGTATGGATTCTTGCCATGTTTACTCACCATTCCATCCCTCTATAAATACAAAACAAAAGAATAAGCCAAGACCACGAAATTTTGCACCAAATCTCTCCAAAACAAATTCAAAGAAATTATGAAAATCATATCTCACATCTCCAGCGGTTTTCAAACCGATCCAAACCTTTTATTGTCCTCTTGAAGGCCAGGAGTCAGAATCAATCATTATCCTTTGAAAATCAACCCCAGAAAACGCCCTCACATCGATTCTGGTTGCTAAGATGGTAGGCTCCGTGTTCTCAATATTTTCACACTTTAAATCCATGTAAAAATGTTTGTTTCATTTATATGCATTTTCTGCAATTTTCTAACGTTTTACATGTAAGCATGAAGGCAGATATAACAATCATGATCATGGTGTGCCCCAAGGCGCATTCCCCACTGGATCAGAACAAAGCTCCTGGACTCATCTGTTTTGGGTCCATTGTTCTCCTTCCTCACACCCCCTCCAATTACTTGTTCTCAACAGTCTCATTTTCATTTCTTTTTTATGTTTTAATTAACTACTTTCTTTTTTAATCAATCTTATTTTAATATAAAAAATTCACAAAAACATTAGACTTAGGTTTTTATTAATTAAATTAATTTTAATTAATTACTTTAATCACTTTTTTTAATTAATTAACTAATTAGAATTAGGGTTTTATAATTAATTTATTTTCATAAATCAAATTCAAATTATTATTAACATACATAATTCTTTTTTTCTCATAAGAAGACCAAAAACATTTTTTCTTGCTTAGAATTTTAGTTTTCTTATTTTATCCTTTAATTTCTTTTTATTTATTCTTTTGATATTTAAATTCTAGAAAACAAATGTATAGGTCGCGTGGATAATTTGGTAATAGTCGTAGTTTACATTTCCTCGCATTTTCTCTATTATGTAATTGCTTATGGGATGTAATAGCTGTAGGTCTTTAAATTCCCGCATTTTATTTTCCGTACTTATACAATTAACTGTTAGATGAACGCAAATAGGTTTGTATGAAAAGACTTAAAAACAAAAATTTTAGCAAACCTAACATTAAAGAAAAATAACTAAATACAACATACTCGCACATGTGCACCTCTAGGGTACTCCCACTTTGGTTCCCTTCGGAATAAAACGGTCACGATTCTCGAATGTAAGAGATTTTAGTGGCTACCCTTTGGTTTAAAAATATCACAAGTCCCTCGATGACCCTTTCGACGTTGCCTCAATAAAATTATCTTAAAACTTTAGGGTAATTACTAAGATATCTTACTAGTTGCCTTTATGACCGTATGATGACCCTCGATTGTTCCTCAAACATCCAACGATAGGGCTACCTACTCACTAATAGTAGGATAGCATTGTCTAAAGAAAAAGAATAAAAGAAAAAACTTTTCGAATAGGTAGATAGTTCTTAGTCGCTTGCTCAAACAAAACATATTTTCACACATACACCTCCTTTTCTAAAATATTTCCAAAGATAAAAACCTTTGTATACGTTCTCAGCAATACGAGAAACATTACAAAGCTCGTCGCGCTAAGGCGTCTTTTCAAAATACTTTTTTTCAAACACACAAACACAAAGCAATTTTCAAAATGAGCTAGCAACTAAGAGCCTGTAGATAACTACGGATGGAAAGGGTGTTAACACCTTCCCTTTCCATAATCTACCCCCCCCCCCCTTACTCAGAAATAATCTCGAAAGGTCTTTTTCTGTCCTTTTCACCCTTTTCTTTGTTGGATAAAAGAAAAGTTGGTGGAGACTGTTACTTACCGCAACCTTTGCGAATACAAATGCAAAATCAATATAACAGTCAGTTCTACCACCGTATTACAGACATTGTGATCGGTGGATCTGGAACTGACTGTTTAACGCTGGTTTCGCGAAATGTCGCGGAAGCAAGAGTCGCCACCGTCTTTTATTTTCTCCAAATGGAAAGGACAAAAGCACAGAAAAATTCCTTAAAGAGATTGCTCTCGGTTCGGGAGGTAGATTATAGAAAGGGAAGGTGTTAGCACCCTTTCTATCCATGGTTATCCATGGGCTCTTAGATACTTGCTCACTTGTGTTTTCAAAAATGGTTTGTTTGCTTTTCAACTGTGGGTTTTAAAAAAGTTTCTTTGAAAATTCCAGTTCGACTCTTGTATCGGTCCTCAAGAGTGTTTGAAAAAATGCTTTCGAAAGCTTTTTGAAAAGGTGTCGGTGTGAAAAGTATTTTTTGAATTTGTTTTGAAATTTAGAGCAAGTATCTACGAGAACCTACCTACCCTAAGGAATTCGTCTGTGTAAATGTCCTTTAAAGTAGTGCCATCCCACCATTGAGAGGTAGGTAGCACCACCGTTGGAGGTGTTCGGGTCAATTCGAGGTTCGGGACGTGGTGATCACCAGAGCAATGGGAAGATACCTTAGAAGCTACCCTCATGCCAGGTTCTCGGATCATGAGGACTTACTAAAACATCCTCTACTCGACGATCACCTTTCGAGGCAAGGCAACAGTGAGGCGTACCCTAGGGGTGGTGTGTGATTTTGTGTGTCAGATTCGTTTATTTTTGTCTTGTCAGGTTGTAATGATCTATGCGTTTGTTTTTATTTTTTGTCATTCATTCTTGCATGCATTTAATTAACAGTTAAAAAATTGCGAGAAATGTAAAATTCTAAACTATTACAAAGGCGCGGGTCCACATCGCCAAAATTAATTCAGGACCCGATTTGACAGAAAATAAAGAAATAAAGTAAAGTAAAGTGCGAGAAATTAAGTTTACACGGCTTTGGGAGAATTACATTAATATTATAAGAAATAAAATAAAATGCGCGAATTGGAATTAAAATTGGAAGCGAGGGCGTTGGACCCTTTTTAATGAAATTAAATTAAATTGTTAAATTAATTAAATCAAAATGAAAAGAGATTGTTTTTTTTGAGATTTTTTGTATTTATGAATCTTTAATAAGAGAATTAAATGAAATCGAGAAATTAACCCTAATTCTAATTTTTATTTATTAAGAACAACACATTAAAATTAAACCTAAAATTAATCTAATTATTTACATGCAATTTGATTTATAAAAATAAATAATATTTAATTATTAATAATGGTGAAAAAAGAATAAAAGTAATTAAAATAATTAAACCTAATTTCTACAAATTTTTAAGTTAATTAAGAAAATGCTTGAATTAAACCTAATTTAATAGCTAAAATTAATGAATAATATTTATTTACAAAATATTAAAATAAAATATATTTTTTATTTTTATGACCTTTCTGATTTTTTTTGTGTTTTTTATATTATTATGAAAATAATTAATTAAAGAAATTGATTTAAAAAAAAGAAATAGTTGAATCAAAATAATAAAAAAATGGAAAATGTATAAAAGGAATTGCAAACCTAGGGGGGTCTGTCCCCAAATTGGGAGGTTTTATTCAGTAATCAGGCCCATTGATCTTTGGCCTTGTTGACTTTTCCACGTTCCCATATGCATGGTTGACTAAGGCACATGATGTTCTTCAAGTTATGCCCCTTGGATTGATCTCAGCCAGCACGTGGAAGGCCTGGATGTGGAGAATATGGTGGAACCCAGGGTTGAATCTGCAGGGGATTAGATTGATAGAAAAAATATTGAAAGAGAATGGGGACCTGGGGTTCGAACCCAGGTCCTAAGGATTACTATACACACGCCTTGCCAACTGCTCCACTTGGTTTCTTTGTATATTACCTAACCAACAAACATTATAAAATAAAGCAAACGTTAGTGCCCTTTTACGCGCGAAAGTTTGAATGAACCAACCAGTCTTGGCCACCTAGCCTTCTTCTTCATCCCTGCGTTTTCCTGAAATAAAAAACAACTGAATAGCGGGGGTTTTAAACCCCCACTAAGTGACAAGTTCAAAAATAGCGATTAGCACCCTGCTAATCATAAATTAATCGCGAGGTGTGTTTTTAAATCGTCCAAGCATGCTGAGTTGAATGGCCTAGGTCTCATGTGCTAATTTTTCCTTAACTAAGAAACCCTAATTCAAGGTTCTGAAAACCCTAGCACGTATCCATGGTGAAATCGCGCACAATGCCTAAAAACTCAATTAGATCATGTGGTTAGCTTCGTAATGAGTCAAATAACATAAATCAAATATTAAAAACTACATAAAACGTATGAATCATGATGCAAGAATGCAAAAAAAATTCTGTACAGGGCGCGATCGTTCTCACGTTTCTTGGTGTTAAAGCTTATGGTTTTGATTCCAATTCCTTCCTTGAAGCCTCAGCAAGACAATGGACCAATTATTTTAGCTTCAATCGCCCTAGAACCTAGTTTTCAGTATTTGACTTTTTTGAGAAAATTGCAAGTTTGACTATGGCTTTCCTGCGCAGCTTTGTGGTTCTTGGAATAGGGTTAGCTTTTCACTTATGTATGGAATGATTAGGGTAAGAATTCAGAGCCAAAGGATCCTTGCATTGATGTGGAAAATATTTGATTTTCAAGCCATAATTTTCCAATCTTTTTCAAGCATATTTGGTACAAATCATGTCCAATTCCATTGATTCTTTCTATATTTGGTTATGCACGAAATCTTAAGCCTATTCCATGCACAAAAAGATTTGATTGCTTAGGTTTAGTATTTTTCACATATTTATTTTAATTAAATGAATTATTAATAATTAAAAATCCAAATAAATAAATAAAAAATGATAAAAACTTCCCTTTGGGCCAAATGGTCGTGCACATGCCTTGGATGATGAATTGTGGAAGAAAAAGAGGCCCATTAGCATTTTTAAGACTTTTGAAGCAATGTTGACTTTTCAAAATATCCAAAAATTTCCCAACTTCCACAAGGCATAACTTGCTCAATTTTTAAGCTTTGTTCATGTTCTTGGACATTTTGGAAAGGTCTTTGAGTCCTCAAACCAATGTCTTTTGTCCCATGTCATTTTTATTTACCAATCTCAAGTTATGGCCTTTGACTTAAAGTCCCTTTTTGTTGACTTTTGAAAATGACCTATAATGTTGAAATTGATAACTTTTTGTGAGAGCATTTCTTGGACTTGAAGTGTGAAGAAGAGTTGTAGGAAATGTCTTTCTATTCAATATGAGCTTTGGATGGAAATTTTCTGATGAACCATGTGGAAGTTATGCCCTGGTCAAGTTACAGTTGACTTTTTCAACTATCCAAATAAGGAAACTTTTGCATCTTGAGACTTTTTGAGCCAAGCTTTGAGAATCATGATCAAGCATTGATCAAATGATGTTTGTGGCTTCAAAATGAGATGTTGACCAAAAATTTGGACTTTTGACTGTCAAATGACCATTTTGCCCCTACAGTTGACAGTAGTGCAATTAGGGTTTTGACTGTGCAATTTTATGCTGTAAGTCTTGAAACTTGGTATGAGGATGCTTGACCATGTTTGTAGGCATGTGGGACTTGATTGGACCCTTGGAAACTTCATTTTCTTTGTCAGAACCAAAACCCTAATCTTTGACTGTTAGGAGGCCCTTGAACTGTGCAACCCTTGGGAAGATTTTGAAGCTTGCTCTTTGCAATTCTTGAAGAATATGGGAGGGCAAATTTTGGGGTACAACAGTTGCCCCTGTTCAATCTTCTTAGACCTGAGGATGCAGATTGGCTGACGTGCCTTTCGTAATCCGAAGGTGGAAGATGATTGAACACTAGAGTGCCCAGAAATTTGCGCTCACATAGTAGTATGATGGTGGGGGGTGGGCTTATAGATGCCATTTGGAGATTGATGGATAGGATGATGGGCTTATAGATGCCATGCTAAGAGATGATGGAAGGTGGATGGGCTTATAGATTTCGTCTGGATGTTGGTCGCGTAAGAGATTCCTTAGCGAGAACTTGCGTACCTGCAAAAGAAAAATGATTACCTGGCCTGTTACAGGAGCTGGTCTTCAAATTCTTTGCGTAGATGTGTCCTGACTGGTTACAGGAGCTGGATCTGGAGCTTCAAACGGCGACGAATGAACCAGGGATGGTTACCACCTCAACAGGAACGGTGAGAGAACCTTAGGCGACTTCAACCTCAACAGTAATCATTGAGAGAATCCGGGGACGATTACTACCTCCGCAATAACGGGGAGAGAACCATAGGCGACTACAACCTCAACAGTAATCATTGAGAGAATCTTGGGCGACTTCAACCTCAACAGTAATCATTGAGAGAATCTTGGGCGACTTCAACCTCAACAGTAATCATTGAGAGAATCTTGGGCGACTTCAACCTCAACAGTAATCATTGAGAGAATCTTGGGAGACTTCAACCTCAATAGTAATCATTGAGAGAATTTGGGGATGATTACTACCTCCGCAGTATCGGGGAGAGAACCACAGGCGACTACAACCTCAACAGTATCATTGAGAGAATCTGGGACGACTTCGACTTCAACAGTAACGCTGAGCGAATCTGGGGATGATTACTACCTCCGCAGTATCGGGGAGAGAACCACAGGCGACTACAACCTCAACAGTAATCATTGAGAGAATCTTGGATATCTTCTACTTCAACAGTAACGCTGAGAGAATTTTGGGGCGATTACTACCTCCGCAGTATCAGGGAGAGAACCACAGGCGACTACAACCTCAACAGTAATCATTGAGAGAATCTTTGGATAACTTCTGCTGAGTCTTTATCAGAAAAATCTGTTAGGGGTCGATTTAGCTGGACTAGAGAAGGCCTTGGACTGGATAAGAAACAGGAAATCTTAGGGTTGATTAACTAAACCGGTCTAGGTCTTGAAATGTCTTCAACTGGATAAGAAACAGAGAGATCTTAGGGTCGATCTGACTGAACCAGAGAAGGCCTTTGACTGGATAAGAAACAGAAAAGTCTTAGGGTCGACTTAACTGAACCGGTCTAGGTCTTGAAATGTCTTCAACTGGGTAAGAAACAGGGAGATCTTAGGGTCGATCTGACTGAACCAGAGAAGGCCTTTGACTGGATAAGAAACAGAAAAATCTTAGGGTCGATTTAACTGAACCGGTCTAGGTCTTGAGATATAGCTGAGAACTTTAACTGGCTTTTTCCTGAAAGGTAAAGGTCAGTCATATGCAATGCATGATATATATCAAGCAATGATGTTCTCAACATAAATGAGATTTGTAAGATGTGATGCGTATATGCATGCTATAATGTATGAAAATGTGATGTTTATGAATGTATGTTTTTCGTCCAGGAAAATAGATCCTTGACGGGTGCCGGGAAGTCACTCCTGGGTTGATGTTGGAAAATAGATTTTGCTTCCGCTGGGAATGATAGTTGCAAGAATACCGGTAGGAGAAGATAACTCCGTTGGGGAATAAACTTGGCGAATGGATAACTCTGCGGGGAGAAAAGTACTCTAACGATCTTGCTGGGAAGCAATACTCTGTGGGGAGAGAGATACTTTGTTGAGTGCTGATAACAACTTGCTGGGGATACCCTTGTTGTGTTGGAAGTGTTAATAGACTTCGTTGGGGATAAGAAGACTTCGTCGAGGACGATCTTTCCGTGGCTTTTGGCTGAGGATAACCCAGTTATATCCTGGTAAGGAAATAACTCTTTAAATAAAGCCGGGAGACGCGGTCGTGCTCTGCGAGGGATAAGCTTCCAGAATCTACTGGGGATAAGCTTACTGCTTGGGGAGATGGATTCCAACTTTCCTGGGGAACTAGATTGGACTCTCCTGGGGGAGTTTTGCTGTATCGGGGAAGTGACTCCTTTGAATGTTTGATATACCTCCGGGGAACAATCTTTAGACCAAGATTGTCGGGGATGCTTGTTAGGAATGTTCGTATATTGCCGGGGAATGTTGAGATCTGCTGGAGGATACTTAACTTCTTTAAGTTTGATTGTAACTTTGCTCGAGGAGAGTGCACTGACTTGCTGACTCACTCTCTGGGGAATTAAGATATCTGGATGTTCTTTAGTTAAACCTACTTTGGTACTTTGGAGGATAGAACAATTAGATTGCTTAGACAACTCTTTATTGCCCCTGTTTCTAATGTTACCTGTAATTAATCCTTTGTTTCGTATGCAAATATTCATGAGTTAGCAAATTATTGTCAATGCATATATCACAAATTGAACCTTGGACGTTCTTCGCAAAACAAAACAGAAAAGGAAAAACAATTGGCACTTTTAACTGAAAAGTGATTTTGTATTGATTTTTGAATAGCCTGTAAATAGGCGTTTATGTACAAGAGGCTGACGTCCTAGTAAGAGAACTCCGCCGAACAAAAGAGTTTATACAAATTTGTACAAGAGAAATAAAACAGCTGTGTGAAATGAATGATCCCACTGGGTTTCAACTCTGCTATTGCCTTTATATCTCCGAGCGTCTCATCACTTGATGACCTTGGTTGAAGATGAAGCTGACTGATCGATGCCGTCTGAACTTGATGTAGATACCGGATTCTGGATGCAAAGTGATCCAATGAGACATAGTATTACGCTTTATCCCTAACTTTTTCCTGGACCGCCCTTTCGGGTTTTCAGTCCACCGGGATACCCATTTTTTCCCAAGCCGCCTTTTCAGGTTTTCGACTTGCCGGGTGTACAGATTTTTTCCATTTCATCCCTTCATTTTGCCCGAACCCTTTTGGTTCGCCGGGAAGCCCTAATTTTTGCCTAGGCATGTCAGCCTAGCGGGTCTTTTTCATGCGTAGTATCTTTTTACTATGTCTGCATTAGCGGGGTGAGGGAGGTCGTCACCATCCATGTTGGTTAGAATCATGGCTCCTCCTGAGAACACATGTTTAACCACAAATGGCCCTTCGTATGTAGGGGTCCATTTGCCCCTGGGATCACTCTGAGGAAGGATGATTCGCTTGATTACCAGATCCCCAAATTGATATTCCTGTGGTCTGACCTTTTTGTTAAATGCCCTGATCATCCGTTTCTGATACGTCTGACTGTGACAGATAGCAGCAAGTCTCTTTTCATCAATAAGGTTTAGCTGATCAAGTCGTGTCTGGATCCAATCATCTTCGTTCAGATTTGCATCCTTCATTATCCAGAGAGAGGGTATTTGCACTTCGATCGGTAAGACTGCCTCCATGTCGTAGACCAAAGAGAAAGGAGTTGCCCCGGTTGACGTCCTGGCTGAGGTACGGTACCCATGTAGAGCGAACGGTAACATCTCGTGCCAATCTTTATAAGTCACTGTCATCTTCTGCACGATTTTCTTGATATTTTTATTTGCTGCTTCTACAGCCCCATTCATCTTCGGTCTGTAAGGAGAAGAGTTGTGGTGTTGTATCTTAAACTGCTCGCAGAGCTCAGTGATCATCTTATTATTGAGATTGGTATCGTTGTCTGTAATAATTCTTTCTGGGACTCCGTATCGACAAATCAGGTTATGCCGAATGAACCGTGCCACAACAGTCTTGGTTACCGTAGCGTAAGAAGCTGCTTCGACCCACTTCGTGAAGTAATCAATCGCTACCAGGATGAAGCGATGCCCATTAGATGCCGTAGGTTTAATCTCACCGATCATGTCTATGCCCCACATTGCAAACGGCCAAGGCGCAGTCAGAACATTTAGAGGAACTGGAGGGACGTGCACCTTGTCTGCATAAATCTGGCACTTATGACATGTCAGAGCATGTTGATAGCAGTCAGCTTCCATTGTGGACCAGAAATACCCTGCCCGAAGGATTTTCTTTTCCATAGTGTGCCCACTGGAATGTGTTCCGAAGGTCCCCTCATGTAGCTCTTCCATGATCCTTTCTGCTTCAGTCTTATCCACACAATGCAGTAAGGTCGAATCATGGTTTCGCTTGTACAGGATGTCGTTGCTAAGGAAGAACTTCACTGCGAACCTTCTCAGAAACTTCTTATCATTGACAGATGCACCTTCAGGGTATTCCTGAGCTTCCATATATCTCTTCACCTCATGGTACCAAGGCTTCTGAGTCACCAATTCAGTCTCGAGATCACAGCAGTATGCCGGTTCGTCCAGTTTCCAGATGATGATCCGGGGAGCCTCATTATCCCATTTGACCTTGAACATAGAAGACATTGTAGCTAACGCGTCCGCCAGCTGATTCTCCTCTCTCGGAAAGTGTTCAAAGGTTATCTTTGTGAAGTGGGGGATCAATGTCAACACACATTCTCTGTAAGGAATAAGATTCGGATGTTTCGTATCCCACTCGCCTTTGATCTGATTGATCACGAGAGCGGAATCTCCAAAGACACTCAGAAACTTGATCCTTAGGTCGATCGTAGCTTGAAGACCCATGATGCACGCCTCATACTCCGCCATGTTGTTGGTGCAGTTGAAACATAGTCGGGCAGTGAGTGGAGTATGAGTGCCTTGAGGGGATATGATTATGGCGCCGATACCGTTACCCAAAGCATTGGAGGCTCCGTCAAAGTGCATAGACCATCGGGATCCTTCCTCAGGTCCTTCATTCGGCCCAGGTACTTCGCAATCAGTCACTATCATGATGCTTTCGTCCGGAAACTCGAAGTTCATTGACTGATAGTCGTCTACGGCCTGATGTGCCAAGTGGTCTGCCAATACACTTCCCTTGATGGCTTTCTGGGTCGTATACTGAATGTCGTATTCCGTCAAGATCATTTGCCATCTTGCTATTCTCCCAGACAGAGCAGGCTTTTCGAATATGTACTTTATAGGATCCATATTTGAGATCAACAAGGTAGTGTGAGTCAGCATATACTGTCTCAACCGGCGAGCAGCCCATACCAAAGCGCAGCAAGTTTTCTCGAGCAGTGAGTATCGGGTCTCACAGTCGGTAAACTTTTTGCTAAGGTAATAAATGGCATTCTCTTTTCGGCCAGACTCGTCATGCTGCCCCAGCACACACCCCATCGAGTTGTCAAGTACTATCAGGTATAGTATCAGAGGTCTCCCTTCAACCGGTGGCATGAGAATGGGTGGTTCTTGGAGATATTCCTTGATTCTGTCAAAAGCAGCCTGACATTCATCATTCCAACGTACTACCTGATCTTTCTTCAGCAGCTTGAAGATTGGTTCACAGGTAGCAGTCAGGTGTGAGATGAATCGAGCAATGTAATTCAGGCATCCTAAAAAGCCTCTGACCTCTTTCTCTGTCTTAGGAACTGGCATCTCTTGAATAGCTTTAACCTTGGCAGGGTCCACTTGAATACCCTTATCACTGACAACGAAGCCTAGCAACTTCCCAGATCTTACCCCGAAGGTGCACTTGTTTGGGTTCAACCTTAGCTTGTACAGTTTCAGACGGTCAAACAATTTCTGCAGATGATCCAGGTGCTCTTCCTCAGTCTGGGACCTTGCAATCATGTCGTCAACATACACTTCTATCTCATGATGGATCATGTCATGAAATAAAACAACCATGGCACGTCGGTAGGTTGCCCCAGCATTTTTCAGTCCAAAAGGCATGATCTTGTAGCAGAAGGTGCCCCACTGAGTAACAAATGTAGTCTTTTCCATGTCTTCAGGTGCCATCTTGATCTGATTATAGCCTGAAAAACCATCCATGAATGAGAACATTTTATGCTGAGCTGTATTGTCAACGAGGACATCAATGTGAGGTAGAGGGAAGTCATCTTTGGGACTGGCCCTGTTCAGATCCCTGTAGTCGACACACATTCTGACCTTTCCATCTTTCTTTGGTACCGGCACCACATTAGCAACCCACTGAGGGTAAGAGGTCACTGCAAGGAACCCAGCATCAAACTGTTTCATAACCTCGGCTTTGATCTTCTCAGACATCTCTGGACGCATACGGCGGACCTTTTGCTTGACCGGAGGGCAGTCTTCCTTAGTAGGCAAGTGATGGACCACAATATCGGTATCCAACCCGGGCATGTCTTCGTAGGACCAGGCAAAGATCTCCATATAATCATGTAGCATCTTAGTCAACCGTTGCTTCACGCTGAGCTCTAGGTTGGCACCAATCTTTACCTCTTTCCTGTCTGTCTCGGTACCCAAATTTATTATTTCCACTGGCTCTTCGTGTGGTTGAATTGCCCTCTCCTCCTGAAGTAACAGTCTTGCAAGCTCGCCAGGCACTTTGCAATCATCTTCACCTTCGTCTTCGGCTAAGTTGATCGGATTTTCGAAGTCATAATTGGCAGTAGCAGAGTCGTTACCAGTGAGATCCAGAGTGGATTGAAACCTGTATGAGTGAGTGTGTGTAAATACAGCTGTTTTGAAATATATATATAAAGGAAGGAAAGACAGAAAAGGAGTATGAGATTTGAAATGCGAGAAAACGTCCAAGATTTTTATTTATGATATATGAAATGACAATTTATATGCCCTCACAAGTGAAACCACGGTGCCTCGGGTAAGACACCGGGCCATAGAGTTTAAATTATTGTTTATTACAAATAATGAAACAAAGAAGTTTATTACTGCGTAACAAAAGTAACAGGAGTATGGTCCTTGGCAATCCAATTGGTCAATCCGCCATCAGTTGTCGGGTAGATCCAGCTATTGAACTCAGCTTCATCTACTTCATTATCTTCCCCAACAGCATTCACTCCTGGATTTGTAATGAGCACATGAGGTCTTCTGGTCTTCGCCTTTCGCATAGATTTCTGACCCTCTGTAGTAAAACCCAGTCCAAATTTGTCAGTTTTCTGTGTAAAGTCGGGAAGCCTGCCCCAGTTAGCACATTCACCTTTCTGAACCACAGCCCGGGCATCCTTTAGAGAAGCCATCTTCAAAGGAACCTCCTCTTCGACCGTTGTTTCTGCTGCTGCTGAAATTGGAAGTACCTCCTCGAAATGCTGAAAGGGGGTTTCAATAAACTCCCCGTCCATCTCAATGTACCTGAAGGAATTCAAATGGCTCACCATATACTCCTCCTCTCCCTGCACAGTGACAATCTTCCCTCTGACAGGGTACTTTAGCTTCTGGTGCAAGGTAGAGGTCACTGCCCCAGCTTTGTGGATCCAAGGTCGACCCAGTAGACAAGAATACGATGGACGGATATCCATCACATAGAAAGTAGAATCGAACACCTGAGAGCCCACACGAATAGGAATGTCAACCTCTCCATGAACCATCCTCTTGGAACCGTCGAAGGCTCTGACGATGATATTGCTAGGTTTTAGTTCCAGGCCTTCACAATCCAAACAGTCTAAGGCTTTCTTGGGTAGCACATTCAAGGAAGAACTAGTGTCCACCAATACGTGCGCAAGAGTAGTGCCCCTGCATTCAATAGAGACATGCAGGGCGTCATTGTGGTCCCTTCCCTTAGCCGTAAGGTCAGCATCCGAGAAACCCAAACCATTGTCTGCTGTCAGATTTGCTACGCAATCAGTAAACTGAACTGCAGATGTTTCCTGTGGCACATGGGCCGTCTTGAGAAATGAGATTAAGGCCTTAGCATGGACCTCGGAGCATAGCAATAAGGAGAGCATGGAGATCTTGGAGGGCGTATGCCCCAGCTGCTCCACAACATTAAAGTCACTTTTCTTGATTATTTTTAGGATCTCCTCCATCTCTTGTTGGGAGGCCTCAGCATTTATAGGTATTGGTGCCTCCATCCGGGCAGGCTCATCTTCAATCCCTTTGCCCCGAGCATTGGATGACTCGGCAGCAGGGGAAACAACTTGATCAGGGATAGGAACAGGTACACTTGTAGGTGTTATTGTAAGGGGTCTTCGAATAGCGGGTGGTGCAATGTCAGGCGAGAAGAGCCTGCCACTGCGGGTAACCTTGGCTGGACCAGTGATATCGCAGATACTGACGCCAGTGTTGAACTCTTGTTTGATTCCATTCACATACACATCTGCCCCATAGTGCCAGGGGACAGCTTTATCAGATACGTAGGGGAGAGGCCCCGGAACAGTAATAACAACAGGTGCGACAGTCATGATTTGGACGGGCTTCCTTGGGAGAGCCTTGATTGGATTATTGAAGATAGTGACCACAGAAACTTCTTCTACCGGAACCAACTGAACAGCAGACTTCTTAACCAGAATCTCCTTGCTATCCATTAGGCTTTGGATGCCTAACTTCAGCAAAGGACAACCAGAGAGAGAAACAGCACAGAGCAGGCAACCCTCACTGCAACCCGGAAATAAACCGGCCAACAGTAGGTTCCTCTTGACAGTCTTCAGAGGAGTAGCTATATCATCCACAGAAACGGCGTATACATCTTCATCAACAGCATTTACTCCATGCTGGGGCATAGGAGCAGTTACCACATTCGGCCTCTCAGGCGCTTCAAACTGTATCTCTTTCGCGTCAATAAGGTCTTGCACCTTATTCCTTAATGCCCAACAGTCGTCAGTGGAATGCCCCGGGCTATCAGAATGGTAAGCACAGCGGGCATTTGGATTGTATTTGGGGGAGGCAGTATTCATAACCTTTGGGGCCTCTCTGACAGTCACTAGGTTGGTGGACAGCAACTGCGGCAAGATTTTGATAGAGTCATACTCAAGCGGGTGAACTCTCTCCGGGGTCTTTCAGCCCTTGGAGGATTGGTTTGCTGAGGAGCGGCAGCAGGCTTAGCAATCATCACCGCGTTGACAGATTGGCGGCGCTCAGGTTTCTCTTGTCTCCTAGACCCGCACACATCACTAGCATCCTTTTTGAAGGATTTCTTCTCAGAACTTGTAGATGCACCCTTCGGAATCTTACCAGACTTCAACCCAGCCTCAATTCTCTCTCCAGTCAGAATAAGATCAGTAAACCCTGCAGACGAGTTACCAATAAGATGGTTGAAAAACGGCCCAGATAGGGTCCCCAAGAACATGTCTACCAATTCCCGGTCAGTCAACGGAGGCTGCACTCTGCCAGCCAGATCCCTCCACTTATGTGCGTACTCTTTAAAACCTTCGCTTGACCCTAACGACATACCCTGGAGTTGGGTATGTGTAGGGGCAAGGTCGGCATTATATTGATACTGCTTATAGAAAGCAGTAGCCAACTCCTCCCAGTTACGAACTTTGGTCCCATCCAGCTGATAGAACCATTCGAGATGAGTCCCTGAAAGACTCTCCTGGAAGAAGTGGATCCACAAGTTCTTGTCCACTGAGTACGGCTGAATCTTTCGCACGTAAGACCTGAGGTGTAGCTTGGGACAAGACGCCCCGTCATATTTGGTAAAGGATGGTGCTTTGAACTTACGAGGAATGATCACACCCGTAGACAAACCCAAATCTCCAAAATCCAGCCCAGGCAATTGTTGGATCTCCATAGCATTCAACCTGTCCTCCAACTGCTTGTATCTGTCTTCTGCGGGAGGATATTGCTCTTCATCAAAATCAGTCTCGTTGTCGGAGACTACCGGACTTGGACCTTTTCCCTCTTGAGGGGTACCCTTACCTATAGAAGAACCAGCCTCTTCATTCTGCAGAGTATTGCCAAACCTTCGGCCCGAGTTGAACAGAACAGTCCTTCTCTTCTTCTTCTTCTTCTTAACCAGCAGAGCCTTCAGCTCCTCTTGACCTTGGGCCAAACCCATGATCAGCTCTTGGAATTGGGCGTTCTGAGCCTGAAGGGCCTTGATAGACTGCTCGGTAGATGATTCAGGGTTCATGATGCTGAAATAAACAGCGAAGAACAGTAAGCAACCTGAAAAGAAGAGTACCTGCTATGCACATGATGCATGATATGTGTTTATGCAATGCATTCAAGGGTTCGAAAGTTCAAATTTGTTGTAGACAAAAAAGAACACACGTTATCATTAAGGAAATAACTGTTCAGTACATCAAAGCCTCATGGGCACAAATTACAAAGCAAATCAATCCCAAAAGACACTACGCATCCTCTTTGGAGCTATGTAGGTGTTAAGATTCCTCTCCTCATGCAATAGGCGGGTGAGCTCCAGGACCTTCTTTTCACTAGCATGCAGACTGGTCTCAAGAGAATTTCGTTCTTCCTTAAGCTGGATCCAACTCTTCTGCATCTCTTCCCAGGATGTGGGCATATCAGGGTGCTGAATGGTGTAGGACACTTCTCCTTCCAAGACTGGTTCTTTGATTACTGGGAGCATATGAGGATAAGGCATCACCAATTTCTGAGAGCAGGCTCGTACCCACTTGAGATAAGGTTCCAACGGGATGGAGTTCCTGTGCCCCAGTGTCTTGCTGTCTATCCTACTTGGCATCCTCCAGGCTCTGATAAATCTCTGGCGAAGTCCTTGTGCATCGTTGTCGAAGTCAAAAACTATGTCAGGAATTAACATGTCATGAGGACCATCCCTCCGAGCATAACCAAACTATCTCCAAGCCAGGCATGGGTTGTAAGTAATACCTCCTCTGATTCCAAGTAAAGGAACATTAGGGTACTCCCCGCAACGATCAATGATAGTGACATCCTCTCTGGACCGAGGACACCAATGTATATCTGCATGTATGAGAGTCATCAACCGTTGTGACCATCTCAAACCCCGCTCGTTCTTCAAAACTGATTGTGGAAGGTGCGAAATAAACCACCTTCCCAGGAGAGGAGTGCAGCACATAAGGACACCTCTTTTTCTCATGGTTCGAGTGTAACATGAGTGAAGGATGTCCCCCAGCAACGTAGGTATAGGATTCCTGGACATGAAGATCTGGACAGCACTGATATCTATAAGCTGATCTGGGTTAGGGAACAACACTAAACCATAGACAAGGAGGGCCACAACTTCTTCAAAAGCTTGTAAGTCAAGGGAGTTCCAACATTCATGGGCCTTCTCAAACAGAAACCTGGCTAAGAACCCTTTGATACCACTTCTAACTTCCCAATGTCCCTTGAGGTCAGATGATTGTAGGTGTAAGGCTTTAGCAATCTCTTCAAGCTTGGGTTCCTTTTCCGTACCGTTGTAGGGTAGTTGATCAAGGATATGGATCTTCAGGAGCCGGGAGAACTCCTCCAATGTAGGTACCAGCTGATAATCCAAGAAGGTGAAACAGTGATGCAGAGGGTCAAAGAATTGGAATAGGACCTTTATCATGTCCTCCTCAATGTTGGTATTGACCAAGCTGATGAGTCTTCCATGTCTCTCACTGAATGAAGAGCTCTCGGGAATCCTGGATATAAATTCCTTAAGCTGAGGAGGGATCCTTACAAGACTGATTTGAATTGTCTTTCTGCGAACAGTTTCCATATCCTACAAAACAAGAACAAAGATGAAGATTCGAACCCCTGAAATGGTTAGTCAATGCATATGATGCTGGATGATGTCATGATGCTATGATTAAACACACCACAGATATTTACAAAGACAAACATGTAAGGCACACAAGGCACACAAGACAAGCCCTTAGGGTTTAGGCCAGCATGGGGTCTGGATAGTACCCTCTTGAAGTTGGTGGGTTCAACCTGTCCTATTAGAAGTAACCGGGTTCTAAGGGTCCCAATATCACGGGATTGCTTTCATTGTTCATCGTTTCGATTTAGCCACTGAACTGGCGACCGAAATATTCCAGGAAAGCAACCCTCAATTGAGTGTAGTATCGAGTATCAACCAACCTCGGACTGCACCAAAGTCAGTTATCTCACTACCCTAAAGAGGCCAATATAGTTCAATTAAGGTTCCTAAGGTCTGTTGATGCTTCACGACACCACCCGGAGGCCCCGTACTCTCCTTGACTGAACTCAAGGGTTACCGGTACACACCAAAGTGCCACATCAACGTAGCAGACTGTTTCAACCATGTCGGTATACCCCGCACAGTTCCCTCACAGCCTTGTTGCTACTTTCTAAAAGGGTATCCCCCAGATCCGGGTTAGGATCTATAGAACTCCCAAGTAACCCACAATAATAAAGCAAGCAAAGAAAGCAATTCAAAACACAGTTATGAACTATCCCTAAGGTACACCTCACTTTAAAAGTTTATTCCCCAGCAGAGTCGCCAGTTCTGTGATCGGTGGATCTGGAACTGACTGTTTAACGCTAGTTTCACGAAATGTCGCGGAAGCAAGAGTCGCCACCGTCTTTTATTTTCTCCAAATGGAAAGGACAAAAGCACAGAAAAATTCCTTAAAGAGATTGCTCTCGGTTCGGGAGGTAGATTATAGAAAGGGAAGGTGTTAGCACCCTTTCTATCCATGGTTATCCATGGGCTCTTAGATACTTGCTCACTTGTGTTTTCAAAAATGATTTGTTTGCTTTTCAACTGTGGGTTTTAAAAAAGTTTCTTTGAAAATTCCAGTTCGACTCTTGTATCGGTCCTCAAGAGTGTTTGAAAAAATGCTTTCGAAAGCTTTTTGAAAAGGTGTCGGTGTGAAAAGTATTTTTTGAATTTGTTTTGAAATTTAGAGCAAGTATCTACGAGAACCTACCTACCCTAAGGAATTTGTCTGTGTAAATGTCCTTTAAAGTAGTGCCATCCCACCATTGAGAGGTAGGTAGCACCACCGTTGGAGGTGTTCGGGTCAATTCGAGGTTCGGGACGTGGTGATCACCAGAGCAATGGGAAGATACCTTAGAAGCTACCCTCATGCCAGGTTCCCGGATCATGAGGACTTACTAAAACATCCTCTACTCGACGATCACCTTTCGAGGCAAGGCAACAGTGAGGCGTACCCTAGGGGTGGTGTGTGATTTTGTGTGTCAGATTCGTTTATTTTTGTCTTGTCAGGTTGTAGTGATCTATGCGTTTGTTTTTATTTTTTGTCATTCATTCTTGCATGCATTTAATTAACAGTTAAAAAATTGCGAGAAATGTAAAATTCTAAACTATTACAAAGGCGCGGGTCCACATCGCCAAAATTAATCCAGGACCCGATTTGACAGAAAATAAAGAAATAAAGTAAAGTAAAGTGCGAGAAATTAAGTTTACACGGCTTTGGGAGAATTACATTAATATTATAAGAAATAAAATAAAATGCGCGAATTGGAATTAAAATTGGAAGCGAGGGCGTTGGACCCTTTTTAATGAAATTAAATTAAATTTTTAAATTAATTAAATCAAAATGAAAAGAGATTGTTTTTTTTGAGATTTTTTGTATTTATGAATCTTTAATAAGAGAATTAAATGAAATCGAGAAATTAACCCTAATTCTAATTTTTATTTATTAAGAACAACACATTAAAATTAAACCTAAAATTAATCTAATTATTTACATGCAATTTGATTTATAAAAATAAATAATATTTAATTATTAATAATGGTGAAAAAAGAATAAAAGTAGTTAAAATAATTAAACCTAATTTCTACAAATTTTTAAGTTAATTAAGAAAATGCTTGAATTAAACCTAATTTAATAGCTAAAATTAATGAATAATATTTATTTACAAAATATTAAAATAAAATATATTTTTTATTTTTATGACCTTTCTGATTTTTTTTGTGTTTTTTATATTATTATGAAAATAATTAATTAAAGAAATTGATTAAAAAAAAGAAATAGTTGAATCAAAATAATAAAAAAATGGAAAATGTATAAAAGGAATTGCAAACCTAGGGGGGTCTGTCCTCAAATTGGGAGGTTTTATTCAGTAATCAGGCCCATTGATCTTTGGCCTTGTTGACTTTTCCACGTTCCCATATGCATGGTTGACTAAGGCACATGATGTTCTTCAAGTTATGCCCCTTGGATTGATCTCAGCCAGCACGTGGAAGGCCTGGATGTGGAGAATATGGTGGAACCCAGGGTTGAATCTGCAGGGGATTAGATTGATAGAAAAAATATTGAAAGAGAATGGGGACCTGGGGTTCGAACCCAGGTCCTAAGGATTACTATACACACGCCTTGCCAACTGCTCCACTTGGTTTCTTTGTATATTACCTAACCAACAAACATTATAAAATAAAGCAAACGTTAGTGCCCTTTTACGCGCAAAATTTTGAATGAACTAACCAGTCTTGGCCACCTAGCCTTCTTCTTCATCCCTGCGTTTTCCTGAAATAAAAAACAACTGAATAGCGGGGGTTTTAAACCCCCACTAAGTGACAAGTTAAAAAATAGTGATTAGCACCCTGCTAATCATAAATTAATCGCGAGGTGTGTTTTTAAATCGTCCAAGCATGCTGAGTTGAATGGCCTAGGTCTCATGTGCTAATTTTTCCTTAACTAAGAAACCCTAATTCAAGGTTCTGAAAACCCTAGCACGTATCCATGGTGAAATCGCGCACAATGCCTAAAAACTCAATTAGATCATGTGGTTAGCTTCGTAATGAGTCAAATAACATAAATCAAATATTAAAAACTACATAAAACGTATGAATCATGATGCAAGAATGCAAAAAAAATTCTGTACAGGGCGCGATCGTTCTCACGTTTCTTGGTGTTAAAGCTTATGGTTTTGATTCCAATTCCTTCCTTGAAGCCTCAGCAAGACAATGGACCAATTATTTTAGCTTCAATCGCCCTAGAACCTAGTTTTCAGTATTTGACTTTTTTGAGAAAATTGCAAGTTTGACTATGGCTTTCCTGCGCAGCTTTGTGGTTCTTGGAATAGGGTTAGCTTTGCACTTATGTATGGAATGATTAGGGTAAGAATTCAGAGCCAAAGGATCCTTGCATTGATGTGGAAAATATTTGATTTTCAAGCCATAATTTTCCAATCTTTTTCAAGCATATTTGGTACAAATCATGTCCAATTCCATTGATTCTTTCTATATTTGGTTATGCACGAAATCTTAAGCCTATTCCATGCACAAAAAGATTTGATTGCTTAGGTTTAGTATTTTTCACATTTTTATTTTAATTAAATGAATTATTAATAATTAAAAATCCAAATAAATAAATAAAAAATGATAAAAACTTCCCTTTGGGCCAAATGGTCGTGCACATGCCTTGGATGATGAATTGTGGAAGAAAAAGAGGCCCATTAGCATTTTTAAGACTTTTGAAGCAATGTTGACTTTTCAAAATATCCAAAAATTTCCCAACTTCCACAAGGCATAACTTGCTCAATGTTTAAGCTTTGTTCATGTTCTTGGACATTTTGTAAAGTTCTTTGAATCCTCTAACCAATGTCTTTGGTCCCATGTCATTTTGATTTACCAATCTCAAGTTATGGCCTTTGACTTAAAGTCCCTTTTTGTTGACTTTTGAAAATGACCTATAATGTTGAAATTGATAACTTTTTGTGAGAGCATTTCTTGGACTTGAAGTGTGAAGAGGAGTTGTAGGAAATGTCTTTCTCTTCAAGATGAGCTTTGGATGGAAATTTTCTGATGAACCATGTGGAAGTTATGCCCTGGTCAAGTTACAGTTGACTTTTTCAACTATCCAAATAAGGAAACTTTTGCATCTTGAGACTTTTTGAGCCAAGCTTTGAGAATCATGATCAAGAATTGATCAAATGATGTTTATGGCTTCAAAATGAGATGTTGACCAAAAATTTGGACTTTTGACTGTCAAATGACCATTTTGCCCCTACAGTTGACTATAGTGCAATTAGGGTTTTGACTGTGCAATTTTGTGCTGTAAGTCTTGAAACTTGGTATGAGGATGCTTGACCATGTTTGTAGGCATGTGGGACTTGATTGGACCCTTGGAAACTTCATTTTCTTTGTCAGAACCAAAACTCTAATCTTTGACTGTTAGGAGGCCCTTGAACTGTGCAACCCTTGGGAAGATTTTGAAGCTTGCTCTTTGCAATTCTTGAAGAATATGGGAGGGCAAATTTTGGGGTACAACAGACATGTTTATGGGAACATTGACTGGTCCATTTTTGAATTTGCTGATTGGGAGTTCATCATCCGGATTTACTTAATTTATCTTAACTGGCGAGAGGGTGGAAAGTGGAATTAAAAGGGGGAAGATACCCATGGCCTCCACCTCTAATGATGTGAAAAAACCATTTATTGGTAAAAAACAGACTAATATCGTGTATGGGTCAAAAATTCATGCTAAGAATGACCACCATTATTCAGTGGGGGGAGTATTGATTTCCAATCCAACTCCGACTCAACGACTGCGTCAACAAAACAATCAACAAAGGCCAGACATCCTGAGGAGGCAGATTACCAGAATCAACATGCCATTGTCTCAAGCTCTACAACATCTGTCGAAGGTAAATTTGGTAACATTGCGAGACCCCCCCTCCAAATCCCAATATTTCATCTCCAAAGTATAATCTGAATGCAAAATGTGCCTACCACTCCAATAGTCCTGGACATGACACTGATCATTGTTGGGCGTTAAAAAGAAAGATCCAAGACTTGATCAACAACAAAACCATTAAATTCGACCCTCCACTGACTCCCAATATGATCACCACACCCATGCCCATTCATGGTAAGAGTTCCAATTCCATTGAAGATGCTTCTTTTTTTCCTCCATCAATGATTTAACCACTCCTTTGAAGTCTGTTAAAAAGAATTTGTTAAAAGTCGGAGTATTTCCAGGCTACCTTGAAGACTGTTACTATTGTGTTGCACAAATTAATGGTTTTATATGGCTGAAAAAAGGTGTCCAATGCCTAATTAATAGCCAAGAAATCCTATTTGAGAAAACTCCATCTGTGAAAATTTTGACCAAAAGTGTATCTCAAGAGTTTGAAGACGTGTCTATAATTACCATTTCAAATACTCCTGTTAGGATCGCCTCTAAAGGCCCTACAAGGATCCCCGCTTAACCAAGAATAACTCCCTTGATTATCACTACACCAGGGCCAGACCCCTACTCTTCTAATAAGGATGTGTCATGGAACTATAGGGCAGAAGTGTATTATCATGGTGTCAAACAAGAGCCATGGATTGCCGAAAATGAGAATGTTGAGATTACAAATATTGCTGGATTAAGTAAAGTCACTAGGACGAGAAGGATCTTCTCTCCGGAGATCTCTCCTCTGACAATCACTACTACAATACTGTTGGCTCCTAAATTCGACACCCTTGTTTTATTAATGTCAGCCATTAAAAGCTGAAGGATGTTTTCGACTGGCTAAGTCTGTCGAAATGCCCGTCGAAAGATGGCAAAGTGCTTAGAAGATTTCTTCCAAGGGAGAAGTTGGTTTCCTTCGACGTCGAAGGAGTTTCTCGTCGAAGATGTTTCTCGACGAAGGTGTTCGATGGTTCAGAGTGGAGAAGTTTGAAATTTAAGCGTTTGGAGGGAAAACGGTTGCCAGCAGTTACCAAGTGCAAACGTGCAAAGATCTGGAGCGTCGAACGTTGGGAACGTGCCAAGTGGAATCATCTCGAAGCAGTGTAACTGCCCGACGGTTACTTGGGATGTTTTAGTATAAATAGTAGTAGACATGTAGTTTCTCGCGTGTGTTCACAATTCTATACAAAGTCACTCATATAGATTCGAGTACCCAGCGTGTGAGAAAGAATTGTTGAGAAATGTATGTGTGAAACACCAATTTTATTAATCAAAGTCATTTAATTTTCCAGAAATTTACTTGCTTTCCTCTTTACATTCCTGTCGAAGCTTTTTACTTTAAGCCTTGTTTATTTTTACCAAGTCCTTTCTTCATGCAATTTCATTTAAAGCCTCTTTATTTTATTTAAAGCCTTATCCAATTTAATCAAAACTTCAAAATCAACCTATGTCCTAGGATCAATCTGATCGATCCTGCGAGTAACCAAATAAGTAACCATTTGGAGGATCAGCGGTTGTTTACCAAATACCAAGGTAAACAAATTAGCACACCTGGTGGGACTGTGTGTTGATTGTTGAAAATAATCTTATCTTTTCGAGTTGTATGTTATTGAGAAGTGGTCGAATATACACTAACAATAACAATACTGCCAGAGGAAGGGAAGAGATGGCGAATCCGCCAAACAATAATGAAATCCCACAAATGAACGTGGGAGCAACGGTTAGTACGACCGTAAGTGAAGCGACAACTGTTGGTTCGACACCAGCAGTATCGGTCACAACCACGGGGCCAATACCTTCGTTAACAGGCCCCAGGATGCCTTTGGGAACTCCCCCACCAAGGGGAAATTTAGGCACAAGGCCTTTAGTTCCCCCAGGATTTATTCCACTCTATGGTATGCCAACTTCTGAAGTGGCTAGCCTGACGAATGCTGCGTCCACTTTTTCAGACCCTTTAGTGAGTGCCTCTTCGCCACTCCAAGGTTCTGGAGTAGGCATGGCGAATAGAAATAGGACCCAACTCTTAGGAGGAACGTCCCAAGTAGCCCATGGCCTTACAAATGCCTCGACAGCAGTCTTGAGGCAACAGATGGACGAAAGCAACCATGATATGGTGCAAATGTTGGCCCAGACTTTGAGTACGGTGCTAAACCCTCTAATACAAAACACTACTCAATCGAATCAGCAAGTGACAGCGCAAATGACGCGTTTGGCTGATTTCTTTGGAGTACCCCAACCTATTCGACAGCCCCAAAGGGCGCAAATAAGGGGAAACCAGGGGATATTTTTAGAGGAAGAAACCACCATCAACCAGGCTCAACAGCCTGTCGAAGAAAACCTTAGGGCACGATTGGAGCAACCCGTCGGAGAACCTAGGGTAATAACCCCAGAGGTAAGGTTAGTTAACAGAAACCAAAATGCTGACGAAGTAGTCCAGCATATCCAATACCAGAATACGGGTTTGGAAAATAATCTGGCAACCATGATCGAAAGGATCATGACTCAAAATGGGATGAACATGGGCTTTCGAAGGCCCAACTTTACATCCCCATTGTCAGAATACGTGTTACAAACGGACTTACCTCCTAGATGCAAAGTCCCCAAATTTACTAAGTTCTCAGGGGACACGACAGAATCTACTGTCGAGCATGTGGCGAGATATTTGATCGAAGCAGGTGACATTTCGAATAACGAAAACCTAAGGATCAAGTACTTCCCAAGTTCTTTAACAAAGAACGCTTTTACTTGGTTTACAACTCTCCCCCCCAATTCGATCCATCATTGGACCCAGTTGGAAAGATTGTTCCATGAACAATTCTACATGGGGCAAACCAAGATAAGCCTGAAAGAATTGGCCAGTGTAAAGAGACGTTTCACTGAACCTATAGACGAATATCTAAATAGGTTTAGGCTGCTCAAGGCGAGATGTTTTACACAAGTGCCAGAACATGAGTTAGTCGAAATAGCCGCAGGCGGTTTAGATTATTCCATTAGGAAGAAGCTAGACACCCAATACCTGAGAGACATGGCCCAACTGGCCGATAGAGTTCGACAGGTAGAACGCTTCAAAGCTGAAAAAGCAAAGGCAACGAAAACTCACAAGAGAGAGAGGATAGCGTACGTTGAGATGGATGACGAAGATCCGGAATCCTTCGACGATACTTTAGCTGTCGAAGAAGGAGAAGTCGATTTAGCAGAACTGAAACAAGGGCCACCATACTCTTGTAAACTGTTAGTCCCCTCAAATGGGAAAAATCCCATTGGTCCAAAAAGGACCAACGATAGGTTCCCAAAAAAGACTTATAGTTTCGACATCACAAAATGTGATGAAATATTCGACTTGCTGGTTAAAGATGGCCAAATGATAGTACCCCCAGGGGTAAAAGTGCCTCCTCTTGATCAAAGAAAGAAGAGAGGTTTTTGCAAATATCATAATTTTTTGGGCCATAAAACTTCTCAATGTTTTCTTTTCAGGAATCTTGTGCAAGACGCTATCGAAGAAGGGAGATTGAAGTTTGCGGACAAATCCCCCATGGCTGTCGACTCAAATCCATTGCAGGCTGAAGCCCACTATGCTGAGCCCTCTGAGGTGAACGTGATAGAGGCAACCAGGAGCCAGTCGAAGAAGCCAGGAATTACCATGGTCTAAGTCTCGAAAGACCACATCAACATGCCAATCTTTGGCAGTTTTTCTGGAAATTTATCCAGGAAGATAATTGAAGCAGTTCAGAAAGCGGTCGAAAGCCCGAAGTCGGAGACCGCTGAAGCACAAAAAACTGGACCAAAACCCAGTTCCCACTTGGCCACAGTTCAAGGCCAGACGGAGAATCTGGAGATACAAATGAAGCAGTTAACTCTTGCTAACAAAGATACAATGAATATCAACATGGTCGAACTTTCTGACCCAAAAGCATCAGAAGAGGCCATGAGGCAAGAACAAGCTAATAAGACTGCTTTCCCTCGGGAAAATGAAAACTTGGCAGATTTTCTATAAAGATGCCAGAAAAAGAAATCAGAGGTGATGCTGTGTCCAAGATGTAGTTCGATCTTTGACAAAAAGGCTGCTGAGCACATTCAAGGCGTAAGAGCAGCGAATAAGAGAAGGGAAAATGTTGATCTTCGACATGATCCCAGAAGAGCCTCCCAAAGAGGTTCAAACCAAGAAAAGAGGCCATTGACTTTTAGGCCTCCCACAAATGTGCCAGTAGACACTTGGTACAAAACCTCTGGTCGAAAAAGGCCAAGTGAGGAGAAATGGCACTCTTTCGATGTGCCAAGAGGTTCCTCGTTGACTCAAAAGAAAGAGCCACAGGTTGCTGCACCTAAGGTTGCACAAGTGTCCAGCAACTACAAAGGTAAAAATCCCATGTCTCGATCTCAATGGAGGAGATACCAAAGGAGACGAAAAGCTGAAAGGGAGGCTGCCAACGAACCAAAGGCAGAAACCAGTTCGAATGTTCCTCAAAGGAAGCAAAGGAAGCCTCTAGAAAGAGAGCCAGTAACCAACAGGCTAGTTTGGCCTAACCAGAGTGAAGTCGAAGATGAAGACGGTTCTGAGTCTGACGATACTTTGGACATAATGGTGAACATAGTTTCAGTGCTGCCCAGAGAATTCAATCGACAGGTAGAGGTCGAAGCAAGTGACTGGGAAGTGGAACAAGAAATGGCCAAACACAGGCCAGTGTGCTACTTCGTCATGGACAATGGCACCACTGAGGAACAAAATGGGTTCTTCGAGCCACCTACAGAGGCGATGAAAAATCACCTCAAGCCTTTATTCATAAGGGCTAAACTCGAAGAAACTACTGTGAATAAAATATTGGTGGATTGTGGGGCAACCATCAACATTATTCCTCACTCTATGCTAAGGAAAATTGGCAAAAGGGATGAGGACATTAAGCCTCACAACATGGTCCTGTCGAACTACGAGGGCGGCATAGGGACCACTATGGGAGTGATCCAGCTAGATATCAAAGTAGGATCTATCCTTCGACCAACGATGTTCATGGTCATATCGGCCAAACCTAACTACAATCTTTTGTTGGGCCGTGAATGGATTCATGGTGTTGGAGCTGTGCCATCATCAATGCACCAGAGGCTGCTCCTATGGCGTCCAGATGGGATGGTCGAAAACATAGAGGCAGATCAAAGCTATTACCTTGGCGAAGTGAATCACCTGGGTTTGGCAGATTTCGACAAGAACTTGGCTCACATAGGGCCATGTCCAACACCTGACTTCGACATGGCGCCAGCGCCAAACACTTTTTGTTCCCTATACCTGCACCCTGAGCATGGTTTCCAATGGGACAGAGAAGACTTGTCCCACATAGACTTCAGTGGGTTAACTGATATCCAACCAACTGGTTGGGGAAGTGAATTCAGTGATAATGACTGAGTCACAATCTTTGAAGCGAATTTCGGCTTATGTAGCCGAAACCAAGATGATAACGGCTCTCAAAGCCGAAGTAAAGTACATGGCCACACAGGCTAATGATCAACAATTATCTGCTGCAGGTCCAGGAAAGGATTTCGATCCAAAACCTCCTGATATCATGCCAAAAGAAATGCAGGAACAGAGGCTCGACGCCATCTATGACGAGGAGCCTTTGGGCTTCGAAAAGGACCCCTTGGCGAACAACATTAAAATGTTAGCGCAAGATCCTTTAGAAGAAATCAACTTAGGCGAAGGATCAGAGAAAAGGCCAACTTACATCAGCGCCAAAATCGATCCAGAACTTAGGTTGGAAGTAATCCAATTGCTGAAAGAGTTTAAAGACTGTTTTGCATGGGATTATGACGAAATGCCTGGTCTCGACAGAGGATTGGTAGAACTTCAGTTGCCAATCAAGCCTGGGAAGAAGCCAATCAAGCAAAATCCAAGGCGCTTCGCTCCAAAAATACTGTCGAAGATCAAGACGGAAGTCGAAAGACTGCTGAAATGCAAATTCATACGTGTTACAAGGTATGTCGAATGGATTGCAAACATTGTGCCAGTCATTAAGAAAAATGGTACGTTAAGGGTGTGCATAGATTTCAGAGATTTGAATGCTGCTACACCCAAAGATGAATATCCTATGCCTGTGGCGGAAATGCTAGTCGATTCTGCCGCTGGCTATGAATACCTGAGTATGCTCGATGGTTATTCAGGATATAATCAAATATTCATTGCTGAAGAGGATGTGTCGAAAACAGCTTTTCGATGCCCTGGGGCCTTAGGCACTTACGAATGGGTAGTGATGCCTTTTGGCCTAAAGAACGCTGGGGCAACGTACCAGCGAGCAATGAATACTATCTTCCATGATTTTATTAACACTTTTATGCAAGTATATATTGATGACATTGTTATAAAATCTGTTTCCAGGAAGAATCATATTGACCACCTTCGACAATCATTCGAAAGAATGAGAGAACATGGTCTGAAGATGAACCCTTTGAAGTGTGCGTTCTGTGTGAAAGCTGGAGATTTCTTGGGCTTCGTTGTCCACAAGAAAGGAATCGAAATCAACCAGAACAAGACGAAGGCAATTTTGGAAGCGAAGGCGCCGTCGAATAAGAAGGAACTGCAATCCCTCTTAGGCAAGATAAATTTCTTAAGGAGGTTTATATCTAATCTAAGTGGGAAAGCTCAGGCCTTTTCACCCTTACTTCGACTGAATAAAGAGGGGTTCGAATGGGGGCAAGAGCAACAAGAAGCCTTCGACAAAATCAAAGGGTACCTCACTAAGCCACCTATTCTGGTGCCTCCTTGTAGCAATAGGAGTATGAGATTGTACATAGCTGCATCCGACAAAACTCTGGGAAGCATGTTAGCCCAAGAGGATGAGAATGGAGTCGAAAGACCCATTTACTATCTCAGTAGAGTTTTGAACGATGCAGAAACTAGATATAGTGAAGTTGAAAAATTGTGTCTATGTCTGTATTTCTCTTGTACAAAACTCAAGCAATATATAAAACCAGTTGATGTGTATGTTTCGTCTCATTTTGATGTTTTCAAGTATATGTTGTCGAAACCTATCTTGCACAGTCGAATTGGCAAGTGGGCATTAGCATTAACTGAATACTCCTTGACCTTTATGCCTCTTAAGGCAGTAAAAGGACAAGTGGTGGCAGACTTCATAGTCGACCACTCAATTCAAGTTGAGGATATTAATTATGTGGAGATAGAGCCTTGGAAATTCTACTTCGATGGTTCCAGCCATAAAGATGGAACAGGGGTAGGAGTCTTGATTATTTCTCCAGATAAAATTCCAACAACATTCAAGTACAAAATATCAGGTTCTTGTTCGAACAATGAGGCTGAGTATGAAGCTCTAATTACTGGCCTTGAAATATTGTTGGAATTGGGGGCAACTCGAGTCGAAATAATGGGAGACTCAGAGTTAGTCATTAAGCAAGTCACAAAGGAATATAAATGCATAAGAGAGAATCTCATTATGTACTTTGTGATAGCAAATCGTTTATTGAAAAAATTTGAAACGGTTAATATTCGACACATACCCAGAGTCGAAAATCAAATAGCCAACGACTTGGCACAGATTGCATCTGGGTATAAGATTTCAAAAACGAGACTGCAAAGAGCAATCGAAGTTCGAGAAAAGATAAAAGCAACTTGTCTATCACCAACAGACTTGGAATCGACGAGACTAGGATATGCTGATCAAAGTAACTTCGAAATTTCGTTCATAGATAATTTGTCAGAGCAAGATTGGAGGAAACCCATAGTGGATTATCTTCAAAATCCAGGAGCTTCGACAGAACGAAAAACAAAGTACAGGGCGTTGAGTTATGTACTCATGGGTAATGAGTTATTCAAGAAAACGCCTGAAGGGGTATTGCTAAAGTGCTTAAGTGAAACTGAGGCATACATAGCCCTTTCGACTATGCACGCTGGAGCATGTGGGGCTCACCAAGCAGGCCATAAGATGAAATGGTTGATGTTTCGACAAGGACTATATTGGCCCACTATGCTGAAAGATTGTGTTGAGTTCGCCAAAGGTTGTCAAGAGTGTCAAGTCCATACAGGCATCCAACATGTACCAGCAAGCGAACTTCACTCGATAGTGAAACCTTGGCCCTTTAGAGGATGGGCGTTGGACCTCATTGGAGAGATTCGACCAGCATCATCAAAGAGCCAGAAATACATACTGGTAGGCATTGATTACTTTACTAAGTGGATCGAAGCTATCCCTTTAGTCAATGTAGACCAGGAAAATGTCATTGAATTTATTCAAAAGAACATTATCTTTAGGTATGGAATCCCTGAGACAATAACAACTGATCAAGGATCAGTTTTCACTGGTCGAAAGATGCAGGAATTTGCTCAGGAAACAGGTTTCAAACTCCTAACATCCACGCCTTATTATGCACAGGCGAATGGTCAAGTCGAAGCAGCTAACAAAGTGGTGATTGGCTTGATAAAGAAACATGTTGGGAAGAAACCAAAGAATTGGCATAAGACGTTAGACCAGATTCTGTGGGCTTGTCGAACGTCCCCAAAAGAAGCCACTGGTACAACACCGTACAGGCTAACTTTTGGCCATGATGCAGTGTTGCCAGCAGAAATTTGTCTTCAATCTGCAAGGGTTCAGAGGCATTATGATATTCCCTCTGAAATGTATTGGAACATGATGCTAGACGAACTGGTGGATTTAGACGAAGAGAGACTGCGCGCTCTTGACCTACTCAGGCTTCAGAAGAAAAGAGTGGAAGACTCTTATAATAAAAAGGTAAAACCTAAGGTATTTTTACCTGAAGAACTAGTTTGGAAGGTAATTCTTCCCATGGATCGAATGGATCGAAGCATGGGGAAATGGTCACCCAAATGGGAAGGACCATTCAGAGTTATCCAAACTTTTTCTGGTGGAGCCTATGAAGTCGAAGAGTTAGGTGAAGATAAAAGGCTCTTGAGAGTAAATGGTAAATATTTGAAAAAATACAAACCTATACTTCAAGAGATAAAAATAAAATAATAAAAGAACAAGACTAAATTAACCATAAAAATGCCAAAATGGAAATTTTATAAATTTCAGCCAAGATGGCAATGTTGTCGAATATAGATTACAAAATATGGGTACAAAAGCTGAATCAATCAAAAGGGAATAGAGTCCTTGAGCCGAAGGTACTTGGCTTGCTGCAGCTCCAACCTTTTCTTGCACCAGGCGTTCTTCTGCACAATCTTGGCAATCTGAGCGTCGAAGCCTTGGGCCTTCTCAGCAAATTCCAGGCCTTGTTTGATTTCAGTTTGGCTCTCGGTGTCTGAGACGGTCGAAAGAAGTTCCTCCTTGCGTATAGTGTTGGCATTTATCTTCGCCTCTATTTCTTTGATTTGTGCCCTGAAGGAAGCATTCTCTCGATCGATGGCATCGACTTCTTCCTGCGTAGACGCTTTTTGCTTCGACAACTCCGCAATTCGAGAAGTCATATCCGAAACAGCAGTCCACGCAGAGGAGCTTTTGCCATATAATACCTCGAGCTGACTATTAAATCCCCTTTGGCGCCTGTAATCTGCTGAGACTTGATCAATCATAGAGTGTAACTCCATGATCAAGCCTGAAACTTCTGGAGCTACAGCTAACAAGTCGACAGCATTCAAAACATCCCTCAAGTATGATGGAGCAGTGGGGTCCCCCTCTAAAGCCTTCATCAAGTCCTTCTTGAAAAACTGGGCCTTAACCTTCGCCAAAGCTTCATCAAGAGGAGAGGTTTCAGTGGACTTCCCCGACAAGGTAGGAACCTCCTGACTAGCGTCAGACGAACTCTTGCTCTCGATGATGGCGTTGAGATAGCTAACAGGGTCAGTTTGTTTCAAGAGTTCTAAGTCCTCTTTCGACCTGTGCTTCGTTGAGGTAGCAACCCTTGCAACAGCATTGTCTTGGGTTTGGGGCTGTTGAGTGTTAGGTGCCTCGACTTGTTGCCCTTCGACTCGGACTGGGGCAGTACCAGCGTCTTCTTGGTGGTCTTCGCTAGCGTCACCTTGGTGCCCTTCGCCAGTGCCACCTTGGTTCTCTTCGTCAGCAGCACCTTGATTTTCTTCGCCAGCACTGCCTTGGTCCCCTTCTTCACGATTCTCTTCCGACAGATCCACCACCTGAACCCCTTCTGGCTGTTGTTCTTCCGTTTGAGGTTCTTCCGCTGGTTTTTCTACCGTCTCAGCATTGGCCTCATTTATTTCAGTATGGGCTTCGTCAGTTTCCAAGCCTTTTTCTTGTGGCCTGCTGAGTTCAGCAGATTCCAGCGTTTCAGAGGTCCTTGGTGGTGAGCTCTCAGTGGTGTCCTGAGAAAGGAAAGAAAAAGAATCTTCAGAGGTCGAAAAAGACATAATCGAATGTAGGTATCTACACCTAAGTTATAAAAAGGTTTAAAAGATTACCTGTAAGTTAGCTTCAGCCCCAGGGCTGGAATTGTCGCTTTCGACAGGCTTGTTGAGAAGAACGTTTAGTTCCTCCTCCGTTGGCTCCTCAATGATCACTGGAGGTGGCCTGGGCTTTCTCCCAGCAACCTTTATTCTAAATGTTCGACCTTCAGGAGCAGGAGCAGGAACAGGAGCGTCCTTCGTCAGCTTTCGCCTTTTTAGAGGAGCAGGAGGAGAATCACTTTCTTCATCGCTCCCAGATTCGACCACCAGTGCTGGCCGTTTCTTGGGCGAAGGTGCCTAAAAGACCAATGGGAATTCGACTTAGCAATTGTATCGAAAGTCAAAAATCGAAAGCCAGAAGAAAAAAAAAGTCTGGTTACCGATACAGAAGGCTTCTTCGAAGGGCCTTCCCCCTGTTGGTTGGTGGTAGTCTTCGCCGGCGCTGTAGTCTTCGCCGGCGGTGGAGGTTTTGTTGAAGGGCCTCCTCCCTGTTGGCCTTCTGTAGCCTTCTTGGCTACAGGCTTTCGAACAACTGAAAGCAAATAAAAAGTTAACAGGATAGCAGTCGAAAAGAAAGACAAAGTAATGTAAAAGGATGAACTTACATTTCTTTATTTTGTCCAACACAAGGACAAAAGATTTCTGAAGCTCATCCACGAAGTCCTTCTCGTCGAAAAACTCCTCAGCGTAATAACTTTTCCACCACTCCTCGAAGGATGGTGAGCAAAGAAAGTTGAGCTGGTAGTCAAACAACGAGAGAACTGTTCGACCAGCATATCTTCCGATATGCTTAATGGCGGCTTCTTCGGTGTAATCATTGCAGAAGTACAACATAGCCTTCTCTCTTGGAAAAATTGGAGAAGGAAGGGTTTGAATAATACCAAACTGGCGAGATACCAGGTTTGGTTGGTATGCAATCAGACTCAAGTGAGTCTTAGAGCTCCTGAATCGAAGAGGCATGATCCTTGGTGTAAGGAACGCCTCCCATATTATTGTATGTTAGTCAACATTAGGACCACTCGACGTCCTTGGATGTGGCCTTGTGATCCATGCTGGGCCTACCTTCCGTCGAGCAAATGGAGCCATAGTCGAAGCAAACTCCTTCCTTCGAGCAAACATCAGAACGAAGTTGGTGAAGGTTTGCTGAAAACTCCAGTCCATCTTCCATAGGCGTCAACAGAGCCAGTCTGGTTCCTTCGACGCGTCTGTTCGCTATCTCTGGAGCCTGCTCGTTTATCTGAACCTTCTTAGGCAAGAAAGATTCGAAGGTGGCATTGAGCCACAGTTGGAGCAGCCAAAAAGGCCCAGCAAGTAGCACACTGGCCCTGTTCTCGATAATTTTTAGAAGAGTGGCCCCATTACTAATCGAATCATAGAGGCTAGCCAGAATCAACTCTGCCAGACAGACATTCTGGCCATGATGCAGTTGAGTGGCGAGAGTGACCATTTTCTTGGTCACTTGTAGGGACTTCGAGCAAAATACAAAGCGAGTCAGCCATAAGGCTAGAAACGCTATGTGTTCGACATCCGACACAGCAGCTGTCGACCTGTCGTGATAGTGGTTGATGAAAGTGGTGTATGTTGGTTTGGTGTCAGAGAAGCCAATTTGATCCTCCGACATCTCCTCCAGATCGAAGTAGTCCCCGGTGGGTCGAAGGCCAGTAATAGCGGCCACATCGAAGAGTGTAGGAGTCAGCATCCCACAGGGAAGATGGAAAGTAAAGTGGGAGTAGTCCCAGAAAAGTAGAGAAGCTATCAGCATCTCTGGAGAATAGTTCAAACCTGTCTTCGACAGCATCACCAGGTCGAAAATCCCCATCTTTTTCCAGATCGAAGCTTGGCTTTTCACCATCTTTTCCAGCCAAGCAACGTAATCAGGAGTCAGGCTAGGGCCAGACCTGAAAGCCCTAACGCCTCTGTTGAAGAAGCGGAGGTCGATTTTTTCATGCGCAGGGTCTTCATTGTCTTCTGCGTCTTTCTTGGCGCATGCAACCGGTTTGAGTTTCTCAACTACCGGAAAATAACTCTTGATCTTCATGGCCTCAGAGATACTGGGATACAAGGGGCCAGACATAGCAAAGATCTGGTTGGAATATCCAACCGGGATCATAAGGTGGTGTGAGTAAGCATCACGAACGGCGATGTCCAAGGGTTCAGGGACCCTTCGTTGGCCCGTAGCAGTTACCACTGGAGCGGTGACGAAGATCTTAGGTTTGGCGTTTCTAGTTGGTGCGGTAGCACTAGGAGCAGTGGAACCAGATGCCATTGTTAGTGTTGAGGTTGAAATGAGGTTGAAGACGAAGTGAAGGAGGAAAAGTTTCTGCAAAGATAGCAAGTTTGTATGAAGATAGAGAAGTTTGAAAGCTAGATGGCGTAAAAAGTCCCACAATGGGGTACTTACTTCTATTTATAGTAGTGGGGGAAAATCCCCAAAACCGAGGACATTAAATGCCATTTAATGTTGCAGGAGCTAGTGGGACGCGTGGCAGCCCCCTGTTGTTTTAGCCGTTCTGCAGAAATAGAGGGACGCAGCGTGCGTCCTCGTTTTTGGGAATTGTCATAATGACAAATTCTGAAATGACGTTTGGTACTGCACGCCGTACTGACATGACGTCTTAGGTACGGATAAATGATGGTTTTCTTGGGATTGCCAATGGTTGGTAGAAAACAACAAAAAGTGCACAAGTTAATTTTGTGACTAAGCGCGAAAGGACAGGTGTCGAATGGCGTTTCAAAGAATACCTTTTTCTTTCAGAGTCGAAATAAGGCATTCTTGGGGGGCAATTTGTTGGCTCCTAAATTCGACACCCTTGTTTTATTAATGTCAGCCATTAAAAGCTGAAGGATGTTTTCGACTGGCTAAGTCTGTCGAAATGCCCGTCGAAAGATGGAAAAGCACTTAGAAGATTTCTTCCAAGGGAGAAGTTGGTTGCCTTCGACGTCGAAGGAGTTTCTCGTCGAAGATGTTTCTCGACGAAGGTGTTCGATGGTTCAGAGTGGAGCAGTTTGAAATTCAAGCGTTTGGAGGGAAAACGGTTGCCAGCAGTTACCAAGTGCAAACATGCAAAGATCTGGAGCGTCGAACGTTGGGAACGTGCCAAGTGGAATCATCTCGAAGCAGTGTAACTGCCCGACGGTTACTTGGGATGTTTTAGTATAAATAGTAGTAGACATGTAGTTTCTCGCGTGTGTTCACAATTCTATACAAAGTCACTCATATAGATTCGAGTACCCAGCGTGTGAGAAAGAATTGTTGAGAAATGTATGTGTGAAACACCAATTTTATTAATCAAAGTCATTTACTTTTCCAGAAATTTACTTGCTTTCCTCTTTACATTCCTGTCGAAGCTTTTTACTTTAAGCCTTGTTTATTTTTACCAAGTCCTTTCTTCATGCAATTTCATTTAAAGCCTCTTTATTTTATTTAAAGCCTTATCCAATTTAATCAAAACTTCAAAATCAACCTATGTCCTAGGATCAATCTGATCGATCCTGCGAGTAACCAAATAAGTAACCATTTGGAGGATCAGCGGTTGTTTACCAAATACCAAGGTAAACAAATACCCATTCACATTTCTGCTGCTAAACCTGTTTTTAATAGTCGAAGAAAGGAAAAAATGATTGAGCCTGCCCAGACGGAGGCGCCCACAAAATATATTGAAGACCCATCTAGCCAAGATATGGAGGAGATTCTAGAAATAATTCGAAAGAGTGATTACAAGATAGTGGAGCAATTGGTGAAGACACCGTCAAAGATATCCATGTTGTCTTTGTTGTTGTGTTCCGAAGCACATGCCCAAGCACTATTGAAATTCTTGAAAAATGCACATGTCCCACAAGAAACTACTGCTGACCAATTTGAGAACTTTGTAGCAAGCCTGACTGCTGACAATGGTTTGGGATTTTAAGATGCAGATTGGACTCGAGTGGGGAAGAATCACAACAAATCTCTACATGTTTCCATTGAGTGTAAAGGCACCACCTTAGCACATGTGTTAATGGATACATGGTCCTCCCTCAATGTTTTACCAAAGGGTGCTTTAGACATATTGGACTGTGAGAGGTTGGTGTTGAAACCAAGTGATATTATGGTGAGAGCCTTTGATGGGTCGAAAAGGATGGTCCATGGAGAGGTTGATCTTCCTATCAAGGTTGGATCTCAAGTTTTCAACTCAACATTCTATGTAATGGATATTCGCCCGACATATTCTTTCTTGCTTGGACGTCCATGGATTCATGGGGTAGGTGTGGTTACCTCCACATTACATCAAAAGTTGAAGTACCCGGTAAAAGGAAAAATTGTCACGGTATGCAGAGAGGAAGAGTTCATGATTAGTCATTTGAGTTCTTTCAAATATGTTGAAATGGATGGAGAATTCATTGAAACCCCCTGTCAAGCATTTGAAGTGGTCCCTCCAATGATTGATGTTTCCAAGGCCACTCCTGCCACTCCCAAAGCTGCTAAAGATACACCAAGAATGGCCTCTCTCAAGGATGCTCATGTTGTTGTTGAAGACTTGGGTTGCACCATTTAGGGACAACTTCCTGATATCCCCTACAAGTAAGACAAATTTGGGTTAGGCTTCACTTCTAAGGCTCGGAAAGAGGTTCAACATGCTCATGTTGGGAAACCACCTATCTGTATTAGCAACAATGAAGTTAATGCTCAGGGAGACTCTGATAGTGACGGTGATTGGGACGACTAGATCTACCCAACTATTGATGAAGGACTCAACAACTGGCAGACCAAAGACTTCATCTCAATCTCCTTCAGCCAGGAGTAATTGCCATTTCTTGTTTTTTTATTGCTTTGAGAAATTTGTCTGTAATTTCCTATAAAAAACAATGACTTTAAACCATGTGCCTTTCCCGGGGCATAATGGTCAATTTGTTAAGGGTTTGTCATTTTCATATGTCATATGCTCATTTTAATGAAAACATTGGATTATTTTGCATTCAAATTTTGCGCTCCTTGTCTTTCTTTACTTTACTAAATTTTCAAATAGCCATGTGACCTTACATGCACACACACACATTTGTAGATCCACATCCACTCCGGATCTCATTGATAACAATTCTGCTATTACCATCTATAACTTTGAAAATCCAATCTATCAAGCCGAAGACGAAGGTGAAGAAGATTGTGAGATACCTGGGGAACTCGCCAGACTCTTGATCCAAGAGGAAAAGGCCATTCAACCGCACGAAGAACCAGTTGAAGTGATAAACCTGGGTACTGAGGTAGATAAGAAGGAAGTCAAGATTGGCACCAACCTGGAAGACAATATCAAGGGAAGATTGGTTCAGATGTTGCATGACTATATTGAGGTGTTCGCTTGATCATACAAAGATATGGCAGGGCTTGATACTGATATTGTAGTTCATTGTCTGCCAATGAAAGAGGGTTGTCCTCCAATCAAACAAAAGGTTCGTCGCATGCGGCCAGATATGTCTGAGAAGATCAAGGCTGAGGTAATGAAACAGTTCAATGCAGGTTTCCTGGAAGTAACATCATATCTCCAATGGGTCGCAAATGTGGTTCCAGTACTGAAGAAAGACGGTAAAGTCTGTATGTGTGTAGACTACAGAGACTTGAATAGGTCAAGCCCCAAAGATGATTTCCCACTACCACATATTAATGTCTTGGTTGATAACACTTCTCAACATAAAGTTTTCTCCTTCATGGATGGCTTCTCTAGTTATAACCAAATTAAAATGGCACCTGAAGACATGGAGAAAACCACTTTTGTCACACAGTGGGGCACCTTCTGTTATAAGGTCATGCCTTTTGGTTTGAAGAATGCAGGCGCAACTTATCAAAGGGCTATGGCAGCTCTATTTCATGATATGATTCATCATGAGATAGAAGTCTATTTCGATGACATGATTGCAAGATCGCAAACTGGGGAAGAATACCTTGATCATTTGCACAATATATTTGAAAGGTTAAAGAAATACAAGTTGAGGCTGAATCCCAACAAATGCACCTTCGGGGTGAGGTCTGGAAACTCCTAGTCTTCATTGTTAGTGGAAAAGGTATTGAAGTCGATCCTGTAAAAGTCAAAGCCATATAAGAAATGCCAACTCACTGTACGGAGAAGGAGGTCAGAGGTTTCTTAGGATGACTCAACTATATTTCCTGATTTATCTCTCACTTAACTGCTACTTGTGAACCAATCTTCAAACTGTTGAAGAAATATCAAGTAGTTAGATGGAATGACGACTGCCAAATAGCTTTTGACAAGATCAAGGACTACTTACAAGAACCTCCAATCCTAATGCCTCTAGTTGAAGGAAGACCTCTAATCATGTACTTGACTGTGTTAGAGAATTCAATGGGGTGTGTGCTGGGCCAACATGACGAGTTTGGTCGAAAAGAGCATGCAATATACTACCTTAGCAAGAAGTTTACCGACTATGAAAAAAGATATTCACTGCTCGAGAAAACTTGCTGCACTTTGGCATGGGCTTCTCGCCGACTAAGACAGTATATGTTGACTCATACTACTCTATTGATCTCTAATATGGATCCCATCAAGTATATCTTCGAGAAACCATCTCTCTCCGAACAAATAGCCAGATGGCAAATGATCTTGACTGAATATGACATTCATTATACTACACAAAAAGAAATCAAAGGAAGTGTACTAGCATATCATTTGGCCCATCAAGCTGTTGATGACTACCAATCCATGAACTTTGAATTCCCGGACGAGAATATCATGTTGATAACCGACTGTGAAAAGCCTGGACCGTATGAAGGATCTGAACAAGGATCCCTATGGGATATGGTTTTTGATGGAGCTTCCAATGCATTGGGTAACGAAATTGGTGTTGTGATCATTTCTCCCGAAGGTTTCCATACACCTTTCACTGCCAGACTCGGCTTTGATTGTACAAACAACATGGTTGAGTATGAAGTATGCATCTTGGGTCTAAAGGCTGCTATTGACCTAAGAATCAAATTTTTAAGCATATACTGAGATTCGCCCCGGGTGATTAGTCAAGTTAAGGGAGAGTGGGATACCAAACATCCAAATTTGATCCCTTACAAAGAGCTTGTGCTAACCTTGATCCCGTACTTTGAAGAGGTCACCTTTGAACATATCTCGAGGGAAGAAAATCAATTGGTAGTTGCCTTAGCGATGATGTCATCTATGTTCAAGGTCAATTGGGACAATGAATCTCCCAGAATTACTATCAAAAGATTCGACAAACCGGAACAATGTTATGAGATTGACACTGATGAGGAGAAGCCTTGGTTCCATGAAGTAAAAAGGTACCTTGAAGCACAAGAATATCCTGAGGGAGATTCAATCAACGACAAGAAATTCATGTGGAGGTTCTCAACCAAGTTCTTCCTAAGCAATGGAATTTTGTACAAACGCAACCATGATTCTACTCTGCTCCATTATATGGACAAGAAAGAAGTAGAGAAGATCATGGAGGATATGCATGAAGGTATCTTCGGAACTCATTCCAGTGGACACACTATGGCCAATAAATGCTAGATTTATGCCGATAAGGTTCACATGCCTCCAATACCTTTAAATGTCATGACTGCTCCATGGTCATTCTCAATGTGGGGTATTGACATGATCAGAGAAATCAAGCCCACTGCATCTAATGAACATTGTTTCATCCTCGTCACCACTGACTACTTCACTAAATGGGTCGAAGTGGCTTCATTTGCCTCAGTTACAAAGAATGTGGTAGCCCGGTTCATCAAACATAACCCCATATGTCGGTACGGCATCCCTGAAAGGATTATCACTGGCAATGGTACCAACCTCAACAATGCTATGATTACTGAACTCTACATGCAGTTTAAGATCAAGCATCATAATTCTTCTCCATTCATACCTAAGATGAATGATGCAGTGGAAGCTTCCAACAAAAACATAAAGAAGATTACGCAAAAGATGGTGGTGACCTATAAATACTGGAATGAGATGCTACTGTTTTCTCTTCATGGATATCGTACTTCGGCTCGAACATCAACTGGGGAAACTACATTCTCTTTAGTCTATGGCATGGAAGTTGTCCTGCCTGTCGAAGTTCAAATTCCTTCTCTAAGGATTATGAAAGAAGCAGACTTAGGCAAAGACGAATGGGTTTAGACTAGATTGGATCAGTTGAATTTAATTGATGAAAAGAGGCTGGTTGTTGTCTGTCATGGTCAAATGTATCAAAAGCGTATGATCAAGGCATTCAACAAGAACATCAAGCCTCGAGTATATCAGACTGGAGACTTGGTAATAAAGTGCATCATTTTACCACAAGGAGATTCCAGCGGAAAATGGACTCCCACATACGAAGGGCCATTTATGGTCAAGAAAGTATTCTCTGGAGGTGCCATGATGTTAACCACTATGGACGGCGAAGATTTCCCGCACCCTGTGAATGCAGACATAGTAAAAAAATACTACGCATAAGAACAACCCGCTAGGTTGATATACCTAGGAAAAATAAGGGCATCTTGACGAACCAAAAGGGTTCGGGAAAAATTAGGAATCTATATAAATGATTATACACCCGGCAAATCGAAAACCTGAGAGGGCGGCTTGGGCAAAAAAGGGTATCCTGGTGGACTGAAAACCCGAAAGGGCGGTCCAGGCAAAAGTTAAGTATTGAAAGCGTATGACTATGTCCTGTTGGATCACCATAAAGAGCTTTATTATCAATGTCAAAGGTTCAAATGGTACAAGATTAGTTCAATCAACTTTTTCTGACGGTAAGGGATGATATGTTCAAAGACATATGGGCAATAGTAGAGTTGGAACCCAATGAGATCACTTCCACATGGCTATATATATATGGGCATATGTTTTCACTTTGTACTCTTTTCATTTCACGACGATTTCCTCTTATTAGGATCTCCGTCTCTTTGTACAAAATCGTCGGTTTATGGGCAAATTATCAATACTAATATACTTTGAAGTGAAAACTTTTTGTTTTTCTGTTTTGATTGCAAAAACGTTCAATGACTAAAATTGAATGAACATATGCATATGAACATGATTAACTGTTAACAAATATATGCATAAGAACAGTAATAAATACTTACTCTAGGAGCCAGGATAACACTCGTGTTGTCCATACATCCCCATAGAGTAAATTCTTACATTCTCCACAATTTCCTTTCGAAGTTCCAATCAGCATATCTCTTGGAAATTCTCTTCCCTTGCCAAGTCTGGCCTTACAAAACTGAAAGAGAAACCTTGCATAGCTCTTCCCCCAATATATTCCTCAACAGGGTTTATTTCCCCAACAGACTACCGTCTCCCCAGTTTGAGTTTATTCCTCAGACTACAACAAAACACTGACAAAACTCCTTTTCCCTAGTTGGGTTGCCGCTGTCCATAAAAAGTTACTACAAAACCTGGAGTCTGACCAAAATATCAGTTAACTTTTACTCTCCCCAGATAAATTAGAAGTTTAATCATCTCTTTTATCCTCAGTCAGTGTATATGAGAATTAAATTCCCCAGTAGAGAAATGGATAAACAAGGTTCTTGAACTCTACTCCCAAAGAATAAATCAACATCCCCTGTAGAGTTTCCTTAAACAGCAAATAGGAATCCCCAACAGAAGTATTCTATACAAAGTTGAAGATATACATACTCTTCATCCACAACAATAGTCAGTGATTTATTTAACCAGACAAAGATACATTTCAACAACATTCATACATCATGACATATTCATATGAAACATATGGCATAATCTAATTTATTTTGAGAACATCTTTACACAATGCATTTCATACATCATGATATCGCATACAGTTAACCCTTTTCCTTTTCAGGAAAGAATCAATTGGCGAACGAAAGACCTCTTCTGGTTTATATTTACTTCTTCCAGTTAAAGACAGACGAGCGAAAGACCTCTTATGGTTTAGATTTACTTCTTCCAGTTAAAGACAGCTGAACGAAAGACCTCTTCTAGTTTAGACTTAATTCTTCCAGTTAAAGACAGGTGAATGAAAGACCTATTCTGGTTTAGATTTACTTCTTCCAGTTAAAGACAGGCGAACAAAAGACCTCTTCTGGTTTAGATTTACTTATTCCAAATAAAGACAGGCGAACAAAAGACCCCTTCTAGTTTAGATTTACTTCTTCCAATAAAATATAGATGAGCTAAATACCTCTTCTGGTTTAGATTTATTTCTTCTTTTTAAAGACAGGCAAACGAAGGACCTCTTCTGGTTTTGATTTACTTCTTCCAGTTAAAGACAAGCGAACGAAGGACCTCTTCTGGTTTAGATTTACTTCTTCCAGTTAAAGACGGGAAAACTAAAGACCTCTTCTAGTTTAGATTTATTTCTTCCAGTTAAAAACAGGCGAAGGACATTTGTTGTTTCAGTTTAAATCACCACCAGGTTTACTCTGATGCTTTTTCCAGTAGATGTCAAATTTAGATTTAGTCTAAAATCTATCAACAATTACTATAGATGGCATCTATAAGCCCATCTCCAGCAACTCTCCATCATCTCTCCAAATGGAACCTTTAAGCCCATTCCCGATAATCAACCAACAACACTACTTCGTGCACAAACGAGTGCAAATTTCTGGGCACTTTAGTGTTCAATCATCTTCAACCTCCAAGTTACGAATGGTGAACATACCAATCTAATTCTTCAGGTTTAAGAAGATTGAACAGGGGCAACTATTGTACCCCAAAATTTTCCCTCTCTTTTCTCAAGACATTTCTCACAAAAAATCTTCAATGACTCAAATTTGCACAAGTGTTGACTAGGTTAAATCATCTCCTAACCATTGAGACCCCAAATTAGGGTTTTGATTTTCACAAGGACAATTGGACTTCTAATTCTTCAATTACTTTTATGGTTCATTATAGACCTCCAAGAATACTCGTGCCAAGTTTCAAGTCTTAGATCACAATTTTGCTCAGTCAATTGATCAGATGACTGAAAATCAGTTGTATTGGGTAAAAAGTCAATTGTGGTCAACCTACAATCAAACTTCAAGATTTTTGGCCATATCAATATTTTGAAGTCATATTCATTAATTGATCAAGTTTTGATCATAATTCCTCAAGAAAAACATTCAAATCATCAAAAGGTCAAAATTAGGGTTTTGACTGGGGATGACCAAATCATTTACTTTTGACCTAAAACATGACTTAATGTATTGAGGTATGATCTTAAGGATTAAAGCACAATATTTTGACCTAATTTTATGACTCGGGTCATTTCCCAAGATCAATGGATTGATAGTTGAATTTTGGATCAACTAATGAAAAGTCAACCGATACACAAAAAGTCAAACTTTGACTTTTTGATCAACATTGATTTTTAAATATCAAGATTCATGAAGATACTCAAAAATATAAAAATTGGTCAACAAGAATCAAGAAAGTCAAGAAAGTCCATAAAAAGTTAAAGTTTCAAGACTTAGAAAATTTTCTAAGTATATTTTATGCTTGATAAATTCATTACTTCATGACCTTTTTTCACCAAGATGCGAGATGATTCAAAGAAAACTTTCAACATGAAAGTTATAGATATTGATGAATTATACAACTTTGAATTAGAGGGTTGATATCCAAAAAATTATTAGATTTGAAGATATAAGCCCATGAAGTCATGACATTTTTCATAAAACACTTAGTGAAAATTTTGACAAGTTTAGGCAGATTTTTTACCTAACTTCTTGGCCAATTTTCACCTAGATCCAAGATGATTTAGCCAAAATGGTCAACATTAAGGTTGTATATAAGGTTTCAAGCTTTCCAAAATGTCCAAGAACTTTAAGATATCATTCTTGAGCTAAGAGAATCAAAGGCAAGAAGTTGGGCATCCATTCTTAAATTACAAGTCATTTTGATGATGAACACATAACCAAAACTCAAACCTATGTTGCATAATATTACTTTGCAGGCCTTCTAACTTTAAAATCTATCCATGATCATATGTTTACACAACTCATTGAGCCCTTTTCCAAGTGTTTGAACCTTTATCCAAGCTACATTCCCATTTATGGCACAAAGGCACCATTGCCATTATTGAAAAGTTGCTTTAATCACAAAGTCAACTTTTCTTGAGCTTTGCACTTGTTCCTTCTGCACAAACTTCATCTACAAGTTCAGAAAAAACATGTTTAAAGCTTTTAGCCACCCTACAAGCTTTGTACCTTGCCTTGAAACCATATTTGTCAAGGTTGCTTCAAAAACAAGTCAAAAATCCATAACATGTGATCTTGTTATTCTGATCATCTCAAGTCCTCAAACCTTTTCCTATAAATTAAGACATTCTTTACAAGCCAAGGACACGAATTAGCAAGCTGAGAAACTCCCCCAAACTCCCTCAAACTCAGAATTTCTCACAAACCTCATTTTTGTGTCATTTCTGACCTTACACCTCAAACTCTCATTTCACTTGTGCATTCTTACTTAAAACAAAGCATCTATATATCATTTAGAACCTAACCAAACACCTTTTACGTGAATGTAACACCTCCATCACCATCCTCCATTTTCAAAAATAACACCTTGCACATTGACTTCTCCAACACGATTCAGGCACTCTCAACTCAAAGTAACCTTTGCATTAGCTTCCTAGAGGTACATTGAAGTTAACCAGATCATCACAACACCTTGAAAAGTGCTCAAACTCAAAACACGATCTCCATTTGCAAGGTGAGTTTTCTGAGCTTCCATCTCTTCATACAAGCATCATTTGGCTTTGATTTTAAAAGATAAAATGTAGACATCATAGCCTTGAAACTAACCATGTCCTTAGAATTCATTTATATTGTCTGAGCATGGAAATATTTAAGTTTGAACTTTCTAAAAAAACTAGGTCAGATTTGGTACCAGATAAAATCCGTGCTTATCTTTGATCCATTGTTTAATTTATTTACATATTTGAGATCGTGGTGAAATTTATAACAAGTTTGATTCTTACAATTTCTGAAATGGTTGAGAAATGAGCAAGATACGAATTCCAAATTTGTTGTTCAAGTTATAGCGCAAGGAAGAAGATGCATTTGTCACTAGAAATTGATTTATTTTATATTCATTAGTTGTTGTTCTTATACCGGATGAAACAGCCACCCTAGTGGCAGATAGCGTGCGTGCTAAAGGCATTAGTATGAAGGGTCTTGGGTTCAAGCCCCAGTGTCCCCTTTTGTTTTTTTTCTTTTCATATTTTCCTTGTTTCTTTTCCACTCTCAAGTGCGCCTGGGCCTTCTAGTGTTAGGCCTACTTCTCTTTACTCACTACCACCCATTGTTTTCTCAACAACACTGGCCCAACATTTTTATTTATTTTGTTTTTCTGATACAAACAAAAATAAACTTTGGGCCTAAAACTAAACTCCTTTACTTTCTAACCTCCCTGATTTCTTTTCAAACCTCCTGACTCTTTAACTGATATATTTTATTTTATTTTATTTTCTTCTTTTATTTTATTTTATTATTATTATTATTTTTAATCAAAAAATATGCAAAATATATTTTCTTAGATAAATAGACTAAAAGCTTTTATTTTATCTCTACCTTATTTTATTTTATAAATAAATAAAAAACCCTAAAAAACATTTTCTTTCTAAATTAATTAAACTATTTTAGACTTAGATTTTTTTTATTTTAATTTTCTCTTTTAATTAAATTAACTTAGACTTTATGATTTTAATTAATTAACTTCTTTTCAAATTAATTAGTTTAATTAGGACCCTTTCCATAAAAAAGCCATAAAAACAATTTTCTTTGCATTATCTTTACATTTTTGTATATTTTATTATTTCACATTACAATTTATGTAACTGTCAAAGTCTTGTAATAGTAATTAGGGTTTATTTTACTTGTCATCCCCATTTGTAATCTGTATCCCCATCTCCCAAAATATTGTAATAGCGTAGGACTTTTAAATTCTGTAATTTATCGGTTTCCTTATTATTGCTAGTAATTAGGGTTTGTATGGCAAAACTTAAAAACAAACGATAGACAACTCTAATTCAAGACAAATTAAATGAAAATAATACACTTCACACACTTGCACCTCTAGGGTAACCCACACTTGTTTCCTTAGATTAAAACAGTCATATCCCTCAAATGTGGGATACTTTAGCAAAGACCCTCGATTACAAGATCGTAGTCCCTCGATGACCCTTCGATGTTGCCTTCGGTAAACGATCTTAGTCCCTTACAATAAATTGCTAAGTTATCCTACAATGTTGCCTTCTAAGACTGTACGATGACCCACGCTTATCCCTTCACATCCAATGATAAGGCTTCCTACCAATCAATGGTAGACAAGCACTATCTAAAGGAGGAGGAAAAGAACAAAGACTTTTTTAGTAGGTAGATTGCTCGTAATTGCTTGTTCGCAAATATTTCAAAACCAACAACTTTCAACACACCAACACTTTCTTGAAATATTTTCAAAATCAACACTTTGTATGCATTCTTATAGAGACGAGAATCATTATAAAGTTTTCCCAACGACGACACTTTTCAAAATATTTTCAAACAAACACATTTAAAAAGCATTTCCAAAAGTGAGCTAGCAACTAAGAGCCCGTAGATAACTACAGATTAAAAGGGTGCTAACACCTTACCTTTTCATAACCTACCCCCCGGACTCAAGAAAATTCTCAAAAGGTGTTTCCTGTTATTTTCACCCTTTCCTTTATTGGATAAAAGAAAAGTTGGTGGCGACTCTTGCTATCTGCAACATTACGATAAAACATAAAACACCCAAGTCAGTTCTCCCACCGTATTATAGTCCAGGCTCGTTGCACTCATAACATGTGACTTCCTTTTCAGAAGCTTTCTTTTGACTAGAAGTGGATTCACCTTTTCCATATGTCCTTAGTTGACTTCTGAATTTGCTTTGTCTATGCTTCTAGATTTGACTGATTCTTCTAGATATCAACGAAAGTTCTTTATCATCGAAATCTTCTTTTGATTCTTCTAATTCTTCCTTATCTTGATAAGCCTTGGTCTTTCCAGATGTAGAGTCTAGATCAACTGATTTTACCCTCTTTTGAGGTTCATCTTGATCAAGCTTTATTTCATGACTTCTTAAAGAGATAATCAGCTCCTTAAGAGAGGTGTTGTTCAGATCCTTTAAAAGTTTCAAAGAAGTTACCATTGGTAGCAATTTTTTAGGCAGACTTCTGATAATCTTAACATGGTCTGATGTAGAGTAACCTTTATTCATAACCTTAAGCCCTGCCACAAGAGTCTGAAATCTTGAAGGCTTCGTATTTTTGAATTAAGGTCAGAGCCTTTGTTTCCTTTACTTGTGCATTGCCTTCATGTGTCATCTGAAGAGAAATAAAGATAGAATTTGTAGTCTCTCTATTTGTGATCTTCTCATATTCATTGTATGAAATAGCACTAAGCATAATAGTTCTTTTTTTGTAATGATTCTTGTAAACTTTCTTATGTGCTTCTGTCATTGCACTTCTTGCAATCTTCTGACATTTATCATCTACAGGGTGAATGTAGCCATCAACTTCCAAATCCCATAGATCCAAGTCATATGCCATAAAATAACTTTTGATTCTATCCTTCTAATAGTCAAATTTATCTCCATCAAACATAGGAGGTTTTTAACTACAGTGATCTCTATCATTATTCTTATCATCAACAGTGGAAGTAGGTGTAGCCATTGCTTTTTTATATACACTGGATTGGTACTGAACACTGTCAGGTGTTGATAAAAATGCAAACTTTTTATCTCCTCAGAACCGGATCTTTGATGCCAATTGAAGGTGTGAAAAACACAAGAAAGTGGGGTTTAAATTGGGTTTTAAACCAAAAACTTTTCTTTTAAAAATATTCCCTTCAATTAAAAATTCTTTTTCTCCACTCTTAATAATAACTATAATTAAGAACAGAAAGTAAAGAACAAGGTATGTTTATACTAGTTCACTTGAAAACCATCAAGCTAGTTTATTCCATCCACCAAGGTGATTTCGCCTCTCTCAAATGAGGACTTAATCCAACTGATTATTACAATCTACAAGCTACCCGCGAGTGGCTAACAATAACCTCTAATACACACAAGTCTTAGAATTCTTAAGGATACAGACCTAACCGGTCCCTTAAGGAAAATCAAATCTCTAAGACACACTAGTCTTATACTTCTTAAGGATACAGACCTAACCGGTCCCTTAAGGAAAATCAAACAGCTATTTGAATACAAGTTTTATTTAAAATAATGTTGCTTCTACACAAGTTGGATATGTAAAATATTTTAAGAATAATAGACTAAAAATATAAAAGCTATGAACAATGCTTTTGTGTGAATATTCAGCGAATTAACTTCAAATTTCTCTCTTAGTCTCCAATCCTTTATATATCCAATAAAATAATATATCCCTTGAGGGGTATTCTTGGTATTTCCAGAAACATTGGAGGCTTGAGCAATCACGTGGGAGACAAGATCGTGCGATGTGCATGTCCTTTCATGGTAGTGGAATGAAACGTTGATTGTATCATGTACTATTTGTACCATGTTAACATTATCGTCTTTCCTTTTGAACTTCATAGGCTTCTGCGAGCATGAGTTTAGAAGCGAGAACATAACACAAGGTCATCAATTCAAGTCTTCATAATCTTCAGAGCTGCATCTTCAGAGTCTTCCGCACTTGGTTGTGAGAACCTTTTCTTATAACCTTGGGTCTTTGGAACTTCAAGTCTTTAGAGTCTTTAGAAATTATGTCTTCATATTCTTCAACACTTGGTCTTTACAACCCTTTTCTTAGAACCATGGGTCTTTAGAACTTCAAGTCTTCAGAGTCTTCAGAACTGTTGTCTTTAGAATCTTCAGCACTTGGTCTTTAGAATCCTTTGTCTTCAGAAACATGAGTCTTCAACATCTGGACTTAAGTAGAACTTCTGTCTTCAGATCTTCTGACTTGTTTCTTTAGAACATGTTGTCCTTAGAAGCATGAGTCTTCAGCATCTGGACTTAAGTAGAACTTCTATCTTCATATTTTCTTACTTGTTTATTTAGACAAACATCATAGCCTACACTTCAGAAGCTTATGGAGTGTCTTGCTACTGTTCATCAGAACTTGTGTAGCACAGAAGTGGAACTAATTCTCTTATAATATATTGGCCACGCCATCCATCAGAAGTAGAACGTGTTTGTTAAATACTCAAAAATAACAAACATTAGAGTATCAAAATTGTTCATACAAACATACTCATTTGTTATCATCAAAAATCAGAGTCAATATTGCAGAACCAAATCTTGTTCTAACAATCTCTCCCTTTTTTATGATGACAAACTTATGTATTCTTATGACACAACTTTGTTCATATAATCAAAAAAAAGTGAAAATAAAAAGGTAAGGAATACTTATCCTTTTTATGAAACTCCCCATAAGTCAACAACTCGATGAAGCTCAAATATCCTGATTCTGAACCATTTGAGTAAAAACTCCCCCGGGTTCCAATATATCAGATATTGAGATCTTGAGAGTCTTGACTCTAGATGCCAATGAAAATGAAATCAATTAAAATCTTGAAACTTTAATGTCACTATGACAGCTTATAGATTCTCAATTCTTGGAGTCTGATTATGAACTGAAAAATATCTTCAGATACTGAAGCCAACTTGTTAGACATAAGCCTTGCATAATGCATTCAGATCTTTGTCTTTAATCAGAGTTCACATTTCCTGAAAAAGAAAACACTTATAACAAAAGTAGAAGTTTAGATGAGTTAGAATGTAAGCAGCTTTTTTCAGAGAACATTTTCCAGAAATAGATTAATAAAATCAAAATTGTGTTCATTTAATTACTTCTCCTTTTTGTCATAATCAAAAAGGTAATTATGTGTGAAAAATATAAAAACCAGAAGAAATAACAAGTAAAAAAATAAGTTTCATTGATATTTGAAAATTATTACAATAGAAGGAGAAACAACAGAGTGAAAGCAAACAAGGAAAACTATCTAAACTTCAAACACATCACAACTCTCATCAAATATAGAATTGCCTCTGATGAACGGGTTTCTTCTAATAGTTTCAATTACACCAGCTAACTTAAACAGTTCAGACAATACATGTCCATAAGGAATGAATAATTTTTGGGAGTTTCTGGATGCAAGTATTGATAGCTTCAGATGATTAAATATTATTGTCAAAAGATGTATTGGAGTACTCTTGCGAAGGTAATAAAGAAGACACATATCCCTAGGAAAAACTTTATCAAGACCTTACCCTCCAGGGTGAAGGTTTCTCAATAAGAACTGAAACCAGATTTTTGCAAGCGGTTTCAAATAATATGGATTAAGGGGCTCATATCTAAAGGGAGAATTAGGAACTATTGTAAACATATCAACATTCATGCAGGATTTGGGTAACGGTGGACTCTGGATGACTACATCATTGGAGGAGCGAGTGATGGTAATTGGAATACCAAAAACATGAGAATGAATGAAGTTTCCATCAGGACTGACAAAAATATGAAGCTAGAAATTCTTCACGAGGTTAGGATAAATAGGACCTCTAAGCAATGTTGCATACCCAGACCATCCTTGATTTTAAATAAAATCATTGACTAAACCATCATCAGACACATATTTGGGTCTTTTCTCTTTGATTACTTCGAGAAATTTTCATCTCCTTGAAAGGTTCTAACAGCCATGGTATGCAGAAAAGCTTGAAGATAAGAAACAGTTGAAGATGATACAAGTATAAGTACTTGATGAAGGACTATATATGAGAGGAGATATAAATAGTCAGTCAATAAAATAATATATTCGTTGAGGGTTATTCTTAGGATTTCCAGAAACATTAGATGCTTAAGTAATCACGTGAGGGACAAAATCGTGCAACGCGTCTATCCTTTCATGGTAGTGGAATAAAATGTTGATTGTACCATGTACTATTTGTACCACGTTAATGTTATCTTCTTTCCTTCTGCACTTTAGAGGCTTCTGTAAGCATGAGTTTAGAAGCGAGAACATAACACAAGGTCATCAGAACTTCAAGTCTTCAGAATCTTCAGAACTGCGTCTTCAGAGTCTTCAACACATGATTGTGAGAACCTTTTATTAGAACCTTGGGTCTTTAGAACTTCAAGTCTTCATATTCTTTAGAACTTCTATCTTCAGAGTCTTTAGCACTAGGTCTTTAGAACCCTTTTCTTATAACCATGGGTCTTTAGAACTTCAAGTCTTCAGAATCTTCAGAACTGTTGTCTTCAGAATCTTCAGCACTTGGTCTTTAGAACCCTTTGTCTTCAAATCATGAGTCTTCAGCATTTGGACTTAAGTAGAACTTTAGTCTTCAGATCTTTTGACTTGTTTCTTTAGAACACGTTGTCTTTAGAAGCATGAGTCTTCAGCATCTAGACTTAAGTAGAACTTATGTCTTCAGATCTTCTGACTTGTTTCTTTAGACAAACATTAGAGCCTACACTTCAGAAGCTTCTGGAGTGTCTTTCTACTATTCATCAGAACCTGTGTAGTGCAGAAGCGGAACTAATTCTCTTCTAATGTCTTGTCCATGCCATCCATCAGAAGAAGACCCTGTTTGTTAAATACTCAAAAATAACAAACAATAGAATATCAAAATTGTTCATACAAACATACTCATTTGTTATCATCAAAACTCTGAGATAATATTGCAGAACCAAATCTTGTTCTAACAATAAATTCTATTTTTCTTGCATTGATCCTTGAAACCAATTATATCTTGTGCAAAATTTTGAAGAGCATTCAAATAAAAATAAGGTTTTGTTCAAATTGGGGAGGAAAAGAAAGAGGTTTAGTTTAAAATAAAAATGGAAAGTGGTAAGAATAAAAAAAATGAAAGAAAAATAAAAGTGAGAAAAGAAAAGAACAAGGAGTGGAAAAGATGAATGTGTTCAAAAATAAAGAAACAAGGAAATGTTTCGATAAGTAATTTTATAGAAATGAATCAAATTTTATGAATGCACTTCAAAGAAAAACCAAACAAACACTTTGTTTCCATTAGCCATAGGAAATAACATATCTTTGGCACATTGGCCACATTACAACCATAAAAAGACCTTAGTGATCTTTGTTCTTACATGTCAACATACTTTGCTTAGATAAATGCATGAATTAATCAAGATGTCAGAAAATTTATCATATGAGAGATGAAAATACCTCATCCTTTTTCAATTATGCACAAAAATGTGATAGGTGTGATTCATCAAAAGATATGTTTATTGATTTGGATTGCCTGACATGAATTTTATGTGGAGGACTCTTTTCATAGGTATGTTTAAATTTGAGGAGAATGATAAACATAACATACTTGGATGTGGAAATTCAACATTAAACCATGCACTTGATAAGTTCTTTGAAAATTTTGGTTGATCATGTGAAAGGTGGTATAGAAATTCATGTTTTTGATTTACTTTGATTGAGGACAAACAAAGATTCAAGTTGGGGAGAGTTTGATGAGTGCTTGATTCATAGTAAATTATCACATTAAAACATGGCATTTATCTTACTTAAATGGCAAGATTCTAACATAAAAACCTCAACTAATGACCAAAAGAACTATTGTGCAAGATACCTTTGGTTTTGTAGTCTTTTGTGCAGGTTTTGGCCCTTAAAAGAAAAAACAGAAAACAGGCATTTCGCTAAGCGAAAGTTGCAGCGAACAATTCACTTAGCGAGCTTCCAAAAAACAAAGATAGAATCAAATCATCTAATTTTTCCAGCAACTAGGATCAGCGGAGCAAGTTTGCTTAGCGAATCGAGCCTTCGCTTAATGAAACATGGCGGTCAAAGAAAGATATTTTGAAAAGACTTAAAGCTGAATAAAGCAACTTATCTAAGCGAGCACCACTTCATTTAGAAAACTTTGGTGGTTTTTTGAAGACAAGTTGATTTGAAAATTAGTGAAGAAGTAAGAGTTCGCTTGGCGAAATATAGTTCTCTTAGAAAACTCAGGCGGGAAGAACTGCTATAAATAGACCAGAACTTAACTCAGTCAAGGCATTCCAGTTTTTATCATCATGGTATCATATATTATCATATGATATATTAATAGAAGTAGGAATATAGGAGGTTTTAGGTAGAAGGGTTGGATTCGCATCAAGAGTCGGGAAATCGTCATTGATGTTTGTTCAACTCAACTCCTCCATTGTGCTTCAAACTACCATGAGTAGCTAAATCCCTCTCTTGTTGGGATTGGTCGTAGTCGTCGAAACAATATGTATTTTATTTAATCATGGTGGTATATGCAATTTATGTTTGAATCATTATCATTGTTATCTTTGTTTTACCGTTTATTTCATGGATTGAATTGATATTGACAAATATGGTTCTAATCTCGATCTAAGATAACAACTATTAAACTCTAAATTCTAAACATAGATTTAGGTTTAATATTCACTAAAAGTATCAAATCGTAATGATATCGTATTGTTTAATAGGCTAAGAAATAGTCTATTAAACCATAAGATAAAAAATCTCATCAAAGTTTAGACATGAACTTTGTTTGTGTGTGATACATGATGATAATGAGACATGCTTAAATTGTGTATAACTAATTTTTGAAGTGCATATTGAATCGACGAATGAAAATCAATTCCCAACAAGTCCATTCCTCTGAATCTTACCTTTTGTTATTTTACACATTTTACTTTTTGTAACTTATCAATCAAACTTCTTGAAAACTTATGCTTAGAATAATAGAAATTGTTGAACAATTTTGATATCGCTCCAATCCTTGCGGATCAATAAAACAATAATATCATTTGATTTTAATCAACATGACAAATCGATGTATGAAAATTAAAGCAAGTAAAACAACAAAAGAAAAGAGACACAAGGATTTATTTAGGAATTTCACCAATCGTCTTCGCTATAGCTACATCTCCCCCCCCCCCCCCCCCCCCCCCCCAATTCCAAATTTGGAATTAGGATAATTTCTTAGTTTGCAAAAGTATGATTACAAGAGAAGTGTTCAAGAGTAATCCTACAAACTCTAACCGTTTGATGTTGATTTAACTCCTTCTCTTTTTTGATCTTCAACAAGATCAAGCACACAATAGATTCAACCTATTCTCTACTTAAGCTACTTCCTTGCAAAGATTTCAAACACTGCAAGGTTCCTTGCAAAGATTTCAAACACTCCAAGGTTGTTGACTCGAGAAAATATGATTGCAATCTATCAACACAAGATCTTCAATTTTATCAGGCACTTTAAGCTACTTCCTTGCAAAGATTTCAAACACTCCAAGATTCCTTGCAAATATTTTAAGCACTCCAAGGTTGTTCGCTTCACTGTGATTCCATCTTGAACGATCTTGCACGAAAACCCCCAAATCAACCAAAAATCTTGGAGGATAAACCCGATGTTTTTCCTGGATGAAAACCCCTATAAAACTCCACCTAATACACAATTGGACACTAGCAATCCTCGTATAGATGAAACCCCAACAGAACATTGTTACAATGTAATGTTAGTGTGAATTCATAGATTGGAGGTTGAAGATGAAGAGAGAAATAGGCTAATTTTATGGTTTCACCAAGTTATAAATGATGCATGAATGGGTATTTATAGTTTTATAACTTTTAAGGAAAAAGGAGATTTTCAGAATTATAAAGAATTAAAAAATTGGCCTAATCAAACAGTATATGTCGACCTGAAAATTATATGTATCGACACATAAGTTAAATTTTAACTGCATGTGTCGACCTAAAAAATGGATGTGTCCACCTAAGCAAGTCAGAGGCTACAGTCTTTAAAAATGCAGTACACGTGTTAACTTGAAATTTGTATGTTTCGACACATAAAATCATCGTTTGTGAAATTTCTTAAAAGCTTCAGTATGTGTCGACCTGAAATACTTATGTGTCGATATATAAAATAAAAATTGATGCAGAAAATGATTTTTCATGAATAAGACCAATTTCAAACTTGTTTTAAATGATTCCTAAGACATCTAATGCAACAGAGTGTCGCAAGACATAAAGATATCGTCCACCATACTGAAATGCTAACTTTCCAAGTTTTGACATCATGCAAAACATCTAATAGTGAAGTTTCATTCACAAACTCCCCCTTTTTGATGATGGAAAAACTTTCTACAATACATTTCATGTAGTCATCAAAGGCTCCCCCTGAATTTGTGCTTTCCAACTTAATCTTGCATATGCTTCTCCCCCTTTGACAACATCAAAAAGAAAGAAGGCAAATCGTGAGAAGTATCATATTTCAATACCAATACTAATATATCACACAAAGATATTTTTGGAAATAAGAGCATACAATTACATATCCCATATGTATGTAATGATGCAAAAATTAATAAATAACAAGCATACAACATTACCAAACATGTAATGCAATTGCATGAATAATAATGAATATGATGCAAGAGCAAGCTAATCAAGTTGCTTCTATAGCTTCACGATTACGTAACACAACACAATAGAACTCCCGATGCCTCACGTTCATGTGCCTAGCATAGCGATAAGAACATGCCACTCCTCAATCCAAAATGAGAATTGTGCCATAAATTGTGAGTCAACTACAACAAGAATCGTACATTAAACTAACAAGCTTACATTCAACTCATGCACAAATGCGAGAAGTAATAATAATAGAAACACATACTTATACATACAATAACAAACTTATACAAATATGAAAGAATTAATACATGAAGTCATTATAAGCATATACATTGAGAGCATGCAATGGTTATTAATCAAAAAATTTGGAAATGAACATTTGTGGTTTTCATCATTTGAGAACATAGCAAGCATTTTTCATCAACTAAACATGTACTAAGAAAAATATTACTTTCAAGGAGAAATTTGGAAAAATAATACCTCACTGTTGATGGAATGAAAGTTGCATTCACATGATGTAAATACACAAACAAAGTATTAGAGAAAAAGTATAAAAGTGCAAGCATCATAATAAAGAAGGCAATATTGGAGACACTAATAATCTTTCCCCATAAGACTCATTTAAAATAATCCCTTTATACGCTTAGAAAAATATTTAGCAAATCGCATGTTAGTAGAATCAAATATGATGTAATGTCAAATATATTATGATTGATGTTTAATGAAGCTAAACAAGCTTATGTACACATAATTGTTTATAAAAGAAATACATGAAAATATAATATGATGAAATCATCATAAGTATATAAATTGATAAGTCACCATGATTATCTGTTGTACCCCAAAATTTTCCCTCTCATTTTATCAATATTTCCACTCACAAGATTCTTTGGACTCAAGACCAAGCTAGAGTTTGCTCTGCTCAAGACATCTCCTTGCATTGATGACCTAAATTAGGGTTTGAGTTTGCACAAGTATTTTTGGACTATCAATGATCAAATTTGCTTTCATACTTCATGTTGGACTTATAAGATTGCCTCTACCAAGTTTCAAGCCTTTAATCAAATTTTTGCCCAGTCAATTGGACAGTTGACCTAGAAATCAGCTGTATTGGGGAAAAAGTCAATTGTGGCCAATTTACAGTCAAACCTCATAAATTTTGATCCACATCAATATTATAGGCTCATATGAACCATTTGATCAAGTTTGGACCACAACTCCTCAAGAAATTTGATCAGATCATCATAAGGGCAAAATGGTCATTTTTAGGGTTTTGACTGCAGAAGGACAATTTCTGACTTTTAACCTAGCCAATGGCAAATTGGGTTCAAGCATGGATTCAAGGACTCAATGGCATCATTTTTACCTATTCACAAGGTTCAAAAGATCTCAATTGCATTGGATTGACAGATGAATTTTTCAATCAATTGATCAAAAATCAACTGTACACTAAAAAGTCAAACTTTGACTTTTTGGTCAAAATCAAGTGCCAAGGGTCATTTTTCATCAAGATGTGTCAAAACATGAAACTTGTTCATCAATAAACCTAATTTTGCAAATTAGGGTTTAAGATTGAAAATTTTCATAACTTAGAATTTTTCTAAGTTATGAAATTTTCTTATTTTTTTCCCAACTTTGCCCAACATTTTCACCATGATGAAATTGGATTCAAACAAAACTTCTAACATGAAAGTTGTAGTCCTCCACAAAATATACAACTTTGATTCACAAAGTTTTCTCAAAAGAAGCTTGTATCTCAAGTTATGATTTTTGGAACAAGGGTCCATGAAACTTTTAACTTAGTGAAATTTTGCCCTAGTTTAGGCAGGATTTTGACCTATCTTCATGGCCATTCTTCACATAGTTCAACTTGGAATCTCAAAATACATTTCAAAGATGGATTGTAGAGCATATTACAAGCTTTCCAAAATGTTCGAGAACTCTCCAAAATCTTTTATGGTTAGGGAGAATCGAAGATTTGAATTTGGCAAAAACTCACTTTGATCCATTGCATTTTCATGTTGACACAAGTTGCAAAATCTGTCCAAACTTGCTTTGTACTTGATTAAAGGTCCCTAAACCCTTTCATACTCAATAATTAGATGCAAATCCATTGGTTTGAGGCTTTGTTCTGATCATGGGAGGATTATACAAGAGATTAATCCAAAAATAGCAAAAAGGCAACATTGCCATTTTTGTCAAATTTGCTTTATGTCAAATTGCATTCTTGAGCCTTGAACAAAATCTTGTACAGCAAACAATATCCACAAACTGAGGGGGCCAAGATCATAAAGTGCAAACTGGTAGATAGCCTGTACAGGCCTGTCTTGCATCATTTCTTACTTTTTCTTAAAATACAAGTAAACTTGCCAAAAGGCCACAACTTGCATATCTGAGATAACCAACTCTTGCAAGCTTTTGAAACAAGTTTTGTGCATTGCCTTGAGCCAGAAACACGAATTATTGAACCCTCAAGCCTTCCAAAATACAAAATCACCTTCCTTTTGCAAAACAGGGCACTCCCTGCAGTTTCACTTCCATAGCAAAAACCATTCGTACGTTTTTCCCCAAACCTATTCAAACATACTCCATATAACCTATCCAAGCTATCCCGACCATTGGACAATGACTGTAACTCCATTTGCAAGCTTCACCATTTCTGTTTTCAGCTTGTGCAGGTTGAGTTCTACAAGCTTTCTCAAGCAAGTCTAAAGCAAACTAGGCATTAGGGAAGGTCAAAGGAAGTTCAGGCAAGCTCCCAAGCACCTCGGGTCTCACTGAAAAGCTCCACATTTCCATACACGATTTCAACTGAAACAGGTTTTTGTCAACTTCCTATCTCTCTATTTAGGAATCATTAGGCTTAGGTTTGTGAATAAAAAATGTAGTACTCATATCCTTGAAGTTGTACATATGCTTATATTTCATTTAAGTTAAACGTGTTAAGAGAATTTGATTCATGAACTTCCTGAAAAAGTTAGGTTAGAAATTAGGGCCAGAGAAATTCTCTCTGGTCTTTGAGAGTTAGATTAAGTTCTTTATATGGTTGAAATCGTCTTGACAAATGCTACAACTTTGGTGTTATGAGTTTTTGCATTTGAGCACGTATGCAGGTTTTCCATATTTGAGACAGGCGCGTGTGTTTTTTGTTTGACAAAGGTTGAAGATGAAGTTCAGTGGGTTGGGCTTGGTTCTGGCATTGTTTTTGACACCCCCTCTTTACTGATTGCACCCCCTCTGGCCCATTTCTTTATATTTTTGTAGTTTTCTATTTATTTTTCATTTCTGACTTTATTATATTTATTCTAAACATAAAAAAATACTAAAAATATTTTCATAAATTTTCACATTTTATTTTTTTATTTTTTTATTATTTTTTAGACATAAAAATAATTATTAATTGATATATACCTTTATTTTCTTTAATAAAACTTATAAACATTATAGAAATATTATATATTTTATTTTTATTATTCATACATATAAAATAATATTTTTTTCATATGTTTTATTTTTTAATATCCTTGTATATATGTTTATATTTATTCTTGTACATAAAATAAATAATATAATATATATTATCTTAAAACAAAAAAAAACTAGGGTTTCCACCCTTATTAAAAATAATATTTTTTTCTAATATATTTTATTTTTTGACACTTGAATATATTTTTATTTTTTATTGTACATAAATAAATAATATTAATAAATATGCTTTCTTAAAACAAAATTTAGGGTTTTTCCCTTAACAAAAATAACTTTTATTTTCTTTCTTTTTAATACATTAAATATTTTATTTTTACATATATAAAAATAAACAAAAACATTTTTGCATTATCATAATATTTTTCATGTTTATTTAATTGACCATTTAAATACTTGCCTATTTATTTATTTGTACCATTTATTCAATTTGGATGTAATAGTAAATATTAGGGTTTTATTTTCTTGCAAATCCCCCCACTCAAAAATTGTATCCCCTTTCCCATATCAATGTTGTAATAGTCGTAGATTTATTTTGCGCATTTATAACTTTCAAATATGCCATGATAGAGATTAGGGTTTGTATGCAATATCCAAAATCAAAACAAATAGTTTGACCTAATGCAAGACATAAATGCATGGAAATGACAACACAATGCACACATGCACCCCTAGGGTTTCATCCACTTGTTGCCTTTAAAAAATGGTCATGTTATGCATGTTGAGTATCTTGGCAAAACAAAAACAAAACAAAAGATCATAGTCCCTCAATGACGCTATCTTGGTTGCCTATACAAAATGATCTAGTCCCTCAAAAATTTGATAAAGATACTTAGCACTATTGCTATCATGGTCAATACGATGACTCGCGCCTGTCCCGTTTAAACATCCAAATACAAGATTGTTTACCAAATGCAATGGTAAAACAACATTGTCAAAAGGGTTAAAATGTATAGGAAAGACCTTTGAGTAAAATATGGTAGAAAACTCTTAGTTACTTGATCAAAACGTGCAAAAACATCCTTGCTACTTTCAAACACACCTCACAACACAATTTTAAAACATTTCCCAAATATCAAACTTTCAAACGTTGAAACATCTTTTCAAAAGACAAACACCTTTGTATACATTCAAACAAGAATCATTACAAAGGTTGCCACAACGATGGCCTCTTTTCAAAACACTTACAAAACCACACACAAAGCACCATTTCAAACAATTGAAAAGCAAAAGCAAGTGATCTAAACAAGTAACTAAGAGCCCATGGAAAACCATGGATGAAAAGGGTGCTTTCACCTTCCCTTTTCATAATCTACCCCCCGAACCCAAGAAAACATCTCAAAGGTCTTTCCTGTGCTTTTTGACCTTTCCTTTGGATAAAATAAAAAGTCGGTGGCGACTCTTGCTAAACCGAAACATTTGCGAACACAAACACAAAACCTCAAGTCAGTTCTCCCACTGTATCACAGAACTGGCAACTCTACTGGGGAATTATCCGAAAGTGGGGTTACCTTAGGGTTTAGATCACCTTTGCATGCTTACTTTGTTTGCTTTGATTGTTTTACAATTGGTTCTATTGTTTGTGTTTGAAATCCTCTACCCGGATTTGGGAAACATTCATAGGTAAATCGCAATACGTTGTGGAAACCGTACGGGGTATACTGACATGGTTGAAGCAATAACTATATTAGTGCGACATATTTGTGGGTACCGGTAGCCTTTGAGTCAATCAAAGAGAATACGGGGCCGCTGAGTGATGTCATAAAGCACTAATGAACTTTTAGAACCTTTACTTGACCATCTTGGCCTTTTTAGGGGTAGTGAGATGACCGGCTTTGGTGCAGTCCGAAGTTGGTAGATACTCGATACTACACTCATTCAGGGTTGTTTTCTTGGAATATTTCGGTCGCCAATTAAGTGGCTAAACTGAAACAATGAACACAGAAAATAATCCAATGATATTGAGCTCCTTAGAACCCGGTTACTATTTATAGGACAAGTTGAGTCAACTAACTTCAAGAGGGTACTTACCAATGAAACCCCGTGCAAGCCTGAAACTAGGATCTTGTGTGATTTGTTTGTACATATACTTGTGCATACATCATGAACATCATAAAGCATCATATGCATCCACTAAACATTTCAAGGGTTTGGATCTTCATCTTTGTTCCTATTTTGAAGGTCATAGAATCACTTCACAGGAAAACTATTCAGGTCAACCTTGTGAGAATCCCTCCTCAACTCAAGGAGCTTACTTCCAAGTTCCAGAGAATTCTCCCTTCAGTGAAAGACATGGTAGACTTCTCAACTTGGTCAACTCCAACATTGAAGAAGACATGGTGAAAGTTCTCTTCCAGTTCTTTGACCCCCTACACCATTGCTTTACATTTCCTGATTACCAACTAGTGCCTACTTTGGAGGATTTTTCTCAACTCCTGAGGATTCCTATTCTCCATCAACTACCCTACAACGGTACGGAAAGAGAACCAAAGCCTGAAGATGTTGCTCAAGCCTTACACTTGCAACCATCTGATATCAAAGGTCATTGGTAAACCAGAAGTGGTGTCAAGGGTTTCTTGGAAAAGTTTCTGTTTGAGAAGGCACAAGAATGATGGAATTCTCTAGATCTGTAAGCTTTTGAGAAGATTGTAGCACTTCTCATCTATGGGTTGGTTTTGTTCCCAAACCCTGATCAGCTTATATATGTGAATGCTGTCAAGATTTTCATATCTCGGAATCTTGTGCCTACATTGCTTGGGGACATCCTACACTCATTTCACACACGAACAATGAGGAAGAGAGGTTTTATCATGTGTTGTACTCCTCTCCTAGCAAGGTGGTTTATTTCTCACCTTCCCCAATCAGTCTTGAAGAATGAGCAAGGCTTGAGGTGGTCACAACGATTGATGACTCTTACACATTCTGATGTTCATTGGTGTTCTCGGTCCAGAGAAAATGTTATCATCATTGATTGTTGTGGGGAATTCCCTAATGTCCCACTACTTGGCATTAGGGGAGGCATTACCTACAACCCCTGCTTGGCTCTGAGACAATTTGGGTATGCCCGAAGGGATGGCCCTCATGACATGCTGATTCCAGACTTGGTTTTTGATTTCGACAACGATGCTCAAGGACTTCGACAAAGGTTTATTCGAGTTTGGAGGATGCCCAACAAAGTGGACAGTAAGACACTGGGGCACAAGAATTCCATCCCCCTTGAGCCTTACCTCAAGTGGGTACGAACTCGCGCCCAGAGTCTTATGATGCCTTACCCCCTACATTTTGCCTATGATCAAAGAGCCTGTTATGGAAGGAGAGGTTCCATACACCCTCCTACATCCTGATATGCCAACATCGTTGGAAGATTTGCAAAAGAGTTGGATACAGCTCAAGGAAGAACGAAATACTTTTGAAGCCAGCTTCTACGCCAGTAAGAAGAAGGTTTTGGAACTTACTTGTCAACTCCATGAAGAGCAGACTCTCAACACCTACATCGCACCGAAGAGGATGCGCAACGTCTTTTTACCCTAGAATTTTGTATTATTTTTCCCATGGGGCATTTATGTACTAACAATTCTATTAATATGACGTGCGTTCTTTTTTGTTTATAACAAATTTGAATTTATGAATCCTTGAATGCATTACATGAATAACATATCATTCATCATATGCATAAGCAGGTCTTCACACCAGGTTTCCTTATCTTTCTGCTGTTTATTTTAGCAAGATGGATATAGAGCAAACGGTCAAAGATCTACAGGCGCAGAATTCACAGTTCCAACAATTCCTCATGACCTTGGCAAAGGGTCAAGAAGATCTTAAAGCACTGTTAGAGAAAGAAAAGGAAAAAGAAAAGAAGAAAAATAAAAGAGCGGGTGTAGCTACTTTGGGAAGAAGATTTGAGAACCAAGCCAGAAGAGTCCTGGATTTCACCTTGACATCTGATGAAGGGGTTGGTAAAGGAAAGGGAGTTGTAGTGCCCTTCGAGTCTGAAGAAGAGGAAGAAGAAGAAGAGGATGAAGATTACTCTGAGCAGTAGTACCCTCCTGCAGACGACAAGTATAAAAATCTGGAAGAGCGTCTGGCGGCTATGGAGGTACAAAGGGTGCTTGGGCTGGATTTCGAGGAGCTAGGGCTGGTTGTTGGGATTGTGATTCCCCCTAAATTCAAGGTGCCTACATTTGCTAAATATGATGGTTTGTCTTGTCCAAAGATGCATCTGCGGCCTTACGTCAGAAAACTCCAACCTCGTTCTTATGATAAGGATCTGTGGGTCCACTTTTTTCAAGATAGTTTGTCGGGTACGCAATTGGATTGGTTCTATCAGCTTGAGAGATCTGATGTACATAACTGGGAGGATTTGGCTGCTGCCTTCTACCGACAATATCAATATAATGCAGATTTAGCACCTACTCTTACTCAATTACAGAGTATGGGTATGGTCTCTAATGAAGGCTTTAAGGAGTATGCCCATAAGTGGCGGGACTTGGCTGGAAGGGTGCAGCCACCATTGTCTGAGAGAGAGCTTGTGGATATGTTTTTGGGGACCCTGTCAGGTCCATTCTTTAATCACTTGATCGGGAGCTCATCATCAGGGTTCACCGAGCTAATTCTGACTGGTGAAAGAGTTGAATCTAGCATTAAGAGCGGTAAAATTCAGAAGGATGTGTCTGCTTCCGCTGCCGTCAAGAAGACCTTTCCAGCCAAGAAAGAGGTCTCAGCTGTTTACTCCTAGAGGAATCAAGGAAGAGTCGAGCGCCAACCAGCGGTAGGGGTTGTGATGATTCAAAATTCCACAGTTGATCAACCCCGAAATAGTCAACCCAGAACCAACCAAACAAGGGTGGAAAGGCCTGCACGATAATTCACCTGGATCAATATGACACCTGCTCAGGTTCTCCCTCATCTGTTGAAGTTAAACCTTACAAACTTGAAAGAGGCGCCAAAGAACCCAAATACCTTTTCTCCCTACTACCATTCCAATGCAAAGTGTGCCTATCATTCGGACAGTGTGGGGCACGACACCAACAACTGTTGGGCCCTCAAAAATAAGATCCAGGATTTAATAGATGCCAAGGAGGTGGAGTTTGACGCACCTGAAAAACCTAATGTGATATCTGCTCCAATGCCAAAACATGGTCATAATGTCCATGTTGTTATAGAAGATCTTTATGTTGCTGTTGTTGATGACTTAATGACTCCATTGCCAATGATCAAAATGAATCTGTTGAAAGCCGGGATTTTCTCGGGCTGCAAAAAAGATTGTTTCCTTTGTTCGACCTTGCAATCTGACTGTCCGTTTTTTAAGTCAGGCATCCAACGCCTGATGGATAATCAAGAAATCCTCTTTAAGAAAACTCATGTTACTCCTGTTACCCCTGTTACTATAATCAACGATGTTGCTATAATCACCATTTCCGACAATCTTTCCAAGGTCTCCAAAAGACCTGTTAAGATTACACCCGACCCAAAGATTGTACCGCTGAAGATTACTATGCCGGGGCCTATCCTATACAAGTCCAACAAGATAATACTGTGGAATTATGGAGGAGAGATCTTCTACCACGGTGTTAAGAAGGTCGAATCAGTTGAAGAAAGTTCCAATGAAGAAACTCCTGACATAGGAAATATTGCGGGGAAAAGTAAGATCACCCGCAGCGGAAGAATCTTCTCTCCGGAGATTGCTCCTCCAAGGGCAATCTTCGGACCCTCAAATGCTCCTAAAGTTACTCCTGTGCCAGTCAAGATATCTGTGTGAAGTCCAGTTATTGAAGAAATTGTTACTCCCAAAGCTATACCCTCTGCTGTTACTGTTTATAAAGGTAAGGGGATCCAAGAAGCGCCCGTCAGGACGAGGGCTCGGCCTTTGGTCATCCCTGAGACAACTCAAAAGGAGATAGAGGAGATTTTAAAAACAATTAAGAAAAGCGACTATGATGTCGTAGAACAACTGGGGCAAACCCCTTCAAAAATCTCTATACTGGCCCTATTGCTCTATTCTGAGGCTCATGCCAAAGCCTTGATCAAATTCCTGAAGACAGCCCATGTGCCTCAAGAAACTTCTGCATATCAGTTTCAAGATTGTGTAGCTAGCCTTACAGCCGACAATGGTCTTGGCTTCTCTGATGTCGATCTAACATCTAAGGGAAGAAAGCATAATGATACGCTGCATGTCTCGGTGGAGTGCAGAGGGACCACTCTTGCTCACGTTCTGTTTGATATCGGGTCGTCTTTAAATGTTCTACCAAAGAAAGCATTGGACAAGTTGGACTGTGAAGGTTTGACACTAAAGCCCAACAATATCATCGTAAGAGCCTTTGATGGTTCTAAAAGGATGGTCCACAGGGAGGTGGACATCCCAATTAAAGTGGGTACGGAAACTTTCAACTCCACATTTCATGTCATGGACATCCATCCCTCCTACTCTTGCTTGTTAGGAAGGCCCTGGATTCATTATGCTGGAGCTGTTACATCTACCCTGCATCAGAAGCTTAAGTACCCTGTCCAGGGGAAAATTGTGACAGTTCGTGGCGAGGAGGAGTATATGATAAGCCATTTGAATTCATTCTGCTATGTTGAATTAGATGGTGAATTCATCGAGACCCCCTTTCAGAACTTTGAAGAGGTTTCTCCTGAAGTTGCGGTAGCCAAGAAAATGACTTATGTGCCCATCATTACCAAACCTGTGTCCCGAATGTCATCCCTTAAAGATGCGAAAGCTTTGATCGAGGAAGGAGGAAGCACAGTATGGGGTCAACTTCCAGATTTTCCTTACAAGACAAATAAGTTCGGTTTGGGTTTCACTGCTGCTAGTCAGAAGGTTGTGCGTCGCTCCCGGGCTGGAGGACCACCATTAAAGATCACTCATCATGAAGTTCATGTCTTAGAGGATGATGAAGAAGAAAGCAATTTTGAAGACTGGATCTTTCCAACTATTGAAGGAGGGCTGAACAACTGGGAGGCAAAAGACTTTGTTCCCATTACTTTCATCAATCATTAATTTATCTTTTGAACATTTTCTGTTGGTCTGTAATATTTATTAAACAATTCGTACACTCTTTTTGCCTTATGCCTTACCCAGGGCATATAGGTCCATCTGTAAGGGCTTGATTTTTCATCTTCATATGCCATTTTTAATGAATCATGGACGTTTTCATATATAAACTTTTGTGTTCATTTTCTTTCTTTTTACATTTTATTTGTTTAAAGGTGGCTATCCCTTACACACACCCACACTCACAAAATGCAGGTACCTTTCCACTCCGGATTCCATGGGTAACTATTCTGCTATGGCCTTCAGTGAATCTGAAGATCTGGTCAATCATGCCGAATACGAAGGTGATGAAGACTGTGAAGTGCCTGGGGAGTTGGCTATACTTTTGCAACAGGAAGAAAGGGCTATTCTACCTCACGAGGAGTTGTTAGAGACTATCAACTTGGGAACAGAGGAAGAAAGAAAAGAGGTTAAAGTTGGTGCCAACCTAGATCCAAGTGTCAAAGCGCGTTTAGTTCAGCTATTGAATGAATATGTTGAGATCTTCGCCTGGTCCTATAAAGACGTGTCGGGACTTGATACAGATATTGTGGTTCACTGTCTCCCTACAAGAGAATACTTTCCACCAATCAAACAGAAAGTCCGCCGAATGAGGCCTGACATGTCCTAAAAGATCAAAGTTGAAGTGATGAAGTAGTTCAATGATGGCTTTCTTGCTGTTACTTCCTATCCATAATGGGTTGCTAACATTATGCCCATGCCTAAGAAGGACGGCAAAGTCAGGATGTGTGTGGATTACCGAGACTTAAACAGGGCTAGCCCTAAAGATGACTTTCCACTACCGCACATTGACATCTTGGTTGACAACACAGCTCAACACAAGGTATTTTCATTCATGGATGGATTTTCAGGGTACAACCAGATCAAAATGGCCCCCGAAGACATGGAGAAGACTACTTTTGTTACGCAGTGGGGTACCTTCTTCTATAAAGTAATGCCATTCGGACTGAAGAATTTCGGGGCAACCTATCAGCGAGCCATGGTAGCTTTGTTTCATGACATGATACATCATGAGATTGAAGTATACGTAGACGACATGATAGCTCGTTCACAGACAGAAGAAGAATACCTCGACCATCTGCAAAAGCTGTTTGTCAGATTGAAAGAGTACAAGCTCAGACTGAACCCTAACAAGTGCACTTTTGGAGTCAGGTCCGGTAAACTTTTGGGATTCATCATTAGTAACAAAGGCATCGAGGTTGATCCTGCCAAAGTTAAAGCTATACAATAAATTCCTGCCCCTCGCACTGAGAAGGAGGTCAGAGGTTTCTTGGGACGCCTAAACTACATTGCAAGGTTCATTTCTCACCTAACTTCTACCTGTGAACCAATCTTCAAGCTGTTGAAGAAAGATCAGGTGGTTGAATGGAACGATGACTGTCAAGTTGCTTTCGATAAAATCAAGGAGTATTTGCTGGAACCTCCTATCTTGATGCCACCCGTCAAAGGAAGGCCATTAATCATGTATCTGGCCGTTCTGGAGAATTCAATGGGGTGCGTACTGGGCCAACATGACGAGTCTGGCCGAAAAGAGCATGCCATTTATTACCTTAGCAAAAAGTTTACCAACTGTGAGACTCGCTACTCACTGCTCGAGAAAACTTGTTGCGCTTTGGTATGGGCTGCTCGCCGGCTAAGGCAGTATATGTTGACACATACCACTTTACTGATCTCTAAGATGGATATGATCAAGTACATCTTTGAAAAGCCTGCTTTATCTGGAAGAATCGCTAGATGGAAAATGATCCTGACCGAGTATGATATACAGTACACGACCCAAAAAGCTATAAAGGGGAGTGTACTAGCTGACCATCTAGCTCATCAAGCTGTCGAAGATTACCAATCCATGAGGTTCGACTTCTCTGATGAGGATATCCTGACTTTGAGCAACATTGAAGAAAACAGACCGTATGACGAACCTGAACAAGGATCCCGATGGACCCTGTACTTTGATGGTGCCTCCAATGCACTTGGAAATGGTATCGGCGCGGTACTTATCTCTCCAGAAGGTTGCCATAAACCTTTCACTGCTAGACTATGCTTTAGTTGCACCAACAACATGGCCGAGTATGAAGCTTGTATCTTTGGTCTCAAGACTGCTATTGACTTGAGAATCAAATCTTTGATTGTATTTGAGGACTCAGCTTTGGTTATCAGTCAAATCAAAGGAGAGTGGGATACTAAACACCCTAACCTCATCCCTTACAAAGAACATGTCCTGACATTGTTACCACACTTCGAGCAGATTACCTTCGAGCACTTCCCGTGAGAAGAGAATCAGCTAGCAGATGCACTAGCTACAATGTTATCCATGTTTAATCTTAACTGGGATAATGAGGCTCCTCAAATCACCATTGAACGAATAGACGAACCTGCACATTGTCACGAGATTAATACCAAAGAAGTAGTGGACCAACCTTGGTTTCATGACGTCAAAAGGTATCTCAAAGCGCAAGAATACCCTGAAGGAGCTTCAGTCAATGACAAAAAGTTCTTAAGGAGGTTCGCGGCCAAGTTCTTTCTGAGCAATGGTATCCTTTACAAGCGCAATCTTGATTGTGTCCTACTCCATTGTGTGGAAAAGGTTGAAGTTGAGCAGATCATGGCTGAACTACATAATGGCACATTTGGCACCCACTCGAGCGGTCATACGATGGCTAAGAAGATTTTGCGGGCAGGCTACTACTGGTCTACCATGGAAGCTAATTGTCATCAACACTCTCGTACTTGTCACAAATGCCAAATCTATGCTGACAAGGTACATATTCCTCCAGTTCCTCTCAATGTCTTAATGGCTCCTTGGCCATTCGCGATGTGGGGAATCGACATGATTGGAGAGATCAAGCCTACAACATCCAATGGACGCCGTTTTATCCTGGTAGCCATTGATTACTTTACCAAGTGGGTCGAATCAGCTTCCTTCGCCTCCGTTACAAAGAATGTGGTTGCCCGCTTCATCAAGCAGAACCTCATATGCCAGTATGGTATCCCCGACAGGATCATTACGGACAACGGTACAAATTTGAACAATACTATGATCACCGCTCTGTGCGAGCAGTTCAAGATTCAACATTACAATTCATCTCCCTATCTCCCTAAGATGAACGGTGTTGTCGAAGCTGCGAACAAAAATATCAAAAAGATCATTCAAAAGATGACAGTCACCTACAAGGACTAGCATGAGATGTTACTATTTGCTCTGCACGGGTACCGTACCACGGCGCGTACTTCAACTGGGGCAACCCCCTTTTCTTTGGTATATGGCATGGAAGTTGTTTTACCTATGGAAGTTCAGATTCCTTCCTTGAGAATCATGAATGATACTGGTTTGAGTGAAGACGATTGGATTCAAACCCGGCTTGATCAACTTAACTTGATTGACAAAAAGCGACTTACTGTTGTTTGCCATGGCCAGGCGTATCAAAAATGTATGATCAAGGCCTTCAACAAGAAAGTCAAGAGACAAGTATATCGAGTCGAGGACCTTGTAATCAAGCGAATCATCTTGCCACAAAGTGATCCCAGGGGCAAGTGGACTCCTACTTACGAAGGACCATTTGTGATCAAAAACACCTTTTATAGTGGGGCAATGATCCTGACCACCATGGACGGTGATGACCTGCTGCACCCTGCGAACACAGACATAGTCAAAAGATACTACGCATAAACGACCCGACAAGTTGAAAACCCAAAAGGGCGACTTAGGAAAAAATGGGCATCCCGGTGAATCGAAAACCCGAAAGGGCGGTTCAGGCAAAAATTAGAGATAAATAAAAAAAAATTGTACACCCGGCAAGTTGAAAACCCGAAAGGGCGACTTGGGCAAAAAAGGGTTTCCCGGTGGACTGAAAACCCGAAAGGGCGGTCCAGGAAAAAGTTAGGGAAATAAAGCGTATGACTATGTATCGTCAGATCACTTTAAGGACAATGTCTTCAATAGACAAGCTTCGGGCTTCTGATCAATCTAATCATCGTCAGACGAAGCAACGAATGGACAAAATACTCAGAGTTACGAAGGCTATAGCAGAATGGGAACCCCATGGAATTGTTACACATAGCCATCTTTCTTTGTATAAATTTTTCTCAATTTTACGACAACATTCTCTTACTAGGGTGTCTGTCCCCTTTGTACAAAATACTTACACAAAGTTAATACAAAGATACTTCAAAGTGTAGAAAATTGTTTGCCTTTTCTTTCCTTTTTTACACTTATGTTTTATTTGAAAACGTCCAATGTTTTATTAAATGAGCATATGCATTTGAATATAATCACTGCTTACAAATAAAACGAGATGAGAAAGAATAATTACTGATAGATTGAAAGTATGGGAAAACGTCTTTAGGCTATTCCAGGAGAAATCCTCAACAGAGCTAAAGCCTTGAAATACATATCCCCAGTGGAGTTAAGTTTCAAAATCCCCATCAGAACTAAGTTTCCAAACTCCCAATCCCCAGCGGAGCAAAACTTTGAACTACGGACCCTCAGTGAAGATAAAACTTTCTTCCCCAACGGAGTCCAAAACTTCAACCCTTAAACCCCGGTGGAAGACCATCAAGTTTCCTCCAATTCCCCAGAGATTTGTCTTAAGACCAGAAGATTCCCCTGCAAGTTATCTTACTAACCAGACAACAGCTTCGGATAATTCCTCAATAGATTGGCATACAACCCAAACTCTTGAAAAATCTCCAACAGAATAAACATTCTCTCCACAGATATATTTCCCAGCAGATCGAAGATTCTCATTCTCATTTCTCCGGTGAAGCCTCCAAGGTTTCAATTCCCCAGTAGAGATCGTCAGAGTTTCCCTTATTCCCCAGGAAAGTCATGAAGGATTCTCACATCCCCACAGAAGTTGTCAAAGTTTTTATTAATCCCCACAAGTCTCCAAGGATTTTCTATCCCCAACAGTGGTCCGGGGATTTCTCATTCTCAGCAATCAAAGATTATGAATCTCCAATAGCGGTCAAGGATTTATTTTCCCCGGCAGCAGTCAAAAATTTCATTATCTCCAGCTATCAAAGATTTATTTTCCTCAGCAAGACAGCTAATTAGCTTACATGTGCATCCATTACATTCATATATCATAAACATTGATAGAACACATTGTATTGCATCATGCATGTCATGCAACCTAACTTTATGATCCAGCTAACATTTTACCCTTTTCAGGATGAGATTAAAAGTTATCTTTAACAACTATGCCAAGATTTCAAATACAGTACGGATACACTCCAAGACATGGAAGTTATTCTGCTACTCATTCAAATCTCTTATTCAGATACAGTATGGATACACCCCAGACACGGAGGTCATTCTACTACTCATTCAAAATTTCAAGTTAAGATACAGTTCAGATACGCTCCAGACACGATAGTTATTCTGTCACTCATTCAGATTTCATCAATCAGATACAGATCAGATACGCTTCATACACTGAAGCCATTCTATTTCTCATTCAAATTCAACTATCAAATTCAAGTCCAGATACACTCTAGACACGGACGTTATTCTGTCACTTGCCCAGATCCCAGTTACAGTACGGATACACTCCAGACACGGAAGTCATTCTGCTACTCATACAATATCTCAACTTCAGATACAGTCCAGATACACTCCAGACACGGTTGCCATTCTGTCACTCATTCGGAATTTATCCCCAGCCCAGAGATGCTCCTTACACGGATGTTTCTTCTGTCGCCCATTCAGAATTCAGACACAATACCGATACACTCCAGAGACGGAAGTCATTCTGATATTCATTCAAGAATCAAATACGGTTACAGCTAGGATACGCTCCAGACGCGGATGCTATTCCTTTGCTCATACGAATCCAATCTCCAGATACAACTCAGATACGTTCCAAATGCGGATACCATTCTGGTGTTCATTCTCCTGATTTTCAACAAACAGTCTTGGATGGCATCTCTAAGCCCATCTCCAGCGAGATTCTACCATCTCCAAATGGCATCTTTAAGCCCATTCCCTCATTTACATTTTAACGAGTGCAAATTTATGGGCACTCTAGTGTCCAATCCTCTTTTACCTTCGAGTCACGAAAGGCAAACTCGCCAATCTAACTCTTCAGGTTCAAAAATATTGAACAGGGGCAGCTGTTGTACCCCAAAATTTTCCCTCTCATTTTATCAAGATTTCCACTCACAAGATTCTTTGGACTCAAGACCAAGCTAGGGTTTGCTCTGCTCAAGACATCTCCTTGCATTGATGACCTAAATTAGGGTTTGAGTTTTCACAGGGATTTTTGGACTATCAATGCTCAAATTGTCTTTCATACTTCATGTTGGACTTATAAGATTTCCTCTACCAAGTTTCAAGCCTTAAATCAAATTTTTGCTCAGTCAATTGGACAGTTGACCTAGAAATCAATTGTATTGGGGAAAAAGTCAACTGTGGCCAATTTGCAGTCAAACCTCATAAATTTTGATCCACATAAATATTATAGGCTCATATGAACCATTTGATCAAGTTTGAACCACAAATCCTCAAGAAATTTGATCAGATCATCAAAAGGGCAAAATGGTCATTTTTAGGGTTTTGACTGTAGAAGGGCAATTTCTGACTTTTAACCTAGCCAATGGCAAATTGGGTTCAAGCATGGATTTAAGGACTCAATGGCATCATTTTTACCTATTCACAAGGTTCAAAAGATCTCAATTGCATTGGATTGACAGATGAATTTTCCAGTCAATTGATCAAAAATCAACTATACACTGAAAAGTCAAACTTTGACTTTTTGGTCAAAATCAAGTGCCAATGGTCATTTTTCATCAAGATGTGTCAAAACATGAAACTTGTTCATCAAGAAACCTAATTTTGCAAATTAGGGTTTAAGATTGAAAATTTTCATAACTTAGAATTTTTCTAAGTTATGAAATTTTCTTATTTGTTTCCCAACTTTGTCCAACATTTTCACCATGATGCAATTGGATTCAAACAAAACTTCCAACATGAAAGTTTTAGTCCTCCACAAAATCTACAAATTTTATACACAAAGTTTTCTTAAAAGAAGCTCTGATCTCAAGTTATGATTTTTGGAACAAGGGTCCATGAAACTTTTAACTTAGTGAAATTTTGCCCTAGTTTAGGCAGGATTTTGACCTATCTTCATGGCCATTTTTCACATAGTTCCACTTGGAATCTCAAAATGCATTTCAAATATGGATTGTAGAGCATGTTACAAGCTTTCCAAAATGTCCGATAACTCTCCAAAATCTTTTATGGTTAGGGAGAATCGAAGATTTGAATTTGGGAAAAACTCACTTTGATCCATGGCATTTTCATGTTGACACAAGTTGCAAAATCTGTCCAAACTTGCTTTGTACTTGATTACAGGTCCCTAAACCCTTTCATACTCAATAATTAAATGCAAATCCATTGGTTTGAGGCTTTGTTCTGATCATGGGAGGATTATACAAGAGATTAATCCAAAAATAGCAAAAAGGCAACATTGCCATTTTTGTCAAATTTGCTTTATGTCAAATTGCATTCTTGAGCCTTGAACAAAATCTTGTACAGCAAACAATATCCATAAACTGAGGGGGCCAAGATCATAAAGTGCAAGTTGGTAGATAGCCTGTACAGGCCTGTCTTGCATCATTTCTTACTTTTGCTTAAAATACAAGTAAACTTGCCAAAAGGCCACAACTTGCATATCTGAGATAACCAACTCTTGTAAGCTTTTGAAACAAGTTTTGTGCATTGCCTTGAGCCAGAAACAAGAATTGGTGAACCCTCAAGCCTTCCAAAACACAAAATCACCTTCCTTTTGCAAAACAGGGCACTCCCTGCAGTTTCACTTCCATAGCAAAAACCATTCGTGCGTTTTTCCCCAAACCTGTTCAAACACATTCCATATAACCTATCCAAGCTATCACAACCATTGGACAGTGACTGTAACTCCATTTGCAAGCTTCACCATTTTTGTTTTCAGCTTGTGCAGGTTGAGTTCTACAAGCTTGCTCAAGCAAGTCCAAAGCAAACTAGGCATTGGGAAAGGTCAGAGGAAGTTCAGGCAAGCTCTCAAGCACCTCAGGTCTCACTGAAAAGCTCCACATTGCCATACACGAGTTCCACTGAAACAGGTTTTTGTCAACTTCCTATCTCTCTATTTAGGAATCATTAGGCTTAGGTTTGTGAATAAAAAATGTAGTACTCATAGCCCTGAAGATGTACATATGCTTAGATTTCATTTAAGTTAAAAGTGTTAAGAGAATTTGATTCATGAACTTCCTGAAAAAGTTAGGTTAGAAATTAGGGCCAGAGAAATTCTCTCTGGTCTTTGAGAGTTAGATTAAGTTCTTTATATGGTTGAAATCGTCTTGACAAATGCTACAACTTTGGTGTTATGAGTTTTTGCATTAGAGCACGTATGCAGGTTTTCCATATTTGAGACAGGCGCGCGTGTTTTTTGTTTGAAAAAGGTTGAAGTTGAAGTTCAGTGGGTTGGGCTTTGTTCTGGCATTTTTTTTGACACCCCCTCTTTACTGATTGCACCCCCTGGCCCATTTCTTTATATTTTTGTATTTTTCTATTTATTTTTCATTTCTGATTTTATTATATTTTTTTTAAACATTAAAAAAATACTAAAAATATTTTCATAAATTTCACATTTTATTTTATTATTTTATTATTATTTTTTAGACATAAAAATAATTATTAATTGATATATACCTTTATTTTCTTTAATAAAAACTTATAAACATTATAGAAATATTATATTTTTTATTTTTATTATTCATACAAAATAATATTTTTTTCATATGTTTTATTTTTTAATATCCTTGTATATATGTTTATATTTATTCTTGTACATAAAATAAATAATATAATATATATTATCTTAAAACAAAAAAATAGGGTTTCCACCCTTATTAAAAATAATATTTTTTTCTAATATATTTTATTTTTTGACACTTGAATATATTTTTATTTTTTATTGTACATAAATAAATAATATTAATAAATATACTTTCTTAAAACAAAGTTTAGGGTTTTTCCCTTAACAAAAATAACTTTTATTTTCTTTCTTTTTAATACATTAAATATTTTATTTTTACATATATAAAAATAAACAAAAACATTTTTGCATATTCATAATATTTTGCATGTTTATTTAATTGACCATTTAAATACTTGCCTATTTATTTATTTGTACCATTTATTCAATTTGGATGTAATAGTAAATATTAGGGGTTTATTTTCTTGCAAATCCCCCCACTCAAAAATTATATCCCCTTTAGCATATCAATGTTGTAATAGTCGTAAATTTATTTTGCGCATTTATAACTTTCAAATATGCCATGATAGAGATTAGGGTTTGTATGCAATATCCAAAATCAAAACAAATAGTTTGACCTAATGCAAGACATAAATGCATGAAAATGACAACACAATGCACACATGCACCCCTAGGGTTTCATCCACTTGTTGCCTTTAAAAAATGGCCATGTTATGCATGTTGAGTATCTTGGCAAAACAAAAATAAAACAAAAGATCATAGTCCCTCGATGAAGCTATCTTGGTTGTCTATACAAAATGATCTAGTCCCTCAAAAATTTGCTAAAGATACTTAGCATTATTGCTATCATGGTCAATACGATGACACGCGCCTGTCCTGTTTAAACATCCAAATACAAGGTTGTTTACCAAATGCAATGGTAAAACAACACTTTCAAAATGGTTAAAATGTAGAGGAAATACCTTTGAGTAAAAAAGGGTAGACAACTCTTGGTTACTTGATCAAAACTTGAAAAAACATCCTTGCTACTTTCAAACACACCTCACAACACAATTTCAAAACATTTCCCAAATATCAAACTTTCAAACATTGAAACATCTTTTCAAAAGACAAACACCTTTGTATACATTCAAACAAGAATCATTACAAAGGTTGCCACAACGATGGCCTCTTTTCAAAACATTTTCAAAACCACACACAAAGCACCATTTCAAACAATTGAAAAGCAAAAGCAAGTGATCTAAACAAGTAACTAAGAGCCCATGGAAAACCATGGGTGAAAAGGGTGCTTGCACCTTCCCTTTTCATAATCTACCCCCCGAACCTAAGAAAACATCTCAAAGGTCTTTCCTGTGCTTTTTGACCTTTCCTTTGGATAAAATAAAAAGTCGGTGGCGACTCTTGCTAAACCGAAGCATTTGCGAACACAAACGCAAAACCTCAAGTCAGTTCTCCCACCGTATCACATTATCAATTAAGAATTATTTTGTAAATGAATACTCATAATATATATATATATATATATATATATATATATATATATATATATATATATATATATATATATATATATATATATATATATATATGTATATATATATATATATATCATACACAAGTATGTCATGTACTTAGAGAAATAAATAAGTAAAAGAGAGAACTCTCTAACAAAGCGAAAGTTAAACCGATACTACCATACAATATGACAGGGAATGCACTTGCATTTTACAAGAAACTCTCGAAAGAAAGTTGAACCAAATGCAAAGTATGCCACAAAGACTTTAGAACAACACGATCTTACCACTTTCCACTTAGACAAAGAACCCAAAAGTATAACTTGTGATGAGTCTTAGAAGGTCATTAATTTAATGATCATTCATTTTGATTGAACTCTCATCTTTATCCTTTTCATGTTAATTATTTTCTCCTCCTCATGTTTCACCGATTTGGGTCGATCAATTCCTTCTTCGGGGTCATTGAGTATGTCTCTTGAAGATAAACCTACATTATGAAATGAAATCCCTATTCCGAGTATTCTCATATACAACATTAAAAGTAACTTACACATCTTTTACCAATAAAACAAAACTTATTGTTGCTTCTAGATTACATAATCCATCATATTTCCCCATATACAATAGAATTAGAATATGTTCATATACCTTGAGCCACTATAAATGAGAACACATATTTTATTTATAGAGTCAAAACAATGTTCCTACAAAACAACAAGACAAATTAGGTACCCAATCTTCATTGAGTCATTGGGGTTAGTGAAAGAATTTGTTGCATTTGGGGAATCTTACAACCATAGTGATAATTTAAATTTTAACCATCACTAAAATCACCATCGTATACGTGCTCACAATTTGAGGACCTTGAACTTGACGCCTTAAGAGCTTTACACTTTGTTCTTTCCTCCTTATCTGTGTCTTTATACTTTGTCTTCTTCTTCTCACACTTTTATCATGCTTGTCCAAGCAAGTAAGTTCTTGCTCCTGTTCCTCGACCTTACCAAACAATGTAATGAGATCAAGTGTTATGATATCATTAGCTTCCTTGATCGTGGTGACCTTCGGTTTCCAATTCCTAGTAAGACATCTCACAACTTTGTTAGTAGCAATTTAATTGGAAATAAGATTACCAAGTGCATTCAAACGATTAATGAGATTTAATGTATTTTTCTTATCATCATTATTCCATAGTTCTTCTGATTTAGATGTGACAATGCTATTAGCATTTTTTGAGTAATAGAGTCACACATTTCCTTGACATATGAATTAACATGAATGTACATACAAGCTTTCCAATAACTATAGTTTTCTTCCAAAAAATTGGGGCTGTTTTGAAATCCCCTTTAGGTTAGTACGCCATTTTCGAAGCACGGAATAAACCGGAGCTCTGATACCACTTGTTAGACTACGGTACCGTATCTAGAGGGGGGTGAATAGATACCCAAATAAAAACTACCTTTAAAAATGGTTATTTAAAATTTATTTGAAAAATAATATTGAGCAGAATATTTTTGGCCTAGATCAAATATAGTAGTCTAAACGAACTTACTTATTGGAAACTCAGATATGCACGAGCCATATGAAATTAATATAATGATAAAATCAATCAACATAATAATATCTCAATTAACAGTTTAATATCCAACGCAACAGTTTCCTATTTCCAGTGAAATCATATTAAAAAACATAACATGACAATTTATCAAACATGTGGCGTGCAATTAATATTTCATAATTTTCTTTGAGACTTGTTGATATGCAAAAGCACTTATAATCAAAGTGATTATAAGTTAATCAATAAAGAAACTTAAACTTTAATAATCAAAGATAAATTCTATACGAATCAGTCGATCAAACAACACATTCAACAAATTGAATATGGAGAGTAAATGAAAGTAAGAGATAAAACATGGAAATTTTCCTTTGAGTTAAACAAGCTAAACAATTTGTCAAACACTTGGCGTGCAATCGAAGTTTCAGAATTTTACTTTGTATTGTGTTGATATGAAAAATAACTTATAACCAAAAGTGATTATAAGCAACTCAACACACAATTCAAAACAAAAATAGTTTCGAAAAATTTCTACGCGTCGATAAATTACTCAATGCTATTTGACAAATCAATGTATGAAAATTAAAGCAAGTAAATAAATAAAAGAAAAGAAACACAAGGATTTGTTTAGGAAGTTCACTAATCGTCCTCTCTATGGCTACATCACCCCCCAATTCCAAATTTAGAATTGGGATAATTTCTTACTTTGCAAAATTATGGTTACAAGACAAGTGTTCAAGAGAAATCCTACAAATCCTAACTTTTTGATGTTGATTCAAACCCTTCTCTTCTTTTGATCTTCAACAAGATCAAGCACACAATATATTCAACCTATTCTCCACTTAAGCTACTTCCTTGCAAAGATTTCAACCACTCCAAGGTTCCTTGCAAAGATTTCAAACACTCCAAGGTTGTTCACTTGAGAAAATATGATTGCAATCTATCAACACAAGATCTTAAATTCTATCTGGCACTTTAAGCTACTTATTTGCAAAGATTTCAAACACTCCAAGGTTCCTTGCAAATATTTTAAGCACTCCAAGGTTATTCACTTCACCATGATTCCCTCTTGAACGATCTTGCACGAAAACCCCCAAATCAACTAATAATCTAGAAGGACAAACTCGATTTTTTTTCCTAGATAAAAACCCCTACAAAACTCCACCCAATACATAATTGGACACTAGCAATCATCGTCTAGATGGCACCCCAACGAAACATCGTTACAATGTAATGTCAGTGCCTATGCATAGATTGGAGGTTGAAGATGAAGAGAGAAATATGTTGATTTTATGGTTTCACCAAGTTATAAATGATGCAGGAATGGGTATTTATATTTTTGGAACTTTTAGGGCAAAAAGGAGATTTTAGGAATTAAAAATTGACCCAATCAAACAATATCTGTCGACCTGAAAATTGTATGTGTCGACACATAAATCAAATTCTAACTGCATGTATCGCCTTGAAAAACAAATGTGTCAATATAAGCAAGTCAGAGGCTACAAGCTTTAAAAATGCAGTACATGTGTCGATCTGAAATTTGTATTTGTCGACACATAAAATTAGCATTTCTGCAATTTCTTAAAAGCTTCAGTATATGGACCTGAAATACTTATGTGTCGACACATACAACAAAAATTGGTGTAGACAATGATTTTTCATGAATACGACCAATTTCAAACTTGTTTTAAATGATTCCTAAGACATCTAATGCAACAGAGTGCCACAAGACATAAGGATATCGTCCACCATACTAAAATTCTAGCTTTCCGAGTTTTGACATCATGCAAAACATCTAATAGTGAAGTTGCACTCACAGTTCATTTATATAGTTAGAACAAAAACCAAATTTGACTTTGGTAACTATGTATTTGAACAAACCATCAAGCATGTACACTCATATGTGTTGTACCTCAATTTTTGCCACTAAGATCCCTTTATCATACCATATTGATTCAATCACAACAAGATCACATTAGGGCTTTTGGTTCTCCTCCCTATCTTTAGCTTTGCTCTTTGAGGAATCACCAAGCATCTTGACTTGTTTTTCTTTTGCGATCATGCATGTTTTGCCTTACCTATTAATAATGTAGGTAAAGGCAGTGTGACTTAGCAAGTTGATTCATGGGTTCATGAGTTTATTTCCATGCCCTAGTTAATAAAGCTTGAGAAATTAAAACCTCACCATTGAAGTTGTTTTGGAAGAAATGGCATGGGAAGGTTTATTTTGGTTCACCATATTTCAAAGTTATCAAGATTGATTCAAAAGTACAAGGGGTTGATTGAAGAAGTTGTCATGGTTGGGCAAGGCCTTGTTCCCATTGGTCACAAGTGCATATTTCTATCAATTATCAAGATATGGAAGTGGTTTTGGTTGCTATGATTTCTCATTATCATCCTCAACAACTTATATATACAAAGAAAAAGTGTTGGTACAAGAAGGTTGTTTAAAATTATCAAAGTTCCTTAAATCATTTTCTTGATTTAGGAGTTAGGGTTTTGAACTTCAAAGAAGTGTATCTTGCTCATCTTTTGGTATTTTTGAGTGATTCCAAAAACATCCTTATCTTCAAAGGGTTATTAACAAATCACTTCAAAAATTTCAAGGAGTTTTCATGTGGAAGAAACTTGATGATGAAGAAAGATTACAAGTCCTCTAGATGAACCCTCAAATCTCTTCATGTGACTTCAAATGATCATAACTTGATCAATTTTTATCACCTTGAGCCAAATATTTTTCCATAATGATCTTGATGATGTGAAATTTATTCATTCTTTTATGTTCAAGGTGAGAAAATGGATGGAGGATGCCTTAAGAGTACAAATAATTATAGGTAATTTCATGATTTTTTGCCAACTTCAACAATTCATAACTCTCTCAATTTTTGGATATTTTGAATGGTTCAAGTTTCAAAATGTCACTCAAGACGTCTATTCATGCCATCTTTTTTGGTTAAGAGAAAATTCCAAGAGGAAGACCATGTTTGGATGCAAAACATTATAGGTCACTTTTGAAGAAAAACTTGAAATATTACTAAGTATGGAAAGTCAACCTCTTTTTCCCAACTTTGACACATTCCAACTTTCAGCTCAAACATCCATGTGATTCAATTCTTTTCCCATTGCAAAGCTTGTAATCTCATCTTTCTAAAGCATCAAGAACCATGCCTTAAGACCCCTTGAGCTGAGAATGCCATTGTTTCAAAAGGGGTAAATTGGAGTTGAGATTTCTCCAAAAGTCAGAATTTAAAATCCTTAATTTGGCTTCTAAACACAAAATTGTTGTACGTTTTTTCTTATAAACATGTTTAGTGAACTTCCAGAAGTGATTGGCATAGCAAAACGCGCGTTTTAGATGAGTTTTGACAAAAAAGAAGTCACACTTTCTTCATGATGCAGACCCACACGAATTCCCTCAAAATTGCATCATTCACCCTTCCTTTTGATCCCATTTACTTCTCCTATAAATACATGAGCTATCCCATTCGTTTTCTCAAGCTTGAACAACTAAAATCACCCTGTCAAACTCGCTCCATAACTCACTTTTCTGCAACTTCGAAATCATTGTTCAAGCCTTTTTCAATCATTTTTTCTATCAATTCACCTTCCTTGATCTTCCCTGAAGCTAACAGAAGAAGAATTGAGTCTTGAAACCTTCTGAATTGATCTGACCAAGTCCATTTATAGAGCTCTACAACTGAACTTCAATAGGTAGATTTCTCCATTATTTCTTCCAAACTTTAATATCATTGTGAAGCTCTCATTTCCCTGGTTCTAGTCGCAACACTTGCTTTTAACTGGAAACACGTTTTGGCCATGAATTTTAAAATTCCTTTTCAAAACTTTCCTTCCAAATTGTTTGAGCTACAATTTATTTAAATTTTTCGTGAAGGTGTGGTTGTCTTCGTCTTGATGAGACGAAGCGAATGGAATAGGTCTGAGCTTCTGATTTTACAGTTTGAGAGACTTGTGTTTCACGTTGGCTGGAGGTTGAAGATGACCAACGTGTCATCTTCCAACCAATGATGGCGTGCCATTTGTATTTTTTGAAAATCTGATTTTATATGTGATTCAGTGCTTTATTCAGTAATGACCATGATATACAGAGCGCGTCAGATCCCTTGGATTTGATTACTAACACGTTTTGACTCTCATCCAATGGTCCACATATTTTTTACTATATTTTATTTTCTGATTTTTATATTTAAATTGTTTTAAACTTCAAAAAATCATAGAAAATTCATTTTAAGTCCAAAAAATCTGAAACAATTATGAAAAATATTTTTGATTTTTCTCTTTCTGATTTTTATTTTTTTACAATTTTATTGTGTTTTGATATTTTTTATAAATTTTCACTTTATTTGAATTGTTTTAAATGTTTAAAAATACTTTTATACATTTTTAAATTCTAAAAAAAATATGGAATGATCCAATGATATTGTGACAAATATTGGTGACCTCACTTATTTTTTATTTCTGGCTTTGTTATTTTTTATCATTTTTGGTTTATTTTACTCATTTCTTTTAATTTTAAAAATAGCTTCTGACTTTAAAAAAATTACCAAAAAATTTATAAAAATATTTGAGTTCATTTCTAATTTTTCTATGGTCTTACTTAATATTTCTTGATTAATTTGAACATAGTTGATACTTTTCTCTCTTATTTCTATTTTATAACATTTTAAAACCCTTTTTAATGTATATATTAAATGTAATATTATTTTGTGACTATTTTCTGGCTGATCTTGGGTTAAATTTTTTATCATGCTTTGTTAATATCATTGGATCCATGGTGTTGAGTCTAACTCCATAAAAATGGATGAATGATTTTAATAATAATTTGATTAAAGTTTCATTCAAATGTGGTTTATATTCTTTCTCACCCTTCTTCATCTGATCCCTTTCTTATTGCACTAAGTGTTATTGGAGCATGATCTCTATGTCATGTCTCAAAACAAATGGTGCACAGATTGCTATTGACCGACCTCAAAATAGGTGTGACTTCTATATAAGTCCACTTACGATTACTTAACATATGGCTAAATTTTGTCTCGATTCGAATGATCATTCGTGGCCCAAACATATGTTTGCAAGCCCAAGTATGCTAATTTGATCTCTTTGATCCAATAACCTTGAGATTCATTGTGTGGAGGCTTTGGTTCTACCAATCCTCTAATGGATCTACATCACTTTTGGTCAACGTGGATCACTTAAACATTGTTGATCATTAAATGTTACTTTTGAGAATTCCAAAATGGATTATATACTTGACAAAAAGCAAATGCAACTTATTGTGTGGAGGCTTTGGTTCTACCAATCCTCTAATGAGTTCCAAATGCAAGTTTCAAGATGGGCATCCAACTAACCACTAATTTCTAATAATTGACTTTATTTTATGTTTTTATTTTATGCTCTTTTATTTTATGCACTATTTATTTTAGCATTTATATTTCATGCTATTTTTCATCTTTGCTCACTTGAGCATTTCTATTCTTGTCATTTTTTATTTTGCTCAGTTGAGCTTTTCTTTTCTTTTTTAAGACACCTAATAATCAACATGAACCATAAAAAACTTTAATGATACTTGGACTATTTGGTTACTATCCTTGGAATTATCGAGTATTGGACTTCTTGGACTTAGGATTAGAAACCTTGGCCTATGTTGGAGACCTTGTGACCTTAATTGATATTTTGTATGGAGTTCTTGAGGTTTACCTCAAGACATTGGGTTATTTGTTTGTTTGGTGTGCAGGTTATTGTGATTATACTTTGTTTGTAATATGGAATTCACCCATATACAACTGTTACTCTGCCTAATTTTTGTGAAGACTTAATACACTTGAAGTTTGGTTCGCTCAAGAGGTCTAATATCTTTGCTTGCTCGGTTTCAATCCAAATAATGGGAATTCTATCTTGACCCATAATGTCAAGTATTGGATTCTTGTTGGTTAGATGGTTCTTCTCCCTAGATTTTACCTCATGCTTTAGGATAGTCCCTTCTTTTCTTCACATCTTCTTTAATTTCAAAAACCTTCTCCCTCCCTTTGAAAACTCTTCTTGTTTTTAAACTTGAACTACTTTCATAATAAACTTGGACCTAGGTCCATGCATTTTAAAAATGTTTTCATAAATAAACTTCAATCAACTTAAATAATACCTTGACATTTTTTGTGATAAGACTAAAAGTCAATCAATCTCATTTCAAACCATTTTTACACTTTGGCTTTTTACTTTAAAAACTTTTCTCAAAAGATTAGACTCTTGTTAATTCTTGTAGTGATGCAAACAACTATACTTCTACAATATGTAGTGAAGTGAGATATTTTTCACTTTGGTGTTAAGTGAGACATTGTTGATTTTAAAATCCAATCCATATTCTCCACTTTGAGATGATGCAAATTCTCCTTTCTCATGATTGTGTGTAGTAAGTATGTTTTCCACACGGACAATGACGATGATGTCTTATCTCATAAAATTAACCAACACACTTGCGTTTTAAAATTTTTTAAAAGGTGAACTACGTGTACCCTGATCCCCTATTACACGAAAGGTGGAACGTAGGCACTAAAAGTTCGCAACCGCGGCAGGTGCAAAAATCATAAAAAATACTTCTTTTCTCACCTTCACCATCTATTTTTTTATACAACATTTTATAGCCAAAATATACGGATTTTACAAAGAGATTCCTGCGGAGTACCGTAGATGTTTAGGGTGCTAATACCTCCCCTTTGCATAACCAACCCCCTTACCTTGAATCTTTTCCCCTCTTTTTGGGTTATTCGCTCTTTTCCCATTCCTTTGGAAACAATAAAGCGCGGTGGTGATTTTTATTTTGATTTGTATAAGTCTAGTCAATCCAATGGCTTAGTCTTAAACATTTCTACCGCTACAGAAAAAATAGCGACTTCACTGGGGAATCATTGACCTCTTACTGGTCCATCCCTAAGTGGGTTAAACCAATCTTTTTTTATATATGTATATGTGCTATTGTTTGTTATATATTATATGTTGTATATATGTTTGTCTGGATTTTTTTGGTTTTCAGGGTGCTTGGTGATTACTTATAAATCCTATACCCGGACTTGGGAAAATTTAAGATAGGATGGGCGATATAGTCATGTTAACTTTGATGGAGTAATCCCAAAAAAAGAAGGCATGAGACCCCCCCATTTAGTGGAGGCCCCTTTGACTGTAGTGTCGTTTACCGAGTAATCGAGAAGATATGCTGCTTTTGACCTGGGAGCCTGCTAAAGCTGAGGACCGCAGAATACCTAACCCATCTTATCCTTTTAGGTATAGTGCAGAAGCTATGACGGGGTAATCCGGAAATAGTTGTCACGCAATACTACGCTCGGGTGAGTTTTTCTTGAGAATATTACTAATTACCGAGTTAATCAGGAAGTTGGTAATATCCGAAGGAAGGATGTAGACTCTGGGAACCTCTAGAACCTTGTTCTCCAGGTGATAACTTTTAGACCATACCTTATGGGTAGTACCTTCAACCTCATGCTTGTGACATTGAACCTGTGAACCCTATGTTTGTGATCTTGTGTGTGATTGTTGCATCATGCATCCATGCATTCATAAGCATATTTTGAAGAAATTTTATTTCAAGGCACTTGAAAGTTGACCATTTGTGAATATCTCAGGTACCTTTTGACCATGGATTCTGGAAAAAGAAAGACCGGAAAATACAGTTTCAAAGATCCCAAGATAGATGAGTTGATCAGTCTAATTCCCGAGATTGAATGTTCTGCAGATTTTCATAAGAAGTATGGATCCATCATTCCTCTCATGAAGCTTAGGATGAAGGAGGGTATTCTCTCGACCTTGGTCCAGTTCTGTGATCTGATGTATCATTGTTTTACTTTCCCTGAATATCAGTTGATGCCTACACTAGAGGAGTATTCTTATCTGTTGGATTTGCCTATTACCGATCGTGTTCCTTTTACTGGTTTGGAGGGTGAGCCAAAACCATACGAGATTGCTTCTTTGATCCATCTGGGGAAGTATGAGGTTGAAGCTCATATGACTACTAAAGGAGGGATTAGAGGATTACCAGCTCAGTTCTTATTGGAGAAAGCTCGTTACTTTTCCAGGATGAAGAGTACAGTCACTTTTGAGGCCATCTTTGCTCTACTTGCTTACGAGTTGTTTTTATTTCCTAATGTGGATAAGTTTGTTGACGTTAATGCTATCAGGATCTTCATGATTGGAAATCCAGTTCCTACATTTTTTGGTGATGCTTACTACTCTATTCATCTTCGGAATTCTTATCATGGGGGATGATTATCTGTTGCACGCCTCTGTTATACCAGTGGTTTATTTCTCATATGCCTCAGTCTGATGCTTTCTGGAATGTCAGGAAGGAACCATGTTGGGCTCCTAAGATCATGGCACTTACTCACTCAGATATTGATTGGTATCATCGGGCTTACCATGATGTAGAGATTTTCGACAGTTGTAGTAGTTCCCCAATGTACCTCTTCTTGGTACAAAGGGGGAATTAACTACAACCATGTTCTTGCACAAAGATAACTTGGTTATTCGATGAGGGATAAACCAAATAATATTCATCTGAGTAGTTTCTTCCTGAAGGAGGGAGAAGACCATAAGGAAGCTAGGGAGCAGATTGCGAAGGCCTGGTGTCACATTCATAGGAAGAGTAGGAAAGACCTGGGACCTAGGGGGCTGTTTCTTTGGAGCCTTATCTTTAGTGGGTCCAAATAAGAGCTATTCAGTTGAAGATGTCGTATTCCCGGGAAGCACCTATGCCTGATTTGTTTGTGAAAACCACTCTTCCCTTATTGGATGATATGGAAGAACTACAACTTGCTATGGTCAGGATGCAGCAGGAAAACGACGCTTGGAAGAATAAGTGCCAATCTTTAGATATTTTCTATAGAGCAGACTTGAAAGAGAAAGACGACTTGATTGAGATTCTTGAGAGTCGGGCTGTAGAGATGATGGAGAGGCAAGGGGATTTATTTTCTCCTAAGCCTCAGTCAGATTCTAGTTGCTCACTTCATGATTCAGGTGATTGGAAGGAGGTTGCCACCAGATATGCGAAAGAAAACCAAAGGTTGAAGGCTCAGATTTCCAGGCTTACAGGGAAGCACCAGCGTATAGAGTGACCTCCATCAGCTTTACTTCTTAGGGTTTTAGACTTTATTTTCATCTTGTACTTGGGATTATTGAAACTTGTAATCCATTTTGAAGTTATTATAATAAAGTTTTTCAGTATTTTAAATGTGTTATTACTTTGATATTTGCAATATGTCTACAAAACTTTAAGTCCCTTGAAATATAAATAAAATAAATCATGTGCATTGCATATCATGCATCATATTGCACATATTTCTTGCATTTGTTATGCATATCCAGGTGTCTTACCAATCTTCTTTACTTTGTTCAGCAAGTTGTCTCACCACTACAATACTCGAGCTAATTTCAGAAGGAAGATGGACAACTTAGAACAAGAGAATCGCGAGTTGCGCGAGGAAGTTCTACTCTGAAGGTCGGCATGGCCAATCTCACTACTCTGATGGAATCTCTAGTGGCTGCTCAGAATCAGCCACCAAGTGATCAACCTCAACAGATAAAGGTTACTTATGAAGCTCTGACTGTTCATGTATCTGCTACTCCAATTGTTGTTCAGAATCGCATACCTCAAGGTTATCCATGGGGAATGCCAGAGAACTTTGTGCCTGAAGGTTTCAATCTTGGTCCTCATGTTACTCCAGTTGTTCAGACTACTATTACTATTGCACCTCCTGTGGTGCATGCTACTCCTGCTGTACCTCCTTCGGTGAATGTGGTCATATTTGCTAATGATGACATGTATCGTTCTTTTCCTTCACCAAGTGAAGGCTTGGATATCTATGATAGAATGGATCATTTTCAAGATCAGTTTGACAAGATGCAAAGGGAGATGAAGGCCCTTAGGGGAAAGGAATTGTTCGGGAAGAATGTGAATGGTTTATGCTTGGTCCCAAATGTCAAGATACCTGCGAAGTTTAAAGTCCCAGAATTCGAGAAGTACAAGGGCAACACTTGTCCCCGTCCTCATCTTGTGATGTATGTAAGAAGAATGTCTACCCACACTAATGATCAACGTCTGCTGATTCACTTTTTTAAGGATAGTTTGACTGGTGTTGCGTTGAAGTGGTATATGAGTTTGGAAAATGTCAATATCCATACTTTCAATGACTTGGTAGAAACATTTATCAGACAGTACAAATACAACATGGACATGGCACCTGATCGTGATCAACTCAGGGCCATGGTCTAGAAGGACAGGGAATCATTCAAAGAGTATACACAGAGATAGCGTGAGGTAGCAGCCCAAGTGATTCCTCCCATGGAATAAAAGGAGATGACTAAGATTTTCCTGAATACTCTGAGTGCTTTCTACTATGAGAGGATGGTAGCGAGTGCGCCAAGTGACTTTACTGAAATGGTGGGCATGGGTATCCGTTTGGAAGAGGCTGTACGAGAGGGCCGTTTAACAAAAAATGAAGGTTCCGGAAGTACGAAGGAGCCATCCTATGGGTTTTCCAAAAACAAGAAAGGAGATACAAATGTTGTTATGCAAGAAAGGAAGGTTAATCCTCCTAGAATAAACTATCAGCGTCATCAACAAGTCGCCTCAGTAACTCCAGTTGTTGGTGTAGCTCCAACCACCGTTGCTTATCAGAGACCATCCCATCAGGGGAATCAAGGGTATAATCAGAGAAGGAAGAGTTATGACCCTATACCTATGAGCTATACAGAATTAATCCTTTCGTTAATATAGAATAAGTTGGTTCAGACCAGACCACCTCCCATTATACCATCACCGTTGCCTTGGTATTACAAGGCAGACCAAACATGTGCTTTTCATCAGGGAGCACCAGGGCACAATGTTGAGAACTGCTATCCTTTGAAAACTGAAGTACAAAAATTGGTAAGGACTGGTATCTTATCCTTCAAAGATGTTGGCCCTAATGTTAAAGATAGTCCTTTGCCCAAGCATGGAGGAGAAAATGTTGTGAACATGGTGGTTGGTTGTCCAGGAGACTTCCGGATTTTTGATATTAAATTGGTTAGAGGAGATTTGGTAAAAATGAATACAGACCTCTGTGAATTTAGCTAGTATACGCATGACCATGCTGGTTGTGCTATTTGCAGTATGGATATACAGGGTTGTGACAAGATAAAGACTGATTTGCAGGAGATGATGGATGAGGGCCTCATCCATATAATCAGGCCTAGGGTAGAGTATGAAGAGGAAGTAAACATGGTTTCTGGATTTCCTGGAGATTTCAGAATCTTTGATGTGGAATATATGAATGAGGATCTTGTACAATTGCATGCTACTTTTTTCCACATGGCTGGTCAGGTAGAACATCAGTGTGGATCTTGCCGAATTTGCTGTCGGGACTCCCGAGGATGCTCAATTGTTAGGAAAGGTGTTCAGTTATTATTGGATAATGGAACTATCAAGGTTATAGTCCAAAGGGATGATTATCATGAGGTTAAAGAGATTGAGGTTTGTTCACTGAAGAAGAATCAGATGATGAGTATGCCTCTGCGGATGAGTTCTTCTCCTCAGATGAATACATGTTTTCCAGAGATGACTCTGTAATGACTGAATATGTTGAAGAGGGAATAAATGTTATTGTGCCTTGTTTTGGTGCACCCACCCCTTTTGAAGTTGAATATCTTGGCAAGCCAGCTATTACTCCATTGGTGGTTAGTTTGCCGGGTCATGTCCCCTACAAGTCAGACAAGGTTGTACCCTACAAATATAATGCTACAATTTTAGAGGATGGTATGGAAGCTCCCATCCAGCCAATGCCTAATGTTGGAAATATTGTTGAGACTAGCAGAGTGACCCGAAGTGGTCGTGTATTTGCACCAGTTGTTCGTGGAGATGTTAATGTTGGAAAGAAAATTGTTGAAGATGTTGAACCCAAGAAGGCAGTGGGTGAATCTAGTGGAGCTACGCTAGAAAAAGAGGTGGATGATATTTTGAATATAATCAAGTTGAGCGACTACAAAATTGTAGATTAACTACTGCAGACTCCTTCAAGAATATCTATCTTGGCTTTATTGATGAACTCCTCTGCTCACAGAGAATCTTTGATGAGGGTATTGGACCAAGCTTTCGTGGAAAGTGATATGCCTGTAGACAAATTCAGAAGTGTGGTAGGGAATATTACATCATGTAATAACCTGAGTTTCTGCGATGATGAACTGCCCGATGAAAGAAGGAATCACAATCTGGCCCTCCACATCTCTATGAACTGCAAGAATGATTCATTATCCAATGTGTTGATTGATAATGGATCCATATTGAATGTTATATCGAGGAGCACACTTATGAAGTTGAAATATCAAGGAACGCCCATGCGCCCAAGTGGCATTATTGTGAAAGCGTTTGATGGATCAAGGAAATCTGTTATTGGTGAAGTGGACTTGCCTATTCATATAGGCCCACATTTGTTTCAGATTACTTTCCAGGTCATGGATATTATACCCGCTTACAGTTGTTTGTTGGGACGGTCGTGGATACATGAGGCAGAGGTTGTAACTTCAACTTTACACCAGAAGTTGAAGTTTGTGCGTGAAGGAAAAGTGGTAATTATAAATGGAGAACAGGCATTATTGATATCTTATTTGTCCTCTTTCAGCATTGTGGAGGCAAAAGAAGTTGCTGTTGGAACCCAGTTCCAAGCTTTATCCATTGATAATATAAGAGGAAATGAGAATTCTATGGCTTCGTTCAAGGATGCTCAGCAGGTTGTGCGTAATGGCCATAGTGAAGTATAGGGACAGATTGTTGATCCACCTGTAAACAAGAATAGAGTTGGATTGGGGTTCTCTGTGAAGAATGATAAAGTTAAGAGCATGAAGCCAAATTCTTCTGTAGGCAAGTATCAAGACATATTTCGTAGCGGGGGTTATCTTCATCCAATTATTTTCGGGATTAATGCCATTGTGGAAGATAAAGCAGAGCTAGAAATGCCAAATTATGTGACGCACAGAGTTAGGGTTCAGAACTGGATCACCATTGATGTTACCTCTTGCATACATGTTTCAAAGTAATTTGTTTTTGTTAATCTTTTTGAAAAAGCTTTCACTCTGCCCAAGGTGAAAGTATTAATATTGTATGGGCTTATTGGTTTGCTTTGATTTTTAAAATCAATAATAAAAGTTATCTTTGTTTCCCAAATTGTGTCTTTATTTTTTGATTTTTTTTCTTGGAAAATGGTAATCATAAAAAACCTTTCAAAATAAATAATAATTGAAATTCAATATGCATGATCACTTGTTATATGTGTCGGTTTCTAAAAGCAATCATAAATCATATGTGCAGATTAATTAAAAAACCCGTTGAATACAATGACCCTACACCCTCTCCCAACTTTGAATGTCCTGTGTATGGGGCCGAAGAAGAAGACTATGATGAGATTCCGGAAGAGGTCTCATGGTTGCTTGAGCGCGAGGAGAATGCCATTCAGCCATATAAAGAGCCATTGGAAGTAATCAATTTGGGTTCAGAAGAAGATCTGAAGGAAGTCAAGATTGGAGCATTACTGCATCCTGATGTGAAGAGCAGGTTGATTGAGATGTTGAAAGAGTATGTGTATATTTTTGCTTGGTCTTAACAAGATATGCCTGGTCTAGATACATATATTGTAGAGAACTGTTTGCCGCTGAATCCAGAGTGCCCGCCAATCAAATAGAAGTTGCAAAGAACTCATCCATATATGGCAATGAAGATCAAAGAAGAATTTCTAAAGCAGATTAATGTCGGTTTTCTTGTGACATCCGTATACCCTCAGTGGATTGCCAATATTGTCCCAGTACTGAAGAAATACGGAAAAGTTCGCATGTGCATAGATTACAGAGATCTAAATAAAGCTAGTCCAAAAGATGATTTTTCATTGCCACACATTGATATGCTAGTGGATAGCACAACAAAATTCAAAGTTTTCTCGTTCATGGACGGATTTTCCGGGTATAATCAAATAAGGATGGCTCTTGAGGACATGGAAAAAACAACATTTATCACACCCTGGGGAACATTCTGTTACAGAGTGATGCCCTTCGGGTTGAAGAACGCTGGTGCAACGTACCAGAGGGCTATGACAACCCTATTCCATGATCTGATGCACAAGGAAATTGAGGTATATGTTGATGATATGATTGCTAAATCCCAGACTGAAGAAGGGCATCTTGAAGATTTATTGAAGTTGTTTCGGTGTTTAAGGAAGTATCATCTCCGCTTGAATCCAAATAAATGTACCTTCGGTGTTTGGTCAGGGAAATTATTGGGTTTCATTGTTAGCCAGAGAGGGATTGAAGTTGACCCTGATAAAGTCAAAGCAATCCAAGAAATTCCAGCGCCGAGAACTGAAAAGCAAGTCAGAGGGTTCCTCGGGCGTTTGAATTATATTTCCAGACTCATTTCCCACATGACTGCAACGTGTAAACCGATTTTTAAGTTGTTAAAGAAAGATCAAGGTTGTGTGTGGACAGATGACTGCCAAAGCGCATTTGAAAGTATTAAATAATATCTGCTTGAACCTCCTATCTTGCTCCTTCCTGTTGAAGGAAGACCGTTGATTATGTATCTGACAGTGTTAGATAATTCCATGGGCTGTATTCTGGGATAACAAGATGAAACAGAGAAGAAAGAGTATGCCATTTATTATCTCAGTAAAAAGTTTACTGATTGTGAGTCGCGGTATTCCATGTTGGAAAAGACATGTTGTGCTATGGCCTGGGCGGTAAAACGTTTGCGGCAGTATATGTTGAATCACACTATTTGGTTGATCTCCAAAATGGATCCAATCAAGTACATTTTTGAAAAGCCTGCTCTTACTAGGAGAATTGCCTGCTGGCAGATGTTGTTATCTGAATATGACATCGAATACCCCACTCAAAAAGCTATTAAAAGCAGCGTGTTGGTAGATTATCTTGCTCACCAACCAGTTGATGATTATCAGTATGTGTTGTATGATTTCCCCGATGAGGATGTGATGTTTCTGAAAGTGAAAGATTATGTTGAACTATTACCTGAGGAAGGTCCTGATCCTAAATCTCGCTGGAGCATGATATTTGATGGAGTTGTGAATGCTTATGGTAAAGGAATTGGTGTTGTGATTGTCACTCCACATGGATCACACATTCCTTTTACTGCAAGGTTGACATTTAGTTGTACTAATAATATGGCAGGATATGAGGCTTGCATCATGGGTCTCGAGGAAGCTATTGATCTCAGAATTAAAATTCTAGATGTGTATGGCGATTCAGCTTTGGTAATAAATCAGATTAAAGGAGAGTAGGATACTCGTCACCCTGGCTTGATCCCTTACAAAGATTATGCTAGAAGATTGTTATCCTTCTTTAAAAAAGTTGAATTCCATCACATCCCTAGAGACAAAAATCAAATGGCAGATGCTCTGGCAACTCTGGCTTCTATGTATCAAGTGAATAATTAGAATGATATACCTTGAATCATAGTTCGGCGACTGAATAGGCTCGCTCATGTGGTTACAATAGAAGAGGTAGCAGATGAGAAACCTTGGTATTATGATATCAAGCATTTTCTCCAGACTCAGGAATACCCGATTGGTGCATCGAATAAAGATAGAAAGACATTGAGAAGATTGGCTGGCAGCTTCTTCCTCAGTGAAAATGTGTTGTACAAGAGAATTATGACATGGTCTTGCTGAGATGCATGGATAGACACGAAGCAGACATGTTGATGCATGAGATTCATGAAGGTTCGTTTGACACTCATGCCAATGGACATTCAATGGTTAAAAAGATGCTAAGGGAAGGTTACAATTGGCTAACAATGGAATCTGACTGTTATAGATTTGCAAAGAAGTGCCATAAATGTCAGATTTATGCGGACAAGATTCATGTGCCTCCAACACTTCTCAATGTTATTTCTTCCTCGTGGCCTTTCTCTATGTGGGGTATTGACATGATTGGAATGATAAAACCCAAAGCTTCAAATGGAAACCGTTTTATCTTGGTAGCAATTGATTATTTCACCAAATGGGTGAAAGTCGCTTCATATGCTAATGTTACTAAGCAGGTGGTAGTGCTCTTCATTAAGAATAATCTCATATGTTGGTATGGTGTGCCGAGCTGAATTATCACCGACAATGGCTCGAATCTAAACAACAAGATGATGACAGAATTTTGTGAGGAATTCAAGATTGTCCATCACAATTCATCTCCGTACAGGCCGAAGATGAATGGGGATGTTGAAGCTGCTAATAAGAATATCAAGAAGATCATCCAAAATATGGTTGTTACTTATAAAGATTGGCATGAAATGCTCCCTTTTGCTTTACATGGATATCATACATTTGTCCGCACTTCAACAGGAGCAACCTCGTTCTCCCTTGTGTATGGAATGGAAGCGGTACTCCCAATCGAGGATGAGATTCCCTCTTTGCGTGTGATAATGGAAACCAAGTTGTCAGAGGCTGAATGGGTCCAGAACAGGTTTGACCAATTGAATTTGATCGAAGAGAAGAGAATGAAGGCTTTGTGTCATGGGAAGTTATATCAGAAGAGAATGAAGAAGGCTTTTGATAAGAAGGTCAAACCTCGTGAATTCAGAGAAGGAGACCTTGTGCTCAGGAAGATCATGTCTTTTAATGTTGATTCTAGGGGCAAGTGGACTCCCGATTTTGAAGGCCCGTACATTGTCAAGAAATATTTCTCTGGCGGTGCATTAATTCTTGAAACTATGGATGGCGAGGAGTTCCCACGTCCCATGAATGCTGATGCAGTCAAGAAATACTTCGCCTAAAGAAATAAAAGAGCAGCTCGCTAAGTTGAAAACCCGAAAGGGAGGCTTAGGCAAAAAGGAGCGTCTCGGTAGGCCGAAAACCCGAAAGGGAGGTCTAGGCAAAAATTAGAGACATAAACATAATAAAATTTTCCGCTAAGTTGAAAACCCGCAAGGGCAGCTTAGGCAAAAGTTAGGGACTTTCTTGGCAAGGAACTTCATTAGACAAGACTTGATCATTGAAGCAACAATCTTCTTGAATCCTCACCATACTTTAACAGAAATATGCTGCTCAAAATTTCAAAGTTGTTAGAGGGAATAATGGTCATTGTATCTCAATGTATCTTTTCCATTATATGTTACCATTTTCCGAACTTTGTAATCATCTGTGGAGTCTCGCCATTTGTAGACTACCATTCTATCAATAAAATTTGAGCTTTTACCCAATTCTTTGTATTTCTTATTTTTATTCAGCTTTCAAAGACTCCATTTATTATTGATAATAACTTTCAAAGCAAAAAGATTAAATAACAAAATTATTTTTCAAAAAGAATTTACAACTTACTTTTACTTTAGATTTTGTGATTCAAGAGGAAAACAAAAGTGGTGATCCCAGGAATGGACGAACTCCAGTAATTTTGGGAAGTTCTGTTTCCCCCAGGAAGGTTTTCTCATGTCGTTTTCGCTGGTATGCGTGTGATTTTTGTATATTGAAGATGATACCAATTGACGTAAGGTGCAGTATTGGGTTTGTGACCCCATTGTCCCCAGTCAAATCTTGGTTCATTTTTTTAATTTTTGGGTTTGCATGGTCTGAGGCCCCTATCCCAGATTCCCCAGCGAAGTCTTCCCTCATATGATGAAAGTTCTTGTTCCTTTGGTGTGCTGAGATGGAACTATTTGCAAAATGCCGCTCTTTCTACGGTATTGGCATTATTGTTGGTATTTATTTCCCAGACAACTAGACCAGGGCATTATATTTTCTAAGAAGTGTTGAGACAGTTGTCAACTTTTGGGTTTTCATCTGCCAAGTGTTGGGTTTGATATAAAATCCCCATGAGTTTGACCTCTTTCTATAATGTTTACTTTTTGATTCCCCAGGAAGGCTATCCCAGAGCATCTTTTGTTGGAATAAGTTTGCATGATATGAAGACTCAATCCAATATTCCCCAGTGAAGGCTTCGCTATTTGATAGAAGTCTTTTCTCCCCGTGCATGCTGATATTTAACTCATTTACGAAGCATCTCCCTTTCGGCAGTACTTGCATTTTGTTTGATTGCCCGATAGTCAGGAAATGGCAATGTTTCATTTAAGAAGTGTTGAAATGGTTATCAACTTTTTGGGTTTTCTCCCACCAAGTGCTGGGTTTGATTTAAAATCCCCATAATTTTTATTTCTTGCTATTATGTTTGACTTCTTAACTCTCCAAGTTGTTATCCCCATGAGGTTTCATACTTTCTCCCCAGAGAAGTTGATGCAATACTCATGCTCAATATTGAAGAATGTATCTTGGTTTCCCCTATTTGATGTGGTGTTGGCCTCCCCAATAAAGTCAGCACGAGGTCCCCATTTAATGTCTCGATGATGAGGATTTATCTCCTCTAGTGAAGTATGTATAATATTTCCCCAATGAAGTTATCTTGAAATCCTCAGTTGATGTTTTGCCAATATGGTTTCCATCTGCCTTATTTGAAATCAGTATTGCAATCCCCAGTAGAAGTGTGGACCATGAAAACATTTTTTTCCCCGTTGAAGTTTGTGTGCTATTCCCCGGTGAAGTCTGGAGAAGGATGTTATATCCCTATATATGTACTATTTTGTCACTATAATTTGATTATTTCCGGATTGTGTTTCTTCCCAGTGAAGTTAAGCTGCGAAATAGGATTCTGTTTCCTCATTTGGTGCTTAGTTTCTTATGGAATGTTCATCTTGGATGTGATTTAGTCGAGTATTGATTGTGCCCGAGTTGGTTTTGCCTGGTTATTCCCAGTGTTATATGTCTGTTTTGTTAGCATATACATGATAACACTCATACATACATCATGCATAGTTAAATTTAGCAAATCATTGCTCATTTACATTCGTTAATATTTTATTAACATATTACCCTGTTTTACAGAATTGTGTTGATCTCTCTCCAATAGAGTGACGGCCTTAAGCAAAAAGTGAATATTCTTTCAATTTCCCCACTGAGTTATCCCTCGTGGAAGATTTTTTTGCTTTAGCCTTCCTGTATAGCTCTTTGTCTGGATAGATTGGGTTTCCCTCTTGAGTTTATTTCTCAAAGGATGTATTTTGGTTGACTGTTTTACTCCATTTTATTTCTGGTTTGAATCTTTGTTTCCCAACAATATTATTACTTTGGATTTCTGCAAGCTTCGAGCATTGGTTTGAGAATATGCATTTATTTTGGCACGAGAAGACTTTTACCTCCTCAGTAAGAATATGTTGGCATGTCCACAAGAAGCCATATGTTTTTCCCTAGGAAGTTGTATTTCATTCCCCAGGAAGTCATATTTCTTTCCTCAGGAAGCTATATTGCCTTCCCTAGGAAGTCATTTTTACAATCCTTCCTATAACAGCAAGTAGCAGGTCTCTTTATTTGAGAAACTTATACTTCCCCATAAAAGTCGACGTTACTTTTTTGTTATCTTCTCTATGAGTGGATAGTTTGCAGTTCATTGTCAAATTACTCCAATGATGGCAAGTCTTTTCATTATGACAGAGACAATTCATTGTGAAATCTTTATAAGTGGTAGTCTCTTTATTTGAGACAGCTTATATATTACCCTTTCCAGGTGGAATGCCTTGGTTAAAGAAGAAGTTGAGACCCTTTTTAGGTGAAATGCCACGATTTTAGGGAAACTTGTTATCTTTTTGCTACCCTCAGTGAACATTGGTAGTTAACTGTCAGTGAACGTTGGTGCTATGATATTTTTCTCTTACTACCTTCAGTGAAAGTTGGTAGTTCACCATCAGTGAACATTGGTGATTATCATCTTTTTGCTACCTTTAGTGAACGTTGGTAGTTCACCGTTAGTGAACGCCGGTGCTATGATATTTCTTTTCTCTCTACCTTTAGTGAAAGTTGGTAGTTCACCATCAGTGAACGTTGGTGATTGTTATCTTTTTGCTACCTTCAGTGAATGTTGGTAGTTCACCGCCAGTGAACTTCGGTGCTATGATATTTCTTTTCTCTTTACCTTCAGTGAAAGTTGGTAGTTCACCATCAGTGAACGTTGGTGACTGTTATCTTTTTGCTACCTTCAGTGAATGTTGGTAGTTCACCGTCAGTGAACATTGGTGCTATGATATTTCTTTTCTCTCTACCTTCAGTGAAAGTTGGTAGTTCACAATCAGTGGACGTTGGTAATTGTTATCTTTTTGCTACCTTCAGTGAACGTTGGTAGTTCACCGTCAGTGAACATCGGTGCTATGACATTTCTTTTCTCTCTACCTTCAGTGAAAGTTGGTAGTTCACCATCGATGAATGTTGGTGATTGTTATCTTTTTTCTACCTTCAGTGAACGTTGGTAGTTCACCGTCATTGAACTTCGGTGCTATGATATTTCTTTTCTCTCTACCTTCAGTGAAAGTTGGTAGTTCACCATCAGTGAACGTTGGTGATTGTTATCTTTTTTCTACCTTAAGTGAAAGTTGATAATTCATCGTCAGTGAACGTCGATGTTTGTCTCTCTACCTCCAATGGTAGCTCACCGTTAGTGAACGTTGGTGTTCTTATTCTTTTCTCTTTCTACCTTCAGTGAATGTTGGTAGTTTCGCCTTCAGTAAAAGTTGGTGTATCTTTTGATCTTTTACTGTCATCTATGATTTATTATCTTTTTGATCTTCTACCTCTAACTTTTGAGTTTGGTAGTTCACAATTGGTTGTCGGTCACTTCTATCTTGTACTATCTCCTATTTAGCTGAGTTGATGCTACCTTATCTCTTCTTTGGGTGTTACACCAATAGAGTCGGGTCTTTTTTATTCACCAGTGATTTATTTTCCTGGTCGGGTTTCTCTTTTGATCCTTGTTTCCTTTGCTACATCCCCAGTGGTGTTTTGCGTCCCTTTGAAGTTGTTCATATGCATTCGTACTCATAAGCATTGCATGGCATATTAGGGCCAAAAATAGGGTTTGTTTTATATTTAAGTATCTTCGATCACGTCGACACGACGATTTTTAACCTTCGTATCTTCGGATAGAAGAAACTTAAATAAGGGCAGCTGTTATACCCTAATTTTTTCCCCTAAGATCCCTTCATCATACCATATTGATTCAATCACAACAAGATCACATTATGGATTTTGGTTCTCCTCCCAATCTTTAGCTTTGCTCTATGAGGAATCACCAAGCACCTTGACTTGTTTTTCTTTTGTGATCATGCATGTTTTGTTTTGACTTTCCTTTTAATTAATAAAATTCAATGTTGGTTTGTCTTACTTGTTAATAATATAGGTAAAGGCAATGTGGCTTAGCAAGTTGATCCATGGGTTCATGAGTTTATTTCCATGCCCTAGTCAATAAAGCTTGAGAAATTCAAACCTCACCATTGAAGTTGTTTTGGAAGAAATGGCATGGAAAGTTTTATTTTGGTTCACCATATTTCAAAGTTATCAAGATTGATTCAAAAGTACAAGGGGTTGATTGAAGAAGTTGTCATGGTTGGACAATGCCTTGTTCCCATTGATCACAAGTGCATATTTCTCTCAATTATCAAGATATGGAAGAGTTTTTGGTTGCTATGAGTTCTCATTATCATCCTCAACAACTTCTATCTACAAAGCAAAAGTGTTGGTACAAGAAGGTTGTTTAAAATTGTCAAAGTTCCTCAAATCATTTTCTTGATCTAGGAGATAGGGTTTTGAACTTCAAAGAAGTGTATCTTGCTCATCTTTTGGTATTTTTGAGTGATTCCAAAAAAATTCTTCTCTTCAAAGGGTTATTAACAAATCACTTCAAAAGTTTCAATTAGTTTTCATGTGGAAGAAACTTGATGATGAAGAAAGATTACAAGTCCTCTAGATGAACCCTCAAATCTCTTCATGTGAATTCAAATGATCATAACTTGATCAATTTTTATCACCTTGAGCCTACTCTTTTTCTACAATGATCTTGTGGATGTGAAATTTATTCCTTATTTTATGTGTAAGGTGAGAAAATGGATGGAGGATGCCTTAAGGATATAAAAGATTATAGGTCATTTCATGATTTTTTGCCAACTTCAACAATTCATAACTCTCTCAATTTTTGGATATTTTGAATGGTTAAAGTTTCAAAATGTCATTCAAGAGGTCTATTTCATACCATCTTTTTTGGTCAAGAGCAAATTCCAAGAGGAAGGCCAGGTTTGGATGCAAAACATTATAGGTCACTTTTGAAGAAAAAATTGAAATATTTCTAAGTATGGAAAGTCAACCTCTTTTTCCCACCTTTGACTCATTGCAACTTTCATCTCAAACATCCATTTAATTCCATTATTTTCCCATTGCAAAGCTTGTAATCTCATCTTTCTAAAGCATCAAGAACCATGCCTTAAGACCCCTTGAGCTGAGAATGCCATTGTTTCTAAAGTGGTAACTTGGAGTTGAAATTTCTCCAAAAGTTAGAATTTGAAATCCTTAATTTGTCTTCTAAACACAAAATTGTTGCACGTTTTTGCTTCTAAACATGTTTAGTGAACTTCCATAAGTGATTAGCATAGCAAAACGCGTGTTTTGAATGAGTTTTGACAAAAAAGAAGTCACATTTTCTTCATGATTCAGACCCACACGAATTCCCTCCGAATTGCATTGTTCACCCTTCCTTTTGATCCCATTTGCTTTTCCTATACACATATGAGCTATCCCATTCGTTTTCTCAAGCTTGAACACTCAAAATCACCCTGCCAAACTCGCTCCATAACTCACTTTTCTGCAACTTCGAAATTATTGTTCAAGCCTTTTTCAATCCTTTTTCTATCAATTCACCTTCCTTGGTCTTCCCTGAAGCTAACAGAAGAAGAATTGAGTCTTGAAACCTTCTGAATTAATCTGACCAAGTCCATTTACAGAGCTCTGTAACTGAACTTCAATAGGTAGATTTATCCGTCAATTCTTCCAAACTCTGATATCATTGTGAAGCTCTCATTGCCCTGGTTCTAGTCGCAACACTTGATTTTAACTGGAAACACGTTTTGGCCATGAATTTTCAAATTTATTTTCAAAAGTTTCCTTCCAAATTGCTTGAGCTACAGTTTATATAAATTTTTCGCGAAGGTGTGGTTGTCTTCGTCTTGATGAGACTGAGCGAATGGCATAGGTATGAGCTTATGATTTTACAGTTTGAGGGACCTGTGTTTCACGTTGGCTGGAGGTTGAAGATGACTAACGTGTCATCTTCCAACCAATGATGGCATGCCATTTGTATTTTTTGAAAATCTGATTTTATATGTGATTCAGTGCTTTATTCAGTAATGACCATGATATGCACAGCGCGTCAGATCCCTTGGATTTGATTACTAACGCGTTTTGACTCTCATCCAATGGTCCACATATTTTTTTACTTTATTTTATTTTCTGATTTTTATATTTAAATTGGTTTAAACTTCAAAAAATCATAGAAAATTCATTTTAAGTCCAAAAAATCTGAAAAAATTATGAAAAATATTTTTGATTTTTCTCTTTTTTATTTTTATTTTTTTTAAATTTTATTTTGTGTTTTGATATTTTTTATAAATTTTCACTTTATTTGAATTATTTTAAATGTTTAAAAATACTTTTATGCATTTTTAAATTCTAAAAAAAATATGGAATGATCCAATGATATTGTGACAGATATTGGTGACCATACTTATTTTTTATTTCTGACTTTGTTATTTTTTTATCATTTTTGGTTTATTTTACTCATTTCTTTTAATTTTAAAAATAGCTTCTGACTTTAAAAAAAATTACCAAAAGTTTTATAAAAATATTTGAATTCATTTTTGATTTTTCTATGGTCTTACTTAATATTTCTTGATTAATTTGAACACAGTTGAAACTTTTCTCTCTTATTTCTATTTTAAAACATTTTAAAACCCTTTTAATGTAAATATTAAATGTAATATTATTTTGTGATTACTTTCTGGCTGATCTTGGATTGAATTTTTGATCATGAACTTTGTTAACATCATTGGATCCATGGTGTTGAGTCTAACTCCATAAAAATGGATGAATGATTTTAATAATAGTTTGATTAAATTTTAATTCAAATGTGGTTTATATTCTTTCCCACCCTTTTTCATCTCATCCCTTTCTTATTGCACTAAGTGTTATTGGAGCATGATCTCTATATCATGTCTCAAAACAAATAGTGCATATATTGCTATTGAGCGGTCTCAAAATAGGTGCGACTTCTATATAAGTCCACTTACGATTGCTTAACATAGGGCTAAATTTTGTCCCGATTCGAATAAATGAGCATTCGTTGCCCAAACCTATGTTTGCAAGCCCAAGTATGTTAATTTGATCTCTTTGATCCAATAACCTTGAGATTCATTGTATGGAGGCTTTGGTTCTACCAATCCTCTAATGGATTTACACCACTTTTGGTCAATGCAGATAACTTAAACATCGTTGATCATTAAATGTTACTTTTGAGAATTCCAAAATGGATGATATACTTGACAAAAAGCAAATGCAACTTGTTGTGTTGAGGCTTTGGTTCTACCAATCCTCTAATGAGTTCCAAATGCAAGTTTCAAGATGGTCATCCAACTAACCACTAATTTCTAATAATTGACTTTATTTTATGCTCTTTTATTTTATGCACCATTTATTTTAGCATTTACATTTCATGCTATTTTTCATCTTTGCTCACTTGAGCATTTCTATTCTTGTCATTTTTTATTTTGCTCACTTGAGCTTTTCTTTTCTTTTTTAAGACACCTAATAATCAACATGAACCATAAAAAACTTTAATGATACTTGGACTATTTGGTTACTATCCTTGGCATTATGGAGTATTGGACTTCTTGGACTTAGGATTGGAAACCTTGGCCTATGTTGGAGACCTTGTGACCTTAATTGATATTTTGTCTAGAGTTCTTGAGGTTTACCTCAAGACATTGGGTTGTTTGTTTGTTTTGTGTGCAGGTTATTGTGATTACATACTTTGTTTGTAATATGGAATTCACCCGTATACAACCGTTACTCTGCCCAATTTTTGTGAAGACTTAATACACTTGAAGTTTGGTTCTCTCAAGAGGTCTAATATCTTTGCTTGCTTGGTTTCAATCCAAATAATGGGAATTCTATCTTGACTCATAATGTCAAGTATTGGCTTCTTGTTGGTTAGATGGTTCTTCTCCCTAGCTTTTACATCATGCTTTAGAATAGTCCATTCTTGTCCTCCCATCTTCTTTAATTTCAAAAACCTTCTCCCTCCTTTTGAAAACTATTCTTGTTTTTAAATTTAAACTACTTTCATAATAAACTTGGACCTGGGTCCATGCATTTTCAAAACCTTTTCATAAATAAACTTCAATCAACTTAAATAATACCTTGACATTTTTTGTGAGAAGACTAAAAGTCAATCAATCTCATTTCAAACCATTTTGCCACTTTGGCTTTTTACTTTAAAAACTTTTCTCAAAAGATTAGACTCTTGTCAATCCTTGTAGTGATACAAACAACTATACTTCTACAATATATAGTGAAGTGAGATATTTTCCATTTGGGTGTTGAGTGAAGCATTGCTGATTTTAAAATCCAAGCCATATCCTCCACTTTGAGATGATGCAAATTCTCCTTTCTCATGATTATGGGTAGTAAGTATGTTTTCCACACGGACAATGACGATGATGTCTTATCTCATAAAATTAACCAATACACCTGTATTTTAAAATTTTTTAAAAGGTGAACTACGTGTACCCTGATCTCCTATTGCACGAAAGGTGGTACGTAAGCACTAAAGGTTCGCAACCGCGGCGGGTGCAAAAATCATAAAAAAATACTTCTTTTCTCACCTCTACCATCTTTTTTTTTATACAATATTTTATATCCAAAATATACAGATTTTACAAAGAGGTTCCTGTGGAGTACCGTAGATGTTTAGGATGCTAATACCTTTCCTTTGTATAACCAACCCCCTTACCTTGAATCTTTCCCCCTCTTTTTAGGTTATTCGCTCTTTTCCCATTCCTTTGGAAACAATAAAGCGCGGTGGCGATTTTTATTTTGATTTGTATAAGTCTAGTCAATCCAATGGCTTAGTCTTAAACATTTCTACCGCTACAGAAAAAAATGGCGACTTCACTGGGGAATCATTGACCTCTTGCTGGTCCATCCCTAAGTGGGTTAAACCGATCTTTGTTTATATCTGTATATATGCTATTGTTTGTTATATATTATATGTCGTATATATGTTTGTCTGAATTTTTCTGGTTTTCAGGGTGCTTGGTGATTACTTATAAATCCTATACCCGGACTTGGGAAAAATTTAAGATAGGACGGGCGATATAGTCATGTTAACTTTGAGGGAGTAATCCCAAAAAAAGAAGGCATGAGATCCCCCACTTAGTGGAGGCCCCTTTGACTGTAGTGTCGTTTACCGAGTAATCGGGAAGATATGCTGCTTTCGACCTGGGAGCCTGCTGAAGCTGAGGACCGCAGAATACCTAACCCATCTTGGCCTTTTAGGTGTAGTGCAGAAGCTATGACGGGGTAATCCAAAAATAGTTGTCACGCGATACTACGCTCGGACGAGTTTTTCTTGAGAATATTACTAATTACCGAGTTAATCAGGAAGTTGGTAACATCCGAAGGAAGGATGTAGACTCTGGGAACCTCTAGAACCTTGTTCGCCAGGTGATAACTTTTAGACCATACCTTATGGGTAGTACCTTCGACCTCATGCTCGTGACGTTGAACATATGAACCCTATATTTGTGATCTTGTGTGTGATTGTTGCATCATGCATCCATGCATTCATAAGCATCTTTTGAAGAAATTTTATTTCAAGGGACTTGAAAGTTGACCATTTGTGAATATCTCAGATACCTTTTGACCATGGATTCTGGAAAAAGAAAGACCGGAAAATACAATTTCAAAGATCCCAAGATAGATGAGTTGATCAGTCTAATTCCCGAGATTAAGTGTTCTGCAGATTTTCATAAGAAGTATGGATCCATCATTCCTCTCATGAAGCTTAGGATGAAGGAGGGTATTCTCTCGACCTTGGTCCAGTTCTGTGATCTGGTGTATCATTGCTTTACTTTCCCTGACTATCAGTTGATGCCTAAACTAGAGGAGTATTCTTATCTGTTGGATTTGCCTATTACCGATCGTGTTCCTTTTACTGGTTTGGAGGGTGAGCCAAAACCACACGAGATTGCTTCTTTAATCCATCTGGGGAAGTCTGAGGTTGAAGCTCATATGACTATTGTTGTACCCCAAAATTTTCCCTCCCATATTCCTCAAGATTTGTCAAGAATGATCTTCAAATTGCTCAAGGTTGCTCAAGGGTTGTACAGTCAAATCACCTCCTAAGGCAGTCAATTCAAAATTAGGGTTTTGGTTCTTTCAAGGAATTTGGGGTTTTCAATGGTTCAATCAAGTCTCATAGGCCTATATACATCCTCAAGCACCTACATGCCAAGTTTCAAGACTCACAGTGCCAGTTTGCACAGTCAAAAGCCCCATTTGATCTACAGTCAACTGCAAGGGCAAAATGGTCATTTTGCAGTCAAAATTCATAATTCTTGGTTAACATCTTATTTTTAAGTTCACAATCATCATTTGATCAAGTCTTGATCATGATCCCACAAGAATAGCTCAAAAATCATCAAGATGCAAAAGTTACTATTTTTGGACAGCAGAAAAGTCAACTGTACTTTGACAAGGGCATAACTCTTTCATGGTTTATCAGAAAGATTCCATCCAAAGCTCATTTTGAAGAGGATGCAATTTCCTACAATCCATATTCACACCCCAAGATCAAGAAATGCTCTCACAAAAAGTTACAAATTTTTACATTATAGGTCAATTTCAAAAGTCAACAAAAGTACACTTTGAGTCAAAGGCCATAACTTGAGATTGGTAAATCCAAATGACATGGGACCAAAAGCATTGGTTAGAGGACTTCACGGGCTTTCCAAAATGTCCAGGAACATGGTCATATGATCAAAATTGAGCAAGTTATGCATTGGAGAAGTTGGGAAATGTTCATGAATTTGCAAAAGTCAACTTTGCTCAAAACACCTTCTTTTTGCTAATGGGCCTCAAATCTCTTTTTGAAACTTCAACCATGACCTATGCACGACCCACCAAGTTAAATTGGATTTATTTTCTTAAATTTATTGATTAAATGGATTTTTAATATATATTAATTCATTTAATTAATTTAAATCATAAGAAAATAAAAGATTTGATCTTAAATCAATTTGTGAACCAAATATGATCCAAATATGCTGACCAATTCGTGCACAAGCTAAAAGATACAAAAATATCCAATTTTGGCAACTTGTTCAATCATGAAAAATTAAGAATATTTGATTTATCAATCAAAGATTTAATCTTCAATGCACATGGGTATGGGTCCAAATTTTGACCTAAACTGATTCCCTTATATGCAAGCAAGCCAACCATGACCTAATTCACGAGAAAAAGCTGCAGAAACGGCCATATCAAATTCAAGAAATTTCAAGAAAAGTTAAAACTTTTTCTTGCAATCTAGACCAATTCAAGGTGCCTTGTCCATCCAAACACATTGCAGGAGATACCAGGGGTGATTTTCAATCGAATTCAAGCCCCAAAGCTCAAGGAATCGCGACATACCATCTCACGGTTTGCACTTCCTATTCAAAACTGTATCTCTTAATTCATATGCATTTGACATGTTTTTGTGATTGATTTGCATTGCTAGAGATCATACAAAGCTAATGGAATGATTGAATTGAACTATAGTGCCCTGAATCGAGAGATGCCATGATTGAATTTCTAGGGTTTTCAAGCTTTCAAATAGGGCTTTCCAATCCAGGAAAAATTGGAACCAATGGGATACATGGTTGAATTCATGAGACCAAGACGATTGGAACACACACCTCGCGAAATATTTATGTTTGCTTTGTGTCTATTCGCTATTTTTCGTGCAGGGAGGTAGTGGAGGTTAAAAACCCCCGCTATCTGATTCTATTTTATGCAAAACCAAGGTTGAAGATGATGACGTGTTGTCATCTGGTTCGTGGGTTTGAATCAGCGCGCGTTTTATTTTTTTTTTCCAGGCATAAGCGTTTGTTTGATATATGTTAATTGTTGTATATTATAATAACAAAAAGATGCAGGTGGTTGAGTGGTTGGGACGCTGGCCAATGAGTATTGGGACCTGGGTTCGAATCCCAGGTCCCCCAAAATTCTTATTATTATTTTCTTGCATATATTCCAATAGATTTCCAGGTATGAAGACCACCATACGCCTCAGAGATCAACACGCCAAGTGGCTTCAGGCCAAGATCCAGTGGCCAAAGTTGAAGGACCACCATACTCCCTGGTCAACAAGCGCGTGGATGATCTTGGAAAGTCAAACAGGCTGGAAGCATAATGGGCCTGGGAATTGCAGAATGCACCACAAAGTTGGGCCCAACACCCCCTTCATGAGTTTATTTCTTTCCTTTTCCTTTTTTTATTTTTTCTTTCATTTAATTATTTTTATAATTATTATTTATATCACTAACAAATTAATATTTTTTTTCCATAATAAAATCAGAAAACATAAAAAATATAATATTTTTATTTATTAAAATTAATTTCACTATTTCATTACTTTTGTAAATAAACAATTTAATTAATTTAGTTTCTAATTAGGCATAAGTTTAATATTTTTGCAATAAATTAAAATCAATGTAGAATTAGGTTTTTAATATATTTAATCATTTTATTTTTTAATTTCTTTAAAACATTCAAAAAACCCCAAAAATATTCTTTTTTTATTAATTAATTAGTTTAGGTTTAATTTAATTAAATGCAAGAAATAACAAAAAAAATCTCTTTCTTTCCTAAAAAGGGTCAAAACCCTAAAAACTCTCCGATTCAATTTTTTCTCGCGCGTGTGATTTTTTTGATTCATATTTTGATCCATATAATTGTATTTGCTCCGAGGATGTAATAGCTTTAACTTAGGACCTTTTTATCGCTTTTATTTACTTTCCCGCATTTACTTTTTCAAGGGTTTGTTTTTGGCGATGTAAATACCCGACGCCTTGTAATAGCTTAGTTTTATTTTCCACAACCATTAACTGCTAGATGTATGAATAATAGGCTATGCATGACAAGATATATCTTAAATTAAAATCAGTCGTAGCTCACCATAACATGTACAAAGATAACATAACTGGAAATTGACACATTTGCACATGCCACTCCTAGAGTACGCCTCACTTGGTTGCCTCGACGTGGTCATTGAGTATAGGAAGTTTTAGAGGTCGCCCCCCTGTCTAAAGATTAAAGTTGCCTCGAAATGGTTGCCTCGATAAAAAATGATCTAAGACATTAGGGTTACCGCTAAGGCGTCCTAACGTTGCTTTAGTGACCACATGTCCCTTAATCAAATTGACCCGAAAACTCCAACGATGGTGCTACCTACTCCTCAATAGTGGGATAGCACTGTCTAAAGGACATTTACACAGTTTAATTCTTTTTGAGTAGGTAGAGGTTCTCAGGTACTTGCTCTTTTCAAAACAAAACAAATTTTTCGCACTTACACTTTTCAAACAAAGTTTTCAAAAACACTTCATACACTCTTGAGGACAGAAACAAGAGTTAAATCGAAGTTTTCAAACAAAACTCTTTTCAAAACCCACGAACACAAGAAAAGCAAAACTTTTTGAAAACACAATGAGCAAGTACCTAAGAGCCCATGGATAACCACGGATAGAAAGGGTGCTAATACCTTCCCTTTCTATAATCTACCTCCCGAACCCGAGAAACATCTCGAAAAGAAATTTTTTTGTGCTTTTGTCCTTTCCTTGTTGGATTAAATAAAAGACGGTGGAGACTCTTGCTTACTGCGACATTTTGCGAAAACAAACGCAAAACGCGAACCAGCATTCCAAAACAGTCAGTTCTATTCCCACCGATCACAGAACTGGCGACTCTGCTGGGGATTTTATAAATGGGGTGTACCTTAGGATTAGATCATTGTGTTTTTAATTGTTTTCTTTGTATGCTTTATATTTGTGAGCTTGTATCGGAGTTACTATAGATCCTAACCCGGATCTGGGGGATACCCTTTAGGTAAGCAGCAATAAACTGTGAGGGATCTGTCCGGCGTAGACCGACACGGATGAAGCAGTAGCTACGTTGGTGTGACACCTTGGTCTGTACCGATATCCCTTGTGTTGGAACGAGGAGAATATGGATCTTCTGAGGAGTCATAAACACCAACTGACCTTAGAACCTTAAATTGACCAACTTGGCCATAGAACAGTAGCAGTATGCTACGCTCATTGAGACTAAACTCTCGCGATGGTTCCGGCCGCAAGAAAAGGTTGCCAAACTGGAATTATGACCGATTGAGGGTAGTCAGTGATATTGAGATCCTCTAGAACCCGGTTACTATCTTTAGGACAGGTCTTAACCAACTGAAATTAAAAGAGGGTAGTACCTAAACTTCATGCCAGCCTGAAATCTAAGGGCTCTTGTGTGACTTGTGTGCCTTTACCATGTTTGCCTTTTGTGAATACTTGTGGTGTGCCTTTACCATAACATCATAACATCATAACATTGCATACATCTTGCATAAGGACTAACCCATTTCAAAGACAAGAAGGTTTCATCTTTGCTCTGTTTTGTAGGACATCATGATGCCCATGCGTAGGAATACTATCCGGCTTAACTTTGTTCAACCACCTACTTTGCTTAAAGAATTGGTTGACAGGATTCCAAACACTACTTCCTTCATCAGGAGGCATGGTTCTCTTCTCGGTTTAGTCACCTCAAAGTGGGACCAACAAATGATGAGTGTCCTAGTCCAATTTTATGATCCGCTATACCATTGCTTCACCTTTCAAGACTTCCAGCTGGTCCCTACCCTGGAAGAATTCTCTGAGTTGCTTGGTATCCCTGTTTTGGAGCAGACTCCATTTACTGGTTGGGAAAAGACTCTCAGGCCTGAAGAGATTGCTGCAGCCCTTCACTTGACCAAAGAAGAAGTAATGGCTAACTGGGAGACTAGAAGTGGAGTTAAGGGCTTTTTGGCTAAGTTTCTGGTTGGCAAAGCTAATTGTTTCTGGAATGACTTAGACTTCAAAGCGTACAAAGACATTCTGGCTCTCTTAATCTATGGTCTGGTATTTTTTCCAAATCCTGACACCTTTGTTGATGTTAATGCCATAAGGATCTTCATCTCTCGGAACCCTGTACCCACTCTCTTGGGTGATATCCTTCACCAGCTCTATGCTCGTACCGCTCGAAAGCAGGGAAATTTGATGTGTTGTGCTCCTTTATTGTCGAGGTGGTTTATTTCGCACCTCCCTAAATCTGTACTGAAGAACAAAGAAGGAAGGGGATGGGCTCATAGGATAATGTCTCTTACTGATAATGACATTATTTGGACTCTCAGAGGCTTAGATGAGGTGGCTGTCATTGATCGTTGTGGAGAGTATCCTAATGTTCCATTGATCGGAACCCGTGGAGGAATCTCTTATAACCCATGTTTAGCTCTCCGCCAGTTTGGAAGATCCAGAAGAGAAGGGCCTCATGAGATGTTGATACCTCATATCGTCTTTGATTTTCAGGTAGATAGCGACGAGCTGCGTCGTAGATTCATCAGGGCTTGGGGTAGAGTTCACAAAGCTGACCCACATGAGTTGGGACCAAAAACTTCTCTGTCAATGGAGTCATATTTCAGATGGGTCCGCATCCGTGCCTAGAAGTTAGGTATGCCATACGAAGCTGTCAGGTCTATTACTCTTGAAGTTGCTGATAAAGACGGGGTTCCTCCGACTATTCTCCATCCTCATACGCCCACTGATGTTGGCACACTGAAGAGGTCTTGGGCGCAACTGCAGGAAGAATGGGATTCTTATCGGGAAAGATTCAATGAACAAGAACAGAAGATCCAGAAGCTGACTAAGCAATTGGAGAACGAGCGGATCCTGAATGATTATATCTGCACTAAGAAGAAGAGGCCATGGGAGCATTAATGGACCTTTGATGATTTCTTTTACAGTTTTATTTACTTTTCCGTATTTCCATTCTTGTAACGCCTAAGGGCAATTTGTTGAACAGTTTAAATTCTGAAGTTAAATCTAATAAAGTGTGTTCCCTTTCTTGTCTACAAATTTGAATCCTAATTGTCTTTGAAAACATAAATCATACGCATTTCATCGCATGCACTGCATAAACAGGTACCCTTTTTACAGGTCGCTTATCTTCTTCGCTGTTTATTTCAGCAATCATCATGTCTACTGAACCTTCCACCGAGCAAGCTATCAAGGCCCTCCAGGCCCAGAATGCCCAGTTCCAAGAGTTCGTTATGAGCCTAGCCAAGGGTCAACAGGATTTGAAGACCCTGATTCTGAAGGAGAGGAAGAAGAAGAAGAAGAAGAGGACCGTCTTGTTCAACACTGGACGCATGTTTGGAAATGGATTGCAGAATGAGGTTGATCTGACTACCTCATCTGTAGGGAAAGACAGCCCACAAGAGAGAAGGGTTCCTAGCCCCGTAGTCTCCGACAACGAGATGGATTATGATGAAGAGCAGTATCCTCCTGCTGAGGATAGGTACAAACAGTTGGAGGACAACTTGAGCGCTATGGAGATACAGAACGTGCCCGGGCTGGACTTTGGAGATCTAGGTTTATCCTCTGGGGTGGTGATTCCCCATAAGTTTAAGGCACCTGCCTTTGCCAAATATGACGGAGCTTCCTATCCAAAGCTACACCTCCGGTCGTATGTAAGGAAGATCCAGCCTTACACAGCTGACAAGAATTTGTGGATCCACTTCTTTCAGGACAGTCTTTCAGGGACTCAGCTTGAGTGGTTTTATCAGCTGGATGGAGCCAGTATTCGTAACTGGGAAGATTTGGCTACTGCGTTTTATAAGCAGTATCAATATAATTCCGACCTCGCTCCTACGCGTACCCAACTCCAGGGTATTTCAATAGGGACGGGTGAAGGATTTAAAGAGTATGCTCAAAAGTGGAGAGACCTTGCCGGAAGGGTGCAGCCACCTTTAACTGATTGTGAACTTGTTGATATGTTTCTGGGGACCCTGTCTGGTCCATTCTTTAACCATTTGATTGGAAACTCCTCAGCCGGGTTTACAGACCTTATCTTGACTGGTGAGAGGATTGAAGCTGGTATCAAGGCCGGGAAGATACAGAAGGGTGCCTCATCGAGCACTGAGAAGAAGCCGTTCAAGAAAGAATCTAGTGTTGTCTATGGTTCAAGGAGACAAAATAGATCTGAACACCGCCAAGCTGTCAACGCGGTGGTTATTTCAAAACCTGCTGGTGCTCCTCAGCATCACAACCAAAAAAGGGGCGAGAGACCTCGAAGGCAGTTCACTCGTGTCAGCATGACCTTATCCTAGATATTGCCGCAGTTACTGACGACCAATCTGGTGACACTAAAAGAAGCTCCGAAGATCTCAAACACAATGTCCCCAAAGTACAATCCTAACGCCCGCTGCGCTTATCACTCTGATAGCCCGGGGCATAATACGGATGATTGTTTGGCTTTGAAGAATAAGGTTCAAGACCTAATCGATGCAAAGGAGATTGAGTTCGAGGCACCCGAGAGGCCTAATGTTGTGACTGCTCCCATGCCCAAACATGGAGTAAATGCTGTAGAGGAAGACTTGTTTGTATCCTCTGTGGATGACATTGTTACCCCGCTGATGACCGTCAAGAGGAACCTGTTGCTATCCGGTTTATTTCCGGGATGTAGTGAAGGTTGCCATCTGTGTTCTGTTTCATCTACTGGTTGCCCATCTTTGAAGTCAGGCATCCAAAACCTAATGGATAATAAGGAAATCATGTTTGAGAAGGTTGTTGTTCCTGCCACCCCTACTGAAGAAGTTTCCATTATTACCATTTTCAACAATTCTCCCAAGGCTCCCTCGAGGAAGCCTGTCAGAATTACGCCTGTTCAGAAGATTGCACCCATAATCATCACTATTCTGGGGCCTATTCCCTACACCTCTGACAAAGCTGTCCCTTGGCACTATGGGGCAGATGTTTATGTTCTTGGAGTTAAGCAAGAGTTTGATACTAATACCGGCGTCAGCAACATTACCGGGCCTGCTAAAGTCACCCGCAGTGATAGACTTTTCTCACCTGATATTGGCCACCAACTGTCCGAAGACCTATTGTCATCACACCTGCAAGTGTGCCTAATGCCATTCCTGATCAAGTTCTTAGTACCCCTGTCGCCGAGTCACCTGACGCTCTGGGCAAAGGGATCGCCACTGATATGCCTGCCCGGACGGAGGCTCCAAAGACAACCACTGTTGAAGCTTCCAAACAGGAGATGGAAGAGATATTGAAGATTATTAAGAAGAGTGATTATAATGTAGTTGAGCAACTGGGGCAAACCCCATCCAAGATTTCGATGTTATCACTGTTGTTGTGTTCAGAGGCCCATGCCAAGGCTTTGATTACCTTCCTGAAGACGGCCCACGTGCCACAAGAGACATCAGTTGATCAGTTTACCGATTGTGTGGCCAATTTAACTGCTGATAATGGTTTGGGTTTCTCCGATGCTGATTTGACTGCTAAAGGGAAGAATCATAACGATGCCCTACATGTCTCCATTGAATGCAGGGGCACTACTCTTGCACATGTGTTGGTTGACACGGGTTCCTCATTGAACGTCTTGCCCAAGAAAGCTCTAGACAGGTTGGATTGCGAAGGGCTGGAGCTAAAGCCAAGTAACATTGTTGTCCGGGCCTTTGATGGGTCTAAAAGGATGGTGCATGGTGAAGTCGATATTCCAATTAGAGTTGGTTCTCAGGTCTTCGATTCTACATTCTACGTGATGGACATCCGACCGTCCTACTCTTGTTTGTTGGGTCGCCCATGGATCCATAAGGCTGGAGTTGTGACCTCAACACTCCATCAAAAGCTGAAGTACCCAGTCAAAGGAAAGATTGTGACCGTACAGGGGGAGGAGGAATACATGGTCAGCCACCTCAACTCGTTCCGGTACATAGAGATGGATGGGGAGTTCATTGAGACCCCATTTCAACACTTTGAAGAGGTTCCTCAGACACTGGCATCAGCTGAGACTGTGGTTGAAGATTCTCCTTTTAAGATGGCTTCCTTAAAGGATGCCCGGGCTGTTATTGAGAAGGGTGAGTATGCAAACTGGGGCCGACTTCCTGATTTCACTCAGAAGACTAACAAGTTTGGTTTGGGTTTCACTGCAGAAGCTCAGAGGGTTGTTCGTAGTACAAGGATTGGAAGACCTCCTGTGTTCATCAGCAACTCGGGAGTAAATGCCATTGAAGATGACGTAGAGGAATCTGAATTCGACAGCTGGATCTACCCTACGACCAATGGTGGACCAAACAACTGGATAGCGAAAGACTTCATCCCTATTACTTTTGTTACCCAGTAATGAACTCTTTGTTTTGAATTTGTAACAGACAATATTGTGAAACTTTATGGCCCAGTGTCTTACCCGGGGCCCCGTGGCTTCATTTGTGAGGGCTTTTGTGTGCCATTTTCATATATCATTAGTAAAAGCATTGGACGTTTTTTGCATTTCAAATCTTGCGCTCCTTGTCTTCCTTTATTATATATTGCAAAACAGCTATTTACACACACTCACATATACAGGTCCCAATCCATTCTGGATCTCACTGGTAACGACTCTGCTACTGCCAGTTATGACTTCGAAAATCCGATCAACTTAGCCGAAGACGAAGGTGAAGATGATTGCGAAGTGCCGGGTGAGCTTTCAAGACTGCTACTTCAAGAAGAGAGGGCCATTCAGCCACATGAAGAGCTAATGGAAACAGTGAATCTGGGTACTGAGACAGACAAAAAGGAAGTCAAGATCGGTGCAAATTTGGAGCTTAGTGTAAAACAATGGTTGATTCAGATGCTGCATGACTATGTCGAGATCTTTGCCTGGTCCTACGAAGATATGCCTGGGTTGGATACTGACATCGTGGTTCATCGCCTGCCTACCAAGGAAGACTGCCCTCCGGTAAAACAGAAGGTTCGCCGTATGCGCCCAGAGATGTCCGAGAAAATCAAAGTTGAGGTTATGAAACAATTTGATGCCGATTTTCTAGCAGTAACTTCTTACCCTCAGTGGGTCTCCAATGTGGTTCCAGTGCCGAAGAAAGATGGTAAGGTCAGAATGTGTGTTGATTACAGGGATTTGAACAGGGTGAGCCCTAAGGATGACTTCCATCTGCCTCACATCGATGTTCTGGTTGACAACACTGCTCAGCATAAGGTATTCTCCTTCATGGATGGTTTCTCCGGTTATAATCAGATAAAGATGGCTCCTGAAGACATGGAGAAGACCACCTTTGTTACTCAGTGGGGCACCTTTTGTTACAAAGTCATGCCTTTTAGGTTGAAAAATGCTGGGGCAACGTATCAGCGTGCCATGGTTGCTCGGTTTCATGATATGATCCATCATGAGATTGAAGTATATGTCGACGATATGATTGCAAGGTCCCAAATAGAGGAGGAACACCTTGACCATCTATAGAAGCTGTTTGACCGGTTGAAGCTGTACAAGCTGAGATTAAACCCGAACAAGTGCACCTTCGGGGTGAGATCTGGAAAACTAATAGGTTTCGTCGTAAGCGACAAAGGTATTCAAGTGGACCCTGCCAAAGTGAAAGCCATACAAGAGATGCCAGCTCCCAAGACAGAGAAAGAAGTCAGAGGCTTTCTAGGACGGTTGAACTACATTGCCCGATTCATCTCGCACCTAACTGCTACTTGTGAACCAATCTTCAAGCTACTGAAGAAAGATCAAGTAGTATGTTGGAACGATGAATGTCAGGCCGCTTTCGAAAGAATCAAAGAGTATCTCCAAGAGCCACCCATTATTATGCCACCGGTTGAAGGGAGACCTCTAATCTTATACTTGACAGTACTTGACAATTCAATGGGATGTGTGCTAGGTCAGCATGACGAGTCTGGCCGAAAAGAGCATGCTATTTATTACCTTAGCAAAAAGTTTACCGACTGTGAGACCCGATACTCACTACTCGAGAAAACTTGCTGCGCTTTGGCATGGGCTGCTCGCCGGCTAAGACAGTATATGTTGACTCACACTACTCTATTGATTTCAAAAATGGATCCAATCAAGTATATCTTCGAAAAGCCCGCCCTGTCCGGAAGAATAGCAAGATGGCAGATGATCTTGACTGAGTATGACATCCAGTACACGACTCAAAAAGCAATCAAGGGAAGTGTGTTGGCAGACCATTTGGCACATCAGGCAGTGGATGATTACCAGTCTATTACCTTCGAATTTCCAGACGAGAATATCATGGTAATAACTGATTGCGAGATACCTGGACCGGATGAAGGACCTGAGGAAGGATCCCGATGGTCTATGCACTTTGATAGAGCCTCAAACGCTTTGGGTAACGGTATTGGGCTTTGTCTCTTGTGAATGATACCCTGTGGATTTCTCTAGACTGTGAAACCTAGATAAAGAGTGCATTGATCTTGCGTATGTAAATACTTGGTCTCCTTAGGAAGGATTTATTCATGGTTCCCCATTGAAGATGAACTTTATTCCCTAGTAGTGTTATCATAACTGTTGTACCCCAAAATTTGCCCTCCCATATCCTTCAAGGTTTGCCAAGATCATGGTTCAAAATCTCTCAAGGGTTGCTCAGTCCAATTGCCTCCTAACACAGTCAAAATTAGGGTTTTGGTTCTTGCAAATAAATTGAAGTTTCCAAGGGTCCAATCAAGTCCCACATGCCTACATACATTGTCAAGCATCCATATGCCAAGTTTCAAGACTCACAGCATCAAATTGCACAGTCAAAAACCCTAAATGCTTCACAGTCAACTGCAGGGGCAAAATGGTCATTTGACAGTCAAAAGTCAAAAAATTTGGTCAACATCTTATTTTGAAGCCACAAACATAATTTGATCAATTCTTGATCATGATTCTCAAAGCATGGCTCAAAAAGTCTCAAGATGCAAAAGTTTATATTTTTGGACAGCTGAAAAAGTCAACTGCAAATTGACCAGGGCATATCTTCTTCATGGTTTATCAGAAAAATTCCATCCAAAGCTCATTTTGAAGAGAATGACATTTCCTACAACTCATCTTCACACTTCAAGTCCAAGAAAAGCTCTCACAAAAAGTTATCAATTTCAACATTATAGGTCATTTTCAAAAGTCAACAAAAAGGCACTTTAAGTCAAAGACCATAACTTGATATTGGTAAATCAAAATGACATGGGACAAAAGGAATTAGTTAGAGGACTTCAAGACCTTTCCAAAATGTCCAAGAACATGATCAAAGCTTCAAAATTGAGCAATATATGCCTTGTAGAAGTTGGGAAATTTTTGGGAATTTTGAAAAGTCAACTTTGCACAAAAGGCTTCAAAAATGATAATGGGCCTCAATTTCTTTCATGAATCATTACCCAAAGGCTATGCACGACCCATTGACCTTAAAGGGATTTATTTTCTTATTTTTGATTAATTATTTTAATTTTTATTATTATTAATTCATTCAATTAAATTTAAATATGAAAAAATATCAAATAACACCTTTCAAATCTTTTTGTGCAGAGAATTCACTCATTATGTGCTAAGGATTTCGTTTCACATTCAAAAAGGCAATATCTTTCACAATTGGCAAGAGATTCATGGCAAAAAGATTGAAAAAGATTGGATTTTATATGATTGGAAATCAAATATCAAAAGCATAAATGGATGGACTTTGGGCTTGTTTTCTTGACCTAATTCTATTCACTTACTTATGCACAAGTTAACCTAAGGCATTGGACACAAAAAAGCTGCGTAGAGAAGGAAGAACAAAAGTGCATTTTTTCACAAAAAAGTTGAAAACTGATTTCATACCTAGAGCTCGTTTCAAAGCACAAAAGGCATTAAAACACATTCCTGACATTGCTAGGAAGCGTTTGCAATCAAAACCAAGTCTCCAGACCTCCAGAAGTGGTAGAACGACATCACACTTTTCTTGAAATTTTCCATAATCGTGTTTCAATTTTCATGCATTGTTCATGTATTTTAATTATTGACTTACACTAATATGGATGTTCTGAAGCTAATGGTACCCTTTGATTGAACTAACAATGCATGTATAGAGATTTGCCATTAACGCTTGCTAGGGTTTCAGAAGCTTGGAATTAGGGGTTTGCACATATGGTAAAATCAGACCACCAAACTGGTACCATTGAAATCGTGACATCCAAACGAGACTAACTCACTACTCGCGCCCTTTTTATGATAACCCAGGTGTTAATCGCTATTATTTCTGGTTGAGTTTAGTGGGGGTTTAAAACCCCCGCTATTTGGTATTATTTGCAGGAACAAAAGGAATAAGATGCTAGCGTGTCCAGGCGTGGTTGGTCAGTTTAAATATTGGCGCGTGATTTTTTGATTTACACCACTAATGCTTGCTTTCTATCATAATGATTATGTTCCATAATATTAATAAAAGCGCGCGTTGGCTCAGATGGTTGGACGCTCACTTGGTAAACGCTGGGACCTGGGTTCGATTCCCAGGTCCCCCCACTTATTCCATAATTTTTTCTTTAATATGTTTCTATGCAGCATGCCATCAACATCCTACCATACAACTCCACATCCATGCCTGCCACGCGCCCATGAGTGTCAATTTGAAGGCTATAAGGGGACGTCTACCATGCACGCTAGTCAATGAACACACACGCAACCACAAAAAGTCAAAAGAGGGCCTTGATTCAGTGGGCCTAAATGCTTCATACACCTCCTAAAAGGGCCAGACACCCCCATGGTTTGCTCAATTTTTAATTTTTATTTGTTTTTTCCTTTTTATTCTTTTAATTGTTTTTAATTGTTTTCTTTTAATTCCATAAAATAATTTTCATAATAAATATAAAAATATAAAAAAAATCAAAAAATGTTTATTGTTAATTATTATTATTTCACTATTATTTTTGTAAATAAACTTTAAATAATAAATTTAGTTTAATAAATTAGGTTTTTCAATTTTAACATTTTTTCTTAAATAAATAAATATGTAGAAATTAGGGTTTCTAACTTTTTATCTTTCTTTTTTTCTTTAAATAAATAATTTTCTCATTATTATTATTAATTATTAATTATTTTGTAAATACCCATGTAATTAATTAATTAGTGTAAATTAGGTTAAACTTGAATATTTTTTTCATAAATAATTAAAACAACTTAGAATTAGGGTTTCTTTTAGTTTTTATTTTTATTTTCTTTATTTTCATTAAATACAAAAAAAAACCTAAAAAACATTTCTTTTCTTTAATTTAATAATTAATTAACCATTAATTTAATTTAATTTCAAAAGGGTCCAACGCCCTCGAACGTTCTATCTTTAATTCTTTTCGCGCATTTATTCTTATTTATTTTCTTTCAAATATTATGTAATTTCTCAAGCCATGTAATAGTAACTAGGTTTTACTTTCCGCATCTTTTTACCAAACGGGTCTTTGTTAATTTGGCGATGTATAGACCCGCGCCTTGTAATAGCGTAGGATTTTACTTTCCGCATTTAAATTTCCGCACTTTTAAACTGCTAAACTTTGCATGAAAGAATGAATGGCCTAAATTAAAAACAAGCGTAGATCATCATGATGCATGTGCAAGATAAAATATAACTGAAAATAACACACAAATTCACACACCACTTCTAGGGTACGCCTCACTGTTGCCTTGCCTTCGAAACGTGGTCGTCGAGTATAGGACGTTTTAGTAAGTCCATGACATGATCCAGTTGCCTCGGAAAAGTTTCCTCGAATTAAAAAGGATCAATGGCATAAGGGTAGCTTCTAAGTTATCCTACTGTTGCTCTGGTGACCACACTGTCCCTACAAACGAATTGACCCGAACACCTCCAACGGTGGTGCTACCTATCTCTCAATGGTGGGATGGCACTACCTTAAGGACATTTACACAGCCTAATTCCTTAGGGTAGGTAAATGATTCGTAGATACTTGCTCTATTCAAAAACAAATCAAAACTCTTTTCACACCGACACTTTCAAAAAGCTTTCAAAACAATTTTTCAAACACTCTTGAGGACTGATACAAGAGTCGATCTGAAATCTTTAAATGAAACTTTTTCAAACTCACTCACAATTGAAAAGCAAACAAACATTTTGAAAACACAAATGAGCAAGTATCTAAGAGCCCATGGATAACCATGGATAGAAAGGGTGCTAACACCTTCCCTTTCTATAAATCTACCTCCCGAACCGAGAAACATCTCGAAAAAGGAATTTTGTTGTGCTTTTGTACTTTCCATGTTGGAGAACATAAAAGACGGTGGCGACTCTTGCTTACCGCGACATTTCGTGAACCAGCGTTAAACAGTCAGTTCCAGATCCACCGATCACAGAACTGGCGACTCTGCTGGGGATATTATTTTAAAGTGAGGTGTACCTTAGGACTAAGATCACTTGTGTTTTCACTCAATTGAGGGTTGTTTTCTTGGAATATTTCGGTCGCCAGTTCAGTGGCTAAATCGAAACGATGAACAATGAAGACAGTCCAGTGATATTGGGACCCTTAGAACCCGGTTACTTCTGATAGGACATGTTGAGCCCACCAACTTCAAGAGGGTAATACCCAGACCCCATGCTGGCCTAAACTCTAAGGGTTATGGTGTGACTTGTGTGCCCTATCATGTTTGCCTTTGTGAATATTTGTGGTGTGTTTAATCATAGCATCATGACATCATACAGCATCATATGCATTGACTAACCATTTCAGGGGTTCGAATCTTCATCTTTGTTCTTGTTTTGTAGGACATGGAAACTGTTCGCAGAAAGACAATTCAGATCAGCCTTGTAAGGATCCCTCCTCAGTTTAAGGAGCTTATATCCAGGATTCCCGAGAGTTCTTCTTTCAGTGAGAGGCATGGAAGACTCGTCAGCTTGGTCAATACCAACATTGAGGAAGACATGATAAAGGTTCTCTTCCAATTCTTTGACCCTCTGCATCACTGTTTTACTTTCCTGGATTATCAACCGGTGCCTACATTGGAAGAGTTCTCCCGGCTTCTGAAGATCCCTATCCTTAGTCAACTACCCTACAACGGTACAGAAAAGGAACCCAAACTTGAAGAGATTGCTAAAGCCTTACGCTTACAACCATCTGACATCAAGGGACATTGGGAAGTTAGAAGTGGTATCAAAGGGTTCTTGGCCAGGTTTCTGTTTGAGAAGGCCCAAGAATGTTGGAACTCCCTTGACCTACAAGCTTTTGAAGAAGTTGTGGCCCTCCTTGTCTATGGATTGGTTTTGTTCCCGAATCCCGATCAGCTTATAGATATCAGTGTTGTCCAGATCTTCATGTCCAGGAATCTTATACCTACGTTGCTTGGGGACATCCTTCACTCATGTTACACTCGAACCATGAGAAAAAGAGGTGTTCTTATGTGCTGCACTCCTCTCCTGGGAAGGTGGTTTATTTCGCACCTTCCACAATCAGTTTTGAAGAATGAGCGGGGTTTGAGATGGTCACAACGATTGATGACTCTTACACATGCAGATATACATTTGTGCTCTCGGTCCAGAGAGGATGTCACTATCATTGATCGTTGCGGGGAGTATCCTAATGTTCCTTTACTTGGAATCAGAGGAGGTATTACTTACAACCCGTGCCTGGCTTTGAGACAGTTTGGTTATGCTCGAAGGGACGGCCCTCATGACATGTTAATTCCTGACATAGTTTTTGACTTCGACAACGATGCACAAGGACTTTGCCAGAGATTTATCAGAGCTTGGAGGATGCCAAGTAGGATAGACAGCAAGACACTGGGGCACAGGAACTCCATCCCGTTGGAGCCTTATCTCAAGTGGGTACGAGCCCGCTCCCAGAAGCTAGTGATGCCTTATCCTCATGTTCTCCCTGTGATCAAAGAGCCAGTGTTGGAGGGAGAGGTGTCCTACATCATTCAACATCCTGATATGCCTACATCCTGGGAAGAAATGTAGAAGAGTTGGATCTAGCTTAAGGAAGAACGGAATTCTCTTGAGTCTAGTCTACATGCCAGTGAGAAGAAGGTCTTGGAGCTCACCCGCCTACTGCACGAGGAAAAGACTCTCAACACTTACATTGCTCCGAAGAGGATGCGTAGTGTCTTTTGGGATTGATTTGCTTTGTAATGTTTGCCCATGAGGCTTTGATGTACCAAACAATTATTTTCTTAATGATAACGTGTGTTCCTTTTTGTCTACAACAAATTTGAACTTTCGAACCCTCGAATGCATTGCATAAACACATATCATGCATCATGTGCATAGCAGGTACTTTTCTTTTCAGGTTGCTTAATGTTCTTCGCTGTTTATTTCAGCATCATGAACCCTGAATCATCTACCGAGCAGTCTATCAAGGCCCTTCAGGCTCAGAACACCCAATTCCAAGAGCTGATCGTGAGTTTGGCACAAGGTCAAGAGGAGTTGAAGGCTCTGCTGGTTAAGAAGAAGAAGAAAAAGAGAACGGTACTGTTCAACACTGGCCGGAGGTTTGGTAACACACTGCAGAATGAGGTTGATCAAGCTGGTTCTTCTGTAGGAAAAGGCAGTCCCCAGGGGGGAAGAGTTCCTAGTCCGGTGGTCTCTGACAATGAGACTGATTTTAATGAGGAGCAGTATCCTCCAGCTGAAGACAGGTACAAGCAGTTGGAAGACCGTCTGAATGCCATGGAAATTCAACAAGTGCCTGGTTTGGATTTCGGAGACTTGGGTTTATCTTCTGGTGTGGTCATCCCACACAAGTTCAAAGCGCCATCTTTCGTAAAGTATGACGGGGCGTCCTGCCCTAAGCTACATCTCAGATCTTATGTGCGGAAGATTCAGCCATATATTATGGACAAGAACTTGTGGATCCACTTCTTCCAGAAGAGTCTTTCAGGGACTCATCTCGAATGGTTCTATCAGCTGGATGGAACCAAGGTTCGTAACTGGGAGGAGTTGGCTACTGCTTTTTACAAGCAGTATCAGTATAATGCCGACCTCGCTCCTACACGTACCCAACTCCAGGGTATGTCGCTAGGATCGGGAGAAGGTTTTAAAGAGTATGCGCAGAAGTGGAGGGACCTGGCTGGCAGGGTGCAGCCACCATTAACAGACCGTGAGCTAGTGGACATGTTCTTGGGGACCCTATCCGGGCCATTCTTCAATTATCTCATCGGTAATTCATCTGCAGGGTTCACAGACCTCATTCTGACTGGGGAAAGGATAGAGGCTGGCATGAAATCAGGTAAGATCCAGAAAGGTGCGTCCTCAAGTTCTGAGAAGAAACCTTTTAAGAAGGAATCCAGTGTTGTGTATGGGCCTAGAAGGCAAGACAAACCAGAACGCCGCCAAGTTGTCAACGCAGTGGTTATTGCTAAGCCTGCTGCCGCTCCTCGGCAACCCAACCAACCAAGGACTGAGAGACCCATAAGAGAATACACTCGCCTGAGTATGACCTTGTCACAGATCTTGCCGCAGTTGTTATCGACCAACTTGGTAACCGTCAGAGAGGCTCCGAAGGTTGTGAATACTGCATCTCCAAAGTATAATCCAAATGCCCGCTGTGCTTATCACTCCGATAGCCCGGGGCATTCAACTGATGATTGCTGGGCCCTAAGGAATAAGGTTCAAGACCTTATTGATGCGAAGGAAATACAGTTTGAGGCACCTGAGAGGCCTAACGTTGTGACTGCTCCTATGCCCCAGCATGGGGTAAATGCTGTTGATGAAGACTTGTATGCAGTTTCTGTGAATGATGTTGCTACCCCTCTATTGACTGTTAAGAGGAACCTGCTGCTGGCCGGTTTATTTCCGGGTTGTGGCAAGGGTTGCCTTCTGTGTGCCGTTTCCCCTACTGGTTGTCCGTTGCTGAAGTCAGGCATCCAAAGCCTGATGGATAGCAAGGAGATTCTCTTCAAGAAGACCGTTGTTCCCTTTGTTCCCACTGAAGAAGTATCTGTCGTTATAATTTTCAATAATCCTACCAAGGCTCCCCCGAGGAAGCCAGTCAAGATCATGTCTGTTGCACCCATCATTATTACTGTTCCGGGGCCCCTCCCCTATGAATCTGACAAGGCTGTCCCATGGCACTATGGGGCAGATGTATATGTACTTGGAGTGAAGCAGGAGTTCAACACCGGTACCAGCATCAGCAATATCACCGGTCCAGCTAAGGTAACTCGCAGTGGCAGGCTCTTCTCGCCTGACATTGCGCCACCAGTTATCCGAAGACCTCTTATAATTACGCCTGCAAGTACGCCTGTTTCCACTTCTGATCCAGTTTCTACCCCTGCTGCCGAGTCATCTAATACTCGGGGCAAAGGGATTGATGATGTGCCTGCCCGGATGGAGGCACCGAAGACTGTGAATGTTGAAGCCTCCCAGCAAGAGATGGAGGAAATTCTTAAGATAATCAAGAAGAGTGACTTCAATGTCGTTGAACAGCTGGGGCATACCCCCTCCAAGATCTCTATGATATCGTTGTTGCTGTGCTCAGAGGCCCATGCCAAGGCCCTGATTTCATTTCTGAAGACAGGCCATGTGCCACAAGAGACATCTGCAGATCAATTCACTAACTGTGTGGCCAATTTGACAGCTGACAATGGTTTGGGTTTCTCGGATGCTGATCTTACCGCCAAGGGAAAGAACCACAATGATGCCCTGCATGTCTCCATAGAATGCAGGGGCACTACTCTCGCTCACGTGTTGGTGGACACCGGTTCTTCCCTGAATGTGTTACCCAAGAAGGCCTTAGACCGGTTGGATTGTGAGGGCCTGGAGTTGAAGCCTAGCAACATCATTGTCCGAGCCTTTGACGGGTCGAAGAGGATGGTTCATGGTGAGGTAGACATTCCTATTCGTGTGGGTTCTCAAGTATTTGACTCAACGTTCTATGTGATGGATATTCGTCCATCTTATTCCTGTTTGTTGGGTCGACCTTGGATTCACAAAGTTGGGGCAGTGACCTCCACTCTACACCAGAAGCTCAAGTACCCTGTCAGAGGGAAGATTGTCACCGTGCAGGGGGAGGAAGAATACATGGTTAGTCATCTGAATTCCTTCCGGTATATTGAGATGGACGGAGAGTTCATTGAAACCCCCTTTCAACATTTCGAAGAGGTACCTCTAACATTGGCGTCAGCCGAGACGGTAATTGAAGAAGACTTTCCTTTGAAGATGGCCTCCTTGAAGGACGCCCGGGCTGTAATCGAGAAAGGTGAATGCGCTAACTGGGGCAGGCTCCCTGATTTTACTCCTAAGACTGACAAATTTGGGCTGGGTTTTACTGCAGAGGCTCAGAGGGCTGTACGCAAAGCTAGGATCGGAAGACCTCCCGTGCTCATCACCAACCCGGGAGTGAATGCTATAGAGAGCGATGTGGAGGAATCAGAGTTCGATAGCTGGATCTACCCAACGACTGACGGTGGACTGACCAATTGGACTGCAAAAGATCACATACCTGTTACTTTTGTTACGCAGTAATGAATTCCTTTGTTTCTTTAATTTGTAATAAACAATAAATTGAAACTTTATGGCCCGATGTCTTACCCGGGGCACCGTTGGCTTCATTTGTGAGGGAATATTACTTGTCATTTCCATATATCATGAATAAAGACATTGGACATTTTTCGCATTTCAAATCTTGTGCTCTCTTTCTTTCTTTCTTTCTTTATATATTGCAAAACAGCTATATTTACACACACTCACTCATACAGGTTTCAATCCACTCTGGATCTCACTGGTAACGACTCTGCTACTGCCAGTTATGACTTCGAAAATCCGATCAACTTAGCCGAAGAAGAAGGTGAAGATGATTGTGAAGTGCCTGGTGAGCTTGCAAGACTGTTACTCCAGGAAGAGAGGTCCATTCAGCCACATGAAGAGCCAGTGGAAACGGTGAATCTGGGTATTGAGACAGATAGAAAGGAAGTTAAGATTGGTGCCAATCTGGAGCTCAGCGTGAAACAACGGTTGATTCAGATGTTACATGATTATGTGGAGATCTTCGCCTGGTCCTACGAAGACATGCCTGGATTGGATACTGACATTGTGGTTCATCACTTGCCTACCAAGGAAGACTGCCCTCCGGTTAAGCAAAAGGTCTGCCGTATGCGTCCAGAAATGTCCGAGAAGATCAAAGCTGAGGTAATGAAGCAATTCGATGTCGGGTTTCTAGCAGTGACTTCTTACCCTCAGTGGGTTGCCAACGTGGTTCCGGTGCCGAAAAAAGATGGTAAGGTCAGAATGTGTGTCGACTACAGGGATCTGAACAGGGCAAGCCCCAAGGATGACTTCCCCCTACCTCACATTGACGTTCTGGTTGACAATACTGCTCAACATAAAGTGTTCTCCTTCATGGATGGTTTTTCAGGTTATAATCAGATCAAGATGGCTCCTGAAGACATGGAGAAGACTACCTTTGTTACTCAGTGGGGCACCTTCTGCTACAAGGTCATGCCATTCGGGTTGAAAAATACTGGGGCAACCTACCAACGTGCCATGGTTGCTTTATTTCATGACATGATCCACCATGAGATTGAAGTATACGTTGATGATATGATTGCAAGGTCCCAAACTGAGGAGGTACACCTTGACCATCTACAGAAGCTGTTTGACCGTCTGAAGTTGTACAAGCTGAGATTGAACCCGAACAAGTGCACATTTGGGGTAAGATCTGGAAAATTGCTAGGCTTCGTCGTGAGCGACAAGGGTATTCAAGTGGACCCTGCCAAGGTCAAAGCCATACAAGAGATGCCAGTTCCCAAGACAGAGAAAGAAGTCAGAGGCTTTCTAGGACGTTTGAATTACATTGCCCGATTCATCTCACACCTAACTGCTACTTGTGAACCAATCTTCAAGCTGCTGAAGAAAGATCAGGTAGTACGTTGGAATGATGAATGTCAGGCCGCTTTTGACAGAATCAAAGAGTATCTCCAAGAACCACCCATTCGTATGCCACCGGTTGAAGGGAGACCTCTAATACTATACCTGACAGTACTTGACAGCTCAATGGGGTGTGTGCTGGGGCAGCATGACGAGTCTAGCCGAAAAGAACACGCCATTTATTACCTTAGCAAAAAGTTTACCGACTGTGAGACTCGATACTCACTGCTCGAGAAAACTTGCTGCGCTTTGGTATGGGCTGCTCGCCGGCTGAGACAGTATATGCTGACTCACACTACCTTGTTGATTTCAAAGATGGATCCGATAAAGTACATATTCTAGAAGCCTGCTCTGTCTGGAAGAATAGCAAGATGGCAAATGATCTTGACAGAATACGACATCCAGTACACAACTCAGAAAGCTATCAAAGGAAGTGTATTGGCAGACCATTTGGCACACCAGGCAGTAGATGACTATCAGTCAATGAACTTTGAATTTCCTGACGAGAGCATCATGATTGTGACTGATTGTGAAGTACCTGGACCAGATGAAGGACCTGAGGAAGAATCCCGATGGTCCATGCACTTTGACGGAGCCTCCAACGCTTTGGGTAATGGTATCAGTGCTGTGATCATATCCCCTCAAGGCACTCATACTCCACTTACTGCCCGACTATGTTTCAACTGCACCAACAACATGGCGGAGTACGAGGCATGCATCATGTGTCTTCAAGCTGCGATTGACTTAAGGATCAAGTTTCTGAGTGTCTTCGGAGATTCCGCTCTCGTGATCAATCAGATCAAAGGCGAGTGGGATACGAAACATCCGAATCTTATTCCTTACAGAGAATGTGTGTTAACATTGATCCCCCATTTTACAGAGATCACTTTTGAACATTTCCCAAGAGAGGAGAATCAGTTGGCGGACGCATTAGCTACGATGTCTTCCATGTTCAAAGTCAAATGGGACAATGAGGCTCCCCGGATCATCATCTGGAAACTGGACGAACCTGCATATTGTTGTGATCTTGAGGCTGAGGTGGTAACTGAGAAACCCTGGTATCATGAGGTGAAGAGGTATCTGGAAGCTCAAGAATACCCTGAAGGTGCATCTGTCAATGACAAAAAGTTTCTGAGAAGGTTCGCAGCAAAGTTCTTCCTCAGCAACGGCATTCTGTACAAGCGAAACCATGATTCGACCTTACTGCGTTGTGTGGATAAAACTGAAGCAGAAAGGATCATGGCAGAGCTACATGAAGGTACCTTCGGAACACACTCCAGTGGACACACCATGGCAAAGAAGATCCTTCGGGCAGGATATTTCTGGTTCACAATGGAAGCCGACTGTTACCAACATTCTCGGACATGTCATAAGTGCCAGATTTATGCAGATAAGGTGCACGTTCCTCCTGTTCCTCTGAATGTCTTGACTGCACCTTGGCCTTTTGCAATGTGGGGGATTGATATAATCGGCGAGATTAAACCTACAGCATCCAACGGGCATCGCTTCATCCTAGTGGCGATCGATTACTTTACAAAGTGGGTTGAAGCAACTTCCTATGCTACAGTAACCAAGAACGTTGTGGCAAGGTTCATTCGGCATAACTTGATCTGTCGGTACGGCGTCCCAGAAAGGATCATTATGGACAATGGTACCAATCTCAATAACAAGATGATCACTGAGCTCTGCGAGCAATTCAAAATACAGCACCACAACTCTTCTCCTTACCGGCCGAAGATGAATGGGGCTGTAGAAGCAGCGAACAAGAATATCAAGAAGATTGTGCATAAGATGACAGTGTCCTATAAAGATTGGCACGAGATGTTACCGTTTGCACTTCATGGGTATCGTACCTCATCAAGGACGTCAACCGGGGCAACTCCCTTTTCCTTGGTCTACGGCATGGAGGCAGTCTTGCCGATTGAAGTCCAGATACCCTCTCTCCGGATAATGAAGGATGCAGATCTGAGCGAAGATGACTGGATCCAGACTCGACTTGATCAGTTAAACCTAATTGACGAAAAGAGACTTACTGATATTTGTCATGGTCAGACGTACCAAAAACGGATGATCAGGGCATTTAACAAGAAGGTCAGACCACAAGAGTATCAAGTTGGGGACCTGGTAATCAAGCACATCATCCTTCCTCAGAGTGATCCCAGGGGAAAATGGACCCCTACGTACGAAGGGCCATTTGTGGTTAAACATGTGTTCTCAGGAGGAGCCATGATCCTAACCACCATGGATGGTGACAACCTTCCTCACCCCGCCAATGCAGACATAGTGAAAAGATACTACGCATGATAAAAGACTCGCTAGGTTGACATACCTAGGCAAACATTAGGGCTTCCCGACGAACCAAAAGGGTTCGGGCAAAATGAGGGATGAAATGAAAAAAATCTGTACACCCGGCAAGTCAAAAACCTGAAAAGGCGGCTTGGGCAAAAATGGGTATCCCGGTGGACTGAAAACCCGAAAGGGCGGTCCAGGCAAAAGTTAGGGATTAAAGCGTAATACTATGCCTCATTGGATCACCTTGCATCCAGAATCCGGTATCAACCTCAAGTTTAAACGGCATCGATCGATCAATCAGCTTCATCGTCAACTGAGCAGCAAAGTGATGAGACACTCGAAGATATAAAGGCGATAGCAGAGTTGAAACCCAGTGGGATTATTCTTTTCACATAGCTGTTTTGTTTTCCCTTTTTCACAAAATTGTATAAACTCTGTTGTTCGGCGGTGTTCTCTTACTAGGACGCCAGCCTCTTGTACAAAAACGCCTATTTACAGGCAATTCAAAAATCAATACAATTCACTTTTCAGCTAAAAATTGCCAATTGTTTTTCCTTTTCTGTTTTGTTTTGCGAAGAACGTCCAAGGTTCAATTTGTGATATATGCATTTGACACTAATTGCTAACTCATAAATATTTGCATACGAAACAAAGGATTAATTACAGGTAATATTAGAAACAGGGGCAATAATGAGTTGTCTAAGCGATCTAATTGCTCTGTCCACCAAGGTACCAAGGAAAATTCGGCTGAAGAATGTAACCAAGATATCTTAACTCCCCCAGAGAGTGAGCCATCAAGTCAACACACTCTCCCCAAGCAAAGTTATACTGTCAGCCTTAAGAAAATTGGATTCTCCCTAGCAGATCTCAACATTCCCCAGCGCAATATACAAACATTCTTGACAAGCATCCCTGGCAGTCTTAATCTAAGATTGTTCCCCGTTGGTTTACCAGACATTCAGTGGAGCCACTTCCCCAGTACATCTCAAAAATCTCCCCAGGAGAGTCCAGTCCAAAAGTTTCCCCAGGAAAGTGGAATCCATCTCCCCAGCAGGAAGCTTATCCCCAGTAGATTCTGGAAGCTTACCACCTGCAGAGTATGAACGCTCCCCCGACTTTATTCAAAGGTTATTTCCCCACCAGGATATAACTGGGTTATCCTCAGCCAATTGCCACGGAAAGATCGTCCTCGACGAAGTTCTTCCTACCCCCAGCGGAGTTCATCTTCCAACATAGCTCAACAATGGTATCCCCAGCGGAGTTATCATCAGCATCTCAGCAAGGTATTTCTTCCCCACAGAGTTCACTCCCCGCAGAGTAATCTACACGCCAAGTTTATTCCACAACGGAGTCATCTTCTCCTACCGGTATTCTTGCAACCACCATCCCCAGCGGAAATAAAGAAGCTCTATCCTTCAACATCAAGCCCAGGATTTAACTTCCCGGCACCCGTCAAGGATTTATTTCCCTAGACGAAAACACATTTCATAACCATATCTTCATACATTATAGCATGCATATATGCATCATGAACATACAATCTCATTTATTCTGAGAACATCATGCAGGTCATACATCATGACATCGCATACAACTAACGTTTTGTCTTTTCAGGACAAAGGTTAATACAAAGATAATTGCTATCAACGGTCGCAACTAAAGATCCGATTCCTGTATCTCGCCAGGGTGTATATGTTGACGACTGATTACCAGACTCGATTCCTGTATCTTGCCAGGGCACGTCTGAAGAGTTTGAGGATCCAATTCCTGTATCTTGCCAGGGTGTATCTGTTGACGACTAACATTACCAGACTCGATTCCTGTATCTTGCCAGGGCACGTCTGAAGAGTTTGAGGATCCGATTCCTGTATCTTGCCAGGGTGTATATGTTGACGACTAACATTACCAGACTCGATTCCTGTATCTTTCCAGGGAACGTCTGAAGAGTTTGAGGATCCGATTCCTGTATCTTTCCAGGGTGTATCTGTTGACGACTAACATTACCAGACTCGATTCCTGTATCTTGCCAGGGCACGTCTGAAGAGTTTGAGGATCTGATTCCTGTATCTTGCCAGGGTGTATCTGTTGACGACTGATTACCAGACTCGATTCCTGTATCCTGCCAGGGCACGTCTGAAGAGTTTGAGGATCTGATTCCTGTATCTTGCCAGGGTGTATCTGTTGACGACTAACATTACTAGACTCGATTCCTGTATCTCGCCAGGGCACGTCTGAAGAGTTTGAGGATCCGATTCCTGTATCTTGCCAGGGTGTATCTGTTGACGACTAACATTACCAGACTCGATTCCTGTATCTTGCCAGGGCACGTCTGAAGAGTTTGAGGATCTGATTCCTGTATCTTGCCAGGGTGTATCTGTTGATGACTAACATTACCAGACTCGATTCCTGTATCTTGCCAGGGCACGTTTGAAGAGTTTGAGGATCCGATTCCTGTATCTTGCCAGGGTGTATCTGTTGACGACTGATTACCAGACTCGATTCCTGTATCCTGCCAGGGCACATCTGAAGAGTTTGAGGATCCGATTCCTGTATCTTTCCAGGGTGTATCTGTTGACGACTAACATTACCAGACTCGATTCCTGTATCTCGCCAGGGCACGTCTGAAGAGTTTGAGGATCTGATTCTTGTATCTTGCCAGGGTGTATCTGTTGACGACTAACAATACCAGACTCGATTCCTGTATCTTGCCGGGGTACGTCTGAAGAGTTTGAGGATCCGATTCCTGTATCTTGCCAGGGTGTATCTGTTGACGACTAACATTACCATACTCGATTCCTGTATCTTGCCAGGGCACGTCTGAAGAGTTCGAAGATCCGATTCCTGTATCTTGCCAGGGTGTATCTATTGACGACTATATTCTCCGGACTCGATTCCTGTATCTTTCCAGGGAACGTCTGAAGAGTTTAAAGATTCGATTCCTGTATCCAGCCAGGGCACATCCACATGAAGAGTTTGAAGATCAACTCCTGTAACAGGCCAGGTAATTATTTTTCTTTCTCAGGTACACAAGTTCTCGCTAAGGAATCTCTTACGCGATCGACACCTCCAGATGGCATCTATAAGCCCATCCTCCTATCCACCATCTCTCCAAATGGCATCTGTAAGCCCATTCCCGTCATCACATTGCTGATACTTCACTATGTGAGCGCAAATTTCTAGGCACTTTAGTGTTCAATCATCTTCCACCTTCGGATTACGAAAGGCACGCAAGCCAATCTGCATCCTCAGGTCTAAGAAGATTGAACAGGGGCAACTGTTGTACCCCAAAATTTTCCCTCCCATATCCTTCAAGATTTGCCAAGATCATGGTTCAAAATCTCTCAAGGGTTGCTCAGTCCAATTGCCTCATAACACAGTCAAAATTAGGGTTTTGATTCTTGCAAAGAAATTGAAGTTTCCAAGGGTCCAATCAAGTCCCACATGCCTACATACATTGTCAAGCATCCATATTCCAAGTTTCAAGACTCACAGCATCAAATTGCACAGTCAAAAACCCTAAATGCTTCACAATCAACTGCAGGGGCAAAATGGTCATTTGATAGTCAAAAGTCAAAAATTTTGGTCAACATCTTATTTTGAAGCCACAAACATCATTTGATCAATTCTTGATCATGATTCTCAAAGCATGGCTCAAAAAGTCTCAAGATGCAAAAGTTTCTATTTTTGGACAGCTGAAAAAGTCAACTGCAAATTGACTAGGGCATAACTTCTTCATGGTTTATCAGAAAAATTCCATCCAAAGCTCATTTTGAATAGAATTACATTTCCTACAATTCATCTTCACACTTCAAGTCCAAGAAATTCTCTCACAAAAAGTTATCAATTTAAACATTATAGGTCATTTTCAAAAGTCAACAAAAAGGCACTTTAAGTCAAAGACCATAACTTGAGATTGGTAAATCAAAATGACATGGGACCAAAGGAATTAGTTAGAGGACTTCAAGACCTTTCCAAAATGTCCAGTAACATGATCAAAGCTTCAAAATTGAGCAAGATATGCCTTGTAGAAGTTGGGAAATTTTTGGGAATTTTGAAGTCAACTTTGCACAAAAGGCTTCAAAAATGCTAATGGGCCTCAATTTCTTTCATGAATCATTACCCAAAGGCTATGCACGACCCATTGACCTTAAAGGGATTTATTTTCTTATTTTTTATTAATTATTTGAATTTTTATTATTATTAATTCATTTAATTAAATTTAAATATGAAAAAATATCAAATAACACCTTTCAAATCTTTTTGTGCAGAGAATTCACTCATTATGTGCTAAGGATTTCGTTTCACATTCAAAAAGGCAGTATCTTTCACAATTGGCAAGAGATTCATGGCAAAAAGATTGAAAAAGATTGGATTTTATATGATTGGAAATCAAATATCAAAATCATAAATGGATGGACTTTGGGCTTGTTTTCTTGACCTAATTCTATTCACTTACTTATGCACAAGTTAACCTAAGGCATTGGACACAAAAAAGCTGCGCAGAGAAGGAAGAACAAAAGTGCATTTTTTCACAAAAAAGTTGAAAACTGATTTCATACCTAGAGCTCGTTTCAAAGCACAAAAGGCATTAAAACACATTCCTGACATTGCTAGGAAGCGTTTACAATCAAAACCAAGTCTCCAGACCTCCAGAAGTGGTAGAACGACATCACACTTTTCTTGAAATTTTCCATAATCGTGTTTCAATTTTCATGCATTGTTCATGTATTTTAATTATTGATTTACACTAATATGGATGTTCTGAAGCTAATGGTACCCTTTGATTGAACTAACAATGCCTGTATAGAGATTTGCCATTAACGCTTGCTAGGGTTTCAGAAGCTTGGAATTAGGGGTTTGCACATATGGTAAAATCAGACCACCAAACTGGTACCATTGAAATCGTGACATCCAAATGAGACTAACTCACTACTCGCGCCCTTTTTATGATAACCCAGGTGCTAATCGCTATTATTTCTGGTTGATTTTAGTGGGGGTTTAAAACCCCCGCTATTTGGTATTATTTGCAGGAACAAAAGGAAGAAGATGCTAGCGTGTCCAGGCGTGGTTGGTCAGTTTAAATATTGGCGCGTGATTTTTTGATTTACACCACTAATGCTTGCTTTCTATCATAATGATTATGTTCCATAATATTAATAAAAGCGCGCGTTGGCTCAGATGGTTGGACGTTCACTTGGTAAACGCTGGGACCTGGGTTCGATTCCCAGGTCCCCCCACTTATTCCATAATTTTTTCTTTAATATGTTTCTATGCAGCATGCCATCAACATCCTACCATACAACTCCACATCCATGCCTGCCACGCGCCCATGAGTGTCAATCTGAAGGCTATAAGGGGACGTCTACCATGCACGTTAGTCAATGAACACACACGCAACCACAAAAAGTCAAAAGAGGGCCTTGATTCAGTGGGCCTAAATGCTTCATACACCTCCTAAAAGGGCCAGACACCCCCATGGTTTGCTCAATTTTTAATTTTTATTTGTTTTTTCCTTTTTATTCTTTTAATTGTTTTCTTTTAATTCCATAAAATAATTTTCATAATAAATATAAAAATATAAAAAAAATCAAAAAAATGTTTATTGTTAATTATTATTATTTCACTATTATTTTTGTAAATAAACTTTAAATAATAAATTTAGTTTAATAAATTAGGTTTTTCAATTTTAACATTTTTTCTTAAATAAATAAATATGTAGAAATTAGGGTTTCTAACTTTGTATCTTTCTTTTTTTCTTTAATTAAATAATTTTCTCATTATTATTATTAATTATTAATTATTTTATAAATACCCATGTAATTAATTAATTAGTGTAAATTAGGTTAAACTTGAATATTTTTTTCATAAATAATTAAAACAACTTAGAATTAGGGTTTCTTTTAATTTTAATTTTTATTTTCTTTATTTTCATTAAATACAAAAAAACCTAAAAAACATTTCTTTTCTTTAATTTAATAATTAATTAACCATTAATTTAATTTAATTTCAAAAGGGTCCAACGCCCTCGAACGTTCTATCTTTAATTCTTTTCGCGCATTTATTCTTATTTATTTTCTTTCAAATATTATGTAATTGCTCAAGCCATGTAATAGTAACTAGGTTTTACTTTCCGCATCTTTTTACCAAACGGGTCTTTGTTAATTTGGCGATGTATAGACCCGCGCCTTGTAATAGCGTAGGATTTTACTTTCCGCATTTAAATTTCCGCACTTTTAAACTGCTAAACTTTGCTTGAAAGAATGAATGGCCTAAATTAAAAACAAGCGTAGATCATCATGATGCATGTGCAAGATAAAACATAATTGAAAATAACACACAAATTCACACACCACTTCTAGGGTACGCCTCACTGTTGCCTTGCCTTCGAAACGTGGTCGTCGAGTATAGGACGTTTTAGTAAGTCCTTATGTCCATGACATGATCCAGTTGCCTCGGAAAAGTTGCCTCGAATTAAAAAGGATCAATGGCATAAGGGTAGCTTCTAAGGTATCCTATTGTTGCTCTGGTGACCTCATTGTCCCTACAAACGAATTGACCCGAACACCTCCAACGGTGGTGCTACCTATCTCTCAATGGTGGGATGGCACTACCTTAAGGACATTTACACAGCCTAATTCCTTAGGGTAGGTGGATGATTCGTAGATACTTGCTCTATTCAAAAACAAATCAAAACGCTTTTCACACCGACACTTTCAAAAAGCTTTCAAAACAATTTTTCAAACACTCTTGAGGACTGATACAAGAGTCGATCTAAAATCTTTAAACGAAACTTTTTCAAACTCACTCACAATTGAAAAGCAAACAAATATTTTGAAAACACAAATGAGCAAGTATCTAAGAGCCCATGGATAACCATGGATAGAAAGGGTGCTAACACCTTCCCTTTCTATAAATCTACCTCCCGAACCGAGAAACATCTCGAAAAAGGAATTTTGTTGTGCTTTTGTCCTTTCCATGTTGGAGAACATAAAAGACGGTGGCGACTCTTACTTACCGCGACATTTCGCGAACCAGCGTTAAACAGTCAGTTCCAGACCGATCACAATAACCTTCTTCTAGAATATCGACGTGACAACAAGCGACTGACTCCTTATTTGAGCAGTTTGATTATTAATGAATTTCTTTATGTTATGACAAATGGCGGTCTCTTCATGAGCAGTTTGTCTATCCCCGATGAAATTATTGATTCTCACCTCCAGCAATATCTTCACGATATTTTATCGGTATCTTTGAGAAAACAGCAAGCGGAGGTCTCTTCATGAGCAACTTGTATGTTATTGATACCTTTGAGAAAACAGCAAGCGGCGGTCTCTTCATGAGCAACTTGTATGTTATTGATACCTTTGAGAAAACAACAAGCGGCAGTCTCTTCATGAGCAACTTGTGTGTTATCGTTCTCTTGAAAAACAGCAAGCGTCGGTCTCTTCATGAGCAACTTGTATGTTATTGATACCTTTGAAAACAACAAGTGGCGGTCTCTTCATGAGCAACTTGTGTGTTATTGTTCTCTTGAAAAACAGCAAGCCGCGGTCTCTTCATGAGCAACTGGTATGTTATTGAAACCTTTGAAAGGAAGCAAGTGGCGGTCTCTTCATGAGTAACTTGTATGTTATTGTCACCTTTGAAAATAGCAAGTGGCCGTCTCTTCATGAGAAACTTGTATGTTATTGATACCTTTGAGAAAACAGCAAGCGGCGGTCTCTTCATGAGTAACTTGTATGTTATTGATACCTTAGAGAAAACAGCAAGCGGCGGTCTCTTCATGAGCAACTTGTATGTTATTTATATCTTTGGAAAAAACAGCAAGCGACGGTCTCTTCATGAGTAACTTGTGTGTTATTGTTCTCTTGAAAAACAGCAAGCAGTGGTCTCTTCATGAGCAACTTGTATGTTATTGTTACCTTTGAAAAAACAGCAAGCGGCGGTCTCTTCATGAGCAACTTGTGTGTTATTGTTCTCTTGAAAAACAGCAAGCGGCGGTCTCTTCATGAGCAACTTGTATGTTATTGACACCTTTGAAAGGAAGCAAGTGGCGGCCTCTTTATTTGAGCAGCTTGTGTATCCCTAACAATAATGCAAACGACACCTCTTCGGAAAAGTTCCATGGGGAAATTTGTATTTTATCCTTTTCAAGCGATATCTTGGTAAAATTCAGAAGTCAGAAATGTTTATTTCCAGTCTCAGTACTGATGCCAATCATTTTCCAGTCTCAGTACTGATGCCAATCATTTTCCAGTCTCAGTACTGATGCCAATCATTTGCCAGTCTCAGTGCTGATGTCAATCATCATCTGCCAGCCTTAGTGCTGATGTCAATCATTTCTTTTCCAGTCTCAACACTGATGTAAATAATTCAAGAGTCTCTCATTTGAAGTCTATGACTCTGTTTCCCCAGTGGAGTTATAATCTCTTCCCCTGTGGGATTACTGTATAATGTGCTTGGTTTCTCCAGTAGTAGTTTGTCTTATACGACATCATTCCTCATTAAATTCAAAATATTACATTCATATAATATCATAAACATAATTGCGGTATCTTAAGGCCAAAAATTGTGTATTCTATATTTAAGTCCCTTCAATCTCGTCGAAATGAAGATCCCAATCTTCATATCTCCAGATAGAAGAAACTTAAATAGGGGCAGCTGTCATACCTCAATTTTTGACCTAAGATCCCATTTTTATTTTTTCATTTTTATACAAAAGTCAAGGTCACTAAATACAGTCGGTTTTAACCTCTCACCTTCAAGCATTGATTATGCAGAAATTGTCAAGTGTTTTGAACATTCTTAGCCTATGTATCACTAACTTATAATCAAGCACGAAATGTGTTTTGTTTTTGTTTCTTTGATTTCATGTGCTGACAGGTCTCCTTCGATTCAGCCTTTCAATTGGACAAATTACTGCATGCAAGCCTGCTTCGACTGGACAAGTTTACTGCCTGCAAGCCTGCTTCGATTGGACAAGTTTACTGCCTGCAAACATGTTTCGATTGGGCAACATTGCTTCCTTCGAACACGGGCTTTCGATTGGGCAATATGTTTGTTTCGATCCACATGCTTCGATTGGGCAACATTGCTTCCTTCGAACACGGGCTTTCGATTGGGCAATACAGTCTCCTTCAGTCACAAGCTTCGATTAGGCAATACAATCTCCTTTCAGTCACAAGCTTCGATTTGGCCATGTAGTTTCCTTCGAAGTGACCCCCTTTGATCCACAAGATGGACATGTGATTTCCTTCAAGGTGGCCTCCTTCGATTCACAAGTTGGACCACTAAACCCTTCGAAGCAACGTACTTAGAGCACACATTGTTTGGAAACGAACATTTTTGTGTAATCATGAAGCTGGTCGAAGTGATCAAAACGAAAGGGGGAAGCATTCAAGGAGTTTGTTGACTAAAGTCCCATATACTGCCAAACTCAAGCCAGCTGTGCTGCTATGCAGCAGTCCTGCACCAACTGCCACTAAGCTCCAAAATACTGATAAGCCTGCGTTGTCTCAGTCCTGTACTTGTACAAAAAAGGAGTGCACAAGAGCTGCATTGAAGAAAACAAGGGGGCAATATACCCAAATAATTCAAATATTATTTGATTTCCCCCTAAAACCATATCAAAGCTCGCCTATAAATAAAGAGGCTCCAACACATATTTTTTAGAGGATTTTTTGGACTAGAGGAACGAAACCTCCAAAATCTTCTCAAACACAACAACAAAACTCTCAAGTTCATCAACACTTGAGAAATAAAAAAAACCAGAAACGCTCACCTATTTTTGATTCTGAAGAATCCACACACTTCAGTCTCCTTCGATTCTGAAGAACACCCCACACATAGTTATTTTATTCAAACTCAGAAAGACAACCCCCTGTGACTACTCTTCGATTCCAGTTTGGAAAGAAACATAAGACTTGTTTCTTTCCTTCCATCGAATCCAGCATTCCCAGCGTAACTGTTGGCCCTCTCTTTCAAATCCAGAACCCGGGGCCTCCACTCAAGGTCCCACATCCATTCAAGGCCTGAAGCAAGGTAAGTCACTCTTACCCTTGAACTTTTCGTTTCATGTCATAACATGTAAATAATCTTTTTGTTCGTTTCAAGCATGTATATACCACTGTTCCTTTCGTTTCCACCCTGTTAACATGTTTTTAAAAGTTAACCCTTTCATTTTGCTTTCTGTTTACCTGAACTAGCATTAATTATTAAACTGTTTGAAAGATAAATACTAGCATGGCCTCAGGCCATGTTGTCATTTAATGCTTGAAATGAAAGAAACAGGAAACAGGAAATAGGAAACGAAGCTTCTGGCTTCTACCCCCTTTCTCCAGGTCGAACGAAAGAGACAACCAGGAGGCAAACCATGTCCAATCGAAAGACATTCCCTCACTGCTTTCAACCCCCAGTCGAAGAAGGCAACAAGGCAGAATCAAAAGACTTCGACATACACTGACTGTCAGGCCAATCGAAGGACAGAACCTCACTGGTGCGAACTCCCAGTCGAAGGATACAACTTACTGCTGCCTTTTCCCAATCGAAGGACAGGACCTCGCCCCCGCCAAGGCCCAATCGAAAGACGTGACTTTGCTGTTGCCAGCCCAATCGAAGGAGGCCAACAGAATGCAAATCAAAGAGTACTACTGCTTGGGTCGAAAGACACTTACTTTTCTCACTTTTATCTTTTTTTTTTCCTTCATATTTTTTATGCCTTTTGATATGTTTGTAATAGCGTAGGTTTTTATCTTTCTGCATTTTTATTTACTTTGTACAAATGCTAGTAATTAGGCAAGATAAAATCAACAAGTAAACAAACCAAAAAGATTAAAAACACTCTTTAATCCTTACTTGAATATATCTAAAAACTAAAAAACACTCAATAAATCAAAACTCCCCCCAAGGGTATGTTATCTCCGTTCTACCGCGATACCGGCCGTGCCTATTGCTAGAATGCGTGCGTTAATATCGCCCACTAAAAAAAAAACAAATCAACTTTTTTCTAGAGGAACTACGGTGTTTTGATTCCTTCATTGGATACGTAGGCAAAGGGTCGTGAAACCCTCACGAACGCAATAATAAAAACTCATTTCTTTCCCCTTAAACAAACATAATTGTTGATAAATACACCCTTCTATATAACAAACAATTTTAACCAAAAATAGATATTTCAAAAGGTTCCTGCGGAGTACCGCAGATGCATTGGGTGCTAATACCTTCCCATTGTATAACCAACCCCTGAACTCTTGATCTCTTTCAAAAACGCATTGTATTTTCATTACTTTTAAGTATTATTTTACATTGCATATTTTAGGGTTTTATTTCGCTATTTTCCCTTTTCCCTTGGAAATAATAAAGCGCGGTGGCGACTCTTGCTTTTTGCGAGTCGAGTTAATTAATAGCTCGATCTCCGATTTTCACCGCTACAACAGTTTGTTAAATTATTGTTCTCACTCTAAAGCTTTTAAGCAAGAGTTTGAGTATTGTATTGGAAGTGTAATCTTTTTTTTTGGTTTCTTGAGATATTCTCTGGGATTGGGATTATTTGATATCACTGCGGTGATTAGAAGTTAGAGAGGTTATCATATCTAGGAGGTTCCTAGGTAGAAGTTGCATTGAGTAATGATTAAATGATAAGTTGTAATCTAAGATTGTTTAGTCTTAGAATTAATACTGCTAATATTAGATTTCCTTCCTGGCATGGTAGCCCCCATAGTAGGTGAGTTGCACCGAACTGGGTTAACAATTATGTGTTTTTTTTACCTTTTGCACTTTTAAATTCTGCATAATTTATATTGGTAAAAGGTTCTGTCAGCCAGCAGATATTGTAACATCTGACTTGACATTATGCTTGTATGTTGAGACATCAGTCTTGATACTTATAGTGTGTGCGCCAGAATTTCAAATATGATTCTAGTGTGTCTCTATATTAATGACATATTGCTAACAGAGAGTTGTCTATAAGAGATAGTCATGTTTAAGAAGGTGTTGATGAATGAGTTTGAGATGAATGATCAGGGAAATATAGTATATTTTCTAGGGATAGAGATTCAATACTTTGAGAAGGGTATAACTTTGCATCAGCTAAAATATGAACTTGAACTTCTAAAAAAATTTGAGTTAACAAATTTCAAGACTATAATCACATTTGCTGAGGCGAATCACAAGTTGGATTCTAATGTTGAGAGTGATGATGTAGATGCTACAACTTTTAAGCAGTTGGTTGACTCATTGAAAAATATGTGTAACACCAGACCTCATATTTGTTATGTGTTGGAATGGTGAGTAGGTTTATGAACAAATCAAAGTGGTCACATTACCTAACTACAGTCAGGATATTGAGTTACATTAAAGGGACTCTGAGGTATGGGACGTTGTTCCCTTCTAATGTTAACTGACGCATAATTGATATGTTATTCAGACTCTGATTGGTATGGAGACAAAGTTGTTAAAAGAAATACTTCTGGATATTTTTTCAAATATATGGGAAGTCTCATTTCTTGGTGCTACAAGAAGCAACTTGTGGTTGCGTTGTTAATTTGTGAAACTGAATACATTGTAGGTGCTTTGTCTGTGTGCCAAGTTGTTTGGATGATGAATTTGTTGCAGGATCTGAAGATCAAGGTGAGCAAACTTGTGAAGTTGATGATTGAAACAAATTAGTTATAAGCGTTGCCAAGAATCTAGTGCTGCATGGGAGAAACAAGCACATTGATACTAAGTTTCATTTTCTGAGAAGTCAAGTCCAGAATGGAGTGTTAAAAGTTGCACACTGTAGCACTCAGAAATAACTTGCAGATGTTCTGACTAAAGCTGTAAAGACCGAACACTTTATTCGCTTGAAGGATGAAATTGGTGTTGTAGAGTTTAATTAGCTGAATATGAATTAAGGATGGTGTTAGAAGTAATTCATACTCAGAAACTGTTGTTAGAGTCAGAAGCTTCTGAGTCTGATAGTCAGAAATAATAATTTCTACGAGTATTAGTCATAAATTGTAAGCATTTGAGACTATTTAGTCAGAAACAGTAGTTAAATGTTTTATAGAAATTACTCTTAATTATTAGCTTAACTATTAAATATACTTTTACTTGTGCTTACGTGACCATTAATTTTGTGTTTAAAAAAATTTATAACTTTTTAAGAAGATTTTAGTAATAAATTTATTTCTCAACCTATTTTTTTTCTCTCTTCTTGTTCTATTTTTATCTTCAATTTTATGTCTCAAAACTGCAGAAAAAAATGTAAAAGAATGAACAATGAAGATTTTCTTATACTATAAGTATGAGTTGAGATTATCTTAGAATACACATATTCTTTTTATTATGTAGAATAATGACAAAAGAATTTATAAAAGTGTTAAATGTTTTGGGGAAGAAATGAAAAAATAGATAATTCTATTTTATTATAAAAACTAATATAATTAATTATTATAGTAGAGTTTGAAATGTGAAGAATGGAATACTAAATTGTTTACCAGCATTGTTTGAACCCAGTCCAAGTTATCCACATTTTTTGAATAAAACAAAGAAAATAGTTATAGAAATAAAAAGTGGAGAAAATAGACTTGATAGAATAAAAATAAAAGGAAAAGAATACGGATAATTGAAAGAAGAATAAAAAAATAGAAAAACTGCAAAACCGACAAAGTAGCCCTGAAAACAATAGACACGTAGCACAAGTACATAGATATGAGTCACACCCTGTTCCCTATTTAACAAACTCCAACTCCAAACAATCATAACCTAACAAAAAGCGGGAACTCAAAAAAAATAATAAGAGATCATTTTCACATTCCATTTCCATTTCCACCACCACACTCCGCCGCCAACGCTGTCACCGCCGCCTTATTACTCAGCCTTTCTCCGATTAAGTTCAGTTGAAAAATGGAGCAGAAAACTTTCCTGATATCAGCTGTGAGTGCTAGTGTTGGACTTGGAGTTGGATTAGGATTGGCCAATTCTAGACAAACGGTTTCTAAGTGGGGGCCTAATTACTCTTACTCGTCTTCAAACTCAGTTACTGCTAATCAAATTGAGCAAGAAATGCTTCGGCAAATTATTGATGGCAGAGATAGTACCGTTACTTTCGATAAATTTCCTTATTACTTGAGGTATGTTTATGATCATTTTTCCAATAAATCTAACTACCTTCAATTCTACTTTTGTTTTCATGATTTTTATGCTTGCGCTGTTTGTGATGATTACAGTGAGGAGACAAGGGTTTTGCTTACGAGTGTTGCTTATGTTCATTTAAAGCATGCTGAAGTTTCTAGATATACTCGTAATCTCGCTCCGGCCAGTAGAACCATTCTTCTCTCAGGACCAGCAGGTTTGTTGCTTTCTTGTTATGTATTTCTCTTATGATTTTTAAGATTTAATGCTAAATTTTGTTTTCTGAAGTTGATATAGGATTTTTTTAGTGCTTTTTACCTCAAATATTATATATATATATATAACTATGGATTTACTATGCTCTTCTTGATGTTTTTTCATGTTATAAAGAACTTTACCAGCAGATGCTTGCCAAGGCTTTAGCCCATTACTTTGAGGCCAAGTTACTTCTCTTGGATTTAACTGAGTTTTCATTGAAGGTGAGTTTTATATGTTTTTAGTTATTAGAATCTTTCTTATTCTGTGTTGTTAATTGTTTAAATTAATGGTTGATCTTCTCTGATTGCTGCAGATTCAGAGTAAATATGGTTCTGGCAACAAAGAATATGTAAGATATTCCTAGTTTATTTTCTATTACTTTTTCTCATGCATGTATTAACATAATTAAGAATCAACACAATCAAGAATCAACACGGGAATAAATAAAGTAAGTGTAACAGAGATGAAATGAGGATGTTGCGTAATAAGATTAAGAGATGGTTTGGACATGTAGAGAGAAAACTTGTAGGTTGTGTAAGAAGAGTAGATCAGATGACTAGAAGTCATACTTCTAGAAGAAAAGGAAGGCCTAGAAAGACTAAGAGAAGTTATTAAAAAATATCTCGAGATTAACGATTTGGACAGAAGAATGGTCCTGGATAGAACATTATGGCGAAAGTTGATCCCTGCCGCCTACAAAAATTAGTCAATTCGCGGTGCTGCTTACTATTATAGATATTTATGATATTCCTTCTTGACCTAATTTTGCTACCTGTCTTCTTTTCCAATGTTTTTGATTGTAGTCTTTCAAAAGATCTACTTCAGAGTCAACTTTGGAGAAGCTATTTGGGTCATTTTCAATCTTTTCTCAAAGGGAGGAACCTAAAGGTACAACAGATTGATTTAACATCTTCAAATCCATAGTCAAAATCTAGATTCGTAATATCAACCAAAAGCTTTGGCAATCTTTAATACAGGTTTTTCTGCCTGTTTTAGTTTGAAAAATAATGATAACTTATAATTGGTCAAAAGGTTAATTTCTTTTAAATTCATCTCATTATCTGGACATTTCCAGCTTAAACTCTAGCATCTAGTTCACAATTTATTACAAAACCCATTAGTTCAATGTTACTGACCGAACGCAAAATTAGTGGCAGGAAAAATGCACAAACAAAGAAGTGGAGTGGACCTACAATCAATGTAAGTAGAGCATGAACTAGATTCTGACTATACGAATTACATTTACCCGCGCGGATGCACGGGTATCTAACTAGTTATTTTATATCATTACTTAGAATTGTCTTTTTGATTTGCAGGGGTGATGAGACATCTTGTAATCCTCCGAAGCTCCGTAGGAATGCTTGTTCCACCTCAAATATTAGTGGCCTTACTTCTCAAAGCAATCCTACAAATTCAGGTTACTAAGGAGGATGGATATGTTTTCGTTGCGTTTTCCTGTAAAATTTCGTTGTTCTATCTTTCTTATTCTAATATAATTATCTTATAATATTCGTTCAGCTCCTTTGAAGCGCACGGCCAGCTGGTCTTTTGATGAAAAGTTACTTATGCAGTCTCTTTACAAGGTAATGTTAGATGTAATTGTATTAGAGATTTTCAGCATAGCGCATTCCCATGATTTTTGGAACGGGACGAGACGATCTATACACATTCCTCCACGAAGATTTTGATTTGATAATTGAAGTTCTACTTGCAGGTTCTACTTTCTGTGTCGAAAACCTATCCCATTGTGCTATATCTGAGGGATGTTGATAGGTTATTATGTAGATCACAAACCATATACAACATGTTCCAAAAAATGTTGAAGAAACTCTCTGGCCCGATTCTGATTCTTGGTTCACGACTTTTAGATTCTAGTAATGACTTTGAAGAGATGGATGAGAAACTTAATTTGCTCTTCCCGTACGATATAGAAATCCAACCTCCAGAAGATGAATCACATCTTGTCAGCTGGAAGTCTCAATTGGAAAAGGATATGAAGATGATACAAGTTCAGGATAACAAGAATCATATCACGGAAGTGCTTGCGGCGAATGATCTTGATTGCGATGACTTGGATTCAATCTGTGTGGAAGACACAGTGATTCTCAGTAACTATATAGAAGAGATTATTGTGTCGGCGATATCTCATCACTTGATGAAAAACAAAGACCTTGAATACAGAAACGGAAAGCTGGTTATTTCTTGCAATAGGTGACACTTGCAATGTTAATTTCATGAGTATGAACTGTGCATATTTAATGTACTTACTAGTCTTGTGAAACAGTTTGTCGCATGCATTGGGTATATTCCGAACGGCAAAATTCAGTGGAAGAGATGCATCAAAATTGGAAGATCAAGCACTAAAGTCTGAGTCTGAGGTTTGCACTACTAATTGTGTCTGTTCATTAAGTTAAAAAAAAAAAAAAAACTACCGACGACCTTGTACAAATATGCTTATATTGTTATCTCTCTCATGAAAATGAAGATTCCGAGTGTGGTAAAAACTGTTCCGGAACCAGCAGTGAAGGCAGAAAAGAAAGTTGAAAGTGTTGCTCCTGAAAAGAAAGTTGAAAGTGTTGCTCCTGAAAAGAAGGCTGAAGCAGAAATATCAACATCAGTAGCGAAGGCAGGTGTTGAAAAATTGGTTCCACCGACAAAAACTGCTGTAAGCCTTTGTTTTAAATCAAAACTTCATCTATTCATTTATCGCTTCATCTCGAAGCTGCATACTTCTCAACATATAGGTATCGGTGTTGGCTTCATATCTCAGGGTATAACAACACCCTTTTCGCTATGCAATGTGAATTTACTGTAATATTAACTTGCAGGAAGTTCCTGCCGATAACGAGTTTGAGAAGCGAATAAGGCCAGAAGTTATACCGGCAAATGAGATTGACGTAACATTCGCGGATATTGGTGCCTTAGAAAAAACAAAAGAATCCCTTCAAGAATTAGTAATGCTTCCTCTCCGAAGGCCAGACCTTTTCACCGGAGGACTTCTAAAACCATGCCGAGGAATATTGCTATTTGGGCCTCCTGGAACTGGGAAAACAATGCTGGCAAAGGCCATTGCAAAGGAAGCTGGAGCAAGTTTCATTAATGTATCCATGTCTACCATTACTTCTAAATGGTTCGGCGAAGATGAGAAAAATGTTCGCGCTTTATTCACACTAGCATCCAAAGTCTCTCCAACTATTATATTCGTTGACGAGGTCGATAGCATGCTTGGGCAACGATCAAGACAAGGGGAGCATGAAGCCATGCGGAAAATAAAAAACGAATTTATGTCTCATTGGGACGGGCTCACGACAAAACAAGGAGAGCGCATCCTTGTTCTTGCAGCAACCAATAGGCCATTTGACTTGGATGAAGCTATTATAAGACGATTCGAAAGGAGGTACTAAGCCACTAAATTTCTGCGTTGTTCAAGTATGTTTATTGCGTTTTTTCACCTTCTGTCTTCCACTTTCTGTTGTAATGCAGAATTATGGTAGGACTACCATCGGTTGAGAACAGGGAAAACATTCTGAGAACTCTTCTGGCAAAAGAAAAGGTCGACCCAGAAATTAATTTTAAGGAACTCGCAACCATGACAGAAGGATATACCGGAAGTGATCTTAAGGTTTTTTGTTTTCAATGGACATAACTATATAGTGCTACAAGTGCTTTTATTATATTTGAGCTTTTTATTATGCTATGATCTTTACTGTCATGAACTTTTAAATGCAGAATATTTGCACAACCGCGGCTTATAGGCCTGTCAGAGAGTTGATTCAGCAAGAGAGGTTAAAGAATCTGGTAATGCTATAATTCATTTTTAAACATTTTGATAATCCTCTGATTATGTGTTCATTATGAATTTATGATAACCTTCTGCATGCTGTTTATGTTTTTTAACAGGAGAAGAAACAGAAAGTGACTAAGGGACAGAACAACAATACCCTAGAAGCAGAAGAGGAAGTTCAACAAGAAAGAGTTATTACCCTAAGGCCATTGAATATGCAGGATTTCAAAGAGGCCAAGAGTCAGGTAATTGTTTTAGAATATGTTGTTTCAAAAACACTTCCGACAATAAAGAATAAATTGTAGTTGATTCATGCAACAACGACTGCAATCAGTGTTGCAACATTTATACCGACCAAAATTGCAAAAGCAACTTTGCATATGACTAATTTTCTTACTTTTACAAACAGGTTGCTGCAAGCTTTTCTGCTGAGGGTGCTGGAATGGGTGAGTTGACTCAGTGGAATGAGTTGTATGGAGAAGGAGGTTCTAGGAAGCAAAAACAGTTGACATACTTCCTCTGAAAAACATCCAGGAAGAGAAAGAAGTTGTGTGTGGAAATCATTTTCATCTAGGAATTCAAGATGTCACTTGTTATGTATATATTTTATAATTATAACTTTGATGTTTTGCTCTTTTTGCAACGATTAATAGTTAGTTACAAATGTAACATTATTTGTTTTCCTCTTTGTTTATCACAACAAAGGTGTTAATTTACTACTTTCTCACCTGTGACATGTTGTTAGTACCCTAATCAATTATATGCTATAAAACTAACAACCAAAATATTCAAATGGTCAGGAGTTGACTTAGTGGTGAATTTCTTAATTGGGGGCAAGTTTTAATAGTGTTTTGTTCTGATTTTAAACAGGATGGGATTCATGTGGATGGATGGGATTGGTAAGTTGGACTAAGATTAGTTGGTCGTAAAATTAGATATTAAGATTTAAAAAATAAATTAATATGTAAAATGGTTTGTTGTATTTGAATTAATAGTAGTTTGGTTTTTTATGTTTTATCATAGGTTTAATATCTCTTTTGGTTTCTTAATTTTATCAATATTTCGATTTGATTTAAAATTATGTTTTATTACGGACTTAATGTCTCTTTTGGTCTTTTAATTTTACTCAATATTTTGATTTGATTTATTTATATTACATAGTGGTCTATTAATTAACATTACGTTATATATTTTGGTTTTTTCCGTTAGTTTATCATGAAAAAATGTTAAATGTTGTCTTGTTGGACGTAAAAGCTGACATGAAATTTCTTTATTTTATATTGATTTATATCTTAGAAATAAAAAAGAAAAAAATCTGAAAGGTATTAGGTCAAAGGTTATTGTGAGAGAATATCAGTTTACAGTTTGGTCTTAAAGCGAAATTCATTGTGATAGTTCACAATCTGTAGCTCAAGCTTCATTGAGCACATAAGCGAAATGATTCACAACACAACTTCCATCGAAGACGATAACGACATTATTCATAATTTCCATTGAAGACGAATTGCAGTCATCAAACATTTGAAGAAGAAATTCTAAGGTACGAATACTCAACCTTAAGTTATTAAAAATGTAAAAAATTCTTTAGCCAACTTTCTTAGTACTTCTGCTATTGTATGTAGGTTGAATAGGTCATGGAGAAGAGGTTTCAATGTATTGTTCATCATTCTGGTGAATTTTCAAGGGAGCTTGCTAATTTTACCAAGTTATGTTCTAAAGGGTTAGAGTCAATTTGGGATGTTGATCCTGATTGTTGGAGTTATTTTAAACTTTTGGGTAAGTTAAAAGAGATAGGTTATCCTATTATAGATAAGCTTTATATTACAATGGATGTTGTTCTGGATTTGGCCTGCGCTTGGTCCCAAAAACATATAAGGTTCAATTCAACTATGTTGTGGGTGAAGACCAGCAAGAATAAGGTTGTCCTTGACTATGTCGGGCAACGGCTCCACCCTCGTGTCGAGGACATGTCCCCTGGGACTTCCTCGCCATAGAACTGTCGAGGAGTGCTAACGGATCCCAGGAGGTCTTGACGGGCACCCTCCTCGTAGGGCAGACACCCACATCTCAGAATATTCTAGAGTCCTCTTGACCCCAAAAATATCGCAACTACGTCCTCCTGATAAATCAGAGCATTCCATTCAGAAGGGAGACCACGTGTTGGTCTCCACTACTCACGTAGATCCTGATAGTCTCTATTTTGGGTCTGCTCTATTAGCCCAATATGGGGACATTGGTCCAGCGCTGAGGGTTATAAATACCCTCTCACCTGAGAGGGTCAAGTATTCATTCATTCATACTCTCACAAATTACTTGCTCTTACTTTGAATATTACTTTGTCATCAGAGTGTCTTGTAGGTATCCCCCCACTTCACATTCAATCGTTGCTCAACTTAAAGTTCGTGGGCCTTGACGATCCCTTTTGATCTGGTACGACCAGTGGCACCTCTATGGGAAACAGTTTCCCCGTCTTTCGTTTACTTAAGACCAAAGCAATTCTTTCTCAACCCTCCGATCATCATGGTTGACCAAGCTCACAATGACGACCAAAACGTTCACTTCGCTGACATTCGCAATAACAACAACGATGGGAACAATAACGTGGGCAATAACAACAATAATGTTGTCGCCCTCTAGCAGGATCCCAGGGACTGGATGACCGCGTCCTCTTCCACCCTCTCACAACCGTGTGATGGCGCCTACCATCCTCTGCAGGATTACAAGCCCGCTGTGTATCAGGAAATCCTTGTTCCTGAAAATGTTGATGGCACAACCAGGGCCTTGTTTGCGGCGATCAATCAGACAAACTACATAATCTTCACGCAGGGTGAACGTCTGATGATGTTGGAACAGAACCAGCGGCCCCCCTAAAAGCATCGAAGACCTAATTCACATACTCCTCATCTCCGACAACAAGAGGATCGTTCTCGTTCTCCCCCGCGAAAACATAGACGGGACAATTCTTAAAGCCCCACTCCCCGCTGCACTAGGCGAAGTCCTGCATTAGAGAGGACCTAACCCAAAGTTATCAAAAGCACAGTCGCACTCCTCCATGCAAATAACGGTGATCCCCTGAATGTAAAAAGGAACAGGGATTACGAAGAAAAGAGGTCACAACCGAGGAATCCCCCTCGTGCCCAAGGTCGACACAAACACCGCTGCTACTATCGCTCCCCTTCTCGCTCCCCAGAAAGAAGTGACGAAGACGACCCCCGCGGTCCACTGTCCCAAGCTATCATGGAAGCCCTTATTCCTAAAGAGATGGAGAAGCCTCCTCATCTGAAGGAGTACGAAGGCATTGTTGACCCTGTTGACCACATTGACCACTTTGAAGCAATGCTCCACTATCACAATGTCGGGGGGCCCATCAAATGCAGGTTATTCCCCATGAAATTGAGGAAAATAACCATGGACTGGTACAAGAACCTCCCCTGGTCGATCACCTCGTGGAGGAGTCTGAAGAACCAATTCATCAGCAGCTTTACATCATCTCGTTGGCACCCGAAGACTGAGGCCTCCCTCGAGGCAATCATCCAGAGAAGCGATGAGACCCTTAGAGAGTACATCGATCGGTTCAACCGCGAGGCAATTCAGGTCCCTCACACCGATCACATGAAGAGGTACTTGCTCGAGAGGGGGCTTCTCCCAGGCACTAAGTTCAGAAAGGCAGTTGGCATCGAGCCTCCTAGGTCCTTTGACGCACTCCTCGAAAAAGCCTGGGCCTACATGGACTACGAGTAAAAAGAGGCCACCAACAACGCCCGTGATTCGAGTAACCGAGAACCAACTAACATCCTGCGGCACAGTGACGCGAGCTCTTCTCGACGAATAGGGGATAAGAGAAGGGAAGAGAAGCCTTGCGACTCCCGTAAGCACAGAGGACTAGCCAGGAGATTTATCGAATACACTCCGCTGACCTCTTCCCGCGAGCGTATCCTTGTAGAGTGCTCCCATACTGAGTTCAAGGACGACGGGGTTGCCTAACATTGACATGCTAATTGACAACTCAGATGACTACAAAATTTTATCATTTTTGGACGCGTATTCGGGCTATAATCAAATTATCAAGCCCCCCAGATCAGTTAGACACCATGTCATTTCCCTTGATTATGAAAGGCCTGTTACTGGAAATGTCTTTCCATCTGAGGTGATTCTGTTTATTGAGAGGATTTCCGTTCATTAAATATCTGTTGTGCGAATTTCTCTACCGTCGAACAATTAGTCATATGCAAACAATGACATTTTTAAAAATGCAAAGCTTATGTCTGTCTTGAAGTTTTAAAAATGCATTTTTAGTAAACAAACAGAATTTTGTAAGAATATGAATTCAACTCAGGATTTATAGTAAACCTTACAGGAGTCAGGATACCTTTTGTAACAGTATACTTTCGAGCTAACCCATGCTTCAGTTAGGACTTTTAAGGATTGTAACGTGGCCTGTTCACGGTTTAAGAAACAAATGATAAAGGCTCAAACTTTTTTTGTACCAAACCCGTTCTTTATGATGTTCTTCAGTCATGTACTCAGTTAATTGTGCTTTTAGATCTCAATTGAGTTTGGAATCTTTGCCCTAATATTCCGGTGATGGTTTGGATACTGAAAGTTTATTTGAGAAGGCAATTATTTTTATAACCTTTTCTTTTTGTTGAGGATTTTTAGCGACCTCTTTTTTTTATTTTATTATCCCTACCTTTTGCCTGAACTATTTCTTTTGTGATTACAGTCAGCGGGATGCCCCCATTTTTTTTCTTAAGTCTCCTTCATAGGTTTTGACTTAGCGGGCTTTTCTTTTGAGATATAATGATTGTCTGTTTTAATAATTATACGGAACCATCACCATATTTTGTTTTGGAAGGATACCTCTGACACTACTCGTCATGTACGAAGGGAAAGCTTTTGATTGAATGAACCATTGAATTAACTGAGAAACTACCTTGCCCCAGGTATTGATTAAAGGTTTCAATTTGTGTGAAAAAGAAAACTCCTACTTCTTAGGCTCAAAGGGGTTGACTAGGGATTATCTTCCTTATAACTCCACTGTTTAGGATTTGAAACAACGCATGTACATCATCAGTAAGGTCTGTTCAAAAGCATATTGTATAAGATTATGGCATTGTTTTTTCCATCCTCCCTCTAAAGGCTTACAGCTTTAAATTGAGAGTTGAATATCACAAGAAATGGAGAAAAAACACCGTTTAAATATAGTCAAACAAATGGATTACTTCAAGACAACTATATGCAATGCATTAATGGAATAACAAATTTTTACATAAAATAAGTGTTCGAACAATAAAAAGAAATTACAATTTGAAAATTCTAATTAACAAAAAAAAAACCTCTCCGTCTGAACTTGTTAATTCAGATTGTCTTTGAGGGATGACAAAAGAATTCAGTCTGACCATCTTGTATGAACTCTAGCACTCCTTTGTCGATCAAGTCCTGAATCTTATTTTTCAATGCCCAACAGCTATTAGTGTCATGCCCAGGACTATTGAAATTATAAGTGTATCTCACATTAAGATTGTACCGAGGAGAGGAGGTGTTGGGATTCCGAGGAGGATCCTTCAACGTAATCAATTCAATCCTCAACATGTGTTGCAATCCATATCCGAGGACATGTTGATTTTGGTGAATTTCCTTTTGGGCGTGTCCTTCTTACACTGATTGCCTTGTCATTGTTGTTGCACCGGTGTTGGATTAGAGATCCGCACTGCCCCCACAAATTGGTTGAGATCACTCTTATTACGACCTTTCTGGTCGTAAACGGTACTGGACTCCTTATTTCCATTGTATGATCTCTTCTGAGTACTTGAAGATGCAGTTCCTTGAATTTCACCACTCCTGAGTTTATTTTCAACATGTTCCTGCATGAACATATCACCTAATTCCTTGTCTTCCAAGAGAGGTTGATCATTGATTAGGCCTCAAATTCTAGCAGTTTTCCCCAAACGGTCGTATCTTTCTTGATGAAGCTTGCTGATGAGAATCCTTAACTCTTCTTGTCCCCGAGCTATTTTGGATAAGAGCCACCTGACTAATCATTTAGATCCTGATCTTCTCCATCTCAGCTTGCAGTTGTTCCAACTGGTCATCCTTGTTATCTTCAGGATTTATCTTGGCCATTTTCCCAGCAAGGAGTGCTTTCAATTCTTCTTGCCCCTTGGATAGATTTAGAAACATTTCCTTAAACTGAGAATCTTGAGCTTGGGAGTCTCTGTCGTTCTGTTCAAGAGCCATTTTCCTTGCTGAAATAAACACCGAGAAAATGAGAAATCTGTCTTAAGAATACCTGTTATGTAATGACATGCATGCAATGTTTTCAAAGATCTTGTAGGGTAAATACAAGAAGATGTTTGAACTGAATTTGACTTCAGCTTTGATTAAAGAACTTCATATCATTGAATGTCCTTCTACGAGAATCAAGCTCACCATGTCGAGTGGGTCATAACCTCTGACTCAAGACATCGTGCTTTGACAGCATTGGCTAGAGCAAAATAAATCCCCCTACCTCGTGCTAGATGTCGGTTCATGATATTTTGACGGCGTTTGGTTGGAGGAAAATAAATCCTCCTGCCCCTTGCTAGTCGCCTGGTTCATCATAACCTGCATCACAAGCCCTTTGAGATCCTTGAAATGGTTAATGAAAATGTTATAGCATGATTTCATAATGTGTATGTTATGCACTAAGCAAAAGTGTAAGGCGGTGAAAACAAGTAAGTCTTGCAAGAAGTCTAAGTTATTGGATGATGACTACAAACAAGTCCTGCAAGGAATTCAAGTTGTTAGATAATGAATGCAAACAAGTCACACAAGTAGCCTTAGGTTCAGGCTTGCATGGAGTTTTATAGGTAAGTACCCTCTTGAAGTTTAGTTGGTTCAACCTGTCCTAAAAGAAGTAATCGGGTTCTAGGAGTCTCAACATCACTGATCTTTCTCTCGGGCATTGTTTTAGCACAAGCTTCTTTATTAGCGACCGAAATATCCCGAAAGTCCAATCTCAATGATGTAGTATCGAGTATCAACCAACTTTAGTCTTGCAACAAAGTCGGCTATCTCACTAATTTCTAATGGCCAAGTTGTTCAACTAAGGTTCTACGGTCAGTTAGTGCTTTATGACACCACACAACAGTCCCGTATTCTCCTCGACTGGACTCAAGGGATACCAGTACCAACAAATGTGTCACGGTAACATATCCATCGCTTCAACCATGTCGATATTATGCCGCATAGTCCCCACGATCTATTGCTACTTACCTAAAGTTCCCCAGATCTGGGTATAGGATCTTTAAGAAAAACCCAAACATAAACCTGAAATGTAAACCAAGCAAGTCAAACAAGTTAAGCATTTTAAATATGATCTAGCTCTAAGGTAACCCCACTTTTAGTTTTCCCCAACAGAGTCGCCAGTTCTGTAATACGGTGGGAGAACTGACTTTACTGGTTTTGCATTTTATCGCAAATGTTGCAGCTAGCAAGAGTCGCAATCGACTTTTTTTTATCCAACAAAGGAAAGGGTGAAAAGAACAGGAAAGACCTTTTTTAAAGATTTTGAGTTCGGGGGGTAGGTTATGGAAAGGGAAGGTGTTAGCATCCTTTCCATATGTAGTTATCTACGGGCTCTTAATTACTATCTCACTTTGAAAATGTTTCTTTTTTGTGTAAGTGTATTTGAAAACATTTTTGAAAAGATGCCCTAATGCGGCGAACTTTGTAATGTTTCTTAAATCGTTGAGAATGTATACAAAGTTTTTTGTCTTTGAAAATATTTTTGAGAAGAGTTTGTGTATGTGTGAAAGATTATTTTGTTTGTTTTTGTGAGCAAGCAACTACGAGCTGTCTACCTACTCGAATGGTCTTTGTTCTTTTCCCTTTTTCCTTTAGACAGTGTTATCCTACCATTAGTCGGTAGGTAGCCCTATCATTTGATGTTTTGAGGGACAAGTGCGGGTCATCATACAGTCATAAAGGCAACTCGTAGGGCACTTTAGCAATTTTATCATAAGGGACTAGACTGTATACCGAAGGCAGCATCGAAGGGTCATCGAGAGACTACGATCATTTTAACCGAGGGTCTTTTTTAAAGTGTCCCACGTTTGAGGGACATGACTATTTTTTCGAAGGCAACAAGTGAGGGTACCCTAGAGGTGCGCAAGTGTGAATGTGTTGTGGTTCAGTTATTTGTCTTGAATGTTAGGTTTTCTAATGTTTATTTTTAATTCTTTCCATACAAGCATATTAGCATACACCTAGCAGTCAATATAGATACAGAAAATAAAAATGCAGAAATTTGAATCTACGCTATTACAATGCTTCGGGATGGGGGGAATTACAAACCAAAAAAATGGGGGAAAGACATAGTAAAAAGGTCCTAGTTAAAGTCTATTACATCCCATGTACAATTACATAATTTTGAAAATAATGCGAATAAAAATAGATAAACGTGCGTGGAAGAAAAGAGAAAGATGTAAAGAGAACCTAAAAAATCTTAAGTGGTAAAAAGAAAATGTTTTTGTTATTTTTTTGTTTTAGGAAAATATATAAATTAAATTTATGGAAACCTAATTCTAATTAATTAATTAATTAAATAAATAAAATGATTAAAAATAATTAATTGAAATTAATTTAATTAATGAAAATCTAAGTCTAATTTTTTTTTTGATTTTATGATTTTTTTAATAAAAAAAGAATTAATTGAAAGAAAAGAATAAAATAGTAAATGAAATAATAAAATAAAAAAAAGAAATATAAATGAGTTGCTGCAAAAAAAGTGTTAGGGGGTGAATAATCAAATTTTTGCAAGGCCCAACATCTCAGGCCCAGACATTTGCAAAAGGAAATAGGGGGTGCAGTCTCGAGTTTGACTAGGCCCAAGACAACTGAGCCCAGGAACTTCGTTTGATCCAATACATCTGAATTCCGGCATCTATGCTTACATGTAAAATGTTAGATTCACTCAAAACATCAATAGTAATAAGAATGCATGCACAAAATTGATTTAAATTACATGGTAAGAGAGTTTGAGATTCAAAACTTTACCAAAACCGTGGAATGGTTATGAGGATGATCTAGGATGCTTAGGGGTTGAATCTGGACTCTGGAAGACTCCTGGGGATCTCATGAATGTATTAGTGGCATTAGTTTAGATTGATAGTGCCTGAAAGTGAAGTTACAAATTTTGCAACTTTTCTTTGATTTTTGAGAATTTTGAGAGAGCTTTATTATGCAATGATTTTTTTTTTACTTTTTGGCCTGCCTTGTAGTGCTTTATATAGAGGGAAGGGGGGAGCAAGTATGACAAGAATACAAAGCTTCAAGGCCATGAGACAAAAATCTAACATATTGAAAGTTTGCCATATTTGAATGATTCTTGGCAATTCCATTTTTGCGTGAATCAAACCTAAGGGACTGATCAATTCACCATAGATTCAAACACAAAATTCCAATTAAGCTTCTTCTGAGTCCCAAATTTCACACCAAAGCACCAAACTTATTCGAACAATTATTCGAACTCTTTTTGTTTTTCTTTTTCAAATATTTTTTCATTTTTTTTCTTTTTCTCCTCTTTATTTTTCAAATTTTTTTTCTTTTCTTTCCAACCTCATGGCAATCAACCAATAAGTACACAATCATTTTCCCCATCTTAAATTCAACTATATCATTATGTGAATACTCCATACATTCTAAGGCAAGGCAAAAATTTATACAAAAACACAAAGTTGAGAGCTCAAGAAAAAACAACAATGAAAATCCATTCAAAAAGTGAATTCATTACTCATAGACAAGCATATGGTTCAAACAACGTGGATAATGACAAAAGGCTCAAAGGGGTTACAAATGATCACACTCACAAGATGAAATTGACTATTTAGCTAGGTAGTTGTGCTTAAAATGAAACAAAAATGCCTTGATTCTTTTCATGCTTTCATATAATCAACACAAACAAAAGATTAAGCATAATAAAATTCAGTTAGAACAAGAATGTAGTCTCCAACATATGTAAACAATGAAAAGCTACCTCACAAGAAAGGTGGAAACTAAAGTGATTCACAAATGAACAAGTATATAAAAGAATGAATGGCATAAAAGTTGTAAAAAACCTAAGTGTCATGAATATGCTAAAGTTAAGAAAGCGATAAACACGTACCTTGAATGTGTACAAAACTTTAACAAAATCATTACCACACACTCGCAAGTTAAAACGATCAATCTTGGAAAATTACCTCCAATTCCATAAGTTACTCAAAACAAGCTTATTGACAAACATCAAAACTATTAATATAAATAACTAAAAGACCAGTTGAAATTGTCTAAACAAATTTAAAAGTGAAGATTTGAAATTTAAGAATTGGTCTGATCTAAATTTGTTTAGGAAATAACATCACACTACCTAAATTAAACAAAAACTAAAATGATTCAATAGGATTGTTTTACGTCGTAAACTCGACGCCTGTTATTTAAAAACATTCCTCCAAGTTACTTTTGCCTGACTATTCCTGACCACACACAAACAAACGCGAAAAGAATAAATAATGACATAGCAAATTCACAAGTATAGAAAACATACACAAGTATCAATATAAACAAGTGAGAATATACAATATATGTGATATATACAAAACTCAAAACCATAGAAACTATTGCGATGCAAGTCAATAAAAACACTAATCTTCAACAACGGCGTCATTTTACTGAAGTCGTAAAATGGCAAACAACAAAAGATTTAGAAATATTTATCCAGGAATTTATTATGTCCATAAAGATTAGTGCTACTGAATTCCATTCAACAGTTCCCACAGTTATGAGTTTGGATTGAATTGGCAAAACATAATAACATAAAATTAAATATGAACAGAAAAGAATTTATTCTGTAGAGAGAATAAACTTGTCAATCATGCACTTAATCTACTTCTCACAAACTTAAACTTATCGACCAGTTACACTCAACTTACAATACTCCTCTGAGTCATCTAGCATCGCTCACTCCCTAAGTTATTTCTAACCTAAAGTAGAGAGAAATATTATATCATCTCGACGACGATCTCTCAACTAACCTCAACAACACAACAGACATCCATATACTCGTATTAACAATCTCTCAACTGACACAACTAACGCGGAAACATTAAGCTTCGATACCCATAAAGATTATTAGCTCTAAATCTATCTCTAGAATCCGGAAATTAACAAATAATCATCCTAGATAAAGATTTGAGCAGTATATATCTATAACAATCTAAATCCCGAGCATAGAACAAAAATCTAAGATAACAATCAACACAGATTTGTAAAGCAAACTAAATATAACGCCATGGGCGACAAATATACATGAGTTTAAAGTAAAATCATATACAAAATCCAACCAAAGAGAAATACACAAAGAGGAAGAAAAATGAATAAAAAATCTCTCAATTTTTTAGCGTCGATCGATAATCAATACACCCCAGATCATCTGTGCGCAAACTCCGAAATTGTTTTCTAAACTCTCTCTACCAAAAAATAAAGATTTGATGGATTGGGACAAAAAATACCAAAACATAAGCTAAAAAATATGTTTTTACCCCTTTTAACGACTTTCTGTCCAGACAGATTCGCTAGGCGAATCTGAATTCGTCGGGCGAACTACACTGATAACAACAGTAGAAATTCTGCATTGTTTCGGTCATAACTCGAGAACCGTAACTCTGATTTGCGCACGGTTTGAAGCATTGAAAAACTTATTCAATACTCATTCTAACTGATAAATTATAAATTAAATTGATGATATTTTATTCTTTGATTTTGAGCCTTGTTCATTGATGAGTTGCTCAAAATCGCGCGTTTGAAGTCGTGTGTTCGACACTTTATTGCTCATGCTCCAAATACGCATCAATATCTATAAAATAAATGGAAAACTATCAAACAGTATACAAATATATTTAAAAAAATCGATTAGATACAATTGATACTTAATTATACAAAATGCAGAGAATTATTCAAGGATATTAACAAATAATAGTCAAAAAGTGCCACAAACTAACTACTCAAAACACGAGTTTTTGGCACCTAACACTTGTACGTTTTTGGATTTGAACCATACATTTATTTTTGTTTTTCGAAACTTGTTGATTCATAAATTCATGGTGGTTGCTTTTGTTTCTTTAGGTTCGTGTAACTTTTATTTTAGGAAAAACAAAATTCTAAGTTAGGGAGAGTAGATAAGTGCAAAATGTGGTGTTTTTGTGTGTGAAACATTTACACTTATTTGATTGATTCATTAGTTCTTCTAGCAATAACCTCAACTTTAGTGTCAATAAGTAATTGTTTAGTATTTTAATATGGTTTTGTCAGTTCGTATAAATATCACTGAATTTGATTGTTTTTATCTCACTTTTATATTTATTAAAGCATGTTATTTATACATTATAATATAGATCATTGTATAATTTTTCCAACGCTTCTGAATGTGCGTAAATCAGAGTTATGGTTCTCAAATTATAGCAAAAACAAAAACTGTTTTTTTTTCTCTCAACACAACAGAACGCTCTCTGAGCAGGCTAAGCGCAATCTGCAACTTTGAAACACTATAAATTCATGTGTACATCATTTTTTAGGTTATAGTTTTAGGACTTTTTACTTCTTACTCGATCAGAATCATGCTTTGAGTTTAGAGACTATAAAAATAACATTGGAGGTTACATCTTAAAGATCCGGAGGAGAATTTGTAACAATCGTCATGACACCGCGAGAGATGTTTGATTCTTTTTCCTTCTTCTTTTTATATTCTCTATTTATTAGAGTTTATATGTAAATTTACTTTGATTGTATGTATATTTATTGATCATGGTATTCTATACTATCTATTTTACAAATCAATATCGATGATTTCTTGTTTTATGTTTGAATTTGAGTTGCTATAGACATATACTCTTCAAATATAGATTTAGGATGAACATTTATTAAGATCTAAACTCTAGAAATAGATTTAGGTCTAATATTCACAGTGCATATCAATTTTTAATGCTCTGTATTGTTTAGTTGTGTGAGACATCACCGATAAGACAATACAGTTGTTCTCTCAACTTTGTGTTAGACATAACCTTTATTGTGGGTGATACATAATAATATTAATGAGCATTGTAGATTGCATACAACTGATCAATAGATTTAAATATTTTATGGATAGATAAAATTAAATTTCAACGAGTTCTCTCCTCTCCAAAAAATATATTTATTTTCTTACTCATATAATATACTTTTTGCTTTACACCTATAAATCATTCAAAACCAAACTTAAAAACATAGAGACTGTTGAACGACATTCTTAATCTCACACTAATTTTTATGGTGACGATAAAACAAAAATACTTAATTTTGCTTGTTGCTTTATCGCATAAACACTTTCCTTTTCACTAACTTTTGCCTGAAAGAGTTATCCCTCAAAAGACCATTCTCAAAGATCCAACGTTAAAGATCTTCTTGGGTTCCTTCTACCTCAATAAAAACCTATGTGGATCGCTCTATATACAACCAAAAACTTCTCTCTTCTCCTGTGTGATCACACTTAAGTCGGGGCAACTTCAGTTACAGGTTTTCGCTTCCAGGCTATAAATTTTACAAAAAATATTTTGAGAAACTCCGCCCATTGATCCGTAATCAAAGCCCGATCAAGATTAACACACACAACTTACATTTGGATGCGTCATCAATCACAGAAGTATCTCAGCCAATCATCTATAAGTTGCATATGCTCGTCTAGATCTCTTTTTATGTCATAACCACTCAATTTGAGTAACTTCTCTAAACTTTTGAATCATACTCTTTAGTATTATTACAGACATCAAGTATTTCAGTTACACCTTTCCTGTATGAGTTTCTACCTAAGTTGGGAAAGGGGCATAATTACTGTATTCTCCACCGAGATTAAGAGAAGGAGTCTGATCTTCTTGATTTTACGAGAGTCCTTCGTCCGAGAAGCCTCATCTCTCTTTGTTCCAGTTGGCTCTAGAATGACAACGTGAGTCTTACTTAAAGCTTTCTGAATTGTATTTTCGTAAGAAGAGACGTTGTGAAGGCTTTCTTCTAAACGTTGAAGCCTTACTTCAAAAGCGTGTGAATTCTTCTTTCAAGTGATGTTAAACATGTTATTCAACAGTTCGTTAGCACCTTGTATACCAAGGCTCGCCTGAATATTTTGTAGATCATGAAAGTTTTTAGGTTGTGTGATCAGAAGCAGAACATAAATCTCTATTAAAATGGTTTGAATAAATCTGTAGATTTAGATGCAGTAAAACGATTATTTTAAGATCTACAATATTTTTCAGAGGAAAAGGTGGTTGACTTGTTGTTATAGCAGCAGCTTCTCACACAACATCTCACGTAAGAGTAAATCTGGTAGTCTTAGATTCAACCATATCGATGAAAGTAGGAGCTGAGAATATGGAGATCTAAGGAAAAGAGATTGAGACAGATCAAATCAAAACACGTAGATTTTTGCATTTTAGTGCAAATACTTGCTTTGATGATGGAAAGAAGTTACAAACTGCAAAAGTTAAAGAATAAATGTGAATTCGTGAAAATTATAAGAATCAACAGTCATTTTGTATAGACAACACCACTGCTCTATTGTGTAACCAGAAGTGAGAAAGTGAAAGATGGCGAATTATGACTTCTCATGTAGTGGAGTATATATTAACACTTTAATGTTCAAGTCAATATATGAGAAAGAATAACAAAATAAAATATATAATTTTTTTACCTAATTAACTTACTATATTAATTAGGAAAATTGCAAAGAGTCGTTAAATATTTTATAATTCAAATCTTTGATGATTACTAGAATGACAATCCTCATGAATTAAGAAGATTTCAGAAAAGACATGACATTTATCTATTTGCTGACCGAGATCAATATGGTCAAGTTAAATCCATCTAAGATCAATCTAGTCAGTCCAGAACACTATATAAAGTTTTTCTTTATCCTATTCATATGATATTTATTCGTATAAATGGTTAGTGTTGGTATCCAAGAGAAGATGAATATATGATAATGGTATAAATTCATGTCACCTAACATCTTTTCTCAATTTTCTATGTAAACAAACATAAAAGAAATGGAATATTTAAGCACTTATTGTGGAACATGTCAATCTAATCTTTCGTAGAAATTCTATTAAACGACTTATCAACACATTAATAGATATTACTCTATCTTATATTATAAATAAATTTTATCTAATCGATGTATCTAATTTATTCAATTACTTATAATAAAGTATAGAGGAGGTATGTACTATAACAACACCAACATTATCAACTTTGATACAAAATAATCACACATTTGAAAGCAATATATTATTATGAATTTAATTGAAATGTATTGAAAGTGTAAAAAAAAATAGATATATTTTAAATTAAATTTGACTTTTATTTTAACTATTAATAAATAATATTTATAAATGGTAATTGTTCTGGACTGGGCCCGACAGGCCCAAAAGCATTGCTAAGGCCCAGTCCAAAGGGACTTACTAAGGACCACGCCGAGCAAAGGGGTCACATCCGTGCCCGACATCCTGATGTCCAGCTCGACATCCGCTGTCCAACTCCACGTGATGATGCCCAGCTCCACCTCCTGACGTCCAGCTCGACGTCCTAACGTCCAGCTCGACACCCTGCCGTCCAGCTCCACGTCCTAACGTCTAGCTTGACACCCTGCTGTCCAGCTCGACGTTGTCTCGAGCATCCCAACTAGAGCAGACTCAGTCCACCATTCCCCCAACGATACTCCGGAAAGACCGCGTCTTCGTCCGCCCGCACTTCACGCAGAACATCCAGGAAGGGGACCACGTGCGGGTCCCCACTACCCACGTAGAACCTGGCAGTTCCTCCATTGGGCCAAATCCGCCCAGCCCAATGAAGGAACCTTGGCCCAACGCTGGGGGCTATAAATACCCTCTGTTTCCAGAGGGTCAGGTATTCATCATTCTAACCTCAACTTACTATTATCTGCTCGTACTCCTACTTACTTCAGCATCGGAGTGCCTTGCAGGTACCCCCCCCCCACCTCGTTCAAAAAAGCTTTCTGCTCGGAGCCAGCCGTGACGGTCCATTTCTGATCAGGTCAGATCAGTGGCGCCGTCTGTGGGAAACAGCTTCCCCGTCTAACGAACAATTCTAAGGACCAAAGCTCAATTCAATTACCTGTCATGGCTGATCCAGCTCGCGAAGAGCAGCACGTCCGTGTCGCCGACACCAATAACGGTCCCGCGGACAAGAATGGACACCTCGACAATCCCGGTGATCCCGGCCACAATGCCATCCCTGTGACAACCGCCCCTGGACCTACCTCCCACAGGGACGGGGTTACTGCGTCGTCCTCTACGACCCCTCCAGCACTCGAAGACGACCCGGAAGCTCTCGCTTATCGCAGAGCTGCCCGGTTCTATGAAGTCCCAGTTCCTGTCGGGGCAGATGCCACGACTCAGGCACTGTTCGCGGCCATCAACCAGACAAATTATCTCATATTCGCCCAGGGAGAAAGACTAAGGGCACTAGAAAATGATCGACGACCCCCGAGGAGGCACCAGAGGCCACCTTCTCCACCTCCTCGGGTCGAAGAAGTTCGACACCCTTCTCCCCCGCGGAGACACTATAGGGAGAGATCCAGGAGCCCCTCTCCCCGGCCAAAGCAGAGGCGGCCCCAATATGAGAGACAGCCCGTCATCCCTACCGAAGAGCCCAGTCGCGACCCCTCAAGGCACGACAGGAGGCACGCCGGAGACGGGCGGGTGACCTTCAACCACCGAGCATCACGCTCGAGGGAATCTCAGCACGACCATCGTGCCAGACATAACTACAGGACCCCTTCTCTTTCTCCGGGGAGGAGCGACGAGGACGACCCCCGCGGTCCCCTGTCGCAGGCCATCATGGATGCACCTATCCCCCCGGGGATGGAGAAACCCCCGCATCTGAAGGAATATGATGGAGTAGCGGACCCGGTCAACCACATTGACGGGTTCAAAGCCATGCTCCACTACCATAATGTCGGGGGGCCAATCAAATGCCGCCTTTTCCCCACAACTCTTAGGAAGGCGGCCATGGACTGGTATAAAGGGCTCGCCCCGGGCTCAATTACATCGTGGCGGAACCTGAAGAACCAATTCATCAGTTCCTTCACAGCCTCTCGGCGCCACCCGAAGACCGAGGCAGCCCTCGAGGCCATCATCCAACGACAGGATGAAACCTTGAGGGAATTCATCAACCGCTTCAACCGGGAAGCAATACAGGTCCCCTGCGCGGACCATATGAAAAGATATTTGCTGGAGAGGGGCCTCCTCCCCGGCACAGAATTCAGAAAAGCTGTGGGTATTGAGCCACCTGCAACTTTTGACGCTCTCCTCGACAAAGCTCGAGCATACATGGACTACGAGGAGAGAGAAGCTGCCAACAGGGCACGGGACTCCAGGGCTCGCGCTCCCAATCATGGCAGCAGCTCGCGACAAGACCCTCCTCCCCGACGCACCGGGGAGAAAAGGAAGGAAGATCGACCCCGGGAGGCCCGGGAACAAAGGGGCCCCTCGGGCCGTTTCACCGAGTACACTCCGCTCACGGCTTCCCGCGAGCGTATTTTGGCGGAGCGTGCTAGCACAGAGTTCAAAGACGGTGGCGTCAAGCGTCCCCGGCCAGCTCCTGCCAAGCCAGGGGTAGACAAAAATAAATACTGTCAATACCATAGGAGTCATGGTCATTTGACAGAGGACTGCGTCCACCTCAAGGACGCCATTGAAATCCTCATCAAAGGAGGGAGGCTCGCACAGTACAGGCGAAACGACGCTCCCCGTCGTGACGCCCATGAAGCTAAGGAGCCCGAAGAAGATGCCCGACCATCTGACGAGTCGGTACCAATCCAGACCGCCTTCTCGGTAACCAGGCCCGAGGATTTCGAAATTCCCGAGCTCCTGCAGGAGCCCCTGACGACACACAGCAGGTGGGAATACTTCCCCTCCGCCATGGTCATCAACGGAGGCGGGTTCAACGACCTCACCATCAATTCAGCCAAGAGGAAGTTGGACGAACTGGTCGACGCAGCTCCTCCTCAAACTGTGACGTTCGAAATGGTGAAGGGCAGGTCAGAACCCATCACCTTCTACCTAGAAGAGCTCCCCGGCGGAGCCCCGAACGCAGTCATCCCCTTGCTGATAAGGGCAAAGATGGCCAATTTTGACGTGCATCGCATCCTGGTCGACGAAGGGAGTTCCGTCGACGTGATGTACAGCCAGCTGTTCCGGACCTTGCAACTGGACGACTCACACCTCTCTCCGTATGTGGGTTCAGATCTTCAAGGCTTCAACGGCTCGACTTCCAAACCTTGGGGTTATGTCGAGCTACTGGTGACATTCGGGGAAGGAACGGCTACAAGACAGGTGAAGGTCCGCTTCCTCGTCATTGATTGCCCGTCCCTATACAATTGCATCTTGGGGAGGCCGACATTGGCGGAGCTGACAGCGGTGCCCTCAACTGTCCATCTAAAAATGAAGTTCTATACCAAAAGGGCAAGGGTAGCCACCATCCAGGGAGACCTCGCCGCTTCCCGCAGGTGCTTCAACGCCGCTTCAAGGGGACGGGATACCGTCGACGTGGGTACTAGTACCAGACCCACCAAGAAGACAAAGCAAGAGCCCGACAGAGCATCCCCCGAGGTAGAAGTTCAGAAGGCTCCACCAAAGGTCGACTCCATAGCCCTCGACGCACGCTTCGACCAAGACGAGCCATCCAGCAGCGAGCAAATCCCCCTCCGACCTATTCCGGACTACGATTTTGAACTCGTTCCCCTCGGAGCAGACCCGACCAAGGGAGTGAAGATTGGCAAAGACCTCCACGACTTGGCCCGGAAGCAAATCAAGGCCTGTCTGCGCGAGAATGCTGATCTCTTCGCCTGGAGCGCTGCAGAGATGCCCGGACTCGACCCTGAGGTCGCCTGTCATCACCTCGCCATTGATCCAGCCGCCAAGGCCGTAGTACAACGTAGGCGTAGGCAGTCTCCAAAAAAAACGGAGGCTGCTGAAAAAGCTGTAAAAGACCTCCTAGAGGCAAATTTTATTTCTGAAGCCCGGTACTCCACCTGGATATCAAATGTTGTACTTGTTAAAAAGAATAATGGAAAATGGAGAATGTGTGTTGACTATACCGACCTCAACCGGGCTTGCCCGGAGGATGCTTTTCCTCTACCTAACATTGACATGTTGGTCGACAATTCGGCCGGCTACAAGACTTTGTCGTTCATGGACGCCTACTTGGGATACAATCAAATCCCAATGGCTCTGGGCGACAAACGCTGCACAGCGTTCATGACCAGCTCGGGAACCTATTACTACAACGTAATGCCCTTCGGACTGAAGAACGCCGGTGCAACTTACCAACGCATGATGAACAAAGTGTTCAACAAACAGATTGGCGACATGCTCGAGGTATATATGGACGATATGATCGTCAAATCCCGAGCAGACACCGATCACGCAGCCCACCTCAAGACAGTCTTCGCCCAAGCAAGACAGTGCAAAATGAGGTTTGTGATCGGTGGATCTGGAACTGACTGTTTAAAGCTGGTTCGCGAGATGTCGCGGAAGCAAGAGTCGCCACCGTCTTTTATTTTCTCCAAATGGAAAGGACAAAAGCACAGAAAAATTCCTTATAGAGATTGCTCTCGGTTCGGGAGGTAGATTATAGAAAGGGAAGGTGTTAGCACCCTTTCTATCCATGGTTATCCATGGGCTCTTAGGTACTTGCTCATTGTGTTTTCAAAAGTGTTTGCTTTTCAATTGTGGGTTTTTTTTAAAAAAGTTTCTTTGAAAATTTCAGTTCGACTCTTGTGTCAGAGTGTTTGAAAAATTGCTTTGAAAGCTTTTGAAAAGGTGTCGGTGTGAAAAGTATTTTTGAATTTGTTTTGAATTTAGAGCAAGTATCTACGAGAACCTACCCACCCTAAGGAATTCGTCTGTGTAAATGTCCTTTAAAGTAGTGCCATCCCACCATTGAGAGGTAGGTAGCACCACCGTTGGAGGTGTTCGGGTCAATTCGAGGTTCGGGACATGGTGATCACCAGAGCAATAGGAAGACACCTTAGAAGCTACCCTCATGCCAGGTTCCCGGATCATGAGGACTTACTAAAACATCCTCTACTCGACGATCACCTTTCGAGGCAAGGCAACAGTGAGGCGTACCCTAGGGGTGGTGTGTGCAATTTGTGTGTCGTTTTCATTTGTTTTTGTCTTGTCATGTTAAAGTGATCTACGCTTGATTTTATTATGGCCATTCATTCTTGCATGCTTTGTTGACAGTTAAAAGTTGCGGAAAAAAGTAAATCTAAGCTATTACAAATGGCGCGGGTCCACATCGCCAAAATTAAACCGGACCCGATTTGACAGAAAATAAATAAAGAATTAAAAAGTGCGAGAAGTAAATGTTACAAAGCTTCGGGAGAGATACATAATTATTTGAACGGAAAAGAAATAAGTATGCGAATTAATTAAATCGAAACGAGGGCGTTGGACCCTTTTTACAAAAATCAAATTAATAAGGAATTAAAATTAAGAGAAAAGGAAATGTTTTTGGTATTTTTATGTTTTTTAAGATTTAATAGAAAAAGAATTAATTAAAACTAAAATAAAATGTTAAACCTAGTTCTAATTATTTTTTAAGTTATTAAGAAAAATATTGAAGTTTTTAACCTAAATTAACCCTAAATTATTTTCATGCAAATTTAATTATAAAAAATAAAATAAATATTATTACTGTGAAAAAGAAATATTAAAAAAGAATAAAAATTAACTAAACCTAATTCTACATTTTTTTAGATTTTATTATGAAAAGAATTAAAATTGTAACCTAATTTAAAACTAATTAATTACATGCTAATTTATTTACAAGAAAATATCAAAATAAATAATCATTATATTTTTTTATCTTTTTCTGAGTTTTTTTATGTGTTTTATATTTTGTAAAAAAAATAATTAATTAAATTAAAACAATAAAGCAAATAAAACAATAATTGAAAAAATAAAATATGAAGAAAAAAATAAAAAGAATTGCAAACCAGGGGGGTAATCCCCAAATGGAGGTATGCTTTTAGAAATCCAGGCCCATTAAGGAGCTGGCCTTGTTGATTTTTCCTGGGAACGTACACCTGCGCTGACTTGGGTTCACCGTGTTCTCCAATCTGCACCTTTGGATTGCTCTTGAGATGAACGTGGCAAGGCCTGATTTTGAGGCGCATGGTGTACCTTGAACGTTAGCGCTGCATAGGAATGGTTATTGCAAAATAATATGACAAATTATACAGACCTGGGGCTCGAACCCAGGTCTTGGACATTATTACAATCAACGCTTGCCAGCTGAGCCACACAATGAATTTGTTATATAATCAACAAACAAATAATATAAAAAGAAAGTGGATTAATGCTGGCAAACGCGCGCGAATTTTTGAACACGCCAATCAGCGTATGCCACGACCTCGTCTTCTTCACGTGTTCCTGAAAACAAAAACATGAGGCAACGGTTTTCTATGCGTTGCTTAAGGTCAGTTTCAAGAAAATAGCGACTAGCGCTATGGTGTCCATAAATTGGGCGCGATAGGTGTTTCCTCTTCGTCTGAACGTGCTGAAGCTAATGGTGGTGGTTTGGAGTCTCAATTTTACAGTACCTGAAAACCCCTAATTTACAGTTCTATAAACCCTAAAAGTTATCAATGGCAAATCTCCAAATATGGCACGAAAACGAAATTAAACCACATGGTTAGTTTCAAAACTTCACAAGGAACATGAATCTACAATTAAAATGCTATGAGGATGTCTAGAAATTAAAATACGATCATGGACTTTTCTTGATACAGTTTGAGTTTGTTTTACCAATTCTTGGCGTGGTGATGGATGATTCTGGTTGGAATTCGTTCAGGAACCTTCAAGGAAGCTAATGGAATGGTTCTTGTGCTTTGAATCGACCTAAAAAGCTGTTTTCAGAATTGAGTTTTTAGAGAATTTTCCAAAGTTTGTCAATGGCTTTCTTGCGCAGTTTTTTGTGTCCCTCACGATTAGGTTTCTGATCAAGCCTTTGTAGTGAATGCATTAGGTCAAAAATATTGCTCAAAATCTCTTGAATTGATGAATTGAAGATTTGATTTTTTTAAGGATCTTTTTTCAATCTTTTTCAAGTGCTCTTGTATCAATTATGCTCAAATCAAATCAAATCTTCCTATTTTGAATGTGCACGAAATATTGAGGGCAAAACATGCATGAAAAGATTTATTAGGTCAAGTTATATATTTTTCACATATTTAAATGATTTAAATGAATTAATATGAATAATAATTCAAATAAATAAATAAATAATGAGAAAATACTTCCCTTTGGGCCAAGTGGTCGTGCACATGCTTGGAATGATGAATCATGGAAGAAAAATGGGCCCATTAGCATTTTTAGGTCATTTGAATCAATGTTGACTTTTCAAAATATCCAAAACTTTCCCAACTTCCACAAGGCATAACTTGCTCAATTTGTAAGCTTTTCTCATGTTCTTGGACATTTTGGAAAGGTCTTTGAGTCCTCTAACCAATGTCTTTGGTCCCATGTCATTTTGATTTACCAATCTCAAGTTATGGTCTTTGACTTAAAGTCCCTTTTTGTTGACTTTTGAAAATGACCTATAATGTTGGAATTGATAACTTTTTGTGAGAGCATTTCTTGGACTTGAAGTATGAAGATGAGTTGTAGGAAATGTCTTTCTCTTCAAAATGAGCTTTGGATGGAATTTTTCTGATAATCCATGTGAAAGTTATGCCTTGGTCAATTTCAGTTGACTTTTTCAGCTGTCCAAATAAGGAAACTTTTGCATCTTGATGATTTTCTGAGCCAAATTTTGAGAATCATGATCAAGCATTGATCAAATGATGTTTGTGGCTTCAAAATGATATGTTGACCAAAAATTTGAACTTTTGACTGCCAAACGACCATTTTGCCCCTACAGTTGACTGTGGTGCAATTTAGGGTTTTGACTGTGCAATTTTGAGCTGAATGCCTTGAAACTTGATATGAGGATACTTGACCATATTTGTAGGCATATGAGACTTGGTTGGTCCTTTGAAAACTTCATTTTCTTGATCAGAACACAAACCCTAGTTTTGACTGTATAGGAGACATTTGCACTGTGCGACCCTTGGGGAACTTTGTGACTTGGCTTGGCAATTTCTTGAAGAATATGGGAGGGAAAATTTTGGGGTACAACAGTTGCCCCTGTTCAATCTTCTTAGACCTGAGGATGCAGATTGGCTGACGTGCCTTTCGTAATCCGAGGGTAGAAGATGATTGGACACTAGAGTGCCCAGAAATTTGCGCTTACATAGTAGCAGTGTGGTGGGAATGGGCTTATAGATGCCATTCAGAGGTTGCTGGATAGGATGATGGGCTTATAGATGCCATCTGGATGTTGATCGCGTAGGAGATTCCTTAGCGAGAACCTGCATACCTGCAAAACAGAAAATGAGTACCTGACGCGTTGCAGGAGCTGGTTTTCAGATGCTTGGTATAGATGTGTCCTGACTGGTTACAGGAGCTGAATCTGGAGCTTCAAACGGCGATGAATGAACCAGGGATGGTTACTGCCTTAGCATGAATGGTAAGAGCATCTTGGGCGACTTTAACTTCAACAACGCTCGTTGAGAAAAATCTTGGGTGTCTTCTACTAGGATAAGAATCAGGAAGATCTTAGGGTCGATCTGACTGAACCAGAGAAGGCCTTTGACTGGATAAGCATCAGGAAAATCTTAGAGTCGATTTAACTGAACCGGACAAGGTCTTGAAATATCTTCAACTGGATAAGCATCAGGGAGATCTTAGGGTCGATCTGACTGAACCAGAGAAGGCCTTTGACTGGATAAGCATCAGGAAAATCTTAGGGTCGATTTAACTGAACCGGACAAGGTCTTGAAATATCTTCAACTGGATAAGCATCAGGGAGATCTTAGGGTCGATCTGACTGAACCAGAGAAGGCCTTTGACTGGATAAGCATCAGGAAAATCTTAGGGTCGATTTAACTGAACCGGACAAGGTCTTGAAATATCTTCAACTGGATAAGCATCAGGGAGACCTTAGGGTCGATCTGACTGAACCAGAGAAGGCCTTTGACTGGATAAGTATCAGGAAAATCTTAGGGTCGATTTAACTGAACCGGTCTAGGTTTTGAAATATAGCTTGAGAACTTAACTGGATCTTCCCTGAAAGGTAAAGGTCAGTCATATGCAATGCATGATATGGATCAAGCAATGATGTTCTAAATATAAATGAGACTTGTATGATATGATGTGTCTATGCATGTTATAATGATGTATGTGATGTCTTATGTATGTTTTTTGTCTAGGAAAGTGAATCCTTGACGGGTGCCGGGAAGTCGTATCCTGGGCTGATGTTGAAGAATAGATTTTGCTTCCGCTGGGGATGATAACTGCAAGAATACCGGTAGGAGAAGATGACTCCGTTGCGGAATAAACTTGGCAAATGGAGGATTCTGCAGGGAGAAAAGATACTTCTAGCGACCATGCTGGGAAGCAATACTCTGTGGGAAGAGGGATGCCTTGCTGAATGTTGATGATAGTTTGCTGGGGATAGGAAGACTTTGTCGACGACGCTCTTTCCGTGGCTTTTGGCTGAGGATAACCCAGTTATATCCTGTTGAGGAAATAACTCTTTAAATAAAGCCAGGACGACGCGTTCGTGCTCTGTGAAGGATAAGCTTCCAGGATTTACCGGGGATAAGCTTACTGCTTGGAGAGATGGATTCCAATTTTCCTGGGGAAACTGGATTGGACTTTCCTGGGGAAGTTTTGAACTGTAATTTTGAAAGGGGGAGCCTTTGTAAGGTTGCCTGCTGATGAGCTCGTGTAAAACCGTATCTGAAATGGAGAAGGAACCTGGGTAGGGTTACTTTGATGATGAGTTCGTGTAAAACTTCGTTTTTAGAAAGGGAGAACCTGTGTAGGGTTTCTGGGTGACGAGTCCATGTAAAACTGCATCTTGAAGAGAGAGAACCGGTGTAGGGTCGCTTGATGTCGCGTTCGTGTAAAACTATGTCCGGAGAAGGAGAACCTATGTAGGGTTGCCTGGTGAGGTAAGTTTGTGTAAAACTTCTTGATGAACCGGGGTGAGGTTATCTTGAGATAGGTCCATGTGAGACTCTTGGAGGAACTGGGGTTAGGTTGCCGCAGGATAAGTTTGTGTAAAAACTTCTTGATGAACCGGGGTTAGGTCATCTTGAGATGGGTCCATGTGAGACTTCTGGAGGAAACCGGGGTTAGGTTACTTGGGATAAGTTCGTGTAAAAACTTCTTGATGAACCGGGGTTAGGTCATCTTGAGATAGGTCCATGTAAGACTTCTGGAGGAAACCGGGGTTAGGTTACTTGGGATAAGTTCGTGTTAAAACTTCTTGATGAACCGGGGTTAGGTCATCTTGAGATAGGTCCATGTAAGACTTCTGGAGGAAACCGGGGTTAGGTTACTTGGGATAAGTTCGTGTAAAAACTTCTTGATGAACCGGGGTTAGGTCATCTTGAGATAGGTCCATGTGAGACTTCTGGAGGAACCGGGGTTAGGTTACTTGGGATAAATCCATATAAGATTTCTAGAGGAACCGGGGTAAGGTTGCTTTGATAAGTTTGTGTAAAACTTCTGGATGAATCGGGGTAAGGTTACTTGTGGAGGGTGAGTCTGTGTAAGACCTTGTCTGAAAATTGGGAAGGAACCGTTGTAGGGCTGTATGATTTTGATTAAGTGGATGATTGTCCTGTTTGGTTTCGGATATTAACCCACGATCTGGAATTTGTAAAGGTAGATGGTAGTCATCCTTATGTTGATCTTTCCTTTGTACTTTGGTTGACAAAGCAATTGGATCGCCTGGATAACTCATTATTGCCCCTGCTTCGGAGGTAAGGGAAGAGGATACCTGTGTGGGTGATTGACAAATCCTTGGGTAGACAAGTGATGAGATACCGGAACATAGTCGTACGCTTTGATCCCTAACTTTTGCCTGGACCGCCCTTTCGGGTTTTCAGTCCACCGGGATACCCATTTTTGCCCAAGCCGCCTTTTCAGGTTTTCGACTTGCCGGGTGTACATATTTTCCGTTTTCATCCCTAATTTTTGCCCGAACCCTTTTTGGTTCGACGGGAAGCCCTTATTTTTGCCTAGGCATGTCAGCCTAGTGGGTCTTTGATGATGGGCAGTATTTTTCGACTATGTCCACGCTCTCAGAATGTAAGGCGTTGCCCCTGTTGGAAGTATTTTGCCATGCCCCAGATAATGGGCAATGCTCCTGTACTTCTGTTCACAAGGCGTTCATCGTGCGAATTTCCCTGCTGTTCAAACAAATAGTCATATGCAAACAAGGTTATTTTAAGAATGCACAAGCCTATGTCTGTCTTGAATTTTGAAAATGTATTTTTTGTAATACAGTGCGGTGTCAACTCAAGATTTTACAGCAAACCTTCAGGAGTCAGGATACCTTTGTAACAGTATGCTTTCGAACTAACCCATGCTTCAGCTAGGACTTTTAAGGGTTATAACGTGGCCTGGTTCACGGTTTAAGAAACAAAGGATAAAGGCTCAAATTATTTGTACCCACCCGCTCTTCGTGATGTTCTTCCAACCTAGACTCAGTTGATCGTGCGTTAGACCTTGTTCGAGTCTTTGCTTTGATATACCAATGATGGTTCAGATAATGATGATTTATTTTGAATGGGCAGTCATCTCCCTTTTTGTTGAGGTTTTGTGGAACCTCTTTTTGATTTTATTATCCCTATTTTTTTGCCTGAGCTGTTTCCTTTTTTGGAATTACAGTCAGCGGGATGCCCCAGTTTCATAAGTCCCTTTTTATAGGTTTTGACTTCTTGGGCTTTTCGTTTATGATCTTTTTTGATAATGACTGCCTGTCCTTTTGATCGTTCTGAACCATCACTGTCTTTCTTTTTTTTGTAAGAATCTCTTTGGTGCCATTCGTTATGCACTTAGATCAACTGAAAGAACTACCCTGCCCCGGGTTATGATTAAAGGTTTTAAATTTCGAAAAGAAAAACTCCTACTTCTTTGGCTCAGCTGGGTTGACGAGGGACTATCATCCTTATAACTCCAGTGTTTAGGGATTGAAACAATGCCTGTACCTCATCAGCGGGGTCTGTTCAAAAGCATACTGTAGATTATGGTATCGTTTTCGTCATCCTCCCTCAAGAGGTTTAGAATTTTCAATTAAGAGTTGACCATCGCAAAAATATGAAAGCAGTTTTAAGCATAGTAAACATAATTAAATCAAGACAGACATGTGTAATGCATTCATGAAATAAAATAGTTTAACATGATAATTGTTTATCTGAACAAGAAAGGAAAAATACAACTTTGAATTCAAATGAACAAAAATCTCTCGACTCTAGCCATGTTTTGGCAATGGAGCAGTAATCACGTTGGGAGTCTCGGCAGGCTCGAACTCGATCTCTTTGGCATCGATCATGTTCTGAATCTTGTACTTCAGTGCCCAACAATCCTCAGTATCGTGCCCCGGGCTATCAGAATGATAAGCACACCTCGCTTCTGGGTTGTAGCTTGGAGAGGAGGTCTTGGGGTTTGCAGGAGGGTTGATCACCGCAATCAGATTCATCTTCAACATGTGTTGCAGAGCTTGTGACCATGGCATGTTAATGTTGGAGAATTGTCTCTTGGGCTCGTCCGGCCTTCGTTGGTTTCCCTTTTGTGGTTGGCGGCGTGGTGCAGAACCGGAAATCATGACTGCCCCTGCGTGTTGGTCATGACGACTCTTTTGGTTGTATGCAGCATTAGATTCTTTCCTTCCCGTGTAAGGCTTTTTGTGAGTATCAGAAGGTGTGGCCTCTTGAATTTTCCCACTCTTGATACCAGCTTCAATTCTTTCGTCGGTCAGGATGAGGTCGGTAAATCCAGCGGATGAATTACCAATGAGGTGATTGAAGAACGGCCCGGATAGGGTCCCCAAGAACATATCAACGAGTTCCCGGTCAGTTAAGGGAGGCTGCACCCTTCCAGCAAGGTCTCTCCATCTTTGTGCGTACTCTTTGAAACCTTCACTTTACCCCAACGACATACCCTGGAGTTGGGTACGTGTGGGAGCAAGGTCGGCATTGTACTGGTACTGCTTATAGAAAGCAGTTGCCAACTCCTCCCAGTTACGAACTTTGGTCCCATCCAGCTGATAGAACCATTCGAGGTGAGTCCCTGAAAGACTTTCCTGGAAGAAGTGGATCCACAAGTTCTTATCTGCCGAGTATGGTTGGATTTTCCGAACATAAGACCTGAGATGTAGCTTGGGACAAGACGCCCCGTCATATTTAGTGAATGATGGTGCTTTGAACTTCCGAGGGATGATCACACCAGTAGACAAACCCAGATCTCCGAAATCCAGCCCAGGTACTTGTTGTATTTCCATAGCATTCAAATGGTCTTCCAACTGCTTGTACTTGTCCTCATTCGGAGGGTATTGTTCGTCGTTGAAATCTGTCTCGTTGTCGGAGACCCCTGGACTAGGCACCTCTCTCTCATGGTGACTGCTCTCCCTCACAGATGGAGTAGTCCTCTCAGTTTCAGTCTGCGGTATGTTCCCAGATCTGCGTCTAGGGCTGAACAAAACAGTCCTTTTCTTCTTCTTTTCCTTCTTCAGGAGCAGAGCCTTCAGATCTTGTTGCCCCTGGGTCAAATTCATAATCAGCCCTTGGAACTGGGCGTTCTGAGCCTGGAGGGCCTTGATGGACTGCTCCGCTGATGATTCGGGATTCATGACGATCGGCTGAAATAAACAGCGAAGAAGGGTAAGCAACCTGCAGAGAAAGGGTACCTGTGATGCAATGATATGCATGATATGCATGCAATGATTTCAAGGACCTCGCGGGGTAGACAAAAAATTTGTTAGCATTTGGATTCGGTAGCTTGATTGAAAGAACTTCACATTTGTTGAGAGTCTTTCTTCCAAGGGTCAAAGGCTCACCATATCCAGTGGGTCATAGCCCCTGACAACCTTGGCTCGGGGAACTTTCTTCAAGTGTCAAAGCTCACCATATCAAGTGGGTCATAGCCCCTGACAACTTTGGCTAGAGGAAGATAAATCCTCTTTGCCCCTTGCTAGATGTTTGATTCATCATGACCTGCATCACAAGCCCTTGAGATCCTTGAAATGGGTTAGGATGTATGCAATGGTATGATGTCATGGTATGCATGGGGTAATGTGAGTAAACCTTGTTATGAGTCCCTAACTAAGGACTGCAAACCAAAACCTGCAAGAAACTTAGGATACCCTGTTATGAGTCCCAATTAAGGACTATAACAAAACCTGCAAGTAGTTCAAGGGTCAGATAACAAGCATGCAAATAGTCAAGTACGAAGGCACACAAGTCATACAAGAAAGACCCTTAGAGTTCAGGCCAGCATGAGGTCTGGGTATTACCCTCTTGAAGTTGGTGGGCTCAACCTGTCCTAATCAAAGTAACCGGGTTCTAAGGGTCCCAATATCACGGGATTGCTTTCATTGTTCATCATTTCGATTTAGCCACTGAACTGGCGACCGAAATATTCCAGGAAAGCAACCCTCAATTGAGCGTAGTATCGAGTATCAACCAACCTCGGACTGCACCAAAGTCAGTTATCTCACTACCCTAAAGAGGCCAAGATAGTTCAATTAAGGTTCCTAAGGTCTGTTGATGCTTCATGACACCACGCGGAGGCCCCGTACTCTCCTTGACTGAACTCAAGGGTTACCGGTACACACCAAAGTGCCACATCAATGTAGCAGACTGTTTCAACCATGTCGGTATACCCCGCACAGTTCCCTCACAGCCTTGTTGCTACTTTCTAAGAAGGTATCCCCCAGATCCGGGTTAGGATCTATAGAACTCCCAAGCAAGTCCCACAATAATAAAGCAAACAAGGAAAGCAATTGAAAACACAGTTATGAACTAACCCTAAGGTACACCCCACTTTAAGTTTATTCCCCAGCAGAGTCGCCAGTTCTGTGATCGGTGGATCTGGAACTGACTGTTTAACGCTGGTTCGCGAGATGTCGCGGAAGCAAGAGTCGCCACCGTCTTTTATTTTCTCCAAATGGAAAGGACAAAAGCACAGAAAAATTCCTTATAGAGATTGCTCTCGGTTCGGGAGGTAGATTATAGAAAGGGAAGGTGTTAGCACCCTTTCTATCCATGGTTATCCATGGGCTCTTAGGTACTTGCTCATTGTGTTTTCAAAAGTGTTTGCTTTTCAATTGTGGGTTTTTTAAAAAAAGTTTCTTTGAAAATTTCAGTTCGACTCTTGTGTCAGAGTGTTTGAAAAATTGCTTTGAAAGCTTTTGAAAAGGTGTCGGTGTGAAAAGTATTTTTGAATTTGTTTTGAATTTAGAGCAAGTATCTACGAGAACCTACCCACCCTAAGGAATTCGTCTGTGTAAATGTCCTTTAAAGTAGTGCCATCCCACCATTGAGAGGTAGGTAGCACCACCGTTGGAGGTGTTCGGGTCAATTCGAGGTTCGGGACATGGTGATCACCAGAGCAATAGGAAGACACCTTAGAAGCTACCCTCATGCCAGGTTCCCGGATCATGAGGACTTACTAAAACATCCTCTACTCGACGATCACCTTTCGAGGCAAGGCAACAGTGAGGCGTACCCTAGGGGTGGTGTGTGCAATTTGTGTGTCGTTTTCATTTGTTTTTGTCTTGTCATGTTAAAGTGATCTACGCTTGATTTTATTATGGCCATTCATTCTTGCATGCTTTGTTGACAGTTAAAAGTTGCGGAAAAAAGTAAATCTAAGCTATTACAAATGGCGCGGGTCCACATCGCCAAAATTAAACCGGACCCGATTTGACAGAAAATAAATAAAGAATTAAAAAGTGCGAGAAGTAAATGTTACAAAGCTTCGGGAGAGATACATAATTATTTGAACGGAAAAGAAATAAGTGTGCGAATTAATTAAATCGAAACGAGGGCGTTGGACCCTTTTTACAAAAATCAAATTAATAAGGAATTAAAATTAAGAGAAAAGGAAATGTTTTTGGTATTTTTATATTTTTTAAGATTTAATAGAAAAAGAATTAATTAAAACTAAAATAAAATGTTAAATCTAGTTCTAATTATTTTTTAAGTTATTAAGAAAAATATTGAAGTTTTTAACCTAAATTAACCCTAAATTATTTTCATGCAAATTTAATTATAAAAAATAAAATAAATATTATTATTGTGAAAAAGAAATATTAAAAAAGAATAAAAATTAACTAAACCTAATTCTACATTTTTTTAGATTTTATTATGAAAAGAATTAAAATTGTAACCTAATTTAAAACTAATTAATTACATGCTAATTTATTTACAAGAAAATATCAAAATAAATAATCATTATATTTTTTATCTTTTTCTGAGTTTTTTTATGTGTTTTATATTTTGTAAAAAAAATAATTAATTAAATTAAAACAATAAAGCAAATAAAACAATAATTGAAAAAATAAAATATGAAGAAAAAAATAAAAAGAATTGCAAACCAGGGGGGGTAATCCCCAAATGGAGGTATGCTTTTAGAAATCCAGGCCCATTAAGGAGCTGGCCTTGTTGATTTTTCCTGGGAATGTACACCTGCGCTGACTTGGGTTCACCGTGTTCTCCAATCTGCACCTTTGGATTGCTCTTGAGATGAACGTGGCAAGGCCTGATTTTGAGGCGCATGGTGTACCTTGAACGTTAGCGCTGCATAGGAATGGTTATTGCAAAATAATATGACAAATTATACAGACCTGGGGCTCGAACCCAGGTCTTGGACGTTATTACAATCAACGCTTGCCAGCTGAGCCACACAATGAATTTGTTATATAATCAACAAACAAATAATATAAAAAGAAAGTGGATTAATGCTGGCAAACGCGCGCGAATTTTTGAACACGCCAATCAGCGTATGCCACGACCTCGTCTTCTTCACGTGTTCCTGAAAACAAAAACATGAGGCAACGGTTTTCTATGCGTTGCTTAAGGTCAGTTTCAAGAAAATAGCGACTAGCGCTATGGTGTCCATAAATTGGGCGCGATAGGTGTTTCCTCTTCGTCTGAACGTGCTGAAGCTAATGGTGGTGGTTTGGAGTCTCAATTTTACAGTACCTAAAAACCCCTAATTTACAGTTCTATAAACCCTAAAAGTTATCAATGGCAAATCTCCAAATATGGCACGAAAACGAAATTAAACCACATGGTTAGTTTCAAAACTTCACAAGGAACATGAATCTACAATTAAAATGCTATGAGGATGTCTAGAAATTAAAATACGATCATGGACTTTTCTTGATACAGTTTGAGTTTGTTTTACCAATTCTTGGCGTGGTGATGGATGATTCTGGTTGGAATTCGTTCAGGAACCTTCAAGGAAGCTAATGGAATGGTTCTTGTGCTTTGAATCGACCTAAAAAGCTGTTTTCAGAATTGAGTTTTTAGAGAATTTTCCAAAGTTTGTCAATGGCTTTCTTGCGCAGTTTTTTGTGTCCCTCACGATTAGGTTTCTGATCAAGCCTTTGTAGTGAATGCATTAGGTCAAAAATATTGCTCAAAATCTCTTGAATTGATGAATTGAAGATTTGATTTTTTTAAGGATCTTTTTTCAATCTTTTTCAAGGGCTCTTGTATCAATTATGCTCAAATCAAATCAAATCTTCCTATTTTGAATGTGCACGAAATATTGAGGGCAAAACATGCATGAAAAGATTTATTAGGTCAAGTTATATATTTTTCACATATTTAAATGATTTAAATGAATTAATATGAATAATAATTCAAATAAATAAATAAAAAATGAGAAAATACTTCCCTTTGGGCCAAGTGGTCGTGCACATGCTTGGAATGATGAATCATGGAAGAGAAATGGGCCCATTAGCATTTTTAGGTCATTTGAATCAATGTTGACTTTTCAAAATATCCAAAACTTTCCCAACTTCCACAAGGCATAACTTGCTCAATTTGTAAGCTTTTCTCATGTTCTTGGACATTTTGGAAAGGTCTTTGAGTCCTCTAACCAATGTCTTTGGTCCCATGTCATTTTGATTTACCAATCTCAAGTTATGGTCTTTGACTTAAAGTCCCTTTTTGTTGACTTTTGAAAATGACCTATAATGTTGGAATTGATAACTTTTTGTGAGAGCATTTCTTGGACTTGAAGTATGAAGATGAGTTGTAGGAAATGTCTTTCTCTTCAAAATGAGCTTTGGATGGAATTTTTCTGATAATCCATGTGAAAGTTATGCCTTGGTCAATTTCAGTTGACTTTTTCAGCTGTCCAAATAAGGAAACTTTTGCATCTTGATGATTTTCTGAGCCAAATTTTGAGAATCATGATCAAGCATTGATCAAATGATGTTTGTGGCTTCAAAATGATATGTTGACCAAAAATTTGAACTTTTGACTGCCAAATGACCATTTTGCCCCTACAGTTGACTGTGATGTAATTTAGGGTTTTGACTGTGCAATTTTGAGCTGAATGCCTTGAAACTTGATATGAGGATACTTGACCATATTTGTAGGCATATGAGACTTGGTTGGTCCTTTGAAAACTTCATTTTCTTGATCAGAACACAAACCCTAGTTTTGACTGTATAGGAGACCTTTGCACTGTGCGACCCTTGGGGAACTTTGTGACTTGGCTTGGCAATTTCTTGAAGAATATGGGAGGGCAAATTTTGGGGTACAACAAGGTTCAACCCCGAGAAGTGCACGTTCGGGGTCAAGGCAGGAAAATTCCTCGGATTCTATCTAACAGAACGAGGGATTGAAGCCAACCCCGACAAGTGTCGGGCGTTCTCCGACCTCCCGACACCAACGTCGAAGAAGTCGATACAAATCATGAACGGCATGTTGACGTCACTATCCCTCTTCGTCGCGAAGTCCGCTCAGCACGCGCTTCCCTTCTTCAAGCTCCTTTGAAAGGAAGCAGCCTTCGAATGGAACGAGGAATGCGAGCACGCACTCCGCCATCTGAAGCAGAGCCTGTCTCAACCGCCCGTGTTGTCTCGACCAGATGACGATGAACCACTATACCTATACTTGGCAGTTTCAAACGAAGCCATCAGCGCAGCTCTTGTCCGCGAGACCCCTGACGGGCAGAAACCTGTCTACTTCACGAGCAAAGCCTTACAAGGCCCCGAGAGCAGGTATCAACAGATAGAAAAGGTTGCTCTAGCCCTCGTCAACGCTGCGAGGAGGCTCAGACACTACTTTCTAGCGCACACCATCATCGTGCGAACCGATCAGCCGGTGAGGCAACTCCTGGGTCGGCCAGACATGGCGGGCAGAATGCTGAAGTGGTCCTTGGAACTCTCCGAATTCGACATTCAGTACGAGAGCAGGAAGGCCCTGAAAGCACAAGCCTTGGCCGACTTCGTCGCGGAGATGACCACTAACGACATTCCCCCGGGGAAGGAACACAAGTGGACCATCTTCGTCGACGGAGCCTCCAGCTCGTCCGGAAGCGGCACAGGGATCCTCCTGGAAAACGAAGAAGGTGTGGTAATCGAGCACTCCTTGGTTCTCTCCTTCCCGACGTCAAATAACCAGGCAGAATACGAAGCCCTACTCGCAGGACTGAGATTAGCCGAGGACCTAGGAGCCCGCGAAGTTCAAATTTACACCGACTCTCAGCTCGTCGCTTCCCAAGTACAGGGAAGCTACCAGGCCAAAAATGACAACCTCATTGAGTACTTGAACTTAGTCAAAAAACACATGGCAAAGTTCGTACGTGCAGAAATTTCTCATGTTCCCCGCGAGCAAAACACGAGGGCGGACATATTGTCCAAACTCGCGAGCACACGAAAGAAAGGCGGGAATAAATCCGTCATCCAGGAATCTCTGGCACGACCGAGCATCGAACCACCTTCGACTACGGTCGAGATCCACGCCATCGGGGACACCACGTCCTGGATGACCCCAGTTTATAATTTCCTAACAAAGGGAGAACTCCCGTCGAACCAGGCCGAAGCTGCCATAATCAAGCGACGAGCATGTTCCTATGTTGTTCTCGAGCAGAAACTGTACCGAAGAGGATTCTCCATTCCCCTCCTGAAATGCATCGACGAGTCCGTCATCCCCGACGTACTGCGGGAGATACACGAAGGGATCAACGCCCAGCACATGGGCGGTAAATCCTTGGCAAGGAAAGCCCTTCGAGCAGGATACTACTGGCCGACGATGCAACAGGACGCCAAGGAACACGTGAAAAAAGGTGACAAGTGCCAGAAGCACGGGGATATGCACCTCGCCCCCCCGCACGAGCTGAACACATTGTCATCCCCATGGCCGTTCGCCTGGTGGGGCATGGACATCCTCGGGCCCTTCGTGCAAGGAACCTACCAGAACAAATTTCTAATCGTCGCCGTGGATTACTTCACAAAATGGATCGAGGACGAGGCACTCGCAAAAATTACCTCACACAACATCCTCCGTTTCTACAAAAGAAACGTGCTCGCCAGGTTTGGAATTCCGCAGGCACTTGTGACCGACAACGGTACCCAGTTCACCGACCACGGATTCCGAGACTTCATCACCAAACTGGGGACCAAACAACACTTCACGTCGGTCGAACACCCTCAGACCAACGGGCAGGCCGAAGCCGCGAACAGAGTCATCCTCCGAGGGCTCAAACGTCGACTCGACGAAGCCAAAAGAGGATGGGTCGAGGAGCTCCACAGCGTCCTGTGGGCATACCGCACCACACCCCACTCAACGACGGGTGAAACACCATTCCGACTGACCTACGGCACCGAAGCTGTCATCCCGGTCGAAATCATGGAACCATCCCGACGAACGGAAGAACCCCTCGACGAAGAAATGAATGACGAAGCATTAAGAGATGAACTCGACCTAGTCGAGGAAATCCGATCGGGGGCTGCCCTGCGCGAAGCCACCCTAAAACAACGAGTGGCGCTACGCCACAACGACAAGGTCATCAAGCGCGAGTTCGAAATAGGCAGCCTGGTACTACGCAGGAACCAGAAAGATTCCCGCGAAGGGAAGTTAGCCGCGAACTGGGAAGGACCTTACCGCGTCCACGGCACCACGGGTACCGGGGCGTACTACCTCGAGCAGTTAGACGGAGAGCCATTACCACGACCCTGGAATGCTGCTAAGCTAAAGCAGTACTACAGTTAGAAACTGTCAACACCTGGGACCCTCGACCAGCAGCACCCGCGCTCGGTCAACGAGGAAAAACGTCCAATTTCGTATATGGCTAAGGTACAAGCCCGACGTACGACCAAAATAGCACAGCATCGCGCGGTAAACGATGACGATCGATAGTGCCCGACGTGGACAGCTATACCGAGCCCCACCGTCGTTGTACCCATAAGGCATAACACCCAGCTCGCGATGGGCAGTTCACGCCAAGGGCGAATCGTCCCTAACGGGCTCCACGCCCGACTGAGCAACCTCACTCCGAAATGCCCGACATTCCATCAAGAATAACGGGCCATCTACAAGGGTCAAAAGAAAATCTCTCCCCTCGAGCGCAACACTTAGGTGGGTCTGGCCAATCGAAATAAGGCCGGGAACGCATACAAACGAAGTCGAGCATATTCGCTCGCCAAATCAAGGCCACTTACGGGCACTCCTCGGGCCCGTGGCTTAGGCTAAATTCATACAAGCATATGATTTCAAACAAGGGCAAAAATCCAAAATGTAAAACAACGTTGATATAAATGCCCGAAGGCAACAAAACAATAGTAAACCGACCAAGAAGGCCGGCGATGTTCATAACATACAATAAACGGACACGCAGACCCAAAGAATACAAATATCAAGGGCACGCAGGCCCGCTATCCTACTCAGACTTCCACGAAATCATCATTGTCGGCGTTCGGAGAGTCGGGCGAAGGAACGATCATGCCACCTACAATCCGGTGTGTGTGACCGATACCCTCAATGACCAAGCCAGGGTTTAGCAAGGAGAGTTGATCGAAAAAGCCACCGTCGGGGGGAATCGCTCGAAAAAGCCCGCCTCTTCGAAACAAGGGGGGAAGGCGAAAGACCTAACAGCGTCGGCGTCCTCGCCGACAGTCGGACCACCTTCCACACGGGTCCTCTTCCTCTGCGTCAAAACGGCACTGGGGTCGATCTCCTCGACCTCTGGATCCGACGCGGGTCCCGAGCTCGACTGCGAGTCCACCCTCACCAGCTGAGGAACATTTGGACCAGGTGGGGGACCCATCCTCGTCGCCTGTGGGGCCTTCACGACCCTCCTGCCCCGCCTCTGGTCGCAGGATAATTTCAGGAGCCTTTCATGTCGGCTAGCCGTCGTACCTGCACGAAATAAAGGAAAAGTCAGTATCGAGCAAACTTCATGAGTAAATGACGAATAAAGAATTTCAAGCAAACAACCTAACAGGCGGGCAGCCTGCCTGTAAGTCGGACACTCCACCAGCGCCTTGGTGTCGATCGGACGGGACTCGAACGTCGGGTAACCATCTTTGTCCAGGATATCATCCCCTTCCCGCGTAACCCATCGGGCGGGATGGAAACTGTCGACAAACCGGCAAAGAGCCTCGTACGCCCGCTCATCTTCCGAGCACATGTCCCCTCGAGGGCCCACAGCTCTATCCCGGGCGCGAGACCTCAACGAGGGAATAACTTGGGTTCAAGTCATGGCTCCTCGCAAAGAAACCACGACTTGGGGGGCTCCTGTTCTGGACTGGGCCCGACAGGCCCAAAAGCATTGCTAAGGCCCAGTCCAAAGGGACTTACTAAGGACCACGCCGAGCAAAGGGGTCACATCCGTGCCCGACATCCTGATGTCCAGCTCGACATCCGCTGTCCAACTCCACGTGATGATGCCTAGCTCCACCTCCTGACGCCCAGCTCGACGTCCTGACGTCCAGCTCGACACCCTGCCGTCCAGCTCCACGTCCTAACGTCCAGCTCGACACCCTGCTGTCCAGCTCGACGTTGTCTCGAGCATCCCAACTAGAGCAGACTCAGTCCACCATTCCCCCAACGATACTCCGGAAAGACCGCGTCTTCGTCCGCCCGCACTTCACGCAGAACATCCAGGAAGGGGACCACGTGCGGGTCCCCACTACCCACGTAGAACCTGGCAGTTCCTCCATTGGGCCAAATCCGCCCAGCCCAATGAAGGAACCTTGGCCCAGCGCTGGGGGCTATAAATACCCTCTGTTTCCAGAGGGTCAGGTATTCATCATTCTAACCTCAACTTACTATTATCTGCTCGTACTCCTACTTACTTCAGCATCGGAGTGCCTTGCAGGTACCCCCCCACCTCGTTCAAAAAAGCTTTCTGCTCGGAGCCAGCCGTGACGGTCCATTTCTGATCAGGTCAGATCAGTAATACTCCATAATGTTAAAATTTTACTTAATGATTTGCCAATAGCAGTACAACCATATGCAACCTTAAACCTAATTACCCCTCCAAACCCATTTATAAAAAACAATTTTTTTTATTATTATTACTAAATCATTTAATGTTACATTCCTAATATAACTCTATTTCATTGAAAAATAATCAATCAAATTTAATAATCAATTAAATTTAATAAAGGAAGTATTATAATAAATTTAATCAATATTTTCACTAAAACCATTTTTGTTGCTTATAAAGGTGTACTATTTTTATAACACAAACATAAGAAATAAATTTACACAACCAATCATAAAATTTTAATTAATTAAATAATAAATTTAAAATCTTCTCTTTTCTTCATAATCTTTAACCACCCATTAACTAAAACCATTTTTGTTGTTGCTTATAAATGTGACCAAAGGTGTACTATTTTTATAACACAACGATAAGAAATAAATTTACACAACCAATCATAAAATTTTAATTAATTAAATAATAAATTTAAAATCTTCTCTTTTCTTCATAATCTTAACCACCCATTAACTCAATTAAAAAATAAATTAAAATTTAAATAAATTTAAAGTTTTATCTCTCTTTAATAATAATTTATCTTGTTTCTATTGGTTGTGTATAAGAAGGTTTTATGTACTTTACCACACAAGGATTCCTCCCATTTTTATTGGGTAAAAATCTTAGTGCAGCATTTTTTTTACTAATATATATCATCTTACATAAAAAATCTTTTTTTTTTAGAAATTGTATTTTTAGAGGTTTAAAAAATAAATAGTAAAAGAAGAGTATTAAATGTAAGATCTTATATTTTAAAAATATTACATTATACATGTGCCTTAAAAAGTCACTTATGCAACGACTTTCAATTTTAAAATGACCTAATTGAAAGTCCAAAATCAAGCTTCAATTCAATATCAATTTTTGAATAGTAACGTTGTTTACATGCAATTTTAAAAGGATCAACACTCGGACCATTCCAATGCAAACAGTGCCAGATCAAATAAACATACAGAATACCTAAATAGTGGTTTGAGAGATAGAAATGCTAAAATGCAGCAACTTTTGATTGTAAAAAAAGAAGCCTTACATTCGCAAGAGAACTAGAAGTCCGAGGAGAAAAATGCCATGTGCCCATGTTCTTCCAGGTTGGAGCAAAATAACATGGGCTGGGAAAGGCAATATGCCCATTTTTGAATCTAGGCAGATCATGTGAACTAGATGGGAAACCTGTCTAACAACTGAGATTGCCAGTGTAAAGTGACATAAGTACCAGTACCGACTCCTATGAAAACATTCAAGAGCAGAAAGTACTATATTCATCAAGAACATACAACACAACAGCGAGTCAACCATAAACATATAAGATATTCCAAGGCTTACATGTAAGCGCCACAAAAACATATAAAGCATTCCTTCCGACAATGTCATGTCTACTAACAAACCCTAAAAAAATAAAATTATAACATCACAGGGTTTAAACTGATGATGAATCAGAATATAACAGCATCGGTGAAACCCGACTACAACATACTTGTCAGCCCTTCAATCTTTCTTTTTGTCTTTCAAAGGTCCTTTGGGAATCTTGCTCAAAACCTTCTCATCAAACACTGCATACTGTTTCTTCAACTCAGCATGTGCCTTCTCACCAAAAGAGTCAACATGATCTTCGTACTTCTCATAAAGCACAGGTACAGTGTGGAGCAAAACAAAAGCTGTTTTCACAAAATTATAAGAAGCCAACACCATACATACATGACACAAATTAAATTTCAAGAATGTAAATGTGAATCAAAAAAGAGGCATCTCTTTACCTATATAGAACAATGTCAAGAAGTTGGCCCAACTCCCAACAATAGACAAGACCCATAACCCAGCAATGACCTAACCAATACATAACAAAACTCACAATTAATACAACCTATGACAGTTGGAATCAGCAGGATAACAAACAACAAAGATGTCAATTGCAGTGTTAACCATTATAGGATGGAGCAAATGCGATAAATGACAGAGAAATCAATATACCGAGAGAAACTTTTTGAGATCCCTTCCAGAAGCAATATCCCTTAATAGAGTAAAAGCCCGGTTGATCTCAATTCTAATAGCAGAGGCAATCTGTAAAACAGGTTCCTCAGGAATGTGCACATGTGGGATCTTTGGTGGAGTCCTAATCAAAATCAAAACACAAAAACTCAATCAACTAACAGAAAAGGAAATCGATCAAAACCCCAGATTGAAACACAGTAAAAGCAACTTACTTGTTGATGAAAGTGGATGCATTTGACCATAAGAACAACACAGCCAGAGCAAGTATCGCTAAGTGGGAAACCAAAGTCAGGAGATGATATTCAAGTAACTCAAACAGAACCCAGAAAGCCGTCGCAACACCAAGAGTTGTTGCTGATATCTTCTTATTTCTCCATAGAAAAACATCAGCAGCTGTACAACAAAACATTCAGTGTTATACAAAACATACAAGGCAAACAAGAAGCCTATATCATACATTGAGGTTAAAATCCCAACTTAAGACTCTAATGTAAAACTGCAAAACTTATGGAACACAAACAAATCTAGTGTCAATCCCGGCTAGGAAATTGGATCTTCTATCCCTCATAATCAACTACAGAAAAATTGGGGGAAAATCAAACTAACAAAAAAGTGAACAGGAGATCGTAGATCTAAACCTAAAACGGCCTGCCTGCATATCAAATTTTCAGATTCAAATCAAAAAACAATAAACAAACTACAACAATCACGATCAGAAGGAACAAGATCTGACGAAAAACCCCCCAAAACCCTAGACCCAGTAAAAACCAACTAAACCACTGAAGAGCAAATCAACAAATTCCCCAATTCATAAAATTATAGCATAAATCAAAAATCAATAACTACTGCATGTGAAGAACAAATATTACAGTAAATTAAAATATAAAAAAGCAATCGCATACGTTTTCCACCACCAAGAACATTGTGAAGCGGCTTCTCCCTGCCAAAAAGCCTATACACCTTATTCTTCAGTGAATTCGGCGACGAACTCTTCTTCTCCTTCTCGTTATCCGAATCCGAAGACGACGAAGACGAATCATGGTCATGATTCTTCCCCGAAATCTTCTCCAAAAATGATTCACCCTTTACTTCCTCATGCTCCTGATGATCTGCCATAACTTCTCCTCAAAAATCTAAATCTCAGTTTTCAATCGCCGATCGATAAAAAAACCCTAATTTCAAGATTCCGCTAGAATGGTCTAGAAGGAATAAGAAACTCCCTCTTCACAAGTGTGTGTTTGTAAAAGCAAAAGTAATCTTCACTTCCATTTCTATCTCTAAATAGAAAACTTGAATAACATAGATCTCATCTCAGCCGTTCATTTTTCAACCTGAAATATCAACGGCTCAGTAAACCTACCCTCATCAAAACGCAAGTTTGTCTCTCGTTTCACAAACCCCAAGGGCCCAAGCCGTTGTTAAAAAATAAATCTGTATTAATAAAATTTTGAATTTTTATATATTTTTAAATATATTTGGCATTGAATTTGGACACGTGGCGAGAAGATAGTATAATGTGTGCTTCAGGGTCATACACGAAGTTTAATAAAGAAAATTAGTTTTTATTTGAACACATAGATCTTCAACACGTTATTATAGGGGGTCAAGGTTTTAGAAAACTTCTGTTTGTAATAAACTTAGGTTTATTGATAAATTAATTGATTAAATGTGAAATGAAAGATTGAGATTTTGATTGAATGTATAAAATTAAAATATAAACTTAGTTGTTAAGAAAGGTGGGAAGATTCTAGCATTTACCTTTATGTGGCTGAAAATAGAGAAGTAATGGAATCTATGTGGGCCATGGGAAGCAAAAGTGGGTCTGGTGAGCATGGTATGGGTCCCACTTGAATGGCCTGTGGGCCGACTATGTCAATTTAATTAGCCCAGTGATAATTGGTTTCGTCGCTAGAGTTTGATTACTAATTACTAACAAGAAAGTAGTGCATAATTACAAGTGAAATATATTAATTATAATCGATCGATTGTGTAAAAATATTGTTTTAAAATGATATATACTTTTTGGTTATTATTATAAATAATTTTTATTTTTTTTAATATATTTGATTATTAATGTATTTAGTGTATATATGATGTAAAAATTTTCACATTGAATATTAAACTTTTTATTTATATTTTTTACATAGACATGAGAGATGATTTTATTAGGGATGTCAACGGATCGAGTCGGATGCGAGTTTCACATTATTTAAATCTGCATCTGAAATTATCACCTGAACCTGAATATCTAAAAGTTATTTGGATGATAAAATAACGCGCACGCGCACACTTGTTGGATTCAGATTTTTCTATCAAAATCTAAATTCGCGGCAAAAGTACAAAAAATACAACAACATTGAAATTTGAAACGCAGGAATTCAATTAAGGTCTCTCAAAAAAATTAAAGAATTAAATTATAATTTTTCATCAAGTTTGGTAACATTACAATTAAAATTAAAGTCTTAATTTTATATATATATATATATATATATATATATATATATATATATATATATATATATATATATATATATATATATATATATATATATATATATATATATATATATATATATATATATATATATATATATATATATATATATATATATATATATATATATATATATATATATATATATATATATATATATATATATATATATATATATATATATATATATATATATATATATATATATATATATATATATATATATATATATATATATATATATATATATAAGTACTTATGTAATTTAATATCTAAGCGGGTGTGTGTAATAACTGATTTGAAATGGGTCAATCCTTGTTTTAGTTATTGGGCTCCCAATTCTGAAACACACCTCCTCGTTTATCATTTTAGTCAGGCCTTTAAAAACTCTAATGGGCCAAATAAACTTCAACAGAAACACACCTTTTACAAGCCCCAACAAAAACCATAATCAGACATCACTTTCTTATTCACACCCCTTTTGTTTATTTTAAACGGGCCTGAGATATTTTAATGGGCCATCATTTTCTTATTCACACCCCTTTTGTTTATTTTAAACGGGTCTGAGATAGTTTAATGGGCCAGTCTGATTTATAAAGCCCACAATCTTTTAATGGTTTTGAACCCCCTTATTTATAAATGAAACAAAAAATTTTAATGGGCCATCAGATTTTGATGGTCCATTAAGGCCATACACCCGTCTTATTAATATTTAAACCCCCAATTAGAACAAGACCTAAAAACAAGCAAACTTTCACAATATGATTTATAAATTAGCAACATAGTAATATTGAAATTTAGATAAAATGGTCATTGAAATTGACGGGGCAAATTTAGGGTATGACAGCTGCCCCTATTTAATCACCTTTCGATTAAGGAGTGCGAGAATACCCAGGTCTCGCATATTCGAATCAGAGGTTTATTAAATAATGGAAGACTCCAAAATTTATCCAAAATATTATAAGAATACGCTATACAACATTTCCAAGTGTATGAAGAATAGGCATAGACGATGATGTATCATCTTACCAAAGTTTGAACAAAGAGTTTAGATTGACTTTGATATGGAGACACGGATAACTCGTCAATATCTAAAAGAGATTGCGGGTTTTTCGCGTATTTACCATAACTTAGGAGGTAAATAACACAAGTTTGAAAATTGACTTACTAACGCTTCTAGACTAATATAGTAAGGCTAAGTCACCAATTTTTTCTATTCATCACAACTCAGGGGACGAATAAAACAGAGCTTGATAATACATAGTCGTATAGAGACTAACACAGTGAATTATACCTATTGCACCCCAAAATGTACCCTCTTGATTAAGGCTTATGTTTCATCATAAATATTATGTTGCATTACATTCATACATTGTGATGGGATCAAGGTACCTTGGTTCTCAAGTTGTCCACAAGTTGTGTTGGTTGATGGTATTAATAATTAGTGCAAGAAGGGGCTCATTCTCTCAAACTTTGTATTTCTCAAGTCACAAGGGTCCCTCATGTCTCAAGACATTTTATCCATCTCATTGGATCATCAGAAGATTGAAGATTGTGTTGATTTTAAAGTGAATCACATTTTCTTGAATCATCAGTCAAAATTAGGGTTTTATCCAATTGAAGTAGTTGAGGCTTAGATGGGCCAATTTTTTAAGCATCATCTTCTCATTATCATTTGAATCAACTTTGTTCAAGAGATCTCTCAAGATGTCCAGTGGAATTAGGGTTTTGAAGCTTGATCAACTATCTCCTAACACAAGATGCAAAACTAGGGTTTTAGATTTAATCAGGATTTCTCTGAATTTTTCACCCAAACTTGTTTCCATGCTTCACTACATGTTATTAATCATCTTTGACTGAAATATTGAGGTTTAATTTGGTTGGAAATGGTCCAATTGATCAAAAGGGGCAAAATGGTTATTTTGACCAGAAGTCAACAAAGTCAGGAGTTGACCGAGTGGACTTTTGGTCAACCCTCAATTTAAACATTCTCATTTCATATTTTATGGCTAATTTCATTATTGAATCAAGGGAATTGAAGAAATTAGGGTTTGCTTGTTCATGAAGTTATTTGAATTTTTTTTTTGAAATTTCTAAGTGTTCATAATACACAACTTTGGCCAATCATAACTTGAGTTTGGTTAAATTGTTTGAAGCAAATGATACACATTTAGAAAGCTCTTGAAAAATCCTAAAAGTTGGCCCTTGTGTGTGAAAAGCTCAAAAGTGAATCATTTGGGAGAAAATCAAGTTGGAAGTTCTGGCCACAAGAGGTGTCAAGTTGCCTTCTCAAGGGAAAATCATGCACACATTTTAACAAACACATTGTGATACGGTGGGAAGAACTGACTGTTTTTGGAATGCTGGTTTGCGTTTTACGTTTTGTTTTCGCAAAATGCCGCGGTAAGCAAGAGTCGCCATCGACTTTTATTTTATCCAACAAGGAAAGGAAAAAAGCACAGAAAAATTCCTTTTTCGAGATATTTCTGAGTACGAGGGGTAGATTACAGAAAGGGAAGGTATTAGCACCCTTTCTACCCGTAGTTATCTAGGGGCTCTTAGGTACTTGCTAAAATTGTTTTCTTTGTGCTTGTGGGTTTGAAAAAGTTTTTGTTTTAAAACTTCAATTTAACTCTTGCTTTTGTCCTCAAGAGTGTAATGAAGTGTTTTGAAAACTTTGTTTGAAAAGGAGTGTAAGAGTGAAATGTTTGTTTTGAAAGAGCAAGTATCTAAGAACTATCTACCTACTCGAAAAAGGAATCATTCTATGCTAATTTCCTTTAGACAATGTTATCCCACTATTAGTGAGTAGGTAGCACCGTCGTTGGAGTTTAAGGGTCAATTCGAAAGAGGGACATACTGTCACTAAAGCAATGTTAGGACGCCTTAGCGGTAACCCTAATGTCTTAGATCATTTGTTTGAGGCAACAATATCCTAGGCAACCATTTCGAGGCGACTATGATCTTTTAGACAAGAGGGCGACCTCTAAAACGACCTATACTCAATGACCGTGTACGAAGGCAACCAAGTGGGGTGTACCCTAAGAGTGCACATATGCGGGTGTGTTGTTTTCAGTTATTTGTATCTTTGCACATGTTAAGGGTGATCTGATTTGATTTTAAGATTAGGCATTTAGTCTTGTCATGCAAACCATATTATCAAACATCTAGCAGTTATATAATTTGCAGAATTAAACTGCGGAAATTAAATTATAAGGCGTCGGGTATTTACATCGCCAAAAGCAACCCTTTGAAAATAAACTAAAGCGGTAAAAATAATTAAATGTCCTAATTAACTATTACATACCGGAAGCAGATACATTAATGGATAAAAATAAATAAAGCGCGCGGGAAATTAAGTCGAATGCGAATTAGGGTTTTGACCCCTGTTAAAAGAAAATGCCTTTTTTGTTGTTTTTTAATTAAGAAAAGAAATTAAATCCTAAATTAAAATACTAAATTGATTATTAAATTAATTAAATGAAAAAAATAATAAATAACATATTTTTGGAATTTTTGTTAATTTAAGAAATAAAATAAAATAATTAAATTAGAATTAAAACCTAAATGATTTCTAATTAATTTTAAATATTTACAAAATAAATTAAAGTTTTCTAGAATTAAAAACCTAATTAATTAGTTAGTGTTTATTAATAAAAATAAAATTCTGAATTTTTATTGGATAAAATGTATTTTTGTTATTTTTTGATAAAAAGGAAAATTGTTATTGGTTAGTAAATTAATTAAAATAAAATAAAGCAATTAAGTTAAATAAAGAATATAAAGAGAATGAGAAATAGGGCCTTTTTGGAGGTGTTGAGGGCAATTTTCTTGGCCCATTTGAAGCTGATCCGTTGGACTTTTAGAATCTAGTACACACGCGTTGACTAGCACTTTGGTGGACCTTCAACACTGACCACCAGATCTGGCCCTTTGGCCATCTGGCGTTTGGATAGTGAGGGAGTATGGTGGATTGCAGACAGGCATATGCACTGGAATACCTGAAAACAAATAATATTGTGAAAGGGGGGGGACCTGGGATTCGAACCCAGGTCCTGAAGGGATATCCACTGCCAAGGTTACCACTACGCCATGCTGTTTTAATTGTTAGAATAATAGGTATTAATAATAATATAAGAAAACAAATTCAATGACCAAAAAAAAGGAAAAAAACGCGCGTGATTTGAATAGCCAAATGGATGGATGCCACGTATCATCCCTGACCTCCCAACCGTGGATAAAAATATAACCATATATACCAACGGACAGAATTCCGTAGCTACAAGCCTGTCTCACTCAAAAATCCTCTATAGGCCATAGAAATGCCTTCTGACGCCATGGTTGAACTCGCCTTCCTCTTCCGGTCATACCTATAGCCATCACTAAGGCAGATTTTACCTGAAACGAAAACCCCTAAACCAAACCTTGAAAACCCTAACTATGGTGAGTTGCAATACAGGTTAGATGAATGAAATTAAATGATACCAAAAGACTGCAAATGGCATGGTGAATCAAAATATGCAATTAGTTTTCGTTATAGATGCAAGAACAACACAAATCAATTTCAAGAATGGGGCAGATTTGTGGACCACTTACAGCGCTCTAGGAAGTTGGAAAACGTGTGATTCTGATTGGTTTCACGTCTGAGGGTTGCCAACAATCGATTGAGACAAGTCTCAAGCCCTGAAAATGTCTCCAACCTTGATTTCAATCTCACGCTTTTTTGTGATTTTTGCAACTTTGGTTCTGCCTCCTCAAGTGATTTCCAACCCTGATTTTCGTGCCTTTTGCTTGCTTATGTATTGTGCAATACATCAGGGTAGCTTTTACTGTCAAAATCTTGCTCTATCAATGCCCTTGAATTTGATTTGATTCCTCCATTAAAACTTTCCAAACTTGCTTGATTTCAATCTTTTTTGCACATAATTCATTTGATACGAGTTTGATGAGGTACTAGCTGTCCATTGGAACCTGAAATCATTAAAAAATATTTGGTTATCAATATCTTTGATTTTACGTGATTTTATTTGATTTAAAATGAATTAATTCAAATAAAAATCAAATTAAATAATAAAAATAAGATATGGACACGTGGCCAAAGCTAAAGCACGTGAGCAATAGGGCAAACTCAAAACAAGTGAAAAAGAATGGGCCCATTTGGCAAAATTTGAAGTTTTGGGGATTGTTGACTTTTGGCAATTTTGCAAAAAAGTCCAACTTCAACAATGCATAACTTCTTCAATTTTGAACTTTTAGAGGTGTTCTTGGACTTTTTAGAAAGCTTGAGATGTCCTCTAACCAACCCTTTTGGTATAATTTCATTTTGATATCCCATGCTCAAGTTAGAAGCTTTGGAAAAAAAGGTATTTTTGTTGATTTTTCAAAATGACCTATAATGTCCAAATTCATAACTTCTTGTGAGTGAATTTTTTGATCTTGGGGTATGAATATGGATTGTTTGGAATTTTATCCTATTCAAAATGAGCTTTGGATGGGTCATTTATCATAAAGTATGAGAAAGTTATGCTTGGTCAAAGTTGAGTTGACTTTTCCTACAAAACCCTAATTTAGCAACTTTTGAATCTTGATGAATTTTGAGCAATCCTTGATGAATCATGATCAACCTTTGATCAAATGATTAAATATCCTTCAAAATGAGAATGTTGACAAAAAATCTTGAAGTTTGACTATTTGTAGGTCACAGTTGACTTTTACCTTTGCATAGTCGATTTTTGGACCTTTGAGCAATTGACTGAGCAAACTTCCTCTGCAAGGCTTGAAATTTGACATGGATGATCTTGAGAACATATTATGAAATTGGAGAGCACTTGAGGTCATTTAGACTCAAGGATCTTGATGCAATGTGAAACTCTAATTTGGGGTAGACTGCCTTAGGAGAGAGCTTGTCTGACCAACTCTTGGACTATTTTGAGCCACTTGGAGATTTTTCTTGCAATGTCTTGAGAAATATGGGAGGGAAAATTTTGGGGTACAACATCTGCCCCTGTTCAATCTTCTTAAACCTAAGGATGTATATTGGCTTTCATGCCTTTCATGATCCGAAGTTGGAAGATGATTGAACACTAGAGTGCCCAGAAATTTGCACTCGCATGAAGTGTGTGATTGGTGGAAATGAGAACTGACTGTTTTTTAGATGGTTTCGCAAAATATCGCGGAAGCAAGAGTCACTACCGTCTTTTATTTTCTCCAACATGGACAGGACAAAAGCACAACAAAATTCCTTCACAACAAAATTCCTTATGAGATTGTCTCTCGGTTCGGGAGGTAGATTTATAGAAAGGGAAGGTGTTAGCACCCTTTCTATCCATGGTTATCCATGGGCTCTTAGATACTTGCTCTTATGTTTTCAAAATGTTTGCTTTTCAAAATGTGAGTGGGTTTGAAAAAGTTTCTTTGAAAGATTTCTGTATAACTCTTGTATCTGTCCTCAAGAGTGTTTGAAAAATTTGTTTTGAAAGTTTTTTGAAAGTGTAGGGTGTGAAAAGTAATTTTGTTTGTTTTTGAAAAGAGCAAGTATCTATGAGTCATCTAACTACCCTAAGGAATTAAGTTGTGTAAGTGTCCTTTAGATAGTGCTATCCCACCATTGAGAGGTAGGTAGCACCATCGTTGGAGGTGTTCGGGTCAATTCGATTTTAGGGACAGTGTGGTCACCAAAGCAACAATAGGACACCTTAGAAGCTACCATTATGTCCTTGATCCTTTTTTAATCCGAGGCAACCGTTTCGAGGCAACTGTTTTGAGGCAACTATTTCGAGACAACTGTTTCGAGGCAACTGTTTCGAGGCAACTGGATCATGGACATAAGGACCGCTAAGACGTCCTATACTTGACGACCACGTTTCGAAGGCAACAAGTGAGGCGTACCCTAGAAGTGGTGTGTGTATTTGTGTGTTGTATTCAGTTAATGTTTGTCTTGTTAATTAGTGAGCTACGAGTTGTTTTTATTTACATACATTCTTTCATGCAAGTTTAGCGGTTAAGGGGTGCGGAAAGTAAATTGCGGAAACATAAATCCTACGCTATTACAAGGCGCGGGTCTATACATCGCCAAAAATTACAAAGACGCGTTTTTTAGTAAATAAGTACGGAAATTAAATAAAGCGATAAACCTATTTAACTATTACATTCTTGAAGGTAAAAGTAAATATGCGCGAATAAATTAATCGAGAATGTCTAAGGGTGTTGACCCTTTTTTAAGAAAAGAAATTGATTTTTTTGGCTTTTTTATAATTAAAGTGAAATTAAAGCTAATTAATGACTAATTAATTAATTTAATTAAAAAGAAAATATTTTTTTTGTTTTTATGTTTTTATGAAATAAAATAAAAAAGAAATAAAATTCTAGGTTAACTTTACCTAATTCTAGATCTATTTTAATTATTTAAGAAAGGAATTAAAATGGCCTAATTAAAATATTTTTAGTTAATGTTTTTTTACAAAATAAAATAATAATAATAATAATAATGTAATTCTATTTTTTGGTTTTTATGAAAATGTGTTAATTGATTAATTTGTTAATAATAATAAAATAAAAAGGTTAGAAATCAAATTGGAAAATAAAAAAATGAAAAGAAAAAATAAACCAAATGGAAGGGGTATTGGGCCAGGAATGGGGGTGTGATCTTGAATCTTGGCCCATTAGCAGGAAGCCTTGTTTGACCTTTCATGGTGGCCTGTGCATGCTTTGACTCCAGACCATGGTATTCCTTATGCTTGGCCCTTAGATCTGCCTCCAATGACACTTGGCTTGCAGAGACGTGAGGCTTATGGTGCGCCTCAGTTTGGAACCTGCACAGGAAAGCGCTTGGAAAAATAACATGGAAATTATAAGGGGACCTGGGAATCGAACCCAGGTCCCAACATTTACCAAACACACTGCCAGCCAACTGAACCAAGCGCACTAGTTGTAAACATAATAGAAACAAAAGAATAAATGGAATAAGCGCCCCATATGCTGAAACACGCGCGTGAATTTGAACTGACCACTCATACGCTGCCACGGCCTTCGTCTTCATCGTTCCTGCAAAACATAAAAATATATAGCGGGGGTTTTAAACCCCCACAAAACGCAAGCCTGCAAATAATAGCGATTAGACGCTCATTAGATATAAATTAGGCGCAATATGTGCATTCAATTCGTCTTGTCCCTCTCAATTCAACCATGGGTGTCCTGAGGGCCAATTTTTCTGTATGTGAGAAACCCCAATTTGAAAGCTTTGGAAAACCTAGATATCTCCCATGGTGATTTGCGTTTCACGGCCTTATAGTCAAATTAAAACATACAGAAAGCTTGGTAATAACGTCAGCAATGTATAGCAATGTTCAAAATGAATCAAGGATGCGTAAAAATAGAATTCAGTTTCTCAAAGTTTTGAACAAACCGTGGGGGCGTGATGAGTGATTCCTTGAGTGATTTGGCTTGTTAATGATTGCCAAAGGTTCCTGGCAATGCAAGGAACGTATTTGGATTGAAGAGAGAGCTTGAATTGGGCTGCAAGGTGGTTTTCAGATTATGATATTTCTCTTGAAAATTTGAAAGTTGTTTGGCCGTTTTGGAGCTTCCTAGGTCGTGAATCCTACAAGGAATGCTTGCATATATGTTATGTAATGGATATCAATCAGAATTATGGTCATTGAAGCCTTGCATTGAAGTTCTTGATTTCCTCCATAACCAACATTGAAACAACTTGCCTTTTGTGTCAAAATTTGAATTTCTATGCCCATAATAGGCCTTGCACGAATTTGGAAGGTATTTCAAGGTGATTCAAAGCTATTCAACACAAAATATATCCCTCCATTAATTTCTTTGATTTTTATTTGAATTTTAAAGATTTAAAATGAATTAAATCAAATAAAATTAAATAAAAATGGAAAAATTAATTTTAAATCTTGAAATAAATTGTGGGACACGTGGGAAGCATGGCCAAGCTGAATCAAGTGGAAAAAGTGGGGCCCTTTTGTCAAAAAATGAAATTTCAAGGATAATTGACTTTGGCCATTTCACAAAAATTTCCCAACTTCTCCAATGCATATCTTGCTCAATTTTGAAGCTATGAACATGTTCTTGGACATTTTGGAAAGGTCTTGAAGTCCTCTAACCAATGTATTTGGTCCCATGTCATTTTGATTTACCAATATCAAGTTATGGTCTTTGACTTAAAGTGCCTTTTTGTTGACTTTTGAAAATGACCTATAATGTTGAAATTGATAACTTTTTGTGAGAGCATTTCTTGGACTTGGAATGTGAAGATGAGTTGTAGGAAATGTCTTCCCCTTTAAGATGAGCATTGGATGGAATTTTTCTGATGAACCATGAAAAAGTTATGCCTTGGTCAAGTTACAGTTGACTTTTCAGCTGTCCAAAAATAGCAACTTTTGCATCTTGATGATTTTTGAGCCATGCTTGAGGAATCATGATCAAGACTTGATCAAATGATGATTGTGGCTTCAAAATAAGATGTTGACAAAAAATTTTGACTTTTGACTGCCAAATGACCATTTTGCCCCTACAGTTGACTGTTGAGCAAATGGGACTTTTGACTGTGCAATTTGATGCTGTGAGTCTTGAAACTTGACATGTAGGTGCTTGACAATGTATATGAGCATATGGGACTTGATTGGGCCCTTGAAAACCTCAACTTCCTTGTAAGAACCAAAACCCTTATTTTGACAGGCTTAGGAGAGTGGTTGACTGTGTAGCCCTTGAGAGATTTTGAATCATCTGGAGATTGATCTTGGCAAATCTTGAAGAATATGGGAGGGAAAATTTTGAGGTACAACAGTTGCCCCTGTTCAATCTTCTTAAACCTGAGGATGTAGATTGGCTGGCGTGCCTTTCGTGATCCGAAGGTGGAAGATGATTGAACACTAGAGTGCCCAGAAATTTGCGCTCACATAGAGTGTGTTAGCAGTGTGATGGCGGGAATGGGCTTACAGATGCCATTTGGAAAGATGATGGATAGGGGGATGGGCTTATAGATTCCATCTGAAGCTGTTGGTATGTGGATGGGCTTATAGATGCCATCTAGGTGTCGATCGCGTAAGAGATTCCTTAGCGAGAACTTGCGTACCTGAGAAAGAAAGATAATTACCTGGCCTGTTACAAGAGTTGCTCTTCAAACTCTTTATGTAGATGTGCCCTGGCTGGATACAGGAATCGAATCTTCAAATTCTTCAGACGTGCCCTGGCAGGATACAGGAATCGAGTCTGGAATTAGTCGTTAACAGATACACCCTGGCAAGATACAGGAATCAGATCTTCAAACTCTTCAGACGTGCCCTGGCAGGATATATGAATCGAGTCTGGAATTAGTCGTCAACAGATATACCCTGGCAAGATACAGGAATCGGATCTTCGAACTCTTCAGACGTGCCCTGGCAAGATACAGGAATTGAGTCTGGAATTAGTCGTCAACAGACACACCCTGGCAGGATACAGGAATCCGATCTTCAAACTCTTCAGACGTGCCCTGGCAGGATACAGGAATCGAGTCCGGAAAATAGTCGTCAACAGATACGCCCTGGCTGGATACAGGAATCGGATCTTCAAACTCTTCAGACGTGCCCTGGCAGGATACAGGAATCGAGTCCGGAAAATAGTCGTCAACAGATACGCCTTGGCAAGATACAAGAATCGGATCTTCAAACTCTTCAGACGTGCCCTGGCAGGATACAGGAATCGAGTCTGGAATTAGTCGTCAACAGATACGCCCTGGCAAGATACAGGAATCGGATCTTCAAACTCTTCAGACGTGCCCTGGCAGGATACAGGAATCGAGTCTGGAATATAGTCGTCAACAGATACACACTGGCAAGATACAGGAATCGGATCTTCAAACTCTTCAGACGTGCCCTGGCAGGATACAGGAATCGAGTCTGGAATATAGTCGTCAACAGATACACCCTGGCAGGATACAGGAATCGGATCTTCAAACTCTTCAGACGTGCCCTGGCAGGATACAGGAATCGAGTATGGAATTAGTCGTCAATAGATACACCCTGTCAAGATACAGGAATCGGATCTTCAAACTCTTCAGACGTGCCCTGGCCGGATACAGGAATCGAGTCTAGAATATAGTCGTCAACAGATACACCCTGGCAAGATACAGGAATCGGATCTTCAAACTCTTCAGATGTGCCCTGGCAGGATACAGGAATCGAGTATGGAATTAGTCGCTCACAGACATGCCCTGGCTGGATACAAGAATCGAATCTGGAACTTTAAAAGGTTGCTTACAGACGTGCCCTGGCTGGATACAGGAGTTGAATCTCTAAACTCTTCGTGTAGACATGCCCTGGCTAGATGCAGGCGTCGAATCTACAAACTCTTCAGACGTACCCTGGCTGGATACATGAATCGAATCTGGAATTAGTCGTCAACAGATACGCCCTGGCTGGATACAGGAATCGGATCTTCAAACTCTTCAGACGTGCCCTGGCAGGATACAGGAATCGAGTCTGGAATAGTCGTCAACAGATACACCCTGGCAGGATACAGGAATCAGATCTTCAAACTCTTCAGACGTGCCCTGGCATGATACAGGAATCGAGTCTGGAATTAGTCGTCAACAGATACACTCTGGCAAGATACATGAATCGGATCTTCAAACTCTTCAGACGTGCCCTGGCCGGATATAGGAATCGAGTCTGGAATATAGTCGTCAACAGATACACCCTGGCAAGATACAGGAATCAGATCTTCAAACTCTTCAGACGTGTCCTGGCAGGATACAAGAATCGAGTCTAGAATTAGTCGCTCACAGACATGCCCTGGCTGGATACAGGAATCGAATCTGGAATTGCGACAGTTGATAGTAATTATCTTTGGATTGACCTTTGTCCTGAAAAGACAAAACGTTAGTTGTATGCGATATCGTGATGTATGAAATGCATGATGTTATGAGATGACTGAGATTGTATGTTCATGATGCGTATGTGCATGCTATGTGTATGTAAGCAGGATGTATGAAATGTGATGTTTATGAATGTATTTTTGTCTAGGAAAGTAAATCCTTGACGAATGCCGGGAAGTTAAATCCTGGGTTGATGTTGAAGAGTAGAGCTTTTGTTTCCGTTGGGGATGATGATTGCAAGAATATACCGGTAGGAGAAGATGACTCCGTTGGGGAATAAACTTGGCGAAGGGATTACTCTGCGGGGAATACTCTATGGGAAGAGATACTTCGCTGAGGTTTGATGATAACTCCGCTGGGGATACCGTTGATAAGCTTTGTTGAGGGAATTGATGAACTCCGCTGGGGGGTAGGAAGAACTTCGCCGAGGACGATCTTTCTGTGGTTATTGGCTGAGGATAACCCAGTTATATCCTGGTGGGGAAATAACCTTTGAATAAAGCCGGGGGAGAGCGTTCGTACTCTGCAGGGGATAAGCTTCCAGAATCTACCGGGGATAAGCTTCCTACTGGGGAGATTGATTGAGTTCTCCTAGGGAAACTTTTCAGATTGGACTGGGGAATGGCTCCACTGGATGTCCGGTATACCGCCGGGGAACAATCTTAGATCAAGACTGCCGGGGATGCTTGCTTAGAATGTCTGTATACTCCGCTGGGGAATGTTGAGATCTTCGGGGGATAATCCAACTTTTCCAGGACTGATGGTAGACCCGCTCTGCTCGGGGGAGAGTATTGCTGACCTGTTGGAGATATTGTGCCTTGTAGGGCTGACGGGAGACCAACTCTGCTTGAGGAGAGTATTGTTGAATCTTGTATTACTCGGCGGGGAGTAAAGGTATCTGGGTTACATTCTTCAACTGAACCTACCTTGGCACCTCAGTGGACAAAGCAACCAGATCACTTAGACAATTTGTATTGCCCCAGTTTCTGCGAGAGAAGGTACCTGTGGAGGCCTTGATTGACAAATCTTCTTCTGGTAGGAAAGTGACGAGATGCCGGGACATAGTCGTACGCTGCGATCCCTAACTTTTTCCTGGACCGCCCTTTCGGGTTTTCAGTCCACCGGGATACCCATTTTTGCCCAAGCCGCCTTTTCAGGTTTTCGACTTGCCGGGTGTACAAAATTTTCATTTTCATCCCTTATTTTTGCCCGAACCCTTTTGGTTCGCCGGGAAGCCCTTATTTTTGCCTAGGTGTGTCAACCTAATGGGTCTTTGATTATGCGCATTATTTTTTCGACTATGTCCACGCTCTCAGAATGTAGGGAGATGCCCCTGTTGTTGTGTTGCCATGCGACCAGAAGATGTTTGATCAGGCAAGATTTGTAGCTGGAACTCATGTCCAATGCCCCAAGTGACTTGGGTGGAGAATTGCCCCTGGCTGTTTGGAATTTTGAGAGATTCCTTGAATCTTGACCTGACTGCCCCAGATGATGGACAATGATCATGCCGTGCCCCTCGATTGGAAGTGCTTTTGTTCACTAGATATTCTTTGTGCGAACTTCTATACTGTTCAAACAAATAGTCATATGCAAGCAATGTTATATCAGAAATACAAAGCTTTATGTCCGTCTTGAAGTTTTTTTTGAAAATGCATTTTTTCGTAAAAACAAGCAAATTTGTAAAATGTGACGTCAACTCGTTATTTCACCGCAAGCCTTAAGGAGTCAGGATACCTTTGGTAACAATATGCTTTCAAATTGACCCATTCTTCAGCTAGGACTTTTGAGGGTTATAACGTGGCCTGGTTCACGGTTTAAGAAACAAAGGATAAAGGCTCAAATTTTATTTGTACCCACCCGTTCTTCGTGATGTTCTTCAAACCTAAACTCAGCTGATCGTGCGTTAGACCTTGTTCGAGTCTTTGTCCTAATATTCCCGTGATGGTTCGGATGTTGACATTTTATTTTGAATAGGGAGTCATTCCTTTTTTGGTTGAGGGTTTGTAGGACCTCTTTCTTTTTTGATTTCGTTATCCCTGTTTTTTGCTTGAACTGTTTCTTTTGTGGTTACAGTCAGCGGGATGCCCCAGTTTTGTAAGTCTCCTTCATAGGTTTTGACTTAATGGGCGTTTATTTTGAGGGATAATGACTACCTATCTTTATGATTATTCGGAACCGTCATTGTCTTTTGTTTTATGAGGACCTCTTTGGTGCTATTCATTGTGCACTCGGATCAACTGAGAGAACTACCCTGCCCCAGGTTATGATTAAGGGTTTTAATTTTCGAAAAGAAAAACTCCTACTTCTTTGGCTCAAAGGGGTTGACGAGGGATTATCTTCCTTATAACTCCAGTGTTTAGGAATTGAAACAACGCCTGTACCTCATCAGCGGGGTCTGTTCAAAAGCATACTGTAGATGTCGTGGTATCGTTTTCGTCATCCTAACTCAAGAGGCTTAGAATTATTAATTGAGAGTTGACATCAAAAAATGAAAGCAGTTTGAATATAGCGAATGCGAATATATTGATTCAAAACAGACATATGCGATGCATTAATAAAATAATAAAGTTTGTTATGATAATTGTTTGAACAATCAAAAGAAAATTACAACTTGAAAATTCTAATGGACAAAAATTCTTCTCATTTCAGGACTTGTTACTTCAAATGGTGAATCCTGTAGGGATGGTAGAAGCACTCGGCCTGACCCACTTGGGTGAAATCCACTGCTCCTTCATTAATCAGGTCCTGGACCTTGTTCTTCAGAGCCCAGCAGTCGGCAGTGTCATGTCCAGGACTATCGGAGTGGTATGCACATCTTTTGTTGGGATGATAGTTAGGAGCAGAGATGTTGGGATTCCAGGGAGGAGCTCTTAGTGTAATCAGATTCAACCTCAACAGGTGCTGTAAAGCTCGAAACAGCGGCACGTTGAGCTGGGTGAAATGCCTCCGGGGCTTGCTCTGATCAACCTGTTGCTCTGGGCGAGTTTGTGGTCGGACCTGTGAAGTGGTAGCAATTTGGCGAGGTCTATTCTTCACCATACCAGACTCTTGTCCTCTTGGAAGCTGATCAATGCCCTGGTCCCTGGCTTGGGCTGGTTGCTTCATGTCTTGATGAAGCTGACTGATCATGGTCCCCAACTCTTCTTGCTCCCGGGCTAAACCTTGGATGAAAGCCATTTGCCCCAGCATCTGGGTTCTCATGGTATCTACCTCAGCTTGCAGACGTTTCAGCCGTTCATCCTGGTCATCTTCGGGACTTTTCTTGGCCAAATTCCCCATGAGGAGTGTCCTTAACTCTTCCTGCCCCTTGGATAGGCTTAGGAAGATCTCCCTGAACTGAGTCTCTTAAGCATTAAGACCCTGGTTATCTTGTTGGGAAGCCATTGCTGAAATAAACAACGACAAAGGTAAGTGACCTGTCAAAAAGAGTACCTGTAATGCAATGATATGTATGATATGCATGCAATGTTTTCAAGGATCTCGCGGGGTAAACAAGAAAATTGTTAGAATCTGAGTTTGTAGCTTGATGAAAGGAACTTCATGTTGTTGAGAGTCCTTCTTCAAGGGTCAAGGCTCACCATATCGAGTGGGTCATAGCCCCTGACAACCTTGGCTAGAGGAAAATAAATCCCCTTTTGCCCCTTGCTAGACATTTTGATTCATCATGACCTGCATCACAAGCCCTTGAGATTCTTGAAATGGGTTAGTCCTTATGCCAGATGTATGCAATGGTATGATGGTATGATGCTATGACAAGAGCACACCACAAGTATTCACAAAAGCAAACATGATAAGGCACACAAGTCACACCACAACCCTTAGAGTTTAGGCCAGCATGAAGTTTGGGGTACTACCCTCTTGAAGTTGGTGGGCTCAAACCTGTCCTATCAAAGTAACCGGGTTCTAAGGAGCTCAATATCATTGGATTGTTTTCTGTGTTCATCGTTTCGATTTAGCCACTGAACTGGCGATCAAAATATCCCAAGAAAACAACCCTCAACTGAGTGTAGTATCGAGTATCAACCAACTTCGGACTGCACCATAGTCAGTTATCTCACTACCCTAAAGAGGCCAAGATGGTTCAATTAAGGTTCCTAAGGTCAGTTGATGCTTCACGACACCACGCGGCGGCCCCGTACTCTCCTTGACTTGACTCAAGGGTTACCGGTACTCACCAAAGTGCCACATCAACGTAGTAGACTGCTTCAACCGTGTCGGTATACCCCGCACAGTTCCCTCACAGCCTTGTTGCTACTTTCTAAGAAGGTATCCCCCAGATCCGGATTAGGATCTATAGAACTCCCAAGACAGGCCCAATAATATTAAAGCAAGCAAAACAAAGCAATTGAAAACACAAGTATGAGCTATCCTAAGGTACACCTCACTTTAATTCTCCCCAGCAGAGTCGCCAATTCTGTGATTGGTGGAAATGAGAACTGACTGTTTTTTAGCTGGTTTCGCAAAATGTCGCGGAAGTAAGAGTCACCACCGTATTTTATTTTCTCCAACATGGACAGGACAAAAGCACAGCAAAATTCCTTATGAGATTGTCTCTCGGTTCGTGAGGTAGATTTATAGAAAGGGAAGGTGTTAGCACCCTTTCTATCCATGGTTATCCATGGGCTCTTAGATACTTGCTCTTATGTTTTCAAAATGTTTGCTTTTCAAAATGTGAGTGGGTTTGAAAAAGTTTCTTTGAAAGATTTCTGAATAACTCTTGTATCTGTCTTCAAGAGTGTTTGAAAAATTTATTTTGAAAGTTTTTTGAAAGTGTAGGGTGTGAAAAGTATTTTTGTTTGTTTTTGAAAAGAGCAAGTATCTATGAGTCATCTACCTACCCTAAGGAATTAAGCTGTGTAAGTGTCCTTTAGATAGTGCTATCCCACCATTGAGAGGTAGGTAGCACCATCGTTGGAGGTGTTCGGGTCAATTCGATTTTAGGGACAGTGTGGTCACCGAAGCAACAGTAGGACACCTTAGAAGCTACCCTTATGTCCTTGATCCTTTTTTAATCCGAGGCAACCGTTTCGAGGCAACTGTTTCGAGGCAACTATTTCGAGGCAACTGTTTCGAGGCAACTGTTTCGAGGCAACTGGATCATGGACATAAGGACCACTAAGACGTCCTATACTTGACGACCACGTTTCGAAGGCAACAAGTGAGGCGTACCCTAGAAGTGGTGTGTGTATTTGTGTGTTGTATTCAGTTAATGTTTGTCTTGTTAATTAGTGAGCTACGAGTTGTTTTTATTTACATACATTCTTTCATGCAAGTTTAGCAGTTAAGGGGTGCGGAAAGTAAATTGCGGAAACATAAATCCTACGCTATTACAAGGCGCGGGTCTATACATTGCCAAACATTACAAAGACCCGTTTTTTAGTAAATAAGTACGGAAATTAAATAAAGCGATAAACCTATTTAACTATTACATTCTTGAAGGCAATTACATAATAATCAAATAAAGTAAATGCGCGCGAATAAATTAATCGGGAATGTCTAAGGGTGTTGACCCTTTTTTAAGAAAAGAAATTGATTTTTTTGGCTTTTTTATAATTAAAGTGAAATTAAAGCTAATTAATGACTAATTAATTAATTTAATTAAAAAGAAAATATTTTTTTTGTTTTTATGTTTTTATGAAATAAAATAAAAAAGAAATAAAATTCTAGGTTAACTTTACCTAATTCTAGATCTATTTTAATTATTTAAGAAAGGAATTAAAATGGCCTAATTAAAATATTTTTAGTTAATGTTTTTTTACAAAATTAAATAATAATAATAATAATGATGTAATTCTATTTTTTGGTTTTTATGAAAATGTGTTAATTGATTAATTTGTTAATAATAATAAAATAAAAAGGTTAGAAATCAAATTGGAAAATAAAAAAATGAAAAGAAAAAATAAACCAAATGGAAGGGGTATTGGGCCAGGAATGGGGGTGTGATATTGAATCTTGGCCCATTAGCAGGAAGCCTTGTTTGACCTTTCATGGTGGCCTGTGCATGCTTTGACTCTAGACCATGGTATTCCTTATGCTTGGCCCTTAGATCTGCCTCCAATGACACTTGGCTTGCAGAGATGTGAGGCTTATGGTGCGCCTCAGTTTAGAACCTGCACAGGAAAGCGCTTGGAAAAATAACATGGAAATTATAAGGGGACCTGGGAATCGAACCCAGGTCCCAACGTTTACCAAACACACTGCCAGCCAACTGAACCAAGCGCACTAGCTGTAAACATAATAGAAACAAAAGAATAAATGGAATAAGCGCCCCATATGCTGAAACACGCGCGTGAATTTGAACTGACCACTCATACGCTGCCACGGCCTTCATCTTCATCGTTCCTGCAAAACATAAAAATACATAACGGGGGTTTTAAACCCCCACAAAACGCAAGCCTACAAATAATAGCGATTAGACGCTCATTAGATATAAATTAGGCACAATATGTGCATTCGATTCGTCTTGTCCCTCTCAATTCAACCATGGGTGTCCTGAGGGCCAATTTTTCTGTATGTGAGAAACCCCAATTTGAAAGCTTTGGAAAACCTAGATATCTCCCATGGTGATTTGCGTTTCACGACCTTATAGTCAAATTAAAACATACAGAAAGCTTGGTAATAACGTCAATAATGTATAGCAATGTTCAAAATGAATCAAGGATGCGTAAAAATAGAATTCAGTTTCTCAAAGTTTTGAACAAACCGTGGGGGCGTGATGAGTGATTCCTTGAGTGATTTGGCTTGTTAATGATTGCCAAAGGTTCCTGGCAATGCAAGGAACGTATTTGGATTGAAGAGAGAGCTTGAATTGGGCTGCAAGGTGGTTTTCAGATTATGATATTTCTCTTGAAAATTTGAAAGTTGTTTGGCCGTTTTGGAGCTTCCTAGGTCGTGAATCCTACAAGGAATGCTTGCATATATGTTATGTAATGGATATCAATCAGAATTATGGTCATTGAAGCCTGGCATTGAAGTTCTTGATTTCCTCCATAACCAACATTGAAACAACTTGCCTTTTGTGTCAAAATTTGAATTTCTATGCCCATAATAGGCCTTGCACGAATTTGGAAGGTATTTCAAGGTGATTCAAAGCTATTCAACACAAAATATATCCCTCCATTAATTTCTTTGATTTTTATTTGAATTTTAAAGATTTAAAATGAATTAAATCAAATAAAATTAAATAAAAATGGAAAAATTAATTTTAAATCTTGAAATAAATTGTGGGACACGTGGGAAGCATGGCCAAGCTGAATCAAGTGGAAAAAATGGGCCCCTTTTGTCAAAAAATGAAATTTCAAGGATAATTGACTTTGGCCATTTCACAAAAATTTCCCAACTTCTCCAATGCATATCTTGCTCAATTTTGAAGCTATGAACATGTTCTTGGACATTTTGGAAAGGTCTTGAAGTCCTCTAACCTATGTCTTTTGTCCCATGTCATTTTTATTTACCAATCTCAAGTTATGGTCTTTGACTTAAAGTGCCTTTTTGTTGACTTTTGAAAATGACCTATAATGTTGAAATTGATAACTTTTTGTGAGAGCATTTCTTGGACTTGGAATGTGAAGATGAGTTGTAGGAAATGTCTTCCCCTTCAAGATGAGAATTGGATGGGATTTTTCTGATGAACCATGATAAAGTTATGCCTTGGTCAAGTTACAATTGACTTTTCAGTTGTCCAAAAATAGCAACTTTTGCATCTTGATGATTTTTGAGCCATGCTTGAGGAATCATGATCAAGACTTGATCAAATGATGATTGTGGCTTCAAAATAAGATGTTGACCAAAAAATTTGACTTTTGACTGCCAAATGACCATTTTGCCCCTACAGTTGACTGTTGAGCAAATGGGACTTTTGACTGTGCAATTTGATGCCGTGAGTCTTGAAACTTGACATGTAGGTGCTTGACAATGTATATGAGCATATGGGACTTGATTGGGCCCTTGAAAACCTCAACTTCCTTGTAAGAACCAAAACCCTAATTTTGACAGGCTTAGGAGAGTGGTTGACTGTGTAGCCCTTGAGAGATTTTGAATCATCTGGAGATTGATCTTGGCAAATCTTGAAGAATATGGGAGAGCAAATTTTGGGGTACAACAAAGTGGTATCAGCCTTGTGATGTCGGGAGTGGGCTTACATATGCCATTTGGAGATTGCTGGCGGGAGGATGGGATTAAGGATTCCATCTGAAGGAGTGTCGATCGCATAAGAGATTCCTTAACGAGAGCTTGCATACTTGTTGTCGTGGAAGATTCCGCTGGGGGAGTCTGATCTTTGTTGAGATTTAGGAACTTGCCTGTACTTCAACCGAGAGAACATCTCTGCTGAGTTTTAAGAACTTATCCATAATTCAATTGGGGGGAAACATCTTCATCGAGATTTAAGAACTCGCCCGTAATTCAACTGAGAAAACTCTGCTGAGATTTAGGAACCTGTCTGTAATTCAACGGAGGAACTTTGTCGAGATTTAGGACCTTGTCTGTAATTCAACTGAGGATTACTCTGTTGAGATTTAAGAACTTGTCAGTAATTCAACTTTGGGGAAACATCTTCATCGAGATTTAAGAACTCGCCTGTAATTCAACTGAGAAAACTCTGCTGAGATTTAGGAACCTGTCTATAATTCCACGGAGGAACTTTGCCGAGATTTAGGACCTTGTCTGTAATTCAACTGAGGAATACTCTGTTGAGATTTAAGAACTTGTCAGTAATTCGACTTGGGGAAACATCTTCATCGAGATTTAAGAACTCGCCCGTAATTCAACTGAGAAAACTCTGCTGAGATTTAGGAACTCGTCTGTAATTCGACGGAGGAACTTTGTCGAGATTTAGGGCCTTGTCTGTAATTCAACTGAGGATAATTCTGTTGAGATTTAAGAACTTGTCAGTAATTCGACTGGAGGGAAACATCTTCATCGAGATTTAAGAACTCGCCCGTAATTCAACTGAGAAAACTCTGCTGAGATTTAGGAACCTGTCTGTAATTCAACGGAGGAACTTTGTCGAGATTTAGGACCTTGTCTGTAATTCAACTGAGGATAACTCTGTTGAGATTTAAGAACTTGTCAGTAATTCGACTTTGGGGAAACATCTTCATCGAGATTTAAGAACTCGCCCGTAATTCAACTGAGAAAACTCTACTGAGATTTAGGAACCTGCCTGTAATTCGACGGAGGAACTTTGCTTAGATTTAGAACCTTGTATGTAATTCAACTGAGGAATACTCTGTTGAGATTTAAGAACATGTCAGTAATTCAACTTGGGGAAACATCTTCATCGAGATTTAAGAACTCGCCCATAATTCAACTGAGAAAACTCTGCTGAGATTTAAGAACTCGTCTGTAATTCGACGGAGGAACTTTGTCGAGATTTAGGACCTTGTCTATAATTCAACTGAGGATAATTCTGTTGAGATTTAAGAACTTGTCAGTATTTCGACTGGAGGGAAACATCTTCATCGAGATTTAAGAACTCGCCCGTAATTCAACTGAGAAAACTCTGCTGAGATTTAGGAACTCGTCTGTAATTCGACGGAGGAACTTTGTCAAGATTTAGGACCTTGTATGTAATTCAACTGAGGATAATTCTATTGAGATTTAAGAACTTGTCAGTAATTCGACTGGAGGGAAACATCTTCATCGAGATTTAAGAACTCGCCCGTAATTCAACTGAGAAAACTCTGCTGAGATTTAGGAACTCGTCTGTAATTCGATGGAGGAACTTTGTCGAGATTTAAGACCTTGTTTGTAATTCAACTGAGGATAATTCTGTTGAGATTTAAGAACTTGTCAGTAATTCGACTGGAGGGAAACATCTTCATCGAGATTTAAGAACTCACCCGTAATTCAACTGAGAAAACTCTGCTAAGATTTAAGAACTCGTCTGTAATTCGACGGAGGAACTTTGTCGAGATTTAGGACCTTGTCTGTAATTCAACCGAGAAAAACTCTGTTGAGATTTAAGAACTTGTCAGTAATTCGACAGAGGTAAAAGCTTCATAGCTTTGAATTTTGTGAGATTTTAACCATATCTTTCCTGAAAGGTAAAGGTCAGTTGTATGTAATGCATGATATGTATCAAGCAATTATGTTCTTAAAATAAATGAGTTTGTGTTGTATGATGCGTATATGCATGTGTCATGATGCATGGAAATGTAATGTTTTTAGCTGGGGAAAATAAATCCCGGATAGCTGCTGGAGAAAAGAGTTGAATTCTTCGTTTTCCACTGGGGATGGCGAACGAAGATGACTGTGAGAATAAACTTGCAGGAGAGGATAACTCCGTTGGGGAATAAACTAATGAGGAGATTACTCTATGGGGAAGAGATGTTCTGCTGAGGATTCCACCGATAAATTCCGCTGGGGATGAATTATCGTTGCTGATGATACTGAATCCTGTTGGGGATTGAATTCCTGTTTTGTGAAGGGCATGAACTCCGCTGGGGATGATCTTTCAGTTGCGACTTCACTGGGGATAACCTTTTAGACTCTAATGGGGATAATCCTTTGAGCTCTGCTGGGGACAATCTTCCAAAGTCTACTGAGGATGGTTCTCCAAACTCCACTGGGGAAGCTTTTTCAGACTCCATTGGGAAAAATTTCAAACTCCATCGGGGATATTTTGTATTCTGCCGAGGAATATTCTTATACTCCACTGGGGAATATTAAGACCTTTCAGTGCTGATGGTGAATAAACTCTACTTGGGGAGAATATTACCGATTCATTTACAGTTGTAAGTCTCAGCTGGAGAGAGCTATCATTACTGTCTTTTCTTACTCTGCGGGGAGTGAAAGTACTTCAGCCATATTCTTCAGCTGAATCTACCTTTATACCTGGTGGATAGAGCAACTGTAAAGCTTGGACAAATCTTATTTGCCCCTGTTTCTGATTACGAGTAATCGTCTTTTGTTTCGATGTAAATATTTATGAGCAGCAATTAATGTCAAATGCATATATCAAAAATGAACTTTGGACGTTCTTTGTAAAACAAAAAAAGGAAAAAAAATTGAAATATCTCTGAAAATGAATTGTATTGATTTTGAAGTTTGGCCTGTAAATAGGCGTTTTTGTACAAGAGGCTGACGTCCTAGTAAGAGAACACCACCAAACAAATAGAATTTACACACTTTGTGAAAAACTAAACAAAACAGCTATGTGAATAATTCCACTGGGTTCCAACTCTGCTATTGCCTTTATGTCCTCGAGCATCTCATCACTTTGCTACTTGGTTGAAGATAGATCAGATTGATTAGTGTCATCTGAGCTTGATAGTCGATACCAAAGTCTGGTTGCAAGGTGATCTAATGAGACATAGTGTTCCGCTTTGATCCCTAATTTTTGCTTGGACCTCCCTTTCGGGTTTTCAGTCCACCGGGATACCCTTTTTTACCCAAGCCGCCTTTTCAGGTTTTCGACTTGCCGGGTGTACAGATTTTTTTCATTTTCATCCCTTATTTTTGCCCGAACCCTTTTGGTTCGCTGGGAAGCCCTTATTTTTACCTAGGCCAGTCGACCTAGCGGGTCTTTGATTATGCGTAGTATCTTTTCACTATGTCTGCATTGATGAGGTGAGGAAGGTCGTCACCATCCATGGTGGTTAGAATCATAGCTCCTCCTGAGAAAATGTTCTTAACCACAAATGGCCCTTCGTAAGTAGGGGTCCTTTGCCCCTGGGATCACCTTGAGGTAAGATAACGCGCTTGATTACCAGATCTCCAACTTGATACTCTTGTCGTATGACTTTCTTGTTAAATGCCTTGATCATCCGCTTTTGATACGTCTGACCATGACAAATAGCAGTAAGTCTCTTTTCGTCGATTAAGTTCAGCTGATCAAGCCGAGTCTGAATCCAGTCATCTTCGCTCAAACCTGCATCCTTCATAATCCAAAGAGAGGGTATCTAAACTTCAATGGGCAAGACGACCTCCATGCCATATACCAAGGAATAGGGTGTTACCCCTGTTGACGTCCGTGCTGAGGTACGGTACCCATGAAGAGAAAATGGTAACATCTTGTGCCAGTCTTTGTATGTCACCGTCATCTTCTGCATAATCTTCTTAATATTCTTATTAGCCGCTTCGACAACCCCATTCATCTTCGGCCGGTAGGGAGAAGAGTTGTGATGCTGTATCTTGAACTGCTTGCAGAGTTCGGTGATCATCTTATTGTTGAGATTTGTACCATTGTCTGTAATGATCCTCTCGGGTACACCATATCGACAGATCAAATTGTGCCGAATAAACCGTGCCACGACGTTCTTGGTCACTGTAGCAAAGGAAGCTGCTTTGACCCACTTCGTAAAGTAATAAATTGCTACCAGGATGAAACGATGCCCGTTGGATACTATAGGTCTGATCTCGCCAATCATATCAATTCCCCATGTTGCAAAAGGCCACGGAGCTGTCAAGACGTTCAGAGGAACTGGAGGTATGTGCACTTTATCAACATAGACTTGGCACTTGTGACAGGTCTGAGAATGCTGATAACAGTCGGCTTCCATTGTGGACCAATAATATCCTGCCCGAAGGATTTTCTTTGCCATGGTGTGTCCACTGGAATGAATTCCGAAAGTACCTTCATGTAATTCTGCCATAATCCTTTCTGCCTCGTTCTTATCCACACATCGCAGTAAGGTTGAATCATGGTTATGCTTGTAAAGGATGTTATTGCTGATGAAGAACTTCGCTGCGAACCTCCTCAGAAACTTCTTATCATTAACAGATGCACCCTCGGGGTACTCCTGAGCTTCAAGATATCTTTTTACCTCATGAAACCAGGGTTTATCTGCTACCTCTTCAGTCTCAATGTCACAGCAATGTGCAGGTTCGTCCAACCTCTCAATGGTAATCCGGGGAGCCTCGTTGTCCTAATTGACTTTGAACATAGAAGACATCGTAGCTAGCCCGTCCGCCAAATGATTCTCCTCTATAGGGAAGTGTTCAAAGGTTATCTCCTCGAAGTGTGGAAGCAACGTCAAAACATACTCCTTGTAAGGAATAAGATTTGGGTGTTTCGTATCCCACTCGCCTTTGATCTGACTGATCACGAGAGCAGAATCTCCGAATACACTTAAGAACTTAATCCTTAGGTCAATAGCCACTCGAAGACCCATGATGCACGCTTCATACTCCGCCATATTGTTGGTGCAGTTGAAACATAGTCGGGCAGTAAACGGAGTATGAGAGCCTTGAGGAGATATGATCACGGCGCCAATGCCATTGCCCAAAGCGTTCGAAGCTCCATCAAAGTACATAGACCATCAGGATCCTTCCTCAGGTCCTTCATCCGGTCCAGGTTCTTCGCAGTCAGTTACTATCATGATATTCTCATCCGGGAATTCGAAGTTCATAGACTGGTAATCATCCACTGCTTGATGTGCCAAATGATCTGCCAACACACTTCCCTTGATTTCTTTTTGGGTTGTGTACTGGATGTCATACTCAGTCAAGATCATCTGCCATCTTGCTATTCTTCTGGACAATGCAGGCTTCTCGAAGATATACTTGATTGGATCCATCTTTGATATCAATAGAGTAGTGTGAGTCATCATATACTGTCTCAGCCAGCGAGCAGCCCATGCCAAAGCGCATCAAGTTTTCTCAAGCAATGAGTATCGGGTCTCGCAGTCGATAAACTTTTTGCTAAGGTAATAAATAGCATGCTCTTTTTGGCCAGACTCGTCATGCTGACCCAGCACGCACCCCATTGAGTTGTCGAGTACTGTCAAGTATAAGATCAAAGGTCTCCCTTCAACTGGAGGCATCATAATGGGTGGCTCTTGGAGATATTCTTTGATCCTTTCGAAAGCGGCCTGACATTCATCATTCCATCTTACCACTTGATCTTTCTTCAGTAACTTGAAGATCGGCTCACAAGTAGCAGTCAGGTGTGAGATGAATCGGGCAATGTAATTCAAACGTCCCAGAAAGCCTCTGACTTCTTTCTCTGTTAGGGGAGCTGGCATTTCCTGTATAGCCTTCACCTTCATAGGATCCACTTGAATACCTTTATCGCTTACGACGAAACCCAACAGCTTACCAGATCTCACCCCGAAGGTGCACTTGTTCAGGTTTAACCTCAGCTTGTACAACTTCAACCTGTCAAATAACTTCTGAAGGTGGTCAAGATGTTCTTCTTCAGTCTGGGATCTTTCAATCATGTCGTCAACGTATACCTCAATCTCATGATGGATCATGTCATGGAACAAAGCACGCTGATATGTTGCCCCAACATTTTTCAATCCGAAAGGCATGACCTTATAGCAAAAGGTACCCCATTGAGTAACAAAGGTTGTCTTCTCCGTGTCTTCAGGAGCCATTTTAATCTGATTATAACCGGAGAAACCGTCCATAAAGGAGAAGACCTTATGCTGTGCGGTGTTGTCAACCAAAACGTCGATATGAGGCAGAGGGAAATCATCCTTGGGGCTTGCCCTGTTCAGATCCCTATAATCAACACACATTCGAACCTTACCATCCTTCTTCGGCACTGGAACCACGTTGGCAACCCATTACGGGTAAGAAGTAACTGCTAGAAAACCGGCATCAAACTGTTTCATCACTTCAGCTTTGATTTTCTCATACATCTCTGGGCGCATTCGGCGAACTTTCTGTTTCACTAGAGGACAATCTTCCTTGGTAGGAAAGCGGTGAACCATAATATCGGTATCCAACCCAGGCATATCTTCATAAGACCAGGCAAAGATCTCCACATAGTCACGTAGCATCTGAATCAGTCGTTGTTTCACACTAAGCTCCAGATTTGCACCAATTTTGACCTCTTTATTGTCTACCTCTGTGCCCAGATTTACCGTTTCCACTGGCTCCTCATGCGGCTGTATGGCCCTCTCTTCCTGAAGTAGCAGTCTAGCAAGTTCACCAGGCACTTCGCAATCATCTTCACCTTCGTCTTCGGCTAAGTTGATCGAACTTTCGAAGTCATAACTGGCAGTAGCAGAGTCGTTACCAGTGAGATCTAGAGTGGATGTAGACCTGTATATGTGAGTGTGTGTGTGTGATACGGTGGGAGAACTGACTTGGGATTTTGCGTTTGTGTTTGCAAATGTTTCAGTTTAGCAAGAGTCGCCACCGACTTTTTATTTTATCCTAAGGAAATGTCAAAAAGCACAGGAAAGACCTTTGAGATGTTTTCTTGGGTTCGGGGAGTAGATTATAGAAAGGGAAGGTATTAGCACCATTTCTATCCATGGTTATCCATGGGATCTTAGTTACTTTCTTAGATCACTTGCTTTGCTTTTCAATTGTTTGAAATGGTGCTCTTCAATTGTTTGAAATGGTGTTTTGTGTGTGATTTTGAAAGATGTTTTGAAAAGAGGCCATTGTTGTGGCAACCTTTGTAATGATTCTTGTTTGAATGTATACAAAGGTGTTTTTGTCTTTTGAAAAGTTTCTAATGTTTGAAAGTAGGGTTTTGAAATTGTGTTGTGAAGTGTGTTTTGAAGATAGCAAGGATGTTTTTGCAAGCTTTGATCAAGTAACTAAGAGTTATCTACCCTATATTACCCAAAGATCTTTCTTATGCTTTTAACCATTTTAACAATGTTGCTTCACCATTGTATTTGGTGAACAAACTTGTGTTAGGATGTTAAACAGGACAGGCGCGGGTCATCGTATAGACCATGATAGCAATAGTGTCAAATATTTTTGGCAATTTTCTTGAGGGACTTGATCATTTTGTTTAGGCAACTCAGATAGCGTCATCGAGGGACTATGATCTTTTGTTTTGTTTTTGTTTTGCCAAAGCACTTGACATGCATACCATGACCCATTTTTGAAGGCAACAAGTGGATTATAATCTTAGGGGTGCAAGTGTGCATTGTGTTTGTTTTTCATGCATTTTTTGTCTTTGATTAGGTCAAACTATTTGTTGGTTTTGATTTTGCATACAAACCCTAAGTCTAATCATGGCATAATTGAAAGCATTTAAAGGTGCGAGAATTTAAATTCTACACTATTACAACATGATATAGGGAGGGGGGTACAAATTTGAATTGGGGATTATTTGACAAGAAATTAAACCCTAAATTATTACAACCATATTGAATTTGCAAGGCATAATATTTAAATGTACAATATTTAAATAAATATAATAAATAAAGATTAAATAAAATGTAGGCAAAATACCCTTTTTGGTCCTTTAAGTTTACCCCAAGGTCCATTTTGGTCCTTTATCTAAAAAAAGTGTCAAACTGGTCCTATAATTCTTTCAAAAGGACCATATGAGTCCTTTCCGTCCAAAAGGCACAAACGGACGTTTGGTTTGCATGCGTGGCAGGTGACATGGAATGTTATGTACACCATCTTCAAGCTGCTTCCAGAAATCCTCAAATTCTAGGGTTCACACATTGCATCTCAATTTTCCCATTTTGAATTTGAAATTCCCTCAATATGATGAAGGAAGCATCATCAGAGATCCGGTCTTCGTACGATTGCAATAGAGATGGAAGCTTAGATGGAAAGTTACGATGGAGACCTATATGTGGTTGTGGAGAATCTGCGGTTCTTTGAAGGGCTACCACTGTCACAAACTTTGGGAAGCAATTCTGGGGTTGTCGTCATTACAAGGTAAGCATGAAATTAAAATGGGTTTTCATATATTCTTGTTCTGATAGTTCCGGCAATAGTTGAGATGAATCTGGATGTCACCATTACAGGGTTCATCTGAATCTGGGTGTGGATACTTTCAATGGTTCTTTGATGATGTGGTGGATGAGAAGGACCAGTTTATAAAGAAGCAGAATAATATGTTGGAGAAGCTGCAAAATGAGCTTGATGGAGCAAAGATGGAGATACATCATCTAAAGGAAAGGAAGGATGGGCTGAAACATAAGATAATGGAGTTACAAATTGAAATGAAGAAGATGATGAATTCTCAGAAAAAATGGAAAAGATTCTTCTTTATTATGTTAGTTGTGGTAATTTAGATGATGTTGTAATAGACTGTTGAATTGAGATTATATGTAATAGAGTATCATATGTAACACAGTCTCAATTTGAACATGGTATCATTATGAATTTGAATTTTTGTATCAACTTGAATTTTTGAACTAGTAGCATTTTGATCAATGTAACATACTGTAAAACACACTGTAGCAATTTTTGTATCAATGTAGCCTTTTGATCAATGTAACATACTGTAAAACTAGTAGCATTTTTGTATCAATGTAAAACATAATGTAACATACTGTAACTAGTAGCATTTTGATCAATGTAACATACTGTAGCAATTGAAGATAAGTAACAACATATAATTATAAGGTGGTGGATACCACTAAGTTGCATACAAAAGAACCTGATATTACAGGTCCAATCAAAACAGCCTGATATTACAGGTAAAAAAAAAAAACAAAACAGCTTGATATTACATGATCAAAACAACTTAACATAACCAATTCTAATATTACAAGTTAACAAAACAACATAACAACTATAGGTCCAATCCTAATCCAAAACAGACATAAAAGTAAACTAAAGTTTCCACTTTGGTGCTGATCTTTTAGTTGGTATTGTCCTTCTTGTTGTTGGACCTACAACAGTTCTTGATGCCTTTAACCTCGTTGTTGGACCTGGTGGGACAAATGGTGCATTTGGCCTTCTAACTGACAACTTTTTGGATGATTTAGATTGAGATGGCTGAGAAGCTTGACCAGGAACTGACTTAGATGCTTGAGATGCCACTGGTACAGATGCCACTGGTATAAATGCCACTGGTACAGATGCCACTGGTACAGATGCCACTGGTACAGATGCTTGAGATGGTTGAGAAGGCACTGGTACTTGTGGTACAAATGGTGCTTGTGGTACAGATGGTTGAGCTGCATGTGGTACTTGTGTAGTAGTTGTCTGACTAGTAGAAGGCACCTTACAAGTAAGCTTGTTGTGACCTACCTGCTTACACCTGCTACACTTTATAATGAATCCCGTTCTTCTCATCTTTTTATCAGTACCATCTAGCTCACCTTGCTCTAAATTCCTCCTTTTCTTTGGCCTTCCAGGCATTTTCCTGAATTTGGATGGCATAACATCAGGGTACTCAGTTGTAACCCATAGGTTTGAGCCATTAACAGGGAATATGACAGGTTTGTACACTTGCAAATATCTAGATTTCCTGTAATAATCAGGAATGTATTTATCAATCCTATGGTTCCTATTCTTGATTGCTGCAAGTGAATGAACACATGGTAGGCCTGTTAGCTCCCATCTTCTGCATGAACAGATTTTTTCCTTCAAGTTTACAGTGAATTTTTCAGCAGAATTTTCCAGATGCCTCACTTCAAACATATGCTCATCAGACATCCTAACATAGAAAAATCGACATTCCAAATTAAGACATCAAATGGACATTCCAAAGTCAGACATTCTAACACAGAAAAAATGCTTGTTTTAATAATTTTACCTGGGAAGCCACATGTTTGTGAATGAACTTGTTTTCTCAACCTTTTTCATAATGTTTGGCAACACTTCTACATCTGTCAATTTCTGAAACCTCATCCTGTTTGTAGCCCATCTCTCCATCATGTATATCCTAATTTCTTCCACCATGGTTATTAATGGCTTGGCCCTTGACTCCAAAATAACACTATTAAAGGATTCTGACATATTATTGAGAACTGCATCACATTTGTTATGAGTCTTGAAGTATGATCTGCTCCAAAACCTTGGAGGGGTAGACATCATGTGCTTGTATGCTTCTCCATTGATATGTTTCATAACTTTCATCTCTCTTTCCCAAGCTTGGTAGTAAGTTGATTTGGATGCCTTCCATATAATTTCCTTTAGTTTTTTTCCTGGAAATCTCTTCCTAAAGTTGTTGTAGAGATGCCTAACACATAATCTTTGTTCAACTGTAGGCAACAGTTCCTCCATTGCAGGCAATAATCCCTGGGTCATGATATGTATAGAATTTAATTATTAAACATGAGAATACCAGGATAAACATGAGAATTTAATTATTAAAAATACTAATCAATTGCGAATTAACAATAGAGTCATACCTTTTGTTGATCAGAAATAAAAGTGTATGTGAGACACTCTTCTCTTCCACCTAGATCACCAATAAGCAGCTCCAAGAACCATGTCCAACTTTCCTTGTTTTCACTCTCCACTACTGCATATGCTATTGGTAGCATTTGATCATTGGGATCTCTGCCTATGGCTGACAGGATTTGACCTCCACAAAGCCCTTTCAAAAAACATCCATCAAGCCCTATGAAATGTCTACTTAACCTGAAGCTTTCCTTACAAGCTGCCAAGCATATGTAAATCCTTTTGAAGTGTAATTTTTGAACACCACTACCTTCTTGAGCTGGTTGGACATGTACTTTCACAGTTGACCCTGGGTTAGATCTTAATAACTCATGTGCATAGTCATAAATCCTTGTATAATCCACTAAGAATGACCCATCAACCATGTCTCTTGCTGCAAACCTAGCCCTTATAGCCTTGGTTTTGTTGACCCCCACATTCCACTTCTTCTGCACCTTTTCCTTAATGTCCTTAAGCTTCATTCTAGGGTTGGTTTTAAGTGCATTCTGCAACCTCTTGCTAAGCCATTTAGTCTTCAACAACTTCACATTATATTCTCTACTGCAACTATGGGTGTCTACCACCTTTCTTAGTTGCCAAGTATCCTCAACATCCAACTTAGCCCAATAACCTTCCCATTCACATCCATACTTACACCTAACCCTAACCCTTATCTTGTCATTTTTGATGTACTTTAAATTTCTGCCAGATTGGACTGCATAAGAGGTAACTGCTTCCTTGATATCTTCTTTTGTACTAAAATATGTACCCACTTCCCATTTGTAATTGGACATATCCTTTAGAAGCTTGAAAATGGGATACTTCTTTCTCTTGGTAGTATTGCTATCTTCACTATCACATTCACTTACAAGATCCTCACTTTCATTATCACTTCCTTTACTATCTTCTTTATTTGCTTCAGTTTCACACTCATCAGTTACATCATCCTTACCTTCTTCCTCTTCCAAGTCAGTATCACACTCATCAGTTTCATCATCAAATACAACCTCCTTTGCACTATCATACTTGAAGCTACTATCATCAGAGCTATCATCATCAGAACTATCATCATCATTCTGTCCAACAGCATTTTCACTTGCCTCCTTCTGTCCAACATCATCTTCACTTGCCTCATTCTGTATAACAACATCTTCACTTGCCTCCTTCTGTCCAACAACATCTTCACTTGCCTCCTTCTGTATAACAACATCTTCACTTGCCTCCTTCTGTCCAACAGCATCCTCACTTACCTCATTTTGTCTAACTACATCCTCACTTACCTCATTTTGTCTAACTGCATCCTCACTTACCTCATTTTGTCTAACTGCATCCTCACTTACCTCATTTTGTCTAACTGCATCCTCACTTACCTCATTTTGTCTAACTGCATCCTCACTTACCTCATTTTGTCTAACTGCATCCTCACTTACCTCATTCTGTCTAACTGCATCCTCACTTACCTCATTTTGTCTAACTGCATCCTCTTCCATTACATTCAGGGGTGTCTCATATAAAATAACTTCACTCTCATCAACATACTCAGGCTGTGACAATGGGTGTTGAATAAAGACTTCAACACTTAAATGAACCCTATATAGATCAGCAATCTCTAAGGCCCCTTTGTCATCAAACAACAGATTCATTCCAGCAGTTGGATCCCTATAGTATATCTTCTCTATGGCTGGGTAACCTAGTTCCTTAATAGCACCCAATAACTCAAAATAACCCCACATATCAGCATCTACTCTCAAATCAGCAATCTCACCTCCTTCGTACACACTCAATTCCTCACTAACAAATTGACCACTATGGTGTATCGTAATATTAAGAATTTCCTCCATTGCACACAATGCCCTAAATAGAGAGATGAATTTCAGAGAAGGGAGACGAATTTCAAGGAAACCCTAACTATGAAAATAGAATTCTTGCAGAAACTTACCTCTGATGAGAAGTCTGGTTTCACCTTCAAGGAAACCTGCAATGTTTTGAATGAGGAATTTGTCTTCGCTCACGTTCTGCTCGCTCGCGTTTCACCTTCTCAGTCTTCTATGTTGTGGAATTGCCAACAAAAGTAGAAAAATGTTTTGATCTTTGTTTCAAAATGAAACTGATGAGTGTCAAACTGACTTGTAAGTGGAATTGCCACATGCAATTTTTCTAAATACACGTGTAATGCCACATAAGCACGGCCATTAAACATGACTAACGGAGTGGATGGAAAGGACAAACGTGGTCCTTTTGAAAGAATTATAGGACCAGTTTGACACTTTTTTTAGATAAAGGACCAAAATGGACTTTGTGGTAAACTTAAAGGACTAAAAAGGGTATTTTGCTTAGAATGTATTATGCAAAAAAAAGTTTTATTTATTTATTTATGTATGCAAAAAGTATTTTTAATGTGAAGAAATGTAAAAAAGGTCAATTTTAATTATTTTTGTTTTTTAGGGCAAAAACCCTAATTTCTTAAAGAAAGTAAATATGATGTATTATTTATGTACAAAAAATGTATCAATATTTACAAAAAAAAAAGAAATATATTAAAAAAAAGTATTTTTTTAGTATAAAATGTCAATAAAATAAAATGTGTTATTTTTGTGTTTTTTATTCTATACTTTTAACAAAATAATATATATATGTATATATGTATATATATTAAATATATTAAATATGTAAAAAATAAAGTAAATTATTTACAAAAATAAAATATATTCAAGAAAATGTTTTCAATGTGAATAAAAATAAGAAATGGAATAAAAGTATTATTTTCAATATTTTTAAATTTAAACAAAATAATATATTAGTATATAAAATGTTTTAATACTAGTAAAAATAAAAATAAATGCCAAATAAATGTAAAAAAATATAAAAATATTTTTGGATCATTTTTTATGTTTGAAATTAAAATATAAAAGTCAGAAATAAAATAAAAATGCAAAAATGATAAAAATACAAAGAAATGGGCCAGGGGGGTGCAAACTGAAAACGCAAGTGTGAAAAGAAGGACCAAGCCAGCCCAGCCCAAAAACTTCATCTTTTTCCTTTGTTCAAACACCAAAACGCGCGTTCTGTGTAAAAACTGCTATCTCCTGATTCTGTGCTTTTTTGACAAAACTCATAACATAGAACTTGTAGAGCATCAAACAACGAATCTAACTATATAAAAAACTTAAGCTAACTCTCAAAGACCAGAGAGAATTTCTCTGGCCCTAATTTCTAACCTAGTTTTTTCAGAAAGTTCATGGATGAAATTCTCCTAGCACGATTAATATAAATGAAAACTAAGCACATGTATGGTTTCAGGGCTATGAATACAACATCTTTCATTCACAAACCTAAGTCTAACTATTCCTAAATAGAGAGATAGAAGTTCATGAAATACCTGTTTCAGTTGACTTCGAGCTGGACAATGCAACAACTTCCAATGGTGTTTGAGGTTCTTTTGAGCTTGCCTGATGTCCACTGAACCTTTCCCAATGCTTGGTTTGTTTTGAAGTGGCCTGAATCGTGCTACAGAACTCAACCTGCAAAGCTTTCAAACAAAAATGGCAATGTGTGTTAATGGAGTTACATCAACTTGTGAATGGTCTGGATAGCTCAGGTAAGTTGATTGGAATGTGTTTGAAGTAGTTTTGGACAAAACGCACGAGGGAATTTGATGGTGGCTTGCTAAATGCAGAACTGGCCCTGTTTTGCAAGAAAATGGGGTTTTGGAGTATGAGGGTGCTTTAGGGATGAATGGCTCGTGCTTCTGACTTGTGAGGATATGCAAAACTTGTTTGCAATCTTTGTGTAAGCTGACTATGGCTGGTTTTTGAGTTGGGAGGATTTGGACAAATTTCTTCTTTGTGAAGCAAGAAAGTGTAACTACTTCTCACAGGCCTGCACCAGTCATGTATTATGCTGCATACAATCTCCTTAATACTTGCAATTTGTGGATTTGATTTTGCTTCAGAGATATGGCCCCATGCTTCAAAGATCATGGTTTGACATAAAGCATATCTTTTCAAAAATGGCAATGTACCTTTTTCTAATTAAGGATAAGTTTTGTGTGTAATGTCCAAATGGCCAAGATAAAGCATTAGCTCAGTGGATTTGCATTCAATTATGGAGTGTGAATTAGTTTAGAGGCCTGTAATTGTGAACTATGCTAGCTTGGTCAGATTTGGCAAATGGTATGAACATGTATTGGCCATGGTTACAAAGTGAGTTTTTGCCAACTTCAAGCATTCGATTCTCCTTAACCACAAAGGTGTTTGAGGAGTTCTTGGACAATTTGGAAAGCTTGAAACATGTAATATAATCAATCTTTGAAATTCAACTTGAAACTCCAAGTGGAACTATGTGAAAAATGGCCAAGAAGATGGGTCAAAATCCTGCCTAAACTAGGGCAAAATTTCTCTAAGTTAAAAGTTTTAGGTACCCTTGTTCCAAAAATCATAACTTGAGATCCAAGATTCTTTTGAGAAAACTTTGTGAATCAAAGTTGTAGAATTTGTGATGGAATACAACTTTTATGTTATAAGTTTTGTTTGAATCCATTTGCATCTTGGTGAAAATGTGGGGTAAAGTTAGGAAAAAATAAGAAAATTTCATAACTTAGAAAATTTCTAAGTTATGAAAATTTTCCATTTTAAACCCTAATTTGCATTTTTGGGTTTCTTGATGAACAATTTTCATAATTTGACATGTCTTGATGAAAAATGACCCTTGGCACTTGATTTTGACCAAAAAGTCAAAGTTTGACTTTTCAGTATATAGTCAAATTTTGGAATTTTTTTTATTAATAACCAAGTATTAAAAAAATATTTCGCGAATAACCGGGTTTCCGAAAAAATTACGCAAATAACCATGTTTGAGATGGCTCCACAAAGGAGGAGCCATCTCATTTGGCGCATCCTCCTATTTTTATAAGGGAGGCGCCATCTCATTTGGCGCCCAAGGGCAAATGGCAAGCCCTAAGCCAAATGAGATGGCGCCTATGTGCAAAATTAGGTCAAAAAAAAAAAATTTTTTTTCCTTTCCTGCGCGTTGCGTATTAGACAGAGATAACCAAAATTGATTTTTTATTTGAAAAAAAATAATTACATTCAACTGTTTTACATTTAAATAACAGTAAAAAAATAGATACAAAAAATACTGGAAAAAAAAGATACATCAATGATCCCCAGGAACCCGGTAATGACCCCCAGTTCCGCATCCCCGTCCTCGCCTTTCTCTTGCTGGGTGCCGTCTCGTTTCCTGTTGCGGCAAGGTCGATGGCCCAGCGAAGTCAATGCGATCCGAATCCATAAAATCAGTAAGATCTCCATATCTCGAAGATCCGCTCTGGTACAGTCGGTTACCCATACCCTCGAAGTTTGGTCGTGTTGGCGGTGGGTGGGGTTCCATGGTTGGTCGGTAGCATTGGTCGTCTGAGTATGGGGGGTAGAAAGGAAATGGATCTTGGGGTGTTTGGTACTGTGGTTGTTGGGTTGTTTGGTGATATGGTGGTTGATGGTAGGTTTGGTCGGGTTGGTCATAATCTTCTGACATTCCCATATCAGGGCTAAGGCTGGATGTTGAGGGCCCCATATTGGGATATGTGGAAGACTGAAATTGTGTATGGGGTATGTGGGTTTGCTGGTATTGGGGTTGGTATTGTGGTTGGGTTTGAGGCATATCTGGGTATTGGTAGTTTGGCGGTGATTGTGGTTGGTAGTACGGCATTTGGTTGTAGTTGTGTTGTGGTGGGGAATGTGGTTGTGTGTTTGTTGGTCTGTTTCTTCTTGGGGGTTGGTTTGAGGTTGATGGATTTTGGGTTTGTTGGTGGGGAATCGAGGGTTGTGCCCATTGTGTGCGTGGGTCAACCAAGTACCTCGGATGAGACACGTGCATATCTGGGTTACTAACCGACCTGTACCACGACATATATTGATCGGTGTGTCGCATGTTACCTTGAGTAAGGAAAATAGGGGATTGCAAGATGTAGCGGTGACGCCTTTGCCACATTTTACACCATTCTGGAGCAAAGTCTTTCCAGTTGGTTAGATTCCACTGGGCGTCGACCCTTTTTAGATGCCAGGGGGACAAATCTGTTGGGTCACTTGGTATCTCTTGGATCATTCCGAACTGCATCTTCACACGGTCGCTGTGGTGCATCTCCACAATGTTGAACCGAATGAGTGCAGTCTTTGCAGTCCAAGTTGCTGCATCCTCTGGATTTGGAGAATGGTCCAAACCCAAATATGGTCTCCAGACGAACTGCGATAAAATTTAAATCAGGTAAGCGCAAAAGTAATGTATAAATAATTAAAATGAACAAAAGTTAAAAGCTACGACTTACGTCATCTGGGCCTAAGTGATCCAACAGATTCCGGTAGAGTGCGACATTGAATCTGGGATTCTTGCCGTAATCCATACCCCTCACGCAGTACCTATAGGAAATGAGAACATATATTATTTTTAGCATATGTTTTGGAAAGAGAAGAATAGTTATAAATGCTATAACTTAATGACTTACTTTGTTGCGTAAGGGAAACCAAAAGTGTTGTTGTTGATGGGGTTTAAGGACTCCATCCTCCACCAACCCCAGGCTTGTAGTAAAAATGCGCACCCATAAAATGTACATTTTTCCTTGACTGCGTTTTTGCACAAGGAACTGTACAGGTGGGCTAATACTGCAGAACCCCAACTAAATTTTCTAGTTTTATCAAAATTGGTTAGTAAATGTAAGTACATGAAATTTACACTATTTCCCGTACTTTCGGGAAATAAAAAAGTACCAAAAAGTATCATAATATACGTTCGGGCTTTTACTACTCGGTCATTTTCTGAGGAATTTTCATTTAATTCCATACTTGCATAATGCCGTTTCAGGTCAGTGAGTAGTATTCCCTGCCCTCTTGCTCCACCACCTTCTACCATGTCCCTACCCAACAGTTCTTCACACTGTGAGTTGGGTTGTTGAACCGACCCGTTCACCGCTTTACCGTCAATAGGTAGGCCCAGTAGCATGTACACATCTTCGAGAGTGATGGTACATTCACCTATTGGTAGGTGAAATGTATGGGTCTCCGGTCTCCACCTCTCCAACATTGCAAGGATGAATTTGGAGTCAATGGTGCAGTTGGAGATCTTTATCACGTGTCCAAAACCTGCATATTCCAGATAAGGGACGATAAAAGGGTCGGGAGCCAAGTATTTGTGCGAACGGATTCTGAATCTTTGTGTATCCTGAGATCATAATTAAACAATAGTAAGATTAATTAAGATGAACAACACGTTTTTTAAAGTATGAAAAATGTATAACCAAAGAAGAGACTTACAAATGCAGCAATGTTTTCCCTTGTGCCTCTGTGAGTATCTCCCATTGTTAGAAGGGCCATTCTTCAGAACGCTTGAGAGAATGAAAGACTTAGGAAGAAATAAAGAGTACGAGAGACTTAAGAAATATTTCGTAGCAGAGAGTGAGAGTTGTGTGGGTGTGAGAGATGTTTCATAAGGTATGTATTTATAGGCAAATAATTTTGATGTAGTGGTTGCATGCCTGCGAGGTGTCACATTTGAATGCTTAGGGAGTTACACATATGCATGCATGCATTTACAAATAATGTAAGGTGTCACTCTTGCAGGCTAGGTGGCAGCCCATGCATGTATCACGATTGGACAGTAAGGGAGGCGCCATCTCACTTGGCGAAATAGTACAAAAATGAATGTTGTCGCCACCCCATTTGGCGAATAAGAGGTGTCACGTTTTACATCATTGACTCAGGCTACGTGACAGCCTTTGGGATTCCTTTCTCTGTTGCATGCAAGGCCATTGGAGCTGATGGGTGGCAGGCTTAGACAAAACATTTATGTGTGAAGAATAGGGCCAGGCTAGGTGGCAGCATAAGCCCATGCATGTATCACGATTGGACAGTAAGGGAGGCGCCATCTCACTTGGCGAAATAGTACAAAAATGAATGTTGTCGCCACCCCATTTGGCGAATAAGAGGTGTCACGTTTTACAGCATTGACTCAGGCTACGTGACAGCCTTTGGGATTCCTTTCTCTGTTGCATGCAAGGCCATTGGAGCTGATGGGTGGCAGGCTTAGACAACACATTTATGTGTGAAGAATAGGGCCAGGCTAGGTGGCAGCATAAGCCCATGCATGTATCACGATTAGACAGTAAGGGAGGCGCCATCTCACTTGGCGAAATAGTACAAAAATGAATGTTGTCGCCACCCCATTTGGCGAATAAGAGGTGTCACGTTTTACACCATTGACTCAGGCTACGTGACAGCCTTTGGGATTCCTTTCTCTGTTGCATGCAAGGCCATTGGAGCTGATGGGTGGCAGGCTTAGACAAAACATTTATGTGTGTAGAATAGGGCCAGGCTAGGTGGCAGCATAAGCCCATGCATGTAATATTATTGGCAGCCTTGGGGGGTTGCATCACTTACTTAATTGAAATATTTTGCCTTAGGTTGAACATAACATTCATTCACATAAACTGTAAAATTTTCCAACCTTCGAATCAGTCATCTAACCTTCAAACATTCCAGCATTCTTACCTTCATATAATCAATAAACCCAAAACATTCCCACCTTCATACCTAAAACAATTCTACACAATGGCCTCTTCACCACAATTTGTTGTCAAAGCACATTTCAACGGTGAGACATACATGTGTCCCACAGTTGGGTTTTTGTTTAGAAACACCGACAATGTCCGATTTCTCTTAAACGGGAAAGCAAATTTCTCCTACTTTAAGAAAAGATTGGAGGCCAAACTTGAACGAGGCCCGGTATCCCAGATATTTTATCAGAGTCCAGTCTTTTTTGGAAACAACCAAGTCATATTTTATAAGGTTGCAATTCAAGATGACGAGGATTTCCAGAACATGATTTCCAGCCATGTCTATTCTGGAAACGACTCTATTGAGTTGTACGTTCTGTTTCAAGAGCCTCCGGTGACACAGGAGGTAGAGCCTCCGGTGACACAGGAGGTTGATCCTTTGGAGAATGAGCAAGATGAGGTGGATGCAGTTGATGATGAGGAAGAAGATAACGAGTTAGAGTTCGATGAAATGGTGAACGACGATTCTGACGATGATGGCATCCCAAGTATTCCTACCGACAAAATCTACACACCACCTACGCACATGACAAACTTCAACATGGGCGGAGATGAACCTTCTACGGACTTGTTTTTCCAACCGTATATGCAATCAGATGAAAATTTAAAAGAGAAGGACAAGTTTCGTAATAGAGAGGAATGCATAAGGGCCATCAAAAAATTTCACATGCTCAACTCGGTTGATTATAAGGTGGATCGTGTAAACCCGGAAAGGTACAAGATCAAGTGTGTCCACCCTGACTGCATGTTCAAGCTGACCGCTTCATACAGACTAAGGGGTGACTGCTGGGTCATAGGTTCCATGACTACCCTTACTTGTGTAAGTTCCACTCAATCACAAGACCACCGAAAACTCAACCATGATCTAATATGTCAAGAAATCCTACCCCTGGTCAGCAACGACCCTTCTTTGAAGGTGAAAACAATCATCTCCCACATCACCACGGTTTTTAACTACACTCCGTCTTACCGTAAGGCGTGGTTAGCAAAGACTAAGGCGATTGAAAGGGTGTACGGAAACTGGGAGGAGTCATACCGAGAACTTCCCCGCTACCTAAATGCACTCAAGACATATTCTCCAGGTAGTGTTTATGTTCTGGAAACATTGCCAGCGTACGCTCAAGATGGTAGTCTACTACATGGCAACGGAATATTCAGTCGCGTCTTTTGGGCTTTTCAACCATGCATCGCAGGGTTTGCATCATGCAAACCAATTCTACAAATAGATGGGACTTGGTTGTATGGGAAGTACAAAGGCACGCTTTTGATGGCAGTTGCACAAGATGGCAACAATAACATTTTCCCCGTTGCGTTTGCCCTTGTCGAGGGGGAGACCGGTGGTGCTTGGAGCTTTTTCCTGAAAAATCTTCATACACACGTGGCTCCTCAACCAGATCTCTGTTTGATCTCGGACAGACATGCCTCCATTGAAAGTGCCTATAATAATCCGGCAAATGGTTGGCATGACCCTCCTTCTACGCATGTCTATTGCGTCAGGCATATCGTCCAGAATTTCTCGAGGGAGGTCAAGGACAAAACATTGAGGAAAGCGGTGATGAATGCGGGATACGCACTGACACATCCCACATTCAAATATTACCGCAACGAGATCCGTTTGTCTAACCCAGAAGCCGGTACGTGGATCGACAATATACCGGTCGAAAAGTGGACTAGGTCATACGACAATGGCCAAAGATGGGGGCATATGACAACAAATCTGATTGAATCAATGAATGGGGTATTCAAGGGCATACGAAACCTCCCCATCACTGCCTTGGTGAAATCCATGTATTTTAGGATGGCTGCGTTATTTGCCAAAAGAGGTGAAATGTGGTATGCGGTCTTGCAATCAGGACAACTATGGAGTAAAAGCTGTATGAAATACATTAAGGCTGAAAGTGCTAAAGCCAACACTCACATGGTTACACGGTTTGACCGCCATAGCCACAACTTCATTGTGAAAGAGACAATTGACCACAATGAAGGCCTGGCAAGACAAGAATACAGGGTCATTTTACCTTCTCAATGGTGCGATTGTGGCAGGTTTCAAGCTTTTCGTATGCCTTGCTCTCATGTCATTGCCGCTTGTGCGCATACCCATCAAGACGCGCTTCAACTGCTCTCAAACGTTTATAAATATGAAACGTTGCTCACTGTTTACAACAACAACTTTCCTTTGGTGGCAAAACCGGACTATTGGCCTGAATACAACGGTGATATAGTTTGGCACAATGACCAAATGCGAAGGAACAAGAAGGGTCGTCCCAAAAGCAGGCGCATAACAACAGAAATGGACGATCTTGACAGGTTGGAAAGAAAGTGTGGTTTATGCCGTCAGGTCGGACACAATCGCAAAAACTGTCCGAATCGGGCGTCTGGCTCGACCACATAAATTTTGTAATGCAATAAATCTTTTCAATATTTGTGTTGTAAACATTATGGGTTTTCCGTTAATAAAACTGTTCACACAATTTAAGAAATTCAATATAGGAAATTACATTAGGGTTTTCGCGTACAACAATGATTAACGATAATCAATATAGGAAATTACATTAGGGTTTTCGCGTACAACAATGATTAACGATAATCAATCTAGGAAATTACAACTGTTAACACAATTTCATCTGACCCATGCATCATCAGCATTACATCACTGTCTGTTTTGACTTCCTCCAACCACACATTAGGTCTTCCTGTCGCATGCGAGGTTGTTGTTCGTTTTCGCTGGATCCTTCGAATTTTTTCCCCCTCGGCGATGTCTCCATCTAGCCACCGCATCAACTCCCGCTTCAGACGCTCCATGGAGTGAATGTGCCAGAATTTCATTTTCATCGCGGGTTTCGTGGCGGAGAATATAACGTAACCATCTCTGCTAAAAATCATAGGCGACGTCATTACGTAAATAAGGGAGTACAAAATAAAAATACAGTGCGAGAAAGTGTGAGAAATTTCAAAGAAACGGACGAATTATTTATAAAACAGCAAAAAACCCTAGTTTTGCCCTAGGCGCCAAGTGAGATGGCGCCTCCTCTCCTTTTTAAGGAGCATGCGCCATCTCACTTGGCTAAAAGCCAATGGAGGCGCCAAGTGAGATGGCGCCTAGGGCAAAACCCTAGGTGCATGCGCCAAATGACTTGGCTCCTCCTTTGTGGAGCCATCTCAAACATGGTTATTTGCGTAATTTTTTCCGAAACCCGGTTATTTACGAAATATTTTTTTAATACTTGGTTATTAATAAAAAAAATTCCAAATTTTGACCAGTTGACTGAAAAATTCATTTGTCAATCCCATGCATTTGAGATCTTTTGAACTTGTTGAGTGGGTCAAGACAATGTCATTGAGTCCTTGTGTCCATGGTTGAGCTTAATTTGCCATTGGTTAGGTCAAACAGTCAAAAATTGCCTTTGTACACTCAAAACCCTAAAAATGACCATTTTGCCCTTTTGGTGATCTGATCAAATTTCTTGTGGAATTGTGATCCAAACTTGATCAAATGGTTCCTATGAGTTAATTATGTGGATGTGGGTCAAATTTCATGAGGTTTGACTGTCAATTGGCCACCGTTGACTTTTTCCCCAATACAGCTGATTTCTAGGTCAACTGTCCAATTGACTGGGCACAAATTTGAATCAAGGCTTGAAACTTGGTATGGACAAACTTGTGAGTCCAAAATGAAGCATGAAAGTCATCTTGGGCATTGTAGGTCAAAACATCCCTGTGCAAACTCAAACCCTAATTTAGGTCAACAGTGCAAAAAGGTGTCTTGAGCAGAGCAAACCGTAGCTTAATCTTGAGTTCCAAGAGTCTTGTGATGAGAAATGTTGATAAAATGAGAGGGCAAATTTTAGGGTACAACAGTGTGTAAAATAGCTATTTTTCAATATATAATAAAAGAAAAACAAGGAGCACAAAATTTGAAATGCAAGAACGTCTAATGCTTTTATTAATGATATATGTAGATGACACACATAAAGCCCTCACAAACAAAGACAAGGTGCCTCGGGTAAGACATCGGGCCATAAAGTTTTAAAAATTGTCTGCTACAAATTCAAAACAAAAGTCTCATTACTGGGTAATAAAGGAAATTGGGATGAAGTCTTTTGTCGTCCAATTGCTTAATCCACCATCGACAGTCGGGTAGATCCAACTGTCAATATCAAACTCTTCATCATCACCTTCAATAGTATTCACTCATGCGTCATGTTTGGGCATAGGTTCTGTTATGACATTAGGCTTTTCCGGCGCTTCAAACTGAATTTCCTTAGCATCGATCAAGTCCTGCACTTTATTCTTTAAGACCCAGCAATCATTCGTATCATGCCCCGGGCTATCGGAGTGAAAAGCACAACGGGAATTCGGATTATACATGGGTGATGTTGTATTGGGATTCTTCGGGGCCTCCTTCGGAATTACCAAGTTGGTCTTTAATAACTGTGGCAGAATCTGAGACAGGGTCATATGGAGCTGAGTGAATTGTCTTCGCGGTCTCTCGGCCCTTGGCTGATTGTTGCGCTGAGGAGCAACAACAGGCCTTGATATAACCACCGTATTGACTGCTTGGCGGTGCTCATGTCTATTATGGCTCTTTGAGCTATAAACAACGTTGGATTCCTTCTTAAAAGGCTTCTTCTCGGTGCCTGATGAAGCACCCTTCTGTATTTTACCGCTCTTGATACCGGCCTTAATTCTTTCCCCGGTCATAATCAACTTTGTAAACCCGGACGATGAACTTCCAATCAGATGGTTGAAATACGGACCAGACAAGGTCCCCATAAACATATCCACTAGCTCCCTGTCAGCCAGCGGGGGTTGTACTCTTCCAGCAAGGTCCCTCCATTTTTGAGCGTAGTCTTTGAAACCTTCGCCTGTACCCATAGACATACCCTGAAGTTGGGTACGCGTAGGAGCGAGGTCGGCATTGTATTGGTACTGCTTGTAGAAAGCAGCAGCAAGATCTTCCCAATTACGAATACTAGCTCCTTCCAGCTGGTAAAACCATTCAAGTTGAGTCCCTGAGAGACTGTCTTGAAAGAAGTGGATCCAGAGGTTCTTGTCAGCGGTGTATGGATGGATCTTTCTAACATACGAGCGGATGTGCAGTTTTAGGCAAGAAACCCCGTCGTATTTAGCAAAGATTGGTGCTTTAAACTTATGGGGAATCACCACCCCAGAGGACAAACCCAAATCTCCGAAGTCCAGACCAGGTACCTTCTGGACCTCCATTGCACTCAACCGGTATTCCAGTTGCTTATACATATCCTCAGCCGGAGGATACTGGTCTTTGTCAAAGTCAGTCTCGTTGTCAGAAACCATAGGGCTAGGAGCCCTCCTTTCTTCCTGATTATCTCCCCCTCCAGATGAGTGAGTCAAATCAACCTCTTCTCGCAAATTGTTTCCAAATCTGCGACCCATATTCAGTAGGACCGTCTTCTTCTTCTTCTTCTTCTTCTTCTTCTTCTTCTTATCCTTCAAGATAAGGGTCTTCAGATCTTGCTGACCCTTGGCTAAACTCATGAACAATTCCTGGAACTGGGCGTGTTGAGCTTGCAGAGCCTTGATGGCTTGATCAGTTGATGTTTCAGAAGACATGATGCTGAAATAAACAACAAAGAAGATGAGAAACCTGTAAGGGTACCTGTGATGAAGTGCATGGGAATGAAATACGCATGATATGATTTCAAATACTTTAGGGATTCAAATTTGTAAACCAAAATGAAACACACTTTTATTAGATAAACTTGAATTCAAATGTTCAACAGATGCCTTTAAGGCGTTACAAGAAAGAAATACTGAAAGTAAATCAAACTAGAAATAACAAAGACATCAGCGCTCCCATGGTCGTTTCTCGTTGGTGCTGACATAGTCGTTGAGGATCTTCTCATTCTCCAGTTGCCTTGTCAACTTCAGAATCTTCCGCTCTTGCTCGTGATACTTTTCTCTATAAGTATCCTGCTCTTCCCTTAGTTGGATCCAGGACCTCTTTAATGCCCCAATGTCAGTAGGCATGTAAGGGTGAAGGATGTTAGGAGAAACCCCTTTTTCATCAGAAAGTTCAACTATCACATGCAAGACAACTTCGTAGGGCATCCCTATCTTCTGAGCACGTGTACGAACCCATCAGAGATATGGTTCCATTGGAAGAGAAGTCTTCGCACCTAGCTCGTGCGGATCAGACCTGTGTACCCTATCCCAAGCTCGTATGAATCAGCGGCGATGCTCGTCACTATCCCCTTGGAAATCAAATACAATGCTTGGCATCAGCAACTCATGAGGTCCTTCCCTCCTAGCTCGCCCAAACTGACGTAAGGCCAAACAAGGGTTATAAGTGATACCTCCATTGATTCCTAGCAGGGGAACATTGGGGTATTCCCCACATCGATCAATAATAGCCACGTCTTCCATGCCTTTAGTAGTCCAGATGATGTCAGTGTGAGCAAGGGACATAATCCTGTAGGCCCAACCCATGCCTTCCTTGTTCTTCAAAACTGATTTGGGGAGGTGAGAAATAAACCACCTCTCCAACAATGGTGTGCAGCACATAAGGGTTCCCCATTTCCAAGCAGTACGAGCATATAGGGTATGCAGAATATCACCCAAGAGAGTGGGTACTGGATTACCGGACATGAAAATCTTCACCGCATTCACGTCCACAAAAGAATCTGAGTTTGGAAATAGAACCAGACCATAAATAAGAAGAGCCAAGATGTCCTCGAACGCCTGAAAGTCTAAACTGTCCCAGAACTGATTAGCCCGACTGTTGTACCCCAAAATTTACCCTCCCATATTCTTCAAGATTTATCAAGAGTCATCTTCAAATGGTTCAAGATCTCTCAAGGGTTGCACAGTCCAAATGCCTCATAAGCCAATCAAAATTAGGGTTTTGGTTATTGCAAGGAATTTGAGGTTTTCAATGGCTCAATCAAGTCTCATAGGCCCATATACATGCTCAAGCATCTACATGTCAAGTCTCAAGACTCACAGGGTCAAATTGCACAGTCAACAGCTCAATTTGCTTCACAGTCAACTACAGGGGTAAAATGGTCATTTTGCAGTCAAAAGTCATAATTTTTGGTCAAAATCTTATTTTGAGCTCACAATCATCATTTGATCAAGTCTTGATCATGATTCCACAAGCATGACTCAGAAATCATCAAAGATGCAAAAGTTTCTATTTTTGGACAGCAGAAAAGTCAACTGTATATTGACCAAGGCATAACTTTTTCATGGTTCATCAGAAAAATCCCATCCAATGCTCATTTTGAAGGGGATGACATTTCCTACAACTCATATTCACATTCCAAGTCCAAGAAATGCTCTCACAAAAAGTAATCAATTTCTACATTATAGGTCAATTTCAAAAGTCAACAAAAAAGCACTTTAAGTCAAAGACCATCACTTGAGATTGGTAAATCCAAATGACATGGGACCAAAGGCATTGGTTAGAGGAATTCAAGACCTTTTCAAAATGTCCAAGAACATGTTCATATAATCAAAATTGAGCAAGATATGCATTGCTGAAGTTGGGAAATTTTTGTGAATTTGCAAAAGTCAACTTTGCTCAAAACACATCATTTTTGCTAATGGGCCTCAAAATTCTTCTTGAAACTTTGTCCAAGGCCTATGCACGACCCATTGAGATTAAATCGAATTATTTTCTTATTTTTTATTAATTAATTGAATTTTTAATCAATATTAATTCATTTAATTCATTTAATTGTAGGAAAATATAAAGATATGTTTTTTTCAATCTTTTGGGAAGCAAACAAGCTCAAGACAAGCTGGCAATTTCGTGCATCCATCAAAGAGACAAGAATCTCCAAAATTAGCAAGTTTTGTCAATAAAAAAGATTGAAAATTATTTGATTTTCAATCAAATATTGAAACATCAAAGCAATGGATTTCTTGTGCAAGATTTGACCTAGTTCCATTCTACTACATATACAGAACCTAAACCTAATGCCACACATGTGAAAACTCTGCAAGAAAGGCCATAACCAATTCCAAAAAATTCAAGAAAACTTGAAAACTGAATTTCACATTCCAAGCCGATTCAAAGCATTATAGTGATTCAAATACATTGCTGGGAGTGTGAGGAACCTTTTGCAATCAAAATCGCACACTAAAGCTTAAGAAATTGCCAATAACAGTCCCTCGGTTTGTCACTTTTTTTCAGAATCGTAACTCTAAATTTATGCATCATTAACATGATTTTTTGGTTGTATTGAGTTGCTTGAATCTACAGGAAACTTTTGGCATAGGTTAATTGCGTTAAAATGCACTGAAACAGAAATTGCCATTAACGAATTTTAGGGTTCTTCAGTTTCAAAATTGGGGCTTTCCCATACAAGAAAAATTAAGCCTCATGATGCCCATGGTTGAACTCGTGGCTTTCAGACGAATCTAGTGGAACCCTCGCGAACAATTTATATTGACCATAGGCTTGTTTGCTATTTTTCGTCGTGCTGTTTTGTGGGGGTTAAAAACCCCCCACTATCTCACTTTTATGTTGCAGGTTTCAGCGAAGAAGACAAGACGTGGAAGCATGGGACTGGTCCATTCAAACAAAAAGGCGCGCGTGTTTGTTACAGCATATGCGTTGTTGTTTTTTATATTATGTTCATTGATTATCATTATATCAAATGCAGCGTGATAGCTTAGTGGTTGGTGTGTTGGCTGTGCATCATTGGGACCTGGGTTCGATTCCCAGGTCCACCCAAAATTTCTATATTGTTTTTCATAACATAATCATGTGCAGGATTCTCAACGTGTTCTACCATGCGCCCCAAGCATCCACATGCCATGTGTCCACAATCATAAATCCAATAGTCAAAAGATGAAGACCATGATACTTTCCAGTCAACCAACAGGCACTTGATCCAGAAAGTCAACGAGGGCTTGAGCTTAATGGGCCTGAAATTTGCAATCAACACCTCCTAATGGGTCCAACACCCCCCTGGTTTCTATTTCTTTTTTCTTTCTTTTTATTTTCTTTTAATAATTATTATTACTATTATTTAATTAATTCATAAATTATTTTTCATAATAAAATCAGAAACTTAAAATATTGTTTATTTTTATTATTTATTATTAATAATTATTTTTGTAAATAAACTCTAATAAATTAATTTAGTTAAATTAGGTTAACTTTAATCTCTTTTTCACAATAAATAAAATTAGCCTAGAATTAGGGTTTTGATAATTTTAACTTCTTTTATTTTATTTTCATTAAAACATAAAAAACACAAAAATACTTTTTCTTTAATTAATTAATTAATTAGTTATTAGGTTTAATATTTAATTAATTGCAAAAAGGGACCAAATTCAATTGTTTTCTCAAAAAGGGGCAAAACCCTAAGACTTCTCCCGATTCAATTCTTTCGCGCGCATACTTATTTTTAATTCCTATTTTGATTATATTTATGTATCTGCTCCGAGAATGTAATAGTTAATTAGGGCTTTTACCGCTTTATTTATTTTCTCGCAATTTATTTTTCCAAAGGGGTTTGTTTTTGGCGATGTATATACCCGCGCCTTGTAATAGCGTAGATTTACTTTCCGCACTTTATTTCCCGCAAATTATTAAACTGTTAATTATGCATGACAAGACTTGTATGAAAAATAAAATCAAACCGTAGCTCACAATGATGCATGTTCAAAGATAAACATAAACTGAAACCTGACACACATGCACATGCCACTCCTAGGGTACGCCTCATTTGGTTGCCTCGAGGTGGTCGTCAAGTATAGGGTGTTTTAGAGGTCGCCCTCCTGTCTAAAGATCCAGTTGCCTCGAAACGGTTGCCTCGGATAAAAAGGATCTAGGACATTAGGGTTACCGCTAAGGTGTCCTACTATTGCTTTGGTGACCACATTGTCCCTTAATCGAATTGACCCGAATAACTCCAATGACGGTGCTACCTACTTCTCAATAGTGGGATAGTACTGTCTAAAGGAGTCTTACACAGCCTAATTCCTTAGAGTAGGTAGATTTCTCCTGGGTACTTGCTCTTTCAAAAACAAAAACAACTTTTCGCACTACACTTTCAAAAAGTTTTCAAACAAATACTTCATACACTCTTGAGGACTGATACAAGAGTTACCTAGAAGTTTTTCAAACTAAACTTTTTCAAAACCCACAAACACTTGAAAAGCAAACAATGTTTGAAAACATAGTGAGCAAGTACCTAAGAGCCCGTGGATAACCACGGATATAAAGGGTGCTAGCACCTTCCCTTTTTATAAATCTACCTCCCGAACCGAGAAACATCTCGAAAAGGAATTTTGCTGTGCTTTTGTCCTTTCCTTGTTGGAGAAAATAAAAGACGGTGGCGACTCTTGCTTACCGCGACATTTCGCGAACCAGCATTTGAAAACAGTCTGTTCTATTTCCACCGATCACAGAACTGGCGACTCTGCTGGGGATATTTAATAAGTGAGGTGTACCTTAGGATTAGACCACTCTTGTTTTCAATTGCTTGCTTTGTTTGCTTTTATATTTGTGGGCTTTGCATCGGAGTTTCATAGATCCTAACCCGGATATGGGGAATACCCTTTAGGTGGCATAAGCTGTGAGGGACCTGTCCGGCGTAGACCGACACGGGTGAAGCAGTGGCTACGTTGGTGTGACACCTTGGTCTGTACCGATATCCCTTGTGTTGCAACAAGGAGAATATGGGTCTTCTGAGGAGTCATTAAGCACCAACTGACCTTAGCACCTTAAATTGACCCAACTTGGCCATAGAACAGTAGCAGTATGCTACACTCATTGAGGCTAAACTCCCGTGATGGTTCCGGCCGCAAGAAAAGGTTGCGAAGCTGGAGTTATGACTGGTTGAGGGTAGTCGGTGATATTGAGATCCTCTAGAACCCGGTTACTATTTGCTAGGACAGGTCTTAACCAACGAAACTGAAAGAGGGTAGTACCTAAACTTCATGCCGACCTCAACTCTAAGGGCTGTCTTGTGTGACTTGTGTGCCTTATCATGTTTGCCTTTGTGAATACTTGTGGTGTGCCTTATCATAACATCATACCATCATACCATTGCATGCATCCTGCATAAGGACTAACCTGCATACATCTTGCATAAGGACTAACCCATTTCAAGGATCTCAAGGGTCTGTGATGCAGGTCATGATGAACCAAATGTCTAGCAAGAGGCAAAGGGGATTTATTTTCCTCTGGCCAAAGTTTGTTGGGAGATCAAAACATGACAGTTTGAGTCAGGGGCTATGACCCGCTCGATATGGTGAGCTTTGACTCTTGAAGAAGGACTCTCAACGACATGAAGTTCCTTCAATCAAGCTACAAAATTCAAATTCTAACAACTTTCTTGTTTACCCCGCGAGATCCTTGAAAACATTGCATGCATAAATCATACGCATTTCATGTCATCATGTGCATAACATGTACTCTTTTTACAGGTCACTTATCTTCTTCGCTGTTTATTTCAGCAATCACCATGTCTTCTGAACCTACTACTGAACAAGCCATCAAGGCCCTCCAGGCCCAGAACGCCCAGTTCCAAGAGTTGGTAATGAGCTTAGCCCAGGGTCAACAGGAATTGAAGACTCTGCTTTCGAAAAAGAAGAAGAAGAGGACTGTATTGTTCAAAACTGGACGAAGATTTGGGAATACACTGCAGAATGAGGCTAATATGGCTACTTCTTCTGTAGGGAAAGATAGTCCCCAAGAGGGAAGGGTTCCTAGTCCCGTGGTCTCCGACAACGAGACGGATTTCAATAATGAACAGTACCCTCCTGCTGAGGATAGGTACAAACAATTGGAGGACCGCCTGAGTGCTATGGAGATTCAGCAAGTGCCCGGGTTAGACTTTGGAGACCTAGGCTTATCTTCTGGGGTGGTGATTCCCCATAAGTTCAAGGCACCCACTTTTGCAAAGTACGACGGAGCTTCTTGTCCTAAGATGCATCTCAGATCATATGTAAGGAAGATCCAACCTTACACTGCAGACAAGAATTTATGGATCCACTTCTTCCAGGATAGTCTTTCAGGGACTCAACTCGAATGGTTCAATCAGCTAGATGGAGCCAGCATTCGTAACTGGGAGGACTTGGCTATTGCGTTCTACAAGCAGTATCAGTATAATTCCGACCTCGCTCCTACGCGTACCCAACTCTAGGGTATGTCACTACGGACGAGCGAAGGATTTAAGGAGTATGCCCAAAAGTGGAGAGACCTTGCTGGAAGGGTGCATCCACCTCTAACTGACCGCGAACTGGTGGATATGTTCTTGGGGACCCTTTCTGGTCCGTTCTTCAACCATCTGATTGGGAATTCTTCTGCTGGGTTTACAAATCTGATCTTAACTGGTGAGAGGATAGAAGCTGGTATCAAGTCTGGGAAGATACCAAAGGGTGACTCCTCGAACACTGAGAAGAAACCATTCAAGAAAGAATCTAGTGCTGTCTATGGTTCAAGAGGGCAGAATAAGTCCAAACACCGCCAAGCTGTCAACGCGGTAGTTATTTCAAAACCGGCCAGTGATCCTCAACGTCGCAACCAACAAAGGGAAGAGAGACCTAGAAGGAAATTCACTCCCCTCGGCATGACCTTGTCCCTGATATTGCCACAATTGCTGGAGACCAATCTGGTAGCTCTAAGGGACCCTCCTAAGAATCCCAACAAGACACCTTCAAGGTATAACCCCAACGCTCGCTGCGCTTATCACTCTGACAGCCCGGGGCATGCCACATATGATTGTTGGACTTTGAGGAACAAGGTTCAGGACCTAATTGATACAAAGGAGGTCTAGTTCGAAGCGCCCGAGACTCCCAATGTGGTCACTGCTCCCTTGCCAAAACATGGCTAGGATTGAAAAAAACTTTTGTTCATTCGAATGTTCAAGTTGTATTTTTCTTTGATTGCTCAAACATTTACTCATGTCAAACGTTGTTATTTCATTAATGAATTACATATGTCTGTTTTGAATCAATATATTCGCATTAGCTATATTCAAACTGCTTTCATTTTTTGTGATGTTCAAACTCTCAATGAAAAATTCTAAGCCTTTTGAGGGAGGATGACAAAAACGATACCACAATCTTTACAGTATGATTTTGAACAGACCCCGCTGATGAGGTACAAGCATTGTTTCAATTCCTAAACACTGGAGTTATAAGGAAGATAATCCCTCGTCAACCCCTTTGAGCCAAAGAAGTTAGAGTTTTTCTTTTCAAAAATTAAAGACCCTTAATCATAACCTGGGGCAGGGTAGTCTTCTCAGTTGATCCAGGTGCACAATGAATGGCATCAAAAGAGTCCTTCCAAAGCAAAAGACAGTGATGGTTCTGAATAATCATAAAGACAGGCAATCATTATCTCTCAAAATAAAAGCCCGTTAAAGTCAAAACCTATGAAGGAGACTTACAAAAAACTGGGGCATCCCGCTGACTGTAATCACAAAAGAAACAGTTCAGGCAAAAAAAAACAGGGATAATAAAATCAAAAAGCAAGAGGTCCTACGGACCCTCAACAAAAAAAGAATGATGACTGCCTATTCAAAATAAATTGTCAGTATCTGAACCATCACCAGAATATCAGAGCGAAGATTCAAACAAGGTCTAACGCACGATTAGCTGAGTTTAGGATCAAAGAACATCACGTAGAGCGGGTCGGTACAAATAAATTTTGAGCCTTTATCCTTTGTTTCTTAAACCGTGAACCAGGCCACGTTATAACCCTTAAAAGTCCTAGCTGAAGCATGGGTTAGTTCGAAAGCATACTGTTACAAAAGGTATCCTGACTCTTGTAGGGCTTGCTGTAAAATTTTGAGTTGACATCACATTTTACAAAAATTCACTTGTTTTATTGAAAACTGCATTTTCAAAAATTTCAAGACAGACATAAGCTTTGCATTTTAAATAACATTGTTTGCATATGACTATTTGTTTAATCAGCAGAGAAATTCGCACGATGAATATCTTGTGAACAAACGCCTTCTCAACAAAAGGGATCACATCAAGTGGAAAAACACTTCCAACCAAGGGGCACGACATGATCATTGTCCATAATCTGGGGCAGTCAAGTCAAGATTCAGATAATCTCTCAAAATGCCAAACAGCCGGAGGCAAATCTCTGCTTGAGTCACTTGGGGCATTGGATCTGAATTCCAGCGAAAAATCTGGTACGATCAAACATCTTCTGGTAGTATGACAACACAACACTACTGACAGTGACAACTCCCTACATTCTAAGAACGTGGACATAGTCGAAAAAGTACTACGCATAATTAAAGACCCGCTAGGTTGACACACCTAGGCAAAAATAAGGGCTTCCCAGCGAACCAAAAGGGTTCGGGCAAAAAGAAGGGATGAAAATGAAAAAATTTGTACACCCGGCAAGTCGAAAACCTGAAAAGGCGGCTTGGGCAAAAAAGGGTATCCCGGTGGACTGAAAACCCGAAAGGGCGGTCCAGGCAAAAATTATGGATCAAAGCGTACGACTATGTCATGTCATCTCGTCACTTGCCTACCAGAAGAAGATTTTTCTATTGGCAGTTATTGAGCACCTCCACAGGTACCTTCTCCCACAGAAGCTGGGGCAATAGGAATCGTCCGAATTGTACAAGTTGCTCTGTCATCCAGGTACCAAGGTAAGTTCAGCTGAAGAATGCAACCAAGATACCTTCACTCCCCATAGAGTAAGACAAGAGTCAGCCATGATCTCTCCTCAAGCAGAGTTGATCTCCCATCATCCCCGAAAAGGCACAGTATCTCCAGCAAGTCAGCAACACTCTCCCCAAGCAGAGTTAGGCTACTGTCAGCCCTAAGGAAGTTTGGTATCCCCAGAAGATCCCAACATTCCCCAGCGGAGTATAGATATTCCTAAGCAAGCATCCCCAGCAGTCTTAATATAAGATTGTTCCCCGACGGAATACAGACACCCAAGTGGAGCCACTTCCCCAGTACAGTTCAAAAGTTTCCCCAGGAGAGTTGAATCATCCTCCCCAGTAGATGCTGGAAGCTTATCCCCAGTAGATTCTGGAAGCTTGTCCCCAGCAGAGTACCAATGTATCTCTCCCCGACCATGTTCAGAGGTTATTCCCCACCAGAGCCTATAACTGGGTTATCCTCAGCAAATTAACAACGGATAGATCGTCCTCGGCGAAGTTCTTCCTACCCCCAGTGGAGTTCGTCAAATCCCTCAACAGAGCTTATCAACGGAATCCCCAGCGGAGTTATCATCAAATTCTCAGCGAAGTATCTCTTCCCCACAGAGTAATTCCCCGCAGAGTAATCTCCCCATCAAGTTTATTCCCCAACGAAGTCATCTTCTCCTACCGGTTTATTCTTGCAATCATCATCCCCAGCGGAAATGAGGAACCCTACTCTTCAACATCAGCCCAGGATTCAACGAACTTCCCGGCATTCGTCAAGGATTTATTTTCCCAGACAAGGATACATTCATAAACATCACATCGTCATACATCATGATACATGCATATACGCATCATATCATACAATCTCATTTATGTTGAGAACATCATTGCTCGATCCATACCATGCATCGCATATGACTGACCTTCATCTTTCAGGAAAGACGCAGTCAAATTCTCAGCCCAGTCAAAAGAGACAAGCCCAGTCAAAAGAGATAAAGCCAGTTAATGGAGACAAAGTTAGTTAAATCGATTCCTAAAGATTTTTCTGAGGCAAAACACGTCATTGAAGACACCCATCATTGAAGACACCCGTCGTTGAAGACAACCTGTCATTAAAGACAACTCGTCGTTATAGACAATCCGTTATTGAAGACAACCCGTCATTGAAGACAACCCATCATTGAAGACAACCCGTCAGTGAAGATAACCCGTCATTGAAGACAACACGTCATTGAAGACAACCCATCATTGAAGATAATCCGTCATTGAAGACAACCTGTCATTGAAGACAACCGGTCATTGAAGACAACCCGTCATTAAAGACAACTCGTCGTTATAGACAACCCGTCATTAAAGACAACTCGTCGTTATAGACAACCCGTCATTAAAGACAACTCGTCGTTATAGACAACCGGTCATTGAAGACAACCCGTCGTTGAAGACAACCCGTCGTTGAAGACAACTCGTCAATAAAGACAACCCGTCGTTGAAGACAACCTGTCATTGAAGACAGCCCGTCCATGAAGACAACCTGTCAATGAAGACAACCTGTCCATGAAGACAACCCGTTAAAAGAGACAACTCGTCAAAGAAGACAAAACCTCCTCTGGTTCAGTTAAATTGATTCCTAGAGATTTTTCTGAGATAACCTGTCAGTAGAGACAACCCATCAACTTTTTGAAGTTCCGGATTCGATACCTGTATCTAGCCAGGGCATATCTGTGAATGATTGATTGTAGATTCGATACCTGTATCTAGCCAGGGCATATCTGCATGAAGAGTTTGAAGTTCCGGATTCGATACCTGTATCTAGCCAGGGCATGTCTGTGAGCGATTGATTGTAGATTCGATACCTGTATCTAGCCAGGGCACATCTGGATGAAGAGTTTGAAGTTCCAGATTCAATACCTGTATCTAGCCAGGGCATATCTGTGAGCAATTGATTGTGGATTCGATACCTGTATCTAGCCAGGGTATATCTGCATGAAGAGTTTGAAGTTCCAGATTCGATACCTGTATCTAGCCAGGGCATACCTGTGAGCGATTGATTGTAGATTCGATACCTGTATCTAGCCAGGGCATATCTGCATGAAGAGTTTGAAGGTCAACACCTGTAACAGGCCAGGAAACTATCTTTCTTTCTCAAGTATACAAGTTCTCGCTAAGGAATCTCTTACGCGATCAACACCTCTGGATGGCATCTTTAAGCCCATCTCCACAACTATCCATTACGTTTCCAAATGGCATCTATAAGCCCATTCCCGACAAGATTCTATCACATCTCCAGATGGAATCTATAAGCCCATCCTCATATCCATCATACCTCTAAATGGCATCTATAAGCCCATTCCCGCCATCACATTGCTGATACTCTACTATGCGAGTGCAAATTTCTGGGCACTCTAGTGTTCAATCATCTTCCACCTTCGGATCACGAAAGGCACGCAAGCCAATCTACATCCTCAGGTCTAAGAAGATTGAACAGGGGCAACTGTTGTACCCCAAAATTTTCCCTCCCATATTCTTCAAGATTTATCAAGAGTCATCTTCAAATGGTTCAAGATCTCTCAAGGGTTGCACAGTCCAAATGCCTCATAAGCCAGTCAAAATTAGGGTTTTGGTTATTGCAAGGAATTTGAGGTTTTCAATGGCTCAATCAAGTCTCATAGGCCCATATACATGCTCAATCATCTACATGTCAAGTCTCAAGACTCACAGGGTCAAATTGCACAGTCAACAGCTCCATTTGCTTCACAGTCAACTACAGGGGTAAAATGGTCATTTTGCAGTCAAAAGTCAGAATTTTTGGTCAACATCTTATTTTGAGCTCACAATCATCATTTGATCAAGTATTGATCATGATTCCACAAGCATGACTCAGAAATCATCAAAGATGCAAAAGTTTCTATTTTTGGACAGCAGAAAAGTCAACTGTATATTGACCAAGGCATAACTTTTTCATGGTTCATCAGAAAAATCCCATCCAATGCTCATTTTGAAGGGGATGACATTTCCTACAACTCATCTTCACATTCCAAGTCCAATAAATTCTCTCACAAAAAGTTATCAATTTCTACATTATAGGTTAATTTCAAAAGTCAACAAAAATGCACTTTAAGTCAAAGACCATAACTTGAGATTGGTAAATCCAAATGACATGGGACCAAAGGCATTGGTTAGAGGACTTCAAGACCTTTCCAAAATGTCCAAGAACATGTTCATATGATCAAAATTGAGCAAGATATGCATTGGAGAAGTTGGGAAATTTTTGTGAATTTACAAAAGTCAACTTTGCTCAAAACACATCATTTTTGCTAATGGGCCTCAAAATTCTTCTTGAAACTTTGTCCAAGGCCTATGCACGACCCATTGAGATTAAATCGAATTATTTTCTTATTTTTTATTAATTAATTGAATTTTTAATCAATATTAATTCATTTAATTGTAGGAAAATATAAAGATATGTTTTTTTCAATCTTTTGGGAAGCAAACAAGCTCAAGACAAGCTGGCAATTTCGTGCATCCATCAAAGAGACAAGAATCTCCAAAATTAGCAAGTTTTGTCAATAAAAAAGATTGAAAATTATTTGATTTTCAATTAAATATTGAAACATCAAAGCAATGGATTTCTTGTGCAAGATTTGACCTAGTTCCATTCTACTACATATACAGAACCTAAACCTAATGCCACACACGTGAAAACTCTGCAAGAAAGGCCATAACCAATTCCAAAAAATTCAAGAAAACTTGAAAACTGAATTCCACATTCCAAGCCGATTCAAAGCATTATAGTGATTCAAATACAATGCTGGGAGTGTGAGGAACCTTTTGCAATCAAAATCGCACACTAAAGCTTAAGAAATTGCCAAGAACAGTCCCTCGGTTTGTCACTCTTTTTCAGAATCGTAACTCTAAATTTATGCATCATTAACATGATTTTTTGGTTGTATTGAGTTGCTTGAATCTACAGGAAACTTTTGGCATAGGTTAATTGCGTTAAAATGCACTGAAACATAAATTGCCATTAACGAATTTTAGGGTTCTTCAGTTTCAAAATTGGGGCTTTCCCATACAAGAAAAATTAAGCCTCATGATGCCCATGGTTGAACTCGTGGCATTCAGACGAATCTAGTGGAACCCTCGCGAACAATTTATATTGACCATAGGCCTGTTCGCTATTTTTCGTCGTGCTGTTTTGTGGGGGTTAAAAACCCCCGCTATCTCACTTTTATGTTGCAGGTTTCAGCGAAGAAGACAAGACATGGAAGCATGGGACTGGTCCATTCAAACAAAAAGGCGCGCGTGTTTGTTACAGCATATGCGTTGTTGTTTTTTATATTATGTTCATTGATTATCATTATATCAAATGCAGCGTGATAGCCTAGTGGTTGGTGTGTTGGCTGTGCATCATTGGGACCTGGGTTCGATTCCCAGGTCCACCCAAAATTTCTATATTGTTTTTCATAACATAATCATGTGCAGGATTCTCAACGTGTTCTACCATGCGCCCCAAGCATCCACATGCCATGTGTCCACAATCATAAATCCAATGGTCAAAAGATGAAGACCATGATACTTTCCAGTCAACCAACAGGCACTTGATCCAGAAAGTCAATGAGGGCTTGAGCTTAATGGGCCTGAAATTTGCAATCAACACCTCCTAATGGGTCCAACACCCCCTGGTTTCTATTTCTTTTTTCTTTCTTTTTATTTTCTTTTAATAATTATTATTACTATTATTTAATTAATTCATAAATTATTTTTCATAATAAAATCAGAAACTTAAAATATTGTTTATTTTTATTATTTATTATTAATAATTATTTTTGTAAATAAACTCTAATAAATTAATTTAGTTAAATTAGGTTAACTTTAATCTCTTTTTCACAATAAATAAAATTAGCCTAGAATTAGGGTTTTGATAATTTTAACTTCTTTTATTTTATTTTCATTAAAACATAAAAAACACAAAAATACTTTTTCTTTAATTAATTAATTAATTAGTTATTAGGTTTAATATTTAATTAATTGCAAAAAGGGACCAAATTCAATTCTTTTCTCAAAAAGGGGCAAAACCCTAAGACTTCTCCTGATTCAATTCTTTCGCGCGCATATTTATTTTTAATTCCTATTTTGATTATATTTATGTATCTGCTCCGAGAATGTAATAGTTAATTAGGGCTTTTATCGCTTTATTTATTTTCTCGCAATTTATTTTTCCAAAGGGGTTTGTTTTTGGCGATGTATATACCCGCGCCTTGTAATAGCGTAGATTTACTTTCCGCACTTTATTTCCCGCAAATTATTAAACTGTTAATTATGCATGACAAGACTTGTATGAAAAATAAAATCAACCCGTAGCTCACAATGATGCATGTTCAAAGATAAACATAAACTGAAACCTGACACACATGCACATGCCACTCCTAGGGTACGCCTCATTTGGTTGCCTCGAGGTGGTCGTCAAGTATAGGGTGTTTTAGAAGTCTCCCTCCTGTCTAAAGATCCAGTTGCCTCAAAACGGTTGCCTCGGATAAAAAGGATCTAGGACATTAGGGTTACCGCTAAGGTGTCCTACTATTGCTTTGGTGACCACATTGTCCCTTAATCGAATTGACCCGAATAACTCCAACGACGGTGCTACCTACTTCTCAATAGTGGGATAGTACTGTCTAAAGGACTCTTACACAACCTAATTCCTTAGAGTAGGTAGATTTCTCCTGGGTACTTGCTCTTTCAAAAATAAAAACAACTTTTCGTACCTACACTTTCAAAAAGTTTTCAAACAAATACTTCATACACTCTTGAGGACTGATACAAGAGTTACCTAGAAGTTTTTCAAACTAAACTTTTTCAAAACCCACAAACACTTTAAAAGCAAACAATTTTTGAAAACATAGTGAGCAAGTACCTAAAAGCTCGTGGATAACCACAGATAGAAAGGGTGCTAGCACCTTCCCTTTCTATAAATCTACCTCCCGAACCGAGAAACATCTCGAAAAGGAATTTTGCTGTGCTTTTGTCCTTTCCTTGTTGGAGAAAATAAAAGACGGTGGCGACTCTTGCTTACCGCGACATTTCGCGAACCAGCATTTCAAAATAGTCAGTTCTATTTCCACCGATCACACCGACCAACCAAGAACTTAGTCAAGAAGCCTTTTGTCCCACTTCGAGTTTCCCAATTAGACATTACCTCAGCCTTTGTCAGATGGAGGGCTGAAGCAATCTCTTCCGGCCTAAGGACTTTCTCCCAACCTGTAAATGGGGTCTGCTCTAGAATGGAGATACCAAGTAGATAAGAGAACTCTTCCAAGGTAGGGACTAACTGGTAGTCCAGAAAAGTAAAGCAGTGGTATAGTGGATCAAAGAACTGGACTAAGACACTCATCATCTGTTCATCCATCTTGGAGGTGACCAAACCAAGGAGGTGCCCATGTCTTCTGATAAAGGAGGAAGTATCTGGAACCTTTGCAACCAAATCCTTAAGCTAAGTGGGAATCTATACAATGTTGATCTGAATGGTGTTTCTACGCATAGATGCCACGACCTACAAAACAGAACAAAGATGAATCCCATTGGTCTTTGAAATGGTTAGTCCAATGCAATATGCATGCAATGTCATGATGCATGATGTCATGATAGAAACACACCACAAGTATTCACAGATAGCAAACATGGTAAGGGCAAACAAGTCACACAGATAACCCTTAGATTTCAGGCTGGCAAGGAGCTTAGGTACTACCCTCTTTCAGTATAGTTGGTTCAAACCTGTCCTAGAAATAGTAACCGGGTTCTAGAGGATCTCAATATCACTGACCACCCTCGATCGGTCATAATTCCAGTTTAGCAACCTTTTCTTGCATCCGGAATCATTGCGAGAGTTTGGTCTCAATGAGTGTAGCATACTGCTGTTGTTCTATGGCCAAGTTGGTCAATTAAGGTTCTAAGGTCAGTTGGTGCTTAATGACCCCTTAGAAGACCCATATTCTCCTCGTTGCGCCACAAGGGATATCGGTACAAACTAAAGTGCCACACCATTGTAGCTACTACTTCAATTGTATCGGTCTATGCCGTACAATTCCCTCACAATTTATTGCTACTTACCTAAAGGGTATCCCCCAGATCCGGGTTAGGATTTATAGTAACTCTGATTCAAACCCACAAAGATAAAGCATACAAATCATGCAATTGAAAACATTATGAACTATTCCTAAGGTACACCCCACTTAAAAATTCTCCCCAACAGAGTTTCCAGTTATGTGATACGGTGGGAAGAACTGACTGTTTTTGGAATGCTGGTTTGCATTTTGCGTTTTGTTTTTGCAAAATGTTGCAGTAAGCAAGAGTCGCCACCGACTTTTATTTTATCCAACAAGGAAAGGAAAAAAGCACAGAAAAATTCCTTTTTCGAGATATTTCTGAGTACGGGGGGTAGATTACAGAAAGGGAAGGTATTAGCACCCTTTCTATCCGTAGTTATCTACGGGCTCTTAGGTACTTGCTCATTGTTTTCAAAATTGTTTTCTTTGTGCTTGTGGGTTTGAAAAAGTTTTTGTTTTAAAAATTCGATTTAACTCTTGCTTCTGTCCTCAAGAGTGTAATGAAGTGTTTTGAAAACTTTGTTCGAAAAGGAGTGTAAGTGTGAAAAGTTTTGTTTTGAAAGAGCAAGTATATAAGAACTATCTACCTACTCGAAAAAGGAATCGTTCTATACTAATTTCCTTTAGACAATGCTATCCAACTATTAGTAAGTAGGTAGCACCGTCGTTGGAGTTTAAGGGTCAATTCGAAAGAGGGATATACGGTCACTAAAGCAATGTTAGGACGCCTTAGCGGTAACCCTAATGTCTTAGATCATTTGTTTGAGGCAACAATATCCGAGGCAACCATTTCGAGGCGACTATGATCTTTTAGACAAGAGGGCGACCTCTAAAACGACCTATACTCAATGACCGTGTACGAAGGCAACCAAGTGGGGTGTACCCTAAGAGTGCGCATGTGCGAGTGTGTTGTTTTTAGTTATTTGTATCTTTGCACATGTTTGTGATCTGATTTAATTTTAAGATTAGGCATTTAGTCTTGTCATGCAAACCCTATTATCAAACATCTAGCAGTTATATAATTTGCGGAATTAAACTGCGGAAATTAAATTACAAGGCGTCGGGTATTTACATCGCCAAAAGCAACCCTTTGAAAATAAACTAAAGCGGTAAAAATAATTAAATGTCCTAATTAACTATTACATACCGGAAGCCGATACATTAATGGATAAAAATAAATAAAGTGCGCGGGAAATTAAGTCGAATGCGAATTAGGGTTTTGACCCCTATTAAAAGAAAATGCCTTTTTTGTTGTTTTTTAATTAAGAAAAGAAATTAAATTCTAAATTAAAATACTAAATTGATTATTAAATTAATTAAATGAAAAAAATAATAAATAACATATTTTTGGATTTTTTGTTAATTTAAGAAAGAAAATAAAATAATTAAATTAGAATTAAAACCTAAAAGATTTCTAATTAATTTTAAATATTTACAAAATAAATTAAAGTTTTCTAGAATTAAAAACTTAATTAATTAGTTAGTGTTTATTAATAAAAATAAAATTCTGAATTTTTATTGGATAAAAAGTATTTTTGTTATTTTTTGATAAAAAGGAAAATTGCTATTGGTTAGTAAATTAATTAAAATAAAATAAAGCAATTAAGTTAAATAAAAAATATAAAGAGAATGAGAAATTGGGCCTTTTTAGAGGTGTAGAGAGCAACTTTCTTGGCCCATTTGAAGCTGATCCGTTGGACTTTTGGAATCTAGTACACACGCGTTGGCTAGTAATTTGGTGGACCTTCAACACTGACCACCAGATCTGGCCCTTTGGCCATCTGGCGCTTGGATAGTGAGGGAGTACGGTGGATTGCAGACTGACATATGCACTGGAATACCTGAAAACAAATAATATTGAGAAAGGGGGGGACCTGGGATTCGAACCCAGGTCCTGAAGGGATATCCACTGCCAAGGTTACCACTACGCCATGCTGTTTTAATTGTTAGAATAATAGGTATTAATAATAATATAAGAAAACAAATTCAATGACCAAAAAAAAGGAAAAAAACGCGCGTGATTTGAATAGCCAAATGGATGGATGCCACGTATCATCCCTGACCTCCCAACCGTGGCTAAAAATATAACCATCTAAACCAACGGACAGAAGTCCGTAGCTACAAGCATGTCTCACTCAAAAATCCTCCATAGGCCATATAAATGCCTTCTAACGCCATGGTTGAACTCACGTTCCTCTTTCGGTCATACCTATAGCCATCACTAAGGCTGGTTTTACCTGAAACAGAAACCCCTAAACCAAACCTTGAAAACCCTAACTATGGTGAGTTGTAATACAGGTTAGATGAATGAAATTAAATGATACCAAAAGACTGCAAATGGCATGGTGGATCAAAATATGCAATTAGTTTTCGTTATAGATGTAAGAACAACACAAATCAATTTCAAGAATGGGGCGGATTTGTGGACCACTTACAGCGCTCTAGGAAGCTGGAAAACGTGTGATTCTGATTGGTTTCGTGTCTGAGGGTTTCCAGCAATTGATTGAGACAAGTCCCAAGCCCTGAAAATGTCTCCAACCTTGATTTCGATCTCAAGCTTTTTTGTGATTTTTGCAACTTTGGTTCTGCCTCCTCAAGTGATTTCCAACCCTGATTTTCGTGCCTTTTGCTTACTTATGTATTGTGCAATACATTAGGGTAGCTTTTACTGTCCAAATCTTGCTCTATCAATGCCCTTGAATTTGATTTGATTCCTCCATTAAAAATTTCCAAACTTGCTTGATTTTAATCTTTTTTGCACATAATTCATTTGATACGAGTTTGATGAGGTACTAGCTGTCCATTGGAACCTGAAATCATTAAAAAAATCTTTGGTTATCAATATCTTTGATTTTATGTGATTTTATTTGATTTAAAATGAATTAATTCAAATAAAAATCAAATTAAATAATAAAAATAAGATATGGACACATGGCCAAAGCTAAATCACGTGAGAAATAGGGAAACTCAAAACAAGTGAAAAAGAATGGGCCCATTTGGCAAAATTTGAAGTTTTGGGGATTGTTGACTTTTGGCAATTTTGCAAAAAAGTCCAACTTCAACAATGCATAACTTCTTCAATTTTGAACTTTTGGAGGTGTTCTTGGACTTTTTAGAAATATTGAGATGTCCTCTAACCAACCATTTTAGTCTCATTTCATTTTGATATTCCATGCCCAAGTTAGAAGCTTTGGAAAAAAAAGGTGTTTTTGTTGATTTTTCAAAATGACCTATAATGTCCAAATTCATAACTTCTTGTGAGTGCATTTTTTGATCTTTGGGTATGAATATGGATTGTAGGGAATTTCATCCTATTCAAAATGAGATTTGGATGAGTCATTTATCATAAAGTATGAGAAAGTTATGCTTGGTCAAAGTTGAGTTGACTTTTCCTACAAAACCCTAATTTAGCAACTTTTGAATCTTGATGGATTTTGAGCAATCCTTGATGAATCATGATCAACCTTTGATAAAATGATTAAATATCCTTCAAAATGATAATGTTGACAAAAAATCTTGAAGTTTGACTGTTTGTAGGTCACAATTGACTTTTGCCCTAACACAGTCGATTTTTGGACCTTTGAGCAATTGACTAAGCAAACTTCCTCTGCAAGGCTTGAAATTTGACATGGATGATATTGAGAACATATTAGGACATTGGGGAGAACTTGAGGTCATTTGGACTCAAGGATATTAATGCAATGTGAAACCCTAATTTGGGGTAGACTGCCTTAGGAGAGAGCTTGCCTGACTAACTCTTGGACTATTTTGAGCCACTTGGAGATTTTTCTTGCAATGTCTTGAGAAATATGGGAGGGCAAATTTTGGGGTACAACACACATGGTGTGCCAAATATGTGAGCTTATTTCTTGTTTCTCAAATTTCATTTTGAAATTCTAACAAGAACATCTTATAGTTTGCCATGAGAGATGATCATCAAGCTTTGGATTACTCAAATTGGCCAAGTATAATGTGATATATGAACTCTTGAAGTGGGTGCCCCAAAACTGATATCATGTAGGCCATGCAGACATCCTTGCATGCACGCCTGGGCCTGTAATTTTCCTTTCCGTTTTCCAACTTTACACTTTCTTATCTCCATCATCCAAGCCCTAAATGGAGAAATGTAAAACACCATTGTCATCTACATGTTGCAAGCTTTCCAAAGGCCCCTCAAGCATTAATTTCGCACGAGCCAATTTTGAGAAACTTGAGTCACAAGGAAGTTGGTCAGTAGGTTTGTAAAATCCAGTTTTTGGTGCATATTTGGTCTTGATCCATTACAACTCACATTTGCATATGCCGTACACGGATACTTTCACTATTTTCTTGCCAAAATAAGTTCAGTATAGCACATGGTAGTATACATTTCATGCTTTCCTTATTTTTCCAAAAATATGAAGTTTCCATTCAAATATTTTCCACACCATGTGCAGCTTGGGGCCAACTCATCATTTTCACTATCTCAATTTTGATTCCGTGTATTATCTCACTCTCAAAATGCACACAATCTACTGCAGTAGCACTTAAAACACATGCCCCCATTACACATTTTTATCTTGCTAAGAAATATTCAAATTGTCCCTCTAACGGTCTCCAATCATTATGACCTCATTACCCTCACTCTCTGAGCTCTATTTAAACACATTCTCTCACTCATTTGAAGGGGAGGAGTGCTGAAGAAGAAAACACAAAATCTGAACTCTCTCTCTCTCTAAAATTTTTCTTTCGAAGCTCTCTTTGCACTCATTCCAGTCTCAATTTATTCCTTAATTCCACTCCACTGAAGCTTAAGGATTAGGATTCATGAGGTCTTGCTCGAGGTCAGACGCTCAATTGGATTTATTTTCCAATTCCTGGGGTAATATTCAGATCTGAATTTCTTTCAATATAACATGTTATGGAGTTTAAGGTTTTGAATGAAGCGTGTTAGATGGCTAGATAATAGGTCTGACGTATTGGTTTGCACTTATTCGAGCTTAAATGTTGATTTTGTGTGTTTTCTGCAATTTGTGGAATTTGTGTTTTCATGATTTTCATGAAGTGATTTCTAACTCCCTTGTAGGTGTTTGATTTTAGAGTGATTCTCAACCTTTTGTTCAGATGTTTTGCCATCTGTTTGTTTGATTCTTTATCGTTGGACCTGTGACATTTTTTTTGCCATGCTCCCTTAGGATCGCTTGACTAGAGTAGTTCTCGAGCTAGACATTAGGATATGTATCCATGCATGCTAACATAGGGTAGAAATTTCCCTTTTCATCCTCAACCTTAGGGTCAATCATTGTATGATAACATTAGGGCTAGAGATTAGGATAGTCCCCCTTAGTTGTTTTCTTTTCTTTGCATATTGCATCTTAAAACAAAAAATTTCTTTTTCTTGGAAAATCATAAAATATCTCTAATGAACTTAAACCCTTCTTCAAGGTAAAAAATACAAACCAATCCTAGTTATTTGTGCGCCATTTTGGCTTTGTCTTAAACCTTGTCGAGATGACATCTTACAATCCTTTCCATGATATTTTTATCATCTTTTTTTCTCCGATGCTTCGCCATCGCATATGTTTGTTATCCTACTTTGATTCTCAATATCATTGTTAGGTATGATATTTTATCATCTAAGTTTTGATGTCTTGCCATCCTTACTGTGATATTTTACTATCTCTGCATCGATGTTTCGCCATCGCATATGTTTGTTATCCTACTTTGATTCTCAATATCATTTTTAGGTGTGATGTTTTATCATCTAAGTTTTGATGTCTTGCCATCCTTACTATGATATTTTATTATCTTTTTGTTGATGTTTCACCATCGCATATGTTTGTTATCCTACTTTGATTCTCAATATCATTGTTAGGTGTGATGTTTTATCATCTAAATTGATTTTTTGCCATCTTTACCATGATATCTCACTATCTTTGCACCGATGTTTCGCTATCGCACATGTTTGTTATCCTACTTTGATTCTCAATATCATTGTTAGGTGTGATGTTTTATCATCTGAGTTGTTGATGTCTCACCATCTTTGTCATGTTATCTTGTTATCCTTTTATCGATGTTTCGCCATTACATATGTTTGTTATCATACTTTGATTCTCAATATCATTGTTAGGTGTGTTCTTTTATCATCTGAATTGTTGATGTCTCGCCATCTTTGCCATGTTATCTTGCTATCTTTTTGTCGATGTTTCGCCATTGCATATGTTTGTTATCCTACTTTGATATTCAATATCATTGTTAGGTGTAATGTTTTATCGTCTTGTCTGATATTTTATTATCATGCTGATGTCTTATCATTTTATCTGAGTTTGTGTTACCATATGATGTTTTGCCATCTTGCTTATTGCTTTTTTTTCTTCTTAACTAAAAAACACAAACCAACCATAATATTTAAGTCGAACTACGGCTGCTCTAATTCCTTAAAAGGGATACATAGGAATCGGGGTAGGGCCCGAACGAGCACAACTTTTTATTTTCCATACATTATTTTCTCTTTTCTTTTGCATGCATTCCTTATTGCATTTTTTCTTTTAGCTCTTAAGCTTAGACATATATTTTAACCATGCTCATTAGATTAGAACAAACACGAGTGGATACCGTAGAGTACTACGAGCGTGTGGGGTGCTAATACCTTCCCCTCGTGTAACAAACTTCCCTACCCGATCTCTATGGTCGCAAGACCATGATTTCTCCCTCTTCAGGTTTTCTCGATGTTTACCTTTCCCTTTCAACAGGATAAAAGACATTCGATGGCGACTTCATTGATTTTATATCAGATGACGGTTCGGCCGGTTGTTTCAGCTGGCAACTTCACTGGGGAATAAGTTGACCTCTTGTTGGTCCACTCCCTTTGCGAGTCAATCCTAGCGCTTGTTTGTTTATTTTATCGCTTCACATATTTATCTGTTTGCATTGCATCCCATGTGTGCTTTATTTTCTGCATACTGGATTTGGCTGGACTGTTTGGATTAGTTTTCTTGGTGGATGGTTTGTTCCATGAGGTAAAAGGCCCCATACCCAGGCTATGAGTGAATTCCATAGGAACTAGGAATAGAGTGGCCATGACGGCTATGAGGCGTATGTCTTGTAGACCCGACCATGAGACCCATGACTTCAGAGGAGGTTTGGATAGGTGTTATCGTATGATGATACCAATAAATGAGCTCTTTGACTCTGATTTGGCCTTTGACCTTACTGCAACCTAGTCTTCACCCGTGAGTGGGGTGGGAAAGTTTTTCTTACAGGTACAGGTACTATTGGTGACTTTGTTTTTTGATGGTGACTCGGGTTCCCATGGTAGTCCTGAAGCTATGCGGGATTTTTAATCTTGAGTTATGTGGTTCTATACAGTGGTCCAGCCATATCTAGTGTGGAAACTTTGATCCTGTCATGTCGCATCATAGCATATTTATTTTCAAAAAATGATGTACAAAAGAAATAACTAGCATATGTATGTCATTTTCCAGGGGCATTCAAGAGTTTTCTCTCCATCAGAAATGGCCGACCTCCCGCCATATGAGTTTGATTCAGTTGTTGTCAAAGAACCCACCAGACATACCTTTGCTTACTAGATTCCGACCATTGATGCATCCAAGTTAAAGAAGTTGAGTTCTTATCTGAAGAGCGATGTTCTGAATAATTTCAACTGGGATTATGGCAGTTTGTTATTAATTCTCAATACCTCAGTTGACCCAATGGCTTTGATCACTCTCTTCCAGTTTTATGACAAGAAATTGTGGTGTGTTACTTTTCAAGATTATCAATTGGTTCCCATACTAGAGGAATACTCCTATATTCTTAACATCAAAATGGACAATGAAGTTCCTTTTGTCCAATTTCCTGAGAAGTTGAAGTTTGAAGCCATTGCTGAAACCCTTCATTTGAGTTGGAAAGAGGTGAAGGAGAATTAGAAATCAAGTAAAGATGTTATGGGGTTTTATTTGGATTTCTTAGTAAAGAAAGCTGAATACTTGGCAAAGGAAGGAAACTAGGGTGACTTCAACCTTTTATTTGCTCTCATGATATACGGTATTGTTCTCTTTCCTCATAAGAGAAACTTTGTGGATTTAGCGGCTATCTATGTTTTAGGAGTAAGAACCCAATACCGACACTTCTGGAAGATACTCTTTACACTATTCACTCCAGACATGGAAAAGGAGGTAATGCTAACTTGTGTCATTAAATGCTATATCAGTGGCTTAAGTTACATTTAACAGTGAGTGGCCCTTTTGTGGACACAAGGCATTCTCTCTAATGGTCGTCAAGGCTTGTCAACCTCACTTAATTCGATATCTGGTGGAATTATGTCATGGTGAAATATGAAGTATCATCACTAGCTGTGGAGATTTCCCTAATGTCCCCCTCATGGGAACTAAGGGGTGTATCAACTATAACCATGTGCTTGCTTACTGTCAGTTGGGATATGCAATGGATGGTCCACCAAAAGATGAGGAAGTAATTGAACCAGTGTACTTTATTAGAGGAGGTAATCCCGAGATGTTAAAAAGAGTGATGAATTCTTGGAAGGGAATTCACTGGAAGGATAGAGCCACTTTGAGCAAGAAGGTTTCCATTGCTAGGGTTCCTTACATGGAATGGATTAAAAACGGGGTTAAAAATATACATTTTCCATTTTCAAGATCAAATCCTTTATATGAGAAGCCTCCTGTTATTTTGTGTGACACTGTTGTTGTACCCCAAAATTTGCCCTCTCATATATCAAGTATTTTCTCATAAGATCTCCTTTGATTCAAGACTGCACAAGGGTTGGTCAGCTCAAGACACCTCCTTAAGCATTGATGACTGAAATTAGGGTTTGAGATTGCACAATTATAATTGAACTTTTAATGCCTCATATGAATTTCATGGATCATTATGGACCCTCAAGATTGCTCATGTCAAGTTTCAAGTCTTGGATCACATTTTTGCTTAGTCAATTGATCAGTTGACCTAAAAATCAGTTGTATTGGGGAAAAAGTCAATTGTGGCCAATTTATAGTCAAATTTCATAATTATTTATCCATATCAACATTGTGAACTCATATATGTCATTTGATCAAGTTTGGACCATAATTCGTCAAGAAATTTGAGCAGATCACCAAAAGGGCAAAATGGTCAAAAATATGGTTTTGACTGAGAAAGGACAATTCTTGATTTTTGACCTAGCAAATGGTTGATTGGTTGGAAACATGATCTCAATGATTCAATTGCATAATTTTTACCTAATGGTATGACTCAAAACTTCCCTCAAGATCAATTGATTGATAGTTGATTTTTAGTCAACTGATCAAAAGTCAATTGTACACTGAAAAGTTAAACTTTAACTTTTTGGTCAAAATCAAGTGTCAAAGATCACAATCCATCAAAACATGTCAAAATATGAAACTTTTTCATCAAGAAATCAAAAAGTAAATATTTCATTTTGAAAAGTCAAAGTTTCCAAACTTAGAAATTTTTCTAAGTGTTGAAAACTTCATATTTTTTCACAACTTTGAGCCAATTTTTCACCATGATGCAAGATGATTCAAAGGAAACTTTCAACATGAAAGTTGTAGATCTCAATGAGATATAAAACATTTCTTTACATAACTTCTCCTATAAATGCATGGATTTCAAGTTATGATTTTGTGAATACATGTTCATGAAACTTGGAAACTTAGTGAAATTTTGCCCTAGTTTAGGCGGGATTTTGACCTAACTTCATGGCAATTTTTCACATAGTTCCAAGGGGAATTTTCAAAAGTGATTCAAAGAGGGTTTTTATAGCACATTGCAATATTTCTAAAATGTCAAAGAAATCCTTGAGATCATGTTTGAGCAAGGAGAATCGAAGGCATGAAGTTGACATTTCATTCTTGAATTATAGGTCATTTTCATGATGAACAAGAATGCAAATCCATGCTAGGCTGCACAATATTTGCTTTGCAGACCTCAAACTTGTTTGGAACTCCATAATTAAATGTTTTTACATCTGTTAGAGGCTTCAACTCAAGTATTCAATGCATTGCCCATGTGATTGATTTGATATGGTAGTCTAAATAACCTGGACTGCAAGTGCACAGTCTTATCGTGTAGTTTTAAAGATTATCGAACCCAAAGGACCAAAAGTAAAATGTACCGTTATCTAGCATTACGGTGTAAATATAAGGCTAAAAATATTTGCTTTAGATTAGGGGAACTAAAAGTAAGTTTGAATCTAGTTAAATAATCAAAGGGGAAAATAACCAGTATGTAATGATCAGACTTCGGGAATTAGTAACCTATTTGGTAACTTGCAGTTTCTAACAATTCTCAGTAGAAATTTATCAGTTTAAAAACCCTCATCTCACACTGTCGTGGTTGTTGATTTAGGTTATTCAATTAATTCCTAACGTATGCTCTCGCTATCCCGTCAGAGTTAGAAACATTCTTTTGAAAACAAATAAACTCTAATTCGCTTTAAAGCGCTCTCGCTGTTTTTAAAGCCAATGCCTAGTTACTCCGTCCAGTTAAAGATCCTCAAGCTCTCGCTTTATTGAACCTAACTTTTATTCGTCTTTTACTCTCGTAACAAAATGGTTCATCATTGAAAACAAAGTAATCTAGTCCAGAAAATAGTTCAACAAATAAATACCAATAGTATTACCAAATTCCCTCAGTTTTATGACCTTACATACCAATATAGAAATTTAGCTTAGCATATTATAAAGCTTAATCACAGAATAATAAAAGCCAAACAACAAAGTAAACGTGATTATTGAATTAAAGGTAAATAATAATTTATTAAAATAAAAACCTGGAAATAAATTAACTGGAGACTGGTAACAATTCTGAAGGAAGCACTCCTCCACAGGTTGGTAGGTTTTGCTTCGATACAGAACAGGAACATTTGCGAAGAAATAAAATAATAAATTTAAATAACAATTCTGAAGGTCTTGAAATAAACCACGGGGCAATAGATTCCCGGTGTAGAAATCTATTACTTAAAACTGGTTAAGAAAAATAAAACTGCTAAGGAAAATAATAGCTAAGGAAAATAGTAGCTAAGGAAAAATAATTCTGGAAAGTAGTGGCTCTGTGAAATATGCACGAAGAACAAAAGGGCAGTAACAACGTGAACCTATCTCAGTGCATGAGGTCTAATATTTATATCCATCTTGAGTAACTGTTCGTGAGGATTTGTTGGAGAGTTTGTAGGGCTGCTGAATCTCCATATATCTGACTTAGTGGAAGCAACTAACACACTTTCGTTGCAAGCTTTAAGGGACGTGGGTAAAATAATAGGAGATGTGATGTTCATCAAAGGATTAGTGACGTTCGTCACTTACTTGGTCAATGCATTCCTGTCGTCACGCCCGTCTTGCCGGTCGTCATGCTTATTGTTGACTTCTTTTTGCGCGCTCCTTCTTTTGGGCTTGGGCTTATCTTTGGCTGTTGACTTTATTGTAGCCTTTTTTCCTTATTTTTCTTATTTTTCTTCTTTTTATTCCTTTTCTTCATAATTAATTTGATACCTGTAAAATACCGACATAATACCAACTACGAAGTGATTTAATTTAGAATAAAAATGGAAAATAATTTAGTTAATTCAAGCTAAATATGCAATACATTTATGTGTTATCAAACTCCCCCATACTTGAATCTTTGCTTGTCCTCAAGCAAGTGCTCAGTATGATGTTTGTCTAAACATTGGCCAGGGACAAATGTATGATACAAATCAACTTGTATGCGGTTGCATGGTGTTTTTGTTAGAGAATCAAAAGCTTAATCTATACTCCAGCACTACGGTAACGACACTAGACAACCCCGTCTTACGTAAATCGGTTGCAGATGCTATTATAGCTCACCCCAAGTAATCGTCTTGTTTTACCCATTTTTATTCGAGCGCAATCACATTAAGCCCTTTATCCTAACACGTACATAGCAGAATAGCTGGTTAGTGGTTATGATCTTTTTACCATAGTAGTTTCTGGCATAATAATGTGGCAACCTTATCTTTTTTACCCATTTGCATGATGTGGGGGATCAAACCGTAGTCTGCCCTACCAAGTTCAGTACCAGACGCCTTTGAACCACCTACAATGGATTTTATGTTACTTTGTAGGGCTTACATCTGTTGGATTAAACGATCGGATGAGGATCTCCCAATTTAATAGGTGCATTTCCTGTAACATTTTCTAAATAAATAACCGAGATCATCCACTTATATTCATCGACTTTCTGCGTAGTTTGTGTTTAAGATGGTGCTGACTGCTAGATAAACTACTCAAGATTACTTCAAAACTAAAGCTATGGTTTTCAGAATAATAGGTACTTTAACTAGTCTATTATACTATGGGGTTGTATAGTGTTAAGATGGTAGTGATTTCGTCAAATCTTGCGAAAGTTTCTAACAAAAATTAAAAAAATTAGCAACCTACATACTCGTCGAGTGAGTGAAGTTATGTATGAAATCAAAAAAAAATTGTCGGGGCTCAATAAAGTGAGGGAATCGGAAAAACAACACAAAATATTGCATAAAAATAAGGGAGAAGATAAAAATAAAAATTTACTAGAAAAAGTAGAAATGCTTCCTCCCCCATATTTAAATCATACAATGTCCTCAATGTATTGGAAAATGAGAGTGAAAAAAACTAAATATTCATTCTTCCTCGCCTTGGCCACGGAATCTACCACGCATCCTTGGTCTAGATCTTCTACGCGCTTGCTCACCCCTTCTGGAAGATTCTGCTTCATATCTTTGACCCTTCACACGGGAAACAACTTCATGCAAACCTTCAACACAGAGTGTCAAAGCCCGCATGTCTTCTGTCATCCCTACGGTGAATTATTGCATACTTTGGTCTTGCCGGTAAGCATAATCATGTTGATCTCTTTTCATATGTTGGACGAGATGCATCATTTCCTATTGACGCGTCTTGATGCTCTGGTAGCGCTGGTTAGACAATTGGTTCTGCTACAGTATTGTGGCATAGATGGCATTGAGTGTGGCAGGTGGATTGGCATTTTATGGCTCTTGGGCTTTGGGAGGTTGAATTTTAGGTTGAGGTGCTTGATGTTATAATTATTGTTCCATTTTGTCAACATCATCATTATTGGCTTCGCCTTGGTTTCCTTGTGCATTCACACCAGGCTCGGGGGTGTTGAGGTTGTATAACCAGTTGTATGCAATGCTTAAGTTCGTAGTATTTAGATTTGGCAAAATGACACTACAAACTTCATTATTCCTCACCATTAGATAATAACCTCCTACTTCTCTTACCTTAATAAAGAGATCGGCTCAACAATTGTTAATGTCCAAGAACACTATTGACAGAGAGGGTAGATTCAGGACTCTCCCTCCCAGGTTCAGGTGAACTGCTATTGCAGTGACGATGCCTCCAATACAGAAAGGCACAGTCTCGTATCTTGTTACAAGATTTTGAATGTGAGCCATTAAGAAGGTACTTGGGTTCAGACGGAGGTTTAGCTCGAAGGTGCAATGGAGAGCATACAACTCTTTGGTGTTGACCTTGTTGTTGTTAGTTCTTCCAAAAATAGTGCTGGCCAGGGTGCGACGAAGGTAGCGAATGTTCGACTTATGGATGTGAGAGGAGTAACGTGCTTAGGGAGCGACATTATGCTTACCGAATATTCTCTCCCATAATTCATATGAAGTTCTATTCCAATCCAATTCAGGGGCAATTCGGTATTGCACATTGTCTCCACGAGGGAAATAAAACATGTCACTCAAAGCATCCTGGTTCACCGTGTATTCCTGGTTGAACATACCAAATGTGGCCGCTCCAAAGAGGTTTGCATCAGCGTCGGTGGGAGTGATGTAGAAGTAGGAGCTTAAGAACTCCAAATTTAGAGCCTCGTAGGTGGGTAAACCCATCGTGCTTATAAATCCCAGGCCTGCTTTGTTTAGCAAACTTGCATACTGTCATACATCTCTAAATTGCGTAAACAATCGTTGTCGACATATCGTGTGGGTGTCAATCCTCGCTGATAAAACTTCTGGTATATTTCCTGTTGGAGTTCACCAGCTTCTCCTTGTCGGAACACGAGATGAGTCATATCGGGTTCTCCTCGATTGATTTGATTTCTACGAGCAGCCATGGTATATTTGACAAAGAAGAAAAGGGAAGGTGTTTGTGTAGTGCAAAGAAGGTAGTGAATGGTGGTGATATTATAATGATATAAGAAGTGGTTTAAATAGGTGTAGATTATGAGTGGGTAATGAATGGTTTTTATGGTTTTGAAAGTGGGAGGTTATAGGAATTGTAAGAAATGAATGAGTGGTAATGGTGGTAGATAATGGGAATTATGGGGTTTAAATAATGGAAGATGGAAGTTATAGAAATAATAAAAAAATGAAACGGTGTGGTCTTGTAGTCAAACTATGTGGTCACGAGATCTAAAAGCATGGGAGGCAAGGCTGGTGGTCGTCACATGCGTAGCAGAGCGTGGGAGGCAAGGCTGACGAAGGCCAGACAAAGTTGTCATTCGTTACATGCATGGCAGGACTGGCTGACGGGCGTCACATCTAGCTTGACGGTCGGCAGTTTGCTAGGAAAGATGTGACAAACGTCACATCTGGCTAGACGATCAGCAATGGATGCATGCGATTTCATTGGACCGCTAATGATACTTATACATATAATATTAATAATTGTACTTTAAAGCATACATATATATGATAATAACAATAGGTATAATGAAGGTAATAAAAACTCAATAACGTTAAATAACCAAAAACATTAAAAATAGGAATAATAAGAAACAATGTTATTGGGTAAAGAACTGGTACAAAAGAAAAAAATGAAATAACAAAATATTTGAAAATGAGAAAACAAAACAGTAATGGCAAACAATAATGTTTCCTGCCCCAAACTTAAATAGACAATGTCCTCATTGCCTTAAGAAAAGGATCCGAAAAAAATAAAAATAGCAGGTTCTATCTAGCCACGATGTGGGCCGCCAGGAGGTGCATTAACAAAATAGAAGTGCTGATATAGATGATCAAAATGTTTTGTTATGGTATCCATGAAACCATGAAAGTCTGAACGCAAAGTGGTGAACTCTCTGTGTAAACCTTCAATATGTGTCTCCAAATTAGCAATGGCGGTAGTAAAGTCAGGAGGTGGAGGTCCAACATTGGCCGGAATAGTAACAACAGTAGACACAGGAGAAGCATCTAGTGTAACTTCATGACGAACAGGGGAAGGAAGATCATAATAATGAGGAGGAGTCTGAGGGTTAAAATCATCAGAGATCTCATAAGGTTGAGCTGTTTCGGGTGAGGTAGGGGCAGATGGGGGATCCAAGTCAAAAAGCCAGTTATCTCTGTTATGAACACTCGTTATAGGATTAGGTAAAACAAATTGGTGGACAATGTTATGGTTAATGAGCAAGTTAAACTGAAGTGGTCCAAGGTTTCCTATAAGGTGAGTGTTGAAACAGAAATGGATGTTCATGGGTCTAATTCCTCCATAGGGATTTAATCCTAGGAGTCGTTGTCTCATTCCGATAACATTTGCAATCATTGTAACTAGGCCTCCTATAAGGATAGGTGTATGAGCGGTCTCTATAATACAAACAAAATTGGCTAACATAAAGGTAACTGCATTGACAGGACGGTTTTGTGAAGCACAAAACAAAATGAAAAGCTCATCACGGGACACCAAAGAAATGTTTTGTTCTTTTCCAAACAGGGTGCGGGCCAGGATTTTGTGGAAATATCTTACAGTAGGGTTATGGATGCTTTCAGAATGTATATCATCAGGCTCGGGATGGTTATTACCAGTTATGCTACCCCAGAAGTAATTAAGCTCGTGGTTGGAGAGGATATCTTCTTGGGCGACAGTAAAGACATCAGGGCCACTAGGGAAGCCTAAAAGGTTAGCAAACTCACGATTGTTATAACGAAAATCAATGCTAAACAGTCTTAACCGGATCAGGCCACGGTTAAACCCTAGTACATGGTTAGGCACATAATTCAAAGAACTTAGGAACTCTAGGGTAAGCCTACGATATCAACTAAATCTCCTCCGAATAGGGGATGTATCCCAACTTATCTGGTTCAGCATGTATAAGACACTTTCTCTAATGCCTATGGCGGTCATAGCACGATCATTAACATAGATGGTGGGAGTCATCTCCCTATCGACCAAGTCCTCAAACCTCCTCATTTGATCTTTTCCCCTGAAAGTAATACTCATATAATCTACTCTTGTCATTTCGAGAGTTATTCACTAGCTAAAAAAAGTAAATTAGCCTGAAAAGTAAGTAGATTATAGAAACATCCAGTTAGCATCGACCAAATGCCTTTTAGAGTAAAAAATAAGAAAAATAAGAAAAGAAAGATGAGAATAAATAAAACATTTTAAAACAATATGAAAAGTTAAAGAAACATATAAAGATAAAATTGTGGGTTGTCTCCCACAAAGCGCTTTGTTTTATGTCGCAAGCTCGATACATTTTCAATTATGAATTAGTCGTTTGGTTCAGCCGATGGCTGTATAAGCTTTAGGGTAGCTGAGTAATCTTTGTTTTCGATACGATGGTAATGCTTCAAACGTTGCCCATTTACAATAAATGGATCACTAGAATTACTCTTAATTTCTACGGTGCCACTTGGGAAAACCTTAGTGACTTCGAAAGGGCCAGACCACCTAGAGCGTAGTTTTCCAGGAAAAAGTTTAAGTCGGGAGTTAAATAGGAGTACTACATCTCCATAATTGAATTCTCTCCTAGAAATGCGCTTATTGTGCCATTTTTTTGTTCTTTCTTTATAGATCTTGGCATTTTCGTAAGAGTCTAATCGAAGCTCTTCTAATTCGTTGATATCTAGGATTTTGTTTCCTACAACGGCATAGTAATTTAAATTTAGGGTTTTAATAGCCCAATAAGTTTTATGCTCGAGTTCCACCGGAAGATGACATGATTTTCCATAGACTAACTTGAAACGTGTGGTCCCTTTGGGTGTTTTAAAAGCTGTCCTATATGCCCACAACGCTTCATATAACTTAGAGGATCAATCTTTTCTAGATGTTGCAACAGTTTTCTCAAGTATTTGCTTAATTTCTCTGTTTGAGACCTCTACTTGGCCACTCGTTTGTGGGTGGTATGGTGTTGCTACACGGTGTTTAACTCCATATTTCACTAAGAGTTTTTCGAAGATTTTGGAGATGAAGTGGGAGCCTCCGTCACTGATGACGAGTCTCGGCACACCGAATCTTGGAAAGATTATGTTCTTGAAAAGCTTGATTACTACTCGTGTGTCGTTTGTTGGAGAGGTTATAGCCTCGATCCATTTGGATACGTAATCGACAGCTACGAGTATGTATTTGTTACCAAAAGAAGATGGGAAAGGCCCCATGAAGTTAATTCTCCATACATCGAAGATTTCAATTTCTAGAATACCTTTCTGAGGCATTTCATCACGTCTGGAGATGTTCCCAGTGTATTGGCAACGGTCGCAGTTTAAAACAATGATGTGCACATCTTTCCATAGATTAGACCAAAAGAAACCAGATTGTAGGATTTTCGCACAGGTTTTTGATGTACTTGAATGCCCTCCATAAGGTGCAGCGTGGCAGTGGTTTATAATACTTTCGATTTCTTCCTCGGGCACACAACGGCAAAAAATCCCATCAGAACCTCTTTTAAAGAGGATGGGGTCATCCCAGTAACAATGTTTAAGGTCGTGGAAGAACTTCTTCTTTTGTTGGTACGTTAGCTCAGGTGGAAGGACACCAGCGGCTAGGTAATTTACGAAATCGGCATACCATGGTGCAACAGAATGAGCTAATGCGACTTTTACCAAATTGTTGGTTTCAAGACTTGAGGCCTCTATTTCTAAAGGATAGTTGGCTTGATAATGTTCAACCTTATTGTTTTCCAATTGAGCTATAAGTCTCTCATATGGGGAATCATCGTTAATTGGTATTCGTTCGGTCTTCAGATTTTCAAGCTTAGAAAGATGATCTGCTACGATGTTTTCGGTTCCCTTTTGTCTTTGATTTCCAAATCAAATTCATGTAGTAATAGGATCCATCTCAATAGTATAGGTTTAACATCTTTCTTAGTTAGGAGGTATCTAATAGCGGTGTGATCGGTGTAGATGATAATCTTAGCTCCCACCAAGTATGAATGAAATTTATCTAATGCAAACACAACTGCTAAAAGTTCCTTTTCCATTGTAGCATAATTCATTTGGGCTTCGTCTAGGGTTCTACTCGGATAGCATATTACATGGAGTTTTTTTTTCTTTTCGCTGTCCTAGAACGACACCTACAACATAATCACTTGCATCACACATTATCTCGAATAGTTTGCTCCAATCTGGAGACTGCATAATTGGCGCAGAGATTAGTGCTTGTTTAAGCGTTTGAAATGCTTCAGAACATTTGTCATCAAAGATGAATTTAGCGTCTTTCATCAGCAACTCAGTTAGTGGCTTGGTTATTTTAGAGAAATCTTTGATGAAACATCGGTAAAAGCTGGCGTGTCCTAGAAAACTTCTTATTTCTCGAATAGTTTTAGGAGGTTGAAGGTTTTTTATCACTTCTATTTTTGCCTTATCCACCTCGATTCCTCTGTCGGACACCATGTGTCCAAGTACATCCCTTGTCGGACCATGAAATGGAATTTTTCCCAGTTGAGAACAAGATTGACGCTCATGCATCGTTTGAGTACCATTTCAAGGTTTGCTAAGCATCCTTCGAAACTTTCTCCACAGACAGAGAAATCGTCCATAAATAATTCCATCATTCCATCCAAGAAATCGGCAAAGATCGCCATCATGCATCTCTGGAAGGTTGCGGGTGCATTGCAAAGTCTGAAAGGCATTAGTCTATAAGCAAATGTACCATAAGGGCATGTAAATGTGGTTTTTTCTTGGTCATCGGGGTGGATAGGAATTTGTAAAAATCCATAATAACCATCTAAGTAACAGAAATGGGAATGTCTAGCCAAACGCTCGAGCATTTGATCTATGAAAGGTAGAGGATAATGATCCTTGTGAGTGGCTTTGTTTAGCTTCCTATAGTCGATGCACATTCTCCATCCAGTTTGAGTGCGTTGGGCTACAAATTCACTTTTTTCGTTGGTGACTACGGTGACTCCTCCTTTCTTAGGTACGATATATACAGGACTGACCCACTTACTGTCGGATATAGGATATATGATTCCGGCTTCTAACAACTTGCAAATTTCCTTCTTAACTACATCGCTTAGGATGGGATTGATTCGTCTTTGATGCTCTCTAGAGGTTTTGCAATCTTCCTCGAGCATAATGCAATGTGTACAGATAGAAAGACTTATTCCTTTTAGATCCGAGATGTTATAGCCTAGAGAGGTTGGATATTTCCTCAGGATATTAAGTAATTTTTCGATTTCAGTTCGTCCTAAGTCAACATTGACTATGACAGGTCGTTTACATTCTTCGTCTAGGAATTCGTACCTTAGATCATTTGGTAATGTTTTAAGTTCTAAAGCAGGTTTCTTGGGGTCAGGCATGGGATCGGGAGTCAGTGCTAGGCATTCACTTAGGTGGGCGTCCTAGCGTTCCCCATGCCAGTTGTCATCTTCAAAAATAGGCGGTATTGGAATTCTTAGGATTTCAGTATCCTTTGTTGGTTCTGACTTTATTTCCTTCACACATTCATCGATGATGTCAAGAAAATAGCATGTGTCTCTTATTGCAGGGGCTTTAAGGAATTGAGAAAGAATGACTTCAATTTTCTCTTCTCCAACTTCAAAAGTTAATTTCCCTTGTTTTACATCAATGATGGCGCCAACGGTGGCTAAGAATGGTCTTCCTAATATGATGGGAATGTTTGAGTCTTCTTGAATGTCCATTATAATGAAATCTATGGGAATATAGAATTGACCTATTCTAACGGGGATGTTTTCTAGCATACCCACTGGGTATTTGACATATCGATCAGCTAATTGTAGGGACATCCTAGTTGGTCGCAGTTCTCCTAGTTGCAGCTTTTCACAGATTGAAAGGGGCATCAAGCTCACACTAGCTCCTAAATCGCAGAGTGCTTTGTCTATTACGAACTTCCCTATCACAGAGGGTATGGAGAAACTACCAGGGTCTTTCAACTTAGGTGGCATATTATTCTGGATAATAGTGCTACATTCCGCAGTAAGCATCACTGTCTCATTATCCTCGAGTTTCTTTTTATTAGACAATATTTCTTTAAGGAATTTGGCATAAGATGGAATTTGTGTTATGGCTTCTGTAAATGGTATTGTTATGTTTAATTGTTTCAGGAGTTCCACAAATTTCTTGAATTGTCTTTCGGTTTTAGATTTGTCTAATCTTTGAGGAAACGAGATATGTGGCTTATATGATGGTGGGGGTACGTATGGTTTTTCCTTTTCAGCTTCATCTCTAGCTATGATTTATGACTCAGTATTTTTATTCAGTTCGTCATCGCTTTTTTCCTTTTCGATTTCATTTTCATTTTGTTGAGACATCGACTTAGTTGAGATTCTCGGATCTACTGGTCTGTCTAATTCAGTCCCACTTCTTAATGTAATGGCATTAGCATGACCTTTCAGGTTAGGTTGTGGTTGACCAGAAAACACCCCAGCTGGAGAGACAGTTTTTGCTTGTTGTTGGGCTACTTGAGAAATCTTGGTTTCTAACATTTTGTTATGTGTAGCCAAGGCATCTACTTTGGTTGCTAATTGTTTTACCAATTAGGAGGTGTGTACGTTTTGGTTTATAAATTCCTTATTTTGTTGTGTTAGAGAAACAACAAAGTTTTCCATCATTATCTCAAGGTTGGACTTACGGGGTGCTTGTGGTGCAGCTTGAGGTTCCTTTTGGAAACCAGGAGGTGCTTGAGGGGCGTATAACGCATTGTTATTCTTATAGGAAAAGTTAGGATGATTCTTCCAACCCGGGTTATAGGTGTTAGAGTACGGGTTTCCTTGAGCGTAGTTCATCTGGTCAGGAGGTATCCCAGCTAGCAATTGGCATTCGGAAACGATATGTCCAGGTATTCCACACAAGTCACAGTTTCGAGCTACGGCAGCCATGGTGGCTGCGGGGGTTGGGGTTACTGCTAAACTCTCAATATTTTGAGTCAGGGCGTCAACTTTAGCATTGACGTGGTCTATGCCACTGACTTAGTGCGATCCTCGTGTGGAGGCTCTTTCTCCTCCCCATTGATAATGGTTTTGTGCCATGTCTTCAATTAGTTGATAAGCTTTATTATAGGGGTTGTCCATTAGTGCACCACTAGCGGCAGCGTCTAGAGATAGTTTGGTGTTATATAGGAGACCACCATAGAAGGTGTGGATGATTATCCATGGTTCAAGTCCATGATGTGGGAAAAGTCTCAGCATGTCCTTGTATCTCTCCCAAGCTTAAAAAAGTGATTCGTCGTCTTTTTGCGTAAATCCGTTGATTTGGCCTCTCAGCATTGCAGTTTCGCTAGGTGGAAAATATCTTGCTAAGAAGACTTTCTTCAATTCTTCCCATGTAGTTATGGAGTTGAAGGTAAGGATTGGAGCCACACTCTGGCTCTATCTCTTAAAGAAAATGGAAAAAGACGTAATCAAATTGCTTCGGGATTAACACCATTAGCTTTTACTGTGTCGACATATTGTACGAACACGAATAAATGGAGATTTGGATCATCCGTAGGGCCTCCAGAAAATTGATTTTGTTGCACGGCTTGCAACAATGAAGGTTTATGCTCTAAGTTATTCGCCTCGATGGCAGGAGGAGAAATACTCGAGTGCGATTCAGCTCGAGAAAGAGCAGCGTACTCCTTAAGAGGTCGATTACCTAGTTCAGCCATGTCTAGTTTTGGAGTTGGTTCTTTAGAAATGGGAATTGGAATTGGAGCTACTTCGGGAAGATCGAGGATTCGACGTCTTATGTTAATAAAATGTTCGATTTCGTTGATTCATTGTACTAATTCCCCTCCTTGTAAATGAGTATTTGGCATACAATCATTCCAAGAAAGGAAAAATGTTGCCCTAGTCTATATGGTGCAACAACGGAATTACGATATTGACTAAATTGGTCCCCGACAACGACGCTAAAAACTTGATCGATTTAATATGGTAGTCTAAATAATCTAGACTGCAAGTACGCAGTCTTATCGCGTAGTTTTAAAGATTATCGAACCCAAAGGACCAAAAGTCAAACGTACCATTATCTAGCGTTATGGTGTAAATCTAAGGCTAAAAATATTTGGTTTAGATTAGGGGAACTAAAAGTAAGTTTGAATCTAGTTAAATAATCAGAGGGGAAAACAACCAATATGTAATGATCGAACTTCGGGAATTAGTAACCTATTTGGTAACTTGCAGTTTCTAACAACTCTCAGTAGAAATTTATCAGTTTAAAAACCCTCGTCTCACACTGTCGTGGTTGTTGATTTAGGTTATGCAATTAAGTCCTAACGTATGCTCTCGTTATCCCGTTGGAGTTAGAAACATTCTTTTGAAAACAAATAAACTCTAATTCACTTTAAAGCGCTCTCGCTGTTTTTAAAGCCAATGCCTAGTTACTACGTCCAGTTAAAGATCCTCAAGCTATCGCTTTATTGAACCTAACTTCTATTCGTCTTTTACTCTCGTAACAAAACGGTTCATCATTGAAAACAAAGTAATCTAGTCCATAAAATAGTTCAACAAATAAATACCAATAGTATTACCAAATTCCCTCTGTTTTATGACCTTACATACCGGTATAGAAATTTAGCTTAGCATATTATAAAGCTTAATCACAGAATAATAAAAGCCAGACAACAAAGTAAACATGATTATTGAATTAAAGGCAAATAAAAATTTATTAAAATAAAAACCTGGAAATAAATTAGCTGGAGACTGGTAACAATTCTAAAGGAAACACTCCTCCACAGGTTGGTAGGTTTTGCTTCGATACGGAATAAGAACAATTGCGAAGAAATAAAATAATAAATTTAAATAAAAATTATGAAGGTCTTGAAATAAACCACGGGGCAATAGATTCCCAGTGTAGAAATCTATTACTTAAAACCGTTTAAGAAAAATAAAACTGCTAAGGAAAATAATAGCTAAGGAAAATAGTAGCTAAGGAAAAATAATTCTGGAAAGTAGTAGCTTTGTGAAATATGCACGAAGAACAAAAGGGCAGTAACAACGTGAACCTATCTCAGTGCATGAGGTCTGCTATTTATATCCATCTTGAGTAACTGTTCATGAGGATTTGTTGGAGAGTTTGTAGGGCTGCTGAATCTCCGTGTATCTGACTTAGTGGAAGCAACTAACACACTTTCGTTGCAAGCTTTAAGGGACGTGGGCAAAATAATAGGAGATGTGACGTTCGTCAAAGGGATTAGTGACGTTCGTCACTTACTTGGTCAATGCATGTCGGTCGTCACGCTTGCCTTGCCGGTCGTCATGCTTGCTGTTGACTTCTTTTTGTGCGCTCCTTCTTTTGGCTTTGGGCTTATCTTTAGTTGTTGACTTTATTGTAGCATTTTCCCCTTCTTTTTCTTCTTTTTCTTCCTTTTCTTCCTTTTCTTCATAATTAATTTGATACCTGCAAAATAGCAAAATACCGGCATAATACCAACTACAAAGTGATTTAATTTAGAATAAAAATGGAAAATAATTTAGTTAATTCAAGCTAAATATGCAATACATTTATTTGTTATCACCATGCTTAATGCCATTTTGGGAAGAAAGTGCACATTGCCATTTTGGAAAAGTAGCTTTTATGCACAAAATCAGTTCTTGAGCTTTGTAGTTGTTCCTTATGCACACACTAAGTCTATAAGATCAGAAGAAGTATGTTTAAAGTTCTCAACCACCCTACCTTGCCTTGAAACCATGTTTGTCCATGTTGCTTCAAAAACAAGTCAAAATCCACAAGCATGTGATTTTGTACTTCTGACTTCTACAAGTCTCCACACCTTTTCCTATATGTCAAGACACTCTTATGCAACTTAGGACACAATTTTACAAGCTATCAAACTCCCTCAAACTACCTAAAATCAGAAATTACCACACAAGCACAAAAACTTGTCATTTCTGATTTTTGAATCCAATCTCCAAATCCCTCGTGCGTTTCTTGGCCAAATCATCCACAAAGCTTCTAATACACATATAAAAGCTATCCCAACCCCTGTTTTCAAACCGTAATACCATTTGCACCATCCTCCATTTTCAAAAATAGGGTATTGCACATTGACTTCTTCAGCTTGATTCAAGAACTCTCAACATAAAGCAAGCTTTTCAATATCTTCCTGGAGGTTCAAGGAAGCTAACCCAATCATCAAAACACTTTGAAAGCAGCTCTAATTCAAAACACGAATTCCATTTTCAAGGTGAGTTTTCTGACTTTTAAACTCTTCATACATGCAACATTAATGGTTAATTTGTGAATGAAAAATGTAGATATCATTGCCCTAAAGCTAACCATGTCTATAGTTTTCATTTATATTGCTTGAGCTTAGAGGATTTTAAGTTTGAATCTCTGAAAAAATTAGGACAGAATTTGGTACCATTTAAAATTCATGTTCATCTTTGAGTGTTAGCTTAAGTTATTTACATGGTTAGATTTGTGATGAAATTTCCAGCAACTTTCATGTTTGTACTTTTGAAAATTGTTGAGAAATGAAAGAGATAGCAATTTCAAAAAAATCATGTTGAATGGTCTGGCGCGAGGTTGAAGATGATACAGGCCTAGGAATGTGTTTCAAATATATATTTTTGGTTTTGTATTAATAAACGGATGTATAGCCACCCCAGTGGTAGAAGCGCGCGCCTGTGACTATAGGGACATGGGTTCGTGCCCAAGTGGTACCCTTTTGCTTTTTCATGTTTTATTTTTACAGATCTCGTAGAGGCAACTTCTACACGCGCATGATATACCCTCAATCAACACCATCTGATCTTCATCAAGCCAGATCCAGCGCACTATATGCTTCCACCTTTATGAACCCTCAAAAGACCACCCACACTGGAATATAATACAGGCGCCTGGGCCAACATGGTCATTGGGCTTAGCTTTGTTTTGCTAACACTCACCCCATGTTTACTCTTTGCATACATGCCTAAAACATTTTCGTTTTTTTTCTCTCTCTTATTTCATTTAATTATTTTTATTTAATTATTTTTATTTAACATAAAAAAAATCATAAAAGATTCTTGAATTAGGTTTTAAATTAATTAATTTATTTTCATAAATTAAATTAATTTTATTTAATCACACTTAGGTTTATTTTATTAATTAGTATGTAAAATTAATTAGAACTAGGGTTTTTTATTATTATTTTTACACTATAAAAATATTTTCCTAAAACAAAACTCCAAAATTATTTTTCTTAAAACGTTTAGAATATTTTAGTATTTAATTTATTTTCATAAATTAATCAATCACACTTTATTTTCACTTTAATTAAATTTGTAAATACAAATTAGGACTAATTTCTTTTCTTTCAAAATTCAAACTTCTTTTTCTCAAACAAAAACAAACAAAAACATTATTTTCTTAAATACTTAGATTTTAGGGTTTTTTATCACATACTTTGCCCTTTTCCATCTTTATACATTCATTTACCTTTTATTATTATTTTACATTTGTGCAGCATATCAATTTGTAATAGTAAATAGGGTTTATTGCTTTCATTCCCCATTCATAAACTTGTATCCCCATCCCCTAAAGCGTTGTAATAGCGTAGGACATTTAAATTCCGCAATTTACCGCTTTCCATTATTGCTAGTAATTAGGATTTGTATGGAAAGATAAAATCAATGCTTAGAAAACTCTAATACAAGACAAAACAAAGCATGTAAACCAACACACTTGCACACTTACACCCTTAGGGTAAATCCACTTTGTTGCCTTATGAAAAATGGCCATGTTATGCATGTGGAGTATCTTAGCAAAAACAATAAAAAAAATAAGATCATAGTCCCTCGATGACACTATCAAAGTTGTCTTTCAAAATGATCTTAGTCCCTCAAAGAGAATTGCTAAGATATTTCACAACATTGCTATCATGGCTATACAATGACCCATGCCCGTCCCTTTACCTCCAGAGATAGGGTTTCTTACCAAATCAATGGTAAGATAACAATGTCAAAGGAAAGAGGAAATAAACAATAAAGACTTTTGAGTAGGTAGAATGTTCCTAGTTGCTTGCTCATTTTCAAACCAAAACATCCTTGCTATTTTCAAAACAAACACCAACACTTTCAAAAACATCGTTCAAACTTGAAAACATTTTCAAAGGATTAACACTTTGTATACATTCTTACGAACGAGAATCATTACAAAGTTTACCTAAACGATGACGCCTTTTCAAAATACTTTCAAAAACCACACAAAACACATTTTCAAACAAAAGCAAGTGATCTAGCAAGAAACTAAGAGCCCGTAGATAACTACAGATGAAAAGCGTGCTAATACCTTCCCTTTTCATAATCTACCCCCCGAACTCAAGAAAACATCTCAAAGGTCTTTCCTGTTCTTTTCAACCTTTCCTTTTAGATAAAAGAAAAGTCGGTGGCGACTCTTGCTAACCGCAACATTTGCGATCAAACGCAAAACAACCAAGTCAATTCTCCCACCGCGTTACAGAACTGGCGACTCTGCTGGTACATTTTAAAAGTGGGGTTACCTTAGGGCTAGATCATATTTACATGCTTTCATTGTTTGATTTGTTTGCTTTACATTTTGGTTCTTTGTTTGGGCTTGAATGCTTTACCCAGATTTGGGATACCTTATAGGTAAGTAGCAATACATTGTGGAAACTATGCAGTGTATACCGACATGGTTTAAGCAATAGCTATGTTAGTGTGACATATTTGTGGGTACCGGTAGACCTTGAGTAGTCAAGGAGAATACGGGGCCGCTGAGTGATGTCATGAAGCACTAACTAACTTCTAGAACCTTTACTTGACCAACTTGGCCATTAGGACGTAGTGAGATGACCGACTTTGGTGCAGTCTGAAGTTGGTAGATACTCGATACCACACTCATTGAGGTTTGTTTTTTTTGGTATATTTTGGTCGCCATTAAAGAGGCTTGCGCTGAAACAATGCCCGAGAAAATAAACCAGTGATATTGAGCTCCCTTAGAACCCGATTACTATTGCTAGGATAGGTTTAAGCCAACTAAACTTCAATAGGGTACTTACCTATGAGACTCCATGCAAGCCTAAACCTAAGGACTTTTTTGTTTTGTTTGTATATATTTACTTCTACATAACATCATAAACATCATAACATCATACTCATATTCACTAACCATTTCAAGGATTTTAGGATTTATCTTTGTTCTGTTTTGTAGGACATGGATTCTAATTTGCAGGAAAACCATTCAAGTAAATCTCGTAAGGATCCCTCCTCAACTTAAAGAGTTAGCATCAAGGGTTCCTTAAAATTATCCATTTACCGAAACACAAGGTCGCCTCCTAAACTTGGTTACCTCCAACACAGATGAAGATATGATGAAGGCGCTCTTCCAATTCTTTGATCCTCTACAACATTGCTTCACATTTTCTGATTATCAACTTGTGCCAACTTTGGAAGAATTCTCCCAACTATTGAGGATTCCCATTCTCAATCAACTACCCTTCAACAGTACGGAAAGAGATCCAAAACCAGAAGAGATTGCTCAAGCCCTACACTTACAACAATCTGATGTCACAACTAATTGGGAAATAAGGAGTGGTGTTAAAGGTTTCTTAGCCAAGTTATTGTTTGAGAAAGCTCAAGACTGTTGGAACTCTTTGGATTTGCAAGATTTTGAGGAAATTGTGGCCCTTCTCATCTATGGGATGGTTTTGTTTCCAAATCCTGACCAACTCATAAATGTAAACACCGTCAAAATCTTCATGTCTCGTAACCCGGTGCCTAATTTGTTAGGAGACATCCTACATTCTTTTCACACTCGTACTATGAGGAAAAGAGGTATTCTCATGTGTTGTACTCCTCTCTTGGCAAGATGGTTTATTTCGCATCTTCCCCAATCTGTATTGAAGAACGAGCAAGGTTCAAGGTGGTCACATAGGTTGATAACGCTCAGACATTTAAATATTCATTGGTGTTCCCGATCTTTGGAGAATGTTACTATCATCGACCGTTATAGAGAATTCTCTAAATTCCCCTTAATTGGCATTAGAGGAGGTATCACTTACAACCCCTGCTTAGCCTTACGACAATTTGGTTACGCCCGAAGGGATGGTCCACATGAGATGCTTATTCAAGGGTTGGTATTTGACTACGAGAATGATGATCAAGGTTACCGCCAGAGGTTTATCTGAGCTTGGAGGATGTTGAACAAGGTAGATAGCAAGACATTGGGGCACAATAATTTCATCCCTCTTGAGCCTTATCTCAAATGGGTACAAGTCCGTGCTCAAAGTCTTATGATGACTTACCCCTCCATTCTCCCAGTTATCATAGAGCCTGTTATGGAAGGAGATGTCCCATACACTATCCTTCATCCTGACATTCCCACCTCTCTCGAAGACTTGCAAAGGGATTGGATATAACTTAAAGGGGAGCGAGACACTTTCGAGGCCCAATTCTACGCCAGCAAGAAGAAGGTTCTGGAACTCACCAAGCAGCTTCATGAGGAGTGGAGTCTGAACGCCTACATCTCACCAAAGAGGATGCGTTCAACTTTTTTATCTTAGAGTTTTTGTATTTCTTTGTAAGCCTAAAGAGGCATGATGTACTCAAACTTTGATTTATTAATATAACGCGTGTTCCTTTTTGTCTAAAGCAATTTTAAATCTCTAATTTCCTTGAAATCATTTGCATATTCATCTTCATTCATCATAACACAAACATGTTTCTTACAACATGTCTCCTCATCTTTCTACTATTTATTTCAGTGAAATGGACATGGAACAGACAATAAAAGATCTCCAGGCGGAGTACGCTCAGTTTCAACAAATGTTCTTGACTTTGGCAAAAGGACAAGAGGATTTGAAAACTTTGTCTAATCTGGGAAGAAGGTTCCCAGGGCCAGCTAGACGGACCCTAAACTTTGCAACATCATCCGGTGAAACGGATAATCAAGAAGGGAAAAATAAGGAAGTGACTGACCATCCAGAATCCGAAGAGGAAGAAGAGGATAATTACTCAGAAGAGAAATATCCTCCAGCTGATGAGAAGTACAAACATCTGGAAGAGAGTCTAAGTGCAATGGAGATTCAGAAAGTGTCCGGGCTGGACTTTGAAGAGCTGGGTTTGGTGCCTGGGATTATTATTCCACCAAAAAGGCACCAGTGTTTGCTAAGTACGATGGGGTTTCGTTTCCCAAGATGCACCTTTGATCTTATGTGAGGAAGATACAACCTCACATTGTTGATAGAGATTTATGGGTCCACTTCTTTCAGGATAGTCTATCCGGGACTCAACTAGATTGGTTCTATCAACTAGAAAGGGCCAATATCCATAATTGGGAAGACCTGGCCGCTGCTTTTTAGAAACAGTATCAGTATAACACAAACCTTGCTCCCACCCGTACTCAACTCCAAATTCTGGCTATGGGTTCGAGCGAGGGTTTCAAAGACTACGCTCAGAAGTGGAGGGACTTAGCAGGAAAAGTCCAGCCTCCCCTGTCTGACAGGGAGCTAGTGGACATGTTTCTGGGTACCCTATCCAGTCCTTTCTTTAATCATCTAATTGGAAGCTCCTCAGCCGGCTTCACTGAATTAATCTTGAACGGGGAAAGAGTGGAAGCTGGGATTAAGAGTGGGATAATCCAAAAGGACGCATCCTCCAGTGCCGTGAGAAAACCATTCATTAGGAAGAAAGAGGTTGGTGTTGTGTACCCTTAAAGGAATCAGGACAGAACTGAACTCCGTCCAACGGTAGGGGTCGTCATGATCCCTAAGCCTGCACCTACTCAACAAAGGAACAACCAGCCTAGAACAAAAAGACCGGTAAGACAATTTACGCAAATAAATATAACGCTGTCTCAAGTCCTACCACATTTGTTGAGATCTAATCTAGTAACTTTGAAGGATGCCTCGAAGAATCCCAACACCGCCTCTCCTCATTACAATCCTAATGCTCGTTGTGCTTACCATTCAGAAAGTCCAGACCATGATACCAACAACTGATGAGCTTTGAAAAACAAGGCGCAGACCTTCTCGAGGCAAAAGAAATTGAATTTAATGCTCCTGAGATCCCTAATTTTATCACCGCTCCTATGCCCAAGCATGGCCGTGATGTTAAAGCTGTTGAAGATGATGTGTTTTTTACTGTTGTTGATGAGCTTGTTACTCCTCTCTTGACCGTCAAGAGGAACCTGTTGAAGGCCGATTTATTTCCGGGCTGTGGTGAAGGATGCCACCTCTGTTTATCCCTACCAACTGGTTGTCTTTTATTGAAAGCAGGTGTCCAGCGCCTGATGGATAACAAAGAGATTTTGTTTGAAAAGACTCCCGTTCCAACCATTTCTTACAAGGATGTTTCAATAGTAACCATTTCCGCCAATCCTTCCAGGGTCTCCACTAAAAGACCCATTAGGATTACATCTGTTCCAAAGGTGACTCCACTGATAATTACTATGCCAGGGCCGATCCCGTACTCCTCAGATAAAACTGTCCCATGGAACTACGAGGGTAACGTCTACTATCACGACATCAAGCAGGATTGGATGGCTGATGAAGACTTAGTTTTTGAGAGGGTTGACCCCGACATTGGTAACATTGTGGGAACCAGCAAAATAACCCGAAGTGGAAGAGTGTTCTCTCCTGAGATTGCTCCTCTAAAAACTGTTATCGGTCCTGAGATCATCCCTGCTTTTGTTCCTGTTGACACTACTACTACAGTTCCTATGGTTACCCCTACTGACACCCCTATCATCGAGTTTATCGAGACTCGGGGCAAAGGAATTTTGGTTGAACCTGTCCGTATGAAGGTGCAATCAGTATCTATCCCAGGGGCCTCCAAGAAGGAGATGGAAGAAATTTTGAAAATTATAAAGAGAAGCGACTACAATGTGGTCGAACAGCTAGGGCAGACCCCTTCAAAGATATCTATGTTAGCTTTACTGTTGTGCTCCGAGGCTCATACAAAGGCCTTGGTGAAATTTCTTAAAACTGCCCATGTGCCACATGAAACCTCTGCTGACCAATTCAAAGACTGTGTGGCCAGTTTGACCGCGGATAACAATTTGGGCTTTTCTGATGCTGACCTGACATCTAGAGGAAGGAAACACAACGAGGCATTGCATGTCTCTGTTGAATGTAGGGGCACTACTTTGGCTCATGTCCTGGTTGATACTGGTCCATCTTTGAATGTGCTGCCTAAGAAGGCTCTAGATAGACTAGACTGTGAAGGTTTGACCTTAAAACCCAGCAACATAGTGGTAAGGGCTTTCGACGGTTCGAAAAGAATGGTGCATAGGGAGGTGGACATCCCCATAAAAGTTGGAACTCAGACCTTTGATTCAACTTTCTATGTAATAGATATTCGCCCTTCCTATTCCTGTTTATTGGGCCGACCTTGGATTCATGACGCTGGTGTCGTCACCTCTACATTACATCAGATGCTGAAATACCCAACCAAGGGAAAAATCATTACTGTCCATGGAGAGGAGGAATATATGGTCAGTCACCTGAACTCCTTCAGATACATGGAGATGGATGGTGAATTCATCGAAACTCCGTTTCAGCATTTCGAGGAAGTCCCACAAACAGTGGCAGCAACCAAGACTGTTTCCCAAGTCCCGAAGATTAGAAGACCTCCGCTAAAGATGGCTTCTCTAAAAGATGCCAAGGCAGTAGTCGAAGAAGGTGGGTGTACTATTTGGGGCCAACTCCCGGATATCCCCTACAAGTCTGAAAAATTTGGTTTGGGTTTTACTTCAGGAGCCCAGAAAGCTGTTCGTCGTGCTCGTGTCGGGGGACCACCTTTGCGGATCAGCAACCATGGAGTCAACACAGTGGAGGATAGTGATGACGGCAGTGACCTGGAAGATTGGATTTTCCCAACTATCAATGGAGGACTCAACAACTGGGAAGCCAAAGAATTTGTCCCTATTACTTTTATCCAATAATAATTGTCTTTAAATTTTTGTCGGACTTGTAATAATTAAACAATTGAGACTTTTAAAACCTTGTGTCTTACCCGAGGCACAATTGTCCATTTGTAAGGGTTGTTACTTCATTTTCATTTGTCATCAATGAATCATGGACGTTTTTGCATGCAAACTTTACGCTCTTTGTTTTTCTTTTTTCTACATGTTTATTTTTTCAATGATAGCTATGCTCTTACACACACTCACATATCAAAATGCAGATCCACATCCACTCAGGATCTCATGGGTAACGATTCTGCTATGGCCTTTTGTGACTTTGAAAATCCAATCTACCAAGTTGAAGACGAAGGTGATGAAGATTGTGAAGTGCCAGGGGAGTTAGCTAGGTTACTACAACAAGAAGAGAGGACCATACAACCCCATGAAGAACCGGTTGACACAATTAACTTAGGTACCAAAGAGGACAAGAAAGAAGTCAAGATAGGAGCCAATCTGGAACCCAGTGTCAATAAGCGTTTAACTCAGTTACTACATGACTATGTTGTGGTCTTTGCTTGGTCATACAAAGACATGCCAGGACTTGATGCTGATATTGTGGTACATCGTCTACCGAAAAAAGAAGACTGCCCTCCGGTAAAACAGAAAGTCTATCGCATGCGGCCAGACATGTCAGAGAAGATCAAGACTGAAGTCATGAAACAATTCAACACCGGATTCTTGGTCATCACCTCCTATCCATAATAGGTCGCCAATGTTGTTCCAGTGCCTAAAAAAGAAGGTAAAGTGCGCATGTGTGTGGATTACAGAGATTTGAATAGGGCAAGCCCTAAGGATGATTTCCCGCTTCCCCATATTGATATTCTGGTTGACAATACCACACAACATAAAGTGTTCTCATTTATGGATGGTTTCTCAGGCTAAAATCAAATCAAAATGGCACATGAGGACATGGAGAAAACGACCTTTATCACACAGTGGGGCACGTTCTGTTACAAGGTTATGCCATTCAGGTTGAAAAACGTTGGGGCAACTTATCAGCGCGCCATGGTAGCTCTATTTCACGATATGATCCATCACGAAATAGAGGTCTATGTGGATAACATGATAGCTAGATCTCAAACTGAAGAGGAACATCTTGACCATTTGCAGAAACTGTTTGAAAGGCTAAAGAAATACAAGCTGAGGTTGAACCTGAATAAATGCACATTTAGGGTGAGGTTCGGTAAACTCCTAGGCTTCATTGTCAGCGATAAAGTATCAAAGTGGACCCTGCCAAGGTGAAAGCAATACAAGAAATGTCTGCTCCTCGCACCGAGAAAGAAGTCAGATGATTCTTAGGACGACTAAACTACATCGCCAAATTCATTTCTCACCTAACTGCTACTTGTGAACCAATCTTCAAATTACTGAAGAAAGATCAAGTAGTCAAATGGAATGATGAATGCCAAGCTGCCTTCGACAAGATCAAAGAGTACCTTCAAGAGCCTCTTGTTTTGATGCCGTCAGTCGAGGGAAGACCTTTGATCATGTATCTAACTGTCTTAGAAAATTCAATGGGGTGTGTGCTGGGGCAGCATGACGAGTTTGGCCAAAAAGAGCATGCAATATACTACCTGAGAAATTTTTTTACCGACTTTGAAACAATATATTCACTGCTCGAGAAAACTTGCTGTGCTCTGGCATGGGCTGCTCTCCGGTTAAGACAGTATATGTTGACCCATACTACCTTATTGATGTCCAAGATGGATCTAATTAAATACATATTCGAGAAGCCTACCCTCTCTGGAAGAATAGCAAGATGGTAGATGATCCTGACTGAATACGACATTCAGTACACTACCCAAAAAGCAATAAAGGGCAGTGTGCTAGCCAATTACCTTGCTCATCAGGCCGTGGATGACTATTAGTCCATGAGATTCGAGTTCTCAGATGAAGACATCATGATGGTAAACAATTGTGAAGAACTCAGACCATATGACGGACCTGAACAAGGATCCCGATGGACCTTAGTTTTTGACAGAGCTTCCAATGCACTCGGCAATGGCATAGGTGCTGTAATCATATCCCCTGAAGGATGTCATACTCCCTTCACTGCAAGACTTTGTTTTAACTGTACCAATAATATGGTAGAATACGAAGCGTGTATTTTGGGTCTCAAAGCTTCCATAGATTTGGGAATCAAGTCCTTAAGTGTATTTGGAGATTCAGCCTTAGTCATCAGTCAGATCAAAGGAGAATAGGACACAAAGCACCCTAATCTCATCCCCTACAAAGAACATGTGTTGACATTAATCCCATATTTCGAGGAAATTACCTTTGAGCATTTTCCACGAGAGGAAAATCAACTAGCGGATGCGCTAGCCACTATGTCATCCATGTTTAAACTCAAGTGGGGTAACGAGACTCCCCAGACCACCATTGAGCGGATGAATGAACCAGCTTATTATCACGAGATCGATACTGAAGAAGTAGTGGACAAGCCTTGGTTCCATGAAGTTAAGAGATATCTTGAGGCCCAGGAGTATCCGGAGGGAGCTTCAGTCAATGATAAAAAGTTCTTGAGAAGATTATCTGCTAAGTTCTTCCTCAGTAATGGAATTCTCTACAGGCACAACCACGACTCTATTTTGCTTCGTTGCGTAGACAAGGTTGAGGCAGACAAGATCATGGCTGATCTACATGAAGGCACTTTTGGCACCTATTCTAGTGGGCATACGATGGCTAAAAAGATCTTACGGGCGAGGTACTACTGGTCTACCATGGAAGCTGATTGCCATCAACATTCACGAACCTGTCACAAATGTCAGATTTATGCTGGCAAAGTACATGTGCCTCCAGTTCCTCTAAACGTCCTGACTGCTCCCTAGCGATTCGCGGTGTGGGGCATCGACATGATTGGAGAAGTCAAACCTACAGCTTCTAATGGACACCGCTTCATCTTGGTGGCCATTGACTATTTCACGAATGTTGTGGCCCGATTCATCAAATATAATCTCATCTGTCGGTATGGTGTCCCAGAGAGAATCATCATAGATAATGGTACAAATCTCAACAATACTATGATCACCGCACTGTATGCGTAATTCAAGATCCAACACCATAATTCTTCTCCTTACCGGCCAAAGATGAATGGTGATGTCGAAGCCACAAATAAAAACATCAAGAAGATCATACAAAAAATGACAGTAACCTACAAGGACTGGAATGAGATGTTACCATTTGCTCTCCATGGTTACCGTACCACGACACACACATCAACAGGGCAACTCCTTTCTCCTTGGCATACGGCATGGAAGCTGTTCTATCAATTGAAGTCCAAATACCTTCTCTGAGAATCATAAAGGATACATGACTGAATGAAGATGAATGGATCCAAATTGTACTTGACCAGTTGAACTTAATTGATGAGAAGAGGCTTACGGCTGTCAGTCATGGTCAGATATACCAAAAATGTATGATCAAAGCTTTTAACAAAAAGGTCAGACGTCAAGTATATCAGGTTGGTGGTTTGGTAATCAAGCGTATCATATTGCCACAAGGTGATCCCAGGGGAAAATGGACTCCTACATACGAAGGGCCATTTGTGATCAAAAGCATATTCTCTGGTGGAGCAATGATCTTAACCACTATGGATGGCAATGACCTTCTACACCCTGTGAATGCGGACATAGTCAAAAGATACTACGCATGAATAAAGACCCGCTAGGTCGACTGGCCTAGGAAAAAATTAGGTCATCCCGACGAACCAAAAAAAGGTTCGGGCAAAAATTAAGGATAAAACAAAAAAAATCTCTGTACACTCGGCAAGCTGAAAACCTGAAAGGGCGGCTTCGGCAAAAAAGGGTATCCCGGTGGACTGAAAACCCGAAAGGGAGGTCCAGGAAAAAGTTAGGGAATTAAAGCGTATGACTATGTCCCATTGGATCACCTTACAAACAACCTATAGCTTCGACTGACAAACTCAAACGGTTCTAATCAATCCAATCAACTTCGGACAAGGCAGCAAGTGGATGAGACGCTCAGAGACATGAAGGCTATAGTAGAATGGGAACCCCATGGGATTATTTCACATAGATATCTTTTCTTTGTATCAATTTTCATTCTTTACGACGATATTCTCTTACTAGAATGTTCGTCTCATTGTACAAAAATACTTATTCAAGTTAATACAAAGATATCCGTTTGAAAGTGAAAAAATATCTATTTTTCTTTCTGTTGTTTTGTTTGCAAAAATGTCCAATGATTATTTTTTAACATATGCATTTGAACGTGATCACTGTTTACAAATGAGCAAAAAGGGGAATAGAAAATAGAAAGACAATCACTAATGGCTTTAAGAAATAGGATAATATCTTTAGACTATTCCATAAAAACCCCCGCAGGTACTTTTCCAACAAGAGCGAAAATTAGGACATCCCAATACAGGATCACTAACATATCTCCAGTATACAATCTAATGGTATCAAGTGCTCTCACATCCCCGACGGAACAAAACTTCCGGTTACCGCTCCAAAGATTCCCCAGTGAAAGTCACCCAGTTTCTCAGAATTTCCCAGCAGGATTTCACGAGGTCCACAAGCAATGCACGGAGTTTCCCTTTCACAACAGAGTTTATTTCTCTAATAAATTTAAACTCATCAACACCTCAACTTCAAAATATGAAGACTTACACTCCTCATTCCCAGCGGTACTCAGGGATTTATTTTCCCTGACTCCAGCAACACTACGTCATAACAATTAATGTGTCCATACATTACATCCATATGTCATAGCATTGACAACACAGATACATACGACACAATCTCATTTATTTTGAGAACATCATTGCACCATGCATTTCATACATCATGATATTGCATGCAACTAACCTTTCATCTTTTCAAGAAAGATCAATCAACGGAAAATTATCGTCAAATTTTCAACAAGTCAATTACAGATTAATTCCCAAGAAAGGACTGGTCAACCATCTACATAACAGATATTTCTCCAGACCCTTGTCGGTTCAGTTTAAATCTCTCATTGGTTTATTCTGATTCTTTCCCATAAACGTCTTCTCTGGTTCAGATAAATCTCTCAACGGTTTATTCTGATTCTTTCCCATAGACGTCTTCTCTGGTTCAGATAAATCTCTCAATGATTTATTCTGATTCTTCTCCAGATCCCCGCTGGTTCAGTTTAAATATCTCAATGATTTATTCTGATTCTTTCCCGCAGACGTCTTCTCTGGTTCAGATAAATCTCTCAATGATTTATTCTGATTCTTTCTCGCAGATGTTTTCTATGGTTCAGATAAATCTCTCCATGTTTTGTTCTGATTCTTCTCCAGATCCCTGCCGGTTAAGATAAATCTCTCAACGATTTATTCTGATTCTTTCCCGTAGATGTTTTCTCTGGTTCAGATAAATCTCTCAATGATTTATTCTGATTCTTCTCCAGATCCCTGCCGGTTCAGTTTAAATCTCTCAACGGTTTATTCTGATTCTTTCCTGCAGACGCTTTCTCTAGTTCAGATAAATCTCTCAACGATTTATTCTGATTCTTTCCTAGTAGGCACTTTCTTTGGTTCAGATAAATCGCTCAAAGATCTACTTTGATTCTCTCCAGTTAAAGAATATTCAAGACCTCTTTTGGTTCAGTTTAAACCTCTCAACGGTTTATCCTGATGCTTTCCAAATTAACATTTCTGGTTCATATAAATTGCTCCAAGATTTATTCTGATTCTTCCCAGTCAAACAACATACAAGACTGTTGCTAGTTTCAGATAAATTGCTCCAAAGATTTATTCTGATTCTTTTCCAGTTGAAATCAAGTTCAGACTTAGTCCATTTTCTATCAACAATAACCTTTGGATGGCATCTACAAGCCCATATCCGGAGAATCTCCCCCATTCCTCCAAATGGCATCTATAAGCCCATTCACAATTCATCTTCGAGTGCAAATTTCTGGGCACTCTAGTGTTCAATCATCTTCCACCCTCAAGTCACGAATGGAGGATCCGCCAATTTAACTCTTCAGGTTTAAGAAGATTTAACAGGGGAAGCTGTTGTAACCCAAAATTTTCCCTCTCATATATCAAGTATTTTCTCATAAGATCTCCTTTGGTTCAAGACTGCACAAGGGTTGGTCAGCTCAAGACACCTCCTTAAGCACTAATGACTGAAATTAGGGTTTGAGATTGCATAAGGATAATTTAACTTTTAATGCCTCATATGACTTTCATGGATCATTATGGACCCTCAAGATTGCTCATGTCAAGTTTCAAGTCTTGGATCACATTTTTGCTCAGTCAATTGATCAGTTGACCTAAAAATCAGCAATATTGGGGAAAAAGTCAACTGTGGCCAATTTGCAGTCAAACTTCATAGTTCTTGATCCATATCAACATTGTGAACTCATATATGTCATTTGATCAAGTTTGGACCACAATTCCTTAAGAAATTTGAGCAGATCACCAAAAGGGCAAAATGGTCAAAATTAGGGTTTTGACTAAGAAAGGGCAATTTCTGATTTTTGACCTAGCAAGTGGTTGATTGGTTGGAAACATGATATCAAGTATTCAATTGCACCATTTTGACCGAATGGCATGACTCAAAACTTCCCTCAAGATCAATTGATTGATAGTTGATTTTCAATCAACTGATCAAAAGTCAATTGTACACTGAAAAGTCAAACTTTGACTTTTTGGTCAAAATCAAGTGTCAAAGATCACAATTCATCAAAACATGTCAAAATATGAAACTTGTTCATCAAGAAATCAAAAAGTCAAGATTTCATTTTGAAAAGTCAAAGTTTCCAAACTTAGAAAATTTTCAAAGTGTTGAAAACTTCATATTTTTTCACAACTTTGAGCCAAATTTTCACCATGATGCAAGATGATTCAAAGGAAACTTTCAACATGAAAGTTGTAGATCTCAATTATATATAAAACATTTATTTACACAACTTCTCCTATAAATGCATGGATTTCAAGTTATGATTTTGTGAATACATGTTCATGAAACTTGGAAACTTAGTGAAATTTTGCCCTAGTTTAGGCAGGATTTTGACCTAACTTCATGACAATTTTTCACATAGTTCCAAGAGGAGTTTTCAAAATTAATTCAAAGAGGGGTTGTAGAGCACATTACAAGCTTTATAAAATGTCAAATAACTCCTTGAGATCATGTTTGAGCAAGGAGAATCGAATGCATGAAGTTGGCATTTCATTCTTGAATTATAGGTCATTTTCATGATGAACAAGAATGCAAATCCATGCTAGGCTGCACAATCTTTGATTTGCAGGCCTCAAACTTGTTTGGAACTCCATAATTAAATGTTTTCACATCTGTTATAGGCTTCAACTCAAGCATTCAATGCATTTCCCATGCTTAATGCCATTTTGGGAAGAAAGTGCACATTGCCATTTTGGAAAAGTAGCTTTTATGCACAAAATCAGTTCTTGAGCTTTGTAGTTGTTCCTTCTGCACACACTAAGTCTATAAGATCAAAAGAAGTATGTTTAAAGTTCTCAACCCCCTACCTTGCCTTGAAACCATGTTTGTCCATGTTGCTTCAAAAACAAGTCAAAATCAACAAGCATGTGATTTTGTACTTATGACTTCTAAAAGTCTCCAAACCTTTTCCTATATGTCAAGACACTCTTATGCAACTTAGGACACAATTTTATAAGCTATCAAACTCCCTCAAACTCCCCAAAAGCAGAAATTTCCATACAAGCACAAAAACATGTCATTTCTTATTTTTGAATCCAATCTCCAAATCCCCTCGTGCGTTTCTTGGACAAACCATCCACGAAGCTTTTAATACACATATAGAAGCTATCCTAACCCGTTTTCAAATTGTAATACCATTTACACCATCCTTCATTTTCAAAAAAAGGGCATTGCACATTGACTTCTTTAGCTTGATTCAAGAACTCTCAGCATAAAGTAAGCTTTGCAATAGCTTCCTGGAGGTTCAAGGAAGCTAACCCAATCATCCAAACACTTTGAAAGCAGCTCTAGTTCAAAACACGAATTCCATTTTCAAGGTGAGTTTTCTGACTTTTGAACTCTTCATACAGGTATCATTAATGGTTAATTTGTGAATGAAAAATGTAGATATCATTGCCCTAAAGCTAACCATGTCCATAGTTTTCATTTATATTGCTTGAGCTTAGAGGATTTTAAGTTTGAATCTCTGCAAAAATTAGGTCAAAATTTGGTACCATTTAAAATTCATGTTCATCTTTGAGTGTTAGCTTAAGTTATTTACATGGTTGGATTCGTGATGAAATTTCCAGCAACTTTCATGTTTGTACTTTTGAAAATGGTTGAGAAATGAAAGAGATAGAAATTTCAAAAAAATCATGTTGAATGGTCTGGAGCGAGGTTGAAGATGATACAGTCCTAGGATTGTATTTCAAATATATATATTTTTGGTTTTGTATTAATAAATAGATGTATAGTCACCCCAGTGGTAGAAACGTGCGCCTGTGACTATATGGACCTAGGTTTGAGCCCCAGTGGTACCCTTTTACTTTTTCATGTTTTATTTTTACAGATCTCGTAGAGGCAGCTTCTACACGCGCATGATATAACCTCAATCAAAACCATCTAATCTTCATCAAGCCAGATCCAGCGCACTATATGCTTCCACCTTGATGGACCCTCAAAAGACCACACACACTAGATTATAATACAGGCGCCTTGGCCAGCATGGTCACTGGGCTTAGCTTTGTTTTGCTAACACTCACCCCCTATTTACTCTTTGCATACATGCCTAAAACATTTTCGTTTTTTTCTCTCTCTTATTTCATTTAATTATTTTTATTTAATCATTTTTATTTAACATAAAAAAAATCAAAAAAATCATAAAAGATTCTTAACTTAGGTTTTAAATTTATTTATTTATTTTCATAAATTAAATTAATTTTATTTAATCACACTTAGGTTTATTTTATTAATTAGTTTGTAAAATTAATTAGAACTAGGGTTTTTTTATTATTATTTTTACACTATAAAAATATTTTCCTAAAACAAAACTCCAAAATTATTTTTCTTAAAACGTTTAGAATATTTTATTATTTAATTTATTTGCATAAATTAATCAATCACACTTTATTTTCACTTTAATTAAATTTGTAAATACAAATTAGGACTAATTTCTTTTCTTTCAAAATTCAAACTTCTTTTTCTCAAACAAAAACATTATTTTTTTAAATACTTAGATTTTAGGGTTTTTATCACATACTTTGCCCTTTTCCATCTTTATACATTCATTTACCTTTTATTATTATTTTACATTTGTGTAGCATATCAATTTGTAATAGTAAATAGGGTTTATTTCTTTCATTCCCCATTCATAAACTTGTATCCCCATCCCCTATAGCGTTGTAATAGCGTAGGACATTTAAATTCCACAATTTACCGCTTTTCGTTATTGCTAGTAATTAGGATTTGTATGGGAAGATAAAATCAATGCTTAGAAAACCCTAATACAAGACAAAACAAAGCATGTAAACCAACACACTTGCACACTTACACCCTTAGGGTAAATCCACTTTGTTGCCTTATGAAAAATGGCCATTTAATACATGTGGAGTATCTTAGCAAAAGAAATAAAAAATATAAGATCATAGTCCCTCGATGATGCTATCAAAGTTGCCTTTCAAAATGATCTTAGTCCCTCAAAAAGAATTTCTAAGATATTTCACAACATTGTTATCATGGCTATACAATGACCCATGCCCGTCCCTTTACATCCAAAGATAGGGTTTCTTACCAAATCAATGGTAAGATAACAATGTCAAAGAAAAGAGGAAATAAACAAGAAAGACTTTTGAGTAGGTAGAATGTTCCTAGTTGCTTGCTCATTTTCAAACCAAAACATCCTTGCTATTTTCAAAACAAACACCAACACTTTCAAAAACATCTTTCAAACTTGAAAACATTTTCAAAGGATCAACACTTTGTATACATTCTTACGAACGAGAATCATTACAAAGTTTGCCTAAACAATGGCGCCTTTTCAAAATACTTTCAAAAATCACACAAAGCATATTTTCAAACAAAAGCAAGTGATCTAGCAAGCAACTAAGAGCCCGTAGATAACTACGGATGAAAAGGGTGTTAATACCTTCCCTTTTCATAATCTACCCCCCGAACTCAAGAAAACATCTCAAAGGTCTTTCCTGTTCTTTTCAACCTTTCCTTTTGGATAAAAGAAAAGTCGGTGGCGACTCTTGTTAACCTAAAAATTTGAGATCAAACGCAAAATAACCAAGTCAGTTCTCCCACCGCATTACAATTATGTCTACTGAGATTTTTACCCAAGTTGATGTTGAAAACATTCAACTCCGTGCAAAGGATCGTGAGGCAAGATTAAAATTCTATTGGGTAGATCAAGGGAGGGTTAAATTGGCTCACAAACTCAAAGAAGCCCAAGGGAAAACTTATAACGTGACAAAGATTAGGAAGAGGTCTCATGTTGAAATGAAAGAAGAGTTCAGTAGGAAACAACAAGAATGCCAGAAACTTCAGGCATCTGAGAGTAGCTACAAGAAGAAGATTCAAAATTTGGAAAAGCAACTCAAAGCCAAGGATGCTCAGATCGAGAAGGAAATATGCCAGAGACGTGTCGTGGAGGATCGATTCTGAGGAATTGAAGTCCATGCATCACAACTTTTAAAGGAAAAAACCAGACTTGAAGAGTATTGTTAACACCTTGAAGCTTGCCTTGTTCCAGAGATTTAGTTCTGCTGTTTATCTTTGATACGGTAGTCACCTCTAGGATTGTTGGATGGGATCATTTTATTTTTATAATGTACTCGGTTTCTCTTATGTCTGCTTTGAAACATGTGTTTTGTTGATTAGTGTCGTGCTATTAGTTGTATGAACTAGCTTGAGCATTATATTTTCTTTTGAATGAAGTAGTGTATTGTCATTACTCTTTTTTTTCTCTCTTTGTATAATTATATTGAATTTGGTTGCACGCTATGACTAACGGTTAATAAGACTCTTGGATACCTGAAAAATGACAAAAATTTAATGCATAATCATTCATTCATGCACATTGCATCATGACAGGTTATCTCAAGACAATATTCTTACCTTGATTCTGCTTTTCTTATTCAGAGTTCAAGATGACTATTCACTGGTACTCAACCAGAAACAACTTGCCAAGACATATAAAATAGATCCAGGCTGAACTCGCTGAAATAAGGGCCCAGATGTCCACTAAGATGACCCAATTCATGGAGGTCATCACTAATGTGAATCGCCGACAATATGAGTTGGCTGCCATTGTCAACAATCAGCGCCTCTATCTGGTGGATGGTGGAAATCAAGGGCTTTATCAAGACATCTATGTAGGACTGGGGGATGTGCAAGACCAGCCTGTCGGGAATCTTCACGGGCCACCTGGCAATCCTTTTCTGTGCAACATAAACATGGGGCGGTTTCCTCCATCTCCGAGACCTCGTCTTATGGGGAACCAAAGAGATAATCAGGGTGGTGTAAGGAACTATCAAGAGCAAGACTATGATTATGACCAGGACGAAGATCAACTTTCTATGTGGCGTTTTGAGCCAGAGGTTCAGATTAAGGATATAAGGTATCAGTTATTGGAGGAACGGTTGAAGGCCGTAGTAGGGTAATGAGTCTTTGGCATGGATGCTAATGGTTTTGGACTAGTGTCTGGGGTGAAGGTTCCTCCCAAGTTCAAACCTCTGGTATTTGAAAAGTATAACGATTCATCATGTCCCGTTACTCACGCAACTGCTTACTTCCAGAAGATGTCGGTTCACATCGAGGATCAGGGGCTTTTGATTCATTACTTCCAGGATAGCTTGTCCGGGGCATCCCTAGAGTGGTACATGAAGTTGGAAAAACTCATATTCGATGCTGGAATAATCTTGCTCGTGCTTTTGTTAAGCACTACCAGTATAATATGGATATGGCACCTAATCGAACTCAGTTACAGAATTTGACACAGGGGCCAAAAGAATCTTTCAAAGAGTACGCCCATAAATGGCGTGAATTGGCTGCAAGGGTCCAATCTCCACTCTTGGAGCGAGAACTCATTGATATGTTTATGATTACCTTTCAAGGGTATTGTTATGATCACATGATATGAAGTGCTTCAGTAGGATTTGCAGATTTGGTTATGGCTGGTGAAAGAATTAAAGTGGGTTTGAAATTGGGAAAGATTCAAGTTGGTAATTCTAGTGGCTCATCAAGAGGAGGTGGTAAGAAACCGTTCAATGCTTACCCTAAGAAAATGGAAGGCGGTGCAAGTGCGGTGTACTCTCATGGAGGAAGAGGTGGAGATTATCAGCACCAATAAGTCAATGTTGTTTCTACTCCTATTAATGTTCCTCCACAGTAGAGACATAATCATGCACTCCAATAATAAAGATAACAAGATGCTCCGCGTTAGTATAATAATCAGTAACAAAGGCAACCAAGAAGGTTTGATCCCTTGCCAGTATCTCTTACTGAAGCGCTACACCATTTACTTGATTTGAAGCTGATTAGTTTGAGAAAAATGCCCGCACCCACCAGAAGGCTTCCTGCTAATTATGATGCTAATGTAAGATGTAAATCCATTCTGGCGGAATTGGTCATTCTGCTGACAACTGTTTTACGTTGAAGTGAAAAATGCAAGACTTGTTGGATGCCAAGGCAATTGAGTTTACTCTAGTGAATGGTCTGAATGTTGTCCAAAACCCAATGCCTAAGCATGAAGGGGTTGTTGTTAATATGATTGATGATGATGGTAAAATGATGAATTTAGTTATGGATGTAAAATAGGTGACTACTCCGTTGTTGTATGTTAAAAGGTATTTTCTTGACAATTCTATCTTCCCGGGTTGTGCTTCAAACTGTGTCAAATGTAAAGAGAAACCAGAGGGTTGTAATGATTTGAAAGCTGGCATCCAGTTCATGATGGATGAAGGTTCTCTACAGTTCGATAAAAATCAAGATTCTGAAAAGTTACTGAAGAAGATATTGTTGTGATATCCATTCCTTACACCCCTGTGCATATTCCTACCCCATCTAGGGCGCCTCCTATGATGATTACAGTACCTGGTCCCATGTTGTATACTAGTGAAAAGGTCGTCCCATGGCATTATGGTGCTGATGTCTATTACCATGGGGTGAAGCAAAAGACAAATCCTCGTCCTTCCGAGGAAGAATTTATTGAAGATAATGAAGGACATGTTCATAACTTCTCTGGTGTGGGTCGAATGACTAGAAGTGGGAGAATGTTTGGCCCTCCTAATATACAAGATGCAGCGGATGCCTCAGCGAGAGAAAAAGGCAAACAACATGTGATGATTGGTAATCTGAGGGTTACACCAGCCAATGTGACTCAGCCGATTCCGGTGCCAGAAGCTTCTTCAGTTCTTGATGAAGTTGAAGAGTTGATGCGAATTATCAGGAAGAGTGATTACAACATAATTGATCAGTTGAGTCATACCGCTTCCAAAATGTCTATCTTGTCATTATTGATTTATTCAAAGCCCCACAAAAATTCTTTGATGAAGTTGTTGAAGAATGTGTTCGTGCTACAGTAGATAACAGTCAATCAGTTTGAGAATTTTTGTGCTAACATATCTGCTGGAAATGGTCCGGGCTTTACAGATTTTGACATTCCTACTGAGGAACGAGACCATAACAAGGCGCTACATATTTCTATGGAGTGTAGAGGAACTAGTTTATCCCGAGTTTTGGTCGATATTGGATCATCTTTAAATGTGTTACCTAAATCAGCATTGATGAAAATTGATTACTCTAGTCTTGAGTTGCATCCTAGTAACCTGATTGTGAAAGCATTTGATGGGTCCCGGAGATCAGTATTTGGAGAGGTAGAATTACCTATTAAGGTTGGTCCTCGCACCTTCACTTCTACATTTTTTGTTATGGATATAAAGTCAGCATATTGTTGTTTGTTGGGGCGGCCGTGGATTCATAAAGAAGGGGCAGTCACTTCTACTCTTCATCTGAAACTCAAATATCCTGTAGATGGGAAAGTGATAACTGTGTGCGGTGAAGAAGAATATATTATGAGTCATTTGACATCATTTCGCTATGTTGAAGTTGAAGGTGAGATACATGAGACTCCTTTCTAATCCTTTGAGACTGTTCATACGGTCAATATTCCTCTTCCAGTATAAAAAATAAAATCGGAAATTGCTATGTCTTCCCTCAAGGATGCTAGAGTTGTGGTGGAGAATGGTAACCTGAAGGTTGGGGTCGGGTGCTGGATGTTATCCCTAAGTTCAACAAATTTGGTCTTAGTTTCAGTCCAGGTCAGCAAAGTGCATCTCCTAGAGTGCCCGGTCTATCTACTCCCGTGAAGTTTTCCCGTCCTAGTTCTGCCCAAGAAGGATACACCAATGCAGTTGGTGATGATGGGGATGATAGCTACAACATTGAAGATTGGATTCATCAAAGTATTCTCGGTCAAGAACTCAACAATTGGACTTCTGTGGATGTTATCCAAGTTTCAAGTGTTGAGGAGTAATTTTATTGTTTTATTTTATTATCATGTCATAATTCATATGTTCTGCCCAAGGCATAGTGGATCATTTGTGTAGGGCCACCATGTTTGTTTTCAAAAATTTATCACGAATAAAGGACGTTTTTGCATTCAAATATTTTGTTCCCTTTCTTTCTTTTTGTTTTTATTTAGATGGTAATGTTTCCTTTTCACACACTATCACTAAAACACAAAATATCATTTATGTAGATGCACTTCCACCACGAATTCCATTGATAATGACTCTGCTACCACTCACTATGACTTTGATAATCCGATCTACCAAGCCGAAGAGGAGGCATATGAGGATTGTGACCTTCCCGAGGAATTAGCAAGGTTATTGAAACAAGAAGAGAAGGTTATCCAGCCGAATCAAGAGTCAATTGAGGTGGTGAATATTGGCATAGAAGAGGTAAGGAGAGAAGTCAAGATAGGGGCAGATCTCGAAGAAAGTATGAAGGCCAGATTGATTGAGCTGCTTTGAGAATATTCTGATATTTCTGCTTGGTCTTATAAAGACATGCCAGGGCTGGATACAGATAACGTGGTACATCGTCTACCGCTCAAGGAAGGGTGCTCTCTTTTCAAGCAAAAGCTCCAAAGAACTCATCCAGAGATATCCAAAAAGATTAAAGAAGAAGTTTAGAAACAGTTGGATGCAAATTTCTTGAAAGTCATCAATTATCCTCCATGGATTGTAAATATTATGCCTGTGTGTGATCGGTGGGAATGAGAACTGACTGTTTCTTAATGCTGGTTCGCGTTTGCGTTTGTTTTCGCAAAATGTCGCGGTTAAGCAAGAGTCGCCACCGTCTTTTATTTTATCCAACAAGGAAAGGACAAAAGCACAGAAAAATTCCTTTTCGAGATTTTTCTCGGCTTCGGGAGGTAGATTATAGAAAGGGAAGGTGTTAGCACCCTTTCTATCCGTGGTTATCCACGGCTCTTAGGTACTTGTTCACTATGTTTTCAAAAGATTGCTTTTCTTTGTGATTGTGGGTTTTGAAAAGAGTTTTTGTTTGAAGAGAGTGTAAGTGCGAAAAGTTTTGTTTTGTTTTAAAAGAGAGCAAGTACTTAAGAACATCTACCTACTCAAAAGGGAATTAAACTGTGCAACCGTCCTTTAGACAGTGCTATCCCACTATTGAGGAGTAGGTAGCACCGTCGTTGGAGTTTTTCGGGTCAATTCGATTTTAGGGACGTGTGGTCACTAAAGAAACGTTAGGACGCTTTAGTGGTAATCCTAATGTCTTAGATCATTTTTATCGAGGCAACCATTTCGAGGCAACTTATGATCTTTGGACAAAAGGACGACCTCTAAAACATCCTATACTTAATGACCACATTTGAGGCAACCAAGTGAGGTGTACCCTAAGAGTGGCATGTGCAAGTGTATTATTTTTCAGTTATATTATCTTTACATGTCATGGTGAGCTGTGGTTGATTTTAAATTAAGAGTTAATCTTGTCATGCAATCCTAGTTAGCATACATCTAAACAGTTAATATATGTACATGAATTTAAAGTGCGGAAATTGTAAATCCTATGCTATTACAAGGCTTCGGGGAGGGGGATTATTTACATGTCCAAAAATTGGGGAAATAAAAGCAGTAAAAAAAAAGGTCTTAGCTTAAGCTATTACATCCCAGTAAGCAGTTACAATAAAATAAACGCGCGCGAATCCAAGAATAAGAACTCTTTTCTTGTTGCTTTATTTTATTTTTTGGGAAAATGCTAAATGTTCAATTAAGTCAAATTTAATTAATTAAAAGAAACTGATTAAAATTAACTCTAAAACACCTAATATTTTTTGCATTTTTTGTTTATGAAAAAGATTGAATTCAAATAAAATCCTAAGTCTACTGATTTTAAAATTGAAGAAAATAAGTTAAAATAATTAACTAAATTAAATCCTAATTCTAAGTTATTCATTTTTTGTGATTTTTATGTTGATAAAAAAAAACTAAAAGAAATAAATAAAGTAAACAAAGTACAAATGGGCCAGGCAGCAAAACAAGAAAAAATATAATTCTGGAGGCCTGGGTCGAAAGAGGTGCAGGCTGTCTTTCGACCCAGTGAAGAGGCTGGATCGAAGGTGCATGAGGGGTTGCACTCTGAGGGTGTTCGATCTGGACATGTCCTCCTTCGACCTGGAAATCCTGGGTCCAGTTCGAAGCTAAACTGTTGAGCTTCGAAACTCTGAACAGGAACCTGAGAATGTATTTCCTGCAAGAAACGAAACATATGTTAAAGGTCCAGGGGGGATTTTACCCCCTGAGTCGAATCTCCCCCTTATTCGCACCTGCTGAATCTGGGTTTGGGTTTGTTTTATTCTGGGATTCGAAGGAGAAACTCAGATTGTGCCCAAGCAATGGCACAATCTCATCTCTATGCTGTAGCTTATATGTTGCACATTAACTCATTCACAAACAGCAGTAATAATATGAATATGCAATCAAAATGAATTTAAAAATGAGTTTGAGATTATATCCTTTTTAACCAAACAAAGGTGCTTCGATCTGTAGTTCTGAGGGTGGAGGTGTTCGCTGGGTGGCAGCTTTGGCTGGTGCACGGATTGGGTATGGCTTCCTGGAAGTGTTGATGACTTTTGGCAGCGTATCTCCAAGTTCCCTATGTTTCCGTATATTTTTCGTGTGTCCTTTGCAACATTTGTGATCTCTTTATATAGAGGGGGTGGAGGGGACAGGAAGACAAAGGTTTAAATGACCTTGATTATGTGTTTCGACAGCCATGAATGAGGATTTGTAACGTTAATTATGTGTTTGAAAGCCATGAATGAGAGTTTGTAACGTTGGCTAAACACATGGGATCCTGTCCCTTTTTGAATTTTGAATGACATGTAACTGGCCTTCGAATGCTCCCTTTCGAATGGGCTGATGACCTCCTTCGAGTGCTCCCTTTCGAATGGGCTGATGGCCTCCTTCGAATGCTTTCCAAAGTTTCTTCGAATGGACCCTTTGAATACTTATTCGAATGGACCTTTTTGGAATTCCAATCGAAGGACACTGTTATAATGCCAATCGAAGTACTTGTCCATAATGCCAATCGAAAGAGCTTGACAGAATGCCAATCGAAAGGCTCCTTCAGAACACCAATCGAAGGGTCCTTCAGAATGCCAATCGAAGAGTATTTCAGAATGCAAATTGAAGTGCTTGTCCAGAATGCCAATCGAAAGAGCTTGACAGAATGCTAATCGAAAGAGCTTGACAGAATGCCAATCGAAAGGCTCTTTCAGAACACCAATCGAAAGGTCCTTCAGAATGCCCATCGAAATGTACTTGAAGCACCACTCAAAAAATTTCCTTTTCCTTAGGCAAGAGTTTGTGATCAACCATGCAGGGGGGAACCTTTGGGAAACATGAGAGGGAAAATTTTTGGGTACAACAGTTGCCCTTGTTCAATCTTCTTAAGCCTGAGGAGATAGATTGGCTTGCGTGCCTTTCGTGATCCAAAGGTGGAAGATGATTGAACACTAGAGTGCCCAGAAATTTGCACTCGCATGGGGTAGTATCAGCATTGTGATGTCAGGAATGGGCTTACAGATGCCATTTGGAGATTGTTGGTAGGTGGTTCTATCCTAGTTGACAGGTTGTGCCTCAGAAAAATCTTTAGGAATCGATTTAACTGATTTTGTCTCCATTGACATGCTTCACCTCAGAAAAATCTTTAGGAATCGATTTAACTGATTTTGTCTCCATTGACTGTCTTCACCTCAGAAAAATCTTTAGGAATTGATTTAACCGACCTTGTCTCCATTGACTGGCTTCGCCTCAGAAAAATCTTTAGGAATCGATTTAACTGATCTTGTCTCCATTGACTGGCTTCGCCTTAGAAAAATCTTTAGGAATCGATTTAACTGATCTTGTCTCCATTGACTGGCTTCGCCTCAGAAAAATCTTTAGGAATCGATTTAACTAACCTTGTCTCCATTGACTGGCTTCGCCTCAGAAAAATCTTTAGGAATCGATTTAACTGATCTTGTCTCCATTGACTGGCTTCGCCTTAGAAAAATCTTTAGGAATCGATTTAACTGACCTTGTCTCCATTGACTGGCTTCGCCTCAGAAAAATCTTTAGGAATCGACTTAACTGACCTTGTCTCCATTGACTGGCTTCGCCTCAGAAAAATCTTTAGAAATCGATTTAACTGACCTAGAGAAGGCCTTTGATATGGCTGAGAATTTAACTGTGTCCTTCCTGAAAGGTAAAGGTCAGTCATATGCAATGCATGATATGGATCAAGCAATGATGTTCTCAATATAAATGAGATTGTATGGTATGATGCATTTATGCATGTATCATGATGTATGGAAATGTAATGTTTTAGTTGGGGAAAATAAATCCCGGATAACTTGCTGGAGAATAGAGTTGAATTCTTCGGTTCCGCTGGGGATGACGAACGAAGATGATTGCAAGAATAAACCTGCAGGAGAGGATGACTCTGTTGGGGAATTACTCTGTGGGGGAGAGATGTTCTGCTGATGATTTTAACGATAACTCCGCTGGGGATTCCATTGATAAGCTCTGTTGGGGGTTTCAATGATGAACTCCGCTGGGGATGGATTACCATTGCTGGCGATATTGAATCTGTTGAGGATAGAAGTCCTGCTTGGGGAAAGAAAGAACTTCGTTAGGGATGATCTTTCAGTTGCAACTTGCTGAGGATAACCCAGTTAGACTCTTGTGAGGATAACCTTCTGAGTTTGGCTGGGGAGATTTATTTTGTACTCTGCAGGGGATGAGCTTCCAGAATCTACTGGGTAAGATGACTTAATCCTGGCGGGGAAGCTTTTTTAGACTGCGCTGGAGAAATGACTCCAATGGGGGTATCTTGTATTCCGCTGGGGAACATTGCTTATACTCCGCTGAGGAATATTAAGACCTTCTGGGGATACCAAACCTTTTCGGGCTAAGGGTAGATCAACTCTGCTTGGGAAGAGTCTTGCTGATTTGTTCATGGTTGCAAGTCTTAGTGGGGGAGAGCTACCATTACTATTTTTTATTCCGCGGGGAGTGAAGGTATCTTAGCCATATTCTTCAGTTGAATATATCTTGGTACCTTGGTGGACAGAGCAACTAGACAGCTCAGACAAATCTTATTGCCCCTGTTTCTGATATCAGCCGTAATTAGTCCTTTGTTTCGCATGTAAATATTTATGAGCAGCAATTAATGTCAAATGCACATATCAAAAATGAACATTGGACGTTCTTTGCAAAACAAAACAGATAAAGGGAAAACAGTTTGAAATTTGTCTGAAAATGAATTTGTATTGATTTTTGAAGTTTGGCCTGTAAATAAGCGTTTTGTACAAGAGGCTGACGTCCTAGTAAGAGAACACCGCCGAACAAATAGAATTTATAAATTTTGTGAAAAGAAAACAAAACAGCTATGTGAATAGTCCCACTGGGTTCCAACTCTGCTATTGCCTTTATATCTTCAAGCGTCTCATCACTTTGCTGCTTAGTTGGAGATGAATCTGATTGATTGGTGCCGTCCGAGCCTGGTAGTTGATACCGAAGTCTAGATGCAGGGTGATCCAATGAGACATAGTGTTATGCTTATCCCTAACTTTTGCCTGGACCACCCTTTCGGGTTTTCAGTCCACCGGGATACCCATTTTTGCCCAAGCCGCCTTTTCAGGTTTTCGACTTGCCGGGTGTACAAATTTTTTTATTTTCATCCCTTATTTTTGCCCGAACCCTTTTGGTTCGCCGGGAAGCCCTTATTTTTGCCTAGGCCAGTCAACCTAGCGGGTCTTTGATTATGCGTAGTATCTTTTTACTATGTCTGCATTGACGGGGTGAGGAAGGTCGTCACCATCCATGGTGGTTAGAATCATCGCTCCTCCTGAGAAGATGTTCTTAACCACAAACGGCCCTTCGTAAGTAGGGGTCCATTTGCCCCTGGGATCACCTTGAGGTAGAATAATGTGCTTGATTACCAGGTCCCCAACTTGATACTCTTGTCGTTTGACTTTCTTGTTAAATGCCTTGATCATTTGTTTTTGGTACGTCTGACCATGACAAATAGCAGTAAGTCTCTTTTCGTCGATTAGGTTCAGTTGATCAAGCCGGGTCTGAATCCAGTCGTCTTCGCTCAAACCTGCATCCTTCATGATCCGAAGAGAGGGTATCTAAACTTCAATGGGCAAGACTGCCTCCATGCCATAAACCAAGGAATAGGGTGTTGCCCCTGTTGACGTCCGTGCTGAGGTACGGTACCCATGGAGAGCAAATGGTAACATCTCGTGCCAGTCTTTGTATGTCGCTGTCATCTTCTGCACAATCTTCTTAATGTTCTTATTAGCTACTTCTACAACCCCATTCATCTTCGGTCGGTAGGGAGAAGAGTTATGATGTTGTATCTTGAATTGCTCGCAGAGCTCAGTGATCATTTTGTTATTAAGATTGGTACCATTGTCCGTAACGATCCTCTCTGGTACACCGTATCGACATATCAGGTTGTGCCGAATGAACCGTGCCACGACGTTCTTGGTTACGGTAGCAAAGGAAGCTGCTTCAACCCACTTCGTAAAGTAATAAATCGCTACCAGGATGAAACGATGCCCGTTGGATTCCGTAGGTATGATTTCGCCAATCATATCAATGCCCCACATTGCAAAAGGCTAAGGTGTTGTTAAAACATTCAGAGGAACTGGAGGTGTGTGCACCTTATCAGTATAGACCTGGCACTTGTGACATGTCCGAGAATGCTGATAACAGTCGGCTTCCATTGTGGACCAGTAATATCCTGCCCGAAGGATTTTCTTTGCCATGGTATGTCCACTGGAATGAGTTCCGAAAGTACCTTCATGCAGCTCTGCCATGATCCTTTCTGCTTCAATTTTATCCACACAATGCAGTAAGGTTGAATCATGGTTACGTTTGTAGAGAATGCCATTGCTGATGAAGAACTTTGCCACGAACCTTCTCAGAAACTTCTTGTCGTTAACAGATGCACCCTCGGGGTATTCTTGAGTTTCAAGGTACCTCTTCACTTCATAATACCAAGGCTTTTCTGTTATCTCTTCGGTCTCAAGATCACAACAGTGTGCAGGTTCATCCAATTTCCAAATAATGATCCGGGGAGCCTCGTTGTCCCACTTGACTTTGAACATAGAAGACATCGTAGCTAACGCGTCCGCCAACTGATTCTCCTCTCTTGGGAAGTGTTCAAAGGTTATCTCCTCGAAATAGGGAAGCAACGTCAATACATACTCCTTGTAAGGAATAAGATTTGGGTGTTTCGTATCCCACTCTCCTTTGATCTGACTGATCACGAGAGCGGAATCTCCGAAGACACTTAGAAACTTAATCCTTAGGTCAATTGCAGCTCGAAGACCCATGATGCATGCTTCATACTCTGCCATATTGTTGGTGCAGTTGAAACATAGTCGGGAGGTAAACAGAGTATGAGAGCCTTTGGGATATATGATCACAGCGCCAATGCCATTGCCCAAAGCGTTCGAAGCTCCATCAAAATGCATAGACCATCGGGATCCTTCCTCGGGTCCTTCATCCGGTCCAGGTATTTCACAATCAGTTATCAACATGATATTCTCGTCCGGGAATTCAAAGTTCATAGACTGGTAATCATCCACTGCCTGATGTGCCAAATGGTCTGCCAATACACTTCCCTTGATTGCTTTTTGAGTTGTGTACTGGATGTCATACTCAGTCAAGATCATCTGCCATCTTGCTATTCTTCCGGACAAGGCAGGCTTTTCGAAGATATACTTGATTGGATCCATCTTTTAAATCAACAGAGTAGTGTGAGTCAACATATACTGTCTCAGCCGGCGAGCAGCCCATGCCAAAGCGCAACAAGTTTTCTCAAGCAGTGAGTATCGAGTCTCACAGTCGATAAAATTTTTGCTAAGGTAATAAATAGCATGCTCTTTTCGGCCAGACTCGTCATGTTGACCCAGCACACACCCCATCGAATTGTCAAGTACTGTCAAGTATAAGATTAGAGGTCTCCCTTCAACTGGTGGCATCAGAATGGGTGGCTCCTGGAGATACTCTTTGATTCTTTCAAAAGCGGCCTAGCATTCTTCGTTCCAACGTACCACTTGATCTTTCTTCAGCAACTTGAAGATTGGCTCACAAGTAGCAGTTAGGTGCGAGATGAATCGAGAAATGTAGTTCAGTCGTCCTAGAAAGCCTTTGACTTCTTTCTCCGTCTTGGGAGCCGACATCTCTTGTATGGCTTTCACCTTTGCAGGGTCCACTTGAATACCTTTGTCGCTCATGACGAAGCCTAGCAATTTTCCAGACCTCACCCCGAAGGTGCATTTGTTTGGGTTCAATCTCAGCTTGTATAGCTTCAACCTGTCAAACAGCTTCTGTAGATGGTCAAGGTGTTCCTCCTCAGTTTGGGATCTCACAATCATATCATCGACGTATACTTCGATCTCATGATGGATCATGTCATGAAATAAAGCAACCATGGCACGCTGATATGTTGCCCCAACATTTTTCAACCCAAAAGGCATGACCTTGTAACAAAAGGTACCCCACTGAGTAACAAAGGTGGTCTTCTCCATGTCTTCGGGAGCCATCTTGATTTTATTCTAACCGGAGAAACCATCCATAAAGGAGAATACCTTGTGCTGAGCAGTGTTGTCAACCAGAACGTCGATGTGAGGCAGAGGGAAGTCATCCTTAGGGCTTGCCCTGTTCAAATCCCTGTAATCCACACACATTCGGACCTTACCATCCTTCTTCGGTACTGGAACCACATTGGCAACCCACTGAGGGTAAGAAGTTACTGCTAGAAAACCGACATCAAACTGTTTCATAACTTCGGCCTTGATTTTCTCAGACATTTCTGGACGCATATGGCGAACCTTCTGTTTTATCGGAGGACAGTCTTCCTTGGTAGGCAGGCGATGAACCACAATGTCGGTATCCAACCCAGGCATATCTTTGTAAGACCAGGAAAAGATTTCCACGTAGTCATGCAGCATCTGAATCAACCGTTGTTTCACACTAAGCTCCAGATTTGCACCGATCTTGACTTCCTTTTTGTCTGTCTCAGTACCCAGATTCACTGTTTCTACTAGCTCTTCATGTGGCTGAATGGCCCTCTATTCCTGGAGTAGCAGTATTGCAAGTTCACTAGGAACTTCTCAATCATCTTCACCTTCGTCTTCGGCTAAGTTGATCGGATTTTCGAAGTCATAACTGGCAGTAGCAGAGTCGTTACCAGTGAGATCCAGAGTGGATTGAGACTTGTATATGTGAGTGTGTGTAAAATAGATGTTTTGCAATATATAATAAAGAAAGACAAGGAGCGCAAAATTTGAAATGCAAAACGTCCAATGCTTTTATTAATGATATATGAAAGTGGCACACAAAAGCCCTCACAAGTGAAGCCACAGTGCCCCGGGTAAGACACCGGGCCATAAAGTTTTACAATATTGTCTGTTACAAATTTAAAACAAAGAGTTCATTACTGGGTAACAAAAGTAATAGGGATGAAATCCTTTGCTGTCCAGTTGTTTAGTCCACCGTTGGTCGTAGGATAGATCCAGCTGTCGAATTCAGATTCCTCCACGTCATCTTCGATGGAATTTACTCCCGAGTTGCTGATGAACACAGGAGATCTTCCAATCCTTGCACTTCGAACAACCCTTTGAGCTTCTGCAGTGAAACCCAACCCAAACTTGTTAGTCTTCTGAGTGAAATCAGGAAGTCGGCCCCATTTTGCATACTCACCCTTCTCAATAACAGCCCGAGCATCCTTTAAGGAAGCCATCTTCATAGGAGAATCTTCCATCACAGTCTCAGCTGATGCCAATGTTTGAGGAACCTCTTCAAAGTGTTGAAATGGGGTCTCAATGAACTCCCCATCCATCTCTACGTACCGGAACGAGTTGAGGTGGCTGACCATGTATTCCTCCTCCCCTTGTACTGTCACAATCTTCCCTCTAACCGGGTACTTCAACTTCTGGTGGAGCGTTGAGGTTACGGCTCCGGCTTTGTGGATCCATGGACGACCCAGCAAACAAGACTAGGATGGCCGAATGTCCATCATGTAAAATGTAGAATTGAAGACCTGAGAACCAACCTTGATTGGAATATCAACCTCACCATGCACCATCCTCTTAGACCCATCAAAGGCCCGGACAACAATGTTACTCGGCTTTAGCTCCAAACCTTCGCAATCCAGCCTGTCTAGAGCCTTCTTGGGTAAGACGTTCAACGAGGAACCAGTGTCAACCAACACATGTGCAAGAGTAGTGCCCCTGCATTCAATGGAGACATACATGGCATCATTATGGTTCTTCCCTTTAGCAGTTAGATCAGCATCGGAGAAACCCAAACCATTATCAGTAGTTAAATTGGCCACACAATCGGTAAATTGATCAGTTGATGTCTCTTGTGGCACGTGGGCCGTCTTCAGGAAGGTAATCATAGCCTTGGCATGGGCCTTTGAACACAACAGCAACGATAACATAGAAATCTTGGATGGGGTTTGCCCCAGTTGCTCAACTACATTATAATCACTTTTCTTAATAATCTTCAGAATCTCTTCCATCTCCTGTTTGGAAGCTTCAACAGTGATTGTCTTTGGCGCCTCCGTCTGGGTAGGCATATCAGTGGTGATCCCTTTTCCCCGAGCGTTAGATGACTCGGCGACATGGGTAGGAACAGGGACTTGATCAGGAATGGCAACAGGCACACTTGCAGGCTTAATGACAACGGGTCTTCGGACAGCTGGTGGAGCAATATCAGGTGAGAAAAGTCTACCGCTGCGGGTGACTTTAGCCGGTCCTGTAACGTTGCTGACGCCGGTATCAGCATCGAACTCTTGTTTAACTCCAAGGACATAAACATCTACCCCATAGTGCCAAGGGACAACTTTGTCAGATGTATAGGGGATGGGCCCCGGAACAGTGATGATTATAGGTGCGGTCTTCGGAACAGATGTAGTTCTATCAGGCGTCCTCGAGGGAGCCTTGGAAGAATTGTAGAAAATGGTAATGATAGAAACTTCTTCAGAATGAACGGGTGGAACAGCAGCCTTCTCAAAAAGAATCTCTTTACTATCCATCAGGTTCTGGATACCTGACTTCAGAGATGGGCAACCAATAGGTAAAGCAGAACATATAGGGCAACCTTCGCCACAACCCGGAAATAAACCGGCTAGCAACAGGTTCTTCTTGATAGTCATTAGAGGGGTAACAACATCATCCACAAAAACTACAAACAAGTCTTCCTCTACAGCATTCACTCCATGCCTGGGCATGGGAGCAGTCACAACATTAGGCCTCTCGGGCGCTTCAAACTCAATCTCCTTTGCATCGATTAGGTCTTGAACCTTGTTTTTCAGGCTCCAACAATCATTTGTATTATGCCCCGGGCTCTCAGAGTGATAAGCGCAACGGACGTTGGGGTTATACTTCGATGATGTAGTATTTGGATTCCTTGGAGCTTCTTTTAGAGTCACCAGATTGGTACTCAGCAACTGTGGAAATATCTGAGACAAAGTCATGCTGAGAGGGGTGAACTGCCTTCGAGGTCTCTCGTCCCTTTGTTGGTTGTGATGCTGAGGAGTACCAGTAGGTTTTGAAATAACAACCGCATTGACAGCTTGGCGGTGTTTAGGTCTACTCTGTCTTCTCGAACTGTAGACAACACTGGACTCTTTCTTGAATGGTTTCTTCTTGGTGCTCGATGAGGAACCCTTCTGTATCTTCCCAGCTTTAATACCTGCTTCAATCCTCTCACCAGTCAAGATAAGGTCTATAAACCCGGCTGAAGAGATTCCAATCAAATGGTTAAAGAATGGACCAGACAGGGTCCCCAGAAACATATCAACCATTTCACGATAAGCCAAAGGTGGTTGCACCCTTCCGGCCAGGTCTCTCCATTTTTGAGCATATTCTTTAAATCCTTCACCCGTCCCTATTGACATACCCTGGAGTTGGGTACGCGTAGGAGCGAGGTCGGAGTTATATTGATACTGCCTATAGAACGCAGCAGCCAAATCCTCCCAGCTGCGGATACTGGCTCCGTCCAACTGATAGAACCACTCAAGCTGAGTCCATGAGAGATTGTCTTGAAAGAAATGGATCCATAAGTTCTTATCAGTGGTGTAAGGTTGGATCTTCCTCACATATGACCGGAGGTGCAGCTTTGGACAGGAAGCTCCGTCATACTTGGCAAAGGCAGGTGCCTTGAACTTATGGGGAATCACCACCCCAGATGATAGACCTAGATCTCCGAAGTCCAGACCGGGCACCTTCTGTACTTCCATAGCGTTTAAACGGTCTTCCAGCTGTTTGTACTTATCCTCAGCAAGAGGATACTGTTCTTTATCATAGTCTGTCTCGTTGTCGGAGACCATAGGGCTAGGAGCCCTCCTTTCTTGTGGACTGTCTTTCTCTCCAGACGGGGTGGCCAGATCAATTTCATTCTGCAGCCCGTTTCCAAACTTGCGTCCAGTGTTGAACAGGATGGTCCTCTTCTTCTTCTTCTTTCTCTCTTTCAAAATCAGGGTCTTCAAGTCCTGCTGACCCTTAGCTAGGTTCATGACCAACTCTTGGAATTGGGCATTCTGGGCCTGGAGGGCCTTGATAGCTTGCTCAGTGGAAGTTTCAGCAGACATGATGATTGCTGAAATAAACAGCGAAGAAGATAAGAGACCTGTAAAAGGGTACCTGTTTATGAAGTGCATGAGATGAAATGCGCATGATTTCAAAGACAATCAGGATTCAAATTTGTAAACAATAACAGAAACACACTTTATTAGATTTAACTTCAGAATTTAAATTGTTCAACAAATTGCCGTTAGGCGTTACAAGAATGGAAATACTGAAAAGTAAATAAAAACTGTAAAATAAATCATCCAAGGTCCATCAATGCTCTCATGGCCTCTTCTTCTCAGTGCGGATATAATCATTCAAGATCCGCTTGTTCTCCAGTTGCTTAGTCAGCTTCTGGATCTTCTGTTTTTGTTCATTGAACCTCTCCCGATAAGAATCCCGTTCTTCCCACAGTTGCGTCCAAGACCTCTTCAGTGTGCCAATATCAGTGGGCATATGAGGATGGAAAATAGTTGGAACAATCCCGTCTTTATCAGCAACTTCAAGAGTAATAGGCCTGATAGCTTCGTATGGCATACCTAACTTCTGGGCACGGATGCGGACCCATATGAGGTATGGCTCCATTGGTAGAGAAGTCTTTGGTCCCAACTCATGTGGGTCAGATTGGTGAACTCTATCCCAAGCCTTGATGAATCTACGATGCAACTCGTCACTATCTCCCTGGAAATCAAAGATGATATGAGGCATCAACCTCTCATGAGGCCCTTCTCTTCTGGCTCTTCCAAACTGGCGGAGAGTTAAACATGGATTATAAGAAATTCCTCCATGGGTTCCGATCAATGGAACATTAGGATACTCTCCACAACGATCAATGACAGTCACCTCATCCAAGCCTTTGAGAGTCCAGATAATGTCATTATTAGTAAGAGACATTACCCTATAAGCCCAGCCCATTCCTTCTTCGTTCTTCAGTACGGACTTAGGGAGGTGCGAAATAAACCACCTCGACAATAAAGGAGCACAGCACATCAAAGTTCCCCACTTTCGGGCCGTACGAGCATAGAGCTGATGAAGGATATCACCCAAGAGAGTGGGTACAGGGTTCCAAGAGATGAAGATCTTTATGGCATTAACATTAAAAAAAGTGTCAGGATTTGGAAACAATACCAGACCATAGATCAAAAGAACCAGAATGTCCTCGTACGCTTTGAAGTCTAAGTCATCCCAGAAATAATTAGCTTTGTCAACCAGAAACTTAGCCAGAAAACCCTTAGCTCCACTTCTAGTCTCCCAGTTGGCCATTACCTCCTCTTTGGTCAAGTGAAGGGCTACAGCAATCTCTTCAGGCTTGAGAGTCTTTTCCCAACCAGTAAATGGAGTCTGCTCCAAAACAGAGATACCAAGCAACTTAGAGAACTCTTCCAGGGTAGGAACCAGCTGGAAGTCTTGAAAGGTGAAGCAATGATATAGCGGATCATAAAACTGGACCAAGACGCTCATCATTTTTTCGTCCAACCTTGAGGTGACTAAACTGAGAAGAGAACCATGCCTCTTGATGAAGGAAGTAGTGTTTGGAATCCTGACAACCAACTCTTTAAGAAAAGTAGGTGCCTGAACAAAGTTGATTCAGATAGTATTCCTACGCATGGGCATCATGATGTCCTACAAAACAGAGCAAAGATGAAACCCTCTTGTCTTTGAAATAGGTTAGTCCTTATGAAATATGTATGCAATGTTATGATGTTATGATGTCATGGTAAAGGCATACCACAAATATTCACAAAAGGAAAACATGGTAAAGACATACAAGTCACACAAAAGAGCCCTTAGATTTCAGGCTGGCATGAAGTTCAGGTACTACCCTCTTTCAGTTTCAGTTGGTTAAGACCTGTCCTAAAAAATAGTAACCGGGTTCTAGAGGATCTCAATATCACTGACTACCCTCAATCGGTCATAATTCCAGCTTAGCAACCTTTTCTTGCGGCCAGAACCATCGCGAGAGTTTAGTCTCAATGAGTGTAGCATACTGCTACTGTTCTATGGCCAAGTAGGTCAATTTAAGGTTCTAAGGTCAGTTGGTGCTTAATGACTCCTCAGAAGACCCATATTCTCCTTGTGATCGGTGGATCTGGAACTGACTGTTTAACGCTGGTTCGCGAAATGTCGCGGAAGCAAGAGTCGCCACCGTCTTTTATTTTCTCCAAATGGAAAGGACAAAAGCACAGAAAAATTCCTTAAAGAGATTGCTCTCGGTTCGGGAGGTAGGTTATAGAAAGGGAAGGTGTTAGCACCCTTTCTATCCATGGTTATCCATGGGCTCTTAGATACTTGCTCAATGTGTTTTCAAAAATGGTTTGTTTGCTTTTCAACTGTGGGTTTTAAAAAGTTTCTTTGAAAAATTTCAGTTCGACTCATACGTCAGAGTGTTTGAAAAATTTGCTTTGAAAGCTCTTGAAAATGTGTTGGTGAAAAGTCTTTTTTTGTTTGTTTTTGAAGAGAGCAAGTATCTTTGAGAACCTACCTACTCTAAGGAATTCGTCTGGGTAATTGTCCTTAAAAGTAGTGCCATCCCACCATTGAGAGGTAGGTAGCACCACCGTTGGAGGTGTTCGGGTCAATTCGAGTTTAGGGACATGGTGATCACCGGAGCAATGGGAAGACACCTTAGAAGCTACCCTCATGCCAGGTTCCCGGATCATGAGGACTTACTAAAACATCCTCTACTCGACGATCACCTTTCGAGGCAAGGCAACAATGAGGCGTACCCTAGGGGTGGTGTGTGATTTATGTGTCAGATTCAGTTATTTTGTCTTGTTCATGTCATGGGTGATCTACGCTTTTGTTTTTATTTTAACATTCATTCTTGCATGCATTTATTAACAATTAAAAAGATGCGGAAAATTAAAGTTTCTAAGCTATTACAAAGGCGCGGGTCCACATCGCCAAAATTAAACCGGACCCGATTTGACGGAAAAATAAATAAAGCAAAATAAAGAAAAGTGCGAAAAGTTAAATTGTTACAACGCTTTGGGAGAATTACATAATTATAATAACGACATAAAATAAATGCGCGAAATTAAACAATTAAAAATATGGGCGTTGGACCCTTTTGCAAAAATAATTAAATTAATGAGAATTAAAATTAAAATTAAAAAAAAAAGAAAAATGTTTTTTAGTATTTGTGGTTTTTTATGCTTTATAGGAAAAAAGAGAATTAATTACAATTAAAACAAAGTGTCGAACCCTAATTCTAATATTTTTTAGTTATCATGAAAATGTTATATTAACCTAAATTAAATCCTAAATTAATTTATGTGCATTTAATTATAAAAATAAATAAATGAATAATATTGTGATAAAAAAGGAAAATTTAAAAGGGAATAAAATTCATCAAACCTAAATTCTATATTTTTTATTTAATATGAAAAGAATTAAATTGCAAACATCCTAATTAAAACTAAATTCATTATATGTTAATTTATTTACAAGAAAATAATTATAATAAAAATATTTATTGTTTTTGGTCTTTTCTGATTTTTTAATGAAGTTTTTATATTTTGTAAAAAAAAATAATTAATTAATTAAAACAATGAAAATAAACAACATAATAATTAAAAAAAAATATGAAAGGAAAAGCAAACCAGGGGGGGTAGCCCCAATATGGAGGTATGGATCAGGAAATTTTGGCCCATTTAGTATTGGCCTGTTTGACTTTTGTCCAAGCGTGTGGGACAGTTGACTGGAGTGTAGCGTGTTCATCCATCCTCAGCCTTGTGATTGTGGACGTGGGGCACGTGGACGCTCTGATCTGGGGGATGTATGGTACGCTCCCACCTGAAAACTGCATATGAACGCGTTGTGCAAAATAATATAGAAACAATACAGACCTGGGGTTCGAACCCAGGTCTTTGGACATCAATGCGTTGATAGCTTGCCAGCTGAGCCACTTAGTCAATTTGATATATAATATGCAAACAAATATTAAAAAAGAAAGTAACGCATTAGTGGAATTTTGGCGCGAGAGTTTGAACGGACCAATCCACGCTTGACATGGCATCATCTTCCTCGCGTGCCTGAAAGACAAAACATTGAGCAACGGTTTTCGTTGTGTTTTCTTAGGCTAGCTACAAGAAAATAGCGATTAGCCTATTTCCAAACATAAATTAGGCGCGAGGGTTGGTCTTCGTTCGTTGGGGCATGCTGGTTTGAATGATAATGGTCTTGAGGCTTAATTTTACTCCGTTTCAAAAGCCCCAATTCAAAAAGCTGAAAACCCTAAAATATGAACATGGTGAAATCGCGTGTGGTCAACAAAAATACAATCAAACACAATGGTTAGCTTGGAAACTTCATGCTGAACAAGAATTCATAAGAAAAAATGCAAAAAGATGTATAAATTATGATATGCGATTTCAAAAGTTTTGCTTTACAGTTTGAGTTACAGGTACCAATTCCTGGAGCTTTGGTGGTTGATATTGATTGGAATATGATCAGGAGTCCACGAGCAAGCTTTTGGAATGAGTATTAGGGCTTAAAACCACCTCTAACAACGTTTTCAGATTTGAGTTTTTATGGCAATTTTTCAATGTTGCAATGGCTTTTTGGACGCAGCTTAGAGTCTCCTGCAATTAGGTTTTTCATCCTGCATATGTAGTGGGTAATTAGGTTAAGAAAATTGGATCAAAATCCATTGCTTTTATGAATTGGAGATTTGATTTGTTAAGGATCTTTTTTTAATCTTTTTCTCATGTATTTTGTATCAATTAAGCTCAATTAGTCCAATTCTTTCCTAATTAGCATGTGCACGAAATCTTGAGTCTAGAATGTGCATAAAAAGATTTTTTAGGTCAATTTTATATTTTCTACATATTTAAATAATTTAAATGAATTAATATTAATATAAATTCAAATAAATAATTAAAAAATGAGAAAATACTTCCCCTTGGGCTTAATGGTTGTGCATAGGCTTGGCATGAAGAAACTTGGAAGAAAAATGGGCCCATTAGCATTTTTGGATCATTTGCATCAATGTTGACTTTTCAAAATTCCCAAAATTTCCCAACTTCCACAAGGCATAACTTGCTCAATTTTTAAGCTTTTCATATGTTCTTGGACATTTTGGAAAGGTCTTTGAGTCCTTTAACCAATGCCTTTGGTCCCATGTCATTTTGATTTACCAATCTCAAGTTATGGCCTTTGACTTAAAGTCCCTTTTTGTTGACTTTTGAAAATGACCTATAATGTTGAAATTGATAACTTTTTGTGAGAGCATTTCTTGGACTTGAAGTATGAAGATGAGTTGTAGGAAATGTCTTTCTCTTCAAAATGAGCTTTGGATGGAAATTTTCTGATAATCCATGTGAAAGTTATGCCTTGGTCAATTTCAGTTGACTTTTTCAGCTGTCCAAATATAGCAACTTTTGCATCTTTGATGATTTCTGAGCCAAATTTTGAGAATCATGATCAAGCATTGATCAAATGATGTTTGTGGCTTCAAAATGATATGTTGACCAAAAATTTGAACTTTTGACTGTCAAATGACCATTTTGCCCCTACAGTTGACTGTAGTGCAATCTAGGGTTTTGACTGTGCAGTTTTGAGCTGAATGCCTTGAAACTTGCTATGAGGACACTTGAGCATCTTTGTAAGCATATGAGACTTGATTGGGTCCTTGAAAACTTCCTTTCTTTGATCAGAACACAAACCCTAGTTTTGACTGTATAGGAGACAATTGAACTGCACAACCCTTGGGGAATTTTGTGACTTGGCTTGGCCATTTCTTGAAGAATATGGGAGGGCAAATTTTGGGGTACAACAGTTGCCCCTGTTCAATCTTCTTAGACCTGAGGATGCAGATTGGCTGGCGTGCCTTTCGTAATCCGAGGGTAGAAGATGATTGGACACTAGAGTGCCCAGAAATTTGCGCTCACATATTAGCAGTGTGATGGGGGGAATGGGCTTATAGATGCCATTTGGAGATTGCTGGATAGGGTGATGGGCTTATGGATGCCATCTGGATATTGATCGCGTAGGAGATTCCTTAGCGAGAACCTGCATACCTGCAAAAGAAAACTGAATACCTGACACGTTGCAGGGGCTGATTTTAGATGCTTGGTATAGATGTGTCCTGACTGGTTACGGGAGCTGAATCTGGAGCTTCAAATGCTGATGAATGAACCAGAGATGGTTACTGCCTTAGCATGAATGGTAAGGGAACCTTGGGCGACTTTAACTTCAACACGCTCGTTGAGAAAAATCTTGATGGGGAATCGCCTCACTCGCCGTTGGAGAGGGAATCATAGGAAAACGAATTGTCACCTCACACACCGTCGGAGAGAGAAACATAAGAGACTATTACCTCACACTCATCGTCGGAGAGGGAATCATCTGAAAAGGACTTACTACCTCACACACCGTCGGAGAGGGAACCATGGGAGATTATCACCTCACACTCATCGTCGGAGAGGGAAACATCTTAAAAAAGGAATTACCACCTCACGCACTTGCCGGAGAGGGGACCATAAGAGACTATCACCTCACACTCATCGTCGGAGAGGGAAACATCTGAAGAAGGAATTACCACCTCACGCACTTGCCGGAGAGGGGACCATAGGAGACTATCACCTCACACTCATCGTCGGAGAGGGAAACATCTGAAAAAGGAATTACCACCTCACGCACTTGCCGGAGAGGGGACCATAGGAGACTATCACCTCACACTCATCGTCGGAGAGGGAAACATCTGAAAAAGGAATTACCACCTCACGCACTTTCCGGAGAGGGGACCATAAGGGACTATCACCTCACACTCATCGTCGGAGAGGGAAACATCTGAAAAAGGAATTACCACCTCACGCACTTGCCGGAGAGGGGACCATAAGGGACTATCACCTCACACTCATCGTCGGAGAGGGAAACATCTGAAGAAGGAATTACCACCTCACGCACTTGCCGGAGAGGGGACCATAGGGAGAATATCACCTCACACTCATCGTCGGAGAGGGAAACATCTTGAAAAAGGAATTACCACCTCACGCACTTGCCGGAGAGGGGACCATAAGGGACTATCACCTCACACTCATCGTCGGAGAGGGAAACATCTGAAGAAGGAATTACCACCTCACACACCGTTGGAGAGGGAACCATAACTTCTGTTGAGTCTTCATCAGAAAAATCTATTGGGGGTCGATTTAGCTGGACTAGAGAAGACTTTGAAATATGTTTGAGCATTTTAACTGCGTCTTTCCTGAAAGGTAAAGGTCAGTCATATGCAATGCATGATATGGATCACGCGATGATGTTCTCAACATAAATGAGATTTGTATAATATGATGCGTCTATGCATGCTATAATGATGTATGTGACGTTTTATGAATGTGTTCGTCTAGGAAAGTAGATCCTTGACGGGTGCCGGGAAGTCGTATCCTGGGCTGATGTTGGGGAATAAGCTTTTGCTTCCGCTGGGGATAATAGCTGCAAGAATACCGGTAGAAGATGACTCCGTTGCGGAATAAACTTGGCAAATGGACGATTCTGCGGGGAGAAAAGATACTCTGACGACCATGCTGGGAAGCAATACTCTGTGGGGATAGAGATGCTTTGCTGAATGTTGATAGTTTGCTGAGGATATCTTGTTGTCGGAAGTATTAATGGACTTCGCTGGGGATAGGAAAGAACTACGTTGACGACGACCTTTCCGGGGCTTTTGGCTGAGGATAACCCAGTTATATCCTGTTAAGGAAATAACTCTTTGAATAAAGCCGGACGACGCGTTCGTGCTCTGATAGGGGATAAGCTTCCAGAATCTACTGGGGATAAGCTTACTGCTTGGGGAAGATGGACTCCAACTTTCCTTAGGAACTTGGGTTGGACTCTTCTGGGGAAGTTTGATATGCTGGGGAGGAAGTGATTCCTTTGACTATTGAGATACCGCCGGTGAACAATCTTTAGGCCAAGACTGCCGGGGATGCTTGTTTAAGAATATATGCTACTGGGGAAGTATTGAGATCTATGGGAGAATACTCAATTTCCTTGATATTTGATAATGCTTGGAGAATAGTGTATTGTTTTGCTGAACCACTCTCTGGGGAATTCAGGTGTACTGGTCGTGTTCTTTAGCTGAACCCATCTTGGTACCTTGGAGGATAGAACAATTAGACTGCTCAGACAACTCTTTATTGCCCCTGTTTCTAGTGTCACCTGCAATTAATTCCTTTGTTTCGTGTGCAAATATTTATGAGTTAGCAAATTATTGTCAATGCATATATCACAAATTGAACCTTGGACGTTCTTCGCAAAACAAAACAGAAAAAGAAAAAACACTTGGCACGTTTAACTGAAAATATATTTGTATTGATTTTTGAATGGCCTGTGAATAGGCGTTTTATGTACAAGGGGCTGACGTCCTAGTAAGAGGTACGTCGCCGATCAAAAGAGTTCATACAAGTTTTGTACAAAAGAAAATAAAACAGCTGTGTGAAATGTGAATGATCCCACTGGGTTTCAACTCTGCTATTGTCTTTATAACTCCGAGCGTCTCATCACTTGATGACCTTGGTTGAAGGTGAAGCTGACTGATCGATGCCGTCTGAACTTGATGTAGATACCGGATTCTGGATGCAAAGTGATCCAATGAGACATAGTATTACGCTTTTATCCCTTATTTTTGCCTGGACTGCCCTTTCGGGTTTTCAGTCCACCGGGATACCCATTTTTGCCCAAGCCGCCTTTTCAGGTTTTCGACTTGCCGGGTGTACAGATTTTTTCATTTTCATCCCTTCATTTTGCCCGAACCCTTTTGGTTCGCCAGGAAGCCCTAATTTTTGCCTAGGCATGTCAGCCTAGCGGGTCTTTTTCATGCGTAGTATTTTTTAACTATGTCTGCATTGGCGGGGTGAGGAAGGTCGTCACCATCCATATTGGTTAATATCATTGCTCCTCCTGAGAACACATGCTTAACCACAAATGGCCCTTCGTACGTAGGGGTCCATTTGCCCCTTGGATCACTCTGAGGAAGGATGATTCGCTTGATTACCAGATCCCCAACTTGATATTCCTGTGGTCTGACCTTTTTGTTAAATGCCCTGATCATCCGTTTCTGATACGTCTGACCATGACAGATAGCAGCAAGTCTCTTTTCATCAATGAGGTTGAGCTGATCAAGTCGTGTCTGGATCCAATCATCTTCGTTCAGATTTGCATCCTTCATTATCCGGAGAGAAGGTATTTGCACTTCGATCGGCAAGACTGCCTCCATGCCATAAACCAGAGAGAAAGGAGTTGCCCCGGTTGACGTCCTAGCTGAGGTACGGTACCCATGCAGAGCGAACGGTAACATCTCGTGCCAGTCTTTATAAGTTACTGTCATTTTCTGCACGATCTTCTTGATGTTCTTATTTGCTGCTTCTACAGCCCCATTCATCTTCGGTCTGTAAGGAGAAGAATTGTGGTGCTGTATTTTGAACTGTTCGCAGAGCTCAGCAATCATCTTGTTGTTCAGATTGGTGCCGTTGTCTGTAATAATCCGCTCAGGGACGCCGTACCGACATATCAGGTTGTGTCGAATGAACCGTGCCACCACAGTCTTGGTTACCGTAGCATAGGATGCTGCCTCAACCCACTTCGTAAAATAATCAATTGCCACTAGGATGAAGCGATGTCCATTGGATGCCGTAGGTTTTATCTCGCCGATCATGTCTATGCCCCACATTGCGAATGGCCAAGGCACAGTCAGAACATCCAGGGGAACCGGAGGAACATGCACCTTATCTGCATAGATCTGGCACTTGTGGCATGTCCTGGAGTGTTGGTAACAGTCAGCTTCCATTGTGGACCAGTAATATCCTGCCCGTAGGATTTTCTTAGCCATAGTGTGCCCACTGGAATGTGTACCAAAGGTCCCTTCATGTAGCTCTTCCATGATTCTTTCCGCTTCAGTCTTATCCACACAACGCAGTAAGGTTGAATCATGGTTTCGCTTGTATAAGATGCCGTTGCTAAGGAAGAACTTGGCTGCAAACCTCCTTAGGAATTTCTTATCATTGACAGAGGCCCCTTCAGGGTATTCCTGAGCTTCCAGATATCTCTTCACTTCGTGGTACCAAGGCTTCTCAGTTACCAATTCAGTTTCGAGATCACAACAGTATGCCGGTTCGTCCAGTTTCCAGATGATGATCCGGGGAGCCTCATTATCCCATTTGACCTTGAACATTGAAGACATTGTAGCTAACGCGTCCGCTAACTGATTCTCTTCTCTTGGAAAGTGCTCAAAGGTTATCTCCGTGAAGTGGGGAATCAGGGCCAACACACATTCTCTGTAAGGAATCAAGTTTGGATGTTTCGTATCCCACTCTCCTTTAATCTGATTGATCACGAGAGCGGAATATCCGAAGACACTTAGAAATTTGATCCTTAGGTCAATCGCAGCTTGAAGACCCATGATACACGCCTCATACTCCGCCATGTTGTTAGTACAGTTGAAACATAGCCGGGCAGTGAGTGGAGTATGAGTACCTTGAGGGGATATGATGATGGCGCCGATACCATTTCCCAAAGCATTGGAGGCTCCGTCAAAGTGCATAGACCATCGGGATCCTGGTTCAGGTCCTTCATCCGGTCCAGGTACTTCACAATCAGTTACTATCATAATGCTTTCATCCGGAAACTCGAAGTTCATTGATTGGTAGTCATCTACAGCTTGATGAGCTAAGTGGTCTGCCAATACACTTCCCTTGATGGCTTTCTGGGTTGTGTATTGAATGTCGTATTCCGTCAAGATCATCTGCCATCTTGCAATTCTCCCAGACAGAGCAGGCTTTTCGAATATGTACTTTATCGGATCCATCTTTGAGATCAACAAGGTAGTGTGAGTCAGCATATACTGTCTCAGCCGGCGAGCAGCCCATACCAAAGCGCAGCAAGTTTTCTCAAGCAGTGAGTATCGGGTCTCACAGTCGGTAAACTTTTTGCTAAGGTAATAAATGGCATGCTCTTTTCGGCCAGACTCGTCATGCTGCCCCAGCACACACCCCATTGAGTTGTCCAACACTGTCAGGTATAGTATCAGAGGTCTCCCTTCAACCGGTGGCATAAGGATAGGTGGTTCTTGGAGATACTCTTTGATTTTGTCGAAAGCAGCCTGACATTCATCGTTCCAACGCACTACCTGATCTTTCTTCAGCAGCTTGAAGATTGGCTCACAGGTAGCAGTCAGATGTGAGATGAATCGAGCGATGTAATTCAGGCGTCCTAAAAAGCCTCTGACTTCCTTCTCTGTCTTAGGAACTGGCATCTCTTGAATAGCTTTGACCTTAGCTGGGTCCACTTGAATACCTTTATCGCTGACCACGAAGCCTAGCAATTTCCCCGATCTTACCCCGAAGGTGCACTTGTTCGGGTTCAATCTCAGTTTGTACAGTTTCAGCCGGTCAAACAACTTCTGCAGATGATCTAGATGCTCTTCCTCAGTCTGGGACCTAGCGATCATGTCGTCCACATACACCTCGATCTCATGATGGATCATGTCATGAAATAAGGCAACCATGGCACGTTGGTAGGTTGCCCCAGCATTCTTCAACCCGAACGGCATGACCTTGTAACAGAAGGTGCCCCACTGAGTAACGAATGTAGTCTTTTCCATGTCTTCAGGTGCCATCTTGATCTGATTGTAACCTGAAAAGCCATCCATGAAAGAGAACACTTTGTGCTGAGCTGTATTATCAACAAGGACATCAATATGAGGCAAGGGGAAGTCATCCTTGGGGCTGGCCCTGTTCAGATCCCTGTAATCGACACACATTCTGACCTTACCGTCCTTTTTAGGTACCGGCACCACGTTGGCAACCCACTGAGGGTAAGAAGTTACTGCAAGGAACCCCGCATCAAACTGTTTCATGACCTCGACTTTAATCTTCTCGGACATCTCTGGACGCATCCGACGGACCTTTTGTTTAACTGGAGGGCAGTCTTCCCTAGTCATCAAATGATGGACAACAATATCGGTATCCAACCCGGGCATGTCTTCGTAGGACCAGGCAAAGATCTCCATATAGTCATGTAACATCTTGGTTAACCGTTGCTTCACGCTGAGCTCTAGGTTGGCACCAATCTTTACCTCTTTTCTATCTGCCTCAGTACCCAGGTTTATGGTTTCCACTGGCTCTTCATGGGGTTGAATTGCCCTCTCTTCCTGAAGTAACAGTCTTGCAAGCTCGCCAGGCACTTCGCAATCATCTTCACCTTCGTCTTCGGCTAAGTTGATCGGATTTTCGAAGTCATAATTGGCAGTAGCAGAGTTGTTATCAGTGAGATCTGGAGTGGATTGGAACCTGTATGAGTGAGTGTGTGTGTAAATACAGCTGCTTTGAGAATTATGTAAAGGAAAAGAAAGACAGAAAAGGAACACAATATTTGCAATGCGAAAAATACGTCCAAGATTTTCATTCATGATATATGAAATGACAGTTCGTATGCCCTCACAAATAGAACCACGGTGCCTCGGGTAAGACACCGGGCCATAGAGTTTATCATTGTTTATTACAAAATAACAAAACATAGGAATTCATTACTTAGTAACAAAAGAAACAGGGAGATTGTCCTTTGCGCTCCAATTGTTAAGTCCTTCGTCAGTTGCCGGGTAGATCCAGCTATCAAACTCGGCTTCGTCAACTTCTTCATCCCCAATGGCATTAACTCCATGAGCAGGCAGGGGAGCTGTCACCACATTAGGTTTGTCAGATGCCTCAAATTGTACCTCCTTAGCGTCAATGAGGTCCTGCAGCTTATTCTTTAGTGCCCAACAGTCATCGGTAGAGTGCCCCGGGCTTTCTGAATGGTAAGCACAACGAGCATTCGGGTTGTACTTGGGAGATGTCGTATTGGGGAACTTCGGAGCCTCCCTGACGGTCACCAAATTGGTTGCGAGCAACTGTGGCAGGATCTGTGATAGGGTCATGCTTAACCGGGTAAACTCTCTCCGGGGTCTTTCAGCCCTTTGAGCATTGTTTGGCCGAGGAGCGGCAGCAGGCTTAGCAATCATCACCGCGCTGACAGATTGGCGGTGCTCAGGTCTCTCTGATTTCCTGGAACCATATACGGCACTAGACTCCTTTTTAAACGGTTTCTTTTCTGAACTAGATGAGGCACCCTTTGCAATCTTCCCAGACTTCAGCCCAGCTTCAATCCTCTCTCCAGTCAAGATCAAATCAGTGAAACCAGCAGAAGAATTCCCAATGAGATGGTTGAAGAATGGCCCAGATAGGGTCCCCAAGAACATGTCTACCAGCTCCCGGTCAGTCAATGGTGGCTGCACCCTGCCAGCCAGGTCTCTCCACTTCTGAGCGTATTCCTTAAAACCTTCGCTTGCACCTAACGCCATACCCTGGAGTTGGGTACGTGTGGGGGCAAGGTCGGCATTATACTGATACTGCTTGTAGAAAGCAGTAGCCAGCTCCTCCCAGTTACGAACTTTGGTCCCATCCAGCTGATAGAACCATTCGAGATGAGTCCCTGAAAGACTCTCCTGGAAGAAGTGGATCCATAGATTCTTGTCCGCAGAGTACGGCTGAATTTTCCGAACATAGGACCTTAAGTGCAGCTTGGGACAAGACGCCCCGTCATATTTGGAGAAGGATGGTGCTTTGAATTTATGGGGGATAATCACACCAGTCGACAAACCCAGATCTCCGAAATCCAGCCCAGGTGCCTGTTGCACCTCCATAGCCTTCAACCTGTCCTCCAGTTGTCTGTACCTGTCATCTGCAGGAGGGTACTGTTCTTCATCAAAATCTGTCTCGTTGTCGGAGACGACCGGACTAGGAACCTTTACTTCTGCCTGAGAAGGACTCTTGCCAACAGAAGAACCAGCCTCTTCATGTTGCAGAGTGTTGCCAAACCTTCGGCCCGAGTTGAACAGAACAGTTCTTCTCTTCTTCTTCTTCTCCTTCTTCAGGAGCATAGCCTTTAGTTCTTCTTGGCCCTTAGCCAGACCCTTGATTAGTTCTTGGAATTGTGCATTTTGCACCTGGAGAGCCTTGATTGATGTCTCTGTAGATTCAGATCCGGGATTCATGATGCTGAAATAAACAGCGAAGAATTGTAAGCAACCTGAAAAGAAAAAAACCTGCTATGCACATGATGTATGAAATGCGTATGGATTATGTTTTCAAAGACAATCGGGAATCAACTTCGTAAACAAAAAGAGAACACACTTCATTAGATTCAACTTTGTAACTGAAATTATTCAACAAGTTGCCCTTAGGCGTTACATGAAAGGAAATACTGGAAAGGAAATAAAACTGTAAGAACACATCTGGAACTCCTTATTGATCCCATGGTCTCCTCTTCTCAGTACAGATGTAGGCATTCAGAGCTCTCTCATTCTCCAACTGCTTGGTCAGCTTCTGGATCTTTGATTCCTGCTCGTTGAACTTTTCCCGGTAAGAATCCCGTTCTTCTTGCAGTTGCGACCAAGATCTCTTCAATGTCTCATAATCAGTAGGTATCTGAGGAGGAAGGACAGTTGGAGGAACACCATCTTTATCAGGACACTCAAGAATGACGGGTCTGACAGCTTCATACGGCATACCTAACTTCTGAGCACAGATGCGGACCCATTTGTAGTAGGCTTCCATAGGTAAAGAAGTCTTTGGCCCTAGCTCTTGTGGGTCAGCTTTATGAACCTTGTCCCAAGCCTTGATGAACCTACGACGCAGCTCGTCACTATCCACCTGAAACTCGAAACTGATGTGAGGCACCAACATCTCATGGGGGCCTGCTCTTCTTGCTCTTCCAAACTGACGGAGCGCTAGACATGGATTGTAAGAGATCCCTCCTTGAGTACCAATCAGAGGAACATTAGGATACTCCCCGCATCGATCAATAATAGCTATCTCATCCAAACCTCTGCAAGTCCAAATGATGTCTTTATCGGTGAGAGACATTAACCTGTGAGCCCAACCTCTTCCTTCTTGGTTCTTCAGTACGAACTTAGGGAGGTGCGAAATAAACCACCTCACCAATAAAGGGATACAACACCATAGGGTTCCTCGTCTTCGGGTAGTATGGGCATGAAGTTGTTGCAAGATGTCACCCAAGAGAGTGGGCACAGGGTTCTGAGACATAAAGATCCTAATGGAAGTGACATTGATGAAGTTGTCAGGATTAGGAAACAGGACTAACCCATAGATTAGGAGAGCCAAGATGTCTTCATATGCCCTAAAGTCCAGGTCATTCCAGAAATTGTTAGCTTTGCCAATTAGGAACTTGGCCAAGAAACCCTTAACTCCGCTTCTAGTTACCCAGTTGTCTGTTACCTCTTGATGGGTCAAAGGCAGGGCTGCAGCAATGTCCTCAAGCCTGAGGGTCTTTTCCCAACCAGTAAAGGGAGTCTGATCCAAGATAGGGATACCAAGCAGATTAGAGAACTCTTCCAGGGTAGGGACCAGCTGGAAGTCTTGAAAGGTGAAGCACTGGTACTGAGGGTCATAGAACTGGGTCAGAACACTCATCAACTGTTGATCCCGCTTTGCAGTGACTAAACTGAGAAGAGAACCATGCCTCTGAATAAAGGAGGTGGTGTTTGGAATTCTGCTAACCAATTCATCAAGCAACTCAGGTGAACGAACAAAGTTGAACCGGATAGTATTCCTTCGCACAGGCATCATAATGTCCTACAAAACAGAGCAAAGATGAAACCCTCTTGTCTTTGAAATGGTCAGTTCCTATGCAGGATGCATGCAATGCTCATGATGCTATGATGTTATGATAAAGTATACCACATACAGATACAAAGGCAAACATGGTAAGGCACACAAGTCACACAAGGCAAGCCCCTAAAGTTTAGGCCAGCATGAGGTCTAGGTACTACCCTCTTTCAGTTCGTTGGTTCATACCTGTCCTAATCAAAAGTAACCGGGTTCTTAGAGGATCCCAATATCATTGACTACCCTCAATCGGTCATAACTCCAGCATCGCAATCTTTTCTTGCGGCCAGAACCATCACGAGAGTTTAGCCTCAATGGGCGTAGCATACTGCTACAATTCTAAAGGCCAAGTTGTGTCAATTAAGGTTCTAAGGTTGTTGGTGCTTGATGACTCCTTAGAAGACCCATACTCTCCTCGTTGCGACACAAGGGATATCGGTACAGACCAAGGTGCCACACCAACGTAGCCACTGCTTCACCTGTGTTGGTCTACGCCGGACAGGTCCCTCACAACTTATGCTACCTAAACAGGGTATCCCCAGATCCGGGTTAGGATCTATGTAACTCCGATGCAACCCACAATAGTAAAGCAAGCAAATCAATACAATTGAAAACACAGTTATGAACTAGCCCTAAGGTACACCTCACTTTAAGTTTGAGTCCCCAGCAGAGTCGCCAGTTCTGTGATCGGTGGATCTGGAACTGACTGTTTAACGCTGGTTCGCGAAATGTCGCGGAAGCAAGAGTCGCCACCGTCTTTTATTTTCTCCAAATGGAAAGGACAAAAGCACAGAAAAATTCCTTAAAGAGATTGCTCTCGGTTCGGGAGGTAGGTTATAGAAAGGGAAGGTGTTAGCACCCTTTCTATCCATGGTTATCCATGGGCTCTTAGATACTTGCTCAATGTGTTTTCAAAAATGGTTTGTTTGCTTTTCAACTGTGGGTTTTAAAAAGTTTCTTTGAAAAATTTCAGTTCGACTCATACGTCAGAGTGTTTGAAAAATTTGCTTTGAAAGCTCTTGAAAATGTGTTGGTGAAAAGTCTTTTTTTGTTTGTTTTTGAAGAGAGCAAGTATCTTTGAGAACCTACCTACTCTAAGGAATTCGTCTGGGTAATTGTCCTTAAAAGTAGTGCCATCCCACCATTGAGAGGTAGGTAGCACCACCGTTGGAGGTGTTCGGGTCAATTCGAGTTTAGGGACATGGTGATCACCGGAGCAATGGGAAGACACCTTAGAAGCTACCCTCATGCCAGGTTCCCGGATCATGAGGACTTACTAAAACATCCTCTACTCGACGATCACCTTTCGAGGCAAGGCAACAATGAGGCGTACCCTAGGGGTGGTGTGTGATTTATGTGTCAGATTCAGTTATTTTGTCTTGTTCATGTCATGGGTGATCTACGCTTTTGTTTTTATTTTAACATTCATTCTTGCATGCATTTATTAACAATTAAAAAGATGCGGAAAATTAAAGTTTCTAAGCTATTACAAAGGCGCGGGTCCACATCGCCAAAATTAAACCGGACCCGATTTGACGGAAAAATAAATAAAGCAAAATAAAGAAAAGTGCGAAAAGTTAAATTGTTACAACGCTTTGGGAGAATTACATAATTATAATAACGACATAAAATAAATGCGCGAAATTAAACAATTAAAAATATGGGCGTTGGACCCTTTTGCAAAAATAATTAAATTAATGAGAATTAAAATTAAAATTTAAAAAAAAAGAAAAATGTTTTTTAGTATTTGTGGTTTTTTATGCTTTATAGGAAAAAAGAGAATTAATTACAATTAAAACAAAGTGTCGAACCCTAATTCTAATATTTTTTAGTTATCATGAAAATGTTATATTAACCTAAATTAAATCCTAAATTAATTTATGTGCATTTAATTATAAAAATAAATAAATGAATAATATTGTGATAAAAAAGGAAAATTTAAAAGGGAATAAAATTCATCAAACCTAAATTCTATATTTTTTATTTAATATGAAAAGAATTAAATTGCAAACATCCTAATTAAAACTAAATTCATTATATGTTAATTTATTTACAAGAAAATAATTATAATAAAAATATTTATTGTTTTTGGTCTTTTCTGATTTTTTAATGAAGTTTTTATATTTTGTAAAAAAAAATAATTAATTAATTAAAACAATGAAAATAAACAACATAATAATTAAAAAAAAATATGAAAGGAAAAGCAAACCAGGGGGGGTAGCCCCAATATGGAGGTATGGATCAGGAAATTTTGGCCCATTTAGTATTGGCCTGTTTGACTTTTGTCCAAGCGTGTGGGACAGTTGACTGGAGTGTAGCGTGTTCATCCATCCTCAGCCTTGTGATTGTGGACGTGGGGCACGTGGACGCTCTGATCTGGGGGATGTATGGTACGCTCCCACCTGAAAACTGCATATGAACGCGTTGTGCAAAATAATATAGAAACAATACAGACCTGGGGTTCGAACCCAGGTCTTTGGACATCAATGCGTTGATAGCTTGCCAGCTGAGCCACTTAGCCAATTTGATATATAATATGCAAACAAATATTAAAAAAGAAAGTAACGCATTAGTGGAATTTTGGCGCGAGAGTTTGAACGGACCAATCCACGCTTGACATGGCATCATCTTCCTCGCGTGCCTGAAAGACAAAACATTGAGCAACGGTTTTCGTTGTGTTTTCTTAGGCTAGCTACAAGAAAATAGCGATTAGCCTATTTCCAAACATAAATTAGGCGCGAGGGTTGGTCTTCGTTCGTTGGGGCATGCTGGTTTGAATGATAATGGTCTTGAGGCTTAATTTTACTCCGTTTCAAAAGCCCCAATTCAAAAAGCTGAAAACCCTAAAATATGAACATGGTGAAATCGCGTGTGGTCAACAAAAATACAATCAAACACAATGGTTAGCTTGGAAACTTCATGCTGAACAAGAATTCATAAGAAAAAATGCAAAAAGATGTATAAATTATGATATGCGATTTCAAAAGTTTTGCTTTACAGTTTGAGTTACAGGTACCAATTCCTGGAGCTTTGGTGGTTGATATTGATTGGAATATGATCAGGAGTCCACGAGCAAGCTTTTGGAATGAGTATTAGGGCTTAAAACCACCTCTAACAACGTTTTCAGATTTGAGTTTTTATGGCAATTTTTCAATGTTGCAATGGCTTTTTGGACGCAGCTTAGAGTCTCCTGCAATTAGGTTTTTCATCCTGCATATGTAGTGGGTAATTAGGTTAAGAAAATTGGATCAAAATCCATTGCTTTTATGAATTGGAGATTTGATTTGTTAAGGATCTTTTTTTAATCTTTTTCTCATGTATTTTGTATCAATTAAGCTCAATTAGTCCAATTCTTTCCTAATTAGCATGTGCACGAAATCTTGAGTCTAGAATGTGCATAAAAAGATTTTTTAGGTCAATTTTATATTTTCTACATATTTAAATAATTTAAATGAATTAATATTAATATAAATTCAAATAAATAATTAAAAAATGAGAAAATACTTCCCCTTGGGCTTAATGGTCGTGCATAGGCTTGGCATGAAGAAACTTGGAAGAAAAATGGGCCCATTAGCATTTTTGGATCATTTGCATCAATGTTGACTTTTCAAAATTCCCAAAATTTCCCAACTTCCACAAGGCATAACTTGCTCAATTTTTAAGCTTTTCATATGTGCTTGGACATTTTGGAAAGGTATTTGAGTCCTTTAACCAATGCCTTTGGTCCCATGTCATTTTGATTTACCAATCTCAAGTTATGGCCTTTGACTTAAAGTCCCTTTTTGTTGACTTTTGAAAATGACCTATAATGTTGAAATTGATAACTTTTTGTGAGAGCATTTCTTGGACTTGAAGTATGAAGATGAGTTGTAGGAAATGTCTTTCTCTTCAAAATGAGCTTTGGATGGAAATTTTCTGATAATCCATGTGAAAGTTATGCCTTGGTCAATTTCAGTTGACTTTTTCAGCTGTCCAAATATAGCAACTTTTGCATCTTTGATGATTTCTGAGCCAAATTTTGAGAATCATGATCAAGCATTGATCAAATGATGTTTGTGGCTTCAAAATGATATGTTGACCAAAAATTTGAACTTTTGACTGTCAAATGACCATTTTGCCCCTACAGTTGACTGTAGTGCAATCTAGGGTTTTGACTGTGCAGTTTTGAGCTGAATGCCTTGAAACTTGCTATGAGGACACTTGAGCATCTTTGTAAGCATATGAGACTTGATTGGGTCCTTGAAAACTTCCTTTCTTTGATCAGAACACAAACCCTAGTTTTGACTGTATAGGAGACAGTTGAACTGCACAACCCTTGGGGAATTTTGTGACTTGGCTTGGCCATTTCTTGAAGAATATGGGAGGGCAAATTTTGGGGTACAACACTCCTCGTTTCAACACAAGGGATATCGGTACAGACCAAGGTTCCACACCAATGTAGCTACTGCTTCATCCGAGTCGGTCTATGCCGGACAGATCCCTCACAGTTTATTGCTACTTACCTAAAAAAGGGTACCCCAGATCCGGGTTAGGATCTATAGAACTCCAATACAAGCCCACAAAATTAAAAGCATACAAAGCATACAATTGAAAACACAAGTGATCTAATCCTAAGGTACACCTCACTTATAAGTCCCCAGCAGAGTCGCCAGTTTTGTGATCGGTGGGAATGAGAACTAACTGTTTCTTAATGCTGGTTCGCGTTTGCGTTTGTTTTTGCAAAATGTCGCGGTTAAGCAAGAGTCGCCACCGTCTTTTATTTTATCCAACAAGGAAAGGAAAAAAGCACAGAAAAATTCCTTTTCGAGATTTTTCTCGGGTTCGGGAGGTAGATTATAGAAAGGGAAGGTGTTAGCACCCTTTCTATCCGTGGTTATCCACGGGCTCTTAGGTACTTGCTCACTATGTTTTCAAAAGATTGCTTTTCTTTGTGATTGTGGGTTTTGAAAAGAGTTTTTGTTTGAAGAGAGTGTAAGTGCGAAAAGTTTTGTTTTGTTTTAAAAGAGAGCAAGTACTTAAGAACATCTACCTACTCAAAAGGGAATTAAACTATGCAACCGTCCTTTAGACAGTGCTATCCCACTATTGAGGAGTAGGTAGCACCGTCATTGGAGTTTTTTGGGTCAATTCGATTTTAGGAACGTGTGGTCACTAAAGCAACATTTTAGTGGTAATCCTAATGTCTTAGATCATTTTTATCGAGGCAACCATTTCGAGGCAACTTATGATCTTGGGACAAAAGGACGACCTCTAAAACATCCTATACTTAATGACAACATTTAAGGCAACCAAGTGAGGTGTACCCTAAGAGTGGCATGTGCAAGTGTATTATTTTTCAGTTATATTATCTTTACATGTCATGGTGAGCTGTGGTTGATTTTAAATTAAGAGTTAATCTTGTCATGCAATCCTAGTTAGCATACATCTAAACAGTTAATATATGTACATGAATTTAAAGTGCGGAAATTGTAAATCCTATGCTATTACAAGGCTTCGGGGAGGGGGATTATTTACATGTCCAAAAATTGGGGAAATAAAAGCAGTAAAAAAAAAGGTCTTAGCTTAAGCTATTACATCCCAGTAAGCAGTTACAATAAAATAAACGCGCGCGAATCTAAGAATAAGAACTCTTTTCTTGTTGCTTTATTTTATTTTTTGGGAAAATGCTAAATGTTCAATTAATTCAAATTTAATTAATTAAAAGAAACTGATTAAAATTAACTCTAAAACACCTAATATTTTTTGCATTTTTTGTTTATGAAAAAGATTGAATTCAAATAAAATCCTAAGTCTCTGATTTTAAAATTGAAGAAAATAAGTTAAAATAATTAACTAAATTAAATCCTAATTCTAAGTTATTCATTTTTTGTGATTTTTATGTTGATTAAAAAAAAAAACTAAAAGAAATAAATAAAGTAAACAAAGTACAAATGGGCCAGGCAGCAAAACAAGAAAAAAATATAATTCTGGAGGCCTGGGTCGAAAGAGGTGCAGGTTGTCTTTCGACCCAGTGAAGAGGCTGGATCGAAGGTGCATGAGGGGTTGCACTCTGAGGGTGTTCGATCTGGACATGTCCTCCTTCGACCTGGAAATCCTGGGTCCAGTTCAAAGCTAAACTGCTGAGCTACGAAACTCTGAACAGGAACCTGAGAATGTATTTCCTGCAAGAAACGAAACATATGTTAAAGGTCCAGTGGGGATTTTACCCCCATGAGTCGAATCTCCCCCTTATTCGCACCTGCTGAATCTGGGTCTGGGTTTGTTTTATCCTGGGATTCGAAGGAGAAACTCAGATTGTGCCCAAGCAATGGCACAATCTCATCTCTATGCTGTAGCTTATATGTAGCACATTAACTCATTCACAAACAGCAGTAATAATATGAATATGCAATCAAAATGAATTTAAAACTGAGTTTGAGATTAGATCATTTTTTACCAAACAGAGGTGCTTTGATCTGTAGTTCTGAGGGTGGAGGTGTTCGCTGGGTGGCAGCTTTAGCTGGTGCACGGATTGGGTATGGCTTCCTGGAAGTGCTGATGACTTTTGGCAGCGTATCTCCAAGTTCTCTATTTTTCTGTATATTTTTTGTGTGTCCTTTGCAACATTTGTGATCTCTTTATATAGAGGGGGTGGAGGGGACAGGAAGACAAAGGTTTAAATGACCTTGATTATGTGTTTCGATAGCCATGAATGAGGATTTGTAACGTTAATCATGTGTTTGAAAGCCATGAATGAGAGTTGTAACGTTGGCTAAACACATGGGATCTTGTCCCTTTTTGAATTTTGAATGACATGTAACTGGCCTTCGAATGCTCCCTTTTGAATGGGCTGATGACCTCCTTTGAGTGCTCCCTTTCGAATGGGCTGATGGCCTCCTTCAAATGCTTTCCAAAGTTTCTTCGAATGGACCCTTTGAATACTTCTTCGAATGGACCTTTTTGGAATTCCAATCGAAGGACACTGTTATAATGCCAATCGAAGTGCTTGTCCAGAATGCCAATCGAAAGAGCTTGACAGAATGCCAATCGAAAGGCTCCTTCAGAACACCAATCGAAGGGTCCTTCAGAATGCCAATCGAAGAGTCTTTCAGAATGCAAATCGAAGTGCTTGTCCAGAATGCCAATCGAAAGAGCTTGACAGAATGCCAATCGAAAGAGCTTGACAGAATGCCAATCGAAAGGCTCCTTCAGAACACCAATCGGAAGGTCCTTCAGAATGCCCATCGAAATGAACTTGAAGCACCACTCAAAAAATTTCCTTTTCCTTAGGCAAGAGTTTGTGATCAACCATGCAGGGGGAAACCTTTGGGAAACATGAGAGGGCAAATTTTGGGGTACAACACTGTGCCTAATAAAGATGGTAAGGTCAGGATATGTGTGGACTATAGGGACTTGAATAGAGCAAGCCCTAAAGATGATTTTCCTCTTCCCCACATTGATGTGTTGGTCGATAACAAAACTCATTCTAAAGTATTCTCCTTTATGGATGGTGTTTTGGGCTATAATCAGATTAAGATGACGCTAGAAGATATGGAGAAGACAATGTTTATCACACCCTAGGGTACCTTTTGCTATAAGGTGATGCCTTTTGGGTTGAAAAACATGGGGGCAACGTATCAGCGTGACATGGTCACTCTCTTTCATGATATGATTCATAAGGAGATCGAGTTCTATGTGGATGATATGATTGTCAAGTCTGATACCGAAGAAGAGAACTTTATTCATCTAGAAAAGTTGTTTGAAAGGCTGAGGAAGTTCCTTTTGAGGTTAAATCCAAATAAGTGCACCTTCGGAGTAAGATCCGACAAGTTGTTGGGTTTTATTGTAAGTAAAAATAGTATCGAGGTTGATCCTGCTAAAGTAAAAGCGATACAAGAAATGCTTGAATCAAAAACAGAAAAAGAAGTTCGTGGTTTCTTGGGGAGGTTAAATTACATTTCTAGATTTATCTCTTATCTCACAGCCACGTGTGAACCTCTGTTCAAATTGTTAAAGAAAAATCACACGGTTAGGTGGAATAAATATTGTCAAAAGGCATTCGACAAAATAAAAGAATATTTGCAGGAACCTCCGATACTCATGCCACCCGTGGAAGGGAAGCCATTGATCATGTATTTAATTGTATTGTCAAGCTCCACAGGTTGTGTTCTCGGTTAACATGACGAGACATGAAAGAAAGAATAGGCCATTTATTACTTGAGTAAGAAGTTTACAGAGTGCGAGTCAAAGTACTCCTTGCTGGAAAAAACTTATTGTGCACTTGTTTGGGCGGCCAAACGCTTGAGAAAATATATGTTGACTCAAACCACTTACTTGATATCCAAAATGGATCCAATCAAGTACATTTTTTAGAAGCCGACTCTCACAGGAAGGGTAGCCCGTTGACAGATGATACTCACTGAATATGATATCCAGTACACTACACAAAAGGCAATCAAAGGTAGTATATTGGCTGATCATCTTGCTCATCAACCCATGGATGATTATGAACCGATGAAGTTTGAGTTTATAAATGAGGAAATACTGTATATTCGGGATTGTAATATCCCAGGCCCAAATGAAGGACCTGAACTGGGATCACATTGGACACTGGTGTTCGGTGGTTCCTCTAATGCTATGGGCAACGGTGTTGGAGCTGTTATTACCTCTCTAGAAGGATTTCACATTCCTTTCACAGCTCGCATTTTTTTCGATTGTACCAACAACATGGCCGAATATGAAGCTTGTATTTATGGTATTGAAGCAGCAATTGACTTGCAAATTAAATACTTAAAAGTTTACAAAGATTCCAATCTTGTTATCAGCCAGATTAATGGAGATTGGGAGACTCGTCATCAAAACCTGATTCCCTATCGTGATCATGTTATGAAGTTGATTCCATACTTTAAAGAGATCATGTTCGAACACATTTCTAGAAAAGAGAACAATCTAGCTGATACACTAGAAAATTTGTCCTCCTTGTTCAAAGTTAAGTGGGTTAACGAAGCACCTTCCATCACCATCAAAAGTTTGGATGAGCCAGCATTTTGTTTTGAGGCCGAGTTGGAATTAGAAAGCAACCCATGGTTTTATGATATTAAAATATATCTTGAAACGCAAGAGTACCCTGAAGAGGCGTCTGTCATAGACAAGAAGTTCTTGAGAAGATTTTCGGCCAAATTTTTTCTCAGTTGTGGTGTGTTGTATAAGAGGTATCATGATGGTTTATTGCTCAGATGTGTTGACAAGAGAGAAGCAGCTAGAATCATTAAAGAGATGCATGAGGGTGACTTCGAGACTCATTCCAGTGGACACACCATGGCCAAAAAGATTTTAAGAGTCAGCTATTATTTGTCTAACATGGAAATTGATTGTTATAACCATGCACAAATTTGTCACAAATGTCAAGTCTATGCTGACAAAGTGCATGTGCCGCCTGTGCCATTGAATGTATTGACTTCTCCTTGGCCTTTTGCAATGTGAGGCATTGATATGATCGGAAAGGTCGAATCGACTGCATCTAACGGACACCATTTCATTCTAGTTGCCATTGATTACTTCACTAAATGGGTCGAATCTGCATCTTATACAAACTTTACCAAGCAAGTGGTAACTCGGTTCATTAAGCACAATATAATCTGTTGTTACAGAGTGCCTGAAAAGATCATTTCCGACAATAGGTCTAATCTGAACAACAAAATGATGAAGGAGCTTTGAGAGTCCTTCAAGATCAAGCATCATAACTCTTCTCCGTATCGACCAAAATTGAATAACGTTGTTGAAGCGACCAATAAGAATATTAAGAAGATTGTGCAGAAGATGGTAGTAACCTATAAAGATTGGCATGAGATGCTGCCTTTCGCTTTGCATGGTTATCGTACCACTGTGCATACTTCGATTGAGGCAAACCCATTTTCTTTGGTTTATGGCACAGAAGCGGTTTTGCCTGTGGAAGTTGAAATTCCTTCTCTAAGGATCATGAAGGATATAGAGCTTGATGAAAGTGAATGGGTACAAAATTGGCTGGATCAGTTAGAACTCATTGATGAGAAGAGGTTGAAGATTGTGTGTCATGGTCAAGTATATCAACAAAGGATGAGGAAAGCTTTTGACAAGAGGGTGCGGTCTCAGTGTTACAAACCAGGTGACCTTGTGCTAAAGAGGATAATTCTTCCTCGGGGTGATCCCAGGGGCAAGTGAGTTCCGACTTATGAAGGACCATTCATGGCCAGAAAGGTTTTCTCTGGTGGAGCGATGATGCTCGCATCCATGGATGATGAATACTTCCCACTCCATGTGAATGTTGACGTGGTTAAAAAATACTTTGCATGAAATAGACCCGTTGAGTTGATTGGCTCAGGCAAAAATGGGTATCCCAGTGGATCAAAAACCCGAAAGGGAGATCTAAGAAAAATTTAGGGATTTAGAGCGAATGACTACGATTAGAATTGGATCCCATATATCAATTTCATTTACTATTATTTGGTCACCTGGAATGGGTTTGGAATTAGTTCAACTATGCTTCGTCAGAAAGCAAGGAGATGAGAGCGTTAAGGTCATAAGAGTTAAAGCAGAGTCGAAACTTAATGGATATTCATATTCATATTGCCATTTGTAAACACTCGTTTGTTTTGATTTTACAATTACCTCTTTTTAGGAATTGCTTCCAAATGTAAATGCCTTTTTCACAAGCTAACTTTCAAATCAATAAAGGATCCTCTTTTATTCAAATATGTGCTCATAATTTTCTTTTATTGTTTTGTTTACAAAACGTCCAATATTTTGATAAACATTTGCATATAAACTTTGTTGTCTTTGCATAAACATGATAATCTAAGTTACATTTTATTTGCTTTTAAAGTTGTTTAAAATTCGGATAATAAATACATCTGTCATACTATGCGGGGAGCATGTTTGATATTCCTCTTGATAAAACACTCATCTACTTGTTTGTGAATGTTTTCTTTTCCCTGAATTGATTCATTGCCCCGTGATAGTGGCAAAATTTTTACTTCTCCCCAGTGAATGCCCATTTCTCCGGAAAGACAATCTGAAGGTGCTTGAAGATTTCTTTCCTAGGCTTGTTCTCATGTCCCCGTTAAGGTTGCTTAAGGGATATCCTTTTATGCAGGAGCTCTCGTTCCCTCAATAAATCCATCCACAAATTTCCATCATAACAAAGATGTCGATGCTCGTTGCGATTTCCATTCTAAAGTTGTTGCTCATGATACTGAAAGTTGTAAGGCTTTGAAGCACACGGTTCAGGATTTGCTTGAATTAGGGACATTCGTGTTCACTGCAGGCGGTCGGAGGATTTGAGTCAATTATATACCAACCGTAACTCATTCCCAAGGTTCTACTTCGCGTCTCAGGTTGCCTAAATCATAATCTGGGGTAAGCCACAAGAAACAGATGCTAGGTCAGAACAGCTAGTCAAGTTACTTTCTCCTACACTGTTTTGGAGATGTGAAAAGAAGGTCTGTGAATACCACTCTGGAGCATCTGGCCATTCGATCGAGGATTGTTGGGCATTCAAAAACAAGGTTCAAGACTTAATTGACTCTGGGGTAATCATGTTCACGCTAAATAGAAGTCATGTTCCAGAATGAGCATCAAGATTACAGTGCATCGTCAAGATCAATAAGTCTAGACGAGGTCAAGTCTCCTCTACAATGTCATTTTTATGATTCGTTACTGCATTTTCATATGCATCTTGCTTGTTTGTTTAAACATTGTCTGCATGTAGAAACTGGTTTGTTTTTTTGAATGTTAATCTTAATGCAATGAGTATGTTTGCCTTGAAGTAATCCTTTCGTTTTGCTTAATCCATTCGTTATCATTCTTTAAATGATTTTTTGGCATTTTGATACCAATTGTACCAAATCTTGTACCTAGTCAAAGATTGGAGGGAGGATGACGATAGTTAAATTCAATATCTCTGGTTGTATGCTTTTAAGTAGAACCATGTTGACGATGTACATGCATTATTTCAAATCCCTAAACACTGGAGATATAAGGGAGTGAAACCCTCATTAACCCTTCTGAGCCTTCGAAGTTGGAGTTTTTTTTTTAATTCAGAAAACCCTTATTTTTTAACCCGGGGCAGGGTAGTGTTAAGCTAATTTGATTAAGAGTTTAAAACTTATCGGGATAACACATCTGAGGATGCAGTAATGGTTATCCTTCAAAAGGTTGAGGAAGGGCTAGATAGCAAGTCCGAACTGCAAATGATTGTCCTCTACACATGAAAAGGTCGAATGATGACGATTCAATAATGGTTATCTCTCACCAACTGAAGAATGATGCAATCAATAAATGGTGGTGTTGTACCCCAAAGTTTTCCCTCTCATATTTCTCAAGACATTGCAAGAAAAATCTCCAAGTGGCTCAAGGTTGCTCAAGAGGTGGTCAGTCAAGCTATCTCCTAAGGCAGTTAACCCCAAATTAGGGTTTTGTGTTGCATCAAGATCCTTGAATCCAAATGACCTAAAGTTCTACCCAATGTCCTAATATGTTCTCAAGGTCATCCATGTCAAATTTCAAGCCTTGCAGAAGAAGATTGCCCAGTCAATTGCTCAAAGGGTCCAAAAATCGACTATGTTAGGGCAAAAGTCAACTGTGACCTACAAAAAGTCAAACCTCAAGATTTTTTGTCAAATTTCTCATTTTTAAGGATATTTCATCATTTGATCAAGGGTTGATCATGATTCACCAAGGATTGCTCAAAATTCATCAAGACTCAAAAGTTGCTAAATTAGGGTTTTGTAGGAAAAGTCAACTCAACTTTGACCAAGCATAACTTTCTCATACTTTATGAGAAATGACCCATCCAAATCTAATTTTTAATAGGATGAAATTTACTATAATCCATATTCATACACCAAGATCAGAAAAAGCAGTCACAAGAAGTTATAAATTTGGACATTATAGGTCATTTTTGAAAGTCAACAAAAACACCTTTTTTGCCAAAGCTTATAACTTGAGCATGGAATATAAAAATGAGATCAGACCAAAAGGGTTGGTTATACGACATCTCAAGCTTTCTATAAAGTCCAAGAACACCTCCAAAAGTGCAAAATTGAAGAAGTTATGCATTGTTGAAGTTGGGCATTTTTACAAAATTGCCAAAAGTCAACTATCCCCAAAACTTCAAATTTTGTCAAATGGGCCCATTCTTTTCCACTTGATTTGAGCTTGCATCATTGTACACGTGTCCTAGCTTCAGCCATGTGTCCATTTATCAATTTTATCATTTTATTTGATTTTTTATTGAATTATTTCATTTTAAATCAAATTAAATCAAATAAAATCCCAAACTTTGATTGCATGAGATTTTTTGCTATTTTCAAGATTGGATTCTCATCAATATCATCATCAAATTCGTATCACACAAGATCATGTGCAAAAAGATGTTTTTTTAACAAATTTGGCAAGTTTTCAAAAGTGAATCAAATCAAATATGGGTGCATTGATTTAGAGAGATTAGATTCATGATTCTTGACCTAATGCATTCCATGATACATATAGAAGCCAAAGGACACAAAATATGGGTTAGAGGCTGCAAGAACAATCAAGACAAAACTTGAAAAAGTGTGGAAAAAGCTTGAATCCGAATTCATACTTAGAGGCGATCTCAGAAGCCAAGAAGGGTCTCAATCAATTCCTAGAGGTTCACTGAGTTGAAACCAACCCAAAGCAAGCCTCCACGCACATCATAAAGCACTGTAAGTGTCACAAAAATCCGCTCCTTTCTTGTTTTCGCAAATCATTATTCCTGCATCTTTTGTATAAATTATTTGCATATTCATAATCCTCACCAAGTTTTAAAGCATTCTGCATTATCCAATTTTGTTTATGTGGCCTATGTTGTGAGGTACCACAACTAGGGTTTGGTGGCTTGTCTTTGGGTATTTCTTTTGCAGGAAAAATTGGCTGTTGAGAAGGGCATGGTTATGACCGGGATGATGAGACAAGCACAACCCTGCCCTTAGATTTCACTTCCATGGCTCGCAGTGGATTATAGGTATACGTTACCTTTAGTGACAGGCGGTGTCCATGGCTATAGATGTTACAGAGTTTTAGCCACGGACGTGAGGAAGAGGACGAAGACATAAGAGTTGTTTTGTTTTATTATATATTATCTTATTTCATTAACAATTGAAACATAATGGCCTAGTGGAAGCAAGCGCTGGCAACATCCAACAGGACCTGGGTTCGAATCCCAGGTCCCCCATGCGCTTTGTTATTTTTCTTCTTCATATAATCAGGTGCAAATCAAGGCTTGCAGCTCACCATGTGCCTTCACTTAACAAAGCGTCAGATGGCCCAAGGCTAAATCTGGTGATCCAGAGATGATGGTCCATCGTAGATCCAGTCAACCAGCGCGTATGGAATCCAAAAAGTCAACAAGGCCAGCGTGTTAATGGGCCTCAACTTGCTATTCTGACCCTCTTTTCAAGCCCATACACCTCTAACCCTCTCTATTTTATTTTATTTATTTTTGTTTTAATTGTTTTATAATATTTTATTTAATCAACTAACCAATCAAATTTTATTTTTCTCTATAAAATTAAAACCAAAAATATTTTCTTTTATCAAATTAAATTTTAGTATTTTATTTTTTATTAACAAATCTATTAATTAATTTAGGCCATTTAATTAGAATTAACTTTAATACATTTTTGTAAATAATTAAAACTTAGACTTAATTAGTTTTTTCTAACATTAATTAATTTTATTTTATTTCTTTAAATACCAAAAAATCCCAAAAATAACTTTTCTCATTTAATTAATTAATTTATTTAATTCAATTTAGTAATTAACTTAGAATTTATTTCTCTCTTAAATAAAAACAACAAAAGAAATATTTTCTTTAACAAAGGGTCAAAACCCTAAAACTTGCGCTCAATTTAATTTTCCCGCACGCGATCTATTTATTCAATATTGTATTTGTTCCCAGAATGTAATAGATAATTAGGACCATTTAATTATTTTTATCGCTTTATTTATTTTTCCGCATTTAAATTTCAAAGGGTTGCTTTTGGCGATGTAAATACCCGACGCCTTGTAATAGTTAGTTAAATTTCCGCAATTTAATTTCCGCAACTTATAAACTGTTAGATGTTTGATAATAGGGGATGCATGATAAGACTGAATGTTTTAACCTAAAATCAACTTAGATCACCATTAACATGTACAAAGATAAAATTAACTGAAAACGACACACCCTTACATGCACACTCTTAGGGTACACCCCACTTGGTTGCTTTCATACGCGGTCATTGAGTATAGGTAGTTTTAGAGGTCACCCTCTTGTCCAAAGATCATAGTCGCCTCGAAACGGTTGCCTCGGATATTGTTGCCTCAAAACAAATGATCTAAGACGTTAGGGTTACAGCTAAGGCGTCCTAGCATTGCTTTAGTGACCGCAAGTCCCACATTCAAATTGACCCTCAAACTCCAACGACGGTGCTACCTACTCATCAATAGTGGGATAACATTGTCTAAAGGAAGATAGCATAGAACGATTCCTTTTTCGAGTAGGTAGATGGTTCTCAGGTACTTGCTCTTTCCAAAACAAGACAAAACTTTTCACACTTACACTTTCGAACAAAGTTTTCAAAAACACTTCATATGCTCTTGAGGACAGAAGCAAGAGTTAAATCGAAGTTTCAAACAAAAACTTTTTCAAACCCACAAGCAAAAAGAAAGCAATTTTTGAAAACAATATGAGCAAGTACCTAAGAGCCCGTGGATAACCACGGATAGAAAGGGTGCTCACACCTTCCCTTTCTATAATCTACCCCCCGAACCCGAGAAATATCTCGAAAAAGGAATTTTTCTGTGCTTTTTTTCCTTTCCTTGTTGGATAAAATAAAAGTCGGTGGCGACTCTTGCTTACCGCGACATTTTGCGAAAACAAACGCAAAACGCAAACCAGCATTCCAAAAAACAGTTAGTTCTTTCCCACCATATCACAGAACTGGCGACTCTGCTGGGGATTATCATAAGTGGGGTGTACCTTAGGAATAGTTCATAATGTTTTCAATTGCTTGCTTTGTATGCTTTATATTTGTGGGCTTGTATCAGAGTTATTATAGATCCTAACCTGGATCTGGGGATACCCTTTAGGTAAGTAGCAATAAACTGTGAGGGAACTGTACGGCGTAGACCGATACGGTTGAAGCAGTAGCTATGTTGGTGTGGCACTTTAGTTTGTACCGATATCCCTTGTGGCGCAACGAGGAGAATATGGGTCTGCTAAGGGGTCATTAAGCACCAACTAACCTTAGAACCTTTAAATTGACCAACTTGGCCATAGAACAGTAGCAGTATGCTACACTCATTGAGACTAAACTCTCGCGATGATTCCGGCCGCAAGAAAAGGTTTCTAAACTGGAATTATGACCGATTGAGGGTAGTCAGTGATATTGAGATCCTCTAGAACCCGATTATTATTTTTAGGACAGGTTTGAACCAACTGAACTGAAAGAGGGTAGTACCTAGACTTCTTGCCAGCCTGAAATCTAAGGGCTCTCTGTGTGACTTGTGTGCCTTTACCATGCTTTCTATTTGTGGATACTTGTGGTGTGATTTCTATCATGACATCATGACATCATAACATTGCATACATCTTGCATGAGACTAACCTATTTCAAAGACATAAGGGATTCATATTTGTTCAGTTTTGTAGGTCATGGCACCTATGCGTAGGAACACCACCCGGATCAACTTTGTCCAGGTTTCCACTATGCTTAAAGAGTTGGTTGCAAAAATGTCAGATACTACTTCCTTTATCAGAAGACATGGGCATCTTCTTGGTTTGGTCACCTCCAAATTGGACGAGCAGATGATGAGTGTCCTAGTCCAGTTCATTGATCCACTGTACCATTGCTTTACGTTTCAGGACAACCAGTTGGTCCCTACCATGGAAGAGTTCTCTGATCTGCTCGATATCTCCATTCTGGAGCATACCCCGTTTACAGGTTAGGAGAAGATCCTTAGGCCAGAAGAGATTACTTTAGCCCTTCATATGACAAAGGATGAGGTAATGGCTAATTGGGAAACTAGAAGTGGAGCAAAGGGTTTCTTGACTAAATTCTTGGTTGGTAAAGCAAATCATTTCTGGGATAGCCTAGACTTCCAGGCATTCAAAGATATTCTGGCTCTTCTGATATATGGCTTGGTACTGTTTCCCAACTCTGACTCCTTTGTTGATGTGAATGCGATAAAAATCTTCATCTCTGGTAATCCTGTACCCACTCTCTTGGGTGACATTCTTCATCAGCTTTATGCACGTACTGCTTGGAGGCGGGGAACCTTGATGTGTTGTGCTCCGTTATTAGTGAGGTGGTTTATTTCTCACCTCCCCAAATTAGTTCTGAAGAACAAAGAAGGCATGGGATGGGCTTATAGGGTTATGTCTCTCTCTCATAATGACATCATTTGGACTATTAAGGGTATGGACGAAGTGGCCGTTATTGATCGACGTGGGGAATACCCGAATGCTCCACTAATAGGAACCAATGGAGGAATTACTTACAATTCATGCTTGGCCTTACGTCAGTTCGGGCGAGCCAGAAGAGAAGGACCTCATGAATTGCTAATACCTAGTATCATCTTTGATTTTCAAGGGGATAGTGACAAGCAACGTCACAGATTCATAAGAGCGTGGGATAGAGTACACAGGTCTAATCCGCACGAGCTGGGTGCAAAGACTTCTCTACCAATGGAGCCCTATCTCCGATGGGTTCGTATCCGTTCCCAAAAGCTGGGAATGCCCTATGAATCCGTCTTGCCTATCATTGTAGAAGTTGCTGATGAGGAAGGGGTTCCTCCTACTATCTTAAACCCTTACATGCCTACTGACATCGGAGAATTGAAGAGGTCTTGGATGCAGCTGAGAGAAGAGCAGGATACTTATCGAGAAAAGTATCACGAGCAAGAACAGAAGATCCATAAGTTGACTAGGCAGCTGGAGAACGATTGGATCCTCAATGACTATGTTAGCACTAAAGGCAAACGACCATGGGAGCGCTGATGTCCTTTGATTATTTCCAGTTATTTATTTACTTTTCAGTATTTCCTTTCTTGTAACGCCTTAAAGGCATCTGTTGAACAATTTGAATTTCAAGTTTATCTAATAAAAGTGTGCTTCATTTCTTGTTTACGAATTTTAATCTCTCGACGTCTTTGAAATCATAGCATACGCATTTCATTCCATGCACCTCATAACAGGTACCCTTACAGGTTTTCTCATCTTCTTCGTTGTTTATTTCAGCATCATGTCTTCTGAACCATCAACTGAACAAGCAATCAAGGCTCTGCAGGCTCAAAACGCCCAGTTCCAGGAAATGTTCATGAATTTGGCTAAGGGTCAGCAAGTTCTGAAGGCCCTTATCTTGAAAGAGAAGAAGAAGAAGAAGAAGAAGAAGAAGAAGAAGAAGACGGTCCTGTTTAACATGGGCTACAGGTTTGGAAACAGGCTACGAGATGAAGTTGATTTGACCACCTCATCTGGAGGGAAAGATAGTCAGGAAGAAAGGAGGGCTCCTAGCCCTGTGGTTTCAGACAACGAGATGGACTTCGACGAAGACCAGTATCCTCCGGCTGAGGATAGATACAAGCAACTGGAAGATCGTTTGAGTGCGATAGAAGTATAGAAAGTGCATCGTCTGGACTTTGGTGATCTGGGTCTGTCATCTGGGGTGGTGATTCCCCACAAATTTAAAGCACCATCCTTTGCTAAGTATGATGGAGTTTCTTGTCCGAAACTGCACCTCCGGTCGTATGTAAGGAAAATTCAGCCGTACACCGCTGACAAGAACCTATGGATCCACTTCTTTCAAGACAGTCTCTCAGGGACTCAGCTTAAATGGTTTTATCAGCTAGAAGGAGCCAGTATCCATAGTTGGGAAGATTTGGCTGCTGCTTTCTACAAGCAGTACCAATACAATGCCGACCTCGCTCCCACGCGTACCCAACTCCAGGGTATGTCTATGGGTGCGGGCGAAAGTTTCAAAGATTATGCTCAGAAGTGGAGGGACCTCGCTGGAAGAGTGCAACCACCCTTGGCTGATAGGGAGTTAGTTGATATGTTTCTGGGGACCTTGTCTGGTCCGTATTTCAACCATCTGATTGGAAGTTCTTCGTCCGGGTTTACATAGCTGATTATGACCGGGGAAAATATTGAGGCTGGTATTAAGTCTGGTAAAATACAGAAGGCTGCTTCATCAGGCACCGAGAAGAAGCCTTTTAAGAAGGAGTCCAGTGCTGTTTACAGTTCGAAAAGCCAGAATAGACCTGAACACCGCCAAGCTGTTAATGCGGTTGTTATTTCAAGACCTGCTGTTGCTCCTCAGCACAACAATCAGCCAAAGGCCGAGAAACCTCGAAGACAATTCACTCAGCTCAACATGACTTTATCTCAGATTCTGCCACAGTTATTGAAAACCAATCTAGTGATTCCAAGGGAGGCCCCGCAGAATCCCAACACTACATCACCAAAGTACAACCCTAATGTCCGTTGTGCTTTTCATTCCGATAGCCCGGGGCATGATACAGATGATTGTTGGGTTTTGAAGAATAAAATACAGGACTTGATTGATGCTAAGGAGATTGAGTTTGAAGCACCTGAAAGACCTAATGTTGTGACTGCTCCTATGCCCAAGCATGGAGTGAATGCTATAGATGAAGACTTGTTTGTGGTTTCTGTGAAGGATATTGCTACCCCTTTAATGACTGTGAAGAAGAAACTTTTGTTAGCCGGTTTATTTCTGGGCTGTGACGAAGGTTGCCGTATGTGTTCTGTCCTACCTACCGGTTGCCATCTTTTGAAGTCAGGTGTCCAACGCCTGATGGATAAAGATAACAAAGAAATTCTGTTTGAGAAGACTGTTGTTCCTTTAGTTCATACTGAAGAAGTTGCCATTATCACCATTTTCGACAATTCTTCCAAGGCTCCCTCGAGGAAGCCTGTTAGAATTACATCTGTCCAAGAATCGCGCCGTTGATCATCACTGTTCCAGGGCCTATCCCCTATACATCTGATAAAGATGTCCCTTGGCACTACGGGGCTGATGTTTACTATCACGAGGTTAAACAAGATTTGGATGCTGATACTGACATCAACAATATTGTTGGACCTGCTAAAGTCACCCGCAGCGGAAGACTTTTCTCACCTGATATCTCTCCACCAACTGCCCGGAAACCTGTTGTTATTACACCTGCCAGTGTACCTGCTTCTATTCCTGTTCAAGTTCTCATTCTTACCCCTGTTTCCGAGTCATCTGATACTCGGGGCAAAAGGACCACCAGTGAGCCTGCCGAGACGGAGGCACCGAAGAAGATTACCGTTGAAGCCTCTAGACAAGAGATGGAGGAGATTATGAAGATCATCAAAAAGAGAGACTACAATGTAGTCGAGCAGCTGGGGCAGACCCCGTCCAAAATCTCTATGTTGTCACTGTTGCTATGCTCAGAAGCCCATGCCAAGGCTCTGATTGCAATCCTAAAGACCGCCCACGTGCCACAAGAAACATCAGCTGATCAGTTTAAAGACAGCGTGGCTAGTCTGACTGCTGATAACAGGTTGGGATTCTCTGATGCCGACTTGACTGTTAAGGGGAAGAATCACAATGACGCCCTGCATGTCTCCATTGAATGCAAGGGTACTACTCTAGCCCATGTATTGGTGGATACTGGTTCCTCATTGAACGTTTTACCTAAGAAAGCTCTAGACCGGTTAGACTGTGAAGGTTTAGAGTTGAAGCCAAGTAACATTGTTGTTAGGGCCTTTGATTGGTCAAAGAAAATGGTACATGGAGAAGTTGATATCCCGATTAAGGTTGGTTCTCATGTTTTCGCATCTATATTCTATGTGATGGATACTCGGCCATCTTATTCTTGTTTTCTGGGTCGCCCATGGATCCACAAAGCTGGGGCAGTGACGTCTACGTTCCACCAGAAGTTAAAGTACCCAGTGAAAGGGAAGATTGTGACAGTGCAAGGAGAAGAGGAGTACATGGTGAGCCACCTTAACTCTTTCCGATATGTAGAGATGGATGGGGAGTTTATTGAGACCCCGTTCCAACATTTTGAAGAGGTTCCCCAGACACTGGCGTCAATTGAGACTGTTGTTGAAGATCCTCCTATGAAGATGGCTTCCTTCAAGGATGCCCGGGCTGTTGTTGAGAAAGGTGGGTGTGAAAATTGGGGCCAACTCCCTGATTTTGCACATAAGACTAACAAGTTTGGTTTGGGTTTCACTGCAGAAGCTCAAAGGGCTATTCGGAGTGCACGAATCGGAAGACCACCCCTATTCATCAGCAATTCGGGAGTGAATGCCATTGAAGACGATGTGGAAGAGTCTGAGTTCGACAGCTGGATCTATCCTACTACCGATGATGGACTAGGCAACTGGACAGAAAAGGACTTCATCCCAATTTCTTTTGTTACCCAGTAATGAGACTTTTTGTTTTGAATTTGTAACAGACAATGTTTTAAACTTTACGGCCTGGTGTCTTACCTTGGGCACCATGGCTTCATTTGTGAGGGCTTTATGTGTGTCATTTTCATATATCATTAATAAAAGCATTGGACGTTTCTTGCATTTCAAATCTTGTGCTCCTTATTTTTCTTTTATTATATTGCAAAACAAATATTTTACACACACTCACATATACAGGTCTACATCCACTCTGGATCTCACTGGTAACGACTCAGCTATTGCCAATTATGATTTCGAAAGTCTGATCAACTTAGCTGAAGACGAAGGTGAAGATAATTGTGAAGTGCCTGGCGAACTTGCTAGACTACTACTCCAGGAAGAGAGGGATATACAGCCGCATGAAGAGCCAGTGGAAACGGTAAATCTGGGTACAGAAGAGGACAAGAAAGAGGTCAAGATTGGGGCAAATCTGGAGCTTAGTATGAAGCAATGGTTGATTCAGATGCTGCGTGACTCCATTGAGATCTTTGCTTGGTCTTATGAAGATATTCCTGGGTTGGATACTGATATTGTGGTTCACCGATTGCCTACCAAGGAATACTGTCCTCCAGTGAAACAGAAAGTCCGTCGAATGTGCCCGGATATGTCTGAGAAAATCAAGGCTGAAGTGATGAAACAGTTTGACGCCGGTTTTCTAGCAGTTACTTCTTACCCGCAGTGGGTGGCCAATGTGGTTCCTGTGCTGAAAAAGGATGGTAAGGTTCGAATGTGTGTTGACTATAGGGATCTGAACAGGGCGAGCCCCAAGGATGATTTCCCTTTACCTCATATAGACGTTCTGGTTGACAACACCGTTCAACACAAGGTATTCTCCTTTATGGATGGTTTCTCCGGTTATAATCAGATTAAAATGGCTCCCGAAGACATGGAGAAGACAACTTTTGTTACTCAATGGGGTACCTTTTGCTACAAGGTCATGCCTTTCGGATTGAAGAATGCTGGGGCAACATATCAGCGTGCCATGGTTGCTTTGTTCCATGACATGATCCATCATGAGATTGAGGTATACGTCAACGACATGATTGCAAGATCCCGGACTGAAGAAGAACACATTGACCATCTGCAGAAGCTATTTGATAGGTTGAAGTTGTACAAGCTGAGGTTAAATCCGAACAAGTGCACCTTCGGGGTGAGATCTGGTAAGCTTCTGGGTTTCATCGTAAGCGATAAAGGTATTCAAGTGGACCTTGCCAAGGTGAAGGCTATACAGGAAATGCCAGCTCCCAAAATAGAAAAAGAAGTCATAGGCTTTCTGGGACGTCTGAAATACATTGCCCGATTCATCTCACACCTGACTGCTACTTGTAAACCAATCTTTAAGTTACTGAAGAAAGATCAAGTGGTACGATGGAATGATGAATGTCAGACCGCTTTCGAAAGGATCAAAGAGTATCTCCGAGAGCCACCTATTCTGATGCCGCCAGTTGAGGGGAGACCTTTGATCTTATACTTGACAGTACTCGACAACTCGATGGGGTGTGTGCTGGGGCAGCATGACGAGTCTGGCCGAAAAGAGCATGCTATTTATTACCTTAGCAAAAAGTTTACCGATTGCGAGACCCGATACTCGTTGCTCGAGAAAAATTGTTGCGCTTTGGCATGGGCTGCTCACCGGCTGAGACAATATATGCTGACTCACACTACTCTATTGATATCAAAGATGGATCCAATCAAGTATATCTTCGAGAAGCCTGCCTTATCTGGAAGAATAACAAGATGGTAGATGATCTTGACTGAGTACGACATCCAGTATACGACCCAAAAGGCAATCAAGGGAAGTGTGTTGGCAGACCATTTGGCACATCAGGCAGTGGACGATTACCAGTCTATGAACTTTGAATTTCCAGATGAGAATATCATGATAGTGAATGACTGTGAGACACTTGGACCAGATGAAGGACATGAGGAGGGATCCCGATGGTCTATGTACTTTGATGGAGCTTTGAACGCTTTGGGCAATAGCATTGGCACAATGATCATATCTCCTAAAGGCTCTCATACCCCGTTTACCGTCCGACTATGTTTCAACTGCACCAACAACATGGTGGAGTATGAAGCATGCATCATGGGTCTTCGAGCAGCAATTGACCTAAGGATTAAGTTTCTAAGTGTCTTTGGAGATTCCGCTCTCGTGATCAGTCAAATCAAAGGCGAGTGGGATACGAAACACCCGAATCTTATTCCTTACAAGGAGTATGTATTGACATTACTTCCCCATTTCAAAGAGATAACCTTTGAACACTTCCCAAGAGAGGAGAATCAGTTGGCGGACGCGCTGGCTACGATGTCTTCTATGTTCAAAGTCAATTGGGACAACGAAGCTCCCCGGATTATCATTGAAAGATTGGACGAACCTGCACATTGCTGTGATATTGAGCCTGAAGAGGTAGCAGATAAACCCTGGTTTCATGAGGTGAAGAGGTATCTTGAGGCTCAGGAATACCTCGAGGGTGCATCTGTTAATGATAAGAAGTTTCTGAGGAGGTTCGCGGCAAAGTTCTTCATCAGCAATGGCATCCTTTACAAGCGTAACCATGATTCGACCCTACTGCGATGCATGGATAAGAATGAAGCAGAAAGGATCACGACAGAGTTACATGAAGGTACTTTCGGAACTCATTCCAGTGGACATACCACGGCAAAGAAAATCCTTCAGGCAGGATATTTTTGGTCCACTATGGAAGCCGACTGTTATTAGCATTCTCGGACATGTCACAAGTGTCAAGTCTATGCTGATAAGGTGCACATACCTCCAGTTTCTCTGAACATCTTGACAGCTCCTTGGCCTTTTGCAATGTGGGGCATCGATATGATCGGCGAGATCAGACCTACATCGTCCAACGGGAATCGTTTCATCTTGGTAGCTATCGATTACTTTATGAAGTGGGTCGAAGAAGCTTCCTTTGCTACTGTAACCAAGAACGTCGTGGCACGGTTTATTCGGCATAATATGATCTGTCGATACGGTGTACCAGGGAGGATCATTACGGACAATGGTACCAATCTCAACAACTAGATGATCACTGAGCTCTGCAAGCAGTTCAAGATACAGCATCATAATTCTTCTCCTTACCGGCCGAAGATGAATGGGGCTGTAGAAGCGGCTAATAAGAACATTAAGAAGATTATGCAGAAGACGATTGTGACATACAAAGACTGGCACGAGATGTTACCGTTTATTCTCCATGGGTACCGTACCTCAGCACGAACGTCAACAGGGGCAACACCCTATTCCTTGGTATATGGTATGGAGGCAGTCTCGCCCATTGAGGTTCAGATACCCTCTCTTTGGATTATGAAGGACGCAGGTTTGAGCGAAGATGACTGGATCCAGACCCGGCTTGATCAGCTGAATTTAATTGACGAAAAGAGACTTATTGCTATTTGTCATGGTCAGACGTATCAAAAGGAACGATCAAGGCATTTAACAAGAAAGTTATATGACAAGAGTATCAAGCTAGGGACCTGGTTAGCAAGCGCATTATCTTACCTCAAGGTAATCCCAGGGGCAAATGGACCCCTACTTACGAAGGGCCATTTGTGGTTAAGAACATTTTCTCAGGAGGATCTATGATTCTAACCACCATGGATGGTGACGACCTTCCTCACCCCGTCAATGCAGACATAGTGAAAATATACTACGCATAATCAAAGACCCGCTAGGCCGGTTGGCCTAGGCAAAAATAAGGGCTTCCCGGCAAACCAAAAGGGTTCGGGCAAAAATAAGGGATGAAAATGAAAAAAATATGTACACCCAGCAAGTCGAAAACTTGAAAAGGCGGCTTGGGCAAAAAAGGGTATCCCGGTGGACTGAAAACCCGAAAGGGCGGTCCAGGCAAAAATTAGGGATTAAAGCGTAACACTATGTCTCATTTGATCACCTACAACCAGACTTCGATATCGACTATCAAGCTCGGACGACACTAATCAATCTGATTTACCTTCAACCAAGTAGCAAAGTAATGAGATGCTCGAGGACATAAAGGCAATAGCAGAGTTGGAACCCAGTGGGATTATTCACATAACTGTTTTGTTTAGTTTTTCACAAATTGTGTAAATTCTATTATTCGGCGGCGTTCTCTTACCAGGACGTCAGCCTCTTGTACAAAAACGCCTATTCACAGGCCAAATTTCAAATCAATACAATTCATTTTCAAAGAAATGTCAAACTGTTTTTTTTTCTTTATCTGTTTTGTTTTGCAAAGAACGTCCAATGTTCATTTTTGATATATGCATTTGACATTGATTGTTGCTCATAAATATTTACATACGAAACAAAAGACGATTACTGGCAATATCAGAAACAGGGGGAAAATGAGAATTGTCCAAACTGTACAGTTGCCCTGTCCGCCAGGTACAAGGTAAATTCAGCTGAAGAATATGGCTAAGATACTTTCACTCCCCGCAGAGTAAGACAATAATAATAGCTCTCCCCAGCTGAGACTTGCAACTGTGAATGAGTCGGTAATATTCTCCCCAAGCAGAGTTTATCTACCATCAACACTAAAAAGGCTTAATATCCCTGGCAGTCTTAATATTCCCCAACGGAGTATAAGAATATTCCCCAGCAGAATACAAGATATCTCCAGTGGAGTTAAAATTTTCCCAGTGCAGCCTGAAAAAAAAGCTTCCCCAAAGGAGTTGAAAAATCATCCCCAGTAGACTTTGGAAGTTCGTCCCCGGTGGAGTATAAAAATGAATATCCCCAGCCGAGTTCCAAGGAAGATTGTCCCCAGCAAAGCTCAAAGGATTATCCCCATTAGAGCCTAACAGGTTATCCCTAGTGAAGCCGCAACTGAAAGATCATCCCCTGCGGAGTTCTTTCCTTTCACAAACAGGAATTCAATCCCCAACAGATTCAATATCACCAGCAACGATAATTCATCCCAACATAATTTATCAGTGGAATCTTCAGCAGAACATCTCTTCCCCACATAGTAATCTCCTCATCAGTTTATCCCCCAACGAAGTTATCTTCTCCTACAGGTTTATTCTCGCAATCATCTTCGTTCGTCATCGCCAGCGGAAACGAAGAATTCAACTCTTATCTCCAACAGCTATCCGGGATTTATTTTCCCAGATAAAACATTACATTTCCATATATCATGACACATGCCTATACGCATCATACAACACAATCTCATTTATTTTGAGAACATCATTGCTTGATATATATCATACATTGCATACGACTGACCTTTACTTTTCAAGAAAGATACAGTTAAAGTTCTCAGCCATGTCGAAGACCTGACCGGTTCTTAAATCTCAATTGAATTATCCTCGGTTGAATTTCAGATAAGGTTCTCAATCTCGACAATTTTCTTTCGTCATAGTGTGGACAAGTTCTACAATCTCAACGGTATACTACGTTGAAGACCAGACAATTCCTAGATCTTGATGAAGATGTTTCCTCCGTCATAGTGTGGACGAGTTCTACAATCTCAATGGTATACTACGTTGAAGACCAGACAGTTCCTAGATCTTGATGAAGATGCTTTCCTCCGTCATAGTGTGGACGAGTTCTACAATCTCAATGGTATACTACGTTGAATACCAGACAGTTCCTAGATCTTGATGAAGATGCTTTCCTCCGTCATAGTGTGGACAAGTTCTACAATCTCAATGGTATACTATGTTGAAGACCAGACAGTTCCTAGATCTTGTTGTTTTCCTCCGTCATAGTGTGGACGAGTTCTACAATCTCAATGGTATACTACATTGAAGACCAGACAGTTCCTAGATCTTGATGAACATGTTTTCCTCTGTCATAGTGTGGACGAGTTCTACAATCTCAACGGTATACTACATTGAAGACCAGACAGTTCCTAGATCTTGGTGTTTTCCTCCGTCATAGTGTGGACGAGTTCTACAATCTCAACGGTATACTACGTTGAAGACCAGACAGTTCCTAGATCTTGATGAAGACGTTTTCCTCCGTCATAGTATGGACGAGTTCTACAATCTCAACGGTATACTACGTTGAAGACCAGACAGTCCTAGATCTTGATGAAGATGTTTCCCACCCAGTTGAATTATGGACAAGTTCTTAAAACTCAGCAGAGATGTTCTCTACGTTGAAGACCAGACAGTTCCTAAATCTCAACAAAGATCAGACTTCCCCAGCGGAGTCTTTCACAACAACAGGTATGCACGTTCTTGCTAGGGAATCTCTTATGCGATCGACGCTCATACAAATGGCATCTGTAAGCCCATCCTCCTACTAACAATCTCCAAATGGCATCTCTAAGCCCATTCCCGACATCACAAGGCTGATACCACTTCATGCGAGTGCAAATTTCTAGGCACTCTAGTGTTCGATCATCTTCCACCTTCGGATCACGAAAGGCACGAAAGCCAATCTACATCCTCAGGTTTAAGAAGATTGAACAGGGGCAGCTATTGTACCCCAAAATTTTCCCTCTCATATTTCTCAAGACATTGCAAGAAAAATCTCCAAGTGGCTCAAGGTTGCTCAAGAGGTGGTCAGTCAAGCTATCTCCTAAGGCAGTCAACCCCAAATTAGGGTTTTGTGTTGCATCAAGATCCTTGAATACAAATGACCTCAAGTGCTCCCCAATGTCCTAATATGTTCTCAAGGTCATCCATGTCAAATTTCAAGCCTTGCAGAAGAAGATTGCCCAATCAATTGCTCAAAGGGTCCAAAAATCGACTTTGCTAGGGCAAAAGTCAACTGTGACCTGCAAACAGTCAAACCTCAAGATTTTTTGTCAACATTCTCATTTTGAAGGATATTTAATCATTTTATCAAGGTTTGATCATGATTCATCAAGGATTTGTCAAAATTCATCAAGACTCAAAAGTTGCTAAATTAGGGTTTTGTAGGAAAAGTCAACTCAACTTTGACCAAGCATAACTTTCTCATACTTTATGAGAAATGACCCATCCAAAGCTCATTTTGAAGAGGATGAAATTTCCTACAATCCATCTTCATACCCCAAGATCATAAAAAGCACTCACAAGAAGTTATAAATTTGGACATTATAGGTCATTTTTGAAAGTCAACAAAAACACATTTTGTGCCAAAGCTTATAACTTGAGCATGGAATATCAAAATGAGATGAGACAAAAAGGTTTGGTTAGAGGACATGTCAAGATTTCTAGAAAGTCCAAGAACGCCTCAAAAGTGCACAATTGAAGAAGTTATGCATTGTTGAAGTTGGGCATTTTTGCAAAATTGCCAAAAGTCAACTATCCCTAAAACTTCTTATTTTGTCAAATGGGCCCATTCTTTTCCACTTGATTTGAGCTTGCATCATTGTCCACGTGTCCTAGCTTCATCCATGTGTCCATTTATCAATTTTATTATTTTATTTGATTTTTTATTAAATTATTTCATTTTAAATCACATTAAATCAAATAAAATCCCAAACTTTGATTGCATGAGATTTTTTTTGCTATTTTCAGGATTGGATTCTCATCAATATCATCATCAAATTCGTATCACACAAGATCATGTGCAAAAAGATGATTTTTTTGACAAATTTGGCAAGTTTTCAAAAGTGAATCAAATCAAATATGGGTGCATTGATTTAGAGAGATTGGATTCATGATTCTTGACCTAATGCATTCCATGATACATATAGAAGCCAAAGGACACGAAATATGGGTTAGAGGCTGCAAGAACAATCAAGATAAAACTTGAAAAAGTGTGGAAAAAGCTTGAATCCGAATTCATACTTAGAGGCGATCTCAAAAGCCAAGAAGGGTCTCAATCAATTCCTGGAGGTTCACTTAGTTGAAACCAACCCAAAGCAAGCCTCCACGCACATCACAAAGCACTGTAAGTGTCACAAAAATCTGCTCCTTTCTTGAATTCGCAAATCATTATTCCTGCACCTTTTGTATAAATTATTTGCATATTCATAATCCTCACCAAGTTTCGAAGCATTCTGCATTATCCAATTTTATTTATGTGGCCTATGCTGTGAGGTACCATATCTAGGGTTTGGTGGCTTGTCTTTAGGTATTTCTTTTGCAGGAAAAGATGACTGTTGAGAAGGGCATGGTTGTGACCGGGATGATGAGACAAGCACAACCCTGTCCTTAGATTTCATTTCCATGGCTCACAGCGGATTATAGGTATACGTGACCTTTATCGCTTTATTTATTTTTCTGCATTTAAATTTCAAAGGGTTGCTTTTGACGATGCAAATACCCGACGCCTTGTAATAGTTAGTTAAATTTCCGCAACTTATAAACGGTTAGATGTTTGATAATAGGGGATGCATGATAAGACTGAATGTTTTAACCTAAAATCAACTTAGATCACCATTAACATGTACAAAGATAAAATTAACTGAAAACGACACACCTGCACATGCGCACTCTTAGGGTACACCCCACTTGGTTGCCTTCGTACGTGGTCATTGAGTATAGGTAGTTTTAGAGGTCGCCCTCTTGTCCAAAGATCATAGTCGCCTCGAAACGGTTGCCTTGGATATTGTTGCCTCAAAACAAATGATCTAAGACATTAGGGTTACCGCTAAGGCGTCCTAGCATTGCTTTAGTGACCGCAAGTCCCGCATTCGAATTGACCCTCAAACTCCAACGACGGTGCTACCTACTCATCAATAGTGGGATATCATTGTCTAAAGGAAGATAGCATATAAAGATTCCTTTTTCGAGTAGGTAGATGGTTCTCAGGTACTTGCTCTTTCCAAAACAAAACAAAACTTTTCACACTTACACTTTCGAACAAAGTTTTCAAAAACACTTCATATGCTCTTGAGGACAGAAGAAAGAGTTAAATCAAAGTTTCAAACAAAAACGTTTTCAAACCCACAAGCACAAAGAAAGCAATTTTTGAAAACAATATGAGCAAGTACCTAAGAGCCCGTGGATAACCAGGGATAGAAAGGGTGCTAACACCTTCCCTTTCTATAATCTACCCCCCGAACCCGAGAAATATCTCGAAAAAGGAATTTTTCTGTGCTTTTTTTCTTTTCCTTGTTGGATAAAATAAAAGTCGGTGGCGACTCTTGCTTACCGCGACATTTTGCGAAAACAAACGCAAAACACAAACCAACATTCCAAAAAACAGTCAGTTCTTTCCCACCGTATCACAGAACTGGCGACTCTGCTGGGGATTATCATAAGTGGGGTGTACCTTAGGAATAGTTCATAATGTTTTCAATTGCTTGCTTTGTATGCTTTATATTTATGGGCTTGTATCAGAGTTACTATAGATCCTAACCCGGATCTGGGGATACCCTTTAGGTAAGTAGCAATAAACTGTGAGGGAACTGTACGACGTAGACCGATACGGTTGAAGCAGTAACTACGTTGGTGTGGCACTTTAGTTTGTACCGATATCCCTTGTGGCGCAACGAGGAGAATATGGGTCTGCTAAGGGGTCATTAAGCACCAACTGACCTTAGAACCTTTAAATTGACCAACTTGGCCATAGAACAGTAGCAGTATGCTACACTCATTGAGACTAAACTCTCGCGATGATTCCGGCTGCAAGAAAATGTTGCTAAACTGGAATTATAACCGATTGAGGGTAGTCAGTGATATTGAGATCCTCTAGAACCCGGTTACTGTTTTTAGGACAGGTTTGAACCAACTGAACTGAAAGAGGGTAGTACCTAGACTCCTTGCTAGCCTGAAATCTAAGGGCTCTCTGTGTGACTTGTGTGCCTTTACCATGTTTGCTATTTGTGGATACTTGTGGTGTGCTTTCTATCATGACATCATGACATCATAACATTGCATACATCTTGCATGGGACTAACCTATTTCAAAGATAGAAGGGATTCATCTTTGTTCTGTTTTGTAGGTCATGGCACCTATGCGTAGGAACACCATCCGGATCAACTTTGTCCAGGTTCCTACTATGCTTAAAGAGTTGGTTGCAAAGATGTCAGATACTACTTCCTTTATCAGAAGACATGGGCATCTTCTTGGTTTGGTCACCTCCAAATTGGACTAGCAGATGATGAGTGTCCTAGTCCAGTTCTTTGATCCACTGTACCATTGCTTTACGTTTCAGGACTACCAGTTGGTCCCTACCTTGGAAGAGTTCTCTGATCTGCTCTGTATCTCCATTCTGAAGCAGACCCTATTTACAGGTTGGGAGAAGATCCTTAGGCCAGAAGAGATTGCTTCAGCCCTTCATATGACAAAGGATGAGGTAATGGCTAATTGGGAAACTAGAAGTGGAGCAAAGGGTTTCTTGACTAAATTCTTGGTTGGTAAAGCAAATCATTTCTGGGATAGCCTAGACTTCCAGGCATTCGAAGATATTCTGGCTCTTCTGATATATGGCTTGGTACTGTTTCCTAACTCTGACTCCTTTGTTGATGTGAATGCGGTAAAAATATTCATCTCTGGTAATCCTGTACCCACTCTCTTGGGTGACATTCTTCATCAGCTTTATGCCCGTACTGCTCGGAGGCGGGGAACCTTGATGTGCTGTGCTCCGTTATTGATGAGGTGGTTTATTTCTCACATCCCCAAATCAGTTCTGAAGAACAAAGAAGGCATGGGCTGGGCTTATAGGGTTATATCTCTCTCTCACAATGACATCATTTGGACTATTAAGGGTATGGACGAAGTGATCGTTATTGATCGATGTGGGGAATACCCGAATGTTCCACTAATAGGAACCAATGGAGGAATTACTTACAATCCATGCTTGGCCTTACGTCAGTTCGGGCGAGCCAGAAGAGAAGGACCTCATGAATTGCTAATACCTAGTATCATCTTTGATTTTCAAGGGGATAGTGACGAGCAATGTCACAGATTCATAAGAGCGTGGGATAGAGTACACAGGTCTGATCCGCATGAGCTGGGTGCAAAGACTTCTCTACCAATGGAGCCCTATCTCTGATGGGTTCATATCCGTGCCCAAAAGCTGGGAATGCCCTACAAAGCCGTCTTGCCTATCATTGTTGAAGTTGCTGATGAGGAAGGGGTTCCTCCTACTATCTTACACCCTTACATGCCTACTGACATCGGGGCATTGAAGATGTCCTGGATGCAGCTGAGAGAAGAGCGGGATACTTACCGAGAAAAGTATCACGAGCAAGAACAGAAGATCCATAAGTTGACTAGGCAGCTGGAGAACGATTGGATCCTCAATGACTATGTTAGCACTAAAGGCAAACGACCATGGGAGCGCTGATGTCCTTTGATTATTTCCAGTTATTTATTTACTTTTCAGTATTTCCTTTCTTGTAACGCCTTAAAGGCATCTGTTGAACAATTTGAATTTCAAGTTTATCTAATAAAAGTGTGCTTCATTTCTTGTTTACGAATTTGAATCTCTCGACGTCTTTGAAATCATAGCATACGCATTTCATTCCATGCACCTCATAACAGGTACCCTTACAGGTTTTCTCATCTTCTTCTCTGTTTATTTCAGCATCATGTCTTCTGAACCATCAACTGAACAAGCAATCAAGGCTCTACAGGCTCAAAACGCCCAGTTCTAGGAATTGTTCATGAATTTGGCTAAGGGTCAGCAAGATCTGAAGGCCCTTATCTTGAAAGAGAAGAAGAAGAAGAAGAAGAAGAAGAAGAAGGTCCTATTTAACATGGGCCACAGGTTTGGAAATAGGCTACGAGATGAAGTTGATTTGACCACCTCATCTGGAGGGAAAGATAGTCAGGAAGAAAGGAGGGCTCCTAGCCCTGTGGTTTCAGACAACGAGACGGACTTCGAAGAAGACCAGTATCCTCCGGTAAAGGAATTTTCAATGGAAGTTTCCCCAATAGGATTGGCCATTTTTGAAGAGTATCATCAATCTCCATCAGTGTGGTTCTGACTATATTTTCTGTTCGAGGACTTGTGTACCCTAACAGTAATATTTTTGATCGAGTTCTTCTTATCAAAGAACATATCATCCCCGACAAGGTTGGCCTTGACAAAGTTTATTTGATTCCCCAGCGAGGTTTTCACTTCTCACGTCTGGTTTGTATTTTGGTATCATCCTCAACACGGTTGCACATTGTCTTTTCTAGAGATTACAGTCTTGCCCTGATCTTCTCTAGCAACAATCGATTTCTATTTTAGCATTCTCCTTCACAAGTTACAGTCTTGCCCTGGTCTTCCCTGGCAACGTCCAATCTTCATTGGCACCTCTTTTCATAGAGTACAATTTTGATATGATCTTTTCCAGCAGAGTTTTCAATTTATTTTTGCCACTCCTCTCAGTGTTTGTATCCCGTTTCTACTGGTTACTCAGTTTGTTACTCCTCATAGAGTTCCAACTCTTCAAGGCTTTATTTCCAGCGGTTCCTCATATTTTGCATTTTATTTTTGCGAGCCTTGTCAAATTTTGACTTCTTGGTTGTTGGCTTCTCGATTGGCCATTCCCCAGTGAAGCATGTAAACATGCATCAATATATTGCATTTACCAAAACGTGTAGAATTTCGATTATATAGAGCATTACCATATATAAATATTCAAACATGCATTGAAACATAAGCCATTATTGTTTCTGTTTTCCCTAGTGAATCTGCTAAACTTCAAATTATATCCCCAGCGAGGTCTTCGTTCTCAGTTTCACCCCATACAAATATCCTGTTGATGTTAGTCATTTAATGGTTGAGTGTCTACTCTTGATTGTAGTTCAGTTTTACTCTGGCATAGTTTCCTCGGGTTTAGTCTTTACTACCCTCGTTGGTTCGTTCCAATGTCTATTGATTTACCTTTTAAATACCAGTTTCGTCCTGATATTCATTTTCAGCAGGTTTTTAGTAGTACGCCCTAATCACCTTGCTTTGGGTCGAGTTTTGAGTTTTGTCTCCTTACCTGCTGAAACAACCGGCTGAAAATCATCAAACAATGAAGTCACCATCGAACGTCTTTTATCCTACATGTAGGGAAAGGTAAACATCGACAAAACCTGAGAAGGGAGAAGTCACGGTCTTGCGACCGAGAGATTGGGTAAGGGAGTCTGTTACGTGAGGGGAAGGTATTAGCACCCCACACGCCCGTAGTAATCTATGGTATCCACTCTTGTTATCTATCTTATGGGTGTGTTTAATCTATGCTTACTTTTTACTATACTACTGAAGGGAGAATGCATGAAAAAGAAAGGAGAAAAAGAATGTATGGAAAATAAAGTTGTGCTGGCTTGGGCCCTACCCCAATGCCTACGTATCATTTTGAGGAATCAGAGCTACCATAGTTCGACTCATATGTTTTTGCTTGTTTGTGTTTTTTAATGGACGAAGTTAATTCCGCCTTCTGCCGCAGCTCGACCTTTGGAAACTTATGCGTTGACACATAAGTAAATTAATCATGTCCTTACCTGAAACGGGTTTTTAGAGAAAAGGTGCTTGAACTCACAAAGTGATTTGAATTGGTTTGTATTTTTGTTGCAGATGATGACTAGTTAACCTCAAGAGAGAGATATTAGCCACTTTTCTACTTATCCATAAAAGGAGTCTTTGAGAATTGAACCACACCTAGGTTTGAAATGAAGAACAATAAGATCGAGAAGAGACCCGCTTATCATTTCCCATATTAAGCAAAGGCATGATTCTCATCAGTAATTTTCAAGTGTTTTGAAGTTTGGATGAAAAAAATAAGTTTTAATTTTAATGCAAATGCAAAAGGGGAAGAAAAGAGTCTAAGGGAGACTAGCCTATTTCTAACCTAATGTTAGCATGCATGGTTTACAACCTAAGGTCTAACTTGCGTCCGAATGGAGCAAGCGCGTCCTAAGGGAACATGGTATGTACAAGGATGAAGCAAGCAAGCCAGTAAACTCGAGAGCATACTTAAAGAGATCTTATCTAAGTTAGCATGCCAAAGAAAGTCTAACAAAACTATCCTATAGGGAACGTGCAATGAAAGCGAAGTCGTGATCTCAATTTCTAAATTGAGTGACTCATCGATCAACAAGAAATAAAGGAAAGCGCTAAAATCCTATAGGGAGAATGCACTAAGAGTGAAGTCGTGATCTCAATTCCTAAATTGAGTGACTCATCGATCAACGAGAAAGTAAACAAACACAAGCACAACACATATAGCAAATGAAGTGAGAAATGCCTGCTACAGGTCTTTAAACAACGACTTTGAGCGCACGCTCTTTATTTACTACCTCACATGATATCTAGAAAGCGATAACAAAATGAAATAAAGTGTGGAGAAGTAAAAGGGTAGTAGCGGAGGCTACCAAAGCAAGCAAGTCGTCAAGAGCAGACGAAAGCACTGAAAAAGTAGGGAGTACGCGCCGAGCAAGCTTCACCAAGAAATAAACAGAGTCAGAAACAATATCCAACTAAGATAAAAGCAAACGTGTGTCGCGAATGTGGCGCCTAATCAGAAGTTCTGTTAAACCACTGATCATGCCAAGGGAATTTAATCAAGGATACAGAATCGAAAAGAACGTATTAAAATCTTAATTATAATCATGTACCAAACATTAATTCAATTAATTCCTAAGCTAATAGAAAAAATTATGAAAAAAATATCACTAAGTCAAGGAGTAACATATTAGTACCCACACAAAATTTCAGCCAAAAATCATGGAAGAAAATACCACAATTAAATCACCAAAATTCAAGAAACAAAGTGAAAAATTAAAAAAAGCTAGGAGGTGCAAGTTGATTCCAATGGTGCTGTATAGGAAGTGAATAAAGCCCAATCGGAATTTTTATTGTATTAGCATCAGCTTCAGAAAATAGAAAGTATGAGCTTAGGAGATGCAAACCCGGCCCATTTCATACACCATCATCACTATCCATTTGCAAGTCAGCCGTCTTCATAGACAAATTAAAACCAAAAATAAAAAAATATAAAAGACTGTGTGAGTCCCTAGGGTTCAGAAGGAATGTGATGCTCCCAATTCCCTTTGCACAAATATCCTCTTCCGTCTTTTTCATCCAGCCTTCCACAGAGCACTCTATAGGGGTGGCGATGATTCTTACCGTGAAATTAACGCCTTCCACTGTAGTCTCCAGTCTCCCCTTTATCCAAAACTCTTCCTCCATTCATTGCACAGCATCTGCAATCTCCACCTTCTCTGACCTTCAACGACGACGCGACCGCCTCCCACTCACTACCACCAAAGCAATACAGTTTCTACCTCCCTCCATTCGTCGCTTACAACTCGCTCCATTCATACACTAGTCGATGATTACGCCGTTGTTCGGACTTAATCCACCAATCACCATCACCAACCTCGCCTTCGTCTACTCTCATCCTTACGCTCACCACTGTCTCATTCTATCAATTCGTTTCAATTTCAACATAATAATTCACGTATTCAAAGCATTTCGTGGATTCGGAAAAAATCACATAAGAGTGGACAGAATACTTACTTACCGGAGCAGCTCCGGTGGCTCTTTTTTGGTGAAGAAAGAGAAACTGATGCGAATTTCTGGTAATAATCTCAATCTTGTGCATTCTTGATTATGTTATTTCTCCTCTGATTTCTTTTCTGTTTATGTTTGATGACGCATTAATGCTGAAACTACGTATTGTTGATGCAGTTGAATGAAGTTGCGTATTGCAGTGGCTGTTGTTTATTGTCGCTGCAACGTGATGGAGAAGTAAGTTAATGGAATAACGTTGTTGCAAGTACAATCGAGAATGAACGTTTATTTGCGGTGAAGCTGATTTAGATGATTGTTGAAGATTGAAGGAGATTCTTGCGGCTATTGTAGGTCTTCACATGGTGAAGATTGAAAACTGAGAAGTATTGACGGTGATGGTGAACACAAGAATATTACAGAAGATTGAAGAAAAAATCTGATGAAAAGTTGTCATTGTGAAGCTATGATTTAGAGAGAAAGATGAAGATTGTTGATGGAGAATTGAAGAGTGGATGATGAAGACTAGTGAAGTTGAGAGAGAATCTCTTGAGATCCTTCAGATTGTTGTCGGTGAGTTTTTTTCTGTGTTTTTTTCGTACCTCTTCCTTCTCTTTTCTTATATTTGTTCCCCTATGCTGGAAGTTTGTTAGAGAGTTGTTAGAAGATGGTTAGAGGCTGAATGAGGTTGGTTAGAAAGCGGTTACGGTAGTTAGGAAGTTCTGTTTTGGTTGGCGGAAGGCATAATTCAATTAGAATTCTGTTAGGTTATTAGGATTATTAGTTTTAGTTAGGGGATTATCTAGTAGTTGGAATTCTGTTAATTGCTTTTTGGAAGTTTGTTACAGCAATTAGAAATTACGCTTCCTGCTAGTTTTCTGTTAGGATTTTGTTTTGATTTTAGGATTCAGTTAAGATGGGCTGTATTTCTGACTTATCCCTTCTCAGTTTCCTGCAGGCCAACTGTTATGTCAAGACAGGAGCTGGTTTTTATAGCGGCCTAATTATCTCTTCTATTTGTCGGATACCTAACGAACTAATTCTTCTTATCAATTTATGCAGGTCTGTTCTTATGGTTTCTTCTATGATTATGGATTTACTTTGGTTCTGACTTATTTTTATTTGCTAAATTTTCCTGTTGTTTCGAAACTGCCTTGGAACTTTCGCACACTCGTATCCTATAACATTGATGTCCCTTATTTTTTTGTATTAACGTCAACAATTTTGTTTTGCGCAAATGAGAAGTGAAGCTTGGAGTTTGGTATCAAGCACAAGTTTGGCCTAGGAAGGCTATGGTAAGTATGGAGGGCATAGGATGAAGTTAAAGTAGTTTAAAATAATGGGATTTTAGCACACATGGAAGTAGCATACAATATGCGTACATGTATGAAAGGTGGTGGCTGAAGAGGTTTTGAAGATAGCTTAGTAACTAAGTCTAGGGATGAACAATGATGAGTTGGTCATGATGTTTTTTTTGGAATAGTTAAGAACATGGTCACTGTATATGCTTTCTTTTGTAACATCTTCTTGTCATTGACTTTGCATTTGTAACTTGTAGACCAAAATGAATGAACATTTCCAGTTTGTATCCTTGAATGATTTGCTCACTTATAACGCATAACCGAAAGAAATGGTTTCGAGACACATCTTTGGCCAAAAGGATTTTGTCCATATATCTTGAACTCAAAACAAGGCCTTGTATCTTTCGAGCAACAAGTCAAATTCCATGAAATACCTTGAACTATTATGCATACAACCCCTAATTGGTGAAATGAGAAACAAGTGAATACATATCCTTCTTTTAGTATGAGATCCATATCGAATCCTCTGTGATTCAAGCATTTAAAGGCAAGTTCTTTTTGATTGATCATGAAAAGTCTAAGTGAAACCCCAGTCGAGAAATGCATCCTCTGATGATCTTCCGGCCAAAACCTTACCCCCAAATACTAAGTGCAAACTTATTAACCCCTAAATCATAAAAGAATCTTTGTCTTCAAGTCCAAGCTTTTGAAAGAAACCCACAAGATAACTTATACCACAAGCAATAGTGAAAGTCATTCCCCAGAAGATAAATAGGATCTAATGTAGAGTAGAATAATTCCCGGCCATTCCAAATATTGGGGAGATAAACCATGGTTTATGATCCCTTAGAGTCCTTGGTGAAAATAAGCCTTGCACGAAGTTGAAATACAAAGTCCATAGTGAACATATGACCAAATCCTGGTTCAAGACCAATGATATTTCAAAAGAACCAAGCTTTTATGAAGTAAGCACCCTAAACCATGCACCCTAGCCTTTCCATGACCATTGATCTCATGTCTCACGATCCTTGTGAATACATGATGTGTTGAATGACCTAACGGAGGGTGAATGCATAACATGAGAACTAAATGCATAAGCCAGACGATTGATAAGAGTAGGACAAATTTGGGGTATTACAGCTGCCCCTATTTAATCGTCTTATACTTGAAAGTACGATTGGCACGTGCCATTCGGGAGTTCAAGGTAGAAGATGATTAAATATCAATGCCAAAAATTTGTCCTGGGAGGGAGTGTAAGTGTTTATTTATTTTTGTGGTATCAGCTAGAATTTTTGTTTTTTAGTGAAAAAAATGGAGGTTGGACTTGTAACGCGGCGTGATGTAAATACAAGGAAGGGACCTGGCTTGTAACATAGCAGGATGCCAATACAAGGAGGAGATCGAACTTGTAACATAGCAGGATGCCAATACAAGGAAGGTATAACACGGAGAAGTGTTTGAATCGATACAGATGAGTATTGAAAGGTCAAACACGGACGAGTGTTTGAATTAATACGGACGAGTATTGAAAGAAGATACAGACGAGTATCAAAAGGTTAAACGCAGACGAGTGTTTGAATCAATATGGACGAGTAATGAAAGAAGATAAAAATGAGTATCAAGGAAGAGATAACACAGACGAGTGTTAGAATCAATACGAACGAGTATTGCAGGAAGATACATATGAGTATCAAGGAAGAGATAACACAGACGAGTGTTGGAATCAATACGGACGAGTATTGCAGAAAGATACGGACGAGTATCAAGGAAGAGATAACACGGATGAGTGTTGGAATCAATACGGTTGAGTACTGAAGGAAGATATGGATGAGTATCAAGGAAGAGATAACACAGACGAGTGTTGGAATCAATACATGCGAGTACTACCAGAAGATACGAACGAGTATCAAGGAAGAGATAACACAGACGAGTGTTGGAATCAATATAGATGAGTACCACAGGAAGATACAAACGATTATCAAAAGGTTAAACACGGACGAGTGTTTGGATAACTGACCCGGATGGGTGTTTAGGAAACTTGACACATACGAGTGTTTGAATCAATACGGACGGGTATCGAGAAAAGATACAGACTAGTACCAAGGAAATTTTAAACATATACGAGTGTTTGAGAGACTGACACAGATGAGTGTTTAGGAATTGACACAGACGAGTGTTTGGAACTGACACAGACGAGTGCTGGAAATCTGAATTATTTGTCAGACAAGAGTTGGCTACCAGAAGAAAACTGGGTCTAGAATGACAAAGTGTATTGATTTTGCTGGGCATTGAAAAGGTGAAGGTCATCGACTGGGGATTTTGGGGATGATATCCTCTTGTAGGGATGTATTGTTGTCCTTGAATGATTCAAGTCTTTTGTGTAAGGTACTTGATCTGGCTTATGCTTCGTATGCATGTTTGAATTTCTTTTGCTGCAAAGATCTGTGCTGATGGATCAGCTACACGCCTATGAGGATGCAATGTTATGTAATGATAACTATATGCAATGTGAAGAAATAAACTTCATGGGGATAAGAGAAGGCCCATTGGGAACTGCTGCTCATTACTGGGGATGCCAATACATATTGACGCTGGAAGTCTGCAGTACCAAAGATCGCTGGGGATACCGATAAAAGTTCGCACTGGGGAGCCCATGATATCGAAGATTGTTGATGACTCTGCTGGAGATTGAATTGCTGACACAACGAGTCTTTAGGTATGCTGCTGAATTCTGAATCGTACCGTTGGGGAAGAGATAATCTGGCCATACTTCCGTATAACCTGAACCGTTGAGAGGATGATAGAACTGAATATGCCGAAGAATGGATACTGAACACCATGTGAATCTCTCTGAATACATGCCCCAAGTTTACGCACACTGGGGAGTTATCTCTTGAATCACTTGGGGATAAGAGATGGGCATATACACCTACGAATGCCCCGGTTTAGCTCTGCAGATGCCCTAGTTTAGCTCTGCAAATGCCCCGGTTTAGCTCTGCGAATACCCCAGTTTAGCTCTGTGAATACCCAAGTTTAGCTTTGCGGATGCCCCAGTTTAGCTTCACTGGGGACATTTTTGATTAACTCCATTGGGGATGCACTTGCGCATGCTGAGTCAAACGATGACTCCGAATTTTCTGAACTCACTTGGGGAATCATATTTGTAGTTGTCTGCAGTAGATGAAGGCGGCTTCGTGTACTTGCTAGGTCAGGGTGACCGTTACAAATTGCTACCTGCAAAGAAAAACAACACTTGGAATACATACGACATTCCCACATGGTTATACATCGACGTAAAGTCAAGTTTTATCTCGGCTTGAGAATTTTTATTCCCCATGTTTCTAATGCAATGTTTAATAACAAATAAAACATATTCTACATACGAAAACATTTCATGATAATAAGAGACAACTTTGATGAAAGCAGATTTTATTGATTGGCCTATGAATAGGCATTTGTACAAGGAAGCAACTCCTATATGAGGTAGCTACGAAATAGAAACGGAAAATACAACAGGTATAAATGGAAATGAGAGATGCTCAAATTTCCATTAAAACCGATATTGCTACAGTCCCCATATCCTAAGTAGTCTCAATGCCTTTCCTCTGAAGAGTAGTAGTTGGACTGGTCAATTCGCTACCAAGGTGCTATAGATGTGTATGTGTCATTCATGAAGAGCATTCATACCACAACCTCTCGCTTGAGATGCTTGGATCGCCCTTTCGGGTTTTCGACCCAACAGGATACCCATTTTTGCCTAAGTCGCCCTTCCGAGTTTTCAACTTAGCGGGTTGTTATCTTTTTCATTTTATCCCTAACTCTTTCTTGGACTTTCATGTCCACCGGGATGCCCATTTTTTGCCTAAGTCGCCCTTTCGGGTTTTCAACCTAGCGGGTCTCTTTATGCGTAGAATTTTTTGACTGAGTCTGAATTGATTGGGAGTGGAACGTCTTCCCCATCCATGTCTGTCAGGATTAGGACACCTCTTGAAAAAGCTCTCTTCATGATATATGGTCCCTTGTAATTGGGAGTCCATTTGCCCCTTGGATCGGAATGGCTTTGCACGATGACCCTTCTCAAGACCAGATCACCAGGATAAAACTTTCGAGGATGAATCTTTTTATCAAATGCCCTCTTCATCCTTTGTTGGTACAACTGGCCATGACAGATGGCCGCCAGACGCTTTTCATCAATTAGATTAAGTTGGTTGAATCTTGTATGAACCCATTATGCCTCATCAAGCTTGGTCTCTGTTGTACCCCAAAATTTTCCCTCCCATATTTCTCAATACATGTCAAGTGAGGTCCTCAAATTGCTCAAGGAAGTCCAAGAGTTGACCAGACAAACTCTCTCCTAAGGCAGTCTACCTAAAATTAGGGTTTCATTTTGCATCAAGATGCTTGAGTCCAAAGGATCCAAAACTCTCACCATTGTCCTAATATGTTCTCAATATCATCCATATCAAGATTCAAGCCTTGCATAAGAAGTTTGCCCAGTCAATTGCTCCAGTGCCTGAAAATCAGATGTGCTACATCAAAAGTCAGCTGTGGCCCACATACAGTCAAACTCCAATATTTTTGGTCAAAATCCTCATTTTGAAGTATTATTCATCATTTCATCAAGGGTTGATCATGATTCCTCAAGGATTGCTCACAATTCATCAAAACCCAAAAGTTGCTAAATTAGGGTTTTTGCAGGAAAAGTCAACTCAACTTTGACCGAGCATAACTTTCTCATACTTTATCAGAAATGACCCATCTAAATCTCATTTTTAAAAGGATGCAATCCCTTACAATTAATCTTCATATCCCAAGTTCAAAATATGCACTCACAAGAAGATATAAATTTGGACATTATAGGTCATTTTGAAAAGTCAACAAAAACACATTTTGGGTCAAAGCTTCATACATGAACATGGGGGACTCAATTGAGATGAGACCAAAAAGGTTGCTTAGGGGAAATCCTAAGCTTTCTAAAAAGTCCAAGAGCCCCCTCATAGGGTCAAAATTGAAAGAGATATGCCTTATCAAACCTGGCCATTTTTGCAAAATTGCCAAAAGTCAAAAGTGTCCAAAATTGCATTTTTTTGCTAAATGGGCCTAACTTTTTATGCTTGCACTGAGCTTGTGATGTGATCCACGACCCATGAGCCCTACCACTTTTCGTTCTTTTATTTTTATTATTTATTTTGATTTTATTTCATTTAAATCAAATAAAATCAATATAAAATAATGAAAATATCAAAAATCAATTAAACCTTGAGATTTTGTGCATGATTAGAGTCATTATACAGCTGTGGCAAGATCAAATCGTGCAAGGCTTCATATGGACAGAAAAATATTGAAAAGGCCTGTTTTGGAAAGATTTGGTGTAAGGAATAAATCAATGGCCAATCTTCATAAATGGCAAAGATTTGATGCAAATTTTTACCCTAATGCATTCTCTAATATATATGGAACAAATCCAAGGCAAAAAAAAAAAAGAGGAGGCAGCCGTGCAGAGGTGAAAGAAAGCTTAAAAAATTGAAAGCAAAGTGGTGATCCAATTTCTGTGTTAGAGGTCAATTCGTGCCATTCTCAGGTTGCCAATAGGTTGCTGGACATTCTAGGAGCAATTTCCAATCAGATTCAAGCCTTTCCACGTCTGGAATTGCAAGATAGAGGTATCACGATATGCCTCCAAATTCGAATTCAGTTTCATTGATTCACTCACCCATTGCATATTTTAATGATATATTTGTGTTTGTCTTTGAGTTTGCAAGCTTTTGATATCATTTAATTGCATTTCTAATGCTTGTACATGAAGATGCCATTGTTAGGGTTTGCTCTTACGTTTTAGGGTTTCCCTGTATCAGTAAAATTGGTCCAAGAAAGTAGTACCATCGTGTTCGTGGGTTCAAGACGAACAGAACCATGTAATTAGAATTCATTTAGCATGCGTTTTCTTGATGATTGAAAGTTACAGGTTTGTAGCTACAGTGACGTGTCTGTAGGTAAAAGTTCAGAACTTTAGACGACGGTTCCAGGGAAGAAGACAATAGCGTGTCATAGCCTGACTGGTTGATTCAAATTTTGGCACGTTGTTCTGGCCAGAAACCTAATGTTCTGATATATATTGTTTGTTTCTATTATATTAATAAACTAATATCCAACGCAGTTGGTCAGAAGAAGGAAGTCAGAAGCTCATTGTTCTGGGTTCGATCCCAGGCGTGAGCTTTTGGTTTTTTCTCCTTTGTCTTTCGCCAGAGCCAACATGTGCATCTGCTGAGGATTATCACCTTCTAGATCCACTAGCCAGCATCAGATCCAGTTCACCATCTTTCTGATCCATTAGCCAGCATCAAATCCAATGCGTCATCTTCTGGATCCCAGTCAGAACCAGATCTGGCACATGCAGGCCATCATCTTCTAGATCCCATTCAGAACTAGATCCAGTGCACTCCATCTACTGAAGGTTATCATCTGATGGATCCACTTTCCAGGATCAGATCTAGTACCCCCATCTTTTGAGGGGCACCATCTTCTGGACCCTATCAGCCAGAGCCAGATCTGCTGACAACAGGCTCACTTGGTTATTTCCATTTTCTTTCTTTAAATTTTCTTTTCTTTAATTATTCTGTTTTTTTATCAACACCAAAATTATTTGTTTTTTTCCTAAAAATTAACCAACCAAAAATCAAGACTTATTTTCTTAATAAATATTTTTTTAATTAATTAGTTTAATTAATTTAAGGCAATCTTATTTTCTTTCACAATTAAAATTAATTAGAACTTAGGATTTTCTTTTTTAATTCAATTATTTCATTACTTTCTTAAAATAACAAAAATGACAAAAAAACATGTTTACTTTAATCAATTACAATTTGGATTAGTCAAGGGTCAAAACCCTAGTCGCTTCGCATTTAATTCGCCGCGCGCTGATTATTTATTTTTGCCAATATTGTTGTAATTGTTCATGGTTTGTAATAATTTAATCTAGGGCTTTTATTTATCGCGTTTTCCCGGGTTTTTTGGCTATGTAATTAATCCCTCCCCCCGAAGCCTTGTAATAGCGTAGATTTACTTTCTCGCATTTTAATTCTCGCAAATATTTAACTGTCTAGATGTATGTTAATAGGATTGAATGACAAGATTGCATGATAATTTAATACAGTTAGAAAACCCTAATGTACAAAGATAAATAACGGAAAACAAACCATTCACACATGTCACTCTTAGGGTATACTCTCACTTTGGTTGCCTTCGGTAAAACGATCATTAAGTATAGGGTGTCATAGTGTTTGCCCTCCTGTCTAACAAAGATCAAATGACCCGTTCGAAAATGTTGCCTCGAATATGATCTTAAGACTCTAGGGTAATTACTAAGGTGTCCTAACATTGCTTTAATGATTGTACGTCCCTTACGAATTGACCCTTACAAATCCAATGACGGTGCTACCTACTTCTCAATAGTGGGATAGCACTGTCTAAAGGAAACGAGAATAGAAACGATCTTTTTTCGAGTAGGTAGATGCTAGTAGGTACTCGCTCAAGTCAAACTTTTTACACTTACATATTTCAAAACAATTTTCATAACAACTTCGTCACACCCTTGAGGACTGATACAAGGGTTATCACGAAGTTAAAACTCTTTTCAAAACAAAGCACGTACACAAGCAATTTTAAAAGATGAGAAAGTACCTAAGCATCCATGGAAAACCATGGATAGAAAGGGTGCTAACACCTTCCCTTTCTATAATATACCCCCCGTACTCAGAATATCTCGAAAAAAGATTTTTTCTGTGTTTTTTTTCTTTTCGGTTGGATGAAATAAAAGTCGATGGCGACTCTTGATTACCTCAACATTTTATGAATAAAAAACGCAAAACGCAAACCAGCATTTGAAAACAGTCGGTTATGCCACTGTATCACAGAACTGGCGACTCTGTTGGGGATTGAATAAGTGGGGTATACCTTAGGATCTAGTTCATCATAATTACTTCTCTTGATTGTTTTGATTACTTTACTTTTAAGGGTTTTGTTTGGGAGTTACTATAGATCCTAACCCGGATCCGGGGGCACCTTTTAGGTAAGTAGCAATAGATTGTGAGGGAACTGTACAGTGTAGACCGATACAGTTGAAGCAATAGCTACATTGATGTGGCACATTGGTTGGTACCGGTATCCCTTGTGGAGAAACGAGGAGAATACGGGGCCGCTGCGTGGTGTCGTTAAGCACCAACTGACTTTAGAACCTTTAATCGACCAACTTGGCCATTAGAAAGTAGTGAGATAGTCGGTCTCGGTGTAAAGCTGAGAACTGGTTGATACTCGATGCTACACTCATTCAGACCATACTATCGAGATAGTTCTGGCTGCAAGAAAAGATTGCGTGAGCTGAAACCATGACGGATGGAGGATGGTCAGTGATATTGAGATCCTATAGAATCCGATTACTTTTTCTTGTACAGGTTGAAACCAACTTAACTTCAAGAGGGTATTACCTTTGACCTCATGCAAGCCTTAAACTTAAGGGCTTTGTTTGAATTGTTTGTCTTTGCCATGCCAGTTATCTGCTATACCTGTTGTTTTTATCATGACATCATGCATCATAACATGACATTCATACTTCATTACACTAACCATTTCAAAGACCAAGGGAATTTATCTTTGTTCTGTTTTGCAGATTATGGATCCATGCACAGAAATACCATCCGAGTCAACTTTGTGCAAATACCTGCCCAACTTAAAGAGCTGGCCTCGAGAGTTTCGGAGACTTCCATGTTCAATAAGAGACATGGTCAACTTCTTATCCTGGTCACCTCAAATCTTGATGAGCAGATGATGAGTGTACTTTTCCAGTTCTTCGACCCTGTGCATCATTGCTTCACCTTTCCAGACTACCATCTGGTTCCCACCTTGGAAGAGTTCTCTCACCTATTGGGCATATCCATCCTTAAAGAGGTACCCTTCACAGGTATGGAAGAGGTTCCTAGACCAGAAGACATTGCCTCAGCTCTGCATCTGAAACAGGCTGATGTAGTATCCAATTGGGAAACACGAAACGGGGTCGAAGGTTTCTTAGCCAAATTTCTGATAGACCAGGCTCAGCTATTCTGGGATAGTTTGGATTTTCAGGCTTTTGAAGATATCTTGGCTCTCCTTATCTATGGTTTGGTTCTCTTCCCGAATCCGGATTCCTTTGTAGATGTGAATGCTGTCAAGATTTTCCTTTCTCGCAATCCCGTGCCTACCCTGCTGGGTGATATCTTGCATGCCCTTTATACTCGTACCGTGCAAAGAAGAGGGACTCTTTTGTGTTGCATGCCGCTGCTGTCGAGGTGGTTTATTTCACACCTCCCTAAATCTGTGCTGAAAAACAAAGAAGGTTTGGGTTGGTCATATAGAATAATGTCACTTGCTCATACAAATATTCTTTTGTGTTCCCGGGCTATGGAAGACACTGCTGTTATTGACCGCTGTAGGGGATACCCTAATGTCCCATTACTTGGAATCAGGGGGGGTATAACTTACAATCCTTGTCTAGCTTTGCGAAAATTTGGTCGTGCTCGGAGAGATGGTCCCCATGAGCTACTTCTTGAGGATATTGCATTTGACTACAAGGAGGACGTTAAGGAGCACCGCTGGAGGTTTATACGAGCTTGGGGCATGGTGAACAGATCTGACCCCCAAGAGTTGGGACCAAAGACTTCTCTTCCTATGCAGCCTTACCTCCAATGGGTCCGAGCTCGTGCCCAGAAGCTTGGGATGCCCTATGAAGCCGTATTGCCAATGATTATGGATCCCACCAATGAAGAGGGCATTCCTTACACGGTTCTCTATCCTTACATGCCCACCGATCCGGGGAAGTTGCAGAGGTCTTGGATTCAGCTGAAGAATGAGCAGGATACTTACCGGGAAAAGTACCATGAGCAAGAAAGGAAGATTCTGAAGCTCACTAGGAAGCTCGAAGAAGAAAGAGTGATCAATGACTACATCGGCATAAAGAGGAAGCGTCCATGGGACTTTTGATTTTGCTTGTTCTAGTTTTTAGAGTTTGATTTATTTACTTCTTTGTAACGCCTTAAAGACATTGTTGAACCTTTCAAAGTTAATTTAATAAAGTTTGTCTATTTTTGGTTTGCAAATTTAAATCTCCCAAAGTCTTTGAAATCATTACATGCGCATCCCATTATCATGCACATCATTACATGTACCCTTACAGGTTTCTCATCTTCTCCGCTGTTTATTTCAGCAGAAATGTCTTCCGATCAAGTCATCAAAGATCTTCAGGCACAGAATGCCCAATTCCAACAGATGTTCATAAGTCTGGCTAAAGGATAAGAGGATCTAAAGACCCTTATTCTGAAAGAGAATAAGAAGAAGGTTAGTATTCTGAACATGGGTAGAAGATTCGGAGAAAGGATAAGACAATCAGCTGATCTGACCTCCTCATCTAAGGACGGGGAGAACCAAGAAAGGACAAAGGACCCTAGTCCAGCAGTTTCTGATAACGATACGGATTACGATGATGAGCAATATCCTCCTACTGAGGATAGGTACAAGCAGCTAGAAGATCGTCTGAGTGCTATGGAGATTCAGAAGATCCCTGGTCTGGATTTTGGAGAACTGGGACTGGTATCGGGAGTGGTGATCCCTCATAAGTTCAAAGCTCCAGTTTTTTCCAAGTACGATGGAGTATCCTGTCCAAAACTCCATCTCAGCTCTTACGTAAGAAAAATCCAACCCTACACCACTAATAGAAATTTGTGGGTACACTTCTTTCAAGATAGTCTGTCAGGGACTCGGCTTAAATGGTTTTATCAGTTGGAAGGAGCCAGTGTTCGAAACTGGGAAGACCTTGCTGCTGCTTTTTACAGGCAGTATTAGTATAATGCCGACCTTGCTCCCACTCGTACTCAGCTCCAGGGTATGTCTATGGGTGCAAGTGAAGGCTTTAAGGATTATGCTCAGAAATGGAGAGATTTGGCTGGAAGAGTTCAACCCCCTTTGTCTGATAGGGATTTGGTGGATATGTTCCTTGGTACGTTGTCTGGTACATTTTTCAATCACTTGATCGGTAGCTCATCATCTGGTTTCATCGAGCTGATTTTAACTAGAGAAAGAGTAGAAGCTGGAATTCGGAGTGGTAAAATACAGAAGGATGCCTCCTCGAGTTCAGTAAAGAAGCCCTTCGCTGGTAAGAAGGAAGCCAATGTAGTCTATAGCCCGAGGGGCCAAAGCAGATCTGAACACCATGAAACGGTAAATGCTGTAGTGATACCAAGACCAATAGTTGCTCCACAATGCAACAATCAGCAAAGGGTGGAAAGACCACAACAATAATTTACCCGCATCAATATGAATTTGGCTGAAGTTCTGCCTCATTTGTTAAAATCCAACTTAGCAACCTTGAAAGAGGCCCCCAAGAATCCAAATACTGCTTCTCCCAGATACAATCCCAACGTGCGGTGCGCCTACCATTCAGAGAGTCCTAGCCATGATACGAACGATTGTTGGGCTCTGAGGAATAAAGTGCAAGATTTGCTGGAAGCTAAAGAGATTGAGTTTGATGCTTCGGAAAAGCCAAACGTTATAACTGCACCTATGCCCAAACATGGTCGTGGAGTCAATGTTGTGGACACCGATTCGTTTGTAACTTCCATGGAAGAAATCTCTACTCCTTTGATGATGGTTAAGAAGAATTTATTGTTGGCTGGTTTATTTCCGGGTTGTGGTGAAGGTTGCCACATGTGTTCAATTCTGCCTTCCGGTTGCTGTTTATTGAAGACAAGTGTTCAACACCTGATAGATAATAAGGAAATTTTGTTTGAGAAGACTATGATTCCGTTTGAAGATGTTGCCATTATCACCATTTCCGCCAACCCTTCCAAGGTTTCCTCGAGAAAACCTGTTAGGGTTACACCCATTCCAAGAATTGCTCCGTTAATAATCACCGCTCCAGGTCCCATCCCATATACCTCAGATAAGGCTATCCCATGGCATTACGGTGCTGATGTATATTACCATGGTGTCAAACAAGATCTGAGGACTGAAGAAGCCGATATGGATATCAGTAATATTGTTGGGACAAGCAAGGTCACCAGAAGTGGAAGACTCTTTTCTCCCAAGATTTCCCCTCCGACTGTCCACAAACCTGTTGTCATTCCGTCTGCTGGTACATCAACTACTGTCCCAGTTCTCACTCCAGTCATCACCCTTGCCGCCGAGCCATCTGGGACTCGGGGCAAAGAAATCATAGGTAAGCTTGCCTGGGCGGAGGCACCTAAGAAGATCATTGTAGAAACCTCTAAACAAGAGATAGAGGAAATACTAAAGATTATCAAGAAGAGCGACTACAACATAGTCGAGCTGCTGGGGAAGACCCTGTCAAAAATCTCCATGTTGTCCTTGTTGTTGTGTTCTGAAGCCCATGCAAAGGCTTTAATCACAATCCTCAAAACTGCACATGCTCCGCAGGAAACTTCAGCCGATCAGTTCAAAGATTGTGTAGCTAGCCTGACTACCGACAATGGGTTGGATTTCTCAAATGCAGATCTGACTGCTAAAGGAAGGAATCATAATGATGCTCTGCACATCTCAATCGAGTGCAGGGGCACCACTATGGCCCATGTACTGGTAGATACCGCGTCCTCATTGAATGTTCTGCCAAAGAAAGCGTTAGACCGTCTGGATTATGAAGGTTTGATTCTAAAGCTGAGTAATATTGTGGTAAGGGCTTTTGATGGGTCAAAAAGAATGGTGCACGGGGAGGTGGACATCCCTGTCAAGGTGGGTTATCAAACCTTTGGGTCCACCTTCTACGTAATGGATATCAAACCATCATATTCTTGCTTGCTGGGTCGTCCTTGGATTCATAAGGCTGGGGCAGTGACTTCCATGCTCCCTCAAATGCTGAAATACCCAATAAAGGGGAAGATTGTCACGGTACGAGGTGAAGAGGATTATATGGTGAGTCATCTCAATTCCTTCCTCTATGTGGAGATGGACGGGGAATTCATAGAAACGCCTTGTCAAAATTTTGAAGAGGTCCCTTAGTTCTCGGCATCAGCTGAAGCTACTACGAACAAACCTCCACTGAAGATGGCTTCTCTCAAGGACGCCAGGGCTGTAATTGAAGAAGGTGGGTGTACCAATTGGGGTCAGCTCCCTGATTTCACTTCCAAAACTGACAAATTTGGTTTGGGCTTTACTATAGGGGCTCAGAAGGCTGTTAGACATGCACGGATTGGAAGACCTCCTCTGTACATCAGCAATCAGGGAGTTAATGCAATTGAGGACAGTGAAGAGGATTCAGACATCGACAGATGGATCTACCCAACAACCAATGGTGGACTGAACAACTGGACGACAAAGGACTTCATACATGTTTCTTTTATTCCGCAGTAATTGACTTTTTGTTTTAAGATTTGTAATAAACAGTTTTAAACTTTACGGCCCGGTGCCTTGCCCGAGGTACCTTGGCTTTGCTTGTGAGGGCTTATTATTTGTCATTTCATATATAATTAATAAAACATTGGATGTTTCTTGCCTTACAAATTTTGTGCTCCTTGTTTTTCTTTTTTGTCTCTTGCTTTATCAAAAAAAACTATTCTCTTACACACACTCACGTATCATAATGCAGATCCATATCCACTCTGGATCCCATTGATAACAACTCTGCTACTGCCAGTTATGACTTTGAAAATTTAATCAACCAAGCTGAGGACGAAGGTGAGGATGATTGTGAGGTGCCTGGAGAACTTGCTAGACTGTTACAGCAGGAAGAGAGGGCCATACAACCTCATGAAGAGCCGGTTGAGTCAGTGAATTTGGGTACAAAGGAAGACATGAAAGAGGTCAAAATAGGTGCGAATCTGGAGCATAGTGTCAAGCAACGGTTGATACAAATGCTACATGACTATGCTGAGATCTTCGCCTGGTCTTACGAAGATATGCCTGGTTTGGACACTGATATTGTGGTACACTGCCTGCCGACTAAAGAAGACTGTCCTCCGGTAAAGCAGAAAGTTCGCCGTATGCACCCTGAAATGTCAAAGAAAATTAAGGCAGAGGTCATGAAACAGTTTGATACCGGGTTCTTAGCTGTCACCTCTTATCCGCAGTGGGTTGCCAATGTTGTTCCAGTACCTGAGAAGGATGGTAAGGTACGAATGTGTGTGGACTATAAAGATCTAAATAGGGCAAGCCCCAAGGATGACTCCCCCTTCCTCACATTGATGTTCTAGTCGACAACACCGCGCAACATAAGATTTTCTCTTTCATGGATGGTTTTTTTGGCTACAACCATATCAAGATGGCTCCTAAGGACATGGAGAAGACAACCTTCATTACACAGTGGGGCACCTTCTGTTACAAGGTAATGCCTTTTGGGTTAAAGAATGCTGGGGCAACTTATCAATGCGCCATGGTCGCTTTGTTCCATGACATGATTCACCATGAGATCGAGGTTTATGTTGATGACATGATAGCCAGGTCCCAGACTGAGGAAGAGCACCTTGATCATCTCTAGAAACTGTTTGACAGGTTGAAGACGTACAAGCTGAGGTTGAATCTGAACAAGTGTACCTTCGGGGTAAGGTCTGGTAAGCTTCTGGGTTTCGCCGTCAGTGATAAAGGTATTCAGGTGGACCCTGCAAAGGTAAAAGCCATACAAGAGATGCCGGCTCCCCGCACAGAAAAATAAGTTAGAGGTTTCTTAGGACGTCTGAATTACATCGCCAGGTTCATTTCACATCTGACTGCTACTTGTAATCCAATCCTTAAGTTGCTGAAGAAAGATCAAGTGGTAAAGTGGAATGAGGAATGTCAGACCGCTTTCGAAAGAATCAAGGAATACCTTCAAGAGCCACCAATTATGATACCTCCAGTTAAAGGAAGACCTTTGATTTTATACTTGACAGTGCTAGACAATTCAATAGGGTGTGTGTTGGGGCAGCATGACGAGTCTGGCTGAAAAGAGCATGCCATTTATTACCTTAGCAAAACGTTTACCGACTGTGAGACCCGATACTCATTGCTCGAGAAAATTTTCTACACTTTAGCATGGGCTGCTCGCCGGCTGAGATAGTATATGCTGAATCACACCACCTTGTTGATATCAAAGATGGATCCAATCAAGTATATTTTTGAGAAGCCCGCCTTGTCCGGAAGAATAGCAAGATGGCAGATGATCTTAACCGAGTATGACATCCAACACACAACCAAAAAAGTAATCAAGGGGAGTGTATTGGCAGATCATCTAGCACATCAGGCTGTGGATGACTACCAGTCCATGAATTTCGAGTTCCCGGATGAGAATATCATGTTGGTGACCGACTGCGAAAAACCTGGACCAGATGAAGGACCTGAGGAAGGATCCCGATGGTCTATGTATTTTGATGGAGCATCAAACTCTTTGGGTAATGGCATTGGCACCATAATTATATCTCCTGAGGGCTATCATACTCCATTCACCGCCCGATTATGTTTTAACTGCACCAACAATATGGCAGAGTATGAAGCGTGTATCCCGGGTCTTCGAGTTGCTATTGACCTGAGGATTAAGTTCTTGAGTGTATTCAGAGATTCGGATCTGGTGATCAGTCAGATCAAAGACGAGTGGGATACGAAGCACCCAAATCTTGTTCCTTACAAAGAATATGTACTGACATTGCTCCCACACTTTGAGGAGATAACCTTTGAACACTTCCCGAAAGAGGAGAACCAGTTAGCGGACGCGCTAGCTACCATGTCTTATATGTTCAAAGTCAGGTGGGATAATGAAGCTCCCTAGATTACCATCGAGAGGTTGGACGAACCCGCACATTGTTGTGACATTGAGACTGAAGAGGTAGTAGATAAACCCTAGTTTCATGAGGTAAAGAGGTATCTTGAAGCTCAAGAATACCCCGAGGGGGCATCTGTTAATGATAAGAAGTTTCTGAGAAGATTTGCTGTGAAGTTCTTCGTCAGTAATGGTATCCTTTATAAGCGTAGCCATGATCCAACCTTACTGTGATGTGTGGACAAGAGTGAGGCCGGAAGGATCATGGCAAAGTTACATGAAGGTACCTTCGGAACTCATTCCAGTGGATATACCATGGCAAAGAAAATCTTACGGGAAGGATATTATTGGTCCACTATGGAAGTCGATTGTTATAAGCATTCTCGAACCTGTCATAAGTGCCAAGTCTATGCTGATAAGGTGCATGTACCTCCGGTTCCCCTGAATGTTTTGACAACTCCTTAGCCTTTTGCAATGTGGGGCATTGACATGATCGGCGAGATCCGACCTACTGCGTCTAACGGGCATCGTTTCATTCTGGTGGCTATTGATTACTTTATGAAGGGGGTCGAGGCAGCTTCCTTTGCTACAGTAACCAAGAACATCGTGGCGCGATTTATCCGACACAATCTGATTTGTCAATATGGTGTACTAGAGAGGATTATTACTGACAATGGTACAAATCTCAACAACACAATGATCACCGAGCTCTACAAGCGGTTCAAGATTCAGCATCATAACTCTTCTCCCTACCGGCCGAAGATGAATGGGGTTGTTGAAGCGGCTAACAAGAACATCAAGAAGATTGTGCAGAAGATGACGGTGACATACAAAGACTGGCACGAGATGCTACCATTCTCTCTTCATGGGTACTGTACCTCAGCACGGACGTTGACAGGGGCAACACCCTACTATTTGGTGTATGGCATAGAGGCAGTCCTACCCATCAAAGTTCAGATACCCTCTATCAGGATTATGAAGGATGTGGGTCTGAACAAAGATGACTGGATCCAAACCCGACTTGATCAGCTGAATCTAATCGATGAAAAGAGACTTACTGCTATCTGTCATGGTCAGATGTATCAAAAGTGAATGATCAAGGCTTTTAACAAGAAAGTCAAACGTCAAGAATATCAATTCGGGGATCTAGTGATCAAACACATCATACCACCGCAAGGCGATCCCAGGAGCAAATGGACCCCCCATGTACGAAGGGTCATTTGTGGTTAAGAACATTTTTTTGGGAGGAGCTATGATTCTAACAACCATGGATGGTGACGACCTTCCTCACCTCGTCAATACGGATATAGTGAAAAGATACTATGCATAATCAAAGACCCGCTAGGTTGACTGGCCTAGGCAAAAATAAGTCTTCCCGGCGAACCAAAAGGGTTCGGGCAAAAGTAAGGGATGAAAATGAAAAAACTGTACACCCGGCAAGTCAAAAACCTGAAAAGGCGACTTGGGCAAAAAAGGGTATCCTGGTGGACTGAAAACCCAAAAGGACGGTCCAGGCAAAAATTAGGGATCAAAGCGTAACACTATGTCTCATTGGATCATCTTGCAACCAGACTTCGATATCGACTATCAAGCTCAAATGATGCTAATCAATCTGGTCCACCTTCGACCAAGTAGCGAAGTGATGAGACGCTTGAAGATATAAAGGCAATAACAGAGTTGGAACCCAATGGGATTGTTTCACGTAGCTGTTTTTCTTTCTTTTACACAAATTGTAAATTCTATCTTTCGGCGGTGTTCTCTTACTAGGACGTCAGCCTCCTTGTACAAAATGCCTTTACAGGCCAACTTCAAAAAATCTATACAATTCATTTTCACAAGAAATTTCAACTTGTTTTTTCTTTTTTCTATTTTGCAAGAATGTCCAATGATTCATTTTTGGTGTATGCATTTGAAAATAATTGTTGCTTATAAATATTTACATAAGAAACAAAAGACGATTACTCGTAATTTCAGGAATAGGGACAGATAAGAAGTGTCCAAGCCTTACAGTTACTCTGCCCATTAGGTACAGGGACAGAACCAGCTGGAGAACATGAGAAGCGGTACATACACTCCCCACCGAGTAAAAAGTACCCAAAGACGGTGATGTTAGCTTCCCCAAGCAAGACGTGACTCTCCCCAGCTAAGGTTCACAATTGCGAGTGAGTCGGTAAATTTTTCCCCAAACAGAGTTTATTTCTCTCAGAAGCAGAAATTCAATCTCCAACAGAATTCATTATCACCAGCAACGGAAATTCATCCCCATCTGAGTTATTTCTCCAAATTCATGATCCATCGACAGAGTATCTCATTTCCAATAGAGTTATTCCCCACAGAGTTATCCTCAGATATAGTCTCGTTCGGCAGAATATTTACCAGCCAAGGGGAAAATCCCCAGCACGGTCATCTTTGTTCACCATCCCCAACAGAGGTGGAGGAACTACGGTTTTCATAGCAATTAGGGTTTATTTTCCCAGATTCAGATTATCACGTCAGCATTTCATGTTCATACATCATGACATATGCATGCACCACATATAACATAGCCTCATTTATTTTGAGAACGTCAACATACAATGCATCTCATGCATCACATATAACTAACCCTGTATTCCTTTCAGGAAAGACAGTTCCTATCAACAATTTCCAGCAGGTCCATGATCAACACTCGAAGCTAAACAGAGTAATCATCGGTGCGACAAATGCAACCTTACTCAGGTTCCTCTTGAAGTTTTACACAAACTTATAACCTTACCCCAGTTCATTCTGAAGTTTTACACGAACTTATCACCAAGCAACCTTGCCCCGGTTCCTTCTCACAGCCCTACTATCTAGGCTTTCATATCGAAGTAACCCTACTATCCAGGTTCCTTCTCACAGCCCTACTATCCAGGCTTTCATACCGAAGTAACCCTACTATCCAGGTTCCTTCTCACAGCCCTACTATCCAGGCTTTCATACCGAAGTAACCCTACTATCCAGGTTCCTTCTCACAACCCTACTACCCAGGCTTTTCATATCGAAGCAACCCAACTATCCAAGTTCCTTCTCACAGCCCTACTATCCAGGCTTTCATACCGAAGTAACCCTACTATCTAGGTTCCTTCTCACAGCCATACTATCCAGGCTTTTATATCGAAGTAATCCTACTATCCAGGTTCCTTCTCACAGCCCTGCCATCCATGCTTTCACACCGAAGTAACCCTACTATCTAGGTTCCTTCTCTTGACCTTACTATCCAGGTTCTTCCTCTCTTATCCCCAGACAATAGTCCATAACACTGTAAGACCGGGACCCGATCAAACACAATTGATTTCACATTTCCCCAGTAAGTCGCGGTGCAACATATACCCCGACCAAGCACACAATTCACTTCCGCTTCCCAAACCGGAATTATTCCCCAGTAGAGTAACGGACAACTGAAGCTCCTAAAACTCTATTTCTCTCAAGACAGAGACCAACATTTCCCAGCAAAGTCCTCCTCAACAACAGGAACACGGGTTCTCGCAAAGGAATCTCTTATGCGATCGACACTTCTTCGAATGGCATCTTTAAACCCATCTTCCTTCATTGACTTCCAAATGGCATCTATAAGCCCATTCCCGATATCACAAGACAAGTATCACTTCATGCGAGTACAAATTTTTGGGAACTTTAGTGTTCAATCATCTTCCACCTTCAGATCACGAAAGGCAGACAAGCCAATCTACATCGTCAGAGAAGATTGAACAGGGGCAGCTGTTGTACCCCAAAATTTTCCCTCCCATATTTCTCAATACATGTCAAGTGTGGTCCTCAAATTGCTCAAGGAAGTCCAAGAGTTGACCATACAAACTCTCTCCTAAGACAGTCTACCTCAAATTAGGGTTTCATTTTGCATCAAGATGCTTGAGTACAAAGGATCCCAAACGCTCACCATTGTCCTAATATGTTATCAAGATCATCCATATCAAGTTTCAAGCCTTGCAGAAGAAGTTTGCTCAGTCAATTGCTCAAGTGCCTGAAAATCAGCCGTGCTAGGTCAAAAGTCAGTTGTGGCCCACATAGAGTCAAACTCCAAGATTTTGGTTAACATCCTCATTTTGAAGTATTATTCATAATTTTAACAAGGGTTGATCATGATTCCTCAAGGATTTCTCATAATTCATCAAAACCCAAAAGTTGCTAAATTAGGGTTTTTGTTGGAAAAGTCAACTCAACTTTGACCAAGCATAACTTTCTCATACTTTATCATAAATGACCCATCCAAATCTACTTTTGAATAGGATGCAATCCCCTACAATTCATATTCATTTCCCAAGTTCAAAAAATTCACTCACAAGAAGATATGAATTTGGACATTATAGGTCATTTTGAAAAGTCAACAAAAACACCTTTTGGGTCAAAGCTTCATACATGAACATGGGAGACTCAATTGAGATGAGACAAAAAAAGTTGCTTAGGGGACATCCTAAGCTTTCTAAAAAGTAAAAGAGCACCCTCATAGGGTCAAAATTGAAAGAGATATGCCTTATCAAACTTGACCATTTTTGCAAAATTGCCAAAAGTCAAAAGTGTCCAAAATTGCATTTTTTGCTAAATGGGCCTAACTTTTTATGCTTGCACTGAGCTTGTGATGTGATCCACGACCCATGAGCCCTTCCACTTGTCATTCTTTTATTTTTATTATTTATTTTGATTTTATTTCATTTAAATCAAATAAAATCAATATAAAATAATGAAAATATCAAAAATCAATTAAACCTTGAGATTTTGTGCATGATTAGAGTCACTATACAGCTGGTGGCAAGATCAAATCGTGCAAGGCTTCATATGGATAGAAAAAGATTGAAAATGCTTGTTTTGGAAATATTTGGTGCAAGGAATAAATCAATGGTCAATCTTCATAAATGGAAAAGATTTGATGCAAATTTTTACCCTAATGCATTCTCTAATATATATGGAACAGATCCAAGGCAAAAAAAAAAAGAGGAGGCAACCGTGCAGAGGTGAAAGAAATCTTAAAAAATTGCAAGCAAAGTGGTGATCTAATTTCTGTGTTAGAGGTCAATTCGTGCCATTCTCAGGTTTCCAATAGGTTGCTGGACATTCCAGGAGCAATTTCCAATCAGATTCAAGCCTTTCCACGCCTGGAATTGCAAGATAGAGGTATCACGATATGCCTCCAAATTCGAATTCAGTTTCATTGATTCACTCACCCATTGCATATTTTAATGATATATTTGTGTTTATCTTTGAGTTTGCAAGCTTTTGATATCATTTAATTGCATTTCTAACGCTTGTACATGAAGATGACATTGTTAGGGTTTGTTCTTATGTTTTAGGGTTTCCCTGTATCAATAAAATTGGTCCAAGAAAGTAGTACCATAGTGTTCGTGGGTTCAAGACGAACATAACCATGTAATTAGAATTCATTTAGTATGTGTTTTCTTGATGATTGAAAGTTACAGGTTTGTAGCTACAGTGACGTGTCTGTAGGTAAAAGTTCAGAACTTTAAACGACGGTTCCAGGGAAGAAGACAATAGCGTGTCATAGCCTGACTGGCTGATTCAAATTCTGGCGCATTGTTCTGGTCAGAAACCTGATGTTCTGATATATATTGTTTTTTCTATTATATTAATAAACTAACATCCATCGCAGTTGGTCAGAAGAAGGAAGTCATAAGCTCATTGTTCTGGGTTCGATCCCTGGCGTGAGCTTTTGGTTTTTTTCTCCTTTGTCTTTCGCCAGAGCCAACATGTAAATCTTCTGAGGATCATCACCTTCTGGATCCACTAGCCAACATCAGATCCAGTGCACCATCTTTCTAATCCATTAGCCAAGATCAGATCCAACGCGTCATCTTCTGGATCCCAGTTAGAACTAGATCCGGCACATGCAGGCCATCATCTCCTGGATCCCATTCAGAACTAGATCCAGCACACCCCATCTTCTGAAGGTTATCATCTGCTGGATCCACTTTCCAGGATCAGATCTAGTACCCCCATCTTCTGAGGGCCACCATCTTCTGAACCCCATCAGCCAGAGCCAGATCTGCTGACAGCAGGCTCACTTGGTTATTTCCATTTTTTTTTCTTTAAATTTTCTTTTCTTTAATTATTCTGTTTTTTTATCAACACCAAAATTATTTGTTTTTTTTCTAAAAATTAACAACCAAAAATCAAGACTTATTTTCTTAATAAATGTTTTTTTAATTAATTAGTTTAATTAATTTAAGGCAATCTTATTTTCTTTCACAATTAAAATTAATTAGAACTTAGGATTTTCTTTTTTAATTCAATTATTTCATTACTTTCTTAAAATAACAAAAATGACAAAAAAAACATGTTTACTTTAATCAATTACAATTAGGTTTAGTCAAGGGTCAAAACCCTAGTCGCTTCACATTTAATTCGCCGCACGTTGATTATTTATTTTTGCCAATATTGTTGTAACTGTTCATGGTTTGTAATAGTTTAATCTAGGGCTTTTATTTATCGCGTTTTCCCGGGTTTTTTGGCTATGTAATTAATCCCTCCCCCCGAAGCCTTGTAATAGCGTAGATTTTCTTTCTCGCATTTTAATTCTCGCAAATATTTAACTGCCTAGATGTATGTTAATAGGATTGAATGACAAGATTGCATGATAATTTAATAGAGTTAGAAAACTCTAATGTGCAAAGATAAATAACTGAAAACAAACCATTCGCACATATCACTCTTAGGGTATACTCTCACTTCGGTTGCCTTCAGTAAAACGATCATTAAGTATAGGGTGTCTTAGTGGTTGCCCCCCTTTCTAACAAAGATCAAATGACCCATTCGGAAATGTTGCCTCGAATATGATCTTAAGACTCTAGGGTAATTACTAAGGTGTTCTAACATTGCTTTAGTGATTGTACGTCCCTTACGAATTGACCCTTACAAATCCAATAACGGTGCTACCTACTTCTCAATAGTGGGATAGCGATGTCTAAAGGAAACGAGAATAGAAACGATCTTTTTTTGAGTAGGTAGATGCTAGTAGGTACTCGCTCAAGTCAAACTTTTCACACTTACACATTTCAAAACAATTTTCAAAACAACTTCGTCACACCCTTGAGGACTGATACAAGGGTTATCACGAAGTTAAAACTCTTTTCAAAACAAAGCACGTACACAAGCAATTTTAAAAGATGAGCAAGTACCTAAGAGCCCATGGAAAACCATGGATAGAAAGGGTGCTAACACCTTCCCTTTCTATAATCTACCCCCCCGTACTCAGAATATCTCAAAAAAGGATTTTTTTCTGTGCTTTTTTCCTTTCCGGTTGGATGAAATAAAAGTCGGTGGCGACTCTTGCTTACCGCGACATTTTGCAAATAAAAAATGCAAAACACAAACCAGCATTTCAAAACAGTCGGTTCTGCCACCGTATCACAATCTCCATCAGAACCCTTAACGAAGGAATTTCCACTTCGACAGGAAGCACGACATCCGTGCCATAGACAAGTGAACATGGAGTTGCCCCTGTTGAAGTACGTACAGACGTTCTGTATCCATGCAGAGCAAAAGGCAATATTTCATCCCAATCTTTATATGTTATAACCATCTTCTGGACGATCTTATTTATGTTCTTGTTAGCAGCTTTGACTGCACCGTTCATTTTTGGTCGATATGGCGATGAATTGTGATATTCAATTTTGAACTCTTCACACAACTCCTTCATCATGTTGTTGTTAAGATTAGAACCATTATCAGTGATGATTCTATAAGGAACTCCGTAACGACATATGATCTCTTTCCTGATGAAGTTGGTAATGACCTGTTTGGTTACATTCTTGTAAGAAGCTGCTTCCACCCATTTGGTGAAATATTCGATAGCCACTAGGATAAATCTATGACCATTTGAAGCACTTGGTTCAATCCTTCCAATCATATCAATTCCCCACATCACAAACGGCCACAGGGAAGTCATAACATTCAGAGGAGTTGGAGGAACATGAATTTTGTCAGCATATACTTGGCATTTGTGGCACAATTTTGGATATACGCAACAATCAATCTTCATTGTCGTCCAGAAGTATCCTACTCATAGGATTTTCTTTACCATAGAATTCCCGCTCGAATGAGTCCTGAAAGAACCTTTATGGATTTCCTTTATGATCAACTCTGTCTCGTGTCTATCCATGCATCTGAGTAGAATCGAGTCATGATTTCTCTTATACAGGACGTCTCCTGATAAGAGGAACTTGGATGCTAACCTTCTAAGCATACGCTTATCATAAATTGTAGCATTTTCGGGGTACTCTTGCTTCTTGAGGTACCGTTTAATGTCGTAATACCACGGCTTCTCATCAGACATATCCTCGGTTGAGAGACAATGGGCGGGAAAGACATGTGTTGACTCTTTGTATCTGAGGATGCGTATATTAGGCGCCTGATTTGGAAAGCTCACCGAAAACATAGATGCTAATGTGGCTAAAGCATCAGCCAACTGGTTTTTGTCTTTGGGAATATATTCAAAGGTGATTTGATCAAAAGCGGGTATTAGCTGCAAGATGTAGTCTTTGTATGGAATCAAACTGGGGTGTTTCGTCTCCCAATCACCTCGTACTTGATGTATGACCAAAGCAGAGTCTCCAAAGACTTCAAGGATTTGATTTTAAGGTCAATGGCTGCCTCCAGACCCATTACACATGCCTCATATTCCGCCACATAATTTGTACAATCGAAACATAACCGGGCCGTAAACAGTGTGTGAGTATTACGCAGAGAAGTCAGTATTGCCCCAATGCCATGGCATGCAACGTTCGAGGCACCATCGAACGTGAGAGTCCATTGCTATTCTGGACCGACCCCATGATAATCGTCAAGCTTCATAACATCTTCATCAGGGAAGTCAAATTTCGTTGATTGGTACTCTCCCAACGGCTGATGAGCAAGATCATCCGTAAGAATGCTACCTTTGATAGCCTTTTGTGTAACATACTGAATGTCATATTCAGATAAAAGCATCTACCATCGAGCAAGCCTGCCTGTGAGTGCTGGCTTCTCAAAGATATACTTTATCGGATCCATTTTTGATATTAGAAAGGTCGTGTATGTCAGCATATACTGCCTCAGACGTCGAGAAGCCCAAGCAAGCGCACAACAAGTTTTTTCAAGTAAAGAATACTTGGGTTCGCAATCGGTAAACTTTTTACTCAAATAATAAATAGCGTGCTCTTTACGTCCTGTTTCATCCTGCTGCCCGAGCACACAACCCATGGATCCTTCCAGCACCGTCAAGTACATGATGAGTGGCCTCCCAGGCACTAGAGGGATAAGGATTGGTGGCTCTTAGAGGTACTGTCTGATTTTTTCAAAGGCTTCCTGGCAATTATCATCCCATCAGACATCTTGATTCTTGCGTAGCAATTTAAAGATGGGTTCACAAGTAGCTGTGAGATGAGAAATGAACCTGGCTATGTAGTTCAATCTCCCAAGGAACCCCTTACTTATTTTTCATTTTTTGGTGCTGGCATATTCTGTATTTCTTTTACTTTGTCGGGATTTACCTCAATTCCTCGTTGACTTACGATAAAACCGAGTAGTTTTCCAGATTGCACCCCGAAGGTGCACTTATTCGGATTAAGCCTTAGTCTAAACTTTTGCAGACGCGTAAATAATTTTCGCAGATGGACCAAGTTTTCATCCCCAGTTTGTGATTTTGCAATCATATCATCAACATATACTTCGATCTCCTTATGTATCATATCATGGAAGAGCGTCACCATGGCACGTTGATACGTTGCACCAGCATTTTTGAGGCTAAAAGGCATGACCTTATAACAGTAAGTACCCCATGGAGTAGTGAATATCGTCTTTGTCATGTCTTCCGGGGCCATCTTTATTTGATTGTATCCCGAAAAACCATCCATGAAGGAGAAAACCAAGAACTGAGCCATATTATCAACCAATACGTCGATGTGTGGTAATGGAAAGTCGTTCTTTGGGCTTGCTTTGTTCAAATCTCGATAGTCTACACATATGCGCGCCTTCCCATCTTTCTTAGGGACAGGTATGATGTTGGAAATCCAATCTGAGTATTCACATACCAACAAAAAGCCGGTGTTTAACTATTTTCCACTTCTTCTTTGATTTTGAGAGACATATGGACGGGTTCTCCTCGGCTTTTGCTTTACCGGAGGACATTCTGGTTTGAGTGGCAAGTGGTGCATGACTATATCCGTATCTAGACCAGGCATATCTTCATACGACCAAGAAAAGATGTCGGAGTACTCTCTGAGAAGCTCAATCAACCCCTTCTTTACGTTATCTTGCAAAGCGGCCCCTATCTTGACCTCCTTTTTTACTGCATTGGTGCCGAGATTGACGACTTTGATAGCTTCTTGATGAGGCAAGATCATTTTATCTTCTTGTCTCAACAGCTTTGCCAATTCCTCTGGAATTTCACAATCTTCCCCACTACCCTCATTGGCTTGGTCATTCGGATTCCCAAGGATATTGGTGCAAGGAACTGTAACATCATCGTTTTTTATGGAATTCAAGGCAGACCTGCATGATTGATGAATCATGCCTTATTTTAGAATATGGATGCAAATTGGAAAATGGTTAAAGAGTTAGAAGGAAAAACATTACCATTTTTATTTCACAAAAATAAGAAAAGACAGAGAGCAAAAATTGTATGCGAAAATGACATTTTATTCAATTTTTAAACAAACATAGAAACATGAGGGGGCCCTTTTCACAAGCTGTCAACATGCTTCGGGCAAAAGCATGCAACTTATTTAAAATAAGAACATTACATGTCAAAGAAAACCACTTCGGGAATATCAGTGGCAATCCAATTGCCGAGCTCTCGATCAGGTGCAATCTGGTAGATATACTGAGCCATGTCTGCATCGTCTTCATCATCCACTGCATGGATTTGTCCTTGAGCCCTTGGACCGGCCCTAACAAATACCTCTGAAAGCAGAGGAACTTGTTTTCCTTTGAGCGCAATTGGACCCGTACCAACATGGTCTGAAAAAGAGGACCCGAACCCAAGTCCAGACTTGTCCTGCTTTTCGCGCAACTCTATCACTTTGCCCCAGTCTTCATTAGGAATCCCAGATTCTATAATGGCTTTAGCATCCCTCAAAGAAACCATTGGAACTCCAAACTTCTTTGTAGTTTCCAGCAGGGCAGGGAATCTGTCAACAGAAATGATTTCCAAGGCTTGGAAAGGGGTTTCATGAACTTCCCCATCCACTTCGACATAACGAAAGGAAGTAACATTGTTGATCACGACATCTTCCTCTCCGCCAATAATGATGACCTTATCTTGGACGATGAACTTCAAACGTTGGTGCAGGGTTGAGGTAACGGCCCCTGCCATATGGATCCACTGGCATCCCAGCAAGAAAGTGTAAGATGGACGAATGTCCATGACATAGAATGATATGTAGAACACATGGGGGCCAATTTTGATGGGCAAGTCAACTTCCCCTTCCACAGATCTCCTCGACCCATCAAAAGCTTTGACTGTCAGCATGCTGGGTTTCATCATAACCCCGTCCATGTTTAGCTTAAATAGAGTATGCTTAGGCATCATGTTCAAAGAAGACCCAGTGTCTACTAGGACTCGAGACATTACAATATCGAAGAACCTGATGGAAATATGCAACGCCTTATTATGAGCTCAGCCCTCGGGAGGGAGCTCGTCATCACTGAAGCCCAGAAAGTTTCCTGTAGAAACATTTGTAACAATCCCTTCATATTGGGCCACCAAAATTTTAGGATTGACATGGGAACCGTGCAAAATTCTCATTAAGGCGGTTCAATGAGCTTCGAAGTATAGGAGGAGGGATAAGATTGATATTGCAGGCGTCTGATTCAACTGGTAAACCACCTTGAAATTGCTCTTCTTGATTACCCTGATTAGTTGCTCCACTTGTTGTTCAAAAGACATCCCAGGAGAATCATTAACTACCTGTTTCCCTTTATCTCTCACAGGAATCTCTTCGATAACTTCTTCAGGAGGTGGTGGAGTAGGGGCAAAGACTCTCCCGCTTCGAGTTATTCTACTAGTCCCGACAATGTTGGTTACATCCTTATTTTCAATCGGCGGACAAACAACTTTCTTTCCCCGAATGTAAACGACATTATATTCCCATGGCACTGCCCTGTTATCAGTTAATAGACTAGGAACCGAACTTGGAAGTGTTGATGCCTGGGTTGGCAGTGGAGCAACCAGATTCAGATTTGGCGCAGGGAGCGTTGGAACTTATATAACCAATGGAACTCTTGAAGTATTCCTCTAAACATTGGCCGGGTAATACAGAATCTCCAGAATAGCAACATCACCTTCAGGGATGACTTTCTCAACCCTAACAACCCCTTCGTCCATCAGTCTCTAAATGGAATTTTTCAAATCAGCACACTCGTCTGGATTGGATGGGCATTTCAAACAAAAGCCGTAAACTCTTGTAGAACTTCCTGCTGCAAAAGATGCTCTCTTAGAACTATTACTGACATCTGAACTTCATCAACCTGAGTCACTAAATCATAACCATCATCGAACCCGATTGCATTGGCAGTAGCCCCATGATGGGGAGGCATCAGATTGTTTTAAACATTAGGGCCTATAAGAGCGAAGCTTAACTCTTTGGCCTCCAAAAGATCTTGCACCTTGTACTTTAAAGCTTTGCAGTTTTCGATTGAATGACCTGGAGCTCCTGAATGAAACTCACAACGTGCATTGACATCATAACCCCTTGGAAGTTCTACTGGTGGGGGAGCTAATACTCGGGGCTGTACCAACTGACCAGCTAGCAATTTTAGAAGCAACTGGGTGTACGACATCGGGATTGGATCCAACTTCCTCTCGGGATACCTTTGCTGCCTTTGTTGACCCTTCTACCCCTGGGGCCTTTGGTTCTGTTGATAGTTCCGCGGCGGTGCATACTGTTGTTGTGAAGCAGCAGCAAGAGTTTGGTAATATGGAACCTGTACAATAGCCTTCCCCTTATCATCAGAGGCATTTCTCACCTCTCCCTCCTTTTTCTTGATGAAACCGCTAGAGTACGGTTTCTTCCCACCACCTGCGTTGTTGTTACCATTTGTTCCAGATGCACCTGAAATAGTCCCTACTTTAATACACATTTCAACCCGCTCCCCGATGATGACCATATCCGAAAATGAATCAGAAGTACTGCTGAGCATATGTTGTAGATACGAGCCTCGGAGGGTACTCATAAACAGATCTAATAGTTCCCGGTCTAAGAGAGGAGGTTGAACTCTTGCGGCCAAACTGCGCCATCTCTGGGCATACTCTTTGAAAGACTCACCAGTCTTTTGAGACATACTCTGCAGCTACGCACGGCTAGGTGCCATGGCGGTGTTGTAGTGATAATGTTTTAGGAAAGCGTCAACAAGCTCACTCCAGTTACTAACATGAGTTTGCTCCAACTGCATGTACCACTCTAATAGAGCTTCAACAAGACTCTCCTGAAAGAAATACATAAGCAACGACTCATTGCTAGCATAAGCAGCCATCTTTCTGCAGTAAGATCAGATATGACTCTCTGGGCATGTAACCCCCTTATACTTGTCGAAATCAGGTACCTTAAACTTTGGTGGAATCACAACCCCTGGAACCAAACACATAGCAGCAACACTGAATCCTGGTTTCTTAGAATTCTCCATAGCCTTTAAGCATTCTTCCAAAGCCTTATACATCTTAGCAGTTTCAGACAAATCGGCCGTAGAATCCTTTGGAGGGTCATCGAGATCGATAACATCATGGTGGTCATCCACAATCATTCGTGGGTTCTCCTTAGGAATCCCCCATGGTCATTCTGAGCTCTTCCTGTCCTTGGATGACGACATGAAGAGTTTCCATGAGTTGATTCATTCGATCACCCATGGTGTCCATGTCTTTACGGAGAGCGGCCTGGTTCTGCTTAATCTGTTCCATAATCCTCAACTTGTTGGCTCGAGTGCGATAAGGATGTAGGGAAGTCGTCTTGTAGATTCTGATAATAAGAGACAAAACCATCAGATAAAAATTTCGCAAGAAAACCTGCGATTCATGAAATGCATGATATGTATGATGTATGAAATGATTGTCCATCCCGGTTTTCCACGGTTCAATTACCGCCAGCAGTAATCGAGCAACTTGATGATAAGAACGACCGTATGAAGAAAATATCTGGAAATAAGAGAAATTCCCAAAGGATTGAATACGAGAAGGTTATGAGAGTATAAGATGAGCAACTCCGTCTAACAAACTTATCGGTAACAATATAATAATCAGTCTGGAGGTAGGTTACCATTCTTCTCCCTTTTCCATCTCACATTGTCAAGGCCCAAATAAAGTGCCTTAGCGATAGTTTCAAAATCATGCCCGTTCGGACTAGCAACAAGTAGGTGCTCAACAAAGGGGATCGTTCTTCCAGAATTGGAACAATCTGATAGTCCTGGAAGGTGTAACTCGTAGTTGTAAAACTGAAGTAGGGTCAAAACACCTCCATGTCTTCCGATAAAAATTCTGCGTTGGGACGGACTAAAATGGTCTTTTAGACTCTTCAAAGAAGGCCGAGAACTTGAGCGGAAAACTTGAGCAACACTGATAAGTATAATTGTCTCTCTTGATCCTCTTGAGAACATCACTGTTGCTAAACATTACTGACGGAAGTTATGCCAGAGGGGTACCCCGAAATGGACATGCACATGCAAGGTTGGTACATTTCATCTTTTTGACATTTCTTTCTGAGAAATAAACATGGTATGATGTGAATGTAAGTGATCATGGCGTTACTACTTCCATGATACCAATTTCTTCTGTACTGTCTCTGCGTAGTCTATAAGTACAAGGATCATAGGTCCGGAACATAAACCATAGAATCTCATGAACAAATTCAGGACTCAGAAAATAAATCTGAGAACCTCCTAGTCTCCGACGGAAATTCAGAGCATATCCATTAGAACCGACAGTCACCGTATGGGTATAGTCACTATCTGAAAATGAGTAACCATCTGAACATAGTCACGAACTGTACCTGTAATAATGATTCCCTCCCCACTCACGGGTGAAGACTAGGTCATGGTAAGACAATGGTAACTCAAAAATCACGGATTCGCTTGAAAGTAAAATCATCGCAACACATACGTGCATGATGAAAGTACCTCCAATTGAACCTCATCCGAGCGTGGTATATGACATGACTGCACTAGTTGGACCACATCCTATAGCCATCATGCCCCCACTCTATTCCTAGTGTCCTAGTGCACTCTGGCCTGGGTATTGGGCCTTTTACCTCGATAGTAACATCCCAACCCAATCAAGAAGGAGATCTAGTACAGTAGTAGTATATGGAAAACAGTAAAATGCAATGCATACATATGCTCAAGTATATACAAAATGAGTGAATAAACTGAAAGCATAAAAATAAACACCCAAAGAAAAGAAAGCAAGAGCTAGGAGCGACTCCAGGATGGACCAACATTTGGTCGAACATCCCCAGTGAAGTCGCCAGCTGAAACAACTGGCTGAAAATCATCAAACAATGAAGTCGCCATCAAACGTCTTTTATCCCACATGTAGGGAAAGGTTAGCATCGAGAAAACCTGAGAAGGGAGAAGTCATAGTCTTGCGACCGAGAGATCGGGTAAGGGAGTCTGTTACGCGAGGGGAAGGTATTAGCACCCTACACGCCCGTAGTACTCTATTATCCACTCTTGTTATCTATCTTATGGGTGTGTTTAATCTATGCTTACTGTTTACTATACTACTGAAGGGAGAATGCATGTAAAATAAAGGAGAAAAAGAATGTAGGGAAAATAAAGTTGTTCTCTCTTGGGCCCTACCCCAATGCCTACGTATCCTTTTGAGGAATCAGAGCTACCGTAGTTCGGCTCATATGTTTTTGCTTGTTTGTGTTTTTTAATCGACGAAGTTAATTCCGCCTTCTGTCGCAGCTCGACCTTTGGAGACTTATGCGTTGGTACAGAAGTAAATTAATCATGTCCTTACCTGAAAAGGGTTTTTAGAGAAAAGTTGCTTGAGCGCACGAAGTGATTTGAATTGGTTTGTATTTTTGTTGCAGATGATGACTAGTTAACCTCAAGAGAGAGATATTAGTCACTTTTCTACTTATCCATGAAAGGAGTCTTTGAGAATTGAACCACACCTAGGTTTGAAATGAATAACAATAAGATCAAGAAGAGATCCGCTTATCATTTCCCGTACTAAGCAAAGGCATGATTCTCATCAGTAATTTTAAAGTGTTTTGAAGTTTGGAAGAAAAAAAGAAGTTTTAATTTTAATGCAAATGAAAAAGGGGAAGAAAAGAGTCTAAGGGAGACTAGCCTATTTATAACCTAATGTTAGCATGCATGGTTTACAACCTAAGGTCTAACTTGCGTTCGAACGGAGCAAGCGCATCCTAAGGGAACATGGTATGTACAAGGATGAAGCAAGCAAGCCAGTAAACTCAAGAGCATACATAAAGAGATCTTATCTAAGTTAGCATGCCAAAGAAAGTCTAACAAAACTATCCCATAGGGAACGTGCAATGATAGCGAAGTCGTAATCTCAATTTCTAAATTGAGTGACTCATCGATCAACAAGAAATAAAGGAAAGCGATAAAATCCTATAGGGAGCATGCACTGAGAGCGAAGTCGTGATCTCAATTCCTAAATTGAGTGACTCATGGATCAACGAGAAAGTAAACAAACACAAGCACAACACATATAGCAAATGAAGTGCGAAATGCCTGCTACAGGTCTTTAAACAACGACTTCGAGTGCACGCTCTTTATTTCCTACTTCACATGATATCTAGAAAGCGATAACAAAATGAAATAAAGTGCGAAGAAGTACAAGGGTAGTAGTGGAGGCTATAAAAGCGAGCAAGTCGTCAAGAGCAGACGAAAGCACTGAAAAAGCAGGAAGTACGCGCCGAGCAAGCTTCACCAAGAAATAAACAAATTCAGAAACAATATCTAACTAAGATAAAGGCAAATGTGTGTCGCGAATGTGGCGCATAATCAGAAGTTCCGTTAAACCATTGATCATGCCAAGGGAATTGAATCAAGGATACGGAATCGAAAAGAACGTATTAAAATCATAATTCTAATCATGTACCAAACATTAATTCAATTAATTCCTAAGCTAATATAAAAAATTATGAAAAAAATATCACTAAGTCAAGGAGTAACATATTAGTACCCACACAAAATTTCAGCCAAAAATCATGAAAGAAAATACCACAATTAAATCGCCAAAATTCAAGAAACAAAGTGAAAAATTAAAAGAATCTAGGAGGTGCAGGTTGAATCCAATGGTGCTGTATAGGAAGTGAATAAAGCCCAATCAGAATTTTTGTTGCATTAGCATCAGCTTCAGAAAAGAGAAAGTATGGGCTTAGGAGATGAAAACCCGGCCCATTTCACACACCATCATCACTATCCATTTGCAAGCCAACCATCTTCATAGACAAATTAAAACCAAAAATAAAAAAATATAAAAGAACATGTGAGTCCCTAGGGTTCAGAAGGAATGTGACGCTCCCAATTCCCTTTGCACAAATATCCTCTTCCGTCTTTTTCATTCAGCCTTCCGCAGAGCGCTCTATAGCGGAGACGATGATTCTTACCGTGAAATTAACGCCTTCCACTGTAGTCTCCCGTCTCCCCTTTATCCCAAACTCTTCCTCCATTCATTGCACATCAACCGCAATCTCCACCTTCTGTGACCTTCAATGACAACGTGTCCGCCTCCTACTCACTACCACCAAAGCAATACAGTTTCGGCCTCCCTTCATTCTTCGCTTACAGCTCGCGCCATTCGTACTCTAGTCGATGATTTCGCCGTCATTCAGACTTAATCCACCAATCACCATCACCAACCTCGCCTTCATCTACTCTCATCCTCGTGCTCACCACTGTCTCATTCTATCAATTCGTTTCAATTTCAACACAGTAATTTCACGTATTCAAAGCATTCTGTGGATTCGGAAAAAATCACATAAGAGTGGATAAAATACTTACTTACCGGAGCAGCTCCGGTGGCTTTTGTTTGGTGAAGAAATAGAAACTGATGTGAATTTCTGGTAACAATCTCAATCTTGTGCGTTCTTGATTATGTGATTTCTCCTCTGATTTCTTTTCTGTTTATGTTATGATGACACATTAATGCTGAAACTACGTATTGTTGATGCAGTTGAATGAAGTTGCATATTGCAGTGGCTGTTGTTTATTGTCGCTACAACGTGATGGAGAAGCAAGTTAATGGAATAGCATTGTTGCAAGTACAATCGAGAATGAACGTTGATTTACGGGGAAGCTGATTTAGCCGATTCTTGAAGATTGAAGGAGCTTCTTGCAGCTATTGTAGGTCTTCACATGGTGAAGAATGAAAATTGAGAAGTATTGATGGTGATGGTGAACACAAGAATATTACAGAAGATTGAAGAAAAAATCTGATGAAAAGTTGTTGTTGTGAAGCTGTGATTTAGAGAGAAAGATGAGGATTGTTGATGGAGAATTGAAGAGTGGATGATGAAGACTAGTGAAGTTGAGAGAGAATATCTTGAGATCCTTCAGATTGTTCTCGGTGAGTTTTTTTCTGTGTTTTTTTCGTACCTCTTCCTTCTCTTTTCTTATATTTGTTCCCCTATGCTGGAAGTTTGTTAAAGAGTTATTAGAAGATGGTTAGAGGCTGAATGAGGTTGGTTAGAAAGCAGTTATGGTAGTTAGGAAGTTCTGTTTTGGTTGGAGGAAGGCAGAATTCAATTAAAATTCTGTTAGTTTATTAGGATGGTTAGTTACAGTTAGGGGATTATCTTGTAGTTGGAATCCTGTTAACTGCTTTTTGGAAGTTTGTTACAGCAGTTAGAAATTCTGCTTCCTGCTAGTTTTCTGTTAGTATTTTGTTTTGATTTTAGGATTCATTTAAGATGGGCTGTATTTCTGACTTAATCCCTTCTCAGTTTCCTGCAGGCCAACTGTTATGTCAAGACAGGAGCTAGTTTCTGTAGCGGCCTGATTATCTCTTCTATTTATCGGATACCTAACAAACTGATTCTTCTTATCAATTGATGCAGGTCTGTTCTTATGGTTTCTTCTGTGATTATGGATTTACTTTGGTTCTGACTTATTTTTATTTGCTGAATTTTCCTGTTGTTTCGAAACTGCCTTGGAACTTTGGCACGCTCGTATCCTATAACATTGATGTCCCCTATTTTTCTATATTAACGTCAACAGTTTGTTTTGCACAGATGAGAAGTGAAGCCGAGAGTTTTGTATCAAGCGCAAGTTTGGCCTAGGAAGGCTATGGTAAGGATGGATGGCATAAGATAAAGTTAAAGTAGTTTAAAATAAGGGGATTTTAGCATACATGGAAGCAGCATATAATATGCGTACATGTATGAAAGGTGGTGGCTGAAGAGGTTTTGAAGATAGCTTAGTAACTAAGTCTAGGGATGAACAATGATGAATTGGTCATGATGTTTTTTTTTTGGAATATTTAAGAACATGGTCACTGTACATGCTTTCTTTTGTAACATCTTCTTGTCATTGACTTTGCATTTGTAACTTGTTGACCAAAATAAATGAACATTTCCAGTTTGTATCCTTGAATGATTTGCTCACTTATAACGCATAACCAAAAGAAATGGTTTCGAGACATACCTTTGGCCAAAAGGATTTTGTCCATATATCTTGAACTCAAAACAAGGCCTTGTATCTTTCGAGCAACAAGTCAAATTCCATGAAATACCTTGAACTATTATGCATACAACCCATAATTGGTGAAATGAGAAACAAGTGAATATATATCCTTCTTTTAGTATGAGATCCATATTGAATCCTCTATGATTCAAGCATTTAAAGGCAAGTTCTTTTTGATTGATCATGAAAAGTCTAAGTGAAACCCTAGTCGAGAAATGCATCCTCTGAGGATCTTCCAGCCAAAACCTTACCCCCAAATAACAAGTGCAAACTTATTAACCCCTGAATCATAAAAGACTCTTTGTCTTCAAGTCCAAGCTTTTGAAAGAAACCCACAGGATAACTTGTACCACAAGCAATAGTGAAAATCATTCCCCAAGAGATAAATAAGATCTAATGTATAGAAGAATAATTCCAGGCCATTCCAAATATTGGAAAGATAAACCATGGTTTATGATCACTGAGAGTCCTTGGTGAAAATAAGCCTTACACGAAGTTTAAATACAGTCCATAGTGAATATATGACCAAATCCTGGTTCAAGACCAATGATATTTCAAAAGAACCAAGCTTTTATGAAGTAAGCACCCTAAACCATGTGCCCTAGCCTTTCCATGACCATTGATCTCATGTCTCACGATCCTTGTGAATACATGATGTGTTGAATGACCTAACGGAGGGTGAATGCATAACATGAAAACTAAATGCATAAGCCAGACGATTGATAAGAGTAGGACAAATTTGGGGTATTACACATGCGCATGAAATCCAATTTTCATTCTGGTACTCATCTAGTTTAGTTTTGTCTAACTAGTCATAATGATTTGAGTGTCATCTTGTTTTGTTTTCATACCTTGGACTTCCATCAGTGGTTGATTATTGAATCCTTTATCTGTTTTCGTTTACCGAGTCTCTTTGCAGTGTTCGTAACCACGTCCTTGGTTGAAATCAGTCTCATTTGTTCCTTGGATCCTTCTATCAGTTTTTCGTTTACTGTTTATCCATTGATTTGAGACTAACAAGTGCTCTGAGAAACATGCGCTCTCATCACTTTTCTTTAGGGTCAAGTCTTAATCTCGTCGCCTGTGTATGAAATCCAGTTTTCATTCTGGTACTCATCTAGTTTAGTTTTGCCTAGCTAGTCATAATGAGCCGAGTTTCATCTCGTTTTTGTTTCTTACTCCTGGGATTCTTTCAGTTCCTTCATGTTGTCTATCTTGGGTTGAAACGTGTCTCTTTTATAACTTTTGGGATCTTTCAGTTCCATCTCACTGTCTTCCCTTGGTTGGAGACTAGCAGGTGTTCTGAGAAACATGCACTCTCATCAATTTTGCTATGTATTGAGTTTTACCTCGTTACCCGTGAGTGAAATCCAGTTTTCCTTCTAGTACTCATCTAGTTTAATTTCGTCTGACTAGTCATAATGAGTCGAGTTCTTATTCCTGGGATTCTTTCAGATCCTTCATATTGTCTATCTTGGGTTGAAACGTGTCTCTTTTATAACTTTTTGGATCTTTTAGTTCCATCTCACTGTCTTCCCTTGGTTTGAGACTAGCAGGTGCTCCTAGAATCACGTGTTCTAGCAACTATGCCCCACATACTTTTCCTGAGTTTAGTTTTTCCTATTCTCTGATTTGAGTCTTATCTCACCCTTCCATTTTGCGGTCCGGTTTTATCCTGACACTTTGTTCCAAAGTTTAGTTTCGTCTAATCTTTTAAATCTCGCGTCTGCTGGCATTCTTTGTCTTTGGGGGGTTTTTCTTCTTTTTCAAGAGTGAAAATTTTCCGGTTCTTTTGTATTCAATCATCTTCAACTTTGAACCCTGGAAAGTGGTTAATTTTCTCACTTATCATGTTTAAGATAATTGAATAGGGGCAGTTGTTGCACCCAGAAATCTACCCTCTTGATTCAGGCTTATGTTTCATCATAAACATCATGTTGCATTACATTCATACATTGTGATGGGATCAAGGTACCTTGGTTCTCAAGTTGTCCACAAGTTGTGTTGGTTGATGGTATTGACAATTAGTGCAAGAAGGGGCTCATTCTCTAAAACTTTGGATTTCAAGTCACAAGGGTCCCTCATGTCTCAATATATTTTATCCATCTCATTGGATCATTAGAAGATCGAAGATTGTTTTGATTTTAAAGTGAATCACATTTTCTTGAATCATTAGTCAAAATTAGGGTTTTATCCAATTGAAGTAGTTGGGGCTTAGATGAGCCAATTTTTGAAGCATCATCTTCTCATTATCATTCGAATCAACTTTGTTCAAGAGATCTCTCAAGATGTCCAGTGGAATTAGGGTTTTGAAGCTTGATCAACTATCTCCTAACACAAGGTACAAAACTAGGGTTTTGGATTTAATCAGGATTTCTGACTTTTTTACCCAAACTTGTTTCCATGCTTCACTACATGTTATTAATCATCTTTGACTAAAATATTGAGGTTCAATTTGGTTTGGAAATGGTTCAATTGATCAAAAGGGGCAAAATGGTCATTTTGACCAAAAGTCAACATAGTCAGGAGTTGACCAAGTGGACTTTTGGTCAACCCACAATTCAAACATTCTCATTTCATATTTCATGGCTAATTTCATTATTGAATCAAGGGAATTTAATAAATTAGGGTTTGCTTGTTCATGAAGTTATTTGATATTTTTTTGAAATTTCTAAGTGTTCATAGTACACAACTTTGGCCAATCATAACTTGAGTTTGGTTAATTTGTTTGATGCAAATGATACATATTTAAACAGCTCTTTAAAAATTCAAAAAGTTTGTCCTTGTATGTGAAAAGCTCAAAAGTGAATCATTTGGGAGAAAATCAAGTTGGAAGTTCTGGCCATAAGAGGTGTCAAGTTGCCTTCTCAAGGGCAAGTCAGGCACACATTTTAACAAACACATGGTGTGCCAAATGTGTGAGCTTATTTCTTGTTGCACAAATTTCAATTTGAAATTCTAACAAGAACATCTTATAGTTTTCCATGAGAGCTGATCATCAAGCTTTGGATTACTCAAATTGGCCAAGTATTAAGTGAGATATGAACTCTTGAAGTGGGTGCCCCAAAACTGATGTCATGTAGGCCATGCAGACTGCCTTGCACGCACGCCTGGGCCTGTAATTCTCCTTTCCTTTTTCCAACTTTACACTTTCATATCTCCATCATCCAAGCCCCAAATGGATAAATGTAAAACACCACTGTTATCTACATGTTGCAAGCTTTCCAAAGGCCCCTCAAGCATTAATTTGCATGAGCCAATTTTGAGAAACTTGAGTCACAAGGAAGCTGGTCAATAGGTTTGTAAAATCCAGTTTTTGGTTCATATTTGGTCTTGATCCATTACATGTCACCTTTTCATATGCCATACACAGATAATTTCACTCTTTTCTTGCCAAAATAAGTTCAGCATATCACATGGTAGTATACATTTCATTCTTTCCTTGTTTTTCCAAAAATAGGAAGTTTCCATTCAAATATTTTCCACACCATCTGCAGCTTGGGGCCATCTCATCATTTTCACTATCTCTATTTTGGTTCCTTGTATTAGCTCACTCCCAAAACGCACACAAATCCATTGTAGTACCACTCAAAACGTAGGCCCCCTTTACACACTTTTATCTTGCTATGTAATATCCAAATTGTCCTTCTAACGGTCTCCAAGCATTATGACCTCATTACCCTCACTCTTTGAACTCTATTTAAACACATTTTCTCACTCATTTGAGGGGGAGGAGTACTGAAGAAGAAAACACAAAATCTGAACTCTCTCTCTCTCTGAAATTTTTCTTTCGAAGCTCTCTCTCTCTCTCTCACTATCTTTCTCTCTTCTCTCTTCTCTCTCTCTCTCTCTCTCTCTCTCTCTCTCTCTCTCTCTCTCTCTCTCTCTCTCTTTGCACTCATTCCAGTCTCGATTTATTCCTCAATTCCACTCCATTGAATCTTAAGGATCAGGATTCGTGAGGTTTTGCTCGATGTTAGACGCTCAATTGGATTTATTTTCCAATTCCTGAGGTAATATTCAAATCTGAATTTCTTTAAATATAACATGTTGTGGAGTTTAAGATTTCGAATTAAGCATGTTAGCTGGCCAGATAATAGATTCAGATCTGTATGGTCATTGAAGGCAACACATAGAGATACTTTAGCGATTATATCGGAGGGACTAGATCATTTTTCTAGGAAACATCGAAGGTTCATCGTGGGACTATGATCTTTATTAGATGGTCTTTTGATAAAGTATCCCTACTTTTGAGGGACATTGCCATTTATTCGAAGGCAACGAAGAGAGGTTACCTTAAAGGTGTGAGTGTGAAAAGTGTGTCCAGTTCAGTTGTATTTATCTTGAATTAGGATTTTCTATCGATTGATTTGTCTTTCCATATAAACCATATTAGCATACATCTAACAGTTATATATACAGGTATACAAAATATAAGCGCGAAAAGTAAAGCCCTAGGTCTATTACATGGCTTTGAGAGAGATACATAAGCATAAAAATGTAGGGAGTAAACTTGCGCTATTACATCCTATGAGCAGTTACATAATAGGAAAAACTGCGGAAAGTAAATTTAAGCTATTACTATCGATAGTCGCAACCTATACACTTGATCTATGAATGTAAATAAAGGAAAAAAAAGAAATAAGAAAAGAAAATGTTGAAATGTTTTATGGTTTTTTTGTGAAAACAATTTAAGTTGATAATTAATCAAAACCTAAAATTCTAATTAATTTTAATATAAAAAAGGTTAATGAATTAATTATCAAGAGAATTAAGTATTAATTTAAAAAAACTAATCCTAATTTAATAGTAAAAAGGTTAGGTTAATTTGATTAGAAAAGGAAATTAGGTTAACCAAAAAAAATAGGGTTAGAAAAATCAAGGAAGAAATTAGGTTAAGAACAAAACAAAGGAAAAAACTACATGGGGTGAGTGTTGAACCCACACCCTCTTGGCCTTTTACTGCGTCGCTTGCCACTGAGTCAAGCGCTCGTTGGTGTTAGGAAATAGGCGTTGATTAAAATATGTAAAACCTTCAGAAATTGGAAAATAGCAAAAAAAAAGTTGCAAAAGGCGGGGATCGAACCCACGCCCTTAACATCATAAACCTTCGCCTTGACCAGCGGTGCTACGCTCTCATTCGGTATCATAATTGAAACAAATAAATATATTATAAAAGTAGACTGGAGAGGCGCCAGAGCCCTAGCTCCAGTCGTCTTCTCCGATGAGGTGTTTTTTTTTTTGTACTGATAACATGAAAAAATATAGAATTTTCCACCCGATTTACATAGATTAAACTTCTGATTCTTCGTTTATTATGTCACATTTTATCTCTATTTGTAGTATTTGCAATATATTTCAGGTACTTAGATTTTGCAAGGCATAAATGAGAAAAGGAAGAAAAACAATGGAGAAATGAAGAAGAAATGGCCATTTAGCAGTATTTTAGAGCATTTTGCACCAGAAGGCGTCACGCCCGCCATAGGCGCGTCCCCCACGTCACAATGCACATGACACTCGCCACGACTCACATAACCGTTACAACATTTTCTCCACGAAGCGGACATAACAAATAGTTAGCGGATTCTTCTCCATGATGGAAGAACGAGAATCCAGGATATAGCTCCTATTTTCACTCACGATTGGAATATATAAAAGGAGGAAGTTACCAACATTGTTAGGGTCCAGACTTTTGCACCATTTTCATTATTTTCTACGTATTGTAATTGCTATTAATTTCCAGTTTTTGCAACCTTACTGTTATTTTCAGTTTCATAGTTTTTAGTACTCTGTTTTCCAGTTTCGTAGAATTCTCGTAAGTATAGAAAACCGCACCATTAAAACAATATTTCTTCACATTGGAGAGATACTGCAACCTTAGTTTTTTTCCATAGCTTCCAGAATTTGTTAGGTCCGTTTTATTTAATTCAAGATATTTTGTACAAGTCAATCCTACCGGCTTGTGGAGGATAGGCACTTCTCAGATTATTTGCTTCAGTATTTAATTACAGGTTCCTATTTTAAAATATAATTTATTCGTTTTACCATGCATGCATTATTAAATTTATGTTTTGATTTTATGTTGTCTTTCAATAAAATCATGTCTGCCTAAATTTCTCGATACCGGTATGTAAATCTTAACCGAAGGGATTCGGTAGTTAATTAACATTAATATTTTTTTACAAAAGCACTTTCTCATTTTAATTTCTAATTTGGATATTTAATTGTTTTTGTACGAGAGTAAAAGACAATCTAAGTTTAAAATCAACAGAGTGAGAGTTTGAGGTTTTAACCAGATAGTGGTTATTAAACATTAATTTTAAAAACAGCGAGAGCGCTTTAAATTAATTAGAATCTAATTGTTTTCAAAAAATACTTTTGAATTTTAAAATGAAACAGCGAGAGTGCTCATTTTGAGTTTAATAATATGACCTGAATCGATAGAACAAAAGTGTGAGACGAGGGTTTTTAAATAAATAGTTTCCACTGAAACGGTGTTTTAATACTGGAAATAAAATGCCAATGACTTATTGAATCCATGAAGTTGACAAGTTACATATCGGTGTCCCATTATTAATTGTTAGATTTTAGTTCATTCCTGATTAAACCCAAACATCCAAATTTTACAATTAGCCTTAACTTTACACAGTGACCTTAAGATAATAGTAGTTTGACCATCAGTCCTCGTGGGTTCGATATCTTTTAAAACTATGCGATAGATTGTGCACTTGCAGTCACTACACCTGACAGACTCATAAAGTCGCAATCATGTACCTGCAAAAACAACAAACGTTAGGGATAAAGAATAGCCCCCCCTAAATTGACCCTTACGAATCCAATGGTGGTGTTAGTTTCTGCTAAATCATCATGTACAAAGAGATACAATAAAGATAATGCAAATCGATTCAAACATGGTGATGTACGATTCTGGAATTATGAGACTCATGCAAGGGTTTAGATATGTGCCATTACATCTCAGGAACACATTAGAAACGTTAGTTCACATCAAAACATCACAAAAATTAAAATATGAATTTCATGTAAATGCAAAACCAGTGATGCATGTAACGCGTGTTTCAGGCCCTTTTGATCATCAAGAATGATCCCAGCTTACCCTATGATGTCTCAGGAATCGATTTGGATGGTTGCTTGGCCTTGAGAATGACTGGAAATTAGATTTCAAGTTTGTTCTAGTTTGGATAAAATTTGATATTTTTTTGAGAGTATTATTGGGCAGCTTTTTCGTGTCCCTTTGTCTGAATATGATGAGCATATATATAGGAGAAAATTAGGTCAAGAAAAATGGGTTTGGACATCTTGTAAACCTATCTTTGATGTTGTTTGAAAAATAGATAGAAATCTTACAAAACATGAAGATTTTTTTCACAAAATAATTCCACACGGTTTTTGTATGATTTTAGGGCCCCAAATAAAATCAAATCTCAAGCCTTTTATGCTTTTATCCATTTATTTGATATTTATTTGATTTAATTTTGAATTTAAATGAATAAAATCAAAAATAAAAGAAATAAAGATAACAAAAAAATGAATGGACTTAGGAGTCTCTTATGAGGTTACGAACACGTTTGGATTTTAAAAGATAAGCCCATTAGCCCAAAAATATAAGTTTGCTCAATTTGGATGTCATGCATTTTCCCAAAATTGCCCAACTTGCACAAATCATATCTCACTTAATTTTTGTCATATGAAAGTGATCTTGGACTTTTTAATAACCTTAAGATATCCCCTACAATCTTAGTGTTGGCTATTTTTTTTATTTGAAGACTTTATCTTTATGTAAATTGCTTTGACAAAAAGTATCTTTTTGTTGACTTTTAAAATGACCTATAATGTTTTGGCCCATATCTTTAAAATGAAGCATTTTTAGGCCTTGAGCTTAGAGAGACAAGGATGTAGAGAATTGAATTTACTTAAAAATGAGATTTGGTTGAGAAATTGCTGATGAAGTATGTGAAAGTTATGCTTGGTCAAAGTTCAGTTGACTTCTCCTTAAGAAAACCCTAATTTAGCAACTTTTGACTTTTGATGAATCATGAGTTTTCTTGATGAATCATGATCAACCCTTGATCAAATTATGAATGTGACTTAAAAATATTGATGTTGGCAAAAAATCTTGAGTTTTGACTGCATGTTGACCATAATTGACTTTTTGCCCAATATAGTTGATTTCTAATCGTCTGAGCAATTGACTGAGAAAACTTGTGATGCAAGGCTTGAAATTTGGCATGAGGCTACTTTGAGGCATATGAGAAACCATTAAATCCACTTGAAGAATTAGAAGTCCAATTTCCTTTGAGAAAATCAAAACCATAGTCAACTTCTTAGGAGGAGAGTTTGTCTGATCAATCCTTGAGTAGTCTTGAACAATTGAGAACCCTAGGAGCATGAGGAGGTATCTTGAAATAATTTGTCTTGAAAAATTGGAGGGCAAATTTTTGGGTACAACACACGCGTAGATGGTTTCTTGGGCATGTGAGTCCCTTGAATTTTCCAAAGTCAGGTACTTTGAATTTTGGAGGGATCACCACATCAGGTACTAGACCCATTTTAAGAGCATTAATGTTGAAAGCATGTAACCCTCCACAACCTTTAACCTTTCTTCAAGAGATTTATACTGATTGAGCGCCAAGGGATCTTCAGTGACATGGGTATGGGTTATCTTTTGAGTTACTTGATTGATGTCTTCTAAGTCATGGTCTTCATATTGTAGGTCTATGTAGTTATCCATGTTGTTGACTGGAATTTGCAAGGTATGATATGCCCCTACCTTTGGTGGAGGTGGAACAAACCCTTCAGTATTATCTTGTTTGGCCTCTTGTTAAGCTACAGTTGACTTTAGAGGTCCTGATTCTGGCTCTCTTCTTGGTTAGTGACCGCTCGATGCACCAATAGTTTAGGCTACTTCTTCAAAGGCTGCCCTAGGAATTTGTTCTTGTCTCTCGATGATGTTCTTCAAGGCTAGAAGAAATTGGCTCATATCTCCCTTCATTAAGTCAATGTTTCCTTTCACCTGCTCCAAATCTTTCTTGAATGCGGCTTGATTCTCCTCGATTTGTTCCATCACTTTCTTTTGATGGGCTCTTGTTAGATATGGTGGACGGAGAGGTGGTGCTTTCTTACCAATGATTTAACTCAAGAATGTTTTTTTTTGTTTGAAAAATGATAAGTTTTTGTATGAATTTATGAAATGCAATGTTTGCGAATGCATGGATGCGTATGAATATGCTAAGAGTTTTGTTTTTGAATGTCTTATTCATTTGGATTTCATATATATATATATATATATATATATATATATATATATATATATATATATATATATATATATATATATATATATATATTAGGTTTTTCTTTTTACTGGTGAGCATCTCAAAAACAAATACAAAAACGAGATATAGAAACAAAACTTTTATTGAAATAATAATTGTCCTTAAAACGGGAATACAAATCAAATATTGAAAAATATTCAAACCAAAACATTAAATTAGCCTGCTGAAAGAAATAAAAAAAGAAAGCAAATTTTTTTCTGAGTGTGCCTGCGGATATCTGCTGTGAAACCATCAACCATGGTCCTACAAAGCTTGAGGAAGTCTTCAACGTCTTTCGGGAGAGCGATCATCACATTTTCTGCATCCCTCAAACTTCTAGGGATGTCACCAATGAGATTGTTGGCTAAGAAGGCAAGTTTTGCATGCTTGTCTTTGTAGAACCTACACTCTTGGTAGAGGTCCGGAATTATCTTATAATTATCCTTTCCTGCTTTGGCTATTTTTGCATACTGCTCTTCCCAATATAATTTTTCAGCCCTTATCTCTGTATAGATTTTCCTTTGTGTAAGGAAATTCTTTCGAAGGTCTTCCAACTCATGACAAGCTTTCTCATATTCATCAGTCCTTTGGGTGAGAAGTCTTTCTGCCCTCATCCTCTTGAGATGTTCCCCTACATCCGATTCTTGGTTATCTTGGAGTCTCGTAGTAATATACTGCATTTGTTCTTCTTGATCTAAAGAAGTTTGCACCAAACTTCAGATTTGAGCCCTCAAACTTTCTTCCATCTCCTTTTTGTCTTGCATTGCCTTTTCGTACCACCTACTTAGCCTCCCGAGTTCACTAGCAGCATGCTCTAAATGTTGGTTATGAGAATCTAAGTTGAAGGTAGCACTTAAGAATCCTTCGGTCGAACGTTTCCGCTTGAGACTCTCCTTTTCAAATTCCCCACGGCCTTTCTGAATTTGTTGATGTTTCAACTCAAGTTCATGTTACATCTGTCATTTCTCCTTAGCTAAGTTATGGAGGTTAAGCTCCAATTCTTCTTTCTCCTTTTGAGCTTGACTCAATGCTTTCTCAAGTTGTTTATTTCTTCTAAGGACAAAGGCAGAGGATCTGGGATATCTGGCCTGTACTCAAGATCAATGTCAAATGGTAACTTAACAACTTACACCCTATCCAAAACCCATCGAGTGTAAGGTTCTTTCGCCATAACATTCTTCCTTTCAGCATTTCTCTTATTAACCCTATTCCAAGCTCGAATGATCTTGTTGAGAAACTCTCAGTCATTTTGGCCCATGTCGTGAATGATTAATTATTGAAGGTGTTCACGGAGGGTTTATCCTCCAAAAGGTACCCAAGTTGTCGCAAAGCCAAAGTAGGGTTGTAATTGATGCAAGCACCTGACCCAATTAACAGAACATTTGGGAAATCTCAACAAATGTAAATGATATCTCCAATATTTAGCTTCCTTTCATACCACAACATATAACCAACAGTAAGAGACCTTAAATTTTGAGGCCACTCGTATATTGTCAGATTTGGAACCATGTAGTCTTCCTTATAGAGATGAGTCATAAACCAAGAATATAAGAGCGAGATACATCAATTTAGCATACCCTTCCCCTTTTCGCAACGAGTGTGAAGAGCATAGTAAATATAAGCAAGCAAAGCAGGAGTTGGGTCCGCATTTAAAGCTTTTGCATCCCAAAATACACTAATAGTTGCAGGGTCAATATAGTCCAAAGTCTGTGGAAACATAATTACACCAAAGACTAGTAGTCCTAAACAATCAACACAAGACTCCCATTCTTTGTTACTGGTAAAAGAAAGGGCTTTAGCTTCTAAATATTGTATTTTAACCCCTTGTACATCACCTTCTTTTTTGTAATTAAGTGAAAATTCAGAATAAGAGATCCCTAAACCATTTTCTAAGTCCTTAATGTCAATAGTCTGTCCAATTCCCACATATGCTTTTTCTTTAGAGAAATTCAAGAGCCTGTCCAATTCTTCCAAAGTTGGCACTAGATGAAAGTTTTGAAAGGTAAAACACCTGAATGGAGGATCGTAGAACTGAACCAAGGTAGAAATAGAATCCAATTATACATCCACTTTTGTTAACTCAAGGATATCTGATTAGTGGGTTTTCCAACTTTATTTACAGTTAAATTTAGTTATAGTTTCTTTATTTTGTCAAGTGTTTTATTTCATTTTTCTATGTTTTATGTGTTGGTTGTATATTTTGTTGTTTTCAGGTTCAGAGGAATAAAACCAGGAAAGTTAGTACAAAAAGTGAAAATTCGGAGTGTCAGAGGAAGTCTCAGAAACCAATCTACAGGGTGTATGATACGGCCACCCGTTTCACCTGACACAGACCGTGTCAGGAGACGATGTACAACTTTGGGAGAGGAGGTAGAGGATGAAATGGGTGCCCGTGTCAGCTGACACGGCTCGTGTCAGAAGGTCTGGGCTAGAGCATAATTAGAAGCGAGAAACAGAGGCTGGCATGGGTACCTGTGTTGCATGACACATCCCGTGTCGGCCAAGACGCAAGGAATTCTGATTTTTGGAGTTTTAAGTATCTTGGATCATTAAGGATACTTTGGAAGTTTTTGCATTGATGAGGGATGACCTAATACTATTAAAACCTGTTTGTGAGAAGGAGACATGAAATTTTGAAGGGAAAAAGATTAGGAAGGATAAAGTTTGAGGCTTTCAAGAGATTTAGAGATGGAGATTCCTTCATGCGTGGAAGCAATTGAATATCAAAGAATCTTTACCTTTTGTAATGTCTAATTTTATTACTGCTTTTCTTTTTAATACTATGAGAGGCTAAACCTCCCAATGCTAGGGGGTGTCCCTGATTTGCATAAATACTGATTTTGAATTCTTGGTATTGATGCAATAATTGCTTTTTAATTTAATTGGTCAATGTTCTTATGCCTTTTCTTATTGGACAAATAGGGATTGATCTACGATTAACAATTAGGGCTAGACCGCCATTGTAAAGGTTTTTGAACAATTAGACTATAATAGATATCACCTAGGACTAGGGATACCCTATAGATCACCTGTAAAATATTGATAACATAACTACTTGGTTTCATCGTAATTCACTAAGGACTTAGGTATTAGGATGAATGACCAAAGGTTTTTTCACTAAGAACTTAGGGGAAAACAAACTAAAGATTCGATAGTTGAAAATAATGAACTTGTTGAAGAGATCAAGAATGAAGGTTAATAAAAGGTCAAATACACACTTACCCTAGCATGCTCCTCATATCTGTTAAAAAGCCATTTTATCTTTATGTTGATTAAGTGACAATTATAAAACCTTATCCCAAAGTAAAGCTTTTGTTTAATTGAACCAAAAATTAAACTCAATACTGATACACAATCCTTGAGATCGACATTCAGGGAATTTCCCTATTATTACAAAGGGAAAAATAATACACTTGCTATTTTTCCTATCAAGTTTTTGGCGCCGTTGCCGGGGACTGCCTAGTTATTGAGAGTAATTTGAGTTCAATTAAAATTTTGTTGCTCAGTAACTTAAATTTCCTTTTTGCATTTTTTTTAATATTTTTGTTATTACTGATTTTTCCTAACCTTTGCATGCGAGGAAAGCCCTCAGGTGAATTTTCTTTTGATGCAGAAATCGAAAGAACTTTTCACGCAAGGCACAAACAAGCTCGGCTAGTTAGACAAGAATCAGAAGGTTCATCAGATCATTCAGGTTCATAGTCTGAAAAAAACAATGGCTGAAGACCCACCATCACCAGAGAGACTTATTGGGGATTACAGAGGAGCAAATGCTCCAATAGGTCGGTTGAGTATTGTGAATCAACTGGTCAATGTTGCAAATTTTAAACTGCATCCTTCAACCATCCGCTAGCTCGAGAACAAATATTTCACCAGAAAGATCAATGAAGATGCCAATAAGAATTTGTAGAGATTCCTCACCATGACTACTACTTTGAAGATTGAGGGGCACTCTAAAGAAGCCAAGAAATTAAGGATGTTCCCATTCACGTTGTCTGAAGATGCTGAAAAGTGGTTTTACTCATTTCCCGTTGGAAGTATCACCACTTGGGAACAGACGAAGAAGACATTTCTTGATGAGTACTTTCATGCTTCTGTTTATATTTGCAAAAGATATGATATTATGAATTTTAAGAAGAAGGAAGGAGAGTCGTTAGGTGATGCTTATAAGAGGTTATTAGTAGCATGTCCCACTTACAAAATGGGTCAAACTGAGCAAATAAAAAGTTTGTAAATGGCCTCAGAATGAAGACAAAGCAGCTTATGGATACAATTGTCGGTGCTCATCCAACTTTATAACAGCCATTAGTGTGAAGAAGATTATTGAAGCCATTGCTGCAAATGAGCATCTAGAGCTATATGATAGAGTTGTAAGCAAACCAGAGGGAGTGATTTATTTGAAGTTGGAAGTGAATAAGTGTGATACGGTGGGAGAACTGACTTGAGGTTTTGCGTTTTGTCGCAAATGTCGCAGTTTAGCAAGAGTCGCCACCGACTTTTATTTTATCCAAAAGGAAAGGTAAAAAAGCACAGGAAAAACCTTCAAGATGTTTTCTTGAGTTCGGGGGGTAGATTATGAAAAGGGAAGGTGCTAGCACCCTTTTCATCCATGGTTTTTCCACGGGCTCTTAGTTACTTGCTTAGATCACTTTCTTTGCTTTTTGAAATTGTTTGAAATGGTGCTTTGTGTTTGGTGTGGTTTTGAAAGTATTTTGAAAAGAGGCCATTCGTTTAGGAAATCTTTGTAATGATTCTCGTTCGTAAGAATGTATACAAAGATGTTTGTCTTTTGAAAAATGTTTCAATGTTTTTTTTAAGTTGTTTGGAAATGTTTTGAAAATATGTGTTGTTTGTTTTTGAAAATAGCAAGGACTGTTTTGAAAATGGAGCAAGTAATTTAGAAGCTATCTACCTACTCAAATGTCTTTCTTGTGCATTTTTATTCCTTTGACATTGTTGACTTACCATTGATTGGGTAAGCAACCCTATCTTTGGATGTTAAACGGGACGGGCGTGGGTCATCGTATGACCATGATAGCAATGTTACCAAGTATCTTAGCATTTTTGTGGGACCAAGGTCATTTTGTTTAGGCAACCTTTTGATAGCGTCATCGAGGGACTATGATCTTATTTTTGTTTTGTTTTGCCAAGATACTTCGCGTGCGTAACATGGCCATTTTTGTTTTAGGCAACCAAGTGGGTGAAACCCTAAGGGTGCTTGTGTGCAATGTGTGTCATTTTTCATGCTTTTGATTTGTCTTGTATTAGGTCTTTTCTATTTGTTTGTTTTTGGTCTTGTCATGCAAACCCTAGTTTACTAAACATGGTATAAATGCGATAAATTGCGTAAATGTAAACTAAGCTATTACAACAATTATTATGGGAGGGGGGATACAAGTTTTTGAATGAGGATATTGCACAAAATAAACCCTAAAAATACTATTACAACCCAATTGAATATTGTGCGAAATTAAATAAATAAACAAGTATTAAAGTGCAATGCAAATGTATGAGAAAAATGATTTATTTAAGCCCTAAAAATAAGAGAAAAAATATTATTATTTTTGAAAGGGTGAAACCCTAAATTTTGATTAAAAAGAAATATATGTTTCCTATTATTTATTTTGTCCATTTTTGTACAAGAAAATAATAAATAATATTATATGTCAATATTAAAAATTAAATATGTATGAGAAAATGAATATTTTATGTGTAAAATAATAAAATAAAAATGTATAGTATTTTTTAAATTGTATTTACAAATTTACTTAAGAAAATAAAATCTACAAACCTAATAAACTATTTTTATGTGAGAAAATAAATAAAAATAAAATAAAATAAAAGTGTGAAAATAAATAAATTATTTTTGGACATTTTTTATCATTAGAAAAAATATATGCAAGCAATAAATATAAAAATATGCAAGAAAATGTAAAAATATAAGAAAATAGTCATGGGGTGCAAAAGTAATCCAGGAGGTGTGAAAAGCAAAAGCAAAAAGGCCAGGCGCGCCAAAAATCCCAAGCCAATCATCTTTGTCCTCCAGCCATTCCTTTTGCGCGCGTGTTTTCGTTCAACCTGTAACTCTCAAATGCTTGCACAAAAACAAAAACTTGTAACATAAAACTTGTGGCATTTTATCTCACGATTTTAACCATATCAATTTTGTGACCTAACTCTCAAAGGTCAGAAAGAATTTTAATGGCCCTAATTCGTGACATAATTATTTCAGCAACTTCAAGCTTCAAATTCTCTTAGCTCAGTTAATATAAATGATAAGTATGCATATGTACAACTTCACCATGTTATGGACTACATCTTTCCTTCACAAATCGTGGCTTGAGGATGCCTAAATAGAGATATAGAGATTTGAAAAACACCTCCTTCAGCTGGATTTGGATATGACAATGTGGGGACTTTGAGTGAGGCCTGAGGATCGTGTGAGCTTCCTTGAACTTCCTTCAAGCTACTCCAATGCCTAGTTTGCTTTGTGGATGGCCAGAACTCACTGCACAAGTCAAGCTGCAACCTCCAAATTTGAAAATGGCAATGGCTGAAACAGAGCTTACAGATGCAGGGCAAGGGCTTGGATAGCTTTGGTATGATGTGTATGAAGTGTTTCAAATGTCAATCCACAAAACGCACGAGCAAAAATGAAGTTGGCAATGATTTTGCTGAACTTCAATGTTTGGGCAGAAAAATGATGTTTTTGTGTTTGGGAGAGTTTTGGATGCAATGCCTTCGTGTTATAGTTTGTAACAAGTTTGTGAATATGTATAGAATGATACAAAGTCCACTCCTTATCAGCTTGTACAAGTTCTGACCTTTTGGCAACTTTTCTTGCCTTTGAAGAAAAGTGAAATGACTTATGCTAACATGCTTGTACTGGGTAGTTTTAGGACTGCAGAGGGCTTGTTCAAATTGCTTAAGATCTGTGGAAATTTCCTACACCAAAGGGACATATCCAAGGCTCAAGAATGATAAAGTTACAAAAGCTCACTTTATGAAAATGGCATTGTAACCTTTATGCTTAAAATGGAATTATCTCTTGTAGAATGCTTCAAAAGCAAAGATAATGCCTTTGTCTTATAAATTTGCATTAAATTATGGAGTGTAGAATGAGTTTAGGACCTGTAATTCAAGGTACAAGCATCATGGATCTGATTTGCAACTTGGTACTTTGTGAAAATGGCATGAACAAAAGTGATAAAATGCCAATTTATCTTCTTCGATTCTCCCTAACCACAAATGATCTTGGAGAGTTATTGGACATTTTAGAAAGCTTGCAATGTGATCTACAATCCATCTTTGAAATGAATTTTGAGATACCTCTTGGAACTAGGTGAAAAATGTCCATGAAATTGGGTCAAAAACCTGCCTAAATTAGGGCAAATTTTCACTAAGTCATTTAGCTCATGGACCTCTATTCACAAATTCATAACTTGAGATCCAAGCATATTTTGGGAAAAGTTTGTGAATCAAAGTTGTATATTTCATGGAGGACTACAACTTTCATGTTGGAAGTTTTCTTTGAATAAAATTACATCATGGTGAAAAAGTGGTGGAAAGTTGGGAAAAAATAAGAAAATTTTCATACTTAGAAAAATTCGGTTATGAAAATTTTCAAATTCAAAACCCGAATTTTAAAAATTGGTTTTCTTGGTGAACAAGTTTCATATTTTGACATATCTTGATGAATTATGACCCTTGGCATTTGATTTTGACCAAAAAGTCAAAGTTTGAGTTTTCAGTGTACAGTTGACTTTTGATCAGTTGACTGGAAAATTCATTTGTCAATCCAATGAACTTGAGATATTTTAAACCATGTAATTAAGTCAAGATGATGCCATTAGATCCTTGAAATCATGTTTGAACTCAATTGGTCATTGTCTAGGTTAAAAATCAGAAATTGCCCTTTCTCGGTCAAAACCCTAATTTTGACCATTTTGCCCTTTTGATGATTTGATCAAATTTCTTGAGGAGTTGTGATCCAAAATTGATCAAATGATACATATGAGTCTAGAATGTTGTTGGGGATAAAAAATTATGAAGTTTGACTGTAAATTGGCCATGGTTAACTTTTTCCCCAATACAACTGATTTTTAGGTCAATTGTCCAATTGACTGATCAAAAATGTGATTCAAGGCCTGAAACTTAACATGAGCAATCTTAGAGGTCCAAGATGGTGTATGAAAGTCACATGAAGCATTAGTGGTCCAAAAATACTTGTGCAAACTCAAACCCTAATTTTAGGTCATCAGTGCAAGGTGAGGTGGTGTCTTAAGCTGACCAAACCTTAATCTGGTCTTGAGTCCAAGAAGTCTTGTAAGGAAAATCTTGATAAATGAGAGGGAAAATTTTGGGGTACAACAATAAGAAACTAAAAATTGAAGAGGCTATTACTGCAGAAGTAGAGAAGAAGCTAAAAGCAATGAACATTGGTACTCAACATGTAGCTCAAGTTCAACAAATATAAAAGGTTGCTTGTGAAATTTGTAGTGGACTGCACCTTACTATGCAATGTCTTACGACTCTACAACAAATTGAGGAGATAAAATTCTTGAGGCAAAATAACCCATATTCTAACACCTATAATCATGGGTGAAAGAATCATCCTAACTTCTCCTGGAAAGATCAACAGCAACAAGCTCCTCAAAAGGCAGAGTGGGAGGTGGCTATTGGAAAGATGGTTGCCCACACCTCTCAATTTCAAGAAGAGACAATGAGTAATTACAAGAATACCACAGCTGCAATAAAAATTTGGAAGTTTAAATGGGACAGATTGCACAACAAGTAGCGCTGCGAGCACAAGAAAGTCAGAAAAGTCATGAGAATGTGAATGTTGTCAAAACAAGGAGTAAGAAAGTTGATAGAGAAAAAGAAATGAAGTGAATTTTGATGACAATATCATAGAAGTAGAGCTGGAAGTGAGAGAGAACAGGAATAAACAGGAAGAAGTGGTATCACATGTGAAGCCAGTTGAAGAGAAGACTAAACCAGTGATCAAGTTATCGTATCCATCCCGAGTGGCAAAGAAGGACACAAAAGAAAAAGATTTTGAGAAATTTTTCAAAATTTTCAAAAAGCTAGAGATCCACATACCGTTCTTTGAAGCAATCGAGAAAATGCCATTGTACCAGAAATTCATGAAGGAGGTACTTTCAAAAAAGAGAACAACAGAAGATGGAAAAGTACCCGTTGATGAGAAATTGTGTATAATTGCGCCCGGGAGAAAAATACATGTCAAGCAGAAGGATTCGGGGTCAGTTGCAATACCATACACCATAAAGGACAGGGCTTTCAAGAGGGTTTTGGTTGATTCTGGCTCTAGTGTGAATTTAATTCCATTATCAATTTTCAAGAAGCTCGGTATTGAGAAGATAAGTGGGAGTGGGAAAAAATTGAAATTTGTTGATCACACCATCAAACAGTCATATGGGATAGTTGAAGATGTATTGGTGGAAATTGACATTTTTGTTTTCCCATTTGATTTTCAAATCATGGACATACCTGAAGATGAAGAGACTCCTATCATTCTTGGTCGACCATTTACGCTAACTAGTCGATGTTATTTTGATATCGAGACAAGTAATCTGACACTGTAATCATTTGATGAGGAGATAACCTTGAAGGTGTTGGAAATCAAGAAGCAAGGTGCTGGTGGAAAGAATAAATCTTCAGTTGGAATGATTAAAGTAGAAGGAGAAGGCAACAATTTAAAATCACTCCTAGAGGAAGTCTCAAGAAAAATCTCTTAGGTGGCATCAATAAAAATTCCTAAGCTCGGCCAAGAAGGAAAAAGAGAAAGAAGAAGGAACACGAAGCTGAGAAGATGGAAGTTGGAAGTGGCTAGAAGCACAAATGGGTTGATACTTTTGATCTGAATGAGTTCTGAATTACAGAAAAGACAAGCAACAAGGTGTGGAAGAGGAAGTACCCCCCATAAGGGGATGAACTATCAAGCCATGCTATGTTAAATCAAGCCTTGCGTGGGAGGCAACACACACTTCTAATAACTTAATTTTTCTTTTTGTTTTGTTTGCAGGTAATAAAAAAGGAGTCTTACTGGTGAAAGCTAGGAGGCAGCAACATGTGTTACATTACCCTTTGTGAGTCACCTTCTCGAGCTTGTTTCGAAACACTGGGGTCAATGTTTAGTTCTAGTTTGGGGGGTTTTATTGCTTTTCTTATTTTCGAATAATTTGTTAGTTCTATGCAAATTGTTATGTAAATCCATGAGTTGAAGTCCTCCAAATTTGGCCGAAATATTTTGTTTTAATCAAGAACTTGGTTCTCATAGAGTTTGGGAATAGTATATAGAGACAAAAGGATGGTTGTTTGAGGGTAGGAAGTTCGGAATAATGTGATCGAGATACGAGTCTAACGTGTAGATTTGTACCATAGTACTTGAATCCTGAGAATTATTCCTTGAGTAGTTTATCTTGATAGTCTGGTATAATATAGATTCACATGCATGTACGACTGGTTGAGAAATAAACAATGTTGGCACCAAATGATGAAAAGGCGGTAAATGGCAACTGACTCGCTAAGTTGGGTAGCCCTAACCAGTTTATTCAGCCCAAAGAGGGTTAATCCCCAAACGTCATCCATAAAGGATAATATATAAACTAAAAAGTTTTGAAAATGTCATCTGAAATTATAAAGGAGCAAAAGCTCTTATTTGGTGCCTGAGCAAAAACTTTTCTTGATCAATCTTGTGCGTGTGGTGATCTTCAATAATTATCATTGCCTTAATTTGACTATTCGAATGAAAAAGGAGGAAAATCAGAAAAAGACTTAAGTATAAAGCATAGTTATTTAAAGAGGTATCTGAAGAGGAAGTTCGAGATTAAAAGGGTCTTACACAAACTCTTCGCGTCACGTGAACATCAGACATACTGCTTTTTGATCAATTTAAACAGATGTCCCACGTATGAGTACCGAACTGTTGTGATTTTCATGAGTTATTATAATGGTCGCTTGAGGTCAAGAAACAGTTTAAGTTTGAGGGAGTTTGATCAGTGGGTTTCCAACTTTATTTACATTTAAATTTATTTATACTTTTTTTATTTTGTCAATTTTTTTATTCCATTTTTCTATTTTTTATGCGTTGGTTGTGTATTTTGTTGTTTTCAGGTTCAGAGGAATAAAACTAGGAAAATCAGTGCGAAAAGTGAAAATTCGAAGTGTCGGGGGAAGTCTCAGAAACCAAGCTATAGGGTGCCTGACATGGGCCGTTTTAGGAGAGGACTTAGGTATTAGGATAAATGACCAAAGGTTTTCTCACTAAGAACTTAGGGGAAAACAAACTAAATATTTGGTAGTTGAAAGTAATGAACTTTTTGAAGAGATCAAGAATGAAGGTTAATACAATGTCAAATACACGCTTACCCTAGCATGCTCCTCATACTTGTTAAAAAGCCATTTTATCTTTCTGTTGATTAGGTGACAATTATAAAACCTTATCCCAAAGTAAAGCTTTTGTTTAATTAAACCAAAAATTAAATTCAATACTGATACGCAGTCCTTGAGATCGACATTCGAGGAATTTACCTATTATTACAAAGGACAAAAATAGTACACTTGCTATTTTTCTATCAGTATCCCCATAACAGCGAACAGCCATCTTCAAAGCTCTTTTAGGCAGTTTCCTTTTGATGGTGTCGATCTTTGTTATATCTGGCTTGACGGCACTAACACAGACAAGTTGCTCCCCCTAGTATTTATTTTTAAGACACTTCACAAAAAACCTTTGATTATTTTTTAATCTTGTGAATAAGACAGACAAAAAGAATAGAGAATAATGAATATGTGAAATGCTAGATGTATGAATGCATGATTGTGTGGCATAGTAACGGGATTTATGAAAGGTATCCTTAGTTAGTAAGCTCCTAGTTTTGGCCTACATATATTCTACCCTCCCCATAAGGTGGTTTCCTTAAGGGTATCATGGATAACACTATAGGGAAAGACACAAGGGCCTCCTTTAAGTGGAGCCTCTTTGTAAACCGGAACTTTCGTCTCTAAGGTCGTGAAAGGTCTCACCATGAGATTTTGGTTTAAGGGTTATACAAAAAGTCATAAGTTTCGTTCCAAAGTCCTACCCAACAAGAGGATACCCCTTGAGAGATATTTCTTTTTTGGAATTCCACTGACTCTAGGCAAAGTCGTCACAAGAACTCATAGATATAACGTATCCCCTTGGCCAATAGATGAACCTTCTTTCTAAGGTTTTTGAAAATATATATTTTTTGAAATAAAATCTCACCACAAATAAATATAATATGACAAAGAAAATGTAAATAAGAATAAATAAACCAAAATAATAAATAAATATAAATAAATAACAAAAATAAAAACCCTAAATCCAAAAAAAGGCTTCTAACCCTAGGGTTAAGTCCCCAGCAGAGTCACCAGCTGTAATAACCGGTTTAAAATATATAGTCCCCACCATTAATTTTTATCCTAGGAAATGGAATATAACGAATAACCCTAATTTGGATCAGAGATTCTAAGTTGTTGACTCGCTTTAGATGAAGGGAAGGTGTTAGGCACCCCTTATTTACCTTGTTCACAAGGATACTAGGGTTTAGGTTTATGGTTTAGGAATAAGGTTTTAATTTTAATTAGGGGAACTCACCACGGTTTTAAGTCATATGCCTACTTACCCTCTTATGAAGAATCAAAGTCCCAATTTGTAGTTGTTTGGTTAGTGTTTTTATAGATTGTGGAAATATGTCGAATTCCCCTTGAACCAAATCTAGATATGTGAATAATGGAATTTGTAGACGAAGTTCGCAGTTGATAAAAAAATATCTCCATAATCCTTTTTTGAAAATATATATAAGTTTGAATTTAGGTTAGTAAAAAAGGAGTTAGTATTTTATTGGTTAGATATTTTTAAATATATTATTTAATATGAGAAAAAAATAGTTTTAATGCATGACAAAAAAAGATTTAATGCAATTTAAGTGTTAAAAAATGAGTTAGTATTTACAAAAGAATTTGAATAAAAAAATAAACAATTTTAGAATTTATTAAAATAAATATATTAAATATTAAGAATATTAATTATAATATAAAATAAAATAAGTAAATGAAATATAAAATATAAAAATAAAATTAATTTTAACAAAAATACAGGGGGGTGCAGATTTCGTTTGGCTAGTAATCCTTGGAGTGTGAATAATAGGACCCTAAATCCAGATATTGGATTTAGGCCTAAAACGCAAAGGGGTGTAAAATTAAGGCAAAATACTCATTTTGGTCCCTTAACTATACCCTTGGGTTCATATTGGTCCCTTAACTTTTTTTTGTGTCATTTTGGTCCCTTAACTTTCAAAAAGTTTCATTTTAGTCCTTTTTGTCTAAATTCGTAGTTAATTAGACAGAAAAACTTTGAAATCAGCCGCTAAATTCGTAGCTAATTAGACAAAAAGGACTAAAATGAAACATTTTGAAAGTTAAGAGACCAAAATGACACGAAAAAAAGTTAAGGGACCAATGTGAACCCAAGGGTATAGTTAAGGGACCAAAATGAGTATTTTGCCTAAAATTAATTAACAAAAGTAAATAAAAAACTGGGGGTGCGTATAGAGACGAGCTTGGTTGCTTAGCATAGAAGAACAACGCTGCTACTGATGCATTAGGGTTTCTAAAAACCTTTTGTAGACTTTAGTCAACGTTCCAGAAAAATATAATTATAAGATAATAATTATAATGATAATTGTAATAAACAAAAACGAAAATTGATTCTATTGAAATGGGCCAATCCATGTTTTAGTTATTGGGCTCCAAATTCCAAAACACATCCCCCTCTTTTATCATTTTAGCCAGACCTCCATAAACTAATGGGTCAGATAAACTTCAATAGAAATGCACCATTTCCAAGACCCAACAAAAACTGTAATGGACCATCACTTTCTTATTGACACCCATTTTATTTATTTTAAACGGGCATGAGATATTTTAATGGGCCATTATTTTCTTATTCACACTCCTTTTGTTTATTTTAAACGGGCCTGGGATATTTTAATGGACCAGACTGTTTTGTAAAGCCTGCAACCTTTTAATGGTTTCGAACCCCCTTATTTATAAATGAAACAAAAAAGTATAATGGACCATCAGATTTTGATGGTCCATTAAGGCTATACATCCCTCTTATTAATATTTAAACCCCCAATCATGACAAGACCTAAAAACAAGCAAACTTTTACAATATGATTTATAAATTAGCAACATAGTAATATTGAAATTTAGATAAAATGGTTATTGAAATTGACGGGACAATTTTGAGGTATGACAGTGTGATTTCGAATTTCGAGTGTGGATTTGAGTGAACCTAAACCCATATTTAAAATATCGGATGGCAACCGAAACTGAATTCAATCAACTCGCATTTTCAGCCGTTTACTCGAGTTAGGGTGTGTAGATGGACCCTAAACCCCATATGTGTAAGAATTACAGGTGAAGGAAACATCTAAGAAATAACCCACTTGCCGCCCTGTTTTTGTTGAATTAATTAAATACCTTGTTTGTTTTTTCTTTTTAGCATAACTACAATGAATAAAATCCAAAATGCATAGCTTTTAGCCTTTTACTCCGTAGGCTCTTCAAAAAAGTAACACAACAAAAATAACGCATTCATACATTTGAAATATTGATTTCTATTACATAAAAAATTATTGATTCAATAATTTTAGTTTTAATTAATAAATAGAAATTTAAATATTTTGATATGAATAGAAGAGTCATTAATATTTTAAAGAGGAATAATATTTATACACATAAACTCGAGTGTTAAAAAGGTGTTCTTTTATAAATTTATGGTGTATTAGTGTATTTTTGAATTTTGTGCAAGTGTATGAAATAAATAAAAATGAGAGATAGAGAAATAGATATACGATTAATATACGGTGTTAAATACGGTATTAAATTTTTTATATTCAAATAATACTACTTTATTTTAAATACATAAACGTGTGTTCCATTCTATGGGATATGACGAATAAACATGTTTACACAAAAAGTACCAAACTCTTTTATAACTTTATTTTGTATCATATGTTGTTAGGGGTAGAAATTCTCTCCCGTGAGAAAATAACTGGATGTTGTCCAGTGTGAATCTTTACCATTCATTCAATTTTTAATTAATTTTTTAATATACAGTAAAGTAAAATCAACCATCTTTATTGTATTGAAAAAAATTAAGGATGGAAAACGGGCATGCCCGTCCCGTTTAGGTCCGTCCTACAAAGTATGCAAAAAAATGAGGCGGAGCAGGCATAGTTGAGAACGTGTGCCTAAAACCTATGCCCCCCACAAAAATATAAAAGCAGAGCGGGAAAAGCCCGCGGATACTGCACCTTTTAAATCTAAAAACATAATAATTTATGTAAATGACGATGCCTGCAAAAGCCCATGTAAAAAATGGGGCAGAGCGGACACATTAGAGGGCGAGGGTTTAAATTCTTGGCCCGTCCCATACTAAAGTGCGGGCAAAACGGGCATGCCCAACGGGCCGGGCCCATTTTGCCACCCCTAGAAAAAACCCACGGGAGAGAATCCTTTCCATGTTATTAGATATTACTTAGTTTGTTTTTTGATATAGTAAATAGTGGAGAGGCACAAGCAGGTGAGAGGCAATCTAGATTTCACAGTGTTCTTCATAAATTCGCTTATAGTTTCAAGCTTTTGTATGGCATCACAAATTGTACCTATCAACCACTTTTAACGCTCAAGTTATTGACCGGTGACAGTTAGAGATACATTTAGGATTAGAATGTGTGTAATATGTCGTGGCTTTTTACATCTCTTTTTATAGTGAGTGTTATACCTTAATTTTTGCCCCTAAGATCCTCCATCATTTTATGACATCACAATACACCAAGATCACACACTTGGGTTAGTCACCTCTTCTACTTTCTCATATCTTTAAGTTTGCTCTTGAGGGATCACTAAGCACCTTGAATTGTGTATTGTGTATTATGTATTGTGCATGTGTATTTTATGTTTACTAACCCTTAACCAAAATCCAAAAAAGATATATATATTTCCTCTTATGCTCTGTACATTGTAGGTATAGAGCCAAGTGCACCTCTCTCACCTCCTAAGCTAGGATTTTGAAGATTGATCCTCAGTCAATTAGTTATTCATTGGACTTTAAAAGCTTGAACTTCAAGGCTATGTTTATGGAATCAAAGTGATATGGTTTGAGAACTCTCTCAACTTCATTTGGTTAATTTTGTCTCAAAGTTAGTGGTTGAATTCATCAATAAACTTTATAGGTTCATGTGTTTATTTTCATGCATTCTTCAGCAAGTTTCATCAAGCAATGAGTCATCTCATCAAGTGTACTTCAAGACAACATCATTTCAAGGTCTAATGTGATTCATCGTGCCTTAGTTTGCAATAAAGATTCAAAAGATTTAAATTTGATTCAAGATTGTTCACCTAATTTATGCAAGCCCTTGATTCTATGGTCACAAGTGCATAACTCTCTCAATTTTCAATATTTTGCAGTGTTTCTTTATTCTATGGACTCTTCTCATCATTTACAACAACTTCTCTTCACATGACAAGATCTAATTGTGCTAGGAGGATTATCAAAAGTTTGAAAAGATTACAAGTCCTTTGAGAAAACCATTGAAATCTTTGACTTGACTTCAAATGATCATAACTTGGTAAATTTTAATCTCCTTAAGCTTATTATTTCTTTCACAACAATCTTAAGGATGTCTACTACAACTTTGATTCAAAATGAAACATCTAAAAACGTTGGAAAGTAATGGAATTGATGAAAACATTATATGTCATCCATGGATTTCTCAAGAAATTTCCATTAAATTATTAAAACCACAACTCTCTCATTTCTTATGATCTTTTGATGATCTCAATTTTATAATTCTATGTGAAGAGTCTACTTTATTTTATCTTCAAGGATCAAGAGTTAATTTTGAGTGGAAGGTCGTGTAAGTTTGCAAAACATTATATGTTTTACTTAAAGATTTTTCTAACTATAAATTTCAGTGAGTTTTTCCTGATTTCAAAGAGACATAAATTTGTGCTCAAATGTCCAAATTGAACCTTTCTTGGCACATTGTGAAGCTTGTGAGAAAATCCGCACATCCCAAAAGGAATCAAGCCATAAAGCCTTCTACATTGCTTGCACCATGGTTTTGAAGTTGGTGCTTTGAATTGAATTTTCCACTTGCAGTCATATTTGAATTTGGTTAATGTGGCTTCTAATGACCAAATTGATACATGATTTCCACTTAAACATGTTTAACAAAGTTTCTTGGACCGGTTTAAGCATTAAAACACAACATTAGAGTGAGTTTTGATGCACATGGGGTCACACTTTTTGCAATCAACGGGTTAGCTTGGTTTTCACGATTTTCTCACAAATTCTTCCAACTCTCATCACCATCCATTTTTCTATAAATAAAGCAACATATTCCATTCATTTCCTCAATATTAGACAACCATAATTACCCTGCCAAAGTCACACTCGAAGCTTGAAATTTGAAAATCAATTTCACCACTTCAAGCCTTCTTTCTCAAAACTATCTACTGATTCTTCATCCTTGATCATAACATAAGTTTTTTACAACAAAATCCAAGCAGTTTGAGCATAAAATCAAGCTACAGAAGTTCCATTTCAGAGGCTTATAAAGTGAACTTCGTTCAGGTAGATTACTAAACCAAATTGTTTCAAATAAATTGTTAAGATGTAGTCCTTTCATCTCTGAAGCTCATGCTTCTTCTGGTTTCCATTTTCATGTTGATTTGAGCTTGTAATCTTAAACCTCGTTTTATATTTTCTCCCTGGTTTTTCCTAAATTGACTGAGTTGTGGTTTAGATAAATTTTTTACGGAGGCATGGTTGAGATCTTCTTGATGATATGCTTCAATTGATACCATCCTCATGACCAATGGTTTCTGTTTTAAGAATCTGGTTCTTGCCCTAGTTGCAGGCGTCTGGAGATTGAAGATAACCAATGTGTCATCTTCAACCAATGAGATGGCGCCAATTGTTTTAATTTCATTAGTGTGACTTTTTGGAATTAGATGCATGCATTTTGACTCGCGTCTATCATACATCATCACCTCCGGTCCTTTGGATCTTCCAGTGTATTTTAATGAATCAGATCTAGCGCCTCATATTTTTTCTGATTTATTTCGTTTTACAAAACTGTTTTAAAATTCCTTTTATCTTTAAAATTTTATAACTCTTTTATTTTTTTATCCAAAAATTATGAAAAATTACAAAAAACACTTTGAATTATTTCTGACTTTGTGAATATTTTTTCATATTTTTATTTTGATGTTTGCTATTTTTATGATTTTTGGATTGTTTGCTTTATTTTAATTAGTTTAAAAATACTTCTAATACTTTTTAAATTCTTAAAAAATTATGGAATGATCCAATGATAGTTTTAAAACTTATGGTGACCTTATTTGATTTTTATTTCTGAATTTTCTATTTTTAGTGATTTTTAGTTTATTTTGATCAATTTTTGTATTTTCAAAATTAGTTTTTGACCTTTTAAAATTTTGGAAAAAATTGTCAACTATTTTTGACTTATGGTTGACCTTTGGTAATTTTTTGGAGTTATTATTTGGTGTTTTGATACACTTTATGTATTTGATTAGTTAATTCCATTTAATTAACCATTTTAAAAATTGTTTTTAATTGATTTAAATGCATTTTATTTTATTTTTTGTGATTGGCTCTGACTTGTGGATAATTGATGACACTTTGGGTCAATTTCCTCAACCTCATTGGATCTTGGGTGTTGATAGGTTGAAAAATCAAATCCACCAAAATGGATGAATGATGTTGATGATAATTGAAACCCTCCTTTTAGTTCATATGAGACTTTGGTTATGTAACACCCTATTCCCCGTCAGTAATTTATATAGTAATCAGAGTAAATTAATTTCTAAATAAGCATCAATCGAATAAGATGTCACATACTTCGCCAATCATACATGTTCAAAATTAGGATACGCAACACAAATCACATGCTCATAAGTCTTAAACTCCAATACATTTATTCACAGCGGAAAAACATCAATAAATAGTCATCTCAATTTTTCAATCGAAGTTATAATCATTATCTTTCAAACATCGACATAATCATAAAATAATTCAAATAACAAAGTAATACATGTTCACTCCTAACATAACAAAACAAATCACGCGAAACCCCCAAGTGTTACGTATCAGAGCAGACACCAACTCAGTCTACACAACTGAAGGAACTCCTCAGCTAACCTTCAATCTCTAGATACTTCGGATCATCTGGATGTTACCCACGTGGAGAGAGCATTCAAACATAAAGGGTGAGATATTATAACAATATAAGAGGAAGTATAATAATGAGCAGGTAAAGATTTAAGTACATAATCAACACATAACATCCATCGTGATATAATACATACTTTCATCAATTTTCACCCATCAAATTATCAATCATAATATGATGTAAAAGACCAACACTGACTCAACGCATATAGTACCAACAGAGTAGAACCCTCTTTGTAATAATGCCAATTTAGGGCAATCAACTTTGCTCTCTAATACAGGCCTTCGCTCGCCAATACATGCCTTCGCTTATGAATGCATGAGACAATATCATGCAATACATACTTCACATTTATCATTATTACTCGTCACAAATTCGCCAATATATGCCTTCATCATCATTATCATGTATCTTGTGTCACAGAATCACAACAATTATCGTAATTAACCACAACATAATTCATGGCATACAAATCAAAATGCACTCACAGATAGGTGTCAATGTTGATGAATAATTAACTACTGCATTATAAATCATTTTTATAAGATAGGGAATTATTTTATATTTCCAACAATCTAAACGACATGTCAAACGGACACCCGAGGCAAAAGTTATGAGTTTTAGAAGTTTTCTAAAAATGTTGTCAGTAGTAGTGGTAATCGGTTTACCCAGTTATGGTAACCGGTTACCGCAAGACAGTAACCTTATTCTTTTTAAAAATCCCTCGCGGTAACCAGTTACCCACTTATGGTAACAGGTTACCGTGGGACAGTAGCTATTCGTGTTTCAACCTTTGATATGGTAACCAGTTACCATATTTGGGTAACCAGTTATCTTGCGATAACAATGAAAAATTCTGCAGTTTCCATGTTACGACCCTCCATGTTTCAACACCCCAAAATTTATAATTTTCTCATCAAAATTTACCTTTTGAGCATGCTAATCATTCACCAACATTTTCCTATCAATCTTAACCAGTTCATATCATTCAATCCAATAAAAAACACACCAAAATCACCACAAATCCATAAATGGGAAAAACCCCAAAAACAACCAATTATGGAGAAATCAAAACATACAATCATACAACCTAAATCCTACCATACCCCATCATTAGCTAACTATTTATAAAGTTAGAATCCCCCTTACCTTAAAGTTTTGATTGGTTCTTGATTTCTAAAGTGGAATCCTTGCCCTAACTTCCTAGTGCCTTTCTCTTCTTCGAACTTCTCTGTTTTTCTTCTATTTCACGTACTACTCTCTTTTCCTTCTTCTCTACTATATTATAAATAATATTACTAACCCAAATAAATAATCAATTAAGTATTATTATAAAATAATAATAATAATAATAATAATAATAATTCAAATAATATAATAATAATAATAATAATCTATATTATTCTACACCCCCCTATGTTTCTACTTATTTAGCCAAACACCCCTATAACCTCAACTTCTATAACTCTAAGGCATCTAGTACCCAACAAGGTATCAAACCACATCATATAATCCATCAACTCATATAATTTCACCGCATCATCTTATTATTTAATTAAAAATAATTCTAATTAAATCAGGGTGTTACAGGTTCCACTATGACATTTCCTCTCATCTCATCTCTTTATTTCCCTTTAAGTGATCATTAGTGGATCAAACTTTATGTTTTAATGTCCAAATATGATTTATTATTGGACTATGGTTCAAAACTTTGAAGCTTGCTGTTAGGAGGCTTTGATTGTATCAATCCTTTAACAAGTCTTCGTCAATTTTGACCTAAGTTCAAATTTCAATCAACATTGATCATTTAGTATGGATTCTATCTCCTTCATATCTTTCTTCTTTGTTTTATTTAAATAATCATTTGTGGCACAAAATATATGTTTGAATGTCCAAGTATGTTTGATTGATTATTTTGGATCTAATACCTTTGAAACTTGTTATTATGAGGCTTTGATTTTATTAATCCTCTAACGAGTTTTTATTATTTTTGGTCCAAGGTCATCATTCAATCATAATTGATCATGCCTTTAACCATCAACCGTTAACCATTAACTTCTAACTCATTAATAATTAACTTTAATTTTATGCCTTTACTTTATGCATTTAATTTATGTCTTTACTTTTATGTACCTTTTACCTTTAGCATTTACATCTCATGTTATTTTCCTTTTGCTCACTTGAGCATTTTTTTGTGTCATTTTTTCTTTGCTATTTGAGCTTTTCTTTTTCTTTCAAAAACACTTAATAACCAAGTTAAACATTAAAATACTTAAGGCTCTTTATGGACTATTGGTTATTATCCTTGGCATATTGGAGTTTGGATCTCTTGAACTTAGGATTAGAAGCCCTGATACTTGGAGACCCTGAGACCTGTGAACTTTGTTTACTTGTTATTATTCTACTTGTGTATTGGGAAATATTTTGTATGCAGGTACTATTATGTTGGCCTTAAGTGATCCATATGACATATGACTTAATATTGAAGATCTTGCGTTGGGTTTTAAAACCTTGGGTTTCTTTGATACTTCCTTGTTTGTGATTTATTTTCACATGATGATTGATATGCTCTTGGTCTATTTGGTACTTGTGAATTTTAATCTAAAGGATGATAATTCTACATTGACTTCATTATGTCAAGTATTGGCTTCTTGTTTGGTTATACCTTTCCTACCTTAGTTTTTATTTTATGCTTTAGGATAGTCTCTCCTTCTTCTCCCATTCATCGTTAATTTTCAAAATCTTCTCCCTTTTTCAAAGGATTCTTGTTTTCAAACTTGAACCGCTTTCATAATAAACTTAGACTTAGGTCCATGCATTTTCAAAACCTTTTTTTCTTAATCAAATCTCAATCAATTTAATCATACTTTGACATCTTTTGAAAGACTAAAAGTAACTAACCTCATTCAAACTTTTTGTGCCTTAGTGCACTTTTTCTTTTAACCTTTTCAAAAAGTTTAAGACATAAGTATTTTCTTTGAGTGTTCGCAAACATCTCCACTTTAACAAACATGATAAAATATTGAAGTAACTTACCACTTGTATGATGAGACTTGTACTGTTGAGTTGGTCCAGGATATAAGTTCTCCATATTTAAGATGGAGCAAGTTCTCTCTTTACCATGATTATCATAGTTTATTGATTTTCCACTCAGATAAGTTGAAATATCTTTTACATTAAAACCAATCATAACAAACCAATTTTGGTCTTTTTTACCCAAACTACATGGGTTTTAATTTCAACATTGCACATTGTTGTTATGTAGGCTTAGAGCTCATTGGAAGCTTTATCAAATCAAAAATTATAAAAAAAACACTTATTTTCTCATCTCTACAATCTCTCTCTCTCTCTCTCTCTCTCTCTCTCTCTCTCTCTCTATATATATATATATATATATATATATATATATATATATATATATATATATATATATATATATATATATATATATATATATATATATATATATATATATATATATATATATATATATATATATATTCCTTTTTAGCCAAATACACAAATTTTCAAAGAGGTTCCTACGGATTACCGTAGATGTGTAGGATGCGAATATCTTCCATTTGCATAACCAACCCCCTTACCTTGATCTCTATCTTATTTTAGGTTTTATTCGCTCTCTTCCCATTCCTTTGGAACAATAAAGTGCGGTGGTAACTTTTACTTTATGAGTTAAGTCAATCAATGGCTTAGTCTCAAAATTTCATCGCTACAGTGATGTTCTAGGGTTTCGAATACCAAGAACCTTCAAATAAAAGTAGTTATTTAAGAGGATGCAATTGTCAAAAAAAATTGTTATATGATGTGTCTTTCTAGGGTGGGTTCATATTTAGTCCCACCGTCTATGTTAGTACCAAGGATTTAGGATTGACATAATTTTGGTAAAACATGGTTTACAACAAAGATGTTATGGAAGATGTTCTAATATGTTGGTCAAGTTCATTTGAAAGCGGATGTTCTGGCAGATGTTGTACCAGAACATCAGTACAGGCTATTTTAAATATTGACAGATTTGATTTAATTTTATGATGTTCCTTTTGGATATATCTCACTAAATTTCGCATGTTAAGAAGATTTAATCTAGAACAAGTTTTGTATCTCCAACTGTACACAAGTTACTAAAATTGGGCCTTGTGACAATTAAGGAAACTTGGTGTTTTTGTTCCAAGATTTAAGGAGATTTTCCTACATAATTAGTACATCACTCAACTTGTGGATCAAGAAATATATGGATGCAAATTTCGAAGCCCATGGACCGTAGAGGTGTATTTAAAGGAGAAAACCTAAACCTAATGCAACAATTCTTTCAATTAATTTTTTCATAATTTGTAAATTAAGGGACGCTTAGAATCTTAAGTTTTAAGAGTCTCTTGTGTGGGTGTAAGTCACCCATGTATCTTTTGATACTATATGGTATATTGATTGTTACTTGACATTTTTTCAAGTTATTATTCTTACTCTAAAGCTTTTAAGCAAAGAGTCGAGTTTTTGTATTGGAAGTGTAATATTCTTGTTGAGTTGTTCTTGATAAAGTCATTGGGATTGAGACTGTTAGATATCACTAAGGTGATTAGAAAGTGAGATGATATTTCTTATATATATATGGTAATTTCTAGGTAGAAGTTTAACTGGGTATGAATTAAGTGAGAAGTTGTAAACTAAGACTGTTTAGGCTTTGAATTGATAGTACTAATAGTGGATTTTCTTCTTGGCTTGGTAGTCCCCAGAGTAGGTGATGTTGCACCAAACTGGGTTAACAATTCTCTGTGTTATTTTTCATTTTACAATTTCATTTCAGTATCAATCACATCTTGATAAATCTGTTCAGTTTGTCAACAAATGTTGTAACATTTGTCTTGACATTGTTCTAATGTTGGGTTATCAGTATTAACATGTGTTGCTTGTACCAGAAATTTCAATTGGTATCAGAGTAGGCACCCTGGTCTATTGGGTGAGCTTTAGGGAGTATTTTTCTGGTACTACTGTTCTTTTTGGAAGGCTGGAATGAGAACATTCTGGTTATCAATGGACAACAGATCTTGAAGAATTATCAGGATAAGAGAATCCTGGTGCTGAAGTGATAGAAGGGAAGAGGTTGAGTTGGCTCTTTATCACTTTAAAATTATCAACTTCCTAATGCCCTTACGATTTGCAAAAAACTAAATATTGGATAATTACGACTAAGAAGAATGTCCGTACAACTAGTTGATCGCTCAGTGAAGTTTCCTTTAGGAATGTTGAAAAACATGTCTGTACGTATTGGACATATCCCCGCTGACTTCATTATTATGGATATCAAGGAAGATTCCAACATCCATATTATATTAGGAAGACCATCCCTCGCCACCTCCAGAGCTATCATAGATGTAAAAAATCGTAAACTCACATTTGAGGTTGGCGAAGAAAAAGTCGAATTCATCCTCTCAAAATTCTTCAAAGCACCAACTATAGATGATTCATGCTGTTTCTTGGACGTCATTGATAAATGCGTTAAAGAAATGGAGAAACAGCCGACCAAATATTCAGAAGCTTTGAAAATTCCAATACCTCAAATCCTTGAAGATGACAATTGGTGTGACAAATACAAGGATGGAACTCTAAGTGAATGTCTCGGGCTAACTCATGACCCTATGCCTTGCTTAAGGAAACCAGTTGTTGAACTTAAATCATTACCAAAAGATCTAAGATATGAATTCCTAGACACAAAACTTGAACAACCCGTCATAGTCAGCACAGATTTAAGACAAATAGAAACAGAAAAATTACTACATGTCTTAAGGAAGTATCCGACTGCTTTAGGCTATAACACCTCTGATCTAAAAGGAATAAGCCCCTTAATTTGCATGCATCACATTATGCTTGAGGAAGACTGCAAAACCTCGAGAGAACATCAGAGAAGAATAAACCCAGTCCTGAGTGGTGTAGTTAAGAAAGAAGTACAAAAGTTATTAGAAGCAGGAATCATATATCCAATATCCAATAGTAAATGGGTTAGCCCAATACATGTTGTACCGAAAAAAGGAGGTGTTACAGTTGTCAGCAACGTAAAAGGTGAATCTGTAGCACAACGTACCCAAATCGGATGGAGAATATGCATTGACTATAGAAAGTTAAACAAAGCCACTAGAAAATATCATTTTCCTTTACCTTTCATTGATCAAATGCTCAAACGACTAGCTAAGCATTCCCATTTCTACTATCTGGATGGTTATTCGGTATTTTTCCAAATCCCTATACACCCTGAAGATCAAGAAAAGACTACATTCACCTGTCTTTATGGTACATTTTCATATAGACAAATTTTGTTTGGACTATGCAATGCTCCCACAACATTCCAAAGATGCATGATGTCAATTTTTGTTGATCTGTGGACAAAGCTTTGAAGGATGCTTATCAAACTTAGAAATGGTACTTGAACGATGCGTAAAAGTGAATCTCGTATTAAATTTGGAAAAATGCCATTTCATGGTTCGACATGGAATCGTACTTAGACACATAGTATCTGACAAAGGAATCGAGGTTGACAAAGCAAAAATAGAAGTTATAGAAAACCTTCAACCTTCGAAAATCGTAAGAGAAATACGAAGTTTCTTAGGACATATCTGTTTCTACTGACGGTTCATTAAATATTTCTCTAAAATTACCAAATCACTAACTGGCCTGTTAATGAAAGACACTGAATTCAATTTCGACAAAAAATGCTTAAAAACATTCGAACAACTAAAAACAACACTTATTACCGCACCTATTATGCAACCACCTGATTGGGGATTACCTTTCGAAATCATGTGTGTTGCTAGTGACTATGCTATAGGCGCAATCTTAGGACAATGAAAAGATAAAAAAACTGCATGCGATCTATTAGGCCAGTAGAACCTTATATCCGACATAGATGAACTATGCCACAATCGAAAAGGAACTTTTGGTTGTCATCTTCGCTCTAGATAAATTATGTTCTTACCTAGTAGGAGAAAAGATAATTATCTATACTAATCATGCTGCGATTAGATACCTATTAAGAAAAAAAGATGCCAAACCAAGATTATTCAGATGGATCTTACTCCTACAAGAGTTAGATTTAGAAATCAAAGACAAAAAAGGCACTGAAAATGTAGTAGCTGATCACTTATCTAGAATTGAAGGCATCAAGCATGAACAAGTGCCTATCAATGATAGTTTCCCTAACGAATAACTCATAGCCCAGTTTGAAGACAACACCATTGAATGCCCCGTACCCATTAACAGTAAGAACATACTGCCATGGTACGCCGACTTTGTTAACTATTTGGTTGTTGGAGTACTTCCACCGAATCTAACCTATCAACAAAAGAAGAAGTTCTTCCACGATCTTAAACAATATTACTAGGATGAGCCTCTACTATTCAAAAGAAGCATCGATGGTATTTTCCGTTGATGTGTCCCCGAAGATGAAATAGAAGACATAATTTCCCAATGTCATGCTGCTCCCTATGATGGACATGCGAGCACTTCAAAGACTTGCGCTAAAATTTTACAAGCTAACCTCTATTGGCCTAACTTATGGAAATATGTTCATATTACAATTATAAACTACGACCGATGCCAATGCACTGGTAAAATCTCCAGACGCGACAAAATGCCTCAAAAGGGAATTTTAGAAGTAGAAGTTGTTGTACCTTAAAACTTACCCTCTCATTTCTCAAGGCATTTCTCACAAGGATTCTCAAAATTCAAGCTTGCACGAGTACAATTGGATTTTTCAGCATCAAGTTAAAGAGGAAACTGTTTAAAAAAGGGCAAAGCAGATAAAAATAATCTTTTTGACAAAATTAAAAAAAAATAAGTTTACTTCGATTCACAAGGCTTAGATTGGATTTTGGTCTCCTGCAATCCTTTTTTATTTCCCTTGTTTCATTGGACTTTAGTCTCTTTCAATACTGCTTCGATTGGACTATGATCTCTTTCATGCTTCCTTCGATCCACGAAGCAATGACCTTCTGCATGCAAGCTTCGACTGCACCATTGGCCTCACATGGTTCATAATGCAATGGTGTCTTGCATGTCTGCTTAGATTAGACATTTGATGCATACATGCATGTGTTAATTGGACAAATAATTCTCTCCATGCTTGCTTTGATGGCTAGCTACGTACAACCTTCGATTGAGTAATAGCTTCCTTTTTGCATGCTTCAAAACAAGATACTCCCACCAGGACAACATGCATAAGGCAAAAAGCCTCCCTTAGACTCCTTCGAATCAAAGAGGAAAAGCCTCCTGATTGATGTCCTTCGATTCAGAAATTGGTGGCTTCCTACTAGCCTCCTTCGATTCAGAAGACAAGGGCCTTCTTTACACTTGCTCCTAATTCACAAGGCAAGGACCTTCTTCAGGCCTGTATGCACAAGGAAAAAGCTTCCCCATGGCTAGCATTCACAAGGCAATGAAGCCCACAAAACATTGCCCATTTTTCACGCTAACTTCGAATGGGCAATATTTCCTTTGGAAACAGTCTGTTTCGATCACACATAATTCCTACACTATAGCATACAATGGGTGTCCCATTCAAAAGACATGTCTGTGTGTCCCATTCGAAAGACATGTCTGGGTGTCTCATTCGAAATACATGTCTTGGTGGCCCATTCGAAGAATTGAAAATGGTGCATACAAATGATGCATATGGTCCAATCGAAGGACACATATTTGGCCCTTTCAAAGATACACATATGATCCATTCGAAAGACACTTATTGGGTTAAAATCAAATATTATTGTTTGAAGAAGAATCTGGTCGAAGGTTGGACCAAGGTGGTCAGAACGAAAGGTTGAGATATAAAAAGATGCTTGCTGACAAGTTCAGGTCTGATACACTGGCCACAACGCTCCAAAACTACTGCACAACAATCCTGTAACACTGCCCCTATTCTTGCACCAATTTGGCATACAAATACTGCCCCACGAAAGCTACAAAGACAATATACTCAATTTGTTTAAATTGTTTTGTTTTCCCTCCTAAACCTCAGCTAACTTTGCCTATAAATAAGAGGCTCCATAACATGTCTAAGGGGCTGGACAACATATCCAGAGGCTTTTGGTAGCTGGGAAAAACTTTAATTGTGTGAAAATCATCAAACACTTAACACGTTATCATACCCAGATTCAAAAGACCATACCTTTGTTCCTGACCCTTTCGAATCCAGCACTAGAAACATAATACTTATTTCCTCCCTTTGAATCCAGGAACAACCCCACACTTTGTTTTTCTTACGAATCCAGTAGAAAAAACACTACACCTATTCTTCTCCTTCGAATCCAGAAATAACAAACATAATCCCACTCCTCTTGACTTTCGAACCCAGTCAAAGAAACACCACACTTGTTTCATTCCTTCAAATCCAGGAGTATCTAGTCCAATCACTCAAGGTCAAACACACGCATCCCAGCTTCAAGCAAGGAAAGTCATTCTAACCTTAAACTTTTTTTAAGCATGTACATAACATTTGTTTCCTTTTCGTTTCCATCTTTTCAATTCGTTTTCATTGCTAACCTTTTGGATTTATTTCTTGGTTTATCCAACCTTTTTAAGAACTAACCTGGCCATGAGACAATACTAGCATGGCCTCAGGCCATGTAGCTATTTAAATCCAAAACAAAAGAAAATAGGAGGGAGGAGGTGTGAATCAAAGCTTTAGGCTTCACCCCTGGCTGCTTCGCAGTTGCAAGCAGAACAAAGAGTGTGGCCTTAGGCTTCGCCACACACTGACTTCCAGGCCATTCGAAGGAAGCAGAAAGGAAGAATCGAAAGCTACCCACACACTGACTTCCAGGTCCCATTCGAAAGAAACAGGAAAGGGATGAAATCGAAAGGCGTGTCCTTACTACTTCCAGGCTAAATCGAAAGAAGCCAGGAAGAGCAGAATCGAAGGGTGTTGCTGCCTGAATCGAAAAGCTTGTCCTCCCTTATTTTATTTTGTTTTGTCTTTACATTTTCTTGCTATTCAATATGGTTGTAATAGTGTAGGATATTTATTTTCTACATTTTTATTGCTTTATACAAATGTTAGTAATTAGGACGTATGGCAAGATAAAACCAACAAGTAGACAACCCAAAATCAAAAAACTAAATGCATGCAATCAAACGCACTATTCCCACATGCACCTCTAGAGTAATATCACTTGTTGCCCAGAAAAATAGTCATGTCCCTCGAATATGGGAGTTTTAGCAAAGACCCTCGATAAAAGATCGTAGTCCCTCGATGACCCTCGATGTTGCCTTTGGTAAACGATCTAGTCCATATACGACATTGCTAAAACGTACCATAAGTTACCTTCTATGACAATATAAATGACCCACGCCCATCCCTTCACATCCAACGACGGGGCTTCTTACCAAATCAATGGTAAGATAGAAACATCTAAAGGAGGAGGAAAAGAACATTAGACCTTTTGAGTAGGTAGGATGCTCATAGTTGCTTGCTTGCTCACAACAAAAACATTTTTCACACCAACACTTTCAATTGAAACATTTTCAAAAGACAAAGCTCTTTGTACGCATTCTTATAGAGATGAGAATCATTACAAAGGAACTTTTTAAAATCCCTTTCAAAAACATCTTCCACAAACACCTTTTTGAACTATTTTCAAAAACCAACACTTTGTACGCGATCTTATAGAGATGAGAACCATTACAAAGACATTTTTTCTAAATATTTTCAAACCCACATCACAAAGCATATTTTCCAACAAAAGTAAGTGATATAGAAAGAAACTAAGAGCCCGTAGATAACTACGGATGAAAAGGGTGCTAATACCTTTCCTTTTCATAACCTACCCCCCGAACTCAAGAAATAATCTCAAAAGGTCTTTCCTGTTCTTTTCAATCTTTCCTTGTTGGATAAAAGAAAAGTCAGTGGCGACTTTTGCTATCTGCAACAATTGCGATCAAACGCAAAACACCCAAGTCAGTTCTCCCATCGTATTACAGAACTGGCGACTCTACTGGGAAAGAATTAAAAGCGGGGTTACCTTAGGGCTAGATCAGCTTTACTTGCTTTCTTTGTTTGACTTGTTTGCTTTAAATTTTTGGGTCTTTTCTTGGGATTTTATTAAAGATCCTATACCCGGATCTGGGGCACCTTTTTAGGTAAGTAGAAATAAATCATGGAGGTTTTACGGTGTAGACCAATATGGACAAAGTGATAGCTACGTTAGCGTGATACTCTGGCTTGTTCTAATGTTCCTTGAGTCAGTCAAGGATAACATTAGGCTTCCTTATAGTGTCATTAAGCGCTAACTGACCTTTAAAACCTTTAATTGACTCATCCTAAACCACTATAAAGTAGTGAGATGGCCGGCTTTGGTTCCGACCAAAGATTGGTTGATACTCAATGCTACACTCATTGAGATTAGACTTTTGGGATATTATGCCCACAATAATTTGGTGCTTGAGCTAGAACAATGCCTAATTTGGGATATTCTGATCACTTTCTAGGATAGGTTAAGCCAACTAAATTTCAAGAGGGTACTTACCTACAAACCCCATGCAAGCCTAAACCTAAGGACTTGTCTGCTTTGTGTGTATATGACTATTTGTACATTACAACTTGCTTGCTTTGCATACTTGTACATGACATCATACCATAACATTTTCAATAACCATTTCAAGGATCTCAAGGGCCTATGATGCAGGGTCATGTTGAACCAGACGTCTATCAAGGGTTAAGAGGATTCATTCTCTAACAAAAAATACCGTCAAATACCAAAGCACAGTAATTTTAGTCAAGGGATATGACCCACTTGACATGGTGAGCTTGATTCTCATGGAAGGACATCCACCTATACGAAGTTATCCAATCAAAGTTGTTGATCAAAATTCAACTTCTAACATCTTCTTGTGTTTACCCCACGAGATCCTTGAAAACATGCATCCACATATCATGCATCATATCATGACAGGTTTCTCTCACACAAGTTTCCTTATCTTCCTACTGTTTATTTCAGTAAGATGGATATGGAACAAACAGTGACAGATCTTCAAGCACAAAATGCTCAATTCCAACAGATGTTCCTGACTTTGGCTAAAGGGCAAGAGGACCTGAATACTCTTCTTCTCAAAGACAAGAAGAAAAAGACAAAGAATTCAGTGGGCGTCCATAATTTAGGATGGAGGTTTAGAGGGTCAACAAAGCGAGCTCTAGAATTCGCAACTCCGTCAACTGAAGGAGACAATCAAAAAAAAGAAGGGGACCGTAGTCTGGGGTCTAACAAAGAAGAGGCAGACTACACTGAAGAACAATATCCTCCTGCGAACGAAAAATACAAACAGCTGGAGGATCGCCCCAACACCATGGAAATCCATAGAGTACCTGGTCTGGACTTTGAAGAAATGGGATTGGTTTCTGGAGTAGCCATCCCACCGAAATTCAAGATTCCTGCTTTTTCCAAGTATGATGGGATCTCTTGCCCTAAGATGCATCTGAGATCTTATGTCCGCAAGATTTAACCATATACTACTGATCAGAAACTCTGGGTCCATTTCTTCCAAGAGAGTCTATCTGGGACTCAACTTGAATGGTTCTACCAATTGGAAGGTTCTCACATCCACACCTGGGAGGATCTAGGTGCTGCTTTCTACAAGCAGTACCAATACAATGCTAATCTGGCACCAACTCGCGTGCAGTTGCAGAATATGACCATGGGTTCCAACGAGGGCTTCAAAGAATATGCTAAAAAATGGAGAGACTTGGTTGGCAGGGTGCAGCCACCCTTAACTGACAGGGAGCTGATTGACATATTTATGGGAACTTTGACGGGACCTTTCTTCAATCACCTAATCGGAAGCTCCTCAACCGGGTTCACTGAGCTAATACTGACTGGTGAAAGAGTCGAAGTTGGCATCAAAAGCGGTAAAATCCAAAGCGGTGCATCTTCAAGTGCAGGGAAACAACTTTTCAATGGGAAGAAAGAGTCTGATGCTGCATACGATAAAAAAGGTTGTAACCAGAGTAACCACAACCAACGCGTGGGGGCAATCCTGATCTCTAATCCTACATCTGTTCAACAACGATAGGGAAATAGGCGTATGGTAAAGTACCAAGAAAGGAAGTACGCTAAGATTAATATGCCATTGTCTCAAGCGTTACAACATTTGCTGAAAGCGAAATTGATTACACTAAGGGATCCTCCTCAAAACCCTGATACCTCCTCTCCTAAGTATAATCCAAATGTAAGATGTGCCTACCATTCTGATAGTCCTGGACACGACACCGACAACTGTTGGACTTTGAAGAACAAGATTCAAGATTTGATCGACAACAAGGAGATCGAATTTGATCCACCTACTACTCCCAATGTGATCACATCTCCAATGCCAAATCATTGATAGCGTCCTTTTCATTTTGAATTTTTAATTGTAATCTCTTTTGTTGTTCAAACACTTATCTATTAATGTCAAACTTTGTTTCATTAATGCATTACATATGTTTGTCTTGAATTAATCCATTCATTTTTAAACTATGCTTTTTACTCCCTTTATGATATTTAACTCTTATTTCAAAAAGTTGCAAGCCTTTAGAGGGTGGATGACGAAAACAATGCCATAATCTCATACAGTATGCTTTTGGCCAGACCTTGCTAACGATATACAAGCATTCTTTCAATTCATAAACACTGGAGTTATAAGGAACATAATCCCTAGTCAACCCCTTTGAGCCAAAGAAGTAGAAGTTTTCTTTTTCACAAAAATTGAAACCTTTAATCAAAACCTAGGGCAGGGTAGTTTCTCAGTTAATTCAAATGCGCGTTCAGTCGCAAGCTTTCACTTCATACACAATGAATGACAGTGAAAACATCCTTCTAATTCAAAAGAATGGCGATGGCAGAACCTACGAAGGAGACTTAAGAAAAACTGGGGCATCCCGCTGACTGTAATCTCAAAATAAGAACAGTCAGGCAAAAAATCACGTATAATAAATCAAAAAGAGGTCACTAATAATCCTCGACAACATGAAAAGTGTTGCAAAAATGAATGCCTTCTCCAATAAACTTCCAAATATCTAAACATCATTCCAGATTCAATTGGAATCCAAACGCACAATTAACTGAGTTTAAGACTGAAGAACATTACGAAGAACGAGAGGGTACAAATACACTTTGAGCCTTATCTTTTGTTTCTTAAACTGTGAACCAAGCCACGATATAACCTTTCAAAGTTCTAATTGAATCACGAGTTAGTTTGAAAGCATACTGTTACAAAAGGTATCCTGACTCCTGTAAGGCTTTGCTCCAAATTCTGAGTTGAATTCATATTCCTACAAAACTCTTTACTTGCTAAAACTGAATTCTTAAAACTTCAGTGAAATTCTGGCAGCAGATACTCAATGTCACAGTGAATGTTATGACACCGTATCTGACACTCTTCAAGACAGTAAATTTAAAAGCAGTAAAGAACACAGTCAATTGTTTACCCAATTCAGTGTGTAACAACACCTACTCTGGGGGCTACCAAGCCAGGGAGGAAATTCTCTATAAGAGATATTAATTCAGGAATAAACTAACCAGTTTATCTCCTTCACTTAAGACCTACCCAATGCAACTTCAATCTAAGTTCAACTTAAACCTGAGTTCCTACTCACTCCCCCTCAATCACAGCAGTGATACTAAACAATTGACTAATGAAATTATGAAGACACTCTTCAGTACACACACTTGATTTTGCTTCACAGCTTTAATCAAGTGACAATCACTCGTGCTTCAAAGCTTTGAGTGATACACAACCCTAACTTGACTTTGCTTCAAAGCTTTAATCAAGTAACACAAACACTCGTGCTTTAAAGATTTGAGTGATACACAACCCTTACAATCAAATCCTACTCCAAATCACTTATCACAATGATAATTGATTGGCTCACAGTAGTTACAACTATACAGTCCCTTATTGATCTTCTATCAAAAAGTGTCCTTTGCCAACAGTCTTCATGAGGAATATATAGGCAGTTATTCTTCGGTTAGGGCTTCCACGAAAATAGCTAGGGTTAATTAGGGTTAACCTCAAGACTTGGTCATAGGTCTTTAACAACCAGATTAGGGTTAAGCAAAGTTAACCTAATGTCCACGTGAGATTCTGATCTGGACTATCTAAACCAGATTCCTGAAAATTCTCAGAAATAACAAATATGCACAACTATTAGATCAGTACAGGATGTCTTAACATTGGTTATGACAACAAGAATCATGTTTACTGATTTTGGTAGAATGCAATAAATATGATCATTGCATAATGATCAGATAAACACTCATATTGAGCAGCTCCTGTATGACATTCTTTTACTGCAGAATGTACCTTGTATCCCAGAATGTTATGACATCAGTCATGACATTCACACAACTGGTTTTACCAAAAAACATACCAACAACCAAACACTTACAAACTCCCCCTTTGGCAAATTTTTGGCTAAAACCCCTAAACAATCAGAGATTAGAAAGCAGCAGAATTTTTAATAACATCTACCAAGTCTAATTCTACCAAAATTATCACAAAATCTTCTTCCCCTCTTTAGCCATAAATAGGCCATAGATACTTGTACTTTTAAGTTATACAGTCACCCAAAAGGAATAATAAAAACACAGAGAGAAAAAATCAAAAGTCATTTGCAGCAACAGGTACCAGCAGCAAACTTGTCAGCAACACTGATCTTCAAGCACTGTCATCTTCAGAGGAGGCACTATCTTCAGCATTAAGCTGGTCTTCATCAGCATCCTCTTCCCTTCTCTGTCCTTCAATCTCCTCCTGTTCTAGTCTAACAATCAGGTCCTCAAGAGTCCTTTTCCTTGTATCAAGCTCTTTGCAGGTTTCCTTCAGCACAACTATCACATCAGTTTTCTTGGAATGAGATTTGATAGTTGATGTCTCAGCAGATGTCATGACAATGTCAGGAACATGTGTTCCCTGAAATAGCTTATAGTGCAAACCAAGAGCAGGGGCTCTTTTGCATACAATATCTTTTTCAACTAGAATGTAAGGATACTGAGCAAGGACTATACCACACAGGAGAGAGGGAAAGGCAATATGGCCTTTAATAGCACAGCTTCCAGCATGTTTCAATGTTTGATCAAAGATATACTTGCCATAGTCAAAGTTTGTCCTGGTTCCAACAACATAAATAAATCTTCCCAAGCCTGTGGAGATGGTTGATTTATGGTTGGTGGGAACCCAGTTAGCTGCAACAATTTTGTGTAGAATGGCAAATTTCATGCTCAGCTTGCTTGCATTCAGCTTCCCTTTTAAGGGCCAGCTCTTGACTTGATTTTCAGTGATGGTTTGACACACTTGGTTGTCAGTAACCTCAAGCTCAGGGCAAGCATCATCAGATCTTCCTAGGAATTTTTTTATTTTAGAGGGAGAGAAATTTACCTTCCTTCCTCTCACATACACAAACTTAAAATCAGCTGACTTTCCATCAGCACATCCATCAGATAAATTTACTATGAATTTTTTGACAAGAATTTCATAGCAGTTGGTAAACTTTACCACAGTATTTATTAGACCAGCAGTCTTGATTAGATCCATGATCTTCTTACATTCCATGGAACTGTTGTTCAGCTCTCTTTCCAAAGCGATCCTTTTCAAAAATACATACTTCCACCTGTTTGCATTCTCTTGATGGTGAAAGGAGATGTTGTCAATGGCAACTTCACGGACTTTAGGCATTTTGCTTGAAGAGAGTTTCTTACTGAGAGGAATTTCTTCAACATCAAACTCAAAATCTGATTCTCATTAGATTCAGAGGGTTCAGGCTCCTTCCTTTTCTTGGCTATTGGTTGTCTCAAAGGTTTTAAGAGACTACCAACAGGTACTCTAGTTTTCACCTTCCCTTTCTCTTTTGACAATCCAGCCTTCACAGCTTCTGCTCTAGTCTTGTTCTCAGACCTGGTTTTCTTATGAACAACATCAGCAGTCTTCTCTTTGGAGAGGTTTTTGGCAGCATCCTGCTTTCCTTTTCTGTTCATCATCCTTCTAGCTATGCTAGGGTTGATATTGGCAATTAAGTCATTGTCAGAGTATTCTTCATCAACATCAATAACCGTGGGTTCAACATCCTTCTCAGTAGGGTTATGGTGATCATCTCGATTTTCAGGAGATTTCCTAATGTTATCATCAGGTGTCTCAACATTCTGAGTGACATCTGGATTCATTTCAACATTTGGACTAGCAGATTCTTGGTTCAAAGGTACAGAAATGCCAGGTACAGAGTGATTCTCATTTAGAATCCTAGTGACTAGTCTAGCTATAGCTTGATGAACATACATAAAACCTTCCCTATTTGCTATTTCTGGAGGAACAGAAGATGATGGTTGAGAGGATTTACCAGATGAAGAGGCTTGTGATCTTCTTGCATGTCTGGTTCGCAGCTTCTTGACCTTAGTGGGGTCAGCTGCCAGTTCACGAAGAGGAGTTATCTCCAGAACATCAGAATCCATGCAGTTTGTGATTGCCCTAGGTTCTCGATCAGAGGATGCGGAAGAAGCAGTCGCCTTTGAAGAGGATGATGACATGGATAGTTGAGACATTTTGAGTGATTTAGAAAACAAGTAACAGTGATAGTGAAATCTTCGTTTGAGAGATTGGAGATTGTTGCAGAAACGCGAGAGGAGGGAGATATATGAATGTCTATTCAACTTCTTAAAATTTTGGAAGGAAATAGAGAAACAAATGATTAGCCCAATCAGAGTAGACTTAACTAAAACATCTCTCTCATCCCTTGTTTTAAGCAAAATTAATTGCTACATTTCTTCATGTTGGCAAATACCCAGCTTGCCCCTCAAATTTTCAAATTGATTAACATCAAGTGCATTGGTAAAAATGTCAGCCAGTTGTAGTTCAGTGGCAACATGTTCCAGTTTAATCGTCTTCTCCTCCACAAGATCTCTGATGAAGTGATGTCTAATGTCAATATGCTTGGTCCTGCTATGCTGAATAGGATTCTTGGAAATGTTGATAGTACTCAGATTGTCACAGTAAAATGTCATAACATCTTGTGTGACATTATACTCAGTAAGCATCTGTTTCATCCAGATCATTTGAGAACAGCTACTACCAGTTGCTATGTATTCAGCTTCAGCAGTAGATAGAGACACACAGTTCTGTTTATTGCTGAACCAAGAGACAAGATTATTTCCTAAGAAGAAACATCCTCCAGAGGTGCTCTTTCTATCATCAGCACTTCCAGCCCAATCAGCATCACAGTAACCAGTCAGAGTTGGTTCACATCCATGAGAGTACAACAAGCCATAGTTATAGGTTCCACTCACATACTTCCGAATTCTTTTCACTTGGTTGATATGACTTACTTTGGGTTCAGCCTGGTATCTTGCACATACTCCAACTGCAAAAGCAATGTCAGGTCTGCTGGCTGTTAAGTATAGCAAACTTCCTATCATGCTTCTGTATAAGCTTTGGTCCACCTTAACCCCACTTGAATCTTTGGACAACTTTAAATGAGTAGGTGCAGTAGTCCTTTTGTGACTGGCATTCTCCATCCCAAACTTCTTGACAATGTTCTTTGCATACTTTCTTTGAGACAGAAAAATCGAGTCTTCCATCTGTGTGACTTGCAGTCCAAGAAAGTAGGTCAATTCTCCCATGAGGCTCATTTCAAATTCAGCTTGCATCTGGTCAGCAAAATGTTTAACCATTTTATCTGACATTCCCCCAAACACTATGTCATCAACATAGATTTGAGCTACCATTATCTTTCCTCCTTCATTTTTGACAAAAAGAGTTTTATCCAAGCCTCCTTTCCTGTATCCTTTGTCAGAGAGGAACTTTGTCAACCTGTCATACCATGCTCTAGGAGCTTGTTTCAGGCCATATAAAGCTTTCCTCAATTTGTAGACATGATCAGGGCAGTTTGGATCCACAAATCCTTTAGGCTGTTCCACATAAACTTCCTCATTTAAGTACCCATTAAGGAAGGCACTCTTTACATCCATCTGAAATAACTTGAACTTAAGGAGACAAGCAATTCCCAATAGGAGTCTGATTGATTCCAGTCTGGCTACAGGAGCAAAAGTCTCATCAAAATCAACCCCTTCAACTTGAGTGTATCCTTGAGCAACAAGTCTTGCCTTATTCCTGGTGAAAACTCCTTCAGCATCTGATTTGTTCTTGTAGATCCATTTTGTGCCAATGATGTTTGTTCCTCCTGGTCTAGGAACTAACTCCCATACTTCATGTTGCTTGAATTGGTTCAATTCATCTTGCATTGCTCCAATCTAATATTCATCAGTTAAAGCCTCCTTAACATTTCTTGGTTCAATCTTAGAAACAAAGCAAGAGTTTATAATGATTTCTCTAGATCTTGTAATGACTCCATTGTTAGGATCTCCTATGATGAGTTCCTTAGGATGATCTTTCTGAATTCTGATGGAAGGGTCTTTGTTAGCTTCCTTTGATTCAGATTCTGATGAAGTAGTTTTAGGAATATCATCCTTTTGAGTTGAGGTCTCAAAGAATGTCTCAACATCATATGGGACATTTGTTTCCTCGTGGTAATCATCAACTATGACATTTATAGATTCCATCATAACTTTGGTCCTGGAATTGAATACCCTATAAGCTCTGTTGTTGGTAGAGTATCCTAGGAATATTCCTTCATCACTTTTAGGGTCCATCTTTCTCCTTTGTTCACGATCTGTCAGAATATAGCACTTGCTTCCAAATACATGGAAGTACTTCACTGTAGGCTTTCTTCCTTTCCAAAGTTCATAAATGGTGGATGATGTTCCCTTTCTCAAGGTGACCCTGTTATGGACATAACAGGCTGTATTCATAGCTTCAGCCCAAAAATGAATAGGAAGTCTTTTGGCATGTATCATTGCTCTGGCAGATTCCTGTATAGTCCTGTTTTTCCTTTCCACAACTCCATTTTGTTGAGGAGTTATGGGTGAAGAGAATTCATGATTAATTCCTTCTGAGGAGCATAACTCATCAAACTTACTGTTTTCAAATTCCTTGCCATGATCACTTCTGATTCTGACAATGCATCCTTCTTTTTCTCTTTGAATTCTTTTGCACGGTTCCTTAAATACTTCAAAAACATCAGACTTTTCCCTAATGAAGTTAATCCAGGTGAATCTAGAAAAATCATCCACAATAACATAGGCATATCTTTTTCCACCAAGACTTTCCACCTGCATGAGTCCCATCAGATCCATATGTAGAAGTTCTAGCACCTTAGAGGTGGTCAGATGTCTTGACTTTGGATGTGACATTCTAGTCTGCTTTCCAACCTGACATTCACCACAGACTCTCCCTTCATCGATTTGCAGCCTTGGAATCCCTCTGACTGCCTCCATGGATATAATCCTTTTCATTCCTCTTAGATATAAATGACCAAGTTTTTGGTGCCACAGTTTCACTTCTTTTTCTTCTTTGGCAATAGAGCACACAGAAGAATAATTAGTGTTCTCAGACTCCCATAAGTAGCAGTTGTCTTTAGATCTGACTCCTCTCATTACAACTTCTTGTTTTTCATTAGTTACAAGACATTCAGACTTGGTGAAGTTGACCTTGAATCCTAGATCACATAATTGACTGATACTTATGAGATTAGCAGTCAAGCCTTTTACCAGCAATACTTCATTTAGGTTTGGAACTCCAGGGCAGTCCAAGTTTCCAACTCCTTTGATTTCTCCTCTAGCACCATCTCCAAAAGTCACATAACTAGTAGTGTGAGGTTTAACATTATTGAGAAGATTCTTGATTCCAGTCATGTGTTTAGAGCATCCACTGTCAAAGTACCAGTCTTCCTTTGCAGAGACTCTAAGGGAGGTGTGAGCTATCAGGGCAGCAGCCTTTTTCTTCTACTGTTGAGTATATGGTGCCTTGTTAGACTTAGGTTTGGCAATTGGGGTCTGATTAGGATATCCATATAATCTGAAGCAGAATGGCTTTATGTGACCAAACCTCCCACAATGATGACATCTCCATCTTTGACACTTTTTCTTCATATTTCTCTGTTCTCGATGTTGAGTGCTATGTTGTGACATCTGCTTTGACATTTGTTTATCAGGCCTAATTTTCTTCTTGTCTACAATAGATTTCTTCGCTGCCACAAATCCTAGACCAGACTTGTTTCCCACATTTTGTCCAACCTGAAGAATTTCTTCTAATTTGTCAGTTCCATTTGTCAGCATCCTGACAAATTTGGTCATTTGGTCAAGTTTTGAGTTTAGCATTTGAACTTCACTTTCGAGATGACTTATAGTATCAGTGCCTGCCTTCTTCTCAACCTCTAACTTTACTATGAGTTTTTTTTGTCTCTCATTTTGCTGACAGACTTCAGCACTTCTGATACATAACTTCTTGTAGGAGTCAGCCAGTTCTTCAAATGTTACTTCCCCATCACTAGAGTCACTATCAGAGTTACAAATACCAGTTAGTGCAGTAACTAGTTTGGCAGATTCTTCTTCAGAATTACTTTCTGAGTCACAATTAGACCAAGTAACAGACATTCCTTTCTTTTGTTTCTTAATAAAGGTAGGACATTCAGCTCGAATGTGCCCATATCCTTCACATCCATGGCATTGGATTCCTTTGCTTTGATTTCCCTTCTCTTCAGACTTTGGTCTTCTGCTGGAGTCATAAGATCTGTTAATGTCAGAAGGGATGTTCTTGACATTTGACCTTGACTTTGGGTCCACTCTCTTGATGAGTTTGTTGAACTTCCTTCCAAGCATGGCTATAGCTTCTGAAATATTTTCTTCTTCATCCTCCTTGTTTTCATCTTCAGTATTGGATACAAGTGCTATGCTCTTGTTTTTCTTGTCGACATTGTCACTGATCCCCATCTCAAAGGTCTGAAGTGACCCAATGAGTTCCTCAACCTTCAAGTTGCAGATATCCTGAGCTTCCTCTATAGCAGTCACCTTCATTGCAAATCTTTTAGGCAAGGATCTGAGAATCTTTCTCACCAGTTTTTCTTCTGACATCTTTTCTCCCAATGCTCTTGAGGTGTTGGAAATTTCCAAGATGTTCATGTGAAACTCATGAATGGTCTCATCTTCCATCATCCTTAGGTTCTCAAATTTGGTAGTCAGTATCTGAAGCCTTGACATTTTTACTTTGGATGTGCCCTCATGGGTAGTTTTGAGAGTGTCCCAAGCATCCTTGGCCAGTTCACATTGATGTACTAGTCTGAATATGTTTCTATCAATTCCATTGATCAAGGCATTTAATGCTTTGGAGTTACCCAGGCTAACTCATGTTCTTCTTTGCTCCATTCTTCCTCAGGTTTCAGACTGGTTGTCCTATCTTTCCCAGTTATGGTGGGATGGTTCCATCCTTTGTCAGCAGCTCTCCAAGCCTTTTTGTCCAGTGATTTTAAGAAGGAAATCATACGAGGTTTCCAGTAGTCATAATTTGATCCATCCAGAATGGGTGGTCTGTTCCCAAATCCTTCTTCTTTATCCATAGCGCCAGAAAATAATATCCCTAGATCTCACCCAGTAAGACAGGCAGGGTGCCTGCTCTGATGCCAATTGAAATTCTGGAAACAGATACTCAATGTCACAGTGAATGTTATGACACCGTATCTGACACTCTTCAAGACAGTAAATTTAAAAGCAGTAAAGAACACAGTCAATTGTTTACCCAGTTCAGTATGTAACAACACCTACTCTGGGGGCTACCAAGCTAGGGAGGAAATTCACTATAAGAGATATTAATTCAGGAATAAACCAACCAGTTTATCTCCTTCACTTAATACCTACCTAATGCAACTTCAATCTAAGTTCAACTTAAACCTGAGTTCCTACTCACTCCCCCTCAATCACAGTAGTGATACTAAACAATTGACTAATGAAATTATGAGGACACTCTTCAGTACACACACTTGATTTTGCTTCACAGCTTTAATCAAGTGACAATCACTCGTGCTTCAAAGCTTTGAGTGATACACAACCCTAACTTGACTTTGCTTCAAAGCTTTAATCAAGTAACACAAACACTCGTGCTTCAAAGCTTTGAGTGATACACAACCCTTACAATCAAATCCTACTCCAAATCACTTATCACAATGATAATTGATTGGCTCACAGTAGTTACAACTATACAGTCCCTTATTGATCTTCTATCAAAAAGTGTCCTTTGCCAACAGTCTTCATGAGGAATATATAGGCAGCTATTCTTCGGTTAGGGCTTCCACGAAAATAGCTAGGGTTAATTAGGGTTAACCTCAAGACTTGGTCATAGGTCTTTAACAACCAGATTAGGGTTAAGCAAAGTTAACCTAATGTCCACGTGAGATTCTGATCTGGACTGTATAAACCAGATTCCTGAAAATTCTCAGAAATAAGAAATCTGCACAACTGTTAGATCAGTACAGGATATCTTAACATTGGTTATGACAACAAGAATCCTGTTTACTGATTTTGGTAGAATGCAATAAATATGATCATTGCATAATGATCAGATAAACACTCATATTGAGCAGCTCCTGTATGATATTCTTTTACTGCAGAATGTACCTTGTATCCCAGAATGTTATGACATCAGTCATGACATTCACACAACTGGTTTTACCAAAAAACATGCCAACAACCAAACACTTACATTCATGACAAGCATAAACTTTGCATTATTTGAATATCGCTGTTCGCATATGGCTAATTGTTTGACAGTGGAGGAATTCACACGACGAATATCCAGTGAACAAAAACTCTCTCAATAAACAAGAACCACTTCAAATGAGATGACACTTCCAATGATAAATCTCCTATAAGCAAGGGGGCATGACATGTCACCGTCCAACTCGTCTGGGGCAGTCAAGTCAAGATTCCAATAAATCTCTCAAGAAGTGCTAAGTAATCAGGGGCAGATCTGTATCCGAATCACTTGCAGCATTGAACATGAATTCCAGTAAAGGGTTGTGTACGGCCAATCAAACATTTTCTGGAAATACTACAACAGTTACCAATAGTGGCAGTGACAAATTCTGACAAAGTCCTTTTCATAGGGTGATCCTCAGTCAAGCCCCTATGAAGTCATCTCTATAAGGTTATCCTTACAGAATAATCTCCGCAAATGAGGGTCCAAAACCCACAAAACCAAATTCACTGGATTCATGCAATCCCTAGCCAGAGTTTCAATCTCTAGAAAACCTCTCCCAGCTGAGTTGATCTCAAGAATCCTTGAGGAGTTTTGCCAAAAGAAAACGCCTCTCTAGAAAATTGGCAACACGATTTATTTCCTCAACAAACTACAGATTCCCCAGCTTTAGTTTGCCCCTCAAGCTATCACAAATCAAGGGATCACAATCCCTCTTCCCCAGTAGACTGCTCTACAATCCCCAGTAAGTTGCTGAAAAGCCTGGAACACAACCAGATAATAATTAACTTCTTTATCCCCAACAAGTTGTTAACTTCCTTTCTCTTCCATCAAGAGATAACTCCCCAGTAGAGCAACAGACAACTAAAACTCCCAAACTCTATCTCCAAGCAGAAATCAATATTCTCCACAAAGATTTATCAAGCCAAAATAAATATTCCCCAGCAGAGTTCTCCTCAAACAACAAAATAGGAATCCCCAAAGGAAACATTATAAAACAAGGTCTGAAGATCAATCAACAGATAAGTGTCATTAACTATATGTAAACTTCTCCAAGATAAATCAAGCTTGGATTTCTTCATTACCTTTTGGAGTAGTAATCGTCCATGATTCCTTCATTATCTGTTGAGGTGGTAATCATCCAAGATTCCTTCATTATCTGGTGAGGTGGTAATCGTCCAGGATTCCTTCATTATCTGGTGAGGTAGTAATCGTCCAAGATTCCTTCATTATCTGTTGAGGTAGTCATCATCCAAGATTCCTTCATTATCTGTTGAGGTAGTAATCGACCAAGATTCCTTCATTATCTGTTGAGGTAGCAATCGTCCAAGATTCATTCATTATCTGTTGAGGTAGTAATCATCTAAGATTCATTAATTATCTGTTGAGGTAGTAATCGTCCAAGAATCCTTCATTATCTGTTGAGGTAGTAATCGTCCAAGATTCCTTCATTATCTGTTGAGGTAGTAATCGTCCAAGATTCCTCCATTATCTGTTGAGGTAGTAATCGTCCAAGATTCCTTCATTATTTGTTGAGGTAGTAATCGTCAAAGATTCCTTCATTATATGTTGAGGTAGTAATCGTCCAACATTCCTTCATTATCTGTTGAGGTAGTAATTGTCCAAGATTCCTTCATTATCTGTTGAGGTAGTAATTGTCCAAGATTTCTTCACTATCTGTCACATTCAAGCTTCATACTTACCAACAAAAAACAAGTTTCAGATTAATACCTGAAACAAGACAGGATAACTATCCGTGAACAAATCGATTGTAGATTAATTCCCAAAATAGGACGGGGTGACTATCTACATGAAAAATACTTCCTTAAGACCTATGATGGTTCAGTTTAAATCGATCATTGGTTTATCCTGATTCCATTCTGGTAGACACTTTCTCTGGTTCAATTAAATCGCTCCAAAGATTTATTGTGATTCTTTTCCAGTTAAAGAATTTTCAGACCTCTACTGGTTCAGTTTAAATCGATCAATGGTTTATCCTGATTCCGTTCCGAAAGACACTTTCTATGGTTCAGATAAATCGCTCCAAAGATTTATTTTGATTATTTTCCAGTTAAAGATTATCTAAGACCTCTGCTGGTTCAGTTTAAATCGATCAATGGTTTATCCTGATTCCGTTCCGGTAGACACTTTCTCTGGTTCAGATAAATCACTCCAAAGATTTATTCTGATTCTTTTCCAGTTAGAGATTATCCAAGACCTATGTTGGTTCAGTTTAAATTGATAAATGGTTTATCCTGATTCCGTTCCGGTATACACTCTCTCTGGTTGAGATAAATCGCTCCAAAGATTTATTCTGATTCTTTTCCAGTTAAAGATTATCCAAGACCTCTACTGGTTCAGTTTAAGTCGATCAATGGTTTATCCTGATTCCGTTCCGGTTGACACTTTCTTTGGTTCAGATAAATCGCTCCAAAGATTTATTCTGATTCTTTTCCAGTTAAATATTATCCAATACCTCTGCTGGTTCAGTTTAAATCGATCAATGGTTTATCCTGATTTTGTTCCGGTAGACACTTTCTCTGATTTAGATAAATCACTCCAATGATTTATTTTGATTCTTTTCCAGTTAAAGATTATCCAAGATCTATGTTGGTTCAGTTTAAATTGATCAATGGTTTATCCTGATTCCGTTATGGTAGACACTTTCTCTAGTTCAGATAAATCACTCCAAATATTTATTCTAATTCTTTCCAGTTAAAGATTACCCAAGGCCTCTGCTGGTTCAGTTTAAATCGATTAATGGTTTATCCCGATTCCTTTCTGTTAGACACTTTCTATGGTTCAGATAAATCGCTCCAAAGATTTATTCTGATTCTTTTTCCAATTAAAGAATATTCAAGACCTCTGTTGGTTCAATTTAAACCGATTAATGGTTTATCTTGATTCTTTTCCGGTAGACACTTTCTCTGGTTCAGTTAAATCACTCCAAAGATTTATTCTGATTCTTTTCCAGTTAAAGAATATTCAAGACCTTTGTTGGTTAAGTTTAAACCGATCAATGGTTTATCTTGATTCTTTTTCGATAGACACTTTCGCTGGTTCAGTTAAATCACTCCAAAGATTTATTCTGATTCTTTTCTAGTTAAAGAATATTCAAGACCTCTGCTGGTTCAGTTTAAATCGATCAATGGTTTATCCTAATTCCTTTCTGGTAAACACTTTCTCTGGTTCAGATAAATCGCTCCAAAGATTTATTCTGATTCTTTTCCAGTTAGAGATTATCCAAGACCTCTGTTGGTTCAGTTTAAATCGATCAATGGTTTATCCTGATTCCTTCCCGGTAGACACTTTCTCTGGTTCAGTTAAATCGCTCCAAAGATTTATTCAGATTCTTTTCCAGTTAAAGATTATTCAAAACCTTTGCTGGTTCAGTTTAAATAGATCAATGGTTTATCTTGATTCCGTTCTGATAGACACTTTCTCTAGTTTAGTTAAAGCGCTCCAAATATTTATTCTGATTCTTTTCCAGTTAATGAAATATTCAAGACTTCTACTGGTTTAGTTTAAATTGATCAATGGTTTATCCTGATTCCTTTCCGGTAGACACTTTCTCTGGTTCAGATAAATCGCTCCAAAGATTTATTCTGATTCATTTTCAGTTAAAGAATATTCAAGACCTCTGTTGGTTCAGTTTAAATCGGTTAATGGTTTATACTGATTCTGTTCTGGTAGACACTTCCTATGGTTTAGATAAATCGCTCCAAATATTTATTTTGATTCTTTTCCAGTTAAAGAATATTCAAGACCTCTGCTGGTTCAGTTTTAGTTGATCAATGGTTTATCCTGATTCCTTTCTGGTAGACACTTTCTCTAGTTCAGATAAATCGCTCCAAAGGTTTATTCTGATTCTTTTCCAGTTAAAGAATATTCAAGACCTATGCTGGTTCAGTTTAAATAGATTAACGGTTTATCCCGATTCCTTTCCGGTAGACACTTTCTCTGGTTCAGATAAATCGCTCCAAAGATTTATTCTGATTCTTTTCCAGTTAAAGATTATTCAAGACCTCTGCTGGTTTAGTTTAAATCGATCAATGGTTTATCCTGATTCCTTTTCAGTAGACACTTCTTTTAGTTCAATCTAAATCAATCAAAGATATATTCTGATTCCTTTTCCAGTTGAAGTCAAGTTTAGACTTGGTCTAATTTCTGTCAACAATCACCTTTGGATGGCATCTATAAGCCCATATCTGACAACTCTCGATCATCTATCCAAATGGAATCTTTAAGCCCATTCCCTACACAATCAACAACCACATCATCGAGTGCAAATTTTTGGGCACTCTAGTGTTCAATCATCTTCTACCTTCAAGCTACAGACGACAACGTGCCATACTTGCTTTTCAGGTTTAAGAAGATTGGACAGGGGCAGCTGTTGTACCTCAAAATTTTCCCTCTCATTTCTCAAGGGATTTCTCACAAGGATTCTCAAAATTCAAGCTTGCACAAGTACAATTGGATTTTTCAGCATCAAGTTAAAAAGGAAACTGTTAAAAAAGGGCAAAGCAGATAAAAATAATCTTTTTGACAAATTTGAAAAAAAAAAAGTTTACTTCAATTCATAAGGCTTCGATTGGATTTTGGTCTCCTGCAAGCCTTCTTTGATTTCCCTTGTTTCGTTGGACTTTAGTCTCTTTCAAGACTGCTTCGATTGGACTATGGTCTCCTTCATGCCTCCTTCGATCCATCCTTTGTGCCTCCTTCGATCCACGAAGCAATGACCTCCTGCATGCAAGCTTCGACTGCACCATTGGCCTCACATGGTTCATAATGCAATGGTGGCTTGCATGTCAGCTTCGATTGGACATTTGATGTATGCATGCCCGTTTTGATTGGACAAATAATTCTCTTCATGATTTCTTTGATGGCTAGCTGCATACATCCTCCGATTGAGTAATAGTTTCCTTCTTGCATGCTTCAAAACAAGAGAATCCCACCAGGCCAGCAAGAACAAGGCAAAAAGCCTCTTGTAGCCTCCTTCGATTCAAAGAGGAAAAGCCTCCTGATTGATGTCCTTCGATTCAGAAATTGGTGGCTTCCTACTAGCCTCCTTCGATTCAGAAGACAAGTGCCTTCTTTACACTTGCTCCCAATTCACAAGGCAAGGACCTTCTTTAGGCCAGTATGCATAAGGAAAAAGCTTCCCCATGGCTAGCATTCACAAGGCAATAGCACCCGCAAAGCATTGGCCATTTTTCACGCTAGCTTCAAATGGGCAATATTTCCTTTGGAAACAGTCTGTTTCGATCACACATGATTCCTACACTATGGTATACAATGGGTGTCCCATTTAAAAGACATGTCTGGGTGTCCCATTCAAAAGACATGTATGGGTGTCCCATTCGAAAGACATGTCTTGGTGGACCATTCAAAGAATTGAAAATGGTGCACACAAATGATGCATATGGTCCAATCGAAGGACACATATTTGTCCCTTTTAAAGATACACACATGACATATTCGAAAGACACTTATTGGGTGAAAATCAAATAGTATTGTTTGAAGAAGAATATGGTCGAAGGTTGGACCTAGGTGGTCAGAACGAAAGGTTGAGATATCAAAAGATGCTTGCTGCAAAGTTCAGGCCTGATACACTGGCCACAACGCTTCAAAACTACTACACAGCAGTCCTGTAACACTGCCCCTATTCTTGCACCAATTTGGCATACAAATACTACTCCTGGAAACCTACAAAGACAATATACTCAATTTGTTCAAATTGTTTTGTTTTCCCTCCTAAACCTCAACTAACTTCGCCTATAAATAAGAGGCTCCATAACATGTCTAAGGGGCTGGACAACACATCCAGAGGCTTTTGGTAGCTGGGAAAAACTTTGATTGTGTGAAAATCATCAAACACTTAACATGTTATCATACCCAGATTCAAAAGACCATACCTTTGTTCCTGACCCTTTCGAATCCAGCACTAGAAACATAACACTTATTTCCTCCCTTCGAATTCAGGAACAACCCCACACTTTGTTTTTCTTTCGAATCCAGTAGAAAGAACACTTCATCTGTTCTTCTCCTTCGAATCCAAAAATATAAAAAACAATCCCACTCCTCTTGACTTTCGAACCCAGTCAAAGAAACACCACACCTGTTTCTTTCCTTCGAATCCAGGAGTATCTAGTCCAATCACTCAAGGTCAAACACATGCATCCCAGCTTCAAGCAAGGTAAGTCACTCTGACCTTAAACTTTTCATTTTAAGCATGTACATAACATTTGTTTCCTTTTCGTTTCCATCTTTTCAGTTTGTTTTCATTGCTAACCTTTTGGTTTTCTTTCTTGGTTTATCAAACGTTTTTAAGAACTAACCTGGCCATGAGACAATACTAGCATGGCCTCAGGCCATGTTTCTATTTAAATCCCAAACAAAAGAAAACAGGAGGGAAGAGGTATGAATCGAAGCTTTAGGCTTCACCCCTGGCTGCTTCACAGTTACAAGCAGAACATAGAGTGTGGCCTTAGGCTTCACCACACACTAACTTCGAGGCCATTCAAAGGAAGCAGAAAGGCACAATCGAAAGCTACCCACACACTGACTTCCAGGTCCCATTCAAAAGAAACAGGAAATGGATGAAATCGAAAGGCATGTCCTTACTACTTCCAGGCCAAATCGAAAGAATCCAGGAAGAGCAGAATCGAAGGGTGTTGTTGCCTGAATCGAAAAGCTTGTCCTCCCTTCTTTTATTTTGTTTTCTCTTTACATTTTCTTGCTATTCAATATGGCTGTAATAGTGTAGGATATTTATTTTCTGCATTTTTATTGCTTTATACAAATGTTAGTAATTAGGATGTATGGTAAGATAAAACCAACAATTAGACAACCCAAATTCAAAATACTAAATGCACGTAATCAAATTCACTATTCACACATGCACCTCTAGGGTAATCTCACTTGTTGCCTTGAAAAATAGTCATGTCCCTCGAATATGGGTGTTTTAGCAAAGACCCTCGATAAAAGATCGTAGTACCTCGATGACCCTCAATGTTGCCTTCGGTAAATGATCTAGTCCCTATACGACATTGCTAAAACGTCCCATAGGTTTCCTTCTATGACTATACAAACGACCCACGCCCGTTCCTTCACATCCAATGATAGGGCTTCTTACTAAATCAATGGTAAGATAGCAACATCTAAAGGAGGAGGAAAAGAACATTAGACCTTTGAGTAGGTAGGATGCTCATAGTTGCTCGCTTGCTCATAACAAAAACATTTTTCACACCAACACTTTCAATTGAAACATTTTCAAAAGACAAAGCTCTTTGTACGCATTCTTATAGAGACGAGACTCATTACAAAGGCACTTTTCAAAATCCCTTTCAAAAACATCTTCCACAAAAACCTTTTTGAACTATTTTCAAAAACTAACACTTTTTACGCGTTCTTATAGAGACGAGAACTATTACAAATACGTTTTTTATAAATATTTTCAAACCCACATCACAAAGCACATTTTCAAACAAAAGCAAGTGATCTAGCAAGCAACTAAGAGCCCGTAGATAACTACAGATGAAAAAGGTGTTAATACCTTCCCTTTTCATAACCGACCCCCGAACTCAAGAAATAATCTCGAAAGGTCTTTCTTGTTCTTTTCAACCTTTCCTTATTGGATAAAAGAAAAGTCGGTGGCGACTCTTGCTATCCGCAATAATTGTGATCAAACACAAAACACCCTAGTCAGTTCTCTCACCATATTACATAAGTCTTTGATGTGTGGGGAATTGATTTCATGGGACCTTTTCCATCCTCTTTTAGAAATAAATACATACTCGTTGTTGTAGATTATGTATCAAAATGGATTGAGGTTGTAACTTCTCCAATAAATGATGCACAAGTAGTAATCAAGCTCTTTAAAAATATAATTTTTCCCAGATTCAGTGTGCCAAGACTTGTCATCAGTGATGGTGATTCTCATTTCATTTCGAAAATCTTTGAAAAACTATTAGTGAAATATAAAGTCCGCCACCGTGTAACAACACCATATAATCCCCAAACAAGTGGACAAGTCGAAGTCTCCAACAAAGATATTAAGCAAATATTAGAAAAAAACAATTGCCACTTCTAGCAAAGATTAGTCGTCCAGATTACACGAAGTGTTGTGGGCATATAGAAAAACCTTTAAGGAACCTATAGGAACCATACCTTTCAAACTAGTTTATCGAAAATCGTGTCATCTACTGGTAGAAATAGAGCATAAAGCTTATTGGGCAATCAAAACCCTCAACTTAAGTTACACTACTGTGGGTAAAAAGCGGATCTTGGATATCCATGAGCTAGAAGAACCTAGACTAGATGCATATGAAAATGCCATGATCTATAAAGAAAGAACAAAGAATTGGCACGACAAGCGCATTTCTGGAAAAAAGGTTCAATGAAGGCGACATAGTGCTCCTGTTTAATTCTAAACTTAAATTAATCCCAGGAAAACTTTGTTCTAGGTGGTCCGGTCCGTTTGAAATAACTAAGATTTTTCCAAGTGGAGCTATTTAAATTAAGGGAAAATCTAGCGAACCATTTATCATAAACGGGAAGCGCTTAAAGAACTATCATTGCATAGAAAACAAGGAATATTCTTCTAGTTTCCATCTTGGAGAGTTACCCACTCACCCACGGATCTAATCATTTATTAAAATTATGTCAAGCTTACGACATGAAACAAAGCGCTTGGTGGGAGACAACCCACTTTCTAGTCTTTTATTTTGATTTATTGTTTTTTTTTTGTTTGCATTTTCTTGTTTTTCTATCTTTTTCTTTTCATTATAGTTTTGCAGTATTGATCTCTAACGTTTTCCACTACTAACTTAATTCTAATTGTCAACTCACTTACAAGCTAACTTAATTTTTAGCTAAAATACTAACTTAAGATGCAAGAAGTTGACACCATGGACATAGTTTTTAGAGGAAGAGCCCAAAGGAGGTGCTTTAAGGCACTGGCCGCAAGGGAAATGACACTGACCTTTTATCCCGATGGCCCTACCATGACCGCTTTAGGCATTAGAGACAGTGTTATGCATTTTCTAAACCAAGTAGGTTGGGATGCTTCTCCTTTGAGAAGAAGATTTAGTTCTTATCGAAAGCTGACCTTAGAATTACTAAGCTCATTGATCTTTTTTTTCGACCATGGTTTAGGATTCAATAGAGGCCTAACCACCTTTAGGATGTTTGGTATTTAATACCAATACAATAAACACGAACTTTCTAACCTATTAGGATTTCCTAGTGGCCCGCATGTTTTTACCTGTACCCAAGAGGACCTTCTTATGGATCGTGAACTGGGATATTTCTGGGATAGTATAACCAGAGATAGCAACCCTGAGCTTGATAACATGTTCTCTGAAAGTATTCATAACCCTATTATCCGCTACTTCCATAAGTTCCTAGCCCACACTCTTTTTGGAAAACCACAAAACATAACTTATGTGTCCAGAGATGAGCTCTTCATTATGTATTGTGTCGCTAGAAACCGCCTCATTAATGCCGCTACCTATATGATAGCCAATTTTGACCGTATTGCTCAAACCGATCATGCACCTATCTTGGTGGGAGGTCTAGTAATCATGATTGCAAATTCTATCAGAATGCGACAACCACTTTTAAGACTCCACCCTCTAGGTAAATTCTGACCCGTGGATATACAGTTTTGTTTCAACACCGACATAATCAGAAATCTTGGCCCTAGTAAATTTGAGCTTCTAAGCAACAACCAGGTTATGCAAATTTTCACCCTGTCTAATCCAAGAACATGTATTCATAACCGAAACAATTATCTTTTTGATCTGGAATTGCAACCATCTTCACCTCCCATTTTTCCTGAACCACAACAAATTTACGACCATAACGATGTCTTCCTTTCTGATACCGAGACTGATCCCGAAACACCATTTTTCTATCACCATTTTCCACCCATTGAGCAAATTGCCCCTTTGTGTGCTTCCTTTGCTCCAGTTGCATCGATACCTCCCTCTGATGATCATGATATCGCCTTACTTGTTGTGGAAACTGAGTTAAACTGCTTAAGGAAAGAACTCACTAAACTGGACGTCGAGTTTCATGGCTTTATGAACTTAGTAACTAAGCAAGTGGACCATATTTTCCAGCATATCTATTCCTCAGTGATCAATAATAACAATAGTGGTTGACATAGCTTGACATTCTACAATTTCTAGATTTAATTGTTTTCCTGTCTTACATTATGTTACCTTCTGTTTCTGTCTTTTATTTCTTAGACTACTGTTTGGAAGAATTTAAAGTTTATGGATTATATTAAAATGTTTGGCATGAGATATTTACATTTCTGATATGCTTTACTATTATATAATTAATCTGGTTTGTACTGATATAAATTATCTATGTATGCCTAAACGTATGAATCTGTAAGGTTTAATTTTTAGCTTTTCTGGAAATTATACTTCTTTATGTTGTGTCGTCTGTCACACATTATGTGACGACCGCCAGACATTTGCGAAGTGTGCCACTCGACACATATTCTGTTCCCCTCGGGCAGACTTAAATACAGCTCCGCGTATCTATTTCAAACAGATACTAGATTCATTCTTTTATTTTCATCTTCTTCCAAATGTTAAACCCCATTTAAAACCCTTTTCCATATTCCTCACCCCTACCATTCCACATCCTCTATTTCTACAATTATCATTAAACACCATTGAATTCCTAATCCCTGCATTCTTTACTGTTTTTTTTTTATTTAAGCACTTGAGGAGCAATTATCCAAACCCACAACTTTCTATCATCTTCTCGAAACCTAACCATTCCACCTTTCCTTGCATCTAATCATGTCTCTAAGAGTTCAACACACAAGAGGAGAGCCCGACCTTTCCGGAATCGTGTTCTGAAACGACAAAGATGGAGTACATCAAGAAGCTTAATACCATAAGTTTTATCAATGTTCGGTTACCGCTACACGGTATGTTAACATTAAATGTCTACGTGAGTTGGGATTGTTGGAAAGTGTGCAATGACTGCTTAATAATTATGATCTATCTGATGTCTGCACCCTGAACCACCCAACTTATGAATCTCTGACATTGGAATTTTTGAGCTCTTTCTTGTACAACACCCTAACAGATGACAACATGTACCTCAAGGTCACTGATAACTTTCGATTGTTTAATGATGAATACTTTATGAATCAAGAGGCTCTGAGTGATTTGTTATGTTTTCCTCACGGGGGAGAAGCACACTACCGAATCCCTCCAGAGGCTGATTGGGCATCAACAACATTCAGTCTATGGAAAATCTTAACCGGTGAGCGACCTTCAAGTTGGGAGGGTCTTTTTGCTTCATTTATCCATAATCCTTCCACCCGTTACTTTCATCGCATCCTTTCCAACACCATTTCCGGGAGGGCAAACAACAACAAAGTCAATTCTAAAGAATTGTTTTTCCTGCACTGCACCTTCACGCCTAGTTGAAAGATTAATGCCAGTGCGTTCCTCTTGGCACATATCCAGTCGCTATGTGCATGAGGTACTACCCCTTTCTATATTGGAGGTTTAGTTACTTCTATAGCACTTACTCTGAACTTGGGGGACAAACTAGCGAATCTGCCTTCACTACCAGCCTTATTTATTGATATTGACAACTGCCGTGCTGGACATCTTATAAAGGCTAGAGAGGATGGGAGATATAATCTTATGGTGCGGAACAAAGTAGTTCCAAGTATTATTTTTCCAAATCCCCAGCTTACTAATGTTATAGATATGGATAAGTGGTGTTATGATCTTAATGCCCTTGCCCCTGGTGAGAATATTCAAAATGATCAAGCTAGTCCAAGCAATGCTGAGCTATATGAAATGGAGCAAGTGCTAGAGAAAGACGCTCCCCAGCCTGACCGACCATCATGCTACACAAGCTTCTACCAAGAACCTTGCAAGTTCATCACCCGGGCACCAGCCCCGAAGAAGAAGAAATCCAGGACGACCAGCTACTCTTGATGACATTTATGCTGAAATGCTGCGCCATAACGAGGAAAAAGCTCAACACTATCATAGGATGGAATAACAACAAAACGAGATGATGCAAGAAGTTCGACAACTTCAGAGAGATCAGCACGACTACGCCTATTGGCAAGATCATAGTATGTCAGAGCTTATCGAAGAGATGCAAGCATTAACCTATCGAGTTGACAGACTGTATGATTTTGTTACTCATGTTTGACTACAGGGATATGATGTAGATCCTTTCCAAGGCAGAGATGATGCACGTGGACGAGCATGAGCACGAGCACGTCTTGCATGGCCGAGGCGAAGAATAGTTATTCATCTCATTTCTTTCCTTCCTTTCTCACCTTACTTCGTTGCATTGGGGATAATGCTTAGTTTAAGTTTGGGTGAGGAAGCTTTACCACTTTAGTTTTCATTTACCATTTTCTAAGTAGATTTTCATTACCGCAAGTTTCCCTTCAATAAAACAATTTATGTAATATCAAGTCGTTATATGCAAAAAAAAATCGTTCATTATTTGACTCTCTCACTTTCTTGAGCCATAACAAAAACTTTTACTTGACACATTCAAAGAGTATATAGGTTGCTCACTCTTAAAGATATGTTAGAATTTTTGAGTGAGATTTAAACAAAATTGATACCGTCTCAACACTCTAAAATCCCTGCTTACGCGAGACTGGTTTAAGCACCTATTATACTGAAATCTCAAACTTTAAAGTAATCCCGAGTAGTTTATATAAGCAGTCAACACTATCTTAAAAACAAACTACGTAGAGGGCCGATGAATATAAGTGGATGATCTTAAATCATTTTCCTAAACATCTTGTAATGATGAATTGAAAATAGGGAATGCGCTAATCAAGTTAGGTGACCCTCACCCAGTTACGTAATCCAACAGTGCGGAACCTACATATTATGCTATAAACACCCAATGTAAGTTGGTTCAGAGGTTTCTGGTGTTGAACTTGGTAGGACGGACTACGGTTCGATCCCCGCGTCTTGCAATCAGATTAATTAAGAGGTTACCAAATTTATGTACTAGAACCCTGTGCTTAATATGACCATCACTAACCGGCTACTCTACTGTGTGCGTGAAATAAGATAAAGGGATTAATGTGATTGCGCTCGAACAAAATGAGTGAAATAAAGAAAAAACGATTAGGTTGAGCTATAATAGCATGACTGTAACTGGTCTGCATAAGGAGGGGTTATCTAGTGTTATTACTGTATCTTTGTTGTTAATATTCAGCTTACATCGTTCTAACAGAAACATCGCGCAACCATATACGAATTGATTTGTGTCATGTAATTACACTTAACATGTGCTTAAAAGATTACCATACCGATTATTTGCTTGAGGATAAGCAAATGTTCAAGTATAGGGGAGTTTGATAACACGAAAATACATAGCTTATTCGACCTGATTTGCATAAATAAAGTTACTGTTTTATCTCAATTATGTTGTATTATGTTGGCATTTCAAGTGTGTTTCAGGTAATTATTCCATCCAAGGCCTACATGAGAAAAGGAGAAGAAATGGAAAAGAAACAAGCTCAAAATCATAAAAACAACAGAAAACAGAAGATTTCATATCAGAAGGTTGTGCCCCTCGGCACACCTTCCATTCCGCCTGACACAAGTGTAATTTGTGTGCCCCTCAGCACACAAGCCATTCTGATCAGCACAGAATAAATATGTGTGTCCCACGGCACGCGTTGCATTCCACTCGGCATAACATATTTTCTGTTTTGTTTGACGCACAAAGATTTCTCCACGATTCTCCAGTGCCAACGACCTGTATATTTTCCTCTTAGTCTTTCTCCACAGACGAGCTTTTTGGAAGCACGGAGTCACGCTCCTATATTTTCTCAAGCAGTTTTTGTTACGGGAGATATAAAAAAGAAGAACAATTACACACTTTAGAGGCTCTCTCGCTTGCATACTTTTGAACTATCTCGTCTCCGCTGTTTTAGTTTTGTTACATCATTGCATCCTCGTTTTTTTGTTTCACGCCATTATTAGTTTAACAGTCCAGAGCTTTGTTTAGAACTTAGGCAGATAAAACCTTCACCTAAACAATAATGATTTTCTACACTGGGAAACTATTGCAACATTAGATTTTCTTCATAGCCTCCTGAACTTATTTTAGTTTAATATTTTGTTCTGCATTCAAGTTAATTTTATGCAAGCAAATCTTGTTGGCATATTGTGGAGGATTTCTATAAGTACTTAAAGAATTGCATAAATCAGTTCTCATTATTTAGTTCTAGGTTTCTTTTAGTTTAATTTTATTACTGTTTTTATTTATCAATCATGCATGTATTATTATATGTCTGCTATTGTTTTAGGTTTTTAACGAATAATATGTCCGACTAATATCCCTGATACCGGTATGTAAGGTCACAAACCGAAGGAGTTCAATAATAAATTGGCATAAACATTTTATAAAAATACTTTTATGGTTTGGTTTCCAATTTCAATACAAATTGTTTTGTTACGAGAGTAAGAGACAAAACAAAGGCTAAAATCAATAATCACGAGAGTGTGAGTTTTAACCGGATAGTGGTCATCAAACATTGGTTTTAAATACAGTGAGAGTAGTTTATGATTAATTAGACTCTATTTGTTTTCAAAAAGTATCTTTGGATTTTAAATGAGACAATGTGAGCAAGCATTTAAGTTTAATTATATAATCGGAATCAACAATCACGAGAGTATGAAATAAAGGTTTTTAAACTAATAGTTTCTACTGAACAATGTTTTAAATACTCAAAGATATGCCAATGAACTACTGAATTCCCAAAGTCAGGCTATTACGTACTGGTATCCCGTTATTAAATATTTCAATTAAGTCTAACGTTATTTTATGTCTACCCCAAAACCTAAGATTTATTAGCCTTAACTTTACACAGTAGTTTTAGATAGCAGTAATTCGATTACCAGTCCTTGTGGGTTCGATATCTTTTAAAACTACATGATCAAATTATGCACTTGCAGTTAATACACCCGATAGACTCTTACAGTCATGTGACCAAACGTACTTCATAAGATCATATGAATGAGTTGTGGTCTTTCTAGATGCTAAATACCATTTTTCTAGATGGTATCCTCACTTTTAGTTTCCCATGTATGTTATTACATTTCGAGATTATGGCATATGGTTTCTTTTTACCGTGTTTGAGCTTCATTTGTTGCCAAGTTTATCATTGTCTCCCTCACAGATATATCCTCCATTGTAGGCCCATATGCGAGTTTTTCAATACTTATGTGTTTATCTTAAAGTGAAACTTTGTGCCTCGGTACATTGCACCATGTTCCATCTTAAGTTAAAGTTCAATGAACATACCCAAGCGTTACTTGTTTTTTGTGTCAGTGTTTCTAATTACAAGTTTTGTCACACTTATATTATGACTTTCACTAGGGTTTTATGCCCCTATTTGTTTTGTGTTGCTCCTCAGGTTTTCAACTACTAACTTGCTTACTTCGTCCCTTTTGACATTTCCTCCATATATTTCCTTACCCACGACCAACTTCTCCTCTTACTGTATGTATTTTTTCTGCCTTTGCTAGCAGACTATTAAAGTTTTTCAGAGCCCTGATCCCAATTCTTTCTGCGAGCACAGATCTAAGTTGAAGTCCAAATATCCATTCGTCTTGTCGTCAGCACTTTTAACTTAAATGGCCTCCTTGTAAAATCTTTTGATGTGTGATTGCAAGGGTTCATCATTTTCTTTCCTTATTGAGCCTAAGCTCTCAACTAACTTTGCTTTCCTTCTCGATGTCGTAAAGTGAGTGTTAGTTTCTCAGTCCCTTGAATCGTGTTATAGCGTCAACCTTCAAAGAAAGAACATGACTTACACTTCTCAAGGCCTATTGCCCCTATGAAGCTCAAGAAGACATCCATGAGTTCCACATGCTTATATGATTTTTTTGTTCCGTTATATGTCCTTATCCATAATGATTTCTATAACTCTTTCGAATGAAGTACTTGTTTATCCTTCCACTAAAGGAATTTAAGAAAGGAATATTTATGTTTCCCTCAAAACCATTATATGAAGAGAAATATGAGGTATGATGATGATGATGATAATAGTGCCTAGAACGATATGTCTTGAATTCATATCAGAAGGGAAATGCCTTTGGAGAGTTGGAGAATAGGTTCTACACATCATATATTATATGATCGGTGATGTCAAGATGGTTTATTCTAATCCTCGTTGTGATATATCAAATTTCCGCCATCGACATGAATCAGTCCCTTCGCCGGCCTCTGGGCTCAAGTTGTACCGGATGATCAACCTTCATGAGTATCCGAAGTTGTTTGTTTTACATTTATAAAGTCATTGTTTGGTGTCTCTGGACTTCCATTAAACTAGGTCATCGATAATGTGTTTTTTTCATCATTGTTATATGGATCAAAGGGAACAATATGGGTGGTGTGCTACCATATACTTGTAAATTAGGAGGCGACATAAGGATTTCTTCATTTGTTAAGGAGGTTATTGAAGGCGAGACTTCTTCGAGATGCAAAAAAGAGGAATGGAACATCACAATTGTTGGTGGTGGAAGGACTGACGCTCCTTGGTGAAAGGAGATGTTGTAAGTCCGTTATCAGGGTCTTGATTGACCCATATGAACTTATTAGCCATATATCAATAGGTATATACAAGTAGAGGTTAGTGTGATTTCCCCTTGATTAACCATTATAATATTGATTAATATGGTGAAACATTGATGAACGTTCCCACATATGATGCAATAATCTGATTAAGACCAGAAATGCTCATACGAGTAAGAGGTGAGTTGGATCGGATGGTGACCTTTGAGAGTTTTCTAATATCCCAAAGCTTTGGTCCTGCGTCGGGGGTGGTACTTTTAAACACTCTAACACGCAAGTCAATGACCGTCGATAATGAAAGGTATAGGGATATAACATGCATACTTTGATGTGATCTCTTATCTTTGTATAGTCAAGTTCTAGGATTTTGCAAGATATAAAACTTCTGTTGGAATGTAACTTTTTAAGAGGGGGCATTTATCAGTAGATTATTCATTTTTTGATCTGACGATCTCACTCCAATCATTTGTCATAATCGATGTTCTTCTAAGATATATTCATCCTTGGTCCCGTGGTGAACTTCATGTGGATCAAAGTTGGAAAGATGGCGTCCTCGACTGACGTTATGGTGATGGCATCCTTGACTCGATGTCATGGCGTTGACCTCATTATACTGTGATTATCTAATATAGCCAAAATATTGAAACTTCTAAAAAACTTTGTATTGGACTAAATAATAATTTATCTAGACCTTATGGACGAAACATTTTTCCGTGAGCTAAAACAATATAAAAAATCACTTATAATTCTTATAAAAGAATATCAATTCAATCAGCTCCATCAAATTTTATCCCGAATTCTAACCAATATTTTAAAACCCAGACCGGTGATCGACTCGGTAAAGTTACTAGGTCACTGGGTTACTGGTCGGACCAGTGGATCACTGGTCAGACCGCATGGCTTTTGACCCGGTTTCTATAAAAAATATATTCATTACCTGAAATTTGTAACTATAATAATATAGAAAATTATAAATTCAAATAATTTAGAATAAACAAAAGTATTAGTAAAAATCAAAATAAGTGATAGAAACTTAATGTAGAAAATTATAAATTCAAAGAAGTGATAGAAACTTAACAATTCATTAGTTATAGTATTATAATAAGTCACAAAAATCCATACTCAACGATCCATAACTTTTTATGTCCATGAAGTCAAATTATCATAATCTTGATATTCATATCCATCTTCAACTTCATTGTCTTCTCCACCAACTTCATCTTCTCTGGTGTTGCTTTTTTCTTGATTCACAGTATCAACAATAGTATCTTGTGCATTACCCATACCTCCATCTTCATCCTCATCTAAATCTATTTGATCTATAACAATATTTTAAAAAATAATTAACAAAAAAAATTTAGAGATGGTAAATATGAGACATTAAATTGATTCACAACCACAAACTATATTATGCTCATATTAGAACATACCAATATCACTTGAAATTGGTTATTTTTTTTCAAAAGCCCTAAAAAATAAAATAAATAGTCAAACCCGCCGGTTCAGTAAAAACCGCTGGTTCACTGGTTTAACTGGTGATCCGGCCGGTTCACACCGGTTTCATCCGGTCTAAATGTAATTTCGGTCTTATCCCTTAATCGGACCGCCTGGCCCACCGGTTCTCGGTCAAACCGGTCCGATCAGCCGGGTCGGGCTGGGTTTTAAAACACTGATTCTAACTAACTTAATGTGCCAATATTCTAACCATGTGAAAGTTGGAAAGGTGGAAAGGGACAACCCTTGATTACTTTTCTACACCCTCATTAAAACCCTACTTTTAAAGACACTAACCCAAACATAAAGGAATTTATGGGCCCATTTCCAACTTTTTTTGTGAGAGACCACACATCCCAGCAAAAAAAAATCCAACATCCACATATTATTTCAAAAAAATATACTAGCAATGTGATGTGAATGAAAAACAAGACAAACAGAACACAAAATTTAAAACTTAGTAATAAATTAGCATATCTCAATTGATTTTTAGATATAAAATTTATTTTTTAAAAGATAATTGCTTTTATTTTAGATATTTTAGATATTTTTTATTACAGATAAAAAAAATTAATATTCAGATCGGGACCTTTAATTTGCTTGAGACAGCCCCATGGCTTTTATTACACGGTGGAACTGCGACAAGTAGTTTGCAAAATGGTCTGGCTAGAGCCCCATCGCATAGACAACCAAACTGGGTTTATAGTTGGCCATGTTCCAAAGCCCAAATCATTAACCCATTGTGAAAAATGTGGTCCATGATAATTACATTTTGTGTTTATCTTTTCTTTTCACCTCTCAAAAGTGTCTCAAATTTTCAAAAATATCCTTCATATTCTATGATCTAAAAAATATCTTTAAAAGTGTTTGGATTTTAGAATTTTATTCCAGACTGACCACAAACTCAAGAGTGTTAAAGCTCAATCATAACAAAATTTTACTTGGTACCTAATACTTTGAACTTGATACTCACATTAGTAGTGTTTTTACTGTAATATTCTTGCACTAAAAAATTGTTGGTGCACAAGAAAGAGATAAAAGGCAAAAGAAATATATTTACTGACAACTTCAAAATAAGGATTTACAATGAATTACAATAACCTACTTCACTAGGCTATTTATACACAAAATTAAATCTAAAATATATCTAAAGATATAAGAAGATCTAAGATATATATCTTCTAACAAAGATATAAACAATCTAAAAGATATTCCTAAATATAAATTAAATCTAATTAATTATAAAATCTAAATTAATTCTAACACCATCCCTTGATTTATATTTACCCAAAACTGACAACACTAATTCCATCCCTTAAACCAAGAAATTGATCAGTTTTGATAGCCTTTGTCAGAACATCTGTCAGCTGCTTCTGGGTGTTACAGTGCACAACTTCTAAAATCCCATTCTGAACTTGATTCCTCAAAAAATGATACTTGGTCTTAATATGCTTGCTTCTCCCATGCAACACTGAGTTCTTGGCAAGATTGATTGCAAACTTGTTATCAATCATCAGCTTCAGAGGTTTATTTACCTCAATCTTCATATCTTTCAGCAAGTTTAGAATCCACACAGCTTGACACACATTTAGAGCGCCTGCAATATATTCAGCTTCACAAGTTGATAGAGCAACAACAGGTTGTTTCTTCGAACACCAAGAAATAGGACCTCTCAGAAATTTGAATAAGTACCCAGAAGTACTTCTTCTGTTAACTCTATCTCCGCACCAATCAAAATCAGAATAACTCAGAAGTTCTAATTCAATCTTTCTTCCAGACGGAAATAACACTCCATATTTCAGAGTTCCCTTCACATACCTCTGAATCCTGACTGCAGCTTGGTAATGAGACCACTTTGGTTTGCTCATAAATCTTCTAACCATTCCAACTACATAGCAAATATCAGGTCTAGTATTACACAAATACCTCAGAGAACCAACTATTTGTTTGAAAGTTGTAGCATCCATATCCTCTCCATCAGAATCAGAGTCCAACTTCTGATTTGTATCAATAGGTGTGATAGAAACTTTACAATTTTCTAGCTTAAATCTCTTCAAAAGCTCTAGTTCATACTTCATCTGATGCAAAATGATTCCTTTCTCAGAGTACATAAATTCCATCCCTAGAAAGAAACTCATTTTCACAAGATTTGTCATCTCAAACGCATTCATCAGAACTTTCTTGAACTCAGCCATCTCTTGTTCAGAACTTCCTGTGAGTAATATGTCATCAATATACAAACAGACCAGAATCATATTACCTTCTGAAGTATGCTGAACATAAACACCATACTCCATCTCACACTTCTGAACCCTTGTTCCTTGAAAAACGAATCAATCTTCAAATTCCAATCTCTAGGCGCTTGCTCCAATCCATACAATGCTTTGTGTAATTTGAACGCCATCCCTTCCTGATTCTTTTTCTCAAATACAGGAGGTTGTGAAACGTACACCTCTTCTTGTAATGGACCATTCAGAAATACAGATTTTACATCTAAATGCATCAGAGGCCAATTCCTGTTAGTAACTATTGCAATCATTAGTCTGATTATTTCATGTCTCGCTACAAGTGCAAAAAATTCAAAGTAATCCAACCCAGGCTTCTGTAGGAAGCCTCTTGCTGCTAATCTTGCTTTGTGTTTTCCAATTAATCCACCTAGCTTTAGCTTCTGATGCTGATGGCTTTCTTGCCTTTTGGAAGTTCTGTCAGCTTCCAAGTCTTGTTTCTCTCTATAATATCAAGTTCTTATTTCATGGCCTGTAACCAAACTTGCTGCTTAAGAGCCTCTTCTGTACTCACAGGTTCAGAGTCTACTAACATTGCACACTGAATAACTTCTCTTTCAGAGTCTACTTCAGTGTCTTGCAACATGTCAAACTCTGCAAATCTTCTTGGGAGGCTTCTGACTCTTTGTTACCTCTGAACTGGACCTTCAGAATCTTGGACACCAGAACTTCCCCCTTCAGAAGATGTTGCTTCAGAGTTTTGAATTTCTCCAGAACCTTGACTATCTTCAGAGTCTTGAAAATTCCCAGGGTCTGAATCATCATTAGAGTCAGAGCCACTACCTTCAGAAATACCATCTTCAAAAGTTGGATCACTTCTGTCAAAGGCTTAATTTCCTTCAGAAGCTACTCCTTCAGAAGGTCCATCCTTAGAGTCATGATTTCCACCAAAAACACGATCATCTTTAGAAGCTTGTCCTCCAGAACCGATGTCTTCATAGTTTTCCCTTCTAGAAGCATGACCACCACTAGATTTTGGATCAACATCAAAATATGGATCAGAATCAGATTCACCATCTGACTCACCTTTATAGTTTCCAGAGTCATCATCTTCTGACTCTTCTTCAGACTCATAATCACCTTCAGATTCTGACTTATCTTCAGCTTCAGAGTCATCTTCTGACTCTAACTCGTCTTCAGAAACCTCAGATTCTGACTCATCTTCAAAATCTTCAAAGTCGTCATCTAATTCTAACTCAGAGTCATATTCTGATTCTGACTCATACATAATCACTCCTTCGGAATCAGAATATTCAGAGTCATATTCTTCTTCCCCTTCAGAATAAAAAAATGACAATTTCACTAGTTCCTCATCAGACTCATAAGCCATAAATAGCACAGGTTCATCATCTGAATCTCCTCTGGCTACATTTGCTTCTTCTAACTTCCTTTCTTTGTTTGACCAGCAATCTTTGGCATAGTGACCAAAGTTCCTGCAACAGTAACACTGAACATTCTTCTTGTCAGACTTCTCCTTTCCCTTTGTGACATTCTTCTGCCTATCAGAGTTTGAAGCTTCTGACCTTTGACCACCATTAGTTTTCTTCCTGGCTTCTGACCAAGTCTGTTTCTGATGCTTCTTACCAGAAGTTACTTTCAGAGTCTGCTGCTCTACTTCCCTCTCATAAGTTCTTGCAGTCATACGCAACTCATGCCCCTCTAGACTACTTTGCAGTTCTTCAACTCTCATGGTGCTCAGATCTTTGGAATATTCAATTGCTACCACAATGTAATCAAACTGAGAAGTTAAAGATCTCAAGATCTTCTCAATGATTGTTTGTTCAAAAAGGGTTTCTCCACAATCTTTCATCTCATTAGTGATCAGAATCAATCTAGAGATGTACTCAGAAACCTTCTCGTTGTCCTTCATGTTGAGATTCTCATATTGCTTTCTGAGAGACTGAAGCTTCACCTTCTTCACTGATGCGTCACCACCGTAACATCTGACCAGTGTGTCCCATGCAGCCTTCGCTATTTCAGAATTAGCAATCTTCTCAAACACATTCCCATCTACATTTTGATGGATGTAGAACAACGCCTTCTGATCTTTCTTCCTCAGCGCCTTATGTGCTACCTTCTGTGCCTATGTTGCATCTGCTTCTAACAAATTATAGCCATCAGTGACAAGATCTAACACATCTTGAGAACCAAATGAAACGCGCATCTGGATCTTCCAACGATTCCAGTTTTTGCCATAAAATACTGGAAGCTTGGAATGGATATCGCCGCCGTTTCCGTTTATTTTCTACCTTGTGCAATTTACACAGAAACTCAATGAAAACAATGTTTCTCAAATTCCAGAATTCCTATCAATGAAACAATGTTTCCTAAATTCCAGAGTTTCTAACCAGGAGCTCTAGATACCAATTGTTGGTGCACAAGGAAGAGATAAAAGGCAAAAGAAATATATTTATTGACAACTCCAAAATAAGAATTTACAATGAATTACAATAACCTACTTCACTAGGCTATTTATATACAAAATTAAATCGAAAATATATATTCTAACAAAGATATAAGAAAATCTAAGATATATATCTTCTAACAAAGATATAAACAATCTAAAAGATATTCCTAAATATAAATTAATATCTAATTAATTATAAAATCTAAATTAATTCTAACAAAAATTATATGTTTTACTATTCATTTTGTCATTTTTCTAGAGATTTTGTAAAACTTTTCATTTTTATTGCATTTTTTAAAGATTCTATCCAAGATTTACAGGTAAGCCTTTTTCGTTAAATTTGTACATTTATACTGACAATTTAGTATCCACACCGGATTTTTAGCAAAAGATATGTATTTTTATCGGAATTTTTGAAATGTTCGGTAAAATTTCATATTTCACATGCTTTTTTATCAATTTTTTTTAAAATACAGTAACCTACATGCATTTTTACCGCCATTTTTGAAATGTTTGGTAAAAGTGCATACATGAGTATCAGTAATTTCAAAATATCGGTAAAAATGTATATGGGTTACCACATTTTTTAAAATGTCGATAAAGTATGTTAGCTTTTAGATTTTTAAAAAATCGAGTCGTTTTTTATTTAGTTTTTTGCTATAGTGAGGACTAGAGGAGGAGACGGCAAGACTACTTCTAGATTGATTGATAGAGCAGAGAGACCATATGCTGAGTGCTTTGGTGGGGCGGCGGAGATGACAGATAGTAGTTGTATCTTATGGCGAGTAGAGTAGTCCCCATAGATTCTCACCGCAGGATGATTAAGTCGTGTTGATTACCACATACTCTATAGTGTAGATATGGTAGAGCTCGATAGACTAAAGATCTTATGTCGAACTCGAGGTTGTCGTTGCTGGTGATGTAGAAGTTCCTCCTCACACTGATATTGAGGTTCCTTCTCAGGCTCATACAGAGGCTCCTACTATATTTGATACTGATGTGGGGGTTAGACTGATTCAGAGTTGTATACACATATAGATTAAGGGTTTCCTAAATGACTCACTGATCCTACCTTTTTCATTGGATATGTCGATCATGTGACATTTAGATTATAGCAGAGAGTGATATAAATATTTAATTGTAAGTTGTTTTTATTTATATCTGATTAATTTAAAGGAACAAGTGGTTTATACTTTAATTGTTGCAGGATTGTGCCATATTGAAGGCTCAGCTAGAAAACGGGTCGAACCAACCGGACTCGTCTGTAATCTCATATGAAACTCTAAGATTTAACACGAAAATTATAGCCTATTTATTATTCAAGCTTTTAAGTCTGATTTGTTAAAAGCCTAAAACTTAACTAGACTAATCTATCCGAATTGCATGTAGATCGTTTATTTAATTTAATTTTATTTTGGCAAAATATCTATTACACTTTACTCCAAAGTGAAATGAGTGAGAAGAGTACACAATGACTATTCTCATTTGAAGTGATACTATTATTGGAACAGTATTATTACCAGAATAGTATCTAATGCACTCTACTTATGTTTGGCTTGGCACATAATGTTGCAACAGCTTATGATTAAGTTACTATTAAGTTTCATGGTGTTAAAGCTAAACTAAAATTTGAGTCCTCTGACCGTATTATTACTAGAAAAGATGCAAAGTAAAACACTATAGGAATATGCAAGAACCGTGAAGGTCAATTCTAATATCAAGTAATTTCAGTTTCTTCTTGATCGTAGTTGTGAGAATCGAATCATAGTTTTCTCTATCAAATCTTATATCAATCACTACTAAATCAACTAACTAACGCTTGATTTGATTTATTTAATTTCTTTTTCCAATTATTTTCATACCTAAAACTCATTTTCTCTCTCTATTTTTTACTTAATTAATTATCCTTTAAAGATGGTAAGAACAAAACTATTAATTTTTTACTTTTTCTTTTTAATTACAATTCAAAAGAATTTTTTTACAAAAACAATTTATAATTTTTTTTTTAACAATAATGTCTTTACTTTTAAGTAATCAGTCTTTTTTTAATCATTTTTAAATAAAAATATATATTTTTTAGTGTATTTTAAGAACATGTAGTAACATAATTATAAAAAAAAAATTGTCAAAAAAACTGATGGTTAAAATACATTACAAAAGACTATATTTATTCATTATAAAATTGTTTTTGTTAAAAAAAAATACACTACAAATTAAGTTAATACACTACAGATAAGCTATTACATGTTCTTCAAATACACTGCAAAATAATTTCCTTTGAGCTGTATTTCAAGAAAAAATTAATAAAAGTCTTTTTTTATTTATAAATGTTAGTGTTAATTACTATTGATACTAAAGAATGTACAGTAATTTAATTATAAAAATGTTTTTGTCAAACAAAGTTAAAGGATTTTTTTTGACAGGCACCAAATTGATAGTTAAATGTGTAATAGCTACATAAATTAATTGAGTAAAAAATGAGAGAGAAAATGAGTTTCAGGTATGAAAATAATTGAAAAATAAACTAAATAAATCATAATTAAGAGAGAGAAGAGTTTTTAGTGTTAAATTGTGAAGGTGTATCATGTTAATACACACGTTCATAAAAATGAGTAGGTGCGTTATATCATTTTCATACCTATAGTGCCTTATATTTGAATTTGTTCGAAATCTACCTATACTCTATGATGAATTTCGACCACCACTGATGATTAGTTATGAGACAAACAAAGAAAAGATAATAGAGATATTTCTGCAGAGTTTCTCTCTGCCCACAAACTGTGAAAATTTTATTATTCACTTTGCAACTGCAAAATACTGTGAATGACTTAATTACAAAATAGGGGTTACTCCCTATATTTATAGATTTAGGTTAGCTTGCTCCCTAAGCTAAAACCCAAGTCCAAAATATCTTTTTACTAAATAAAATCTAATCTAAATTTAAATTCAAATCTATTTAAATCTAAACAAATCAAATCTTCTTTTGACACATATGAATTACAATTTAACACACCACCTAATTCATTGTGTCTAAACTGTCTATGTTCATCATGGCCCTTAGCTTTCTGAATACTTCGACTTGCACTCCCTTCGTCATGATGTCTGCAATCTGATTCTCAGTTCTGCAGTGTTCCAAATTCATCTTCTCATCTGTGACCTGCTCTCGAAGATAATGGAACCTCATTTCGATGTCTTACTTCGACAATGTGCTATTGGGTTCTTCGCCAGATTAATAGCTGACATGCTGTCTATCTTCATGGTAATTGCTCCATGATTTTTCCCTGTTATCTCTTCGACCAAGCTCATCATCCAAGTTGCTTGACATGCACAAAGAGAAGCAGCTATGTATTCTGCTTCACATGATGATAATGCCACTATTGGTTCCTTTCTTGAATTCCAAGCAATTGGTGCACCACCTAGCATAAACACATATATTGCTGTTGACTTTCGATCTTCAGCATCACTACACCAACTCGAATCAGTGTATCCCACTAACTTGCATTCTTTTCCTTTATCAAATGCAGGAAACAAAATGCCATAATCGAAAGTTCCTTTGAGATACCTTAGTATCCTCTTCACTGCTGCTAGATGTGATACCTTTGGCTTCTGCATGAATCTACTTATCATACCTACACTGTATGCTAAGTCAAGCCTTGTATGACAAAGATATCTTAATGATCCAATAAGTTTTCTGTATTGGGTTGGATCAACACCATCTTCATCTGCATCTTTCGACAGTTGCAGTCTTGGTTCTGCAGGTGTCGAAGTTGAGTTGCATTCTTCCATCTCAAACCTCTTGAGAATTTCTCCTGCATATCTTCTTTGATGCATCATCAAACCTCTACTACTCTTGTAGAATTCGATACCAAGGAAATATGAAATCTCACCCAAATCAGACATTTCGGATTCCTTGCTGAGATCACATTTGAAGTCTTCGATCTCACTCTTGCAGCTATCTGTTATCAACAAATCATCTACATAGAGACATAGTATAAGCAATTTACTCTTGCTTCTTCTTACATATACTCCATGTTCAGTTATGCACTTCAAAAATTTCTTCTCCCTTAAAAAACTATCAATTTTCTTATTCCAAGCCCTTGGAGCTTGTTTCAATTCATACAGGGCTTTATGTAGCCTGTACACCTTTATTTCTTCGTCATGTTTCACAAACCCAACTGGTTGTTTAACATAGACTTCTTCATCTAAGGCTCCATTAAAGAATGCACACTTCACGTCCATCTGACATATGTGCCAACTGTTGATTTCTGCTAGACTAACAACCAGCCTGATTGTTTCGATCCTAGCAACAGGTGCAAAAACTTCGTCGAAGTATATTCCTTCTTTCTGTAGAAATCCTTTCGCCACAAGTCTTTCTTTGTGTCGAGTTACTTCACCTTTCGAATTCGTCTTCACTTTGTATACCCACTTGACATCAATTGCCTTCTTTCCTTGAAGCAATTCGACAAGTGACCAAGTGTTGTTGTCTTCGATATGCTTTACTTCTTTGTTCATTGCTTTCACCCACTTCGAATCCTTTAATGCTTCAGCTGCATTAACAGGTTCGACATCTGCATAGAAAACATAATGTACCAGCACACCTTCATCATCTATCACATTATCTGATGTAATCACACAATCTTGCAATCTTGCAGGCATGCGTCTTGTTCTTTGAGGTCTGCTTGTACTGGGTATATCTGCTGGCTCCTCTTGTCGAACTTCTCTTTCGACTTGAGTTTCTGGCTCTTCGAATAAGATTCCCACTGAATCTTTCTTGACATTTGTAGTCCAATCCCATTCTTTGAACTCATCTATGATCACGTCCCTGCTGATCACAATCTTCTTGTTCTCTGGATCGAACAACTTGTAGCCTCCTGTCGAATGATATCCAACTAGGATCATTTGACTTGACTTGTCATCAAGTTTCTTTCTCAACTGGTATGGCACATGTCTATGTGCAATAGATCCAAATACTTTTAGATGACTTAAGCTAGGCTTCACACCAGACCAACATTCTTCTGGAGTAATTCCTTCTAGCTTCTTTGTAGGACTTCTGTTCAAAATGTATGTTGCAGTCGAAACAGCTTCACCCCAGAACTCTTTGGGTAAATTCTTGCCTTTCAACATACTTCTCACCATGTTCATGATGGTTCGATTTTTCCTTTCTGCAATTCCATTTTTCTGTGGAGTATAGGGTGGCACCACCTCATGCACAATCCCTTCCTTTTCACATAATCTGTCGAAGTCTTTCGACACATATTCTCCTCCACCATTAGTTCTCAAAACTTTGAGCTTTCGACCACTTTGTCTTTCGACCATGGACTTAAACTTGGTAAATACTTCGATCACTTCACTTTTCTTCTTGATCAGGTAAGTCCATAGCTTTCGACTGAAATCATCTATGAATGTAACAAAGTATTTGTTACCTCCCATCGAATCCACCTGAATTGGTCCACATACATCAGAGTATATGACTTCGAGATTAGCCTTCGATCTGCTTCCTGCATCCTTGCTGAAGCTATTCTTGTGTTGCTTCGCCGGCACACATTCTTCACATACTTCATTTGGAATGTCAATTTCTGGCAATCCTGAAACCATATTTCTTCTCTTCAAATCCCTGATGTCTCTGAAGTTAAGATGACCTAGTCTATAATGCCATATCCATTCATCTCTGCTTGCTGCAGTCGAAAGGCACTTGTGCTCCATCACATTTAGTTTAATCTTGAAGGTTCGATTCTAAGACATAGGAGCCTTCAAGATTACTTTCCCATTTGCATCAACGACTCTCATCAACTTGTCTTCGATTGATACTTTATAATTCTTTTCGACCAACTGCCCTATACTGAGCAAATTGCTCTTCATGCCTGGTATGTACAACACATTAGAGATTACTGACCTTTTTCCATCTTTCCTCATAATCATAACATCACCAATACCTTCAGCTGCCAGGGTATTGTCATTTGCAAATTTTACCATATTTTTCTTTGAGGGCTTTATATTGACAAACCAGTCTTTCCTTCCAGACTTATGTGATGAACATCCTGAATCCAAGTACCATTGGTCCTTGAATCTATCTTCATCTCTTGTTGTGACCATCAACATCATCTCTTCTTCTTCTTCTTCTTCATGTTTTGCAAGCTTTGCATCACTTTCTTGATTCTTTCGTTTTTCTGGACAATTACTCGAATAGTGTCCATATTTCTAACAATTGTAACATTGAATGTGACTTTTATCAGGTTTTCGACCACCACCTCTTCCTCTGTTTGCAGCACCACCTCTTTGGTTGCCTTGGTGTGGTCTTATTTGATTCGACACGTCTCCTTCGATTTGGTTTCCTCTACCATTCGATTTGTTGTAGCCACCTCTACTTCTGTCAAAATACTTTCCTTTGCCTTTGGTCTCTTTTGCTGAATGTGCCTGTAAGGCCACATCACTCTTCGATTTTCCTGCAGCTCTTTCGTTCATTCTTTGTTCATGATATTCGAGCGTCCCTTGAAGCTCTTCCTTTGTCAATTTCGACAAGTCCTTCCCCTCTTCGATCGCCACCACTATGTGGTCGAACTTAGGAGCTAAAGATCTCAAGATCTTCGAAACAACAGCTCTTGTTGTTAATGTTTCTCCACATGCCTTGATTTGATTCACTAGTTTTGTAACTCTAGTGAAGAAATCAGATATGTTTTCACTGTCTTCCATATGAAGCAGTTCATAGGTCCTTTTGTGAGTTTGTAACCTCACTTCTTTCACCTTCTCAGCGCCTCCAAAAGACTTCTCAAGGATCTCCCAAGCTTCTTTTGCAGATTCTGAATCACTAATCTTTTCGAAATTGTCTGGGCTGACACATTGATGAATTATAAATAATGCTTTATAACTCTGCTTCTCAGATTCTTTATATTTCTTCTTTTCTTCTTCTGAAGCGTTTTCGCCAAGCGCTTAGACTCCATCTTTTACAAGGTCCCAAAGGCCTTGACACCTTAATAGGACTTTCATCTGTTTGCACCAATTCTCATAGTTCTCAACTTTCAGAATTGGCAGCGTTGCTGGATAGTTTGCATTCCCATAACTTGTCATCGTGAATTCTTCAATCGTTCTTGATTGACACTTCCCTTGAATCGAAACACAAGCTCTGATACCAGATGTTGGAAATCCACCTATACTCTATGATGAATTTCGACCACCACTGATGATTAGTTATGAGACAAACAAAGAAAAGACAATAGAGATATTTCTGCAGAGTTTCTCTCTTCCCACAAACTGTGGAAATTTTATTATTCACTTTGCAACTGCAAAATACTGTGAATGACTTAATTACAAAATAGGGGTTACTCCCTCTATTTATAGATTTATGTTAGCTTGCTCCTTAAGCTAAAACCCAAGCCCAAAATATCTTTTTACTAAATCAAATCTAATCTAGATTTAAATTCAAATCTATTTAAATCTAAACAAATCAAATCTTCTTTTGACACATATGAATTACAATTTAACAGAATTGATGGAACACGACGGAGCAGAGATGTATGAAACATAACAGAGAAAAATGGAATGGAGAGAAATGAAATATAAATTTCACTCTATTGTTTGATTATTTTATTTTAGATGTCTCATTCCATCTCATACACCCCAAATTAGATGGAACAAAAAATGAGGAATTTGATGGAATGCATTCCATCATGTTCCACTATATTCCATGCTTTTTTTACCAATCCAAATAATAGAACATAATATTATTTCATCCCATTCCACTCTGCTCTGTCGTGTTTCATAAATCCAAACACAACTTTAAGGTTTTGGATGGATATGTGATTTCAAGTTCTCTTGAATCCATGAACATTTAATCCATTGGCACTTCCGGTGAATCATTCTTCGGACTCCCCAACAAGTGGTATCAGAGCCTGGTTAGGCTCGTTGGGGAAGAAAAAAATGGATAAAGGCTAGTGATGTGGGAGATTCACACTTGTCAAGCAGATTATTGGGATTCAAGTGTGAGTTTTTAAGGCAATCTTCAAATAGAAATGAAAGAAATGTTGGATATATAAGAGAAATAACTCATACTCACAATGCCTTAAGGTTTTGGGTGGATATGTAGTATCAAGGTCTCTTGGGTCTTGAATGTTTAGTCTATTGACACTTCTAGCGCTCCACAGACTCTCTAACAAGTGGTATCAGAGCCATAGTTAGGCTCAGTGGTAAAATACAAATTCAAAACCTGATCCTTAATGATGCTTAATTGAAGAAGAGACTCATATATAAAACTAAATTCAAAGTGAAGCTTAAGAGACAAGAAACAAAACCACATAGAGGCCCCCCTTAATGAATCAGAGACATGCAACTTTAGTCTCCCCTTATTTTATGCTTGAAAAGCTTTCACTTGGAATTGAGTCGACTTAAAGCAAAGGAAAAACATTATCAATGCTTTCCTTTCAATTGCTTGTGCTCCTTATGAAACACTGTACAATACACAACAACATAAAACACATAAAACAAATCTAGATTCACATTACAACTTATCTCTCTTTGATAAGATCTAAAAGAGATAGAAGTGAATGAGTCTAAACGCAAACAAAACTAGCAATACAAATGATATTTCAGAGAAACTCATGAGCTAAAAATAGATAATAAGAATATACAACAACAAATATCGAATACATAATACGAAGATAAACATGCTAATTGCAACAAATAAGCAAATAGACGCGAAACTACACAATGAATCACAATACATGATCAAAATTTAAATGAATGGAATATTTAAATAATGCATTAACCAACTGTTGGCTGAAGATTTTGATAATATTATTAGAAGCCAAGCGAATTGAACGTTTCAATCGAAATGAAACAAAGCATCATGTTTCGAAGTAGCAGAAGCAGTGTTTTGAATAAGCATATCAAAGCTTGAAGCTTCGAGTGGCAATTATGGGAACATATCTAAAGAAGTCTCGAAATAACAACAAGGTTGTGTCTGAGAAGTGCGTTCGAAACGGAGAGGTACCAAAGCATTTGAAATTCAAATGGAAGCGGGACATTCGAAGTTTGAAATTTATGTGCTGGAGCATTTGGAGACACGTGGAAAGAAGAGAGAGAGGCATTGTTCTGCATGTTCTGAACGTGGCATAATCCTATAGCAAGATCGTTATGGTCGAATTAGTATAAATAGAAGTCTTAGTATTAGGATTTCGTGTGTCATATCTATTGTACTAAATACTCAGTAACATTCAAATTACCACATGGCAAGGGAAACGAATGCAAGAGCAATGTACGTATGATAGCACCACATATTTATGATTTAATGAAAACCTTTTATCATTTCCAGCACTTTCCTTTATCTTTCTGCCAAATAACATTTACAAGTTTTCTCATTCAAAGTCTTTTTATTTTGAAATCTCTTCATTAAAGATTTACATTTCAATGCTTTCTTTACATTTCAAGCACTTTACATTTCAGAAAACTGTCATACTTTTCATGCCTTTATCTTCAAGTTTTGTCTTTCGAAAGTCTATTTTTACTTAAAGTCATTTACAGATTTCTTGCATTAAACGCTTTCTTCATATTTCGAATCTTTTACGTTCCAGAGCATCTTTTACATAAACTGTTTTTATAATTCGAAGCCATTTACTTGCCTTTTATGCAATTTTACATGTCTTTACAATTAACATTTATTCATGCAACTTAGTTTCGTACACGCATATTTTGATTACACCTTTAGACCTTTAAGAGAGAAATCGAAATAAGCCAAACACCTATACAACACTCAAATACCAACCATGAATATCTGTTCGATCATGAGAGTTACCCTAATGACCAAGGAATCCTAGGATCAATCTAGTCGATCCTGTGAGTTACCAGAGAAATTGAATAACAGTCAGTAAGTTTATTCGATAGTTTGGAAGACTAGCGGTTGTTTACCAGAAATCACTGGAAACAAATTGGCACACCCGATGGGACCAATAATTGGACATTAGAAATAAAGATTGTTGAGACATAACCATTATAAAAACGTTGGAACTTAAGAAGTTTGCTGTTTTATGAACCTAAGAAGTGGTAAAATAACCAACAGTAACCAACCCTTATCCAGAAGAAAACGTTTGGCCAAAATGTCTAATTCTGACAATCAACAAGGGGAACAAAATGCCCCACATACAACAGGCACTAATGTGTCCACTTCGATGGGAACATCTAATGTGATCCCTTCGAATGCACAGTCTGTTGCATCTTCAACCAGTAATATAGCCACCAATGGAGTAAGTGGCATATCAACTAATAGTTCGATCTTAGGAAATACTGGAACCATTGGTTACCCTGGGGGATTCGTTCCACCATCAGGGACACAATCCCATTTCGCCACTCCACTAACTAGACCACCCGGTTTCGATGGTAATAGAACCAGAAATTCCTCTTATGGAATGCCAACTTCCTTTATGGCAGGTTTACACAATTCCACATCGAATTCATCACCACAATTAGGGTATGGGTCTGGGGCGAATCAGTTTATGACAAATAACCAAGGGTCAGTGGGTTATAGCACAATGCCTATTTTAACCATAGAAAACCAGTTGGCTTTTAGGAAATTAATGGATGACAGTAACCATAATATGATAGGGGTGTTAGCACAAACTATGCAGGAAATATTTGCCCCAATAGTGTAAAATGTGACTGTGACAAACAGGGAAAACGCTGACAACATGAGTCGAATAGAAGATTTCTTTGCTCCCCCAGAAAGGCGTAGGCAGAATCAGGCGGGATTTCGAGCAAACATGCCTGTTATAGAACAAATTGCTAACGACCCAATTTATAGACCACCTAGAGAAGAAGTTAACTTAGGGGCCAGGGCACCAAGGTTAGAAGCCCCAATAATCCCAGGCCCACAAGGAGAAATTATGGAACCAGGGGCAAGGGTCGAAAGGCTAGAAGCCCCAGTGTTTCGAGAAGAACAACCTAGGGGAGTTGTCCTGGTTGGTCGAAATCAAGATGCTGATGCTGTTGTTCATAGAATTCGAAACGATAACATCTTGGCAGAAAACAATCTAACCACCATGATAGAGAGAGTCATGGCCCAGAATGGCCTCAACACAGGAATGAGAAGGCCAAATTATGCTTCTCCTATATTAGATTGCATAATGTATACTGATTTACCAAGGGGATATAAAGTCCCTAAATTTACAAAGTTCGCTGGGGATACCAATGAGTCAACAGTCGAACACATAGCGAGATATCTAACCGAAGCGGGAGATATAGCCAATAATGAAGATCTCAGGATCAAATACTTCCCAAGTTCCTTGACTAAAAACGCCTTCACATGGTTTACCACTTTGCCTCCTGGGTCCATTGATACTTGGGCTCTCTTGGAGAGATTATTCCATGAACAATTTTACATGGGACAGTCGAAAATAAGCTTGAAGGAATTAGCCAGTGTCAAGAGAAAGTTCACCGAACCCATAGATGATTATCTGAATAGATTTAGGCTTTTGAAATCCAGATGTTACACAGTAGTGCCTGAACATGAGTTAGTCGAAATGGCCGCTGGTGGCTTGGATTACTCTATTCGAAAGAAACTAGACACTCAATATTTGAGGGATATGGCTCAATTAGCCGACAGGGTTCGACAGGTCGAAAGGCTAAAGTCCGAAAAAGCCAGAGTCTTTAAGAATAGCAAGAAAGAAAGGATCTCTTATGTTGGAACTGAGGAAGTAGAAGAATATCCTGAATTCGAATTTGAAGAGGTCGAAATCGACCTCGCTGAATTAAAACAGGCTCCACCTTATTCCTGCAAATTATTGGTTCCCACAAAAGGGAAAGAGATTGTTGAAAATGAGAAAAGTGACAAATTCCCAAAGAAGGTTTATACCTTCGATGTCACTAAATGTGACGAGATTTTTGACTTACTTGTCAAAGATGGCCAACTCATTGTGCCATCAAATGTCAAAATACCTCCTTTAGATCAGAGAAAGAAGAGAGGGTTTTGCAAATATCATAGTTTCCTAGGCCACAAAACCTCACAATGTTTTCTTTTCAGGAACCTAATTCAAAATGCAATCAGAGATGGCAGACTAAAGTTCGCTGATAAGGCAAAGATGAAAGTGGACGAAGATCCCTTGGACGTCGCAGACACCAACTACTCCGAGCCTGCATACATTGGAGAGATCAACATGGTGGAAACTGACCAAAGCGATGCCTTAACAGGAGAGAAAGGTACTGAAACTGAAAACTGGGTGATGATCGAAGTTGATAAGGAGGTCACTGAAGACATCCAGAAGATGCCAGAGACTTCGATTGAAGCAGCACCTATAGCTGTTGCGAAAGAAACCCAGGCTACTGAAGGCCAGGGAAATCAAAACCAAGAACTAACACAGGTCACTGAAGGCTTGAGGCTGGAATTGGAGAAAGTCCAAATCACGAAGCCAACTTCCCCTCAGAAGGAAATATGGGACACTCTAGGGGAACCCAGTGGAAAATTTGACTATTTGGTCAAATATTCTGCCCCAGAGAGTTCGAAGGTTCAGATTGAGGATATAAAGCCCACAGGATGGGGCGATGATGAAGCTAAAGGGGAAGATGTTGGGATAAATATGGTGGATATGGAGAGGCCTCGCTCTGAGATGGAGGAGGTAGAAAAATACTTAGAAAAAGAGAAGTATAGAATGGAGGATAATCACGCTGGAGATGCTAGTCTCAAGGATTACCTCATGACATGCCACAAGGGAGATACATGCATGATACTATGCCCTAGGTGTAGCATCCTCTGCAATCAGAGAATCGCTGCAAATTTCGAAAGGGTACAGAGGACTCGAACTGGCAACAATTGGCGCCAGGATAACCAGCTTTTCAGGTGTTATCCCAAGGCTGGAGAAAGTTTGCTGGAATTTGTGTTTCGTTGCTACAAAGGGGCAACCAAGTGCTTGATTTGCCCAAGGTGTTCTGCTGTGTATGACCAAAGCATGGCCAGAGCCTTCGAAACGATTCCCTTCGCCCCTTGCTGGAACCATCAAGAAACTGTCCAGATGGGCCCATGTTTCGACAGCAAACATAAACAACGAAGGCCTGATAGCCCTCACCCCAAGGCTGCTCGAAGAGTGACTTTCAAACTCCCTGCTGAAGTTCCAACCGACAGATGGTTACAAGTCAGAAATGACAAAGGCAAAGATAGATGGAGAAACACCGAACGAAATGCACGCCATGCTGTGACATACAGAAGGCAATTCAACACAGCAAAAAGGGAGGAGGTAAGATTAGAAAATTACAAGGGAAGAAACCCCATGTCAAGATCCCAGTGGCGCAGGCAACAAAGGATTCAAAAGGCTGAAAGGGAAGCTGTGGAAAACAAAGGGGTCACTTCAACAAAGAACCAAGGTGAATCTAGCACCAACAAACCAAAAAATCAAACTGAAGACAAACCTCCAGTTAATAGGAGGCTTTTCTCTGAAGTACAACGGGATGAACTAAAGGAATACACTCCAGGCCCAGAAGAGGACGAAGATATGATAACAGATAACTTCGAATCGGAGGGGGAGTCTTCATTCAACCTAAACTGTAACGTGGTATCTGTGCTTCCCTGTGAATTTGGGCAGGAAACCGAAATTGATGAATATGAGGAAGAAGATACCACATATTTGATGAAACATAGGCCTGTGTGCTACTATATGATGGATAATGGGGCTGTTGAGGAACAAAATGCGTTCTTCGAACGTCCAGAACCTGCTATGAAGAACCATCTTAAGCCACTTTTTATTCGGGAAAAAGTTGGTGTCCATGGTGTGAACAAAGTTCTAGTGGATGGGAGTGTTGCAGTCAATTTGATACCCCATTTCATGCTGAAAAGATTAGAGATCCGCGAAGGAGACATCAAGCCCCATAATATGGTTCTGTCCAATTATGAGGGAAAAGTGGGCAAAACACTGGGAGTGGTCCAGTTGGAATTGACAATAGGCTCAAGTTGTAGGCCCACCATGTTTATGGTGATCGAAGCCAAAGCCAACTATAACTTATTGCTGGGAAGGGAGTGGATCCATGGCGTGGGGGCAGTTCCTTCGTCAATGCATCAACGACTAGTTCTGTGGAGAGATGATGGAATCGTGGAAAACATCGAAGCAGACCAGAGTTACTTTATGTCAACAGTTAATTTAGTTGACAAGAGGGATTATGATAAAAATCTGGCAAAGATTGCTCCGTGTGTTCCAAATGATGAGATTAACGAAACCAGAAACGCCCACTACTACATGACCCTTCGCCATGATGGCCTTTACTGGGATAGAACAATAATCAGTGAAGAAGTGGGAGTCGAAAGCACTATACAAAAACGGCCAGCAGGCTGGGACTTCGACAACCTTATCCATGACTGAGTCCACCTTTTTCGAAAGGATTTCGGCCTATATGGCTGGGAACGAATCAAAAGCGGCCTTAGAGGTTGAAATAAATAAATTAACTGTAAAGATGAACGAAGTAAGTGGGGATGGCTCGAATTGCTCACCCTTCAAAGAGTTTGAGATGGATCAAAGGTTGGATGCCATCTACGATAAAGAACCCTTAGGCTTCGAAAGGGACCCCGTAAACTCAGGTGCCAAAATGTTGGCACAAGATCCACTCGAAGAAGTCAACTTAGGGGATGAAAAAATGAAAAGAATAACCTACATAAGTGCAAAACTTAGCCCAGGCCTCAAGAAGGAAGTAATCGAAGTCCTCAAGAAAAACAAAGATTGCTTCGCATGGGATTATGACGAAATGCTTGGTTTAAAGAGGGAGTTGGTCGAACACAGACTGCCAATCAAAGATGGCAAGAAGCCCATCAAACAAACTCCCAGAAGATTCGCACCAGCGGTTCTCACAAAAATTAAAGCTGAGATCGAAAGGTTGTTGCATGCAAATTCATCAGAACAACAAGGTACGTCGAATGGTTAGCAAACATAGTACCTGTTATTAAGAAAAATGGTTCTTTAAGAATTTGCATAGATTTTAGGGATTTAAACACTGCAACCCCTAAAGATGAATATTCCATGCCCGTGGCAGAAATGCTAGTAGACTCTGCTGCAGGGTTCGAATACTTGAGTATGTTAGATGGATACTCTGGGTATAATCAGATTTTCATTGCTGAAGAAGATGTTGCAAAGACAGCATTTCGTTGCCCAGGAGCCTTAGGCACCTACGAATGGGTGGTGATGCCTTTTGGTTTAAAGAACGCTGGGGCAACTTATCAAAGGGCAATGAATTCAATTTTTCATGATTTCATTGAAACCTTCATGCAGGTGTATATTGATGATATAGTCATCAAATCTATATCTGCAGAAACACATTTGCATCATTTGAGCCAATCATTCGAGCGAATGAGAAAACATGGCTTAAAGATGAATCCCCTTAAATGTGCATTTTTTGTGCAGGCTGGAGATTTTCTTGGTTTTGTGGTTCACAAGAAAGGGATTGAAATCAACCAGAACAAAACTAAAGCCATAATGGAGACGAAAGCACCTACGTCAAAAAGGGAGTTGCAATCTCTACTAGGGAAAATTAACTTCCTCAGAAGATTCATTTCGAACCTGAGTGGAAGAACCCAAGCTTTCTCTCCGTTACTCCGTCTAAAGCAAGGCCAAGCCTTCGAATGGTTTGAAGCCCACCAGGAGGCATTTGACAGGATAAAAAGATACCTCTCTCAGCCTCCTATTTTGTCTCCACCTTCATGGGGGAAGCCCATGAGATTGTACATATCTGCCTCTGAAGTTAGTATAGGTAGTATGTTAGCACAAGAAGATAGCAATGGTATCGAAAGAGCCATATACTATTTAAGTAGAGTACTAAAAGATGCAGAGACCAGATATAGCAATCTAGAAAAGCTATGTCTCTGTTTGTATTTCTCTTGTATGAAACTCAAGTATTATATAAAGCCTGTTGATGTTTATGTTTCATCTCATTTCGATGTCATTAAACATATGCTTTCAAAACCAATAATGCATAGCAGAGTTGGTAAATGGGCTTTAGCCTTAACAGAATATTCTTTGACTTTCATGCCTTTAAAAGCTATGAAAGGTCAAGTGGTTTCTGACTTCATTGTGGACCATTCTTTGGTTGAGCGGACTGTCATGAGTTACATCGAAATGCAACCATGGAAATTGTACTTTGATGGTTCAACCCACAGGAATGGAAGTGGCGTTGGAGTCCTTCTAATTTCTCCTGAAGGAATTCCAACAAAATTCAAGTATAAATTAGATGGTCCTCGTTGCTCGAACAACGAAGCTGAGTATGAAGCACTCATTGTTGGACTTGAAGCTTTGTTGGAATTGGGGGCAACCAGAGTCGAAATTAAAGGAGACTCTGAAGTAGTGGTCAAACAAATTACAAAGGAATATAAGTGCATAAAGGAAAACTTAATGGTATACTTCGTCATAGTCAATAGGCTATTAAGGAAATTTGAATACATGGATATTCAACACATACCAAGAATAGAGAACCAAGAAGCAAATGACTTAGCGTAGTTGGCTTCGGGTTATAAAGTTTCTACCAGGAACTTTAAGGATTTAGTTGAATTAAGGGGTAGAGTTATGGCTACTAGATTCACACCATCAGATCTGGAAAGTATGAAATTGGGATATGCTGAGAAACAGGGATTCGAAATATTAGCCATAAATACTTTGTCAGATGCAGATTGGCGAAGTCCACTGAAGAGTTATTTAGCAGACCCAACTCTGAACGTGGATAGAAAGACAAAATACAGAGCATTGTCATATCTCCTCATGGGGAACGAATTGTTTAAAAAGACCCAAGAGGGTGTATTATTGAAATGCCTAGGAGAAAGTGAGGCATACTTAGCATTGTCAGAAGTCCACAATGGGGCATGTGGGGCACATCAAGCAGGCCATAAAATGAAATGGTTGTTATTTCGATATGGCTTGTATTGGCCTAGCATGCTCAAAGATTGCATAGACTTTTCTAAAGGATGTGAGGAATGTCAGAAATATGCAGGGATTCAACATGCCCCTGCAAGTGAGTTGCATTCGATCATCAAACCATGGCCATTTAGAGGATGGGCATTGGATTTGATAGGAGAAATAAATCCTGCTTCGTCTAAGGGACAAAAATACATCTTGGTAGGAATAGATTATTTTACCAAATGGATCGAAGCTATACCATTAATAGTTGCTGATCAAGAGGCTATTATTGAGTTTATACAGAAGCACATTATCTATAGGTTCGGATTGCCAGAGAGCATAACCACATACCAAGGCTCTGTGTTTACTGGTAGAAAGATGCAAGAATTTGCCCAAGAAATGGGGTTTAGATTGCTAACATCAACGCCATATTATGCTCAAGCAAACGGTCAAGTCGAAGCAGCCAATAAAGTGATAATAGGGTTAATCAAGAAGCATATTGGCAAAAAGCCAAGAAACTGGCACAAAACTTTGGACCAAATATTATGGACTTGTAGAACATCTCCTAAGGAAGCTACTAACACTACGCCTTTCCAACTCACATTTGGTCATGATGCAGTGTTGCCAGTAGAAATTCATCTACAATCAGTTCGAATTAAGAGACAAAATGAAATCCCAGCTGCATTATATTGGGAAATGATGATGAATGAATTAGTTGAGTTGGACGAAATTAGATTACATGCATTGGAAATTTTGAAGAGACAAAAAGAAAGAGTGGCCAGAACATACAACAAAAGGGTGAAGAAAAAAGTATTCATTATTAATGACTTAGTTTGGAAAGTCATATTGCCCATGGACAAGAAAAATAAAGCATTAGGTAAATGGTCACCTCATTGGGAAGGTACCTTTTCGAATATTAAAAGTATTCTCAAACAATGCATATGAAATCGAAGAACTGGTGGATGATAAGCGTATCTGTGATCGGTGGATCTGGAACTGACTGTTTAACGCTGGTTCGCTAAATGTCGCGGAAGCAAGAGTCGCCACCGTCTTTTATTTTCTCCAAATGGAAAGGACAAAAGCACAGAAAAATTCCTTATAGAGATTGCTCTCGGTTCGGGAGGTAGGTTATAGAAAGGGAAGGTGTTAGCACCCTTTCTATCCATGGTTATCCATGGGCTCTTAGATACTTGCTCATTGTGTTTTCAAAAATGGTTTGTTTGCTTTTCAATTGTGGGTTTTAAAAAGTTTCTTTGAAAATTTCAGTTCGACTCTTGTATCGGTCCTCAAGAGTGTTTGAAAAATTTGCTTTCGAAAGCTTTTTGAAAATGTGTCGGTGTGAAAAGTATTTTTGAATTGTTTTGAAATTTAGAGCAAGTATCTACGAGAACCTACCTACCCTAAGGAATTCGTCTGTGTAGATGTCCTTTCAAGTAGTGCCATCCCACCATTGAGAGGTAGGTAGCACCACCGTGGGAGGTGTTCGGGTCAATTCGAGGTTCGGGACATGGTGATCACCAGAGCAATGGGAAGATACCTTAGAAGCTACCCTCATGCCAGGTTCCCGGATCATGAGGACTTACTAAGACATCCTCTACTCGACGATCACCTTTCGAGGCAAGGCAACAGTGAGGCGTACCCTAGGGGTGGTGTGTGCGATTTGTGTGTCGTTTTCATTTGCATTTGTCTTGTCATGTTTATTGTGATCTACGCTTGATTTTATTATGGCCATTCATTCTTGCATGCTTTGTTAACAGTTAAAAGATTGCGAGAAAAAGTAAATCTAAGCTATTACAAATGGCGCGGTCCACATCGCCAAAATTAAACCGGACCCGATTTGACAGAAAAGTAAATAAAGCAAAGTAAATAACGAAATTGAAAAGTGCGAAAAGTAAATGTTACAAAGCTTTGGGAGAGGTACATAATTATTTAAGCGACATAAAATAAATACGCGAAATTAAACAATTAAGAACATGGGCGTTGGACCCTTTTGCAAAAATTAAATTAATAAGGAATTAAAATTAATATTAAAAGAACATGTTTTTGGTATTTTTATGTTTTTTAAGATTCAATAGAAAAAAAGAGTTAATTAAAATTAAAATAAAAGGTAAACCCTAATTCTAATTATTTTTTAAATTTATTATGAAAGTATTGAAATTTAACCTAAATTAAACCTAAGTTTTTTTTTATGTACAATTTAATTATAAAAATAAATAAATAAATAATATTATGGAAAAAAAGAAAATTAAAAGGAATAAAAATTATCAATTAAATCTAGTTCTACATTTTTTATATTTTTGTTAAAAGAATTAAAGTTAAAGCACCTAATTTAAATTAATTAATTTACATGCAATTTGTTTATGAAAATAATTAAAATAAAATATTTATTATGTTTTTTGTCTTTTCTGATTTTTAGATATTTTTTATATTTGGTAAAAATAATTAATTGAATCAAAACAATAAATAAGACAATAATTAAAAAATAATACAATATGAAGAAAATTTGCAAATCAGGGGGGGTGGATGTCCCCAATACGGAGGTATGAGCCCAGCAATCTAACCCAATAGCATTGATCCATTTGACTTTTTGCATGACACGTATGGCAACGTTGACTAGGGTTTATTGTATTCTTTGAATCCATGCCTTTGATGTGAAGCAGCTAGACGCGTGGCAGGCTTGATGGTGATGGAATATGGTGCGCATTAATGTTGTGCCTGCATAGGAATTATTATGGAAAAACAATATTGAAATATGTAAGACCTGGGGTTCGAACCCAGGTCATATGCATTACCAATGGACTTGCTTGCCATCTGTGCCAGTTCACGCTTTTGATTAATAAACAAACAATAAATATTATAAGAGAAAACAAGGCAATTAGTGGGTAGCGCGCGAAATATTCAAACTGGCTTATCATGCTTTGACAACGCATCATCTTCTTCGCGTGTTTATTTTTTTTCTGAAACACGAGCATACAGCAACAGTTTTAAACGCGTGGTTTTAGGCATGCTACCAAAAAATAGCGATTAGGCCTATGCAACTCATAAATTAATCGCGACTATGGATTCTTCTTCATCTCCATGCACTGAATTGGATGGTGGTGGTCTCAAGGCTTAATTTTTCCTCGTTTGCAAATCCCCAATTCCAACCTCTGAAAACCCTAACATTCATTCATGGCACATTCGTATATACAGCGTAATAATCAAATTAAACATAATGGTTAGCTGTAGAATCAAATGAGGAACAAGAATCTATGAACAAAATGCTGTAAAAATGCTTAAAACATGAAACACGATGATCAATTTTCCTCTGTACAGTTTTGATTCCATATACCAATTCATGGCGTTTGAATGGATGTTAATGACTGGAATATGATCAGGGACCTTCAAGGAAGCTAATGGAATCGTTTTTATGCTTTGAATCGCCTTGTACCAATGATTTCAGAATTGAGTTTTATGGAGAAAATTTCAAGTTTGCAAATGTGTTTCTTGCGCAGCTTTCTGTCTATCGGCATTAGGTTTATGTTCAAGCATTTGTAGTGAATCAATTAGGTTAAGAAAATTGATAAAAATCTCTTGCAATCATGGTTTTCAATATTTGATTTTTCACCATTATGTTTCATATCTTTTTCACATGGTTTTTGTATCAATTATGCTCAAATCAGACCAAATCTTTCCCTATTGACCTATGCACGAAATCTTGAAGGCAAAATATGCATGAAAAGATTTATTAGGTCAAGTTATATATTTTTTACATATTTAAATGATTTAAATGAATTAATATAAATAATAATTCAAATAAATAAATAAAAAATGAGAAAATACTTCCCTTTGGGCCAAGTGGTCGTGCACATGCTTAGAATGATGAATCATGGAAGAAAAATGGGCCCATTAGCAATTTTAGGTCATTTGAAGTAATGTTGACTTTTCAAAATATCCAAATATTTCCCAACTTCCACAAGGCATAACTTGCTCAATTTTTAAGCTTTTCTCATGTTCTTGGACATTTTGGAAAGGTCTTTGAGTCCTCTAACCAATGTATTTGGTCCCATGTCATTTTGAATTACCAATATCAAGTTATGGCCTTTGACTTAAAGTCCCTTTTTGTTGACTTTTGAAAATGACCTATAATGTTGAAATTGATAACTTTTTGTGAGAGCATTTCTTGGACTTGAAGTATGAAGATGAGTTGTAGGAAATGTCTTTCTCTTCAAAATGAGCTTTGGATGGAATTTTTCTGATAATCCATGTGAAAGTTATGCCCTGGTCAATTTCAGTTGACTTTTTCAGCTGTCCAAATAAGGAAACTTTTGCATCTTGATGATTTTCTGAGCCAAATTTTGAGAATCATGATCAAGCATTGATCAAATGATGTTTGTGGCTTCAAAATGATATGTTGACCAAAAATTTGAACTTTTGACTGCCAAATGACCATTTTGCCCCTACAGTTGACTGTAGTGCAATTAGGGTTTTTGACTGTGCAATTTTGAGCTGAATGTCTTGAAACTTGATATGAAGATGCTCGACCACATTTGTAGGCATGTGGAACTTGATTGGGCCTTTGAAAACTTCATTTTCTTGATCAGTACACAAACCCTAGTTTTGACTGTATAGGAGACCTTTACACTGTGCAACCCTTGGGGAATTTTGCAGCTTGACTTGGCAATTTCTTGAAGAATATGGGAGGGCAAATTTTGGGGTACAACAGTTGCCCCTGTTCAATCTTCTTAGACCTGAGGATGCAGATTGGCTGACGTGCCTGTCGTAATCCGAGGGTAAAAGATGATTGGACACTAGAGTGCCCAGAAATTTGCGCTCACATGTTAGCCGTGTGATGGGGGAATGGGCTTATGGATGCCATTTGGAGATTGCTGGATAGGATGATGGGCTTATAGATGCCATCTGGATGTTGATCGCGTAGGAAATTCCTTAGCGAGAACCTGCATACCTGCAAAAGAACAAATGAGTACCTGACACGTTGCAGGAGTTGATTTTCAGACGCTTGGTATAGATGTGTCCTGACTGGTTACAGGAGCTGAGTCCGGAGCTTCAAACGGCGATGAATGAACCGGGGATGGTTACTGCCTTAGCATGAATGGTAAGAGAACCTTGGGCAACTTTAACCTCAACAACGCTCGTTGAGAAAAATCTTAGCGGGAATTACCATCTTTGCAGTATCGGGAAGAGAACCATAGGCACTTACAATCTGAAAGGGAATTGTCACCTCACTCACCGTCGGAGAGGAAACCATAGGAAAAGGAATTGTCACCTCACTCACCGTCGGAGAGGGAACCATAGGAGACTATCACCTCACACTCACCGTCGGAGAGGGAAACATCTGAAAAAGGAATTACCACCTCACTCACCGTCGGAGAGGGAACCATAGGAGACTATCACCTCACACTCACCGTCGGAGAGGGAAACATCTGAAGAAGGAATTACCACCTCACTCACCGTCGGAGAGGGGACCATAGGAGACTATCACCTCACACTCACCATCGGTGAGGGGAACATCTGAAAAGGGATTACCACCTCACTCACCGTTGGAGAGGGGACCATAGGAGACTATCACCTCACACTCACCGTCGGAGAGGGGAACATCTGAAAAGGGATTACCACCTCACTCACCGTTGGAGAGGGGACCATAGGAGACTATCACCTCACACTCACCGTCGGAGAGGGAAACATCTGAAAAGGAATTACCACCTCACTCACCGTTGGAGAGGGGACCATAGGAGACTATCACCTCACACTCACCGTCGGAGAGGGAAACATCTGAAAAGGAATTACCACCTCACTCACCGTTGGAGAGGGGATCATAACTTCTGCTGAGTCTTTATCAGAAAAATCTGTTGGGAGTCGATTTAGCTGGACTAGAGAAGGCTTTGAAATATGTCTGAGCATTTTAACTGCGTCTTTCCTGAAAGGTAAAGGTCAGTCATATGCAATGCATGATATGGATCAAGCAATGATGTTCTCAACATAAATGAGATTTGTATGATATGATGTGTTATGCATGCTATAATGATGTATGTGATGTTTTATGAATATTTTCGTCTAGGAAAGTAGATCCTTGACGGGTGCCGGGAAGTCGATATCTTGGGCTGGTGCTGAAGAATAGATTTTTGCTTCCACTGGGGATGATAGCTGCAAGAATACCGGTAGGAGAAGATGACTCCGTTGTGGAATAAACTTGGCAAATGGAAGATTCTGCGGGGAGAAAAAATACTCTAGCGACCATGCTGGGAAGCAATACTCTGTGGGAAGAGGGATGCCTTGCTGAGTGTTGATAATAATTTGCTGGGGATACCCTTGTTGTTGGAAGTGTTGATGGACTTCGCTGGGGTAAGAAGACTTCGTCGACGACGCTCTTTCCGTGGCTTTTGGCTGAGGATAACCCATTTATATCCTGTTAAGGAAATAACTCTTTGAATAAAGCCGGAGGACGCGTTCGTGCTCTGTGAAGGATAAGCTTACTGCTTGGGGATATGTGGATTCCAACTTTCCTGGGGGAACTGGATTGGACTCTCCTGGGGAGATTTTAAACTGTAATTTTGTAAGTTGAAAGAGGGAACATATGTAAGGTTGCCTGCTGATGAGCTCGTGTAAAACCACATCTGAAATGGAGAAGGGATCTGTGTAGGATTACTTTGATGAGTTCGTGTAAAACTTCGTTTTTGGAAAGGGAGAACCTATATAGGGTTTCTGGGTGACGAGTCCATGTAAAACTGTATCTTGAAGAGAAGGAACCGGTGTAGGGTTGCTTGGTGATGAGTTCGTGTAAAACTTCTTGATGAACCGGGGTGAGGTTATCTTGAGATAGGTCCATGTGAGACTTCTGGAGGAACCGGGGTTAGGTTACTTGGATAAGTTCGTGTAAGAACTTCTTGATGAACCGGGGTTAGGTCATCTTGAGATAGGTCCATGTGAGACTTCTGGAGGAACCGGGGTTAGGTTACTTGGATAAGTTCGTGTAAGAACTTCTTGATGAACCAGGGTTAGGTCATCTTGAGATAGGTCCATGTGAGACTTCTGGAGGAACCGGGGTTAGGTTACTTGGATAAGTTCGTGTAAGAACTTCTTGATGAACCGGGGTTAGGTTACTTGGATAAGTTCGTGTAAGAACTTCTTGATGAACCGGGGTTAGGTCATCTTGAGATAGGTCCATGTGAGACTTCTGGAGGAACCGGGGTTAGGTTACTTGGATAAGTTTGTGTAAAAACTTCTTGATGAACCGGGGTTAGGTCATCTTGAGATAGGTCCATGTGAGACTTCTGGAGGAACCGGGGTTAGGTTACTTGGATAAGTTTGTGTAAAAACTTCTTGATGAACCGGGGTTAGGTCATCTTGAGATAGGTCCATGTGAGACTTCTGGAGGAACCGGGGTTAGGTTACTTGGATAAGTTCGTGTAAGAACTTCTTGATGAACCGGGGTTAGGTCATCTTGAGATAGGTCCATGTGAGACTTCTGGAGGAACCGGGGTTAGGTTACTTGGATAAGTTCGTGTAAGAACTTCTGGATGAACCGGGGTTAGGTTGCTTGTGGAAAATGAGTCTGTGTATGACTTTGTCTGAAAACTGAGAAGGAACCGGTGTAGGGTTGCATGATTTTGGTTAAGTGGATGATTGTCCTGTTTGGTTTCGGATGTTAACCCACGATCTGGAATTGGTAGAGGTAGATGGTAATCATCCTTATGTTGATCTTTCCTTTGTACTTTGATTGACAGAGCGATTGGATTGCCTGGATAACTCATTATTGCCCCTGCTTCGGAGATGAGGGAAGAGGGTACCTGTGTGGGTGATTGACAAATCTTCGAGTAGACAAGTGATGAGATACCGGAACATAGTCGTACGCTTTGATCCCTAACTTTTGCCTGGACCGCCCTTTCGGGTTTTCAGTCCATCGGGATACCCCTTTTTGCCCAAGCCGCCTTTTCAGGTTTTCGACTTGCCGGGTGTACATTTTTCCATTTCATCCCTTCATTTTGCCCGAACCCTTTTGGTTCGCCGGGAAGCCCTTATTTTTGCCTAGGCATGTCAGCCTAGCGGGTCTATGATTTTGCATAGTATTTTTTTCGACTATGTCCACGTTCTCAGAGTGTAGGGAGTTGCCCCTGTCAGAAGTGTTTTGTCATGCCACCAGAAGGTATTTGATTAGGCAAGATTTGTTGTTGGAATGCCCCAAGTGACTCAGATGGAGACTTGCCCCAGGCTATTTGGCCTTTTGAGAGATTCTCCGAATCTTGATTGGATTGCCCCAGATAATGGACCATGGTCATGCCATGCCCCTTGACTGGAAATGCTTCTGTTCATTAGGCATTCGTCGTGCGAATTTCCCTGCTGTTCAAACAAAAAGTCATATGCAAACAAAGTTATGTTAAAAATGCAAAGCCTATGTCTGTCTTGAAAATTTTGAAAATGCATTCTTTTTTCATAGAACAAGTGAATGTTTGTAAAACGTGATGTCAACTCCGTATTTACCGTAAGCCTTAAGGAGTCAGGATAACTTTGTAACAGTATGCTTTCGGACTAACCCATGCTTCAGCTAGGACTTTTAAGGGTTATAACGTGGCCTGGTTCACGGTTTAAGAAACAAAGGATAAAGGCTCAAATTTTATTTGTACCCACCCGCTCTTCGTGATGTTCTCCAAACCTAAACTCAGTTGATCGTGCGTTAGACCTTTTTTGAGTTTTTGTCCTGATGTTCCAATGATGGTTCAGATATTGATGATTTATTATGAATAGGCGGTCATTTTTGTTTTTGTTGAGGATTTGTAGGACCTCTTTCTTTTTTTTGATTTCGTTATCCCTTTCTTTTTTTGCCTGAACTGTTTCCTTTTTCGGAATTACAGTCAGCGGGATGCCCCAGTTTCGTAAGTCCCTTTTATAGGTTTTGACTTTTTGGGCTTTTCATTTATGATTTTGTTTTTGATAATGACTGCCTGTCCTTATGATTGTTCTGAACCATCACTGTCTTTTGTTTTTGGAAAGACTCATTTGGTGCCATTCATTGTGCACTTAGATCAACTGAGAAGCCTACCCTGCCCCAGGTTATGATTAAGGGTTTCAGTTTTCGAAAATAAAACTCCTACTTCTTTGGCTCAGATGGGTTGACGAGGGATTATCTTCCTTATAACTCCAGTGTTTAGGATTTGAAACAATGCCTGTACCTCATCAGCGGGGTCTGTTCAAAAGCATACTGTAAAGATAGCGGTATCGTTTTCGTCATCCTCCCTCAAGAGGCTCAGAATTATTAACCAAGAGTTGATCATCAGAAAAAAATATGAAAAGAATTTTGAATATAATGAAAACAATTGTATTAATTCCCAAAACAGACATATGCGATGCATTAATAGAATAAAAGAGTTTGCTATGACATTAATTGTTTATATAAGCAAAGAAAAACACAACTCAGAAATTCAAATAAACAAAAGGTCTTCAACGATTGGGTAACGGAGCAGTGATTATGTTCGGAGTCTCAGGCACTTCAAACTGAATCTCCCCGGCGTCGATCATGTCTTGAATTTTGTCCTTGAGAGGCCAACAGTTGTCCGTAGTATGCCCCGGGCTATCAGAATGATATGCGCACCTATCGTTGGGATGATAGTTAGGAGCCGAAGTGTTCGGATTCCGAAGGGGAGCCCTTAAGGTGATCAGCCCTGCCTTCAACATTTGTTGTAGTGCTTGATCCAGCGACATGTTGAGTTTGGTATACTGTCGTTTCTCCTTGCGCTGCTGCCCCTGTCCTTGTTGAGCAGGTCCAGGATTGGAGATCTGGATTGCCCCTACCTCATGACGGCTCTTTTTACCGTGCACAGCATTGGATTCTTTCTTTCCATGATGAGGTTTTTTATCAGAAGGTGCAGCCTCTTGAATTTTCCCAGACTGGATACCAGCTTCTATTCGCTCTCCAGTCAAGATAAGATCTGTGAATCCAGTAGACGAATTCCCAATTAGGTGGTTGTAGAACGGACCAGACAGGGTCCCCAAGAACATATCGACAAGTTCCCGATTAGTCAGAGGTGGTTGTACCCTTCCAGCAAGATCCCTCCATTTCTGCGTATATTCTTTAAAACCTTCACTTGATCCTAACGACATACCCTGGAGTTGGGTACGCGTAGGAGCAAGGTCGGCATTATATTGATACTGCTTGTAGAAAGCAGTAGCCAACTCCTCCCAGTTACGAACCTTGGTCCCATCTAGCTGATAGAACCATTCGAGATGAGTCCCTGAAAGACTCTCCTGGAAGAAGTGGATCCACAAATTCTTGTCCACCGTATATGGTTGAATCTTCCGAACATAGGACCTGAGATGTAACTTGGGACAAGACGCCCCGTCATACTTGGTAAAGGGTGGTGCTTTGAACTTCCGAGGAATAATCACACCAGTTGACAAACCCAGATCTCCAAAATCCAGCCCAGGTACCTGTTGGATCTCCATAGCATTCAGCCTATCCTCCAACTGTTTGTACTTGTCTTCGGTAGGAGGGTATTGTTCGTCATTGAAATCTGTCTCGTTGTCGGAGACCACTGGACTGGGAACCCTTTCCCCCTGATGACTACCTTCCCTCACAGATGGAGTTGTCCTCTCAGTTTCAATCTGCGGTGTATTCCCAGATCTGCGTCTAGGGCTGAACAAAACAATCCTCTTCTTCTTCTTTTCTTTCTTTAAGAGCAAAGCCTTCAGATCTTGTTGCCCCTGGGTCAAATTCATGATCAAACCTTGGAACTGGGCATTCTGAGCCTGGAGGGCCTTGATAGACTGCTCAGCTGATGATTCAGGATTCATAACGATCGGCTGAAATAAACAGCGAAGAAGGGTAAGCAACCTGTCAAAGGGACACCTGCAATGCAATGAGATGTATGACATGCATGCAATGATTTCAAGGACCTCGCAGGATAAACAGAGAAACTTGTTAGAGTTGGAAACTGGCAACTTGATTGAAGGAACTTCCTGTTGTAGAGAGCCCTTCTTCAAGGGTCAAAGGCTCACCATATCCAGTGGGTCATAGCCCCTGACAACCTTGGCTAGAGGAAAATAAATCCTCTTTGCCCCTTGCTGGGATAATTGTTCATCATGACCTGCATCACAAGCCCTTGAGATCCTTGAAATGGGTTAGGATGTATGCAATGGTATGATGTCATGATGCATGGGGTAATATGAGTGAACCCTTTTATGAGCCCTTGTTAAGGACTATAAACAGAAACCTACAAGAAACTTAGCAAACTTTATTATGAGTCCCAATTAAGGACTATAAACGAAACCTGCAAGAACTTAGTACACCCTGTTATGAGTCCCAATTAAGGACTATAAACAAAACCTGCAAGAACTTAGTACACCCTGTTATTAGTCCCAATTAAGGACTATAAACAAGACCTGCAAGAAACAAGTGTCAGGTAACAAGCACGCAGATAGTCAAGTATGAAGGCACACAAGTCACACAAGAGAAGCCCTTAGAGTTTAGGCCAGCATGAGGTCTAGGTATTACCCTCTTTCAGTTTGTTGGGTTCAACCTGTCCTATTAGAAGTAACCGGGTTCTAGGGGTCCCAATATCACGTGACTGCTTTCATTGTTCATCGTTTCGATTTAGCCACTGAACTGGCGACCGAAATATTCCAGGAAAGCAACCCTCAATTGAGTGTAGTATCGAGTATCAACCAACCTCGGACTGCACCAAAGTCAGTTATCTCACTACCCTAAAGAGGCCAAGATAGTTCAATTAAGGTTCCTAAGGTCTGTTGATGCTTCACGACACCACGCGGAGGCCCCGTACTCTCCTTGACTGAACTCAAGGGTTACCGGTACACACCAAAGTGCCACATCAACGTAGCAGACTGTTTCAACCATGTCGGTATACCCCGCACAGTTCCCTCACAGCCTTGTTGCTACTTTCTAAGAAGGTATCCCCCAGATCCGGGTTAGGATCTATAGAACTCCCAAGCAACCCACAATTTAAAGCAAGCAAAGCAATACAATTGAAAACACAGTTATGAACTAAGCCCTAAGGTACACCTCACTTTAAATTTTTAGTCCCCAGCAGAGTCGCCAGTTCTGTGATCGGTGGATCTGGAACTGACTGTTTAACGCTGGTTCGCTAAATGTCGCGGAAGCAAGAGTCGCCACCGTCTTTTATTTTCTCCAAATGGAAAGGACAAAAGCACAGAAAAATTCCTTATAGAGATTGCTCTCGGTTCGGGAGGTAGGTTATAGAAAGGGAAGGTGTTAGCACCCTTTCTATCCATGGTTATCCATGGGCTCTTAGATACTTGCTTATTGTGTTTTCAAAAATGGTTTGTTTGCTTTTCAATTGTGGGTTTTAAAAAGTTTCTTTGAAAATTTCAGTTCGACTCTTGTATCGGTCCTCAAGAGTGTTTGAAAAATTTGCTTTCGAAAGCTTTTTGAAAATGTGTCGGTGTGAAAAGTATTTTTGAATTGTTTTGAAATTTAGAGCAAGTATCTACGAGAACCTACCTACCCTAAGGAATTCGTCTGTGTAGATGTCCTTTCAAGTAGTGCCATCCCACCATTGAGAGGTAGGTAGCACCACCGTGGGAGGTGTTCGGGTCAATTCGAGGTTCGGGACATGGTGATCACCAGAGAAATGGGAAGATACCTTAGAAGCTACCCTCATGCCATGTTCCCGGATCATGAGGACTTACTAAGACATCCTCTACTCGACGATCACCTTTCGAGGCAAGGCAACAGTGAGGCGTACCCTAGGGGTGGTGTGTGCGATTTGTGTGTCGTTTTCATTTGCATTTGTCTTGTCATGTTTATTGTGATCTACGCTTGATTTTATTATGGCCATTCATTCTTGCATGCTTTGTTAACAGTTAAAAGATTGCGAGAAAAAGTAAATCTAAGCTATTACAAATGGCGCGGGTCCACATCGCCAAAATTAAACCGGACCCGATTTGACAGAAAAGTAAATAAAGCAAAGTAAATAACGAAATTGAAAAGTGCGAAAAGTAAATGTTACAAAGCTTTGGGAGAGGTACATAATTATTTAAGCGACATAAAATAAATACGCGAAATTAAACAATTAAGAACATGGGCGTTGGACCCTTTTGCAAAAATTAAATTAATAAGGAATTAAAATTAATATTAAAAGAACATGTTTTTGGTATTTTTATGTTTTTTAAGATTCAATAGAAAAAAAGAGTTAATTAAAATTAAAATAAAAGGTAAACCCTAATTCTAATTATTTTTTAAATTTATTATGAAAGTATTGAAATTTAACCTAAATTAAACCTAAGTTTTTTTTTATGTACAATTTAATTATAAAAATAAATAAATAAATAATATTATGGAAAAAAAGAAAATTAAAAGGAATAAAAATTATCAATTAAATCTAGTTCTACATTTTTTATATTTTTGTTAAAAGAATTAAAGTTAAAGCACCTAATTTAAATTAATTAATTTACATGCAATTTGTTTATGAAAATAATTAAAATAAAATATTTATTATGTTTTTTGTCTTTTTTGATTTTTAGATATTTTTTATATTTGGTAAAAATAATTAATTGAATCAAAATAATAAATAAGACAATAATTAAAAAATAATACAATATGAAGAAAATTTGCAAACCAGGGGGGGTGGATGTCCCCAATACGGAGGTATGAGCCCAGCAATCTAGCCCAATAGCATTAATCCATTTGACTTTTTGCATGACACGTATGGCAACGTTGACTAGGGTTTATTGTATTCTTTGAATCCCTGCCTTTGATGTGAAGCAGCTAGACGCGTGGCAGGCTTGATGGTGATGGAATATGGTGCGCATTAATGTTGTGCCTGCATAGGAATTATTATGGAAAAACAATATTGAAATATGTAAGACCTGGGGTTCGAACCCAGGTCATATGCATTACCAATGGACTTGCTTGCCATCTGTGCCAGTTCACGCTTTTGATTAATAAACAAACAATAAATATTATAAGAGAAAACAAGGCAATTAGTGGGTAGCGCGCGAAATATTCAAACCGGCTTATCATGCTTTGACAACGCATCATCTTCTTCGCGTGTTTATTTTTTTTCTGAAACACGAGCATACAGCAACGGTTTTAAACGCGTGGTTTTAGGCATGCTACCAAAAAATAGCGATTAGGCCTATGCAACTCATAAATTAATCGCGACTATGGATTCTTCTTCATCTCCATGCACTGAATTAGATGGTGGTGGTCTCAAGGCTTAATTTTTCCTCGTTTGCAAATCCCCAATTCCAACCTCTGAAAACCCTAACATTCATTCATGGCACATTCGTATATACAGCGTAATAATCAAATTAAACATAATGGTTAGCTGTAGAATCAAATGAGGAACAAGAATCTATGAACAAAATGCTGTAAAAATGCTTAAAACATGAAACACGATGATCAATTTTCCTCTGTACAGTTTTGATTCCATATACCAATTCCTGGCGTTTGAATGGATGTTAATGACTGGAATATGATCAGGGACCTTCAAGGAAGCTAATGGAATCGTTTTTATGCTTTGAATCGCCTTGTACCAATGATTTCAGAATTGAGTTTTATGGAGAAAATTTCAAGTTTGCAAATGTGTTTCTTGCGCAGCTTTCTGTCTATCGGCATTAGGTTTATGTTCAAGCATTTGTAGTGAATCAATTAGGTTAAGAAAATTGATAAAAATCTCTTGCAATCATGGTTTTCAATATTTGATTTTTCACCATTATGTTTCATATCTTTTTCACATGGTTTTTGTATCAATTATGCTCAAATCAGACCAAATCTTTCCCTATTGACCTATGCACGAAATCTTGAAGGCAAAATATGCATGAAAAGATTTATTAGGTCAAGTTATATATTTTTTACATATTTAAATGATTTAAATGAATTAATATAAATAATAATTCAAATAAATAAATAAAAAATGAGAAAATACTTCCCTTTGGGCCAAGTGGTCGTGCACATGCTTAGAATGATGAATCATGGAAGAAAAATGGGCCCATTAGCAATTTTAGGTCATTTGAAGTAATGTTGACTTTTCAAAATATCCAAATATTTCCCAACTTCCACAAGGCATAACTTGCTCCATTTTTAAGCTTTTCTCATGTTCTTGGACATTTTGGAAAGGTCTTTGAGTCCTCTAACCAATGTCTTTGGTCCCATGTCATTTTGAATTACCAATATCAAGTTATGGCCTTTGACTTAAAGTCCCTTTTTGTTGACTTTTGAAAATGACCTATAATGTTGAAATTGATAACTTTTTGTGAGAGCATTTCTTGGACTTGAAGTATGAAGATGAGTTGTAGGAAATGTCTTTCTCTTCAAAATGAGCTTTGGATGGAATTTTTCTGATAATCCATGTGAAAGTTATGCCCTGGTCAATTTCAGTTGACTTTTTCAGCTATCCAAATAAGGAAACTTTTGCATCTTGATGATTTTCTGAGCCAAATTTTGAGAATCATGATCAAGCATTGATCAAATGATGTTTGTGGCTTCAAAATGATATGTTGACCAAAAATTTGAACTTTTGACTGCCAAATGACCATTTTGCCTCTACAGTTGACTGTAGTGCAATTAGGGTTTTTGACTGTGCAATTTTGAGCTGAATGTCTTGAAACTTAATATGAAGATGCTTGACCACATTTGTAGGCATGTGGAACTTGATTTGGCCTTTGAAAACTTCATTTTCTTGATCAGTACACAAACCCTGGTTTTGACTGTATAGGAGACCTTTGCACTGTGCAACCCTTGGGGAATTTTGCAGCTTGACTTGGCAATTTCTTGAAGAATATGGGAGGGCAAATTTTGGGGTACAACAGTATCCTAAAGGTTAATGGGAAATATTTAAAGAAATATAAGCCACACCTGCAAGAGATTCGAATAGTAACAACGTAACCAAGATATTATAAAAAGGCCAAAATGGCAAGATAAGATGCCAAAATGGCGTTGTTCGAATATTACATATAAGAAACCAAAATTGTAGTCAAATAAACACTGAAATTTAGAAATAAGAGTTATTTTTCAATCGGTTGAAAGTGCTTCGAAATGATTCAAGCCTCTGCTGAGCGAAACGCCTGGCTCCTTCCAAGGTTGCCACTTCTTCTTTAAGTTGTTCTGCAATTTCCATTTCTGCAAGCCCCTGGTTGAGAAGCTCTTCAAATTGGTTACCAACAGTATTGGTTTCGAAGGCTATTTGTTGTTCTTTATCCTCCTTAACCTTCTGTTGAAGTTCCAGAATCTGCCTTTCCCAAAGAAGTATGGACTCAGCTCGAGCCTCATAATTAGTTTTCGCCTGCTTTAGATGCATAGCTTGATCCTCAGCTTCTTGAGAGAGTTTCGAAGCTTGTTCATAAGCAATATCCATGGCAATGCGTTTCTCTTGAACCTTCTTGGCAGCAGATTCGTCTTGGAGAAGGTAACCAGTTACGTTGTCCAGCAAAGCCTGAAGATCGAACAAGAGAGTACTAACTGGCAAGGAGCAGGTAGAAAGATTGACCTTTGTAAGCAACTCCTTCATAGTATAGCAAGCAATACTATATTGTTTGAGCACTTCGAATATATTCACATTGAGAATTGTTTTCCTAATCTTATTAAGAAGTACAATTCTTTCATCTGTGGGAAGAGGATAGCTGGTCGAACTTGTGCCAGCCCTAGCAAGTGGGACGTCCCTTTGAGCCAGCTTTGCCTTCATATACCCAATGGGGTCATTTCGTCTCAGAAGTGCAAGCTCCTCGTCAGTCATTCGAGACAAAGAGGATTGAGGGAGTTCCACACGTAGGGGAGTCACGTCCATTTCAACCTCCATGGGTTCGTTGGTTGCATCACCATCCCCTTCATTCATTTCGTGCTCTTGATCTTCTTCATCATCATCCAAGTCCACCACTTCGATGCCTTCCTTTTCACTGCTATTTGCATTGGACTCCGTCCCAGCAGTCAAACCATCATTGGCATCCTCCTCCTCAGACTCTTCGTCTGCAGATTCTTCGTCTCTTTTCCCAGAATCAGCTTTCTCTCCTTCAGTTTGAGTGTCCTTTGGGTCCTCTTGAAGAGTTTCAAGAGGGGACTTTTGAAGAGAAGCTCTTTGCAAATCCTCTACAGATGTTTGAAGTGGTGTTTCGTTTGTCTCTTTCAGAGGAATGGAGGTACCTTGATCATCCTGCTGTTCAGAAGTTCCATCCAGAACCGCCATATTGGAGGAACCTTTATTCTGTACAAGGTTGCTGGAATCTCCTTGAGGAGAGGAGTTGAGTGGAGCGGCAGCTTTGGACGGTGAGTTCGAAGTAGTGGAAGTTGGATTCAAGATGTTCTGCAAAGAGCAACAGAATGTTAAAAACATGCACCAAGGTAATAAGAAATTATTATTTTCAAAGAGATTTAAAGTTCAATTTACCTGTGGACTCTCGGAGGAGAGGTTACTAGCTATGCGTTCCAACATTGTGTTGGAGGTCGAAGGTGGAATTTTGGATTTGGGTGAGGGAGCAGCATCCCTGGAATCTAGTCCAGAGACACTAGTTGGAACGGTACTTTTCGAAATATCTTTCTTTTGCTTCTTCTTCGAAGCAGTTGGTAAGTTTCCTCCAGCCTTGGGGTCTTCCCCAGTGGTGCTTGATTTCCGCTTCTTGGGAGTAGTAGGAGGAAGCTTGTTGGTCTGAAAAGATTTAAACAAAGAGTTAGATGTAAACCATAAAACATGAGTGAATTCGAAACATCAAGGCTAGGTGATTACCGTTGGAGTTGGAACACTGGTTGTTGTTGGTATTGTTGTTGTTGTTGTGGTTGCAGCAATAGTTGTTGTTTCAGGTGGAGTCACTTTGTCAGTAGTTTTGATAGAGGCTTGAGAGGCACTCCCTTCTTTTGACTTCGAGGCGACTGTCTTTATCCTGATGGCTGAAAATCGAAACAATTAAAGCAAAGGTTAAAGATATGGAAAATGAAAGACGTTTGGGATTTTCCCAAGCATTCGCACCTGTGCCTTGATCAGATTTAATTGACATGGAAGAAAGGTCGTATCGAAGGTGTCCTGGGAAATTGTGAAGCCAGTGTCGAGCCCATGTCACAGTCTCAGATGGCTTTGGTTTCCTTTGAAGATGTTTGAACATCTCTTTGCAAGTGAACCACCAAGGATATGGGGGAAACCAAGCCAGAGCCAGTTCTGAGGTAGGTAATCTAGGAAATTTAGGTGGATGCATTTCGAATGCCAACCTATACCTATCCTCAGGTGACAACCCTGAAGGAAGTTTTAACTTAGAAACTTTTTGTTTGAATTTTTCCTTCAAGGTCTCAGCCGCTTGATGCACAGTGGATTCCAAGCGCGTGGGGTCATAAGTAGTTTCAAAATAATTTTGGAAAGCTTTAATCCCTTTGGCATGAGTAAACATACCTTTCTTTGCTGGTACATGCACATCGAAGGCATCAATTAGTTTCTGTTGAATTGTAAGTGTATCGAACATATAAGTTTGATAAAACTTGGTCCACCATTCCAGAAACCCTTTAGCTGTGAGATGGGTAGGTTCGAAGGTTATCAGCTCAAACTGGGTAAAGCCTTGATATTGCTCTTGCTGTATTTTGGCTTCCCGTGCCTTGAAAGTTCGCCCAGAAGTAATAGCACTCTCAGTTTGGAATAAAGGTTCAGGAATTAGTTGGCATAAGCCAAACTGTCTCGAAACAAAATTTGGCTGGTAAGCGAAAAGAAAAATCTGATTCTTGGCTGGAGTTATTCTTGAAGAAATGAGTCTAGGTAGCAAAAAAGCTCTCCATACATCCTGAATCTCCTTGCTCTTGATAGCTTATGAGAGAGCCATGGTGAACCAGGAAGGTCCATGAGCCCTCGAAGCAAAAGGCGCCATGCTCTCTTCGAACTTGTGCCTTTTGGAGAATATCATGATGTACTTCGAGAATAGGACTTTGAAGTCGTCTTTGTCATCATTTGGAGTTAATATTCGAAGCCTAGTGCCTTCGACTATCCTATCAGTTATCTCAGGGTCTTGTTCGTCAATGGTGTTGGCAGTTGACAAGGAGGGTTCGAACATGGCATTTAGCCATAGTTGAAGTAACCAAAAAGGGCCAGCCAACAGGATATTCTTGGGGGTATGGGATTTGAGGCTCGAAACAGCTGACCTTAGGCTTTCATAGAGGTCAACTAAGAGCAGTTCACTTAAGCACACTCTTCGATTTTCATGCAAATCCCTAGCTAGAGGAATGAACCTAATGGCTACCTGTAGGGATCTACTGCAGAAAATGTATCTTGACAGCCATAGGGTTAAGAAAGCAATGTGTTCTACGTCAGACACATTGTCTCCCTCAGCATGGTAGTGACTGATAAATTTGGAAAAACTTGCTAGTTTGACTTCGAAGTCAATTATGCTTGAATGTTCTTCGTTGTCGGGGATGTATGTTTCTCCCACTGGCGATAGCCCAGTGATGGCCGCTATGTCGAAGAAGGTGGGGGTGATCATTCCACCTGGGAGATGGAAAGTATTATAGGTACTGTCCCAGAAATAGAGGGACGCGAATAGCAGAGGGTGGCTGTAAGTGAAACCAGGCTTCGATAGCTTAATCAAATTGTAGATTCCTAATTCTTCCCATTGCTGGGATTTCTTAGCTTCTACTTTCTTGAACCAATTTTGATAAGCAGTATCGGAGGTGGGGCAAGATCGAAACGGTTTAAAATTACTTTTTACATAGTCCAATACAAAGGGGTCCTTAGGAGGAACGGTTGGATTTTCTATGGTGTTTGAGCCAGAAGATTCTATTGCCTTAGGGGCGTCCATTTTGTTAAACAAGGGTTTAAAACTATAGCAAACTGGGAAAATTGTCCTGGTATCTTTTAAAATTTCAAAAACCGTAAGAGGGCCATTTAAAGCTAACCTCTTACCAGCAACGGTGGTAGGAATGAGTACCTGTGACGCATACATCATTTCTTTTTCCTTTGAGATCATCTGAGGAGCAAGAATGAATTGACCTTGGTGAGTGATAATCTTACTTTCCATTGTAGTTCCTGTAGTTTTTCCCTTCTTCTTCTTGGAAACCTTTTTGAGTTGGGATGAAGTAGAAGAAGACATTTTTGAAGAATGTTGAAAGCTTAGGGTTTTTGGCGAGAGAAGGAGGGTAAAAGATTCAGAATGTGAAAAGAAAAGAAAAAGACTAAGTTGATGATGTTTTACAATGTGGAAGTTTAAGCATCCACTGAATGAGGGTGTGATACGTGGAAATCATGGGTTGGTGTGATGAAGAGGTGGCGTAAAGTTAACATGGGTAATAGGCGTGATTTAAAGATAATCATTGTTTGTAACTGCACCATACTGTGAAGTGGCTCCAGGCGGTTAAGGAATCCAAAAAGTGTTATGATTGACGTGACTGGAGTCAAATGCATTAAATGTTATGATGATTCGAAGGTTGCATCAAAATCTTGTGTAGATGTTTAAAATAGGTATTTCTCAGAGAGATCGAAATACATATTTTAAAGGGGCATTTTGTTGGCTGAAGATTTTGATAATATTATTAGAAGCCAAGCGAATTGAACGTTTCGATCGAAATGAAACAAAGCGTCATGTTTCGAAGTAGCAGAAGCAGTGTTTCGAATAAGCATATCAAAGCTTTAAGCTTCGAGTGGCAATTATGGGAACATATCTAAAGAAGTCTCGAAATAACAACAAGGCTGTGTCTGAGAAGTGCGTTCGAAACGGAGAGGTACCAAAGCATTTGAAATTCAAATGGAAGCGGGACATTCGAAGTTTGAAATTTATGTGCTGGAGCGTTTGGAGACACGTGGAAAGAAGAGAGAGGCATTGTTCTGCATGTTCTGAACGTGGCATAATCCTATAGCAAGACCGTTATGGTCGAATTAGTATAAATAGAAGTCTTAGTATTAGGATTTCGTGTGTCATATCTATTGTACTAAATACTCAGTAACATTCAAATTACCACATGGCAAGGGAAACGAATGCAAGAGCAATGTACGTATGATAGCACCACATATTTATGATTTAATGAAAACCTTTTATCATTTCCAGCACTTTCCTTTATCTTTCTGCCAAATAACATTTACAAGTTTTCTCATTCAAAGTCTTTTTATTTCGAAATCTCTTCATTAAAGCTTTACATTTCAATGCTTTCTTTACATTTCAAGCACTTTACATTTCAGAAAACTGTCATACTTTTCATGCCTTTATCTTCAAGTTTTGTCTTTCGAAAGTCTATTTTTACTTAAAGTCATTTACAGATTTCTTGCATTAAACGCTTTCTTCATATTTCGAATCTTTTACGTTCCAGAGCATCTTTTACATAAACTGTTTTTATAATTCGAAGCCATTTACTTGCCTTTTATGCAATTTTACATGTCTTTACAATTAACATTTATTCATGCAACTTAGTTTCGTACACGCATATTTTGATTACACCTTTAGACCTTTAAGAGAGAAATCGAAATAAGCCAAACACCTATACAACACTCAAATACCAACCATGAATATCTGTTAGATCATGAGAGTTACCCTAATGACCAAGGAATCCTAGGATCAATCTAGTCGATCCTGTGAGTTACCAGAGAAATTGAATAACAGTCAGTAAGTTTATTCGATAGTTTAGAAGACTAGCGGTTGTTTACCAGAAATCACTGGAAACACCAACATAATAATGATCAAATGCACATAATTAACAACACGCTTTAAAATGATATTAAAAGCAACATATAAACAATCACAGAACAACTTGAGAATGAATGAATTAAGAAATGTAAGAAATAAGTAAATGAACATATAAGAACAAAATACAAACAACGATATAGGAGAGTTATAGAGTTAAAGAAACATACCAATAGCTTTTTCTAGAATAAGTTGCTACAAAAGACCGTTAATGTACAACATAAACATATAGCTAATTAAATGAAATGAAAATAAGAAACCTAGTCTATTCAAAGCACGACGAATCTAGAATTCCCAATTCCCTATGTATCTTATGAAAAGGTTAAGAGGACAATGGTTTTGTAAAGATATCAACAATATGATTTTTCGTATCCATATTTTCAAAAATAATACCCCCCTTTTCAACATGATCCCTAAGAAAATAATGTATGATCTCTATATGTTTAGTACGTGAATGAAGTACATGATTCTTAGTTAGTCTTATGACACTAGTGTTATCACATTTGATTGGAACACAGTCAAATTTTAAATCATAATTCAATAATTATTGCTTTAGCCATAAGACTTGTGCACAACAATTACCAGCGGCTATGTAACGCCCCAATTTATTTAATTAGTTTTTTATAAATAAATTGTGTGATGGTATGTTTTGATTGATGATTTGATGTGTTAGAGGGACCCGTAGGTGTAGGGTGGTAACCTTAAAAATGTAGGATTTAAGGTGTTTTGGATGTTTGAGTAAAAGTGTAAAGATTTAGGGGTGGTAAAAGTAAGATTAATTATCAATGACTAATTATGATTATTTTAATTATTTAAATAGTATTAGAGGAATATTATTTAAATAAATATATAGTTGGAATAATATTTATTGCATTTAGTGGAGATAATATTTATTTAGTTGGAATAAGTAATAATAACAATAATATTATAAAATAAGAAAAGAGAAGGGAATAGGGAGAAGAACTACCAGAACATGAAAAGAGGAAAAAAAGGAAGAGAGCTAGAGAATAGGAGAAGAAGAGCCTTCATTAGAGAAGCTCTGAATTCATCAATCCAAGGTAAGAGTGAGACTCCTTCTTGTATCAGAGATTGTATGATAACATATGGGTGGGTGTTTTAATCTCTCTATGATTGTTTGTTTCACTTATCTATGTTCAGAGCAATTTGATACATAATGATGCTATTTTTGTAGTATATTTTAATGATTGTGTGTTTGTTGAATGCTTTGAATGTTGTATGTTGTTAAGGATCAAAGTGTAGAACTTGGGTACATGATTGTCCATGAAAATTGGGGTTTTAGGGATGTTTTGGAACTGATTTTCATAACCTGAAACTTGCAGAAAATTGCTTCTATTTCAGTGGTAACCGGTTATGGGTTTTGGCAACCAGTTATGCCTGAATGATTTTCAAAGAAATCATTTTTCGCAGGTGTAACCGGTTACTAGTTTTGGTGTAACTAGTTACACCGTCTAAAATTCGTAAAACTAGGTATTTTGGGAGGTGTAACCGGTTACCAATTTTGGTGTAACTAGTTACCATGTGAAAATCATGTACTCTCTGTTTCTGGACTTGACGTAATCAGTTACCTATATGGGCATAACAAGTTACCACTGTTGTAGGGGGAAAAATAAATAAATTCATAACATGAGTTCCGGGTGTCCAATTGAGGTGTCGTTCGAAGCATTGGGAAGCTGACACAATATATTTTAATTTAAAAATAATCTTGTAACCTGGAAAATAATTAAATATGGTGTAATGGTGTTGTATGATGTATGTTTTGCATGTTGTGGTATGATGAATGTGTATGGACATTATGTTGTTTATTGAGATGTTGCTACAATGTTAATATTAATTATTTGTAGTACATATATGTTGTTTGGTGGCTGGTGATGGTGTAGTACATTGGTTAAGGTGAATACCATTGTGCTTGTTTGTTGTTGTAGTATGTCATTTATGAACCATGCATCATGGTGTTTGGACGGTAGTCCGCTTTTGCTAAGCCTTAATCCTATGGTGGGGATTGAGTGTGAGTAGCTGGTTCCAGGTGGGAATCGGTGAAGCGTTGCCTATGATGATGGTAATAATTGTTGGTGAGCCTCAATCCTATGATGACGATTGGGTGCGAGTAGCTGGTTCCAGTTTGGAATCAGTGAAGCGTTACCTATGGTGATGGTAACTATTTTTGGTGTGCTCTGATCCTATGGTGGAGATCAGTAGCGAGATGAACCTGAGAGTTCATAATTGGTACCACATGCATTGAGTCATGGATTTGAGTCTCATTGCATTGCATAAATATTGTATATATGATGTTTTAATTGTGTTTCGATGCGATGTGAATCAAATTAGTTGTACGTCGTGTAAACATCCCATGTAAGTTATCAGATGGTTTTGGATGTCGTGTAAACATCCTAGGTAAGAATAAAGTTACATGATTAGCTGGTGTTGATTGTTGTGTATGCGTGACATCCTATGTGATAAGTTGAAAATTCTCTAATTTAATTTGTATTATGCGTCAGGGTAAATAAGGTGTTACAAAGTGGTATCAGAGCAGGTCGATTGGTCTAGCCTGATTGTCTAATATTGTTTGTTCCTTAGTATGTGACATGTGGGTGAAACACTGTCGATACTTGCTTATTTTCTAATCACTTATCTGCAAGAGTGGGTTTGAAACAATTAGGGTAGAAGCATGTGCTTCTCTGAGATGTTTTAGTAGTGAAGTGTGTTGCTGATTTCAAGGTGCAAGAGTTGTTGGAGTTGTGTTGTTTCTCAAACCCGAAGAGAGCGTGTGTGATACAGTGGCAGAACCGACTGTTAATACTGGTTTGAGTTTTGTATTCACAAATGTTGCGGTAAGCAAGAGTCGCCATCGACTTTTCTTTTATCCAACAAAGGAAAGGGTGAAAAGAACAGAAAAGACCTTTTTTTTCGAGATTTTCTGGGTAAGGGGGGTATATTATGGATAGGGAAGATATTAGCACCCTTTCCATCCATGGTTTTCCACGGGCTCTTAGGTACTTGCTCATTTTTTAAAACTGTTTTCGTGTTTGTGTATTTTGAAAGGTTTTGTTTGCTTTATGATAACTCTTGTATCAGTCCTCAAGAGTGTGATAAAGCATTTTTTGAACAGAGTTTTGAAAGTGTGGTGTGAATAATGAATTAGATTTGAGCAAGTACTTAACAACTATCTACCTACTCAAAAAAGGTGTTCTTTTCCTCCTTTCCTTTAGGTAGTGCTATCCTACTATTAGTGAGTGGGTAGCCCTATCGTTGAATATTGAGGGACTTCGTAAGGGACATTTATGGTCATTGAAGGCAACATGTAGAGATACCTTAGCAGTTTGAAGGGACTGTCATCATATATTCGTAGGCAACATCGAGGAACAAGGTCATTTCTCGTAGGCAACTCGAGGGACATTGAGGGACTTTGATCTTTATGATGACTTTTAACTGAGGGGTCTTTGCTAAGGTATCCCTATGTTCGAGGAACATGACCATTTCCGAAGGCAACCAAAGTGGGAAATGCCCTAGGGGTGAGAGTGTGCAATAGTGTGCTTCTTTCAGGTATTTTTATCTTTATGTTAGTGATCTAAGATTGATTGATTAGTTCTTGCCATACACGCCTAATTTACTAGCAGTTTATATATAGGCATGCAATATAGTATGGAAAGTAAAACCTACAGCTATTACAAGGCTTCAGGGCAGTTACAATTATATTTGACTGAAAATGTAAAGTGCGGAAATTAAAACCCTAATTAGGCTATTACAAACCGGGCACAGTTACATAATTAAAAAAATAATCTCACGAAAAATAACAACGCGTAAAAATTAAATGGAAATAAGTTTGAAACCCATAAAAACCTAATTGCTTATTAAAAATATGGCAAAATACCCTTTTTAGTCCTTTAAGTTTACCCCAAGGTCCATTTGGGTCCTTTATCTAAAAAAAGTGTCAAACTGGTCCTATAATTCTTTCAAAAGGACCACGTTTGTCCTTTCCATCCACTCCGTTAGTCATGTTTAATGGCAGCGCTTATGTGGCATTACACGTGTGTTTAGAAAAATTGCATGTGGCAATTCCACTTACAAGTCAGTTTGACACTCATCAGCCCATCCTTCCTTTCCTTTAGATGATGTATCTCCATCTTTGCTCCATCAAGCTCATTTTGCAGCTTCTCCAACCTATTATTCTGCTTCTTTATAAACTGATCCTTCTCATCCACCACATCATCAAAGAACCATTGAAAGTATCCACACCCAGATTCAGATGAACCCTGTAATGGTGACATCCAGATTCATCTCAGCTATTGCAGGAACCATCAGAACAAGAATATATGAAAACCCATTTTAATTTCATGCTTACCTTGTAATGACGACAACCCCAGAATTGCTTCCCAAAGTTTGTGACAGTGGTAGCCCTTTGAAGAACCGCAGATTCTCCACAACCACATATAGGTCTCCATCGCAACTTTCCATCTAAGCTTCCATCTCTATTGCAATCGTACGAAGACCAGATCTCTGATGATGCTTCCTTCATCATATTGAGGGAATTTCAAATTCAAAATGGGAAAATTGAGATGCAATGTGTGAACCCTAGAATTTGAGGATTTCTGGAAGCAGCTTGAAGATGGTGTACATAACATTCCATGTCACCTGCCACGCATGCAAACCAAACGTCCGTTTGTGCCTTTTGGACGGAAAGGACTCCTATGGTCCTTTTGAAAGAATTATAGGACTAGTTTGACACTTTTTTTAGATAAAGGACCAAAATGGACCTTGGGGTAAACTTAAAGAACCAAAAAGGGTATTTTGCCTAAAAATATTGTTTATATTTTATATGAAAAATTTGAGATTTAACCTAATTTCTAATTAATTTTAAATTATAGCAAACAAGTCAAAATTAATTAAGTTAAATTAATTTGCAAGAATTAATTTTAATTAAAAAAAACCTAAACCTATTTTTTAATGATTTTTTGGTTATTTTATGATTAAAAAAATGAATTTTAAAAAAATGTAAACTAATTAAAAAAAGAAACTAAAGAGAATTTAAAAAAGAAATGGGCCTGGGGTGAGAAACCAAATTGGGGGGTGTTGACTGAATTTTCAAGGTCCAAATCAGTTAGCCCACCACTACGTTGGATCTGGTAGTACTGCATCTGGAAGGGCCACCATGGGGCTGCACGCTTGGAGGTGCTGGATCCAAGCCACTAGGATCTGATGGCGTGAGTTTGAGGGCCTATGATGCACAGCTTGAACCTGGGCACACTGAATCCATATGAAACCTGTTTAGAAAAATAAAACGCTGGACCTGGGATTCGAACCCAGGTCCTCCCTTTCCCACATACCTTGCTTTGCCATCTGTGTTGACTCTTCATTTGTGTACATAAATGAAACAATAATATAATATGCAAAATTAGGTTAAATATATTAACAAATAAAACGCGCGCGTGGAGTGGGCCCCTGGTATTTGTATGGACGAATGAGAGACAACCACGCTTGCACCAGTGAGTCTGACCACCCCTCACGGTGGTTAACTCTTTCTTCTCCGGTGATATTAAAATTAGAACCTGCAAAATAACATGAATCAAAGCAAGAGATTAAGCCTACCCCCTAAATCATATGTTGCGAGTTCAATGGTGGTATCTATTTGGCCTAAAAGTCCTTGTATTGTAAGGTTTGAAAGTTTTGGTTTGTGATGCCCTAACAATGGCATCCTGTGACTCAAGCATCAAAGCTCTCATGCGAAACGTCTAACCTGTTCTAATGGATGTCCTGAACACAAAGTAACACATCAAACATGTCAACAATGCATGAACTATTAATTTTGAATTTGTCAAACCTTACCAAATCGGTGGCGCTTGGTTACAGTGATCTGGGGTGCTATGAGCTTCAAGGATGATAGGGATGAACTCCTGGGACCTTCAGGAGTGTGATGGAGTGATTAGTTTTCCTTGAAAATGGTTAAGATTGTTTGATATGAGTTTCACTTTTTCTTTGAATTTTTTGGAAAAATATTTTAGGGTTTGTGGAGGCAGCTTCGTGTATCTCTAGGTCTGGAATTGTTTGTTCATATATATGAGACCATATTAGGTCAACAAAAACAACCGTGAGATCAAATATAATCATATTTTTAATGTCATGAAAATTTGATCCAAAATTTCCAAAACAAGAAAATCTTTCCCTCCTCTTGCCTTGTGCATTTTTGACAGCTATTTGTGAGCTTTTTGGGCCTCCAACATGACCAAATGTCCAACCTTGCACGCCTTATACATCAATCTTGTATTTATTTAATTTATTTTGATTTTATTTGAATAAAAATAAAAAATAAATAAAATAAAAATCAAACTTATGAATGACTAAGTTTATAGGTTCTTGGACATGTTAGGAATAAGTTTCAAATGTGAAAAGATGGGCCCATTTGGAAAAAATTCAAGTTTGGTCAATATTGGCTTCATGCACTTTTCCAAAAATTGGTCAACTTTGGAAATGCATATCTCACTCATTTTTAACCCTAAGAGGGTGTTCTGGGACTTTTTAGAGATATTAGGATGTCCTCTAAACAACCCTTTTAGTTTCATTTCAATTGGGTCTTCCATGTTTATGTAAGGAGCTTTGACCCAAAAGGTGTTTTTGTTGACTTTAGAAAGGACCTATAATGTATGAGCTTGTATCTTTTAACTGGGGAATTTCTTGAATGTAGGGGATAAAGAGAAGTTGTAGGGAATTGGATTCTCTTCAAAATGAGCTTTGGTGGAAAAATTTATGGTAAATTATGAGAAAGTTATTCCTGGTCAAAGTTTGGTTGACTTTTCCTATAGAAACCCTAATTTGCCATTTTTTACTTTTGATGAATTAGCATCATTTCTTGAGGAATCATGATCAACCCTTGATCAAATGATGGATATCACTTCAAAATGTTGATGTTAACCAAAAATATTGAAGTTTGACTATATATAGGCCACAGTTGACTTCCGGGCCTTTGAGTTGTTGATTGAGCAAACTTGTTATGCAAGGCATGAAATTTGGCATGGTTGATCTTGAGGACATATTAGGGCCATGGAAAACATTTTAGACCTTTGGAGCTCACACATCTTGATGAAAATTGAAACCCTAGTTAGAGGTTTATTTTCTTAGGAGGAGAATTTGTCTAGTCAATTCTTAGTCATCCAGGGGCAAGTTGGGGGACCTCAATGGGCATGTGTTGAGTAAATTGAGAGGGAAAATTTTGTGGTACAATAGCTGCCCCTGTTCAATCTTCTTAAACCTGAAGATGTAGATTGGCTCGTCTGCCTTTCGTGATCTGAAGGTGGAAGATGATTGAACACTAGAGTGCCCAGAAATTTGCACTCGTCTGAAATGATACTTGACTGTGTAGATAGTATCGGGAATGGGCTTATAGATGTCATTTGGAGAAGATGACGGAAGATCGTCAGAGATGGGCTTAAAGATGCCATCCAGAAAAGAATGTTGAGTTTATGAGATATTCTTTTGTGGGGATTCTGGTTCCTGTTGTTGAGGAGGACTCCGTTGTTGGTCTCTGTTTTGGGAAATAGAGTTTAGGAGCTTCAATTGTCCATTACTCTACTGGTGAGTCATCTCTTGATCGGAGAGACGAAAGTGAACTGCTATCTGGTCAGGATCTAGGATTCACAGTGACTTGTTGAGGATAATAAGGTTGACTGCTATCTGGTCGTATTCCAGGCTTCATGGAAATCTACTAGGGGTAATAAGGCTGACTGCTATCTGATTGTATTCCAGGCTTCACAGCGACTTACTGGGGGGAACGTGAAATTAACTGCTATCTGGTCGGACACCAGGCTTTAAAGTTTCTTTAACTAGAATAGAAATCAGAAAGATCTTAGTGTCTAATTAACAAACCAGAGAAAGGTCTTGAATTGTCTCCAACTAGAATAGAAATCAGGAAAATCTTAGTATCGACTTAACTAAACTAGAGGAAGGCCTTGAATTAACTTTTAACTGGAATAGAAATTAGAAAAATCCTAGTGGTGATTTAACTGAACCAGAGAAAGGTCTTGAGTTGTCTTCAACTGGAATAGAAATCAGGAAAATCTTAGTATCGATTTAACTGAACCAGAGGAAGGTCTTGAATTAACTTTGACTAGAATAGAAATCAGGAAAATATTAGTATAGATTTAACTGAACCAGAAAAAGGTCTTGGGTTATCTTCAACTTTAACTGGAATAGAAATCAGAAAAATCTTAGTGTCGATTTAACTTAACCATAGGAAAGTCTTGAATTATCTTCAACTGGAATAGAAATCAGAAAAATCTTAGTATCGATTTAACTAAACCAGAGAAGGGTCTCGAGTTAACTTTGACTAGAATAGAAATCAGGAAGATCTTAGTATCGATCTAACAGAACCAGAGAAGGTCTTTTGAGAACATATTTTTGAGGAAAATGCTGACATAGCCCTTCGTTAGACGTAGCTTTTGAGAAGACTACCAGGTCACGTAAGTAGTCAACGGTGTTTGTTGATTTGATCTTTCCTGAAAATGGTAAAGAGTTAGTCGTATGCAATGTCATGATGTATGAAATGTATTGTGTGATAATGTTCTCAAAATAAATGAGATTATGTTGTATGCGCATGCCATGATGTATGAATATGAGATTATAAAACTCGGTTGGGGAATACAGATTTCAACTCTCTGAGGGAACTTGGCTGGAGGAAGTCATTCCTGCTTGGGGAGGCAAAGGTAAGGATTTTGGTTGTTTTTACTCTGCGGGGACATAAGCATCACTAGGACGTATGCTAAGGATATGAAAAGAGGATGCCCTTGTTCCTGCTAGAAAGAGTAATTGTCGGGGACACAAATGACTTGTTTAGACTTTTCCCTGTTTCTTAAAGTCATTAGCAACTGTCTTTCTGTTTCTTATGCAAGTATTTGTAAACAGTAATCATATTCAAAATGCATATGCAAAAAAAAATCACTGGACGTTTTTGCAAAACAAAACAGATAAATGGAAAACAAATAGTTTTATACTTTCAAATAAGTGATTTGCATTAATTTTGAAGTTTTCCTATAACAGGCATTTTAGTACAAAGTGGCTGACGTTCTAGTAGGAAAATGCCACCGTGAAAATTAAAACCATACAAAATAGTGTACAAAGAGAAAACAGCTATATGTAATAATCCCATCGAGTTTCAATTCTGCTATTGCCCTTATGTCCTTGAGCGTCTCATCACTTTGCTACTTATCCGAAGCTAACTGTATTGGTTGGTACCGTTTGAGCTTGATAGTTGATATTGAAGTCTGGTCGCAAGGTGATCCAATGGTACATAGTTATACGCTTTAAATCCCCAACTTTTTCCTGGACCACCCTTTTGGGTTTTCAGTCCACCGGGATACCCTTTTTTGCCCAAGCCGCCTTTTCAGGTTTTCGACTTGCCGGGTGTACAAATTTTTTTGTATTTATCTCTAATTTTTTCCCGAACCCTTTTGGTTCTCCGGGATGCCCTTATTTTTGCCTAGGTCAGTCAACCTAGCGAGTCTTTATTTACGCGTAGTATCTTTTCACTATGTTCGCATTCATAGGGCGAGGAAGGTCGTCATTATCCATGATGGTTAGAATCATGGCTCCACCGAAAAATATGCTTTTGATCACAAATGGCCCTTCGTATGTGGGAGTCCACTTACCCCTGGAATCACCTTGTGGCAGTATGATGCGCTTGATTACTAGATCACCCACTTGATATGCCTGACGTCTGACCTTTTTTTTGAAAGCCTTGATCATTCTCTTTTGGCATATCTAACCATGACAAACAGTAGTAAGCCTCTTCTCATCAATCAGATTCAGTTGATCAATTTGAGTCTAGATCGAATCATCTTCATTCAAACCTGTATCTTTCATGATCCTCAAAGAAGGGATCTGGACCTCAATAGGTAGGACAACCTACATACCATACACCAGAGAGTAAGGTGTTGTCCTTGTTGACGTACATGCTGAGGTGCGGTACCCATGTAGAGCAAATGGTAACATCACATGCCAGTCTTTGTATGTCACCGTCATTTTCTGTATGATTTTCTTAATGTTCTTGTTAGCAGCCTCCACAATGCCATTCATCTTCGGCCGGTAGGGAGAAGAGTTATGATGCTGGATCTTGAATTGCTTACAAAGTTCGATAATCATTGTATTGTTGTGATTTGTACAATTATCTATGATGATTCTTTCTAGAACACCATACCGACAGACAAGGTTATGCTTGATGAACCGCGTCACCACATTCTTAGTAACAGTAGAAAAAGAGGCAGCCTCGTCCCACTTTGTGAAGTAATCAATGGCCACTAGGATGAAGCGATGTCCATTGGAAGCGGTAGGTCTAACCTCTCCGATCATGTCAATGCCCCACATTGCAAAGGGCCAGGGAGCCGTCAAGACATTCAAAGGAACTGGAGGTACATATACTTTATCAACATAGATATGGCATTTGTGACAGGTTCAGGAATGTTGATAACAGTCTACTTCCATAGTGGACCAATAGTATCCCGCCCGTAGGATCTTTTTATCCATGGCATGTCCACTAGAATGAGTTCCAAAGGTACCTTTGTGTAAATATGCCATAATCCTCTCTGCTTCGCTCTTGTCTACACACCGCAGTAAAGTAGAGTCATGGTTGCGCTTGTAGAGGATTCCATTACTGAGGAAGAACTTTGTGGAGAACCTTCTCAGAAACTTCTTATCATTGACAGATGCTCCCTCAGGATATTCTTGAGCTTCGAGATACCTTCACTTCATGGAACCAAGGTTTGTCTAGTACTTCTTCAGTATCAATTTCATAGTAGTATGCTGGTTCATCCAATCTCTCAATAGTGATCCGAGGAGCTTCGTTGTCCCATATGACCTTGAACATAGATGACATAGTAGATAATGGGTCCGCTAACTGTCTCTTTTCTCGTGGAAAATGTTCAAAGGTGACTTCTTCAAAGTGTGGAAGCAATGTCAACACATGTTCTTTGTAAGGGATGAGAATAGGGTGCTTCGTGTCCCACTCCCATTTGATTTGACTTATTACCAAGGCTGAGTCCCTAAAAATGCTCAAGAACTTAATCCTTAGGTCAATAGCAGCTTTGAGACCCATGATGCATGCTTCATACTCCGCCATATTGTTGGTACAATTGAAACATAATCTGGAAGTGAAAGGAGTATGAAAGACCTTGGGAGATATGATTATAGCACTGATGCCATTGCCGAGTGTGTTGGAAGCTCCATCAAAAACCATAGTCCATCGGGATCCTTCCTCAAGTCCTTCATCCGGTCCAGGTTCTTCACAGTCAGTCACTAACATAATATTCTCATCCGGGAATTCAAAGTTCATGGATTGGTAGTCATCCACAGCCTGATGAGCCAAATGATCAACTAATACACTTCCCTTGATTGCTTTTTGGGTCATGTATTGGATATCGTATTCGGTCAAGATCATTTGCCATCTTGCTATTCTTCCAGAGAGAGTGGGCTTCTCAAAGATGTATTTGATCGGGTCTATCTTAGATATCAACAAAGTAGTGTGGCTCAACATATATTATCTTAGTCGGCGAGTATCCCATGCCAAAATACAACAAGTTTTCTCGAGTAGCGAGTATCTTGTTTCGCAGTCGGTAAACTTTTTGCTAAGGTAGTATATTACATGATCTTTTCGACCGGACTCGTCATGCTGCCCCATCACACACCCATTGAATTATCTAACACTGTTAAATACATTATCAAAGGTCTTCCTTCAATCGGAGGCATCAAATTTGGAGGCTCTTGAAGGTATTCCTTGATTCTCTCGAAGGCAGTCTGGCATTCGTCATTCCACTTTACCACTTAATCTTTCTTCAGGAGTTTGAAGATTGGCTCACAAGTAGAAGTTATATGGGAAATGAACCTGGCAATGTAATTTAGGCGTCCCAAGAAACCTCTAACCTCCTTCTCAGTGCGAGGAGCCGCCATCTCTTGTATAGCTTTCACCTTTGCAGGGTCTACCTGAATTCCCTTGTCACTGACAATGAAACCTAGGAGTTTACCAGACCTTACCCCAAAGGTGCACTTGTTCGGATTTAACCTCAGCTTGTACGTCTTTAATCTATCAAACAACTTTTGTAGATGATCAAGGTGATCTTCCTCAGTTTGAGACTTGGCTATCATGTCATCAACATAGACCTCTATCTCATGGTGAATCATATCATGAAACGAAGCTACCATGAATCGCTGATAGGTTGCCCCAACGTTCTTCAGTCCAAATGGCATCACTTTGTAACAGAAAGTGCCCCATTGTGTGACGAAGGTTGTCTTCTCCATGTCTTCGGGGGCCATATTGATCTGATTGTAACCAGAGAAAACCGTCCATGAAGGAAAAGATCTTATGATGTGCAGTGTTGTCAACCAAAATGTCAATATGGGGAAGCGGGAAGTCATCCTTCGGGCTTGCCCTGTTCAAATCTCTGTAGTCCACACACATCCGTACCTTTTCGTCCTTCTTAGGCATCAGGACTACGTTAGCAACCCATTGCGGATAGGAGGTGACAAATAAGAACCCATTGTTGAACTGTTTCATAACCTCTGCTTTGATTTTCTCTGACACTTCAGGGCACATACGATAAACCTTCTGTTTATTGGAGGGAAATCTTCTTTAGTTGGCAGATGATGAACCACAATATCTGTGTCTTGTCTTGGCATGTCTTCATATAATCAGGAAAAGATCTCGACATAGTCATGCAACATTCGTATCAACCGTTGTTAGACACTAAGATCCAGATTTGCACCTATCTTAACTTCTTTTTTGTCCTCTTCTGTGCCCAAATCCACTATCTCAACTGGCTCTTCATGAGGCTGTATAGCCTTTTCTTCCTGTTGTAACAGTCTGGCAAGTTCTTCGGGTACCTCACAATCTTCCTCACCTTTGTCCTCGGCTTGGTTGATCGAATTTTCAAAGTCATAGCCGGCAATAGCAGAACCGTTATCAATGGGATCCAGAGTGGATATGGATCTTCAGTTTGATATGTGAGTGTGTGTAAGAGCATGGTTGTATTGACAAACTAAAAGCAGAAAAGAAAAATAGAGAGCGCAAAATTTGTTATGCAAAATGTCCAATGCTTTATTAATGACATATGAGATTGAAACATGATAACCCTCACAAATAAACCATTGTGCCCCGGGTAAGACACATGGCCAAAGAGTTTATATTGTTTATTACATATCTGAATACAAGAAAGACAAGTGCTTATGAGCAAAAGTAATCGGTACAAAGTCTTTAGCCTTCTAGTTACTGGGTCCACCGTTGGTACTAGGGAAGATCCAGTTGTCCATGTCATAGCTAATGTCAGCATCTTTTGTGGCGGAAATAACATCAATAGCATTGATTCCCAGGCCATGCTTGGGCATGGGTGCAATTATGACATTAGGGGTCTCCGGAGCATCAAATTCAATCTCCTTCGCCTCAATAAGGTCTTGCACCCTGTTCTTCAAAGCCCAACAGTCATTTGTATCGTGGCCTGGACTTTCTGAGTGATAAACACAACGAGCATTTGTGTTGTAGTGAGGAGACGCGGTGTTGGGATTCTTGGGAGCTTCCCTCAAGGTAACCAGATTGGATTTCAGTAGGTGAAGCAAGACTTGAGAAAAAGTCATATTTATCCGGGTGAATTTCCTTATAGGTCTTTCTGCTCTAGGCTGATTATTTCGTTGTTGAGTAGCTGCAGGCTTGAATATCATAACAGCCCCTACTGTTGGACGACACTCGGTTCTGCCCTGATTTCGTGTATTGTAAACAACACTGACCTCTTTTTCCCTACGAAAGGTCTCTTTCTTGCATTTGAGGAGGTATCCTTCTGAATCTTGCCACTTCTAATCCCAACTTCCACTCTTTCTCCTATCAAAACCAACTCAGTAAAGCCAACTGAGGAACTTCCAATCAGATGATTGAAAAACAGACTAGATAGGGTACCTGTTTACCTGGGGATTTGGTAAACAACCGCTGATCCTCCAAATGGTTACTTATTTGGTTACTCGCAGGATCGATCAGATTGATCCTATGGACATAGGTTGATTTTGAAGTTTAATTAGTGTGGATAAGGCTTTAAGTAAATTGGTTAAAGTAAATTGCATAAAGGAAAAGGCTTGGTAAAATAAACAAGGCTGGAATGTAAAGGTTCGACAGGAATCTTAAAGGGAAAAGCATGTAAAATACTGAAAAAGTAAATGACTTGAATTGATTAAATTGGTGTTTCACACATACATTTCTCAACAATTCGTTCGCTCACACTGGGTACTTGAATCTAAATGAGTGACTATGTATCTATTGTGAACACACGCGAGAAACTACACGTCTACTCCTATTTATACAAAAACATTCCAAGTAACCGTCGGGCAGTTACACTGCTTCGAGATCCAGCCACTTGTCACGTTCTCCATGCTCGACGCTCCAGATCCTTGCACGTTCGCACGTAGTAACTGCTGGAAACCGTTTTCCCTCCAAAGCTTTGAATTTCAAACTGCTCCACTCTGGACCATCGAACACGTTCGTCAAGAGACGTCTTCGACGAAAACTCCTTCGACGTCGAAGGCAATCAGCCTCCTTCCTTGGAAGAAATCTTCTAAGTATTTGGCCATCTTTCGACGGTCACTTTGACAAGCTTAGCCAGTCGAAAGCATCTTTCAGCTTTTAATGGCTGTCATCAATTGAAACAAAGGTGTCGAATTTAGGAGCCAACAAATTGCCCCCCAAGAATGCCTTATTTCGACTCTTGAAAAGAAAAAGGCATTCTTTGAAAACGCCATTCGACACCTGTTTGTCCACGCTGAGTCACAAGTTAACTTGTGCACTTTTTGTTGCTTTTTACCAACTATTGGCAATCCCAAGAAACCATCATTGATTTGATCCTAGGACGTCACTGTCAGTACGGCGTGCAGAACCAAAACATCACTTCATAATTTGTCATTATGACAAATTCAAAAAACGAGGACGCACGCTGCGTCTCTCTGTTTCTGCAGAAACGGCCAAAACAACAGGATGCTGCCACGCGTCCCACTACTCCCTGCAGCATTAAATGACATTTAATGCCCTCGTTATTGGGAATTTCTCCCACTACTATAAATAGTAGTGAATATCCCATTGTGGGACTTTTCACGCAAACAATCTCTCAAACTTCCTTGCTTCCTTGCAAACTTGTTTCTCTTTGCAGAAAAACTCTTCCCTTTCCAACTTCATCTTCATCCTCAACAATGGCTTCTGCTTCAACTGCCCCCAAGACCAACGCACTAACTGAACAAATTGCTAGGCCCAAGGTTTTTGTAACCGCTCCGGTAGTGAACGCTACAGGGAAACGAAGGGTCCCTGAGCCATCTGATATCTCCGTCCGCGACGCTTACTCGCGTCACTTGATGATTCCGGTTGGATACTCCAACCAAATCTTCGCCATGGCTGGACCCATGAACCCCAGCATCTCTGAAGCTCTGAAGATCAAGAGCTACTTTCCCATTGTCGAGAAGCTCAAGCCAGTAGCTTGTGCTAAGAAGGATCCAGAAGACAACGAAGACCCCACACACGAGAAGATCGACCTTCGTTTCTTCAACAGAAGTGTTAGAGTTTTTAGGTCTTGCCCTAATCTCACCCAGGACTACGTTTCTTGGCTAACAAAGCTGGAAAAACATCAAACTCCAATCTGGAAGGAGATGGGCATCTTTGACCTAATAATGCTGTCGAAGACAGGTTTAAGCTATTCCCCAGAGATGCTTATAGCTTCAATGCTGTTCTGGGATAACTCTCACTTCACCTTTCACCTTCCATGTGGGATGTTAACTCCCACACTCTTCGACGTAGCAGCCATCACTGGCCTTCGACCAACCGGAGATTACTTCGACCCGGAAGAGATGTCGGAGGACCAAATTGGCTTTTCTGAGACGAAGCCAACATTCACCACCTTTATCAACCACTTCCATGACAAGTCGACAGACACAGTGTCCGACGTTGAACACATAGCGTTTCTAGCCTTATGGCTAACTCGCTTCGTGTTCTGTTCGAAGTCCCTGCAAGTGACCAAGAAGATGGTCACCCTGGCCACCCAACTGCATCACCGTCAGAACATCTGTCTGGCGGAACTAATTCTGGCCAGTCTTTATGACTCCATCAGCAATGGGGTTACTCTTTTGAAGCATATCGAAGATAGGAACAGTCTGCTACTCGCTGGGCCTTTCTGGTTACTTCAACTGTGGCTTAACGCCACTTTCGAGTCTTTCTTACCCAAGAAGGCTCCGATAAATGAACAAGCCTCAGCGATAGCTAACAGACGTATCGAAGGGATTAGGCTGGCTCTACTGACGCCTGTGGAAGATGGGCTAGAGTTCCAACAAACCTTCACTAACTTCGTGCTGATGTTCGCTCGAAGGAAGGAATTCGTTTCGACTATGGCTCCATTTGCTCAGCGAAAGGTGGGGCCAGCTTGGTTCACAAGGCCACATCCCAAGGAATCGAGTGGTCCCAATGTTGATGAGCACACCATACTGTGGGAGGCATTCCTTACTCCAAGGATTATGCCTCTTCGATTTAAAAGTTCTAAGACTCATCTGAGTCTGCTGGCCTATCAACCAAACCTGGTATCTCGCCAGTTTGGTATCATCCAAACCCTGCCCTCTCCCATTTTCCAAAAAGAGAAGTCCATGTTGTACTTCTGCAACGATTATACAGAAGATGCTGCTACCAAGCATATTGGAAGATATGCTGGTCGAACCATCCTCTCGCTGTTCAACTACCAGCTTAACTTCCTTTGTTCGCCATCTTTTGAAGAATGGTGGAGAAGCTATTACGCTGAGTACTTCTTCGACGAGAGGGACTTCACAGCAGAGTTGCAGAAGTCTTTTGTCCTCGTATTTGACAAAGTAAAGAAATGTAAGTTCATACTCTCACATTACTTTTTATCTTTCTCTTCGACTGTTAGCTTGTTAACTTTCCCTTTCGCTTTCAGTTGTTCGAAAACCTTTGGTCAAGAAGGCTCCAGGAGGCCCACAAGGAGGAGTCCCTTCGACCAAACCTCCACCGCCGGCGAAGACTATAGCGCCGGCGAATACAACAGGCAACCAACAGGGGGAAGGCTCTTCGATGAGGCCTCCTGCATCGGTAACCAGATTTTCTTCATTTGCAATCTGGCTTTCGATTTTTTATTTCCGACGTAATTATTCAATCGAATTCCTATTGGTTTTATAGGCCCCTTCGCCCAAGAAAAGGGCAACCTTGGTGATCGAATCGGGGAGTGACGACGACAGTGACGCCCCTCCTACTCCCTTAAAGAGGAGAAAGTTAACGAAGGACGCTTCTGTTCCTACTCCAGCTCCTGAAGGTCGAACCGTCAGAATAAAGGTTGGTGCAAGAAAGCCTAGGCCACCTGCAGTGGTCATCGAAGAACCAACTGAGGAGGAACTGAACGCTCTAGTTAACAATCCTGTCGAAAGTGATAATTCCAGCCCTGGGGCTGAAGCCAATCCACAGGTAATCTATTGACCCTTCTTGTAACTTAGGCATAAATACCAGTATTGATTATATCTCTTTCGACATCCGAAGATTTGTCTTCTTCCTCTTTTTCAGGAAACTACTGGAAGTTCCCCACCAAGGACTTCAGAAACTCTGGAATCTGCTGACCTTAGCAGGCCTCAGGTGCAAGATTTGGGTAATGACGAAGCCCACACTGAGCATGAGGCCAATGCTGAAACAGTGGAGAAGACAACTGAAGAACCTATGGCGGAGGAAACACAGCCAAAAACGGTTCCTGTGGTGGTCTTGTCGTCAGAAGAGAATCCTGAGGGAAGAGACCAAGGTAATGGCGAAAAGAGTCAAGATGCTGTCGACGAAGAGCATGAAGGTGGTACTGGCGAAGAACACCAGGATGACGCCAGCGAAGAACCAAAGAATGATGCTGGCGAAAGACCCCAAGGTGAAGTTAACGAAGAACCACGAGTCGACGCTAGTACCGCCTCAGTTCGAGTCGAAGAACAACCAAACGAGGCACTCAGCATTCAACAGCCTCCAGTCCAAGATAATGCTATGGCAAGGGTCACCTCCTCAAAGCATAGGTCGAAAGAAGACCTGGAAATCTTGAAGCGAACTGACCCTATCAGCTACCTCAATGCGATCGTTGAGAGTAAGAGTTCTTCCGACACCAGTCAGGAAATTCCTACTTTGTCGGGGAAATCTACTGAGACTTCTCCTCTTGATGATGCATTGGCGAAGGTCAAGGCCCAGTTCTTCAAGAGAGATTTAATGAAGGCTTTAGAGGGTGACCCCACTGCTCCATCTTGCTTGAAAGAGGTTCTGAATGCTGTTGACTTCGATGCTGTAGCTCCAGAAATCTCTGACTTAATCATGGAATTACATTCTATGATTGACCAAGTCTCAGCGGATTACCGGCGCCAACGAACTTTCAACAGTCAGCTCGAAACGCTGCATGGCAAGAGCTTATCTGCATGGACTGCCGTCACAAGTTCGACTTCTCGAATTGCCGAGTTGTCGAAACAGAAAGCGTCTGCACAGGAAAGGTTCGATGCTATTGAGCGAGAGAATGTCTCCTTCAGAGCACAAATTGCAGAAATAGAGGCGAAGATAAACGCCAACACTGTGCTCCAAGGGGAAATTCTTTCGACCATCCCAGACGCTGAGAGCCAGACTGAGGTTAAGCAAGGCCTGGAGTTCGCTGAGAGGGCCCAAAGCCTCGATGCTCAAATTGCCAAACTGGAGCAAGAGAAATCTTGGTGCAAGAAGAGGTTGGATTTGCAGCATGCTAAGTATCTTCGACTGAAGAATTCTCTTTCTTTTTGATTCTCTTTTGTAATCATCTATTGTAATCGCTTTCGACAACCATTGCCATTTTGGCAGAAATTAATAAAAATTTCCATTTTGGCATTTCTATGGTTAATTTAATTTATTATTTTATTTTTATCTCTTGAAGTATAGGCTTATATTTTTTCAAATATTTACCATTTACTCTCAAGAGCCTTTTATCACCACTTATCTCTTCGACTTCATAGGCTCCACCAGAAAAAGTTTGGATAACTCTGAAGGGTCCTTCCCATTTGGGTGACCACTTCCCCATGCTTCGATCCCGTCGATCCATGGGAAGAATTACCTTCCAAACTAAATCTTCAGGCAAAAATGCCTTAGGTTTTACCTTTCTATTATAAGAGTCTTCGACTCTTTTCTTCTGAAGCCTGAGCAAGTCGAGAGCGTGCAATCTCTCTTCGTCTAAATCTACCAATTCATCTAACATCATGTTCCAATAAACCTCAGAAGGAATATCACAATGCCTCTGAACTCTTGCAGATTGAAGACAAATCTCTGCTGGCAATACCGCATCATGGCCAAAAGTTAGCCTATATGGTGTTGCACCAGTGGCTTCTTTTGGGGACGTTCGACAAGCCCATAAAATCTGGTCTAACGTCTTATGCCAATTCTTTGGTTTCTTCCCAACATGCTTCTTTATCAAGCCAATTACCACTTTGTTAGCTGCTTCGACTTGACCATTCGCCTGTGCATAGTAAGGCGTGGATGTTAGGAGTTTGAAACCTGTTTCCTGAGCAAATTCCTGCATCTTTCGACCAGTGAAAATTGAACCTTGATCAGTTGTTATTGTCTCAGGGATTCCATACCTAAAAATAATGTTCTTTTGAATGAATTCAATGACATTTTCTTGGTCTACATTGACTAAAGGGACTGCTTCGATCCACTTAGTAAAATAATCAATGCCTACCAATATGTATTTCTGGCTCTTTGATGATGCTGGTCGAATCTCTCCAATAAGATCCAACGCCCATCCTCGAAAGGGCCAAGGCTTCACTATCGAGTGAAGTTCGCTTGCTGGCACATGCTGGATGCCTGTATGAACTTGACACTCTTGGCAACCTTTGGCGAACTCAACACAATCTTTCAGCATAGTGGGCCAATATAGTCCTTGTCGAAACAACAACCATTTCATCTTATGGCCTGCTTGGTGAGCCCCACATGCCCCAGCATGCGTAGTCGAAAGGGCTATGTATGCTTCAGTTTCACTTAAACATTTCAGCAACACCCCTTCAGGCGTCTTCTTGAATAACTCATTACCCATGAGTACAAAACTCAACGCCCTGTATTTTGTTTTTCGTTCTGTCGGAGCTCCTGGATTTTGAAGATAGTCCACAATGGGTTTCCTCCAATCCTGGTCTGACAAATTGTCAATGAACGAAATCTCGAAGTTTGAGTGATCAGCGTATCCTAACCTTGTTGATTCCAAGTCTGTCGGTGATAGACAAGTCGCTCTTATCTTCTCTCGAACTTCGATTGCTCTTTGTAATCTCGTTTTTGAAATTTTATACCCAGATGCAATCTGTGCCAAGTCATTGGCTATTTGATTTTCGACTCTGGGTATGTGTCGAATATTGACACTTTCAAATTGTTTCAATAAACGATTTGCAATCACAAAGTACATAATGAGATTCTCTCTTATGCATTTATACTCCTTTGTGACTTGCTTGATGACTAACTCTGAGTCTCCCATTATTTCGACTCGAGTTGCCCCCAATTCCAACAATATTTCAAGGCCAGTAATTAGAGCTTCATACTCAGCCTCATTGTTCGAACAAGAACCTTCGATTTGGTACTTGAATGTTGTTGGAATTTTGTCTGGAGAAATAAGTAGGACTCCTACTCCTGTTCCATTTTTATGGCTGGAACCATCGAAGTAGAATTTCCAAGGTTCTATCTCCACGTAGTTAATATCCTCGACTTGAATAGAGTGGTCGACTATGAAATCTGCAACCACTTGTCCTTTTACTGCCTTAAGAGGCATAAAGGTCAAGGAGTATTCAGTCAATGCTAATGCCCACTTGCCAATTCGACTATGCAAGATAGGTTTCGACAACATATATTTGAAAACATCAAAATGAGACGAAACATAAACATCAACTGGTTTTATATATTGTTTGAGCTTCGTACAAGAAAAATACAGACATAGACACAATTTTTCAACTTCGCTATATCTAGTTTCTGCATCATTCAAAACTCGACTGAGATAATAAATGGGTCTTTCGACTCCATTCTCATCCTCTTGGGCTAACATACTTCCCAGAGTTTTGTCAGATGCAGCTATGTACAATCTCATACTCCTATTGCTACAAGGAGGCACCAAAATAGGTGGCTTAGTGAGGTACCCTTTGATTTTGTCGAAGGCTTCTTGTTGCTCCTGCCCCCATTCGAACCCCTCCTTATTTAGTCGAAGTAAGGGTGAAAAGGCCTGAGCTTTCCCACTTAGGTTAGATATAAACCTTCTCAAGAAATTTATCTTGCCTAAGAGAGATTGCAATTCCTTCTTATTCGATGGCGCTTTCGCTTCCAAAATTGCCTTCGTCTTGTTCTGATTGATTTCGATCCCTTTCTTGTGGACAACGAAACCCAAGAAATCTCCAGCTTTTACACAGAACGCACACTTCAAAGGGTTCATCTTCAGACCATGTTCTCTCATTCTTTCGAACGATTGTCGAAGGTGGTCAATGTGACTCTTCCTGGAAACAGATTTTATAACAATATCGTCAATATAAACTTGCATAAACGTGTTAATAAAATCATGGAAGATAGTATTCATTGCTCGCTGGTACGTTGCCCCAGCGTTCTTTAGGCCAAAAGGCATCACTACCCATTCGTAAGTGCCTAAGGCCCCAGGGCATCGAAAAGCTGTTTTCGACACATCCTCTTCAGCAATGAAAATTTGATTATATCCTGAATAACCATCGAGCATACTCAGGTATTCGTAGCCAGCGGCAGAATCGACTAGCATTTCCGCCACAGGCATTGGATATTCGTCTTTGGGGGTGGCAGCATTCAGATCTCTGAAATCTATGCACACCCTTAATGTGCCATTTTTCTTAATTACTGGCACTATATTGGCAATCCATTCGACATACCTTGTCACACGAATGAACTTGCATTTCAGAAGTCTTTCGACCTCCGTTTTGATCTTCGACAAAATTTCTGGAGCGAAGCGCCTTGGATTTTGCTTGATTGGCTTCTTTCCAGGTTTGATTGGCAACTGAAGTTCTACCAATCCTCTGTCGAGACCGGGCATTTCGTCATAATCCCATGCAAAGCAGTCTTTAAACTCTTTCAGCAATTGGATTACTTCCAACCTAAGTTCTGGATCAATTCTGGCGCTGATGTAGGTTGGCCTATTCTCTGATCCTTCGCCTAAGTTGATTTCTTCTAAAGGGTCTTGTGCTAACATCTTAATGTTGTTCGCCAAGGGATCCTTTTCGAAGCCCAGAGGCTCATCGTCATAGATCGCGTCGAGCCTCTGTTCCTGCATTCCTTCTGTCGAGATGTCAGGAGGTTCTGGGTCAAAATCTTTTCCAGGACCTATATCTGGTGGCTCTGGGTCGAAATCTTTTCCAGGACCTGCAGAAGATAGTGCTTGGTCATTGGCCTTGGTGGCCATATATTTTACTTCGGCTTCGAGAGCCGTTATCATCTTGGTTTCAGCCACATAGGCCGAAATTCGCTTCAGAGATTGTGACTCAGTCATTATCACTGAATTCACTTCCCCAACCAGTTGGTTGGATACCAGTTAGCCCACTGAATTCTATGTGTGACACGTCCTCTCTGTCCCATTGGAAACCATGCTCAGGATGCAGGTATAGGGAACAAAAGGTGTTTGGCGCTGGCGCCATGTCGAAATCAGGAGCTGGACATGGCCCTATGTGAGCCAAGTTTTTGTCGAAATCTGTTACACCCAAGTGGTTTACTTCGCCAAGGTAGTAACTCTGATCAGCCTCTATGTTTTCGACCAACCCATCTGGGCGCCATAGAAGCAGTCTTTGATGCATCGATGAAGGCACAGCACCTACACCATGTATCCACTCACGACCTAACAAAAGGTTGTAGTTAGGTTTGGCCGAAATGACCATGAACATTGTTGGTCGAAGGATCGACCCAACTTTTATGTCGAGCTGGATCACTCCCATGGTGGTCCCAATGCCTCCCTCATAATTGGACAGGACCATATTGTGAGGTTTTATTTCTTCATCCCTTTTGCCAATCTTTATTAGCACAGAATGAGGGATAATATTGATAGTGGCCCCACAGTCGACCAATATCTTGTTCACAGTGGTCTCTTCGAGCTTGGCCCTTATGAACAAAGGTTTGAGGTGATTCTTCATCGCCTCTGTGGGTGGCTCGAAGAAGCCATTTTGTTCTTCTGTAGTGCCATTGTTCATGACAAAATAGCACACTGGCCTGTGTCTGGCCATTTCTTGTTCCATCTCCCAGTCACTGGTTTCGACTTCTACTTGTCGATTGAATTCCCTAGGCAGCATTGAAACAACGTTCACCATTATATCCAGGGTATCATCGGACTCAGCATCATCTTCGTCTTCGACTTCGCTCTGGTTAGGCCAAACTAGCCTGTTGGTAACTGGTTCTCTCTCAAGAGGCTTTCTTTGTTTCCTTTGAGGCACATTCGAACTAGTTTCAGCCTTAGGTTCGTTGGTGGCCTCTCTTTCAGCTTTTCGCCTTCTTTGATACCTCCTCCATTGGGATCTCGACATAGGATTTTTTCCTTTGTAGTTGCTGGACACTTGAGCAACTTTGGGTGCAGCAACTTGAGGATCTTTCTTCTGGATTAAAGAGGAGCCTCTTGGCACTTCGAAAGAATGCCATTTCTCTTCACTTGGCCTTTTCCGGCCAGATGTTTTGTACCAAGTGTCTACTGGTACATTTGTTGGAGGCCTAAAAGTCGAAGGCCTCTTGTCTTGATGAGAACCCCTTCTGGGATCATGTCGAAGGTCAGAATTCTCCCTTCTCTTGTTCGCTGCTCTCACTCCTTGGATGTGCTCAGCAGCTTTTTTATCAAAGATGGAACTACATCTTGGACATAGCATGACCTCTGATTTCTTCTTCTGGCATCTTTGTAAAAAATCTGCCAAGTTTTCGTTTTCCTTAGGGAAAGCCGTTTTATTCGCCTGCTCTTGCCTTATGGCTTCTTCTGAAGCTTTAGGGTCAGAAAGTTCAACCATGTTGATGTTCATGGCATTCTTAGTAGCAAGAGTTAGTTGTTTCATTTGTGTTTCCAGTTTCTCCGTCTGGCCTTGTACAGTGGCCAATTGGGAACTGGGCTTTGGTCCAGTTGTTTGTACTTCAGCAGTCTTCGACTTTGGGTCTTCGACCGCTTTCTGGACAGCCTCAATTGTCTTCCTGGATAAGTTTCCAGAAAAACTGCCAAAAATTGGCATGTTGATGTGGTCCTTAGAGACTTCGACCATGTTAATGCCTGGCTTCTTCGACTGGATCTTGGTAGCCTCTATCATGTTCACCTCAGAGGGTTCCGCATAGTGGGCTTCAGCCTTCATTGGATTGGAGTCGACAGCCATGGGGGATTTGTCAGCAAACTTTAATCTCCCTTCCTCAATAGCGTCTTGGACAAGATTCCTGAAAAGAAAACATTGAGAAGTTTTATGGCCCAGAAAATTATGATATTTGCAAAAACCCCTCTTCTTTCTTTGATCAAGAGGAGGCACTTTTACCCCAGGGGGTACTATCATTTGGCCATCTTTAACTAGCAAGTCGAATATTTCATCACATTTTGTGATGTCAAAACTGTAAGTCTTTTTTGGGAACCTATCGTTGGTCTTGTCTGGACCAATGGGATTTTTCCCATTTGAGGGGACTAACTGTTTACAAGAGTATGGAGGCCCTTGTTTCAGTTCTGCTAAATCGACCTCTCCTTCCTCGACAGCTAAAGTATCGTCGAAGGATTCTAGCTCTTCGTCATCCATCTCAACGTAAGCTATTCTCTCTCTCTTGTGAGTTTTTGTTGCCTTAGCTTTTTCAGCTTTAAGGCGTTCGACTTGTCGAACTCTATCGGCCAGTTGGGCCATGTCTCTTAGGTACTGGGTATCTAGCTTCTTCCTAATGGAATAGTCTAAACCGCCTGCGGCCATTTCGACCAGCTCATGTTCTGGCACTTGTGTAAAACATCTCGCCTTAAGCAACCTAAACCTATTTAGATATTCGTCTATAGGTTCAGTGAAACGTCTCTTAACACTCGCCAGTTCTTTCAGGCTTATCTTGGTTTGCCCCATATAGAATTGTTCATGGAACAATCTTTCCAATTGGGTCCAATGGTGGATCGAATTGGGGGGGAGAGTTGTAAACCAAGTAAAAGCGTTCTTGGTTAAGGAACTTGGGAAGTATTTGATTCTTAGGTTTTCATTATTTGAAATGTCTCCTGCTTCGATCAAATACCTAGCCACATGTTCGACAGTGGATTCTGTCGTGTCCCCAGAGAACTTAGTAAATTTGGGGACTTTGGTTCTAGGGGGTAAGTCAGTTTGCAACACATATTCTGACAATGGAAATGTAAAGTTGGGCCTTCGAAAGCCCATGTTCATTCCATTCTGAGTCATGATTCTTTCGATCATGGTTGCCAGATTGTTTTCCAACCCCATGTTTTGGTATTGGACATGCTGAACCACTTCGTCAGCATTTTGGTTTCTGTTAACTAACCTAACCTCTGGGGCTATTACCCTAGGTTCTTCGACAGGTTGTTCTACAGGCTGTTGGGCCTGATTAATGGTGGTTTCCTCCTCTACAAATATCCCCTGATTTCCTCTTATTTGAGCCCTTTGGGGCTGTCGAATAGGTGGGGGTACTCCAAAGAAGTCAGCCAAACGCGTCATTTGCGCTGTAACTTGCTGATTCGACTGAGTAGTATTTTGTATTAGAGGATTTAGCACTGTACTCAAAGTTTGTGCCAACATTTGCACCATATCATGGTTGCTTTCGTCCATCTGTTGCCTCAAGACTGCTGTCGAGGCATTTGTAAGGCCATGGGCTACTTGGGCCGTTCCTCCTAAGAGTTGGGTCCTATTTCTATTCGCCATGCCTACTCCAGAGCCTTGGAGTGGCGAAGTGGCACTCACGAAAGGTTCTGAATAAGTGGACGCAGCATTCGTTAGGCTTGCCAATTCAGAAGTTGGCATACCATAGAATGGAATAAATCCTGGGGGAACCACTGGCCTTGGGCCAGTATTTCCCCTTGGAGGGGGAGTTCCCAAAGTCATTCTGGGGCCTGCAAACGAAGTCGTTGGCCCCGTGGTTGTGACTGACACCGCTGGTATCGAACCAGCATTCGTCACTTCGCTAACGGTCATATTAACCGTTGCTCCCACACTTGTTTGTGGGATTTCATTGTTGTTTGGCGGATTCGCCATTTCTTCCCTCCTTCCGGCAGTATTATTATCGTTGGTGTATATTCTACCACTCCTCAATAACATACAACTCGAAAAGATGAGATTTTTCAACAATCAACACACAGTCCCACCAGGTGTGCCAATTTGTTTACCTGGGGATTTGGTAAACAACCGCTGATCCTCCAAATGGTTACTTATTTGGTTACTCGCAGGATCGATCAGATTGATCCTATGGACATAGGTTGATTTTGAAGTTTAATTAGTGTGGATAAGGCTTTAAGTAAATTGGTTAAAGTAAATTGCATAAAGGAAAAGGCTTGGTAAAATAAACAAGGCTGGAATGTAAAGGTTCGACAGGAATCTTAAAGGGAAAAGCATGTAAAATACTGAAAAAGTAAATGACTTGAATTGATTAAATTGGTGTTTCACACATACATTTCTCAACAATTCGTTCGCTCACACTGGGTACTTGAATCTAAATGAGTGACTATGTATCTATTGTGAACACACGCGAGAAACTACACGTCTACTCCTATTTATACAAAAACATTCCAAGTAACCGTCGGGCAGTTACACTGCTTCGAGATCCAGCCACTTGTCACGTTCTCCATGCTCGACGCTCCAGATCCTTGCACGTTCGCACGTAGTAACTGCTGGAAACCGTTTTCCCTCCAAAGCTTTGAATTTCAAACTGCTCCACTCTGGACCATCGAACACGTTCGTCAAGAGACGTCTTCGACGAAAACTCCTTCGACGTCGAAGGCAATCAGCCTCCTTCCTTGGAAGAAATCTTCTAAGTATTTGGCCATCTTTCGACGGTCACTTCGACAAGCTTAGCCAGTCGAAAGCATCTTTCAGCTTTTAATGGCTGTCATCAATTGAAACAAAGGTGTCGAATTTAGGAGCCAACAGTACCCAAAAACATATCCACTAACTCCCTATCAAACAGGGGGGTTGGACTCTTCCTGCTAAGTCCCCCCACTTCTGAGCATAGTCTTTAAAACCCTCGCTCGAACTGATAGACATACTTTGGAGTTGCGTATGGGTGGGAGCAAGGTCTGCATTATACAGATACTGGTTGTAGAAAGCAGTAGCCAGGTCTTCATAATTACGAATATTGGTACCTTCCAGCTGGTAGAACCACTCTAGTTGAGTCCTGGATAAACTATCTTGAAAGAAATGGACCCATAAGTCCTTGTCTGTAGTGTGAGGCTGAATCTTTCTCACATAAGATCAGAGATGCATCTTGGGACATGAGACCCCATTCTATTAGGAGAACACCAGAACCTTGAACTTCTGCGGGATGACAACCCCAAAAATCAAACCCAACTCTTCAAAATCCATCCCAGGTACCTTCTGGATTTCCATTGCATTCAGACGCTCTTCCAGCTCTTTGTATTTTTCATCAGCCGAAGGATAGTGCTCCTCATTATAGTCAGTCTCATTATCAGATTCCCTTGGACTGAGGTCTTCCTCTATTGTTTCCCCTTCTTGATTGTCTCCTTCCTTTAACGAAGATGCTAGCTCTACAACTTGCCTTAACGGTTCTCTGAACCTCCTTCCCAAATTCACCACACCAGCTGGCTTCTTGGGTTTCTTGGTCTTCTCTTTAACAATCAGGGCTTTCAGTTCCTCTTGCCCCTTGGCTAAAGCCATGATCATTTGTTGAAACTGAGCATTTTGAGTTTGTAGATCCTTCACTGTTTGTTCGAGAGCCATTTCTTTGCTGCTGAAATAAACAACGAAGAAGATGAGAAACCTGTTATGAAACCTATTTATGCAATGATATGTATGATATGTGTATGCAATGATTTCAAAGATTTCGGGAAATTTAAATTTTTGAACCAAAATGAAACAAAGATTTTATTAGTAGAAAATACAATTTCCTTTTAGGCGTTCAATTGAAAATTCTAAAAACTAAGAAATCAGGTTTCCCATGGGCGCTTCCTCTTCGTGCCGAGATAGACATTAAGACCTCTTTCCTCGTGAAGTTTCTTCGTGATCTCCAAAACCTTCCTCTCATGGGCATATAAATGATCTCTATAGGTATCCCGCTCTTTCTTCAGCTGAATCCAGGATCTCTGCAGTTCTTCAAGATCAGCGGGCATATTAGGATGAAGAACTGTATAGGGAACATCCCCTTCAGTAATGGGCTCCACAATCATTGGTAAGATGGCTATATATGGCATCATAAGGTTCTGATCACGAGCGCGTACCTGTTGTACCCCAATTTTTACCCCTAAGATCCCTTCATCATACCATGTTGATTCATTCACAATAACATCACATTAGGATTCTTGGTTCCCCTACCTATACTTAGCTTTGAACTTTGATGAATCACCAAGCACCTTGACTTGTGTTCTTTTGTAAACATGAATATTATTGTCTTGATTTCTCCTCTTAATTAATAAAATGCAATGTTGGTTTGTCTTGCTTGTTACTAATATAGGTAAAGGTAATGAGATTTAGCAAGTTGCTCCATGGGTTCATGAGTTTATTTCCATGCCCTAGTCAATAAAGTTTGGGAAGATAAAACCTCACCATTGGATTTTATTTGGAAGAAATGTCATGGCAAGGTTATTTTGGTTCACCTCATTTCAAGGTTTTCAAATTTGGTTTAAAAGCACAAGGGATTGATTGGAGAAGTTATCATGCTTGGACAAGGCTTTGTTCCCATTGGTCACAAATGCACATTTCTCCCAATTCTCAAGATATGGAAGTGTTTTTTGTGGCTATGAGTTCTCATTATCATCCTCAACAACTTCTATTTACAAAGCATTTGTGTTGGTACAAGAAGTTTGTTCAAAATTATCAAAATTCCTCAAGGCATTTTTCTTGATCTAGGAGCTTAGGTTTTGAACTTCAAAGAAGTATATCTTGTTCATATTTTGGTATTTTTGAGTGATTCTAAAGACATACTTCTCTTCAAAGGGTTATCAACAAATCACTTCAAAAGTTCCAAGGAGTTTTCATGTGGAAGAAACTTGATGGAGAAGAAAGATTACAAGTCCTCCAGATGAATCCCCAATTTTCCATGTGTGACTTCAAATGATCATAACTTGTTCAATTTTTATCACCTTAAGCACATTCGTTTTCCATAATGATCTTGAGTATGTAAACTTTATGCCTTATTTTATGTAAACTCATGATTTTTTGCCAACTTCAACAATTCATAACTCTCTCAATTTTTGGATATTTTGAATGCTTCTAGTCCCAAAATGTCATTTAAGAGGTCTATTTCATGCCATCTTTTTTGGTCAAGAGCAAAATCCAACTGGAAGGCCATGTTTGGATGCAAGACATTATAGGTCACTTTTGAAGAAAAATTTGAAATATTTCTAAGTATGGAAAGTCAACCCTTTTTCTCCAACTTTGAGTCAATACAACTTTCAGCTCAAGCATCCATTTGATTCCATTATTTTTCCATTGCAAAGATTGTAACCTCATCTTTCTAAAGCATCAAGAATCATGCCCTAAGACCCCTGGAGCTGAGAATGCCATTGGTCAGAAATTGGCAATTTGAAACTGAATTTTTCACCAAGTCAGAAGTTTGAAATCCTTGATCTGGCTTCTAAACACTCTGTTTCTGCACGTTTTTGCTTAAGAACATGTTTAATGAAGTTCCAGAATTGATTAGCACAACAAAACACGCGTTTTGGATGAGTTTTGATCAATTTAGAAGTCACACTTTTCTTGTTTGCAACTTCACACGATTTCCCTCCAAACTTCATCATTTCACACGCTTGGATATTCCATTTGATTCCCTATAAATAGAGGTTTTGATTCCCTATAAATAGAGGGCCATCCCCATTCATTTCCTCAAGCTTGGATAGCCAGAATCACCCTGCCAAACTTTTTCCATAACTCAAAATTCAGCAACTTTGAAATCCATATACAAGCCTTTTTCAATCCAATTTTTCCATCAATCCACCTTCCTTGATCTTCCCTGAAGCTAACCATATAATTACATTCAAGAATCATGCCCTATATTGCTCCATAGAAGTCCAGTTTCAGAGCTCTGCAACTCAACTTCAATAGGTAGATTCCTTCATCAATTCTTCAAAACTTTGATATCATTGTGATGCTCTCACTTCCCTGGTTCTAGTCGCAACAATTGTCTTTTACTGGAAACAAATTTTGACCATGAAATTTCAAATCCCTTTTCAAAACTTTCCTCCCAAATTGCTTGAGCTACAACTTATATAAATTTGTCGCGAAGGTGTGGTTGTCTTTGTCTTGAAGAGACGAAGCGAATGGCATAGGTCTGAGCTTCTGATTTTACAGTTTGAAAGACCTGCAATTCATGTTGGCTGGAGATTGAAGATGACCAATGTGTCATCTTCCAACCAATGATGGCACACCACTTGTATTTTTTGAAAACTAATTTAATTAATGATCCTATGCATTATTCACTAAAGTCCATAACATGCACAACGCGTCAGGTCCACTTGATCTGTTTACTAATGCATTTTGACATTGATCAGATGACCCATATTTTTTTGGTTTTTATTTTCTTTTCTGATTTTTATATTTAATTGTTTTAAACTTCAAAAAATCATAGAAAATTCATTTTTAGCCCAAAAAATCTGAAAAAATTATGAAAAATATTTTTGATTATTCTCTTTCTGATTTTTATTTTTTCACAATTTAATTTTGTATTTTGGTATTTTTTTATAAATTTTCACTTTATTTGAATTGTTTTAAATGTTTAAAAATACTTTTATGCATCTTTAAATTCTGAAAAAAATTATGGAATGATCCAATGATATTGTGACAATTATTGGTGACCTCACTTATTTTTTATTTCTGACTTTGGTATTTTTTTTACCATTTTTAGTTTATTTTACTCATTTCTTTTAATTTTAAAAATAGTTTATGACTTTAAGAAATTACCAAAAAATTTATAAAATCATTTGAGTCCTTTTCTGATTTTTCTATGGACTTAATTTTTATTTCTTGATCAAGTTGAACATAGTTGATATTTTTCTCTTTTATTTCTATTTTTAAACATATTTTTTATAACCTTTTTTGTATATATATTAAAAGCAATATTATTTTGTGACTATTTTCTGGCTAATCTTGGGTTAAATTTTTGATCATGAACTTTATTAACATCATTGGATCCATGGTGTTGAGTCTAACTCCACAAAAATGGATGAATGATTTTAATAATAGTTTGATTAAATTTAATTCAAAAGTGGCTTGTATATTCTCTCTCACCCCTCTTCATCTCATCCCTTTCTTATTGCACTAAGTGTTATTGGAGCATGATCTCTATATCATGTCTCAAAACAAATGGTGCATAAATTGCTATTAACTGGCCTCAAAATATGCGTGACTTCTATATAAGTTCACTTACGATTGCTTAACATAGCACTAAATTTTGTCCCGATTCGAATAAATGATCATTCGTGGCCCAAACTTATGTTTGCAAGCCCAAGTATGTTAATTTGATCTCTTTGATCCAATAACCTTGATATTCATTGTGTGGAGGCTTTGGTTCTACCAATCCTCTAATGGATCTACAACACTTTTGGTCAACGTGGATCACTTAAACATCGTTGATCATTAAATGGTACTCATGAGGATTCCAAATGGATGATATACTTGACAAAAAGAAAATGCAACTTATTGTGTGGAGGCTTTGGTTCTACCAATCCTCTAATGAGTTCCAAATGTAATTTTCAAGATGGTCATCCAACTAACCACTAATTATTGACGGCCTATGATTGGAGACCTTGTGACCTTATATGATTATTTTATTTGGAGCTCTTGAGGTTTACCTCAAGGCATTGGGTTGTTTGTTTGTTTTTTGTGCAGGTTATTGTGATTACACTCTTTGTTTGTAATATGGAATTCACCCGTAAACAGCCGTTACTCTGCCCAATTTTTGTGAAGACTTAATACACTTGAAGTTTGGTTCTTTCAAGAGGTATAGTATCATTGCTTGTTTGGTTTCAATCTAAAGAATGGGAATTATATCTTGGCTCATAGTTTAAAGGATTGGCTTCTTGTTAGCTTTTACCTTATGCTTTAGGATAGTCCCTTCTTCTCCTCCCATATTCTTTAATTTCAAAAATCTTCTCTCTCTCTTTTTGAAAACTCTTCTTGTTTTTTATAAACTTAAACCACTTTCATAATAAACTTAGACTTAGATCCATGCATCTTCAAAACATTTTCATAAATAAACTTAATAATACTTTGACATTTTTTTGTGAGAAGACTAAAAGTCAATCAATCTCATTCCAAACCATTTTGCCACTTTGGCTTTTATCTTTAAACTTTTCTCAAAAAAGATTGAAATCTTGTCAATCCTTGTAGTGATGCAAACAACTATACTTCTACAATATGTAGTGAAGAGAGATATTTTCCACTTGGGTGTTGAGTGAGGCATTGTTGATTTTAAAATCCAAGCCATATCCTCCACTTTGAGATGATGCAAATTCTCCTTTCTCATGATTGTGGATAGTAGGTATGTTTTCCACACGGACAATGACAATGATGTTTTATCTCATAAAAATCAAACCAACACACCTATATTTTAAAATTTTTTAAAAGAGGAAATACGTGTGCCCTGATCCCCTATTGCACGAAAAGGTGGTACGTAGGCACTAAAGGTTCGCAACCGCGGCGGGTGCAAAAATCATAAAAAATATATTTCTTTTTTCACCTCCACCATCCATTTTTTTATACAACATTTTTATAGCCAAAATATACAGATTTTACAAAGAGGTTCCTGCAGAGTACCGTAGATGTTTGGGGTGCTAATTCCTTCCCTTTGCATAACCAACCCCCTTAACTTGAATCTTTCTCCCCTTTTTTTTGGGTTATTCACTCTTTTCGCATTCCTTTGGAAACAATAAAGTGCGGTGGTGATTTTATTTTGATTTGTACAAGTCTAGTTAATCTCATGGCTTAGTCTTAAATATTTCTACTGCTACAGAAAAATGGAGACTTCACTGGGGACAGATTGACCTCTTGCTGGTCCATCCCTAAGTGGGTTGAGCCTATCCTGGTTTATATCTGTGTATGTGCTATTGTTGTTTATGTGTATATGTTGTGTATATGTTTGTCTAGATCTTCCTGGTTTTCAGGGTGCTTGGTGATTACTTATAAGTCCTATACCCGAACTTGGGCAAACTTTAAGATAGGACGGGCGGTATAGTCATGTTAACTTTGAGGGAGCAATCCCAAAAAAAGAGGCATGAGATCCCCCACTCATTGGAGGCCCTTTTGATTATAGTTTCATTTACCGAGTAATCAGGAAGACATACTGCTTTTGACCTGGGAGCCTGCTGAAACTGAGGACCGTAGAATACCAAACCCATCTTGCCCTTTTAGGTGTAGTGCATAAGCTATGACTGAGTAATCCCGAAATAGTTATCACGCGGTGCTACGCTCGGATGAGTTTTTCTTGAGAATATTACTAATTACTGAGTTAATCGGGAAGTTGGTAATATCCGAAAGAAGGATGTAGACTCTGGGAACCTCTAGAACCTTGTTTGACAGGTGATGACTTTTAGACCAATACCTTATGGGTAGTACCTTCGATCTCATGCTCATGACGTTGAACCTATGAACCCTATATGTGTGATCTTATGTGTGATTGCTGCATCATGCATCCATGCACTCATAAGCATCTTTTGAAGAGATCTTATTTCAAGGGATTTAAAAGTTGACCATTTGTGAATATCTCAAGTACTTTTTAACCATGGATTCTGGAAAGAGAAAGACCGGGAAGTATAATTTCAAGGATCCCAAGATAGATGAGTTGATCAGTTTAATCCCCGAGATCGAGTATTCTGCAGACTTTCGGAAGAAGTATGGATCCATTATTCCTCTCACGAGGATGAAGATGAAGGAGTGTATTCTCTCGACCTTGGTCCAGTTCTATGATCCGATGTATCATTGCTTTACTTTTACCGACTATCAGTTAATGCCTACACTAGAGGAGTATTCTTATCTGTTGGATTTACCCGTTACCGATCGTGTTCCTTTTACTGGTTTGGAGGGTGAGCCAAAATCACATGAGATTGCTGCTTTGATTCATCTGGGGAAGACTGAGGTAGAAGCCCATATGACTACCAAAGGAGGAATTAGAGGATTACTAGCTCAGTTCTTATTGGAGAAAGCTCGTTACTTTGCCAGGATGAAGAGTACAATCACTTTTGAGGCCATCCTTGCTCTACTTGCTTACGGGTTGTTCTTATTTCCTAATGTGGACAAGTTTGTTGACATTAATGCTATCAGGATCTTCATGATCCGAAACCCAGTTCCTAAGTTATTAGGTGATGCTTATTACTCTATTCATCTTCGGAATTCTTATCATGGGGGGATGATTATCTGTTGCACGCCCCTGTTGTACCAATGATTTATCTCTCATATGCCTCAGTCTGATACTTTTTGGGATCTCAAGAAGGAACCCCGTTGGGATCCTAAGATCATGGCACCTACTCACTCGGATATCGATTTGTATCATCGAGCTTACCAGGATATAGAGATTATTGATAGTTGTGGTAGTTTCCCCAATGTACCTCTTCTTGGTACAAAGGGAGGAATTAACTATAACCCTATTCTTGCATGACGACAACTTGGTTATCCAATGAGGGATAAGCCAAATAGTATTCATTTGAGTAGTTTCTTTCTGAAAGAGGGAGAAGACCATAGGGAAGCTAGGGAGCAGATTGCGAAGGCCTGGCGTCACATTCATAAGAAGAGTAGGAAGGATTTGGGACCTAGGGGTAATGTTTCTTTGGAGCCATATCTTCAGTGGGTCCAAACGAGAGCTATTCAGTTGAAGATGCCGTATTCCCAGGAAACACCTATGCTTGAATTGTTTGTGAAGACCACTTCTCCCTTATTGGATGATCTATAAGAGCTACAACTTGCTTTAGTCAGGATGCAACAGGAAAAGGATTCTTGGAAGAACAAGTGCCAAACTTTAGAGATTTCTTATAGAGCAGATTTGAAGGAGAAAGACGACTTGATTGAGATCCTTGAGAGTCGAGTGGTAGAGACCATAGAGAGGCAATGGGATTTGTTTTCTCCTAAGCCTCAGTTAGATGCCATTTTCTTACTCCCTGATTCAGGTGATTGGAAGGAGGTTTCCACCAGGTATGCGGAAGAAAACCAGAGGTTGAAGGCTCAGATTTCCAGGCTCACAGGGAAGCGCCAGCGTATAAAGTGATCTCCATCAGTTTTACTTTTCAGGGTTTTAGATTTTATTTTCATCTTGTACTGGGGATCATTGAAACTTGTAATCCATTTTGGAGTTGTTATAATGAAATTTTTCAGTATTTCAAATGCGTTATTACTTTGATATTTGCAATATGTCCATAAATTTTAAGTCCCTTGAAATATTAAATAATAAAATAAAATTATGTGCACTGTATATCATGCATCATATTTCACATATTTCTTGCATTTGTTATGCATATCCAGGTGTCTTACCAAGCTTCTTTACTTCGTTTAGCAAGCTGATTCACCACTACAACACTCAGGCTAATTTCAGAAAGAAGATGGACAACTTAGAACAAGAGAATCGCGAGATGCACGAGGAGGTTTCTGCTTTGAAGGCCGGCATGGACAATCTTACTGATCTAATGGAATCTCTGGTGGCTACTCAGAATCAGCCACCGAGTGTTCAACCTCAACCAACAAGGGCAATTACTGAAGCTCCGACTGTTCCCGTATCTGCTACTCCAGCTGTTGTTCAAAACCGCATGCCTCAAGGTTATCCATGGGGAATGCCAGAGAATTTTGCACCTGAAGGTTTCAATCTTGGTCCTCAAGATACTCCAATTATTCAGGCTATTATTACTCCTACACCTCCTGTGGTGCATGTTGTTCCTGCTGCACCACCTTTGGTGAATATGGTTCTGTTTGTTAACAATGATGTGTTCCCTCCACCGAGTGAAGACTTGGGTCTTTATGACAGAATGGATGATTTTCAAGAGTAGTTTGACAAGATGCAAAGAGAGATGAAGGCCCTCAGGGGAAAATATCTATTTGGGAAGAATGTGAATGACTTATGCTTGGTACCGAATGTTAAGATACCTGCTAAGTTTAAGGTCCTGGAGTTTGAGAAGTATAAGGGCAACACTTGCCCTCATGCTCATCTGGTGATGTATGTAAGGAAAATGTTTACCCATACTGATGATCAGCGTCTACTGATTCACTTTTTTCAGGATAGTTTGATCGGTGTTGCACTGAAGTGGTATATGAGTTTGGACAATGTTAACATCCATACTTTAAATGATTTGGGATAAGCATTCATCAAACAATACAAGTAAAACATGGACATGGCGCCTGACCGTGATCAACTCAGGGCCATGGTTCAGAAAGACAGGGAACCATTCAAAGAATATGCACAAAGATTGCGTGAGGTAGCCGCCCAAGATATTCCTCCCATGGAAGAGAAGGAGATGACTAAGATTTTCTTGAAAACTCTGGGTGCTTTCTACTATGAAAGGATGGTAGAAAGTGCGCCAAGTGACTTTATTTAAATGGTAGGAATTGGTATCCGCTTAGAAGACGCTGTAAGAGAGGGTCGTTTAACGAGAAGTGAAAGCTCTGTAGGTGGGAAGAAGCCATCTTATGGGTTTACCAAGAAAAAGGAAGGGGATGCAAATGCTGTTATGCAAGAGAGGAGGGTTAATACCCCTAGAAGGAATTATCAGCAAGTCGCCTCAGTTACTCTAGTTGTGGGTGCAGCTCCAACTACCGTTGCTTATCAGAGACCGTCCCAGCAGGGGAATCAAGGGTATAATCAGAAAAGGGAGAGTTATGACCCTATTCCTATGAGTTGTATAGATTTACTACCGGCATTGATTTAGAAGAAGTTGGTTCAGACCCGACCACCTCCCGCTGTGCCATCACCATTGCCTTGGTATTACAAGGCAGACCAAACACGTGCTTTTCATCAAAGAACACCAGGGCATAATGTTGAGAATTGTTATCCTTTGAAGACTGAGGTGCAGAAATTGGTGAAGTCTGGTATTCTATCTTTCAAGGATGTGGGCCCTAATGTGAAAGACAATTCTCTACCCAAGCATGGAGGAGTAAATGTTTTGAATATGGTGGCCGATTGTCCAGGCGACTTCCATATTTTTGATATTAATATGGTTAGAGGAGATTTGGTGAAAATGCATGCAGACCTCTGTGAATTTAGCTACTACACGCATGACCATTCCGGTTGTGCTATTTGCAGTACAAACATACAAGTTTGGGATAAGATAAAGGATGATTTACAAGAGATGATGGATGAGGGCCTCATCCACATAATTAGACCTAGGGCAGAGTATGAAGAGGAGGTGAATATGGTTTCTGGATGTACTGGAGAATTCAGAATTTTTGATGTAGAGTATAAGAATGAGGACCTTGTGCAATTGCATGCTACTTTCTTCCATATGGCTGGTCAGGTAGAACACCAGTATGGATCTTGCCGAATTTGCTGCCGGGACTCCCGAGGATGTTCAATCGTGAAGAAGGGTGTTCAGTTGTTGTTAGATAATGGAATTATCAAGATTACAGGTCAAAGGGATGATTACCATGAAGTTGATTTGATTGAGGTTTGCTTGACTGAAGAATAGTCAGATGAAGAGTATGCCTCTGTAGATGAGTATTTCTCCTCAGATGAGGATTTGTTTACCATAAATGACTCAATAATGACTGATTGTGTTGAAGAAGGGGTAAACGTCATTGTACCTTATTTTGGGGCACCCGCCCATCTTGAAGTTGAATATTATAGCAAGCCAGCTGTTACCCCATTGGTGATTAGTTTGTCGGGTCCTATCCCCTACAAGTCAGATAAGGCTGTGCCCTATAAATACAACGCTACAATCTTAGAGGATGAAGTGGAAATTCACATCCAGCCAATGCCCGATGTTGGGAATATTGGTGAAAATAGCAGGGTGACCCGCAACGGTCTTGTGTTTGCACCAGTTGTTCGAGGAGATGTTAGTGTTGGAAAGAAAATTGCTGAGAATGTTGAACCCAAGAAGGCTACAGGTGAGACTAGTGGGGATACGTTAGAGAAAGAAGTGGATGATATTTTGAAGATAGTCAAGATGAGCGACTACAAAATTGTAGATCAGCTACTGCAGACTCCTTCAAAAATATTTATCTTGGCTTTATTGATGAACTCATATGCTCACAGAGAATCCTTGATGAGGGTATTGGACCAAGCGTTTATGGAGAGTGATATGCCAATAGACCAATTCAGCAGCGTAATATGGAACATTACTGAAGAAGTGAAAAACACAAGAAGGGGGGGGGGGGGGGGTTGAATTGTAAAACTGAAAATCAATGCAATGAACGTGATATTTTTATCCTGGTTCGTTTGATCTCAAACTACTCCAGTCCACCCGTCAAGGTGATTTCGCCTCTCTCCAACGAGGTCTTAATTCACTATATTCAACTGAATATTACAATCTGCTTTAACAACTGCTAAAGCCTTCTTGATGCAAACCACAAACCGGTTTGTCAAGGAATCACTTTCTTACAAAGAATTGAGATCTAGGTGTGTGAATGTTTTCTAAAAAACTATTTATCACAACTGTGATATTACACAACTTAAGCTTATGTAAACTAGATTGCTAAAATATTGAGTAAGGAATTCTTGGAGCTTTTAGCAAACTGAGAATGAGAAGATGATGAATAGATTTTAGGCGTGTAAATTTATGTAGAGCATTAGCCAATTCAATCTTCATTGTCTTGTTTATATAGCACTGAAATTGTTGAACGTTGGAGCAATAATCTTGATTCAATGCCAATAAAAAACTTTCCTTATTAAGCAGATCTTGTCTGGAATGATGCCGTTGGTAATAATTCGCCTTGAATGCACAGTACCGTTTCTACTTAAAGCATGATCTGGCTTTGGCTCATTCTGACTCTGCTTAAGTGCTGATGAACTGTTGTTGTCTTTATCAGAGTGTTGAGCGCAGTTCTGTTCATCAAGCTTCAACATTCGCGTGAGTTGTTCTTCTGATTCTGGTATTCTGATATAGTATCTTCTGATGCTGATACTGATAACCAATCTTCTGATGCTGATTAAGTGTACTCTTGCTGATACCTATCAGAGTTTCTGCAAAACTGAAGGTAATATTTTAGGTAGCAAATAGTTCTTACATGAATCACATAATTAATATATCATTTCATTTTGTTATCATCAAAAATTAAACTTAGGGTAGTAGATTCAAACTTTGTTCTAACAATCTCCCCCTTTTTGATGATGACAAAAACTAGATATTTTTAATTGAAAGTAACGTGAAAAAGTATCAGAGATAACTAAATGATAAGATGTATCAGAGTAAGAAGTTATCAAAGATAAGGGATAAAGAGATATGAGAGTTGGGATCGGAGATACTCCCCCTGAATTTATAACTTCCCTTTTTAATTCCAAGAGATCTTCAGGATCAGATCTTTATTGACTTTCTTTGAACATCAGGATATCAGAGCTTTGACTATCAGAAGCTTTAGATCAGAATATCAGAGCAGAGCTTCAGATCAGAATATCAGAGCTTTGCTTTGGATCAGAGTATCAGAGCTTTGGTCTTCAGTGAATCAGAGAGCATTCTTGTACCTGTAGACTTAAGCAAAAAAGAAAACATTCAAAAATATCAGAGTTAGAATGTTTGAGACTTTTTGTCTCAGTAATCCGTTATGAAAAATATCATTCTTGTTCTCCCCCTTTTTGTCAGCAATCAAAAAGTGTAAGTGATGTGCTAAAACAATTTGAGCAGAAAAACTAGTTATATTAAAATATTCAGAGCCAGACAAAACAGTACAAAAGATATGCAAGGAAAAATATTGAAAATATCATGAATGAAAAACTAAGGTTGGGGAGGAAAGCGTGTGAACAGAGTCTCCAACATTGCCTTAATCTGATCAGCAGTTTCAGTCTGCTTGTGCACCATGCTGACTACTGTATCCATCTTGCTGTCCTGCACATCCATCCTTTCCTTCATCTTCGATCATTTTCATCCATCCTTTGCTGCAGACGAATATCATTCAGCTTCAGCTCTTCCAGGGTCTGCCTGTCCAAGGCAGCTTGAGAAACATCAGAAGCAGGGAGCTTCTGAGAGCTTTCTGCAACATCTTCAGCTTGTCTGACTTCAGCTTGAATTGTCTGATCTTCTTCTGGCTGCACTTTTGAATCGGGACGCTTCTCAGACCATGGCTCACTATCCAGGAGGAGCACGTCTTCCTGTGGCAGCTGACTTTCAACTTCCTTCAGCAACTTGCTGAAGTTCTGTTGTGCTTGCTCATAGTTGATATCCTGCAACTTGAGGGCTTCAACACATACCCAAATTCTGAAACGTGACCAGAGCTGGTCTGAGGCAGCAGGGTCAATCATTCCAGGACAGACTTGCTTCAGAGAATCAATCCATTGCTACAAACCTGTTTCAAAATTCATAATGCCAGAGCCAACATCTGGCTGTTTTGGTTTTGGAATGGCTATTTTATTTTTGATATCAGCAAGACGGTCAAGGATTGTTAAATCGATGAAGGTCCTGCTGGGGTCATCTGTAGTTTGTTTGGGAGATGCTTGTTTGGGAGATGGAGTGGGAGAGTCAGAGATAATAATTGGACTGTGTGGGGTTTTTGGGGTATTTGGAGGGGTAGTTTCTGGCGAGGATGGCAGCTGGGCCATGGTTACGGTTGTTCCACATGGAAGCTGAATTTCCAGAGGTTGTGGCTCAGAGGATTGAGGAGAATGAGGTTCAGGAGATGGAGTTTCAGAATGATGAAACTCAGGTTGAGGAGGTGATGGAGGAGGTGATGGTGGATGAATTTCTGGTTGAGGAGAGGGAGAAGGAATTGCTGGTTGTGGAGAAGGAGGAGGAATTTCTGGTTGTTCAGGAATTTGAGGTTCTTCTGGTATGGATGAGAGAGGTTGTTCTGGTTGGGGAGAGTGGACAATTTCTGGTTCAGAGTTTGGATTATTGGAGAGGTGATCAGAAACACGTTGATCAATGTCAGACAGAACTTTGTCAAGTTCTGATGTTGTTGAAGTTGTTGGTTTGGGATGTTTGGTGCAGGGTCTTATGAGAGTCAGAGCCTCAGAAGGGTCATCTTCTGGTTCGGTTTCATCTATTGTTGGTATGGGGATTGGGATTTCATGAGAAGCTGGAGTTGGGATAGATGTTGGAATAGCAGAAGAATTTAAAACAGAAGCAGCAGATAAATTACCTCTTTTCTTGGGAGTCTGCTGGGAGGTTCCTTCTGAAGTGGCCTTCCTTTTCTTCGTCTTCTTCAGTGTAACTTCTGGTTGAGGTTGGTGCAGATCTTTGATATTCAGCTTGGGATCTGTACCATCAGCCTTGCACGCGTCCAAGTATCTGAGAACCACCACTGGTTTAGATTCTATCTCAGAAAATAATGGAAAGTCGCTCAGTGGGACTCTTCTGCTGGTTATGTCAGCAATAGGAGTAACGCTGGGTTCCTTTCTGATGTTTTCTATTAACTTCATTTTCTTCAGATTCTTCGCGTTCAGAGGCTTGCCAATAGTTGGTTCAATAGTGCTTAACTCTTGAGCTTCTATCAGGTGCTCTATCAGCCTATTCTCAGTCAGAATATCTGATATTAACCTTCCAAAGGGTATCCAATCCCTCTCTGTTCTTTCTTCTTCCCTGGTTTCCTTCACGCTTGTTCTGAGGTGATTAAACAGAAGATGAGCCAAGTTGATTTTTACCTTCTGATTAATAAAGTAGATCAGAAACTGCTGATCTATATTTATATAATCAGGGGAGCTAGTTGGCTTCCTGTGATTAAAACACCCCAGAATGATCTTCGCCCAAACTCTGTGGTGATCCTTTAAGTCTCTGATCTTGCTGCTGGGCACCCCATGGGTGAAAATCTGTTGTGCTATGACACCAACGTCAGAGCATCTTTCAGCCATATCAATACAGCGGACGCCACCGCCACTATAACCAATCAGTTTTGCTATGTGATCCTCAGTGATCACAATCTTCTTTCCCATTATGTAGGAGGTGACTTGATGCGTTGAAGCGGACGCATGAATCCAGAACTCCTTGACTAACATTGGGAATGTTGGTCCAACCAACCTGTCAAAATATCTCTCCCATTTCTGTGCCCTAACTTCTTCTGTCAAGTCAAAACCATTCTCTTTCAGACCGTTGAAGTCAATAATCAGTTCAGACAACACTTCTAGATTCTTCACTGGAGTAAGGAGTGTTCTGAAGGGAACTTGGTACTTTTCAGAGGAATCTTTCTTCTGAGAACCTGCAGAAGCTTTGCTGGAGGTTGCCATGTTCACACTTAGGGTTTTTCTGAGAAAACTGAGAAAATGGGTTTAAGTTTGAAAGAGATGAACACAGAGAAAATGCAGAAAATATCTGAGAGATTATGAGAAACGGTAAAGGATTAATGTGAGAAGTTAACTTGCTTAAATAGATTTAAGAAAATTTTGAAAGTGTAAACGGTTTCAAGAAAGAGAAAATAAAATCATGATTACGTTTTTAAAACATGATTACTTTCATTTAATGCTTGCTGATTTTGGGGGATTTGAGAAAGATACTTGAAACGGTTACCAGACATGTGTCTCAATGCACCCAATCAGCGTTTTGCCTTCTCAGAAGCATGCACGCGTTCTGCTTCAGAGATTTGCTGATGATTGGATGACACTTGTTTGATTTAGTGATCAGCACGTCTATCCTTGAGCTGAAACGCTCAGATCTTTAAGACTAGCATCTGATACAATCTGCATGTTCTATCTTTCTGAAAGGAGATTTATCAGAAGTTCACAGTAAAACAAATACATTCTGAAGGATAATATATGGTATTAAAACATTTTCACTCTGGGCAAATTTTCATGCTGAGATGTTTCAGAATGAAATTGAACCTACCTTCAGAAAGGGGTTTAGTGAAGATATCAGCCCATTGATGGTCTGTATCAATGAATTTTAGGTTCAAAATTCCTTTCTGAATATAGTCCCTAATGAAATGATGTTTTATTTCTATATGCTTAGCTCTAGAATGTAAAATAGGATTCTTACTTAAGCAAATAGCAAAAGTATTGTCACAGAGTATAGGGATGTTACTCTCAAAAATCTGGAAGTCTTCAAGCTGACTTTTCATCCAGAGCATTTGTGTGCTACATCGTGCTGCTGCTATGTACTCAGCTTCTGCTGTTGATAGCGCAATTGTGGATTGCATTTTGCTGGACCAAGAGATCAGATTGTCTCCCAGAAACTGGCAGCTTCCAGAAGTACTTTTACGCTCTACTCTGTCTCCAGCAAAGTCAGCATCGCAGTAGCCTACTAGGCTGTAATCTCTAGATTTTCTATAAAATAAACCCAGATTAGTAGTACCTTTCAGATACTTGAAAATTCGCTTAACAACTGTTAAGTGAGATTCTCTAGGATCTGATTGGAATCTAGCACAAATACATACACTGAATAAGATATCAGGTCTTGAAGCAGTTAGATAAAAGAGAGAACCAATCATACCTCTGTAGACCTTCTGTTCTACCTTTTTGCTTACCTCTTCTCTTTCCAGAATGCACGTGGGATGCATTGGAATATTTGATGGCTTACATTCTGAGAGGTCAAATTTATTCAGAAGATCTCTGATATATTTGCTCTGATGAATGTAAGTTCCCTCTGGAGTTTGATTGATCTGAATTCCTAGAAAGAATTTCAGTTCCCCCATGAGGCTCATCTAAAATTCTGCCTGCATACACTTAGCAAATTTTCTTCCAAGAGAAGGATTAGTAGATCCAAAAATAATATCATCAACATAAATTTGACAGACTAAGATGTCATTCTTAACTGACTTACAGAATAAGGTAGTGTCCACCTTCCCTCTGGTGAATTCATTTTCTAACAGAAAGTTACTTAATCTTTCATACCAAGTTCTGGGAGCTTGTTTCAGACCATATAATGACTTCTTTAGTTTGAAAACATGTTCTGGATGTTTTGTATTTTCAAAACCAGGGGGTTGGTGCATATAAACCTCTTCTTCTATATAACCATTTAAGAATGCAATCTTGACATCCATCTGATACAGAGTGATGCCTCTATTAACAGCAAATGAAATTAAAAGTCTGATAGATTCTAACCTGGCGACTGGAGAAAAGGTTTCTGTATAGTCTATCCCCTCTTGCTGACTATAACCTTGTGCTACCAGTCGTGCCTTGTTTCTGATGACTTCACCTTGTTCATTTAGCTTGTTTCTGAAGACCCATCTTGTTCCAATGACGTTGAATCCTTTAGGTCTGGGAACAAGATCCCATACGTCATTTCTGGTGAATTGATTCAGCTCTTCTTGCATTGCCAGAATCGAGTCTTTGTCCAGAAGTGCTTCATCAATAGAAGAAGGTTCAATCAGAGACACAAGTCCCATGAGGGTTTCTTCAGAGTTTCTGAAGCTTGCTCTTGTTCTGATTGGATCTTCCTTTCTTCCTAAGATAGTTTCTTCTGGGTGATCCAAGCTGCTTCTGGGTAATCTCTTCTGAGGTTGATCAGCAGCTGTTGTAGGATTGCTAGCAGTGCTCCTTTCAGACGTTGAAGGAGTGTCTGTGTTGAGAGCTTCTGATGACTTGTCTTCAGAACCTGTAAATTCAATTTCCATACCTGCAAAAACTTCATTCTGCTTTGACTTTTCAGAGTCAAGCTTATCATCAAAACGAGCACTGATTGATTCTTCCACCATCTGTGTTTCTGTATTGTATACTCTGTACCCTCTTGAGCGTTCAGAGTATCCTAACATAATACACTTCTGTGCTTTAGAGTCAAACTTGTTCAAATAATTCTTTGTATTTAGCATAAAACAAGTACATCCAAATGGATGAAAATATGAAATGTTGGGCTTTCTGTTCTTCCACAATTCATATGGAGTCTTTTCCAGAATAGGTCTTATTGAGATTCTTTTCTGAATGTAGCACGCTGTGTTTATTGCCTCTGCCCAGAAGATCTTAGCAACGTTTGTCTCATTGATCATGGTTCTGGCCATTTCTTGCAATGTTCTGTTCTTTCGTTCTACAACTCCATTTTGTTGGGGAGTTCTAGGACAAGAGAAATCATGCAGAATGCCTCTGTCATTAAAGAATGACTCAAAATCTTTGTTTTCAAACTCTCCACCATGATCACTTCTGACTTTAACGATTCTAAGATCCTTTTCATTCTGAACTTGGTTACAGAAGGTAACAAACACAGAGTGTGACTCGTCCTTGTGTCTTAAGAACTTTACCCATGTCCATCTGCTATAGTCATCTACGATTACTAACCCATACTTCTTGCCACTGACTGAAGCAGTTTTAACTGGTCCAAATAAGTCAATGTGCAGAAGTTCTAATGGCTTTGAGGTAGAAACAACATTTTTAGATTTAAAAGAAGGTTTTGCAAACTTGCCTTTCTGACATGCTTCACACAGAGCACCTGAATTGAACTTCAAGTTAGGAAGTCCTCTGACCAGATTGAGTTTGTTAATCTGAGATATTCTTCTCATACTAACATGCCCCAATCTTCTGTGCCAGATCCACTGCTCGTTGTTAACAGACAGAAGACACTTTACATTCTGACTTTTCAGTTCAGAAAGTTTGATTTTGTAAATGTTGTTTTTCCTCTTTCCATTAAACAGGATAGTCCCATCTTTCTGACTAACAACTTTACATGATTTTTGATTAAAGATTATATCATAACCGTTATCACTTAATTGACTTATGGATAACAGATTATGCATTAATCCATCTACTAGCAGAACATTATTAATAGAGGGAAGATTTCCATTACCTACAGTTCCAGAGCCAATTATCTTTCCCCTCTGATTGCCTCCAAAGCCAACGTGGCCTCCAGGCTTAAGTTCCAGGCTATGGAACATATGCCTTCTTCCCGTCATGTGTCACGAGCAGCCAGAGTCCAGGTACCATGAATGGTGTTTCTGATTTGCTGCTAAAGATATCTGCAACATGTATTATTTTATCCTTAGGTACCCAAATTTTCTTGGGTCCTGATTTGTTAGATTTACCAAAACTCTGGTTGAATTTTGGTTTCACAGAGTACTTACTGCTAGTGTATTTAATATCATGTGTGTGACCATACACAAAATGTGAATTCAGAGGTGTGTGTTTAATGGTTAAATCCATGACATTCTTTGGTGTAGGAACCTTACCTTGGTATCCTATTCCCTTCCTGCCGTTTCTGCTAACTCCATAGATCATTGAAGCCATTTTGCTTCTATCTATGCTTTTAGCAAGGAACTTCTAGAAACTGTGATCATACTCCTTGATGATCTCATCAGCGTTGCTGGGAGTTTCAGAAATTGGTTCCTTCTGAGAGTTTTGTAAATTATTTTCTAATTTTGAAATTTTATTTCTCAGCTCAGAATTCTCCAATTTAAGACTCTCAGTCTTATCAGAGTCAGATTCAAGATTCCTTTTCAGGTTTCTGAATTTAACTCTAATCTGCTGATACCTTTCCAGAATTTCATTAAGGCTTTAAGCAAGTTCAGCCTTGGTAAAATTAACAGCAAAGTTAGGAAATACCTCTTCAGTATCTAATTCTGAGTCTGATTCAGAAGCTTCACTATCTTCTGAAATGTTGGCCACGAGAGCTATGTTTGCTCTCTCATCATCTGATTCTGAGTCAGCTTCAGACGAGTCAGAGTCATCCCATGTAGCCATGAGGCTTTTCTTCTTTTCTCTTCCAAACTTCTTTTTGGGCTTTTCCCTCTGAAGCTTTGGGCAGTCACTCTTGTAGTGTCCTTGCTCATTGCACTCATAGAAGATGATGTCCTTGGTGTTTGGCTTTCTGCTTCCTGAGGAGCCTTCAGATCTTCTGTATCCAGAGGAAGAGTATGTCCTTCTGTATCTGGAAGAGGACTCGTTCTGATCAGATCTTCTGGGATTCCTGAACTTCCTTTGCCTCTGCTTCCACAGTTGATTCACTCTTCTGGAGAGGAGGGAGAGTTCGTCTTCTTCTGATGAGGATCCATCAGATGTTTCTTCAACTGCCTGCAAAACTTTAGACTCAGATTTTTTGTTAGATTTTAATGCTAAAGGCTTACCTTGCTTCTGGGGTTCATCAGCTTCTAGCTCTATCTCATGACTTCTGAGGGAGCTAATAAGTTCCTCCAGAGAAATTTTATTGAGATCTTTTGCTAGCTTCAAAGCTGTAACCATTGGCCTCCACTGCTTTGGTAAGCTTCTGATGATTTTCTTGACGTGATCAGCAATAGAGTAACCTTTGTCCAGAACCTTGAGACCAGCTACCAGAATCTGGAATCTTGAGAACATTGTTTCAATGGATTCACTTTCTTCCATTTTGAATGCCTCATACTTCTGAATGAGCGCCAGAGCTTTAGTTTCTTTGACCTGAACGTTGCCCTCATGCGTCATTCTGAATGAGTCAAACATGTCCTTAGCTGTGTCTCTATTAGAGATCTTTTCATATTCAGCATACGAGATGGCGCTGAGAAGGATGGTTCTGGCCTTGTGGTGATTTTTGAAGTCACGCTTTTGTTGGTCAGACATTGCTTTCCTATCAATCTTCTGACCGCTTGCATTCATAGGGTGCGTGTATCCATCTGTCACCATATCCCACAGATCAGCATCATGTGCCAGAAAGAAGCTTTCAATTTTGTCTTTCCAGTAATCAAAGTTTTCTCCATCAAAGACTGGAGGTTTGCCGCTGAATCTGTCTCTGTCCTCATGGTTGTCATTGCTGGTGTGTGAATAAGTTCCTGCCATTGTGTTTTTCTGACGCTGGATCTTGTACTGACACGGTTAGGTGTTTTAGCTCAGAACCAGGCGCTCTGATGCCAATTGAAGAAGTGAAAAACACAAGAAGGGGGGGTTGAATTGTAAAACTGAAAATCAATGCAATGAACGCGATATTTTTATCCTGGTTCGTTTGATCTCAAACTACTCCAGTCCACCCGTCAAGGTGATTTCGCCTCTCTCCAACGAGGTCTTAATTCACTATATTCAACTGAATATTACAATCTGCTTTAACAACTGCTAAAGCCTTCTTGATGCAAACCACAAATCGGTTTGTCAAGGAATCACTTTCTTACAAAGAATTGAGATCTAGGTGTGTGAATGTTTTCTACAAAACTGTTTATCACAACTATGATATTACACAACTTAAGCTTATGGAAACTAGATTGCTAAAATATTGAGTAAGGAATTCTTGGAGCTTTTAGCAAACTGAGAATGAGAAGATGATGAATAGCTTTTAGGCGTGTAAATTGATGTAGAGCATTAGCCAATTCAATCTTCATTGTCTTGTTTATATAGCACTGAAATTGTTGAACGTTGGAGCAATAATCTTGATTCAATGCCAATAACAAACTTTCCTTATTAAGCAGATCTTGTCTGGAATGATGTCGTTGGTAATAATTTGCCTTGAATGCACAGTACCGTTGCTACTTAAAGCGTGTTCTGGCTTTGGCTCATTCTGACTCTGCTTAAGTGCTGATGAACTGTTGTTGTCTTTATCAGAGTGTTGAGCGCAATTCTGTTCATCAAGCTTCAGCATTCGCGTGAGTTGTTCTTCTGATTCTGGTATTCTGATATAGTATCTTCTGATGCTGATACTGATAACCAATCTTCTGATGCTGATTAAGTGTACTCTTGCTGATACCTATCAGAGTTTCTGCAAAACAGAAGGTAATATTTTAGGTAGCAAATAGTTCTTACATGAATCACATAATTAATATATCATTTCATTTTGTTATCATCAAAACTTAAACTTAGGGTAGTAGATTCAAACTTTGTTCTAACAATTACGTCATGTAATAATTTGAGTTTTTGCGATGATGAATTACCAGATGAAGGAAGGAATCACAACCTGGCCCTCCACATCTCTATGAATTGCAAGAATGATTCACTATCCAATGTGCTGATTGATAATGGATCCGCTTTGAATGTTATACCGAGGAGCACTCTTATGAAGTTGAAATATCAAGGAACGCCTATATGCCCGAGTGGCATCATTGTGAAAGCGTTTGATGGATCAAGGAAATCTGTTATTGGTGAAGTGGACTTGCCTATTCATATAGGACCACATTTGTTTTAGATAACTTTCCAGGTCATGGACATTGTTCCCGCTTATAGCTGTTTGTTGGGACAACCATGGATTCATGAGGCAGGGGCTGTCACTTCAACTTTACACCAGAAACTAAAATTTGTACATGAAAGGAAAGTAGTAATCATAAATGAGGAACATGCATTATTGATATCTCATTTGTCCTCTTTCAGCATTGTAGAGGCGGATGAAGCTGCTTTTGGAACCCAGTTCCAAGCATTATCCATTGACAACATAAGAGGAAATGATAATTCCATGGTTTCTCTTAAGGATGCGCATCAAGTTGTGCGAAAGGGTCATAGCGAGGTATGGGGACAAATTGTGGATCCACCTGTAAACAAGAACAGAGCCGACTTGTGGTTCTCTTTGAAGAATGAAAAAGGTAAGAGCATGAAGCCGAAGTCTGCTACAAGCAAGTATCAAGACATCTTCTGTAGCGGGGGTTATCTGCATCCAACTGTTTCCAGGATTAATGTCATTGTGGAAGATGAAGCAGAGCAGGAAATGCCGAATTATGTGACACACGGAGTTAGGGTTCAGAACTGGATCACCATTGATGTTCCCTCTTGCATACATGTTTCAAAGTAATTTGTTTTGTTAATCTCTTTGAAAAGATTTCACTCTGACCAAGGTGGAAGTATTAATGTTGCAGGGCTTATCTGTTTGCTGTGACTTTTTTAAATCAATAATAAAAGTTGTCTTTGTTTTCCAAATTGTGTCTTTATTTTCTGCTTTTTCTTGGAAAATGGTAATCAGAAAAAACCCTTCAAAATAAATAATAACTGAAATTCAATCTGCATGATCACTTGTTATATGTGTCAGTTTCTAAAAGCAATCATAAATCATATGTGCAGATTAATTAAAAAACCCGTTGAGTACAATGACCCTGCACCCTCTCTCAACTTTGAATGTCCTGTGTATGGGGCCGATGAAGAAGATTATGATGAGATTCCAGAAGAGGTCTCACGGTTGCTTGGGCACGAGGAAAATACCATTCAGCCATATAAAGAGCCATTGAAAGTGATCAATTTGGGTTTAGAAGAAGATCTGAAGGAAGTCAAGATTGGAGCATTGCTGCATCCTGATGTGGAGAGCAGGTTGATTGAGCTGTTGAAAGAGTATGTGGATATTTTTACTTGGTCTTATCAAGATATGCCTGGTCTAGATACATATATTATAGAGCACCATTTGTCGTTGAAGCCAGAGTGTCCACCAATCAAACAGAAGTTGAGAAGAACTCACCCAGATATGGCAGTGAAGATCAAAGAGGAGGTTCTAAATAAGATTAATGTTGGTTTTCTTGTGAAGTCAGTGTATCCTCAATGGATTGTCAATATTGTCCCAGTACCGAAAAAAGACGGAAAAGTTCGCATGTGCGTAGATTACAGAGATCTAAATAAAGCTAGTCCAAAAGATGATTTTCTATTGCCACACATTGATATGTTAGTGGATAGCACATCAAGTTTCAAAGTTTTCTCGTTCATGGACGGATTTTCCGGTTATAATCAAATAAGAATGGCTCCGGAGGACATGGAAAAAACAATGTTTATCACACCCTGGGGAACATTCTGTTACATAGTGATGCCCTTCGGGTTGAAGAACGCTGGTGCAACGTACCATAGGGCTATGACAACCCTATTCCATGATCTGATGCACAAGGAAATCGAAGTGTATGTTGATGATATGATTGCTAAATCCCATACTGAAGAAGGGCATGTAGAATATTTATTGAAGTTGTTTCAGCGTTTGAGGAAGTATCGTCTCCATTTGAATCCAAATAAATGTACCTTCAGTATTCGATCAGGGAAATTGTTGGGTATTATTGTTAGCCATAAAGGAATTGAAGTTGACCCTGATAAAGTCAAAGCAATTCAGGAGATGCCAGTGCCAAGAACTGAAAAACAAGTTAGAGGGTTCCTCGGGCGTTTGAATTATATTTCCAGGTTCATTTCCCACATGACTGCAACGTGTGAACCGATATTTAAGTTATTAAATAAAGATCAAGGTTGTGTGTGGACGGATGACTGCTAAAGGGCATTTGAAAGTATTAAGGAATATCTGCTTGAACCTCCTATCTTGCTCCCTCCTGTCAAAGGAAGACTGTTGATTATGTATCTGACAGTGTTAGATAGTTCCATGGGTTGTATTATGAGACAACAGGATGAAACAAGGAAGAAAGAGTTTGCCATTTATTATCTCAGTAAAAAGTTCACTGATTACGAGTCGCGATATTCTATGTTGGAAAAGACATGTTGTGCTTTGGCCTGGGCGACAAAATGTTTGCGGCAGTATATGTTGAATCACACTACTTGGTTGATCTCCAAAATGGATCCAATCAAGTATATTTTTGAAAAGCCTGCTCTTACTGGGAGAATTACCCGCTGGCAGATGTTGCTATCTGAATATGATATCGAATACCACACTAAAAAAGCTATTAAAATCAGTGTGTTGGCATATTATCTTGCTCACCAACCAGTGGAGGATCATCAATCTGTAGAGTACGAATTCCCCGATGAGGATGTGATGTTCCTGAAAGTAAAAGATTATGATGAACCATTGCCTGAGGAAGGTCCTGATCCTGAATATCATTAGAGTTTGATATTTGATGAAGCTGTGAATGCTTATGGTAAAGGAATTGGTGTTGTGATTATCACTCCACATGGATCACACATTCCTTTTACTGCAAGGTTGACATTTGATTGTACTAATAATATGGCAGAATATGAGGCTTGCATCATGGGTCTAGAAGAAGCTATTGATCTCAGAATTAAAATTCTAGATGTGTATGGTGATTCAGCTTTGGTAATAAATCAGATTAAAGGAGAATGGGATACTCGTCACCCTGGCTTGATCCCTTACAAAGATTATGCTAGAAGGTTGTTACCCTTCTTTAATAAAGTTGAATTACATCATATTCCAAGAGATGAAAATCAAATGGTGGATGCTCTGGCAACTCTGGCTTCTATGTATCAAGTAAATACTTGGAATGATATATCTCAAATTATGGTTCGGCGACTGGATAGGCCCGCTCATGTGTTTACAATAGAAGAAGTAGCAGATGAAAAACCTTGGTATTATGACATCAAGCATTTTCTTCAGACTCGGGAATACCCGATTGGTGCATCGAATAAAGATAGAAAGACATTGAGAAGATTGGCAGGCAGTTTCTTCCTCAGTGAAAATGTGTTGTATAAAAGAAATTATGACATGGTCTTGCTCAGATGCGTGGATAGACACGTAGCAAAGAAGTGCCATAAATTCCAGATTTATGCGGACAAGGTTCATGTGCCTCCGACACTTATCAATGTGACCTCTTCCCCATGGCCTTTCTCTATGTGGGGTATTGACATGATTGGGATGATAGAACCCAAAGCTTTGAGCGGACACCGTTTTATTTTGGTAGCAATTGATTACTTCACCAAGTGGGTGGAGGATGCTTCATATGCCAATGTTACTAAACAAGTGGTTATGTGCTTCATCAAGAATAACCTTATATGTCAGTATGTTGTGCCGAGCAGAATTATCACCGACAATGGCTCAAATCTAAATAATAAAATGATGACAGAACTGTGTGAAGAATTCAAGATTGTCCATCATAATTCCTCTCCGTACAGGCCAAATATGAATGGGGCTGTTGAAGTTGCTAATAAGAATATCAAGAAGATTATCCAGAAAATGGTCGTTACTTATAAGGATTGGCATGAAATGCTCCCTTTAGCTTTGCATGGATATCAAACATCTGTCCGCACTTCAACAGGAGCAACCCCGTTCTCCCTGGTGTATGGAATGGAAGCGGTACTCCCAGTCGAGGTTGAGATTCCCTATTTGTGTGTGATAATGGAAACCAAGTTGACTGAGGCTGAATGGGTCCAAAACCGGTTTGACCAATTGAATTTGATCTAGGAGAAGAGAATGACGGCTTTATGTCATGGACAGTTTTATCAGAAAAGAATGAAGAAAGCTTTCGATAAAAAGGTCAAACCTCGTGAATTTAGAGAAGGTGACCTCGTGCTCAGAAAGATCATGTCTTTCAACACTGATTCTAGGGGAAAGTGGACTCCCAACTTTGAAGGCCCATATGTTGTCAAGAAAGCCTTCTCTGGTGGTGCATTAATTCTTGAAACTATGGATGGCGAGGAGGTCCCCCGTCCCATGAATGCTGATGTAGTCAAGAAATACTTCGCCTAAAGAAATAAAAGAACGGATCACTAAGTTGAAAACCCGAAAGGGCGGCTTAGGCAAAAAAGAGTGTCTCGGTGGGCAGAAAACTCGGAAGGGCGATCTAGGCAAAAATTAGAGACATAAACAGAATAAATTTCCCGCTAAGTTGAAAACCCACAAGGGCAGCTTAGGCAAAAGTTAGGGACTTTCTTGGCAAGTAACTACACCAGACAAGACTTGATCATTGGAGAAACAATCTTCTTGGATTCTCATCACACTTCAACAGAAGTTGCTGCTCAGGATTTCAAAAGCTATTAGAGGAGATAGTGGTCATTGTATCTCAATGTATCTTTTCCATTATATATTGCCATTTTCCTAACTTTGTAATTATCCATAGAGTCCCGCCATTCGCAGACTACCATTCTATTAATGAAATTTGAGCTTTTACCAAATTCTTTGTATTTCTTATTTTATTCAGCTTGCAAAGGCTCCATTTATTATTGATAATAACTTTCAAAGCAAAAAGATTAAATAATAAAATTGATTTTCAAAAAGAATTTACAGTTTACAGTTACTTTAAAATTTGTGACGCAATAGGACAACAAAAATGGTGATCCCAGGAATGGACGAACTCCAGTTGTTTTAAGAAGTTTTTGTTCCCCTCGAGAAAGTTTACTCAGGATGATTCGCCATATTGGGTTTGTAACTCCAGTATCCCCGATCAAGTTTTGGTTCATTTCTCCTCTTTTCTGAGTTTGCATGATATGAAGATTCAATCCAGGATTTCTCCAATGAAGGTTTCGTTTGTTTAATAGAAGTTCTTTTTTCTAGAGAAGTCGGTACAATAATTACTCTCGAAGAACACGGACCTCTGTTTTCCCCAGTGAAGAATGTATATTGGTTTTCCCTTTGTGAATATGGTGTTAACCTCCCCAATAAAGTGGGCCTGAATTCCCCAGTGAATGTTTTGATGATTTGGTGTCCATCTACTTTACTTGAGATTGGTTTTGCAATTCCCAGTAGAAGTGTTACTTTTGAAAACATTTTTTTCCCTGGTGAAGCCTGGCGAAGGATGTTCTATCCCTGTATCTGTACTATTCTGTCGCTTTGTTTTGTTTACTTCCAGATTATGTTTCTCCTCAGTAAAACTAAAGCAGACAGTAGGTTATGTTTCCTCAGCTGGCATTTACCTTTTATTGGAATGATCATCTTGGATGTGATTTAGCCGAGTGTTGTTTGTGCCCGAGTTGGTTTTTCCTGGTTACTCCCAGTGTTGTATATCTGTTTTGCCAGCATACGCATGATAACACTCATACATTCATACATACATTATGCATAGCTAAAGTTGGAAAATCATTGTTCATTAACATTTGTTAATATTTTGTTGACATATTACCCTGTTTTGCAGAGTTATGTTGTCCTCTCTCCAATAGAGTGTTGGCCTTAAGCAGAAAGCATATATTCTTTAAATTTCCCCATTGAGTTATCCCCCGTGGAAGATTTTTTCTTTAGCCTTCCTGTACAGCTCCTTGTTTGGATGGATTTGGTTTTCCCTCTTGAGTTTATTTCTCAAAGGATGTTTTTTGGTTGACTGTTTCATTCCAGTTTATTTCTGGTTTGAATCTTTGGTTCCACAACAATATTATTTATTATGGATTTCTAAAAGCTTCGAGTTTTGGTTTGTGCAGTTATTTTGCACGAGAAGATGTTATCTCCTCAGCAGGAATATCATGGCATTTCCCCAGGAAGCCATATTGCTTTCCCCAGGAAGTCATATTTTCTCTCCCGAGGAAGCCATATTGCTTTCCCCAAGAAGCCATATTGCTTTCCCCAGGAAGTCATATTTTCTCTCCCCAGGAAGCCATATTGCTTTCCCCAGAAAGTCATTTTTACAATCCTTCCTATAACATCAAGTAGCCAGTCTCTTTATTTGAGCAACTTGTACTTCCCCGTAAAAGTCAACGTTACTTTTTTTTTGCTATATTATCTATGAGTGGATAGTTTGCAGTTCATTGTCAAATTATTCAAGTGGATGGAAAATCTTTCAATATCCTAGAAGCAGCTCGTTGTGAAATCTTTACAGGTGGAAGTCTCTTTATTTGAGACAGCTTACCCTTTCCAGGCAAAGTTCCTCGGTTAAAGAAGAAGTTGAGACCCGTTCTAGGAGAAATGCCAGAATTTTGGGGAAACTTGTTATCTTTTTGCTACCCTCAGTGAACGTTGGTAGTTCATCGTCAGTGAACAGCGGTGCTATGATATATTCTCTTTCTACCTTCAGTGAAAGTTGGCAGGTCACCTTCAGTGAAAGTTGGTAGGTAATCGGCAGTGAACGTCGATGATTGTTATCTTTTTGCTACCCTTAGTGAATGTTGGTAGTTCATCATCAGTGAACGTAGGTGCTATGATATACTCTCTTCCTACCTTCAGTTAAAGTTGGTAGATCACCATCAGTGAAAGTTGGTGTTTGTTATCTTTTTGCTACCCTTAGTGAACGTTGGTAGTTCTGTTAGAACAAAGTTTGAATCTACTACCCTATATTTAAGTTTTGATGATAACAAAGTGAAAAGATATAGTATTTATAAGTTTCATGTATGAACTATCTGCTGCCTAAAATTATTATGTTCTGACTTGCAGATACTCTGATTGAAATAAGCAAGATCACATCTATTCAGCATCAGAACTTGATGTCAGACACCAGCATCAGAAGTTGCTACATCAGAATGTCAAAATCAGATGATCAACTCACGTACATGCTGAAGCCTGATGAACAAGACTGCGCTCAAACACTCTGATAAAGAAACACAATAGTTCATCAGCAGCGAAGCAGAGTCAGAATGAGCCAAGCCAGAACTTGCATTAAGTAAGCAACGGTACTGTGCATTGAAAGCAAATTAATTCCAACGGCCTCATTCCAGACAAGATCTGCTTAATAAGGAAAGCTTGTTATTAGCATTGAATCAAGAATATTGCATCCAACGTTCATCATCTTAGTGCTATATAAACAAGGCTTTGAAGATTGAAATGGCTAATGCTCTCCAAATCTCTACACGCACAAAAGCTAAACCATAATCTTCGTTCTCTCAGTCTTGCTAAACCACACACTATGATATTCCATTACTGTTTAGCAATCTAGTTTCTAAGCTTCAATTTGTGTATACATCACAGTTGTGATACAGTTTTGTAGAAAACATCCACACACACAGTTTTATCTCTTTGTAAGAAAGTATTACCTTGACAAACCGGGTTGTGGTTTGAATCAAGAAGGCTTTAGAAGTTGTTAAAGCAGTCTGTAATATTCAGTTGAATATAGTGGATTAAGACCTCGTTGGAGAGAGGCGAAATCACCTTGACGGGTGGACTGGAGTAGTTTGAGATCAAACGAACCAGGATAAAAATATCTTGTTCATTGCTTTAGATTTCAGTTTTACAATTCAACCCCCCCCCCTTCTTGTGTTTTTCACCACTTCAATTGGCATCAGAGCGCCTGGTTCTGAGCTAAAACACTTAACCGTGTCAGTACAAGATCCAGCATCAGAAAAACACAATGGCAGGAAACAATTCTCACATCAGCAATGACAACAATGAGGACAGAGACAGATTCAGTGGCAAACCTCCAGTCTTTGATGGAGAAAACTTTGATTACTGGAAAGACAGAATTGAAAGCTTCTTTCTGGCACATGATGCTGATCTGTGGGATATGGTGACAGATGGATACACGCACCCTGTGAATGCAAGTGGTCAGAAGATTGATAGAAAAGCAATGTCTGATCAACAAAAGCGTGACTTCAAGAATCACCACAAGGCCAGAACCATCCTCCTCAGTGCCATCTCCTATACTGAGTATGAAAAGATCTCCAACAGAGACACAACAAAGAATATTTTTGATTCTCTCAGAATGACGCATGAGGTCAACGTTCAGGTCAAAGAAACAAAAGCTCTGGCGCTCATTCAGAAGTATGAGGCGTTCAAAATGGAGGAATCTGAATCCATTGAAACTATGTTCTCTAGATTCCAGATTCTGGTAGCTGGTCTCAAAGTTCTGGACAAAGGATACTCTACTGCTGACCATGTCAAGAAAATCGTCAGAAGTTTACCCAAGCAGTGGAGGCCTATGGTTACTGCTCTGAAGCTAGCTAAAGATCTCAACAAAATCACTCTGGAGGAACTTATCAGCTCCCTCAGAAGTCATGAGATAGAGCTAGAAGCTGATGAGCCTCAGAAGCAAGGTAAGCCTTTAGCATTAAAATCTAACAGAAAATTTGAGTCTAAAGTTTTGCAGGCAGTTGAAGAAACATCTGATGGATCCTCATCAGAAGAAGACGAACTTTCCCTTCTCTCCAGAAGAGTAAATCAACTGTGGAAGCAAAGACAAAGGAAGTTCAGGAATCCCAGAAGATCTGATCAGAACGAGTCTTCTTCCAGATACAGAAGGACAGATTCTTCCTCTAGATACAGAAGATATGAAGGCTCCTCCAGTAGCAAAAAGCCAAACACCAAAGACATCATCTGCTATGAGTGCAACGAGCAAAGACACTATAAGAGTGACTGCCCAAAGCTTCAGAGGGAAAAGCCCAAAAAGAAGTTTGGAAGAGAGAAGAAGAAAAGTCTCATGGCTACATGGGATGACTCTGACTCGTCTGAAGCTGACTCAGAATCAGATGATGAAAGGGCAAACATAGCTCTCATGGCTAACATTTCAGAAGATAGTGAAGCTTCTGAATCAGACTCAGAATCAGACACAGAAGAGGTATTTCCTAACTTTGCTGTTAACTTTACAAAGGCTGAACTTGCTGAAAGCCTCAATGAGATTCTGGAACGTTATCAGCAAATTAGAGCTAAATTCAGAGACCTGAAAAGGAATCTTGAATCTGACTCTAATAAGACTGAGAGTCTCAAATTGGAAAATTCTGAGCTGAGAAATAAGATTTCAAAATTAGAAAACACTTTACAAAACTCTCAGAAGGAACCAATTTCTGAAACTCCCAGCAACGCTGATGAGATCATCAAGGAGTATGATCACAGTTTCCAGAAGTTCCTAGCTAAAAGCATAGATAGAAGCAGAATGGCTTCAATGATCTATGGAGTTAGCAGAAACGGAAGGAAAGGAATAGGATACCAAGGTAAGGTTCCTACACCAAAAAATGTCATGGACTTAACCATTAAACACACTCCTCTGAATTCACACTTTGTGTATGGTCACACACATGATATCAAATATACTAGCAGTAAGCACTATGTGAAACCAAAATTCAACCAGAGTTTTGGTAAAACTAACAAATCAGGACCCAAGAAAATCTGGGTACCTAAGGATAAAATAATACATGTTGCAGATATCTTTAGCAGCAAGTCAGAAACACCAGTCATGGTACCTGGACTCTGGCTGCTCACGACACATGACGGGAAGAAGGCATATGTTCCAAAGCCTGGAACTTAAGCCTGGAGGCCACGTTGGCTTTGGAGGCAATCAGAGGGGAAAGATAATTGGCTCTGGAACTGTAGGTAATGGAAATCTTCCCTCTATTAATAATGTTCTGCTAGTAGACGGATTGATGCATAATCTGTTATCCATAAGTCAATTAAGTGATAACGGTTATGATATAATCTTTAATCAAAAATCATGTAAAGCTGTTAGTCAGAAAGATGGGACTATCCTGTTTAATGGTAAGAGGAAAAACAACATTTACAAAATCAAACTTTCTGAACTAAAGAGTCAGAATGTAAAATGTCTTCTGTCTGTCAACAACGAGCAGTGGATCTGGCACAGAAGATTGGGGCATGTTAGTATGAGAAGAATATCTCAGATTAACAAACTCAATCTGGTCAGAGGACTTCCTAATTTGAAGTTCAATTCAGATGCTCTGTGTGAAGCATGTCAGAAAGGCAAATTTGCAAAACCTTCTTTTAAATCCAAAAATGTTGTTTCTACCTCTAAGCCATTAGAACTTCTGCACATTGACTTATTTGGACCAGTTAAAACTGCTTCAGTCAGTGGTAAGAAGTATGGGTTAGTAATCGTAGATGACTATAGCAGATGGACATGGGTAAAGTTCTTAAGACACAAGGACGAGTCACACTCTGTGTTTGTTACCTTCTGTAACCAAGTTCAGAATGAAAAGGATCTTAGAATCGTTAAAGTCAGAAGTGATCATGGTGGAGAATTTGAAAATAAATATTTTGAGTCATTCTTTAATGACAGAGGCATTCTGCATGATTTCTCTTGTCCTAGAACTCCCCAACAAAATGGAGTTGTAGAACGAAAGAACAGAACATTGCAAGAAATGGCCAGAACCATGATCAATGAGATAAACGTTGCTAAGACTTTCTGGGCAGAGGCAATAAACACAGCGTGCTACATTCAGAACAGAATCTCAATAAGACCTATTCTGGAAAAGACTCCATATGAATTGTGGAAGAACAGAAAGCCCAACATTTCATATTTTCATCCATTTGGATGTACTTGCTTTATATTAAATACAAAGAATTATTTGAACAAGTTTGACTCTAAAGCACATAAGTGTATTATGTTAGGATACTCTGAACGCTCAAGAGGGTACAGAGTATACAATACAGAAACACAGATTGTGGAAGAATCAATCAGTGTTCGTTTTGATGACAAGCTTGACTCTGAAAAGTCAAAGCAGAATGAAGTGTTTGCAGGTGTAGAAATTGAATTTGCAGGTTCTGAAGACAAGTCATCAGAAGCTCTCAACACAGACATTCCTTCAACGTCTGAAAGGAGCACTGCTAGAAATCCTACAACAGCTGCTGATCAACCTCAGAAGAGATTACCCAGAAGCAGCTTGGATCACCCAGAAGAGACTATCCTAGGAAGAAAGGAAGATCCAATCAGAACAAGAGCAAGCTTCAGAAACTCTGAAGAAACTCTTATGGGACTGGTGTCTCTGATTGAACCTTCTTCTATTGATGAAGCACTCCTGGATAATGAATGGATTCTGGCAATGCAAGAAGAGCTGAATCAATTCACCAGAAACGACGTATGGGATCTCGTTCCCAGACCAAAAGGATTCAACGTCATTGGAACAAGATGGGTGTTCAGAAACAAGCTAAATGAACAAGGTGAAGTCATCAGAAACAAGGCACGACTGGTTGCACAAGGTTATAGTCAGCAAGAGGGGATAGACTATACAGAAACCTTTGCCCCAGTCGCCAGGTTAGAATCTATCAGACTTTTAATTTCATTTGCTGTTAATAGAGGCATCACTCTGTATCAGATGGATGTCAAAAGTGCATTCTTAAATGGTTATATAGAAGAAGAAGTTTATGTACACCAACCCCCAGGTTTTGAAAATACAAAACATCCAGAACATGTTTTCAAACTAAAGAAGTCACTGTATGGTCTGAAACAAGCTCCCAGAGCTTGGTATGAAAGGCTAAGTAACTTTCTGCTGGAAAATGAATTCACCAGAGGGAAAGTGGACACTACTCTATTCTGTAAATCAGTTAAGAGTGACATCTTAGTCTGTCAAATTTATGTTGATGATATTATTTTTGGTTCTACTAATCCTTCTCTTGGAAGAAAATTTGCTAAGTGTATGCAGGCAGAATTTGAGATGAGCCTCATGGGGGAACTGAAATTCTTTCTAGGAATTCAGATCAATCAAACTCCAGAAGGAACTTACATTCATCAGAGCAAATACATCAGAGATCTTCTGAAGAAATTTGACCTCTCAGAATGTAAGCCATCAAAGATTCCAATGCATCCCACGTGCATTCTGGAAAGAGAAGAGGTAAGCAAAAATGTAGAACAGAAAGTCTACAGAGGTATGATTGGTTCTCTCCTCTATCTGACTGCTTCAAGACCTGACATATTATTCAGTGTTTGTATCTGTGCTAGATTCCAATCAGATCCTAGAGAATCTCACTTAACAGCTGTTAAGCGAATTTTCAAGTATCTGAAAGGTACTACTAATCTGGGTTTGTTTTATAGAAAATCTAGCGATTACAGCTTAGTAGGCTACTGTGATGCTGATTTTGCTGGAGACAGAGTGGAACGTAAAAGTACTTCTGGAAGCTGCCAGTTTCTGGGAGAAAATCTGATCTCTTGGTCCAGCAAAAGGCAATCAACAATTGCTCTGTCAACAGCAGAAGCTGAGTACATAGCAGCAGCAGGATGTAGCACACAAATGCTCTGGATGAAAAGTCAGCTTGAAGACTTCCAGATTTTTGAGAGTAACATTCCTATACTTTGTGATAATACTTCTGCTATTTGCTTAAGTAAGAATCCCATTTTACATTCTAGAGCTAAGCATATAGAAATAAAACATCACTTCATTAGGGACTATATTCAGAAAGGTATTTTGAACTTAAAATTTATAGATACAGACCATCAATGGGCTGATATCTTTACTAAACCCCTTTCAGAAGATATGTTTAATTTCATTCTGAAACATCTCAGCATGAAAGTATGTCCAGAGTGAAAATGTTTTAATTCCATATAGTTACCTTCAGAATGTAATTATTTTACTGTGAACTTCTGATCAATCTCCTTTCAGAAAGATAGAACATGCATACTGTATCAGATGCAAGTCTAAAGATCTGAGAGTCTAAGCTCAAAGACAGACGTGCTGATCACTACATCAAACAAGTGTCATCCAATCATCAGCATATCTCTGAAGCAGAACGCGTGCACGCTTCTGAGAAGGCAAAGCGCTGATTGGGTGCATTGAGACACATGTCTGGTAACCGTTTTTAAGTATCTTTCTCAAATCCCCCAAAATCAGCAAGCATTTAATGAAAAGTAATCATACTTTTAAATGGCAATCATGATTTTTCTCTCTCTTAGAAAACGTTTATCTTTTCAAAATAGTTTTGAAAACTCTATTTAAGCACATTAATCTCTCATTCTTATTCTTTACGCTTTCTCACTAATACTCAAGCATTTTCTGCATATCTCTGTGTTCATCTCTTGCAACCTATTTTCCTCAGTTTATTCTCAAAACCCTTTTAGTGTGAACATGGCAACCTCCAGCAGCGTTTCTGCAGGTACTCAGAAGAAAGCATCATCTGAGCAATATCAAGTGCCACTCAGAACTCTCCTCACACCGGTGAAGAATCTTGAAGTGCTTTCTGAATTAATCATTGATTTTGAAAGCTTGAAGGATAATGGTTTTGACCTAACTGAAGAAGTTAGGGCTAAAAAGTGGGAAAGGTATTTCGATAGGTTGGTTGGACCAACATTCCCAATGCTGGTCAAGGAATTTTGGATTCACGCCAAGGCTTCAACACATCTAGTCACCTCCTTTGTTATGGGGAAGAAGATTGTGATTACTGAAGATCTCATTGCAAGGCTAATCGGTCAAAGTGGTGGTGGCGTCTGTTGTGTGGACATGGCTGAAAGATGTGCTGATATAGGTGTGGTAGCTGACAGGATTTTCACTCTTGGGATGCCCAGCAGCAAGATTAAAGATCTGAAGGATCATTTCAGAGTGTGGGCTAAGATAATTCTGGGGTGCTTCAACCACAGGAAACCAACTAGTTCTCCTGATTACATAAATGTGGATCAGCAGTTTCTGATCTACTTTATTGATCAGAAAGTAAAGATCAATCTGGCTCACTTCCTGTTCAACCACCTCAGAACCAGTGTGAAAGAAACAAGGGAAGAAGAAAGAACCAAGAGGGATTGGATACCTTTTGGAAGGTTGATATCAGATATTCTGACAGAGAATAGGCTGATTGAGCATCTGATAGAAGCTCAAGAGCTAAGCATTATTGAACCAACAATTGGGAAACCTCTGAACGCAAAGAACCTGAAAAAGATGAAGCTGATAGAGAATATTCAGAAGGAACCCAGAGCTACTCCCTGTGCTGATATCTCCAGCAGAAGAGTGCCTCTGAGTGATTTTCCGTTATTTTCTGAAATTGAATCCAAACCAGAGGTGATTCTCAGGTACTTGGATGCGTGCAAGGCAGATGGTACAGATCCAAAGCTGAATATCAGAGATCTGCATCAACCTCAACCAGAAGTGACTCTGAAGAAGACAAAGAAGAGGAAGGCGCCATCAGAAGGATCATCTCAGCAGACTCCCAAGAAAAGAGGTATTTCATCTGCTGCCCCTGTTTTAAATTCTTCTACTATTCCAGCATCTATCCCTCCTCAAACCTCTCATAGAATCTCAATCCCCATCCCTACCATAGATGAAACTGTTCAAGAAGAAGACCCTTCTGAGGCATTAAAACTCAGAAGACCCAGAACCAAACACCCCAAACAACCAACCATCTCAACAACATCAGCACTTGACCAAGTGCTGTCTGATATTGATCATCAAACCTCTGATCAACCAAACTCTGAACCACAAAATGTTCCACCTCCACAACCAGAACAACAGCAATCTGCTGAAGAACCAGAACAACAACAACCAGAACCAGAACAACAACAACCACTCTCAGAAGAACCTCTGATCCCTGAGCAATCAGAGATTCCAACTCCCTCTCCCCAACAAGAAATTAATCCACCATCTCCACAAACAGAGTTTCACCACTCTGAAACTCCTTCCCCTCACCAATCTGAACCTCATTCACCTCAACCTTCACCACTGGCAATCCAGCTGCCATGTGGAACAACTGTTGTCATGCCCCAGTTACCATCCTCATCAGAATCGACACCACCAAATACTCCCAAAATACCACCCAGTCCAATCGTAATATCTGACTCTGATACCCCTTCTCCAAAACAAACAGCTTCTCAGAAAACCTCTGAAAACCCCAGCAGGAATTTCATTGACTTAACCAGTCTTGACCGTCTTGCTGATTTGAAACACAAAATTGCCATCCAAAAACCAAAGCAACCAGATGTTGGCTCTGGTATTTTGAATTTTGAAACAGGTGTGCTGCAATGGATTGCTTCTTTGAAGCATGTCTGTCCTGGGATGATTGACCCAGCTGCTTCTGATCAGCTCTGGACACAATTCAGACTTTGGGTACGTGCTGAAGCCCTCAAGTTGCAGGATATCAACTATGAGCAGGCACAACAAAATTTCAGCAAGCTTCTGAATGAAGTTGGAAGTATGCTTCTGAAAGAGGACGTGCTCCATCTGGACAGTGAACCTTGGTCTGAGAAACAGCAAGCTGCAAAGGTGCAATCATCAGAAGAAGACAAGTCCATTCAAGCCGAAGAAAGTCAAGCAGAGGATATTGCTGAAAGCTCTCAGAAGCCTCCTGCTTCTGATGCTTCTCAAGCTGCCTTGGACAGGCAGACTCTGGAAGAATTAAGGCTGAATGACATGCGTCTGTAGCAGCGGATGGATGAAAGCGATCAGAAGATGAAAGAGAGAATGGATGTGCAGGACAGCAAGATTGACATTGTTGTCAGCATGGTGCATAAGCAGAATGAGACTGCTGAAAAGATCCAAGCCATGCTGGAGAACCTGTTCACACGCTTGCCTCCTCAACCTTAGTCTCTTTTTTTTTTCATGCATGACCTTTTTCATGTTTTCCGTGATTTTCTGATGCACTGATTGAATATGTTTTGTAATATTTTCTTGTTTTGATCCTGAACTATCTTAATATGATTAGTTTTTCTGATCTTAATTGTTTTAGCACATCACCAACACTTTTTGATTGCTGACAAAAAGGGGGAGAACAAGAATGATATTTTAATCAATAACGGCTAACTAGACAGAAATTCTCAAACATTCTAACTCTATTACTTGAAATGTTGTTTCTGTTTTGCTTAAAGTCTACAGGCACAAGGAAGCTCCTGGACACTCTGAAGACTAGAAGCTCTGATCAATATGAAGCTCTGATCCGTTCAAATATTCTGATCCAAAGCAAAGCTCTGAAAAGAATAGCTCTGAAGCTCTGCTCTGACATAAAGCTTCTGATAAGTCAAAGACTCTGATAATCTGATGTTCAAAGAAAGGCAAAAAGATCTGATCCTGAAGAACACGTATAATCAAAGGGAAGTAATAAACTCAGGGGGAGTACCTCTCAACTCTGACATCTCCTTACTCCTTATTCTTTTACTTCTTATTCTGATACATATTTCAGATACCTTTTCACGTTATTTTCATTTAAAATATCTAGTTTTTGTCATCATCAAAAAGGGGGAGATTGTTAGAACAAAGTTTGAATCTACTACCCTATATTTAAGTTTTGATGATAACAAAGTGAAAAGATATAGTATTTATAAGTTTCATGTATGAACTATCTGCTGCCTAAAATTATTATGTTCTGACTTGCAGATACTCTGATTGAAATAAGCAAGATCACATCTATTCAGCATCAGAACTTGATGTCAGACACCAGCATCAGAAGTTGCTACATCAGAATGTCAAAATCAGATGATCAACTCACGTACATGCTGAAGCCTGATGAACAAGACTGCGCTCAAACACTCTGATAAAGAAACACAATAGTTCATCAGCAGCGAAGCAGAGTCAGAATGAGCCAAGCCAGAACTTGCATTAAGTAAGCAACGGTATTGTGCATTGAAAGCAAATTAATTCCAACGGCCTCATTCCAGACAAGATCTGCTTAATAAGGAAAGCTTGTTATTAGCATTGAATCAAGAATATTGCATCCAACGTTCATCATCTTAGTGCTATATAAACAAGGCTTTGAAGATTGAAATGGCTAATGCTCTCCAAATCTCTACACGCACAAAAGCTAAACCATAATCTTCGTTCTCTCAGTCTTGCTAAACCACACACTCTGATATTCCATTACTGTTTAGCAATCTAGTTTCTAAGCTTCAATTTGTGTATACATCACAGTTGTGATACAGTTTTGTAGAAAACATCCACACACACAGTTTTATCTCTTTGTAAGAAAGTATTACCTTGACAAACCGGGTTGTGGTTTGAATCAAGAAGGCTTTAGCAGTTGTTAAAGCAGTCTGTAATATTCAGTTGAATATAGTGGATTAAGACCTCGTTGGAGAGAGGCGAAATCACCTTGACGGGTGGACTGGAGTAGTTTGAGATCAAACGAACCAGGATAAAAATATCTTGTTCATTGCTTTAGATTTCAGTTTTACAATTCAACCCCCCCCCCCCCCCCCCCCCTTCTTGTGTTTTTCACCACTTCAAGTTCATCGTCGGTGAACGACAATGCTATGATATATCATCTTCCTACCTTCAGTGAAAGTTGGTAGGTCATCGACAGTGAACGTCGATGATTGTTATCTTTTTGCTACCCTCAGTGAACGTTGGTAGTTCATCGTCAGTGAATGGCGATGCTATGATATATTCTCTTCCTACCTTCAGTGAAAGTCGGTAGGTCATCGTCAGTGAACATCGATGATTTTTATCTTTTTGGTACCCTCAATTAATGTTGGTAGTTCATCGTCAGTCAACGACGATGCTATGATATTTATTTTCCTTCTACCTTTATTGAACGTTGGCAGCTCACCATCAATGAATGTCGGTGTTGTTATTTCTTTTCTCTCTACCTTCGGTGAATGTTGGTAGCTTTATATACAGTAGGAGTTGGTGTATCCTTTGACCATTTTATCATCCTCTCTGATTCAGGTCTTTTCGATCCACCAGTGACTTATTTTCCTGGTTGGGTTACTCTCTTGTTTCTTTATTTTTGTTACATCCGCAGTGGTGTTTTGCGTCCCTTTGGAGTTGTCAATGTGCACTAATATTCATAAGCATTGCATGGCATCTTAGGGCCAAAAATAGGGTTTATTTTATAATTAAGTATCTTCGATCGCGTCAACATGAAGATTTTTAACCTTCGTATCTCTGGATATAAGAAACTTAAATAAGGGCAGTTGTTGTACTGTAATTGTTTCCCCTAAGATCCCTCCATCATACCATGTTGATTCATTCACAATAAGATCACATTAGGATTCTTGGTTCCCCTCCCTATACTTAGCTTTGCTCTTTGAAGAATCACCAAGCACCTTGACTTGTGTTCTTTTGTGATCATGAATATTTTTGTCTTGATTTCTCCTCTTAATTATTAAAATGCAATGTTGGTTTGTCTTGCTTGTTACTAATATTGGTAAAGGCAATACGATTTAGCAAGTTGCTCCATGGGTTCATGAGTTTATTTCCATTCCCTAGTCAATAAAGTTTTATAAGTTCAAACCTCACCATTGGATTTGATTTGGAAGAAATCGCATGGCAAGGTTATTTTGGTTCACCTCATTTCAAGGTTATCACATTTGGTTCAAAAGCACAAGGGATTGATTGAAGACGTTGTCATGCTTGGACAAGGCTTTGTTCCCATTGGTCACAAATGCATATTTCTCCCAATTCTCAAGATATGGAAGTGGTTTTGGTGGCTATGAGTTCTCATTATGATCCTCAACAACTTCTATTTACAAAGCATTTATGTTGGTACAAGAAGTTTGTTCAAAATTGTCAAAATTCCTCAAGGCATTTTTCTTGATCTAGGAGCTAGGGTTTTGAACTTCAAATAAGTATATATTGCTAATCTTTTGGTATTTTTGAGTGATTCCAAAGACATCATTATCTTCAAAGGGTTATCAACAAATCACTTCAAAAGTTCCATGGAGTTTTCATGTGGAAGAAACTTTATGGAGAAGAAAGATTACAAGTCCTCTAGATGAATCCCCAATTTTCCATGTGTGACTTCAAAGGATTATAACTTGGTCAATTTTTATCACCTTGAGCCCATTATTTTTCCACAATGATCTTGAGAATGTGAAATTTATTCCTTCTTTTATGTGCAAAGTGATAAAATGGATATAAGTTTCCTTAAGGATACAAAAGATTATAGGTCATTTCATGATTTTTTTCCAAATTCAACAATTCATAACTCTCTCAATTTTTGGAGATTTTGAATGGTTCAAGTCCCAAAATGTCATTTAAGAGGTCTATTTCATGCCATCTTTTTTAGCCAAGAGCAAAATCCAAGTGGAAGGCCATGTTTGGATGCAAGACATTATAGGTCACTTTTGAAGAAAAATTTGAAATATTTCTAAGTATGGAAAGTCAACCCTTTTTCTCCAACTTTGACTCAATACAACTTTCAGCTCAAGCATCCAATTGATTCCATTCTTTTTCCATTGCAAATATTGTAACCTCGTCTTTCTAAAGCATCAAGAATCATGCCCTAAGACCCCTGGAGCTGAGAATGCCATTGGTCAGAAGTTGGCAATTCGAAACTGAATTTTTCACCAAGTTAGAAGTTTGAAATCCTTGATTTGGCTTCTAAACACTTTGTTTCTGCATGTTTTTGCTTCAAAACATGTTTAATGAAGTTCCGGAATTGATTAGCACAACAAAACACGCGTTTTGGATGAGTTTTGATCAATTTAGAAGTCACACTTTTCTTGTTTTCAACTTCACACGATTTCCCTCCAAACTTCATCATTTCACACGCAACAATTGTCTTTTACTGGAAATACGTTTTGACCATGAAATTTCAAATCCCTTTTCAAAACTTTCCTTCCAAATTGCTTGAGTTACCGTTTATATAAATTTTTCGCAAAGGTGTGGTTGTCTTCGTCTTGAAGAGACGAAGCGAATGGCATAGGTCCGAGCTTCTGATTTTATAGTTTGAGAGACCTGCAATTCACGTTGGCTGAAGGTTGAAGATGACCAACGTGTCATCTTCCAACCAATGAAGGCACGCCACTTGTATTTTTTGAAATCTGATTTAATTAATAATCCTATGCATTATTCACTAAAGTCCATAACATGCACAGTGCGCCAGGTCCCCTTGATTTGTTTACTAACGCGTTTTGACATTGATCAGATGACCCATATTTTTTTGGTTTTTATTTTCTTTTCTGATTTTTATATTTAATTGTTTTAAACTTCAAAAAATCATAGAAAATTCATTTTTAGCCCAAAAAATCTAAAAAAATTATGAAAAATATTTTTGATTATTCTCTTTCTGTTTTTTACTTTCTCACAATTTAATTTTGTGTTTTGGTATTTTTTATAAATTTTCACTTTATTTGAATTTTTTTAAATGTTTAAAAATACTTTTATGCATTTTTAAATTCTGAAAAAATTATGGAATGATCCAATGATATTGTGACAAATATTGGTGACCTCACTTATTTTTTGTTTCTTACTTTGGTATTTTTTTAATCATTTTTAGTTTATTTTACTCATTTCTTTTAATTTTAAAAATAGTTTATGACTTTAAAAAATTACCAAAAAATTTATAAAATCATTTGAATCCTTTTCTGATTTTTCTACGGACTTACTTTTTATTTCTTGATCAATTTGAACATAGTTGATATTTTTCTCTTTTATTTCTATTTTTAAACATTTTTTTAAAATCTTTTTTGTATATATATTAAATGCAATATTATTTTGTGACTATTTTCTGGCTGATCTTGGGTTAAATTTTTGATCATGAACTTTATTAACATTATTGGATCCATGGTGTTGAGTCTAACTCCACAAAAATGGATGAATGATTTTAATAATAGTTTGATTAAATTTAATTCAAAAGTGGTTTGTATATTCTCTCCCACTCCTCTTCATCTCATCTCTTTCTTATTGCACTAAGTGTTATTGGAGCATGATCTTTATATCATGTCTCAAAATAAATGGTGCATAGATTGCTATTGACCGGCCTCAAAATAGGTGCGACTTCTATATAAGTCCACTTACGATTGCTTAACATAGCGCTAAATTTTATTCCGATTCGAATAAATGATCATTTGTGTCCCAAACTTATGTTTGCAAGCCCAAGTATGTTAATTTGATCTCTTTGATCCAATAACCTTTAGATTCATTGTGTGGAGGCTTTGGTTCTACCAATCCTCTAATGGATCTACAACACTTTGGGTTAACGTGGATCACTTAAACATCGTTGATCATTAAATGGTACTCATGAGGATTCCAAATGGATGATATACTTGACAAAAAGCAAATGCAACTTGTTGTGTGGAGGCTTTGGTTCTACCAATCCTCTAATGAGTTCCAAATTCAAGTTTCAAGATGATCATCCAACTAACCACTAATCACTAATAATTGACTTTATCCTGTATTGTTTACTATATGCCCCTTTTATTTTTATGCACTATTTACTTTTAGCATTTACATTTCATGCCATTTTCATCTTTGCTCATTTGAGCATTTACTTTCTTGTCATTTTTATTTTGCTCACTTGAGATTTTTTTTCTTTTTCAAAACACCTAATAATCAACATGAACCCTAAAAATCCTTAATGATACTTGGACTATTTGGTTACTATCCTTGGCATTATAGAGTATTGGACTTTTTGGACTTAGGATTAGGAACCTTGGCCTATGATTGGAGACCTTGTGAATTTATCTGATTATTTTGTTTGGAGCTCTTGAGGTTTGCCTCAAGGCATTGGGTTGTTTGTTTGTTTTGTGTGCATGTTGTTGTAATTACACTCTTTGTTTGTAATGTGGGATTCACCCGTATACAGCCGTTACTCTGCCCAATTTTTGTGAAGACTTAATACACATGAAGTTTGGTTCTTTCAAGAGGTCTAGTATCATTGCTTGTTTGGTTTCAATCCAAAGAACGAGAATTCTATATTGGCTCATAGTGTCAAGTATTGGCTTCTTATTGGTTAGATGGTTCTTGTCCCTAGCTTTTACCTTATGCTTTAGGATAGTCCATTCTTATCCTCCCATCTTCTTTAATTTCAAAAATCTTCTCTCTCTTTTTGAAAACTCTTCTTGTTTTTTTTTTAAACTTGAACCACTTTCATAATAAACTTGGACTTAGGTCCATGCATATTCAAAACATTTTCATAAATAAACTTCAATAAACTTAATAATAATTTGACATTTTTTATGAGAATACTAAAAGTCAATCAATCTCATTCCAAACCATTTTGCCACTTTGGCTTTTATCTTTAAACTTTTCTCAAAAAAGATTGAACTCTTGTTAATCCTCATAGTGATGCAAACAACTATAATTCTACAATATATAGTGAAGATAGATATTTTCCACTTGGGTGTTGAGTGAGGCATTGTTGATTTTAAAATCCAAGCCATATCCTCCACTTTGAGATGATGCAAATTCTCCTTTCTCATGATTGTGGGTAGTAGGTATGTTTTCCACACGGACAATGATGATGATGTTTTATCTCATAAAAATCAAACCAACACACCTATATTTTAAAATTTTTTAAAAGAGGAACTATGTGTGCCCTGATCCTCTATTGCACGAAAAGGTGGTACGTAGGCACTAAAGGTTCGCAACCGCGGCGGGTGCAAAAATCATAAAAAATATATTTCTTTTCTCACCTCCACCATCCATTTTTTATACAATATTTTTATAGCCAAAATATACAGATTTTACAAAGAGGTTCCTGCGGAGTACCATAGATGTTTAGGGTGCTAATACCTTCCCTTTTCATAACCAACCCCCTTACCTTAAATCTTTTCCCCCTTTTTTTTGGGCTATTCGCTCTTTTCCTATTCCTTTGGAAACAATAAAGTGCAGTGGCGATTTTATTTTGATTTGTACAAGTCTAGTCAATCCCATGGCTTAGTCTTAAACATTTCTACCGCTATAGTACCCATTGGAGATAAGGTTCCATAGGGATGGAAGTCTTCTGCCCCAAAGTCTTGGTGTCAAATCTGTTTACCATGCCCCAAGCTCGTATGAACCTCTGACGATACCCTTGAAAATCATCCTCATAGTTAAACACAATGCCCTGGACAAGCATCTTGTGAGGACCATCCCTTCGAGCATAACCAAATTTTCATAGAGACAAAGAAGGATTATAGGTTATGTCTCCCCTAATACCGAGTAATGGGACATTAGGGAACTCCCTACAGCGGCCAATAATAGAAATATCTCCCATAGATCGGGAATACCAGAGAATATCCGCATGAGAAAGTGACATTATCCTTTGCGACCAGCCCAAACCTTCTTCATTTTTCAGTACTATTTTAGGTAGGTGAGAAATAAACCACCGCAAAAGCAATGGAACCCAGCACATAAGGATCCCTCTTTTCTTCATGGTACGAGTGTGAAAGGTATGCAAGATGTCTCCGAGTAAAGTGGCCACAAGGTTGCGAGAGAGGAAGACCTTGATAACATTCACATCTATGAGTAAGTCTGGATTAGGGAATAATAATAACCCATAGATTAGAAGGGCCAAGACCTCCTCAAAAGCCTGGAAGTCTAAATCATCCCAAAACAGCTGAGCCTTCTCTGTTAGGAACTTGGCTAGAAAACCCTTAACTCCGCTTCTTATTTCCCAGTTGGATACAATGTCGGACCGTTTCAGGTGCAAAGCTGCTGCAATGATCTCTGGCTTTGGAGCTTCTTCCAAACCGGTGAAAGGAAACTGATCCAAAATAGGTATGCCCAATATCTGAGAGAACTCTTCCATGGTGCGTACCAACTGATAGTTTGGAAAAGTGAAGCAATGGTGCTTAGGGTCAAAGAATTGAAAGAGCACACTCATCATCTTCTCATCAAAACCTGAGGTAACCAGATTCAGAAGTCGACCATAGTTCTTGGTGAATGAAGAAGTATCAGAAACCCTTGATACTAGCTCTGTAAGTTGAAGAGGTATTCTCACAAAGCTGATTCGGATGGTATTTCTACGAGCGAAAGCCATGATCCTCAAAACAGAACAAAGATAAATTCCCCTACTCCTTGAAATGGTTAGTGTAATGAAGAATGAATGCATGATGTCATGTTTAAGCAAATTAATCACGTACAAGCAAAGAACACAATAGACCTTAGGTTCAAAGGCTTGCATGAGGTTTAAGGTAATTACCCTCTTGAAGTTTAGTTGGTTTTAAACCTGTCCTAGAAATAGTAACCGGGTCCTAAGGAGTCTTAATATCACTGATCTTTCTTTATCGGTATTATTTTAGCTTAACAATCTTTTCTTGTGGCTGAAACATCCAAAAAGTTCAATCTCAATGAGTGTAGTATTGAGTATCAACTGATTCCAAGCTTTACACCGAGACCGACTATCTCACTACTTTCTAATGGCCAAGTTTGTTCAACTAAGGTTCTAAGGTTCGTTAGTGCTTCACGACACCACGCGACGGCCCCATATTCTCCTCGATTCGACACAAGGGATACCGATACCCACCAAAGTGTCACACCAACACAGTTATCGCTTCAACAATATCGGTCTATGTCGTACAGTCTCCACGATCTATTGTTGTTTACCTAAAAAGATGCCCCAGATCCGGGTATATGATCTATACAAGAATACCCCAACAAACCCTCAAATATAAAGCAGTCAAGGCAAACAAAGAAATCAATTTTAAAATGATCTAGACCCTAAGGTAAACCCCATTTTATAATTTTTCCCCAGCAGAGTCGCCAATTCTGTGATACGGTGGACGAACCGAATGTTAATACTGGTTTGCATTTTGTATTCGCAAATGTTGTGGTAAGCAAGAGTCACCACCGACTTTTCTTTTATCCAACAAAGGAAAGGGTGAAAAGAATAGAAAAAGACCTTTTTTCAATATTTTTTTGGGTAAGGGGGTAGATTATGGAAAGGGAAGGTATTAGCATCCTTTCCATCCGTGGTTTTCCATGGGCTCTTAGGTACTTGCTCATTTTTTAAAACTATTTTCGTGTTTGTGTATTTTGAAAGGTTTTGATTGATTTATGATAACTCTTGTATCAGTCCTCAAGAGTGTGATAAAGCATTTTTTGAAAAGAGTTTTGAAAGTGTAGTGTGAATAATGAATTAGATTTGAGCAAGTACTTAACAACTATCTACCTACTCGAAAAAGGTGTTCTTTTCCTCCTTTCCTTTAGGTAGTGTTGTCCTACTATTATTGGGTATGTAGCCCTATCGTTGGATGTTGAGGGACTATCGTAAGGGACGTTTATGGTCATTGAAAGCAACATGTAGATATACCTTAGCAGTTCGAAGGGACTGTCATCATATATTTGTAGGCAACATCGAGGGACAAGATCATTTCTTGTAGGCAACTCGAGGGACATTTAGGGACTATGATCTTTATGATGACTTTTAACTGAGGGTTCTTTGCTAAGGTATCCCTACGTTCGAGGGACATGACCATTTCCGAAGGCAACCAAAGTGGGAAATTCCCTAGGGGTGAGAGTGTGCAATAGTGTGCTTCTTTCAGGTATTTTATCTTGATGTTAGTGATCTAAGATTGATTTATTAGTTCTTGCCATACATGCCTAATTTACTTGCAGTTTATATACAGGCATGCTATATAGTGAGGAATGTAAAACCTACAGCTATTACAAGGCTTTGGGGCAGTTACCGTTATATCTGACTGAAAATGTAAAGTGTGGAAATTAAAACCCTAATTAGGCTATTACAAACTGGGCACAGTTACATAATTAAAAAAATAATCACACGAAAAATAACAACGCGCAAAAATTAAACGGAAATAAGTTTGAAACCCCTAAAAACCTAATTGCTTATTAAAAATATTTTTTATATTTTATATGAAAAATTTGAGATTTAACCTAATTTATAATTAATTTTAAATTAAAGCAAACAAGTCAAAATTAATTAAGTTAAATTAATTTACAAGAATTAATTTTAATTTAAAAAAAAAAACTAAACCTATTTTTTTATGATTGTTTGTTGATTTTATGATAAAAAAAATGAATTTTAAAAAAATGTAAACTAATTAAAAAAAGAAACTAAAGAGAATTAAAAAAAGAAATGGGTCTGGGGTGAGAAACCAAATTGGGGGGTGTTGACTGAATTTTCAAGGCCCAAATCAGTTGGCCCACAACTGCGTTGGATCTGGTAGTGCTGCATCTGGAAGGTCCGCCATGGGGTTGCACGCTTGGAGGCGCTGGATCCAAGCCACTGGGATCTGATGGCGTGAGTTTGAGGGCCTATGATGCACACCTTGAACCTGGGCACACTGAATCCATATGAAACCTGTTTAGAAAAATAAAACGCTGGACTTGGGATTTGAACCCAGGTCCTCCCTTTCCCACATGCCTTGCTTTTCTATATGTGCTGACTCTTCATTTATGTACATAAATGAAACAATAATATAATATGCAAAATTAGGTTAAATATATTAACAAATAAAACGCGCGCCTGGAGTGGGGCCCTGGTATTTGGATGGACGAATGGGAGACATCCACGCTTGCACCAGTGAGTCTGACCACCCCTCACAGTGGTCAACTCTTTCTTCTCCGGTGATATTAAAATTGGAACTTGCAAAATAACACGAATCAAAGCAAGAGATTAAGCTTACTCCCCCTAAATCATATGCTGCAAGTTCAATGGTGGTATCCATTTTGCCTAAAACTCCCTGTATTGTAAGGTTCGAATGTTTCACTTTGTGATGCCCTAATAATGGCATCCTGTGATTCAAGCATCAAAGCTCTCATGCGAAACGTATAACCTGTTCTAATGGATGTCCTGAACACAAACCAATACATCAAACATGTCAACAATGCATGAACTATTAATTTTGAATTTGTCAAACCTTACCAAATTGGTGGCGCTTGGTTACAGTGATCTGGGGTGCTATGAGCTTCAAGGATGATAGTGATGGACTCCTGGGACCTTCAAGAGTGTGATGGAGTGCTTAGTTTGCCTTGAAAATGGTTGAGATTGTTTGATACGAGTTTCAATTTTTCTTTGAATTTTTTGGAAAAAGATTTCAGGGTTTGTGGAGGCAGCTGTGTGTATCTCAAGGTCTGGAATTGTTTGTTCATATATATGAGACCATATTAGGTCAACAAAAACATCCATGAGATCAAATATAATCATGTTTTTAATGTCATGAAAATTTGATCCAAATTTTCCAAAACAAGAAATATCTTTCTCTCCTCTTTCCTTGCGCATTTATGACATCTATTTATGAGCTTTTTGGGCCTCCAACATGACCAAATGTCCAGCCTTGCACGCCTTATACATCAATCTTGTATTTATTTAATTTATTTTGATTTTATTTAAATAAAAATAAAAAATAAAAAAAATAAAAATCAAACTTATGCATGACTGAGTTTATAGGTTCTTGGACATGTTAGGAATACGTTTCAAACGTGAAAAGATGGGCCCATTTGGAAAAAAATTCAAGTTTGGTCAATAGTGGCTTCATGCATTTTCCAAAAATTGGTCAACTTTGGCAATGCATATCTCTCTTATTTTTAACCCTAAGAGGGTGTTCTTAGACTTTTTACAGAGCTTAGGATGTCCTTTAAATAAACCTTTTGGTTTCATTTCAATTGGGTCTTCCATGTTCATGTAAGGATCTTTGACCCAAAAGGTGTTTTTGTTGACTTTTTGAAAGGACCTATAATGTCTGGGCTTGTATATTTTAACTGGGGAATTTCTTGAACTTGTGGGTTGAATAGAAGTTGTAGGGAATTGGATTCTCTTCAAAATCAGCTTTGGTGGAAATTTTATGATAAAGTATGAGAAAGTTATGCCTGGTCAAAGTTTGGTTGACTTTTCCTATAGAAACCCTAATTTGCCCTTTTTTACTTTTGATGAATTAGGAGCATTTCTTGAGGAATCATGATCAACCCTTGATCAAATAATGGATATCACTTCAAAATGTTGATGTTGACCAAGAATCTTGAAGTTTGACTGTATATAGGCCACAATTGACTTTAGGCATTTAAGTAGTTGACTGAGCAAACTTGTTGTGCAAGGCATGAAATTTGGCATGGGTGATCTTGAGGACATATTAGGGCCATGGAAAACATTTGAGACCTTTGGAGCTCACACATCTTGATGAAAATTGAGACCCTAGTTAGATATTTATTGCCTTAGGAGGAGAATTTGTCTGGTCAATTCTTAGTCATCCTGGGGCAAGTTGGGGGACCTCAATGGGCATGTGTTGAGTAAAATGAGAGGGAAAATTTTGGGGTACAACAGCGTCGAATTGATATTCTAGTATGTCGGTCAAGTTGTAATGTTTTGAGGGAGGACGATCATGTATTATTGATGTTTTATTCTAGGAGAATAGAGAGCAATATGAAGGCTAGTGATATGTCAGTGGTGTGTAATTCCTGTTATTTTTCCTAAAGATATCTATGACTTTCCTCCAGAGCGTGAATCTAAGTTTGACGAGGGTAAAAAGTTGATGTTTTTATTTGCTAACCAAGTAGAAGAACTCTTGGATGATGAAGCGCAGATGTTTGTAATGTTTACTGCTTTAGACATTGACAATAAATCTACAATGATGGAGAGATGGTTATCGATACTCCTGCTAAGGAAACAGTGACTACTTTTTGATAGATATTTTGGTGTTATTCTTATTAGCTTGCCGCTGAGGGATATTGATGTTATCTTGGGAATGAATTGGTTGGAGTCGAATCATGTTCATATAAATTGTTATAATAAATTAGTATGATTTCTTGCTCTTATTGAGGAAGAGGAAGCGAGTTTCTTATCTACTAGACAGGTGGAAGAGCTGTTGCAGGATGAATATCAGGTGTTTACATTATTTGCATCTTTATCTATTTAAAGTCAAGCTTCAACTGATGAATTATCAGTAGTGTGTGACTTTCAAGAGGTGTTTCTAGGTGATGTATCAGATGTACCTCCAGAGAGAGAGGTGGAGTTCTCTATTGATCTTGTCCCTGGAACCAGACCCATTTTTATGGAACCATACATGATGTCAACGTCAGAATTAGTAGAATTGAAAAAGAAATTAGAGGAATTGCTGGGAAAAAATTGTGAGACCAAGTGTGTCACCTTGGGGAGCTCCAGTGTTGTTACTAAATAAGAAAGATGGTAGTATGAGGTTGTGCGTGAATTATCAACAGTTGAATAAAGTAACAATCAAGAAAAAGTATCCACTTTTGAGAATATATGATTTAATGGATCAACTGGTGGGTGCATTTGTTTTCAGCAAAATCGACTTAAGGCCAGGTTACCATCAGATTCAGGTGAAAGATGGTGATGTTCATAAGACGGCTTTTAGAACTCGGTATGGACACTATGAATATTCGGTGATGCGGTTCATGGTTTCCAATGCACATGGAGTATTTGTGGAATATATGAATTGTATATTTCATGCTTATCTGGATCAGATTATGGTAAATTTCATTGATGATATTTTGATCTATTCTGAGTTGAATGGAAAGCATATCGAGCATTTGTGAATCGTGTTGCAAGTGTTGAAAGAGAAGAAGTTATATGAAAAGTTGTTAGAGTGTGAGTTTTGGTCGCAAGAGTTTAGTTTTCTTTGGCATGTTATTTCAAGTAATAGTATCATTGTGGATCCATCCAAAGTAGATGCAGTACTACAATAGGAGGCTCCTAAGTTAGTTACTGAGATTATAAGCTTTTTGGGATTGGTCGATTACTGCCGCAAGTTTATTGAAGTCTTTTCAAAGTTATCACTTCCGTTAACCTAACTAACTTGTAAAGGTAAAGCGTTTGTTTGGGATTTTCATTGTGAGGAATGTTTTAGAGAGCTGAAGAAGAAGTTAACTACGACCTCAGTTCTGATGTTTTCAGATCCTAATGAACCCTTTTGTGGTGTATTGTTATGAGTCTAATATGGGTTTTGGAGGTGTTCTAATGCAAGATGGCAATGTAATGGCTTATGCTTCACACAAACTGAAGGTTCATGAGAGAAATAATCCTACTCATGACTTGGAGTTGGATGCAGTGGTGTTTGTGTTAAAGATTTATGAAGGTTGAGAAAAACACAAGAAATGGGGGCTTGAATTGGGGGTTTCAAAAGTATTTCTTTTGTAAATGCTTATCACAAACGAATAATGATAACTTAAGAAAGAAAAATAAAAGTGACATGTTTGGTTTATACAAGTTCACCTTAGAAAAGTCTACTCTTGTCCATCCACTAAGGTGATTTTGCCTTAGAAAAGGACTTAATCCAATAATATATAAAGATTTCAACAACCTATAAGAGTTTAGAAAAACACCTTATCCCTCTCAAGTAATTCTGACTACAACTTAGTCACTTTAGGAAATAAATCTATAAAGATTTACAATCAAATAGTGTTTACAATAGTGCTTCTAAAAGCATATTTAACACCACAATGAAGAATAAATGTTTACATAAAAATATCATCAACAACTCTTGTGCATAAAACAATGATAAATAACACAATAACGAGCAACAACTATTGTGTTATAGAGAATGAATAGTTAACACAAAATTGAGCAATAACTCTTTGTGTTTTTGAATATTTCTTTGAGTGTTTTCTCTCTTTGATTTTCTTTCACTTTTTTGACGCTTTTCCTTTGAGTAGTTTATTCATTTATCGTTAGTCTCCAACGAAGTAGAAATCCATTTATATAGGTTGAGAAAAGATAATCGTTGAAAAACATTACTTCTATCAAGCCGCCTGCTACAATGGTAGCGTATGATCGTGGGAGACAAAGAGCACACACAAACTTCTTTTTACATTCCATTTTCCACAAATAACAGAAAAGGTGTTGTACTATTTTATTGTTTACTCCTAGTGTAAGTTTATGATATTTTCTTCAGTTTGAAATAATTTTAATCTGAAGTAATAGAAGAGGGCAGAAATGATCACATCTTTGTTCTTTAATCTTCTTATGGAATAATTATGATATAAAGTCATGAGTATTCCAGAAGATAATTCATTGTAGTGTTGTCAAAAGTATCAAAGTCTTTCAGAACTAGAACCTAGTCTTCAGATATGTAGCAGAAGCTTATCTGACAAACAGTTTCTTGATATCTAAGCGTTGAAGCAAACACATTATCTAAGAAGCATTTTATCTTGATATTTGATTGTTGAAGAAAAAGTTTGATATCTGATCATTGAAGAAAAAACTTTATCTGAATGTTGAAGCAAAAGATTGATATCTGATCTTCAATGTAGATTCTTTTCTGGACACACATCACTTATGAAGCAACAACTTATCTGGAGAAGTACACATGGATCTCATTTCTGGCGAACATTCAGCATTCTTCAGAACTGCTGATGTTTCTTCAAAACTGAATACGATAGTCTTTCTGAGGCGAGCTAAACACATTTCTGATGATTCTTCAAACAACAGTCCTGAATCAATTTGAATGTTTTATCTGCACACTTAAATAACTATTAGATATCAAAATTGTTTCACATAAAATATATGTATTGTCATCATCAAAACTCATAGATTATATGCAGAACCAAATCTTGTTCTAACAATCTCCCCCTTTTTAATGATGACAAAACCATGTATTTTGATGAAACAATATTACAAGGTAATTTCAACCACAGTATCAGAGTAAGTTTAGAAAAAAACCCTGAGATAAACAATCTCCCCCTGAGATGAACAATCACCCAGTAAGTTAAATACATAACAATCTTTAGAAAAGAAAGGGATATCTGAGCATTTTTATCTTTCTTACCGCCTGATTGAAAAGAATGAGATCCTCTTTAACGCTTATCGGATCTTTACTTGATCATAAATTCTTTTTCAATAGACCTGTTATCTAAGAACCTTCTAAATGGTAGAAGTTTTATATCTGATCTGATTGATTAGAATCTATGAGATCTTTAGAAGTTCTTTATCAGAACCTTCTAAGCGACAAGTTCATTTGCTTATCAGCTTGTTCCTGAAACTACATTCTCAAAACATTCTTAAATTTATGTTTGATTAGAATGTAAGTGTTGTACCCCATAATTTTCCCTCTCCTTTTCTCAAGGCATTTCTCACTAAGATTTTCAGAAGCTCAAGTTTGCACAAGTACAAAGCAGACAAAAAGAGTGTGCAGATGCAGGTATCTATGTTGAATTCAAAATCTGATTCAGGCTATATGACTGATCGAAAGGAGTGGTGGGCAGATTTTAACAAATCAAAGAAGAGTAAGCTTGCTTCAATTTACAAGCTTCGACTGGGCAATGTTTTCCTTTGAAGCAACCTGCTTTGATTCACAAAGTAGTGGCCTCCTACATACTTACTTAGATTCACAAAGCAGTGGCCTCCTCATGCTTGCTTTGATTCATAAAGCAGTGCCCTCCTACATACTTGCTCCGATTCACAAAGCAGTGGCGTTCTACATACTTGCTTCGATTCATAAAGCAGTGGCCTCCTCATGCTTGCTTCAATTCACAAAGAAGTGGCCTCCTACATGCTTGCTTTGATTCACAAAGCAGTGGCCTCCTGTATGTTTTCTTTAATTTCACAAAGCTTCAACTGAGCATTGGATACTTCATGTTTATTTCGATCCAAAAGCCAAGGGATTCCCTCATGCTAGCAGGCACAATGACTAAAATTGAATGAACATATGCATATGAACATGTTTAAATTTTTGTATTCTTCCAAACAGTGACGAGCATCTCCCTAAATGCATCTGAGATATCCCCATAGTGTTATCTCAATAACATTATCCCCACAAATTTGGATTCATGCAATCCCCAGCCAGAGTTTCAATCTCCGGAAAACCCTCTTCCCAACTGAGTTGATATCAAGAAGAATCCTTGTGGAATTCTTCTTAAAAAGAACACCTTCCCAGCAGTTCACCCAATATCCTTTTCAATATGGTTTATTTCCAAAAAAAAATGGCAAAACTTCCCAGCTTAAGTTTGCCTCTCCAACTATTACAAATCAAGGGATCACAACCCCCTAATCCCCAATGAAGTTGTCAACAGAGTCTTTACTATCTCTGAAAGTTTCCGTAAAGCATGGAACCTGACCAGATAACAGTCAACTTCATCCTGTCAAGTAAGTTACTAAAGCCTGGACCCGGCTGAATAATAGTTTAACTACTTCAATTGCTGAAACCTGGACCCGACCAGATAACAATTTGAGTTTCTGAAAAATGGACCCGACCGGATAACATTTAATCTCAATGTTTTAAGTTACTAAAGCCTTGACCCAACCAGATAATAGTTTAATTGCTTCAATTACTGAAACCTGGACCCGACCAGATAACAATTTGAGTTTCTGAAACATGGACCCGACTAGATAACAATTAATCTCAATTTTTAAGTTACTAAAGCTTGGACCCGACCGGATAATAGTTTAATTGCTTCAATTGCTGAAACCTGAACCGACTAGATAACAGTTTGAGTTTCTGAAACCTGTACCCGACCGGATAACATTTAATCTCAATTTTTTTAAGTTACTAAAGCCTGAACCCGACCGGATAATAGTTTAATTGCTTCAATTTCTGAAACCTGGACCCGACCAGATAACAGTTTGAGTTTTTGAAACCTGGACCCAACCGGATAATAGTTAATATCAATTTTTAAGTTACTTAAGCCTGGGCCCGACAGATAATAGTTTAACAGCTTCAATTGCTAAAACCTGGACCCGACTAGATAACAGTTTGAGTTTCTGAAACCTGGACCCGACCGGATAACAGTTAATCTCAATTTTAAGTTAATAAAGCCTGGACCTGACCAGATAATAGTTTAACTTCTTCAATTGCTGAAACCTGGACCCAACCAGATAACAGTTTGAGTTTCTGAAACCTGGACCCGACCAGATAACAGTCAATCTCAAATTTAAGTTACTAAAGCCTGGACCCGACCAGATAATAGTTTAACTTCTTCAATTACTGAAACCTGCACCCGACCAGATAAAAATTTGATTTTTACAAACCACTAAATAAAACTCCTCTTCCCTAGTAGAGTTTTCCACTGTTCCAGCAAGTTGCTGCAAAGCCTGGAATCTGACCAGATAACAGTTAACTTCTTTATCCCCAACAAGTTGTTGTGAAGCCTGGAATCCGACCTGATAACAACTAACTTTCAAGAGATAAGTCCCCAGTAGAGCAACAGACATCTAAAACTCCTAAACTCTTTTCCTCAAACAGAGATCAACACTCTCCATAGAGTCTTATCCAACAAGCCAATATTCCTCAGCAGAGTTTCTCCTCAAACAACAGAACAGGAATTCCCAACAGAAATGCTCTAAACAAAGTTGAAGATATACATACTCTTCATCTCCAGCAGTAGTCCAGGATTCAGCTTCCCAAAACTCCCCATCATTTGTCAAGGATTTATTTTCCCAGACAAAGATATACTTCAATAACATTTCACATTCATATATCATATAACACATGCATACAACATAATCTCATTTATTTTTTATAACATCATCACGCCATGCATACTTCTGCATGAAACTAACCCTTTTCTTGCAGAAAAGGTCAATCAAGTCTTCTTCTGGTTGGATTTACTTCCTCCAGTTAAAGACAGGAAAATCAAAGACCTCTTCTGCTTGGATTTACTTCTTCCAGTTAAAAACAAGCGAAACAAAGACCTCTTCTATCACTATGGATGTCATCTGTAAGCCCATTTCCAATAGTTCTCCATCTTCTCTCCAAATGGCATCTTTAAGCCCATTCCTTACACAATCAACTAACGCAAGGTCGAGTGCAAATTTCTGGGCACTTTAGTGTTCAATCATCTTCCACCTTCGAGTCACGAATGGAGGACTCGCCAATCTAACTCTTCAGGTTTAAGAAGATTGAACAAGGGCAACTGTTGTACCCCAAAATTTTCCCTCTCCTTTTCTCAAGGCATTTCTCACAAAGATTTTTAGAAGCTCAAGTTTGCACAAGTACAAAGCATACAAAAAGGGTGCGCGGATGCAGGTAACTATGTTGAATTCAAAATCTGATTCAGGCTATATAACTGATCAAAAGGAGTGGTGGGCAGATTTTGACAAATCGAAGAAGAGCAAGCTTGCTTCAATTTACAAGCTTCGATTGGGCAATGATTTCCTTCGAAGCAACCTGCTTCGATTCACAAAGTAGTGGCCTCCTACATACTTGCTCCGCTTCACAAAGTAGTGGCCTCCTCATGCTTGCTTCGATTCACAAAGCAATGGCCTCCTACATACTTGCTTCGATTCACAAAGCAGTGGCCTCCTACATACTTGCTTTGATTCACAAAGCAGTGGCATCCTCATGCTTGCTTCGATTCATAAAGAAGTGGCATCCTACATGCTTGCTTTGATTCACAAAGCAGTGGCCTCCTGCATGTTTGCTTCGATTTCACAAAGCTTCGACTAAGCATTGGCTGCTTCATGTTTGTTTCGATCCACAAGCCAAGGGCTTCCCTCATGCTAGCACGCACAAGGCAATGACTTCCTTTATTCTAGCACCCACAAAGCAGTGGCCTTTTTCCTGTTTGCTTAGATTCACCATGCAGGGGCTTCCCTCATGCTAGCATGCACAAGATAAGGGCTTACCTCATGCTAGCATGCACAAGGCAATCACTTCCTTCATGCTAGCACCCACAAGGCAATGACTCCCCTCATGCTTGCTTCGATTCCACCTTTAAGCCCTTCAACGCACATAGTTTCTACACTATGACACACAATGGGTGGATTCGAAAGACACATATTTGGTGGCCCATCCAAAGAACATGAATTTGTTGAATTCGAAGGACACATATTTGGTGGCCCATTCGAAGAACATGAATTTGTTGGACTCGAAGAACACATGTTTGGTGGTCCATCCAAAGAACATGAATTTGTTGAATTTGAAGGACACATATTTGGTCCATTCGAAGAACACAATTGATGTTTTTCTCTTGATGAGTCTAATCGAAGGCTGCTGGACAAGGTCCTATGTACTTCCAAGTCCAAGTCTTTTGCACTGCTATGAAACAGTCCTACACCAAGCTGCCACAACACTTCAAAACTGTTGCAAAGCAGTCCTGCTATGCTGCTCCCGTATTTGCACCAAATTGGCTTACAAGAGCTGCACCTCGAAGGCTATGAAGACAGCATACCCAATTTGTTCAAATTTCATTTGTTTTCCCCCTCAAATCTCAGCCAAACTCTTCTATAAATAAGATGTTTCACAACACATCTAAGGGTGGTTTTTAGTAGCTGGCCAGACTTTTGTTGGGTGAAAAAAAATCATCAAAAATTCTCAAACTTTCAAACTCTCAAATTCTCAAACTCTCAAACTCTCAAAAAAAATCTCAAACCCCTTCATGCATTAGTGAGCCTTTCGATTCACCCCCTAACTCCCATATACCAGCCTTGGAACACTTCCAAAGCCCTCAAAAAACCCACTCAAGGAAGTTAGTGAACCTTTCGATTCACTTGTAACTTCCATACACCAACCTTCGATTCAGTGACTTTCAAAACAAAGCAACAACTATAATAGCTTCAGGGAGGTCGAAGCAAGCTTAGTCCATCATCAAACCGTTCCTGGAGTTTTCTGTCGAAAACCCTCAAGACTCACTCCAAGAGTTTTAGGGAGGTTTTTACATCTTTCAGTTGGCTGAGGAATGAAGATTTTTGAAGCTTAACATTAGAGTTATGTATCCCTACGCTCGAAGGAATAAGATAAAGTCATGTTTAAACATCCAGAACTGAGTTCATTTTGTATCTAGTGTAAGTTGTAAAACCAACGGATGAAACATACCACCCCAGTGGTATAAACAGCACGTGCAACAGGCATTTATGTATAAGGTCCTGGGTTCAAACCTTGGCAGGACCAGAACAGTTTTTATCATTTGTTTGTTTTATTTTCTTTTTAACAAACTTCAACATTTTTCCAACCAATCAAAACAACTCCTTTTGATTTGATTTTTTGCACACTATTTATTTACAATGTTTATTTTATGAATATATAAAAATATCACATAAAAATATTTTATTTTCATAATTATTTTAATTAACCAAAATATTTATTTAACCAAATCAAAACAAAATCATTTCCTTTTTTATTCATGCCTTGTACATTATATTCCTTTCAATTCTTGTACAAATTCAATATGGTTGTAATAGATAATTAGGATTTAATTTCTTGCAAATCCTCATTTGTACATTTGTATCACTCATCCCCTAAAGTGATGTAATAGCTTAGGATTTTAATTTCCATAATTTACCGCTTCAATATAAAATGCTAGTAATTAGGGTGTGTATGGCAAGACTAGAATCAATCCTGGACAACCCTAATTCAAGACAAAAATGCATGCAATCAAACACACTATTCACACACGTGCACCTCTAGGGTAATCTCACTTGTTGCCTCGGAAAATTGTCATGTCCCTCGAATATGGGTGTTTTAGCAAAGACCCTCAATAAAAAGATCGTAGTCCCTCGACGTCCCTCGATGTTGCCTTCGGTAAATGATCTAGTCCCTTACGAAAATTGCTAAAACGTCTCAAAGTTGCCTTCTATGACTATACAATTGACCTGCGCCCGTACCTTCACATCCAACGATGGGGCTTCTTATTAAATCAATGGTAAGATAGCAACATCTAAAGGAGGAGAAAAAGAACATAGACCTTTTGAGTAGGTAGGACGCTCGTAGTTGCTTTCTCTTGAAACTAAAAATATTTCCACACTTACACTTTCAAAACATCTTCAAAAACAAACATCTCTTCGAACTATTTTCAAAAAGTACAACACTTTGTATGCATTCTTATAGAGACGAGAATCATTACAAAGTTTGCCTCAACGAAGACGCTTTTCAAAAATACTTTCAAAATCCACCACAAGCACATTTTCAAACAAAGAATTTTCAAGTGACCTAGCAAGAAACTAAGATCCCATAGATAACTATGGATGAAAAGGGTGCTAACACCTTCCCTTTTCATAATCTACCCCCCGAACTCAAGAAAATATCTCAAAGGTCTTTCCTGTTCTTTTCACTCTTACCTTATTGGATAAAAGAAAAGTTGGTGGCGACTCTTGCTATCCGTATCAATTGCCATCAAACGCAAAACACCCAAGTCATTTCTCCCACCATATTACAGTAAGCAATGGTATTATAGAGATTTAGATATATCAAAATCATCACTATATTTCTCCCTCTTTTTGTCATAATCAAAAAGATATTAAATTCCAATTGTGAGAAAAATATAATTAGTAGATAAAAAAATTATGAAACTTTCTGAAATGGTTGAAAAATAAGAACTTCGTAGAAATAATAAACAAAGTACAGAAAAGTAAAAACAAACTAGTCAGAAAACACAACAAAAACATTAAAACAAGAAGCCTAAAGGTTGGAGGCGGAAGAGTTCTTCTGAGCCATGAGTTGAGCCAACATATTATGAATGTTGTTGTTAACTACCTCTTGTTTGTAAAACCTTTCATTAACCATTTTCTGTTCCTTTTGAAAAATCTCAAGAGTCTTCATAAGAGAAGAAAAACCGCCAACATTATCTGGACTCTAGGAAAATTCTTCCAAAAAAATTTCAGCTATCAATTTAGTTGCTTCCTTAGAAGCTTTTTATGCGGCGGCTATCTCAGTAGATTTTTGAGCTTCTAGATCCATGTACCTTTCTTCTGCACCATTCACACACTTTTCTTTACTATGAACAACACGATTTCTTATTCTTAGAACCTCAATAGTTATCCATCTATTAAACCTGTTCCATCTAGTTTTTACAAAAGATGAATGAATGTTGTAGCTGGATTCCTCATAAAGCTTCTTAATTCTCTTTATTGCATTGTCTTTAAATCCAGAGATTACTTCATCAATACCGAGGTTAGGAGGATGGGCGAAAAAGGTGTGATGAGCAGAGATGGTTTCTTCATCAGAGTTATTTATATCAGAATTGGTTTTATCAGAATCATCAGATCCATAGGTGATGATAACATCATTGTTAGAATGAGGGAATCAGGATCAGAGGGTTTAAAGGAATCAGTAAGCTTCGGAGGTGCTGAAGAGGTGTTGGTTGTGAAAATGGAAGATACGGGTGAAGGAGAAATGTTGGGAGTGATGAGAGATTTAATGATAGTAACTGAAGATGGTTGATGTACAAAAAATGGGACGATGGTTGAGGTTAGTCGAGTTGTGATTACTGGATGAGTTTTGGAAGTGGAAATTTCTGGAACAAAAGTGGGTGTGCTTGATGCGATAGATGTGAAGGAAAATTCTAATAATGTTTGAGAAATCGGGGTGTGAAAGTTTGAGGTGTAAAATGGATTTTGGGAGTAAGGGTTTTTGAGGTTGTTGTTTGAAAGATGGTTTGAGGTGAGGTTATAACTTTGGATTTTTCAGTGAGAGCTTGATTACTAGTCGATGAAGGTGGTATGGATGAAGTTGTAACTATGGTTAGAAAGAGTGGAGATGGTTTGGCAGTTGATGAAGAAATTGATCTAGAATCAAAGCCAGAAACAACAGGAATAAAGGACTTATTGGACGGAGAAATAGGAGCAGAAATCTGAACATAGATAGCAGATTCTTATGGTTCCGAAACTCTTGGCTTCTTTTAATGAGGCTTCTTTTTCTTTAAAGGTGACCCATATTTTCTCTTAAGAGTAGCAGAAGGTTCATCCATGAGAGCATCATATGCAATAGCAGATGTGTCAACGTCTTCTGCTGCCAAACAGTTGAGACAAACTTCTAAAATCTTCGGAAGATCACACTTAGTAAAGATAGGATATCCATAAACAGAAACCCTTAGAACCTTTAAACTTTTTAAGGAGATGGGAGCTTTTGGTTTAATTACCATCCAAAATTTATCCATAATGTTCATGCTTTTCAGATTGTTGCCATTGAAGGGTTTTCCAGTTTTTGCAACAAGATCTTCTATAAGTTTCAATTTGATAAGATGGTTTACAAAACCACTTTTAAGCATAATATTTGAAATCAGTCTACCCAAAAGGAATGTAGGTATGTTGGGGCTTTTTGATTTCATCATTTCTTGTTTCTTTAATAACATCTCTAAGATAGTTAAAGCGAAGGGATGTAAGGTGAATCTTGGTTCCTTTCAACAGATAAAACATAATGAATTTATGATCGAACATAATCATATGAACTGTGAGGGGGTATTGGATGAATGCATCTCAAAATGATTCTGAACCACACACGCAGTTTCTTGGAAAGATCCACAACTTTAATAGGTGGTTTTCATTCATAAAGCTCTACTTTGGATTCTATGTAGATTGTAGGAGTAATCACAACAAAGTATTTTGATTTGTGGCTTACGTTGTTGTACCACAAAATTTTCCCTCTCATATTTTCCCAAGATTTTTCTCCTACATAGGTGTTTACAAACACTTGATTAAAGAAAAATAAATTTTTTGAAGATAAATAAGGTCTTTCGATTGGCATGAACAAGGTGCCTTTCAATTGGAATTTGGACAGGCTTCGATTGAGCGCCTAACCTTCTCCAAGCTTGCCTCAAGTTTCCAAGCTTTGATTGAAGCCTTGGTCTTTTGCTTGTTTGCTGCACACCGGCTTCGACTGGGCATGTCTTCCCTTTGAAACAGCCTCCTTCGATCCAAAAGGGAAGGGCCTCCTGTTAGTGCTTCTTCGATTGCACCATTGGCTTTGCATGCTGGATGGATTCACAAATGCAATGGCTACCTACATGCTTCCTTCTTTGATTGGGCATTTTGTTTTCTTCAGAGCATGCTTAATTCCTGCTTTGACTAGGCAAATAATCCCTCTTCAGCCTTCCTTCAGCGCACAAGGCAAAAGGCTTCTTTCAACTTGACTTTGATGCACAAGGAAAGAACCCCCTACAAGCGTGTTTTGATTCATCAGGACATAAGCCCCTTCACGCCTACCTTGGATTCACTAAGACAAAGACTTCGTTTGTGCTTACCTTCAATGCACAAGGCCAAGACTCCTCAGCTCAGTTTCTGCACTATAGCACAATATGGCCCCTTCGAAAGAGCATTCCAAAGGCCCAGTCGAAGGACACACATTGGAGAGTCATTCGAAGAAGGCACAAAGCATGCATGTGACCCCTTCAAAAGAGCACATATTTGGTTCAAAATAAAGAATACACAAAGGGCCCATTCGAAGGACACTTTGATGGGAAACACATATTGTTGTCTAAAAAGGGGGTCTGGTCGAAGGATGGATCTAGTTGGTCAAAATGAAAAAATATTCCAAGAGGCTTGCGGGTTCAAAAGCCAACATACTGCCAGTTTCAAGCCAACATGCATAAGCACATTAATTGGCCAGAAAAGAGTTTTCATTTGGGCTAGATAAATAGGGGTTCAAACGAAGAAGTCCCAGATATGAGAACATGAGCCAGTCGAAGGGTGTACAAGAGGTACATTCGAAGAAGCATGCAGAAGGCCCATTCGAAGGACACACCTGGGTGGCCCATTCGAAGAGGGCACAAAGCGTACACAGAAAGTCCATTCAAAAGAACCAGTCAAAGGAGGCAACTTGAGGCCAATCGAATGGTAGGGATTGAAGGTGTTCGAAAGAGGGAAGCGTGTCCAGGTTCATTCAAATTCAAAAAGGGACAAGTTTCCATGACTTTTGCAACGTTACAAAACTTCATTCATGGCTTTGAAAACATTTGTTTATGGTTGTTTAAACTATTGTCTTCTTGTCCCCCTCCCTTCTACTCTATATAAACAGTGTGCTTGCAAGCCAAATGGACAGTTACACACATACGCTACCCCATAAACCACCCAAAAAATATCAAATATTCTCAAACACTAGCCAATTCACACCCCAGTCGAAGCATCTCATTCTTGTTTGTAGAGAACATGTCCAAGCACTAGGCATCTCCAACACCACATATCCATACACTACCGTTGGTAAGGAAAAAGTAAGGAATTAAACTCCATTCTTTTTTCTTTGCATGTCATATTCATTCGATTTTCATTCATGATCGAAGGGCCTGGGTGTGGTACCCAGGCTTGTATTTATTTCCTTTTGTTTCTAACACTTATTGCAGATCCAGCATGAGTAAAGCCAATGTGCACAGAATCGAAGGACCTGGGCTTGGAACCAAGGTCATGCTTTTTGTTTTGGATACCATATCTTTGCAAACCAGCGCACATAGGATTTAAGGACCTGGATTTGAGTCCCAGGTCCAGCATTCTCATTTTTTTCATAATATCTCATGCAGAATCCAATACTCCTCAGGGCCTATTGCCTATCATGCACCATCAGGTATGGCCATCAAATCACAATCAATCTGGATCCAAGAGTCTTGATTGGATACCCATCATGCACTTTCAAAGTTTTCACCTCACCTGATCTAGCAATTAGCCTGGTCTTAGCTTTCATTTGGGCCTAACCTTTTTCCAAATTGCACCCCCATTCTACTTCAGCCATCAAGCCCAATTTCTAATTCTTTTTGCTTTATTTAATTATTTCATTTTTTAATCATTTTTAATTATAATCATAAAAAAAAATCAAAAAATAAATAAATAGATTTTGGTTTTTTTTCCTAATATTATTTTAATTAATTAGTTAATTATTTTAATTTTATTTTATTAACTTTAAAATCAATTAGACTTAGGTTAGTTCATTCAAATATTTTCTTAAATAAAAAATAAAAAAAATATTAGGTTTTTGTTTAGAATTTATTTTTGATCAAATACTTTCTTTTATTTTAATTAATTAAATTTAAGTTTAATTTAATTTAGTATTTTCCTAAATAAACAAAAATAATCAAAAGGATTTTTACTTAGCCATTCCTCAGGTTTTCTTTTAGACGTAATATTTGTTTCGTGCGCATTATTTTATTCTTGCATTTTTTGCAATAATGTAACTGTATACTGCTATGTAATAGATTAAGTAGGACTTTTTATAGCTTTCTTTATTTTACCTTTTTCCCCAGTTTTGTATATTGTAAATACCCCCCCCCCTCCGAAGCCATGTAATAGTCTAGATTTTTACCTTCTGCATTTTATATTCTGCAATATATATTAACTGCTAGTAATTAGGCGTGTATGAAAAGACTGAAATCAAACTTAACAAAAAGACAAAAATAACTGAACATAACACACTTGCACATATACACCTCTAGGGTACCCCACTTTAGTTGCCTTCAGAAATAAAACAATCATGAGGCAGGAACGCTTTAGCAAATACCCATAAATCAAAAGTTCATAGTCCCTCGATGACCCCACAGTTGCCTTTCGGTAAATGATCTAGTCCCTAAGCAAAATTGCTAAAGCGTCTCCATAAGTTGCCTTCGTGACTGTAACATCCCTTCGAATGTCCCTCATACATCCAACGATAGGGTTACCTACTCACTAATAGTAGGATAGAACTGTCTAAAGGATAGGAGGAAAAGAACGATCCTTTTCGAGCATAAAAGTAGATAGTTGTTAGAAGTTTGCTCAAAAACATTTTTGCACTTACACAAATACTACTTTTCAAAAACAATTTTCAAAACATTTGCTTTGTTGACACTCTTGAGGACTGATACAAGAGTTAAACGCAAAGAAAATCACCAGGAATTCTCAAAACATTTTCAAACACACAAAGCACAAAAGTATTTCAAAATGAGCAAACCTCTAAGAGCCCGTAGATAACTACAGATGGAAAGGGTGATAAAACCTTCCCTTTCCATAATCTACCCCTTTACTCATAAAATCTCGAAAAGGTCTTTTTCTGTTCTTTTCACCCTTTCCTTAATTGGATAAAAGAAAAGTCAGCGACGACTCTTGCTTACCGCAACATTTGCGAACACAGACGCAAAACCAGTATTAAAAAGTCGGTTCTGCCACCATTTTACAGAACAGGTGACTCTGCTGGGGACTTAATAAAAAGTGGGACTTAATAAAAAGTGGGGTTTACCTTAGAGTTAGTTCATTATTAAACTGCTTTTTTGTGCTTTGTATGCTTTATCCTTGGAGGGTTGTTTGAGTTGTTACTATAGATCCTACACTGGGATCTAGGGGCATCTTTTTAGGTAAAAAACAATAGATCGTGGAGACTGTACAGCGTAGACCGGTATGGTTGAAGCGATAGCTATGTTAGTGTGACACTTTGGTTGGTAGCGATATCCTTTATGTTGAATCGAGGAGAATACATGGCCGCCGCGTGGTGTCGTGAAGCACAAACAGACCTTAGAACCTTAGTTGAACAAACTTGGCAATTAGAAAGTAGTGAGATAGCCGGCCTTAGTGTAAAGCTGGAGATTGGTTGATACTCGATTCTGCACTCATTGAGATCGGACTTTCGAGATGTTTCGGCTGCAAGAAAAGATTGCTAAGTTGAAATGACGCTCGATAAAGAAAGATCAGTGATATTAAGACTCCTTAGAACCTGATTACTATTGATAGGACAGGTTGAGCCAACTAAACTTCAAGAGGGTAATTACCTACAAACCCCATGCAAGCCTAAACCTAAGGCTTCTTGTGTGACTTGTTTGCTTTCAACTTGTACTACTTGCAGAGTTTTATTACTAACAACATGATTTCCTTACAGGATTTGTTTACAGTCATTATCCAATAAATTGGTTTTCCTGCAAGACATACTTATCTTCATCACCCTACATTTTGCTTGATGCATTGCATACACATTATAACATCATACCATAGAATTTCCTTAACCAATTCAAGGATCTCAAGGGCTTGTGGTGTAGGTTATAATGAACCAGACTTCTAGAAAGGGGCAAGAGGATTTATTTTCCTCTAGCCAATGCCGTCAAAAGATCAAAATAAGACAACTTGAGTCAGTGGCGATGACCCACTCGACATGGTGAGCTTGGTTCTCGTAGATGGACCTTCAATGATACGAAGTTCTTCAATCGAATCTGCAACCAAATTCAGTTGCTAACATCTTCTTGTGTTTACCCCATGAGATCCTTGAAAACATTGCATACGCCTATCATACATATCATTGCATAAACAGGTTTTTCAGGACAAGTTTCTTATCTTCGTCATTGTTTATTTCAGCAATGGATATTGAACAGACAATAAAGGATATCCAAACTCAAGATGCTCAATTCAAAGAAATTTTACTGAATCTAGCCAAGGGGCAAGAAGAATTGAAAACATTCCTCTCCGGGAATATGACCAAGAAACATCCTGACAACGACAAGGATGAACAGTTGGAACAACTGCAAGCTGAGGTAGAAGCAATGAGAATCCAGATGCTGGGGAAAATGGCTCTTATCCAAGGCCTAGCATGGGGACAAGAAGGGCTAAGAGGCATTGTCAACAAGCTTCATCAAGACAGATGCAACCGTATGAAACAAACATTCGAGGCTGGGGATCAAGTCATTAATCAGCCCCTAATGAGACAAGAAGTGGGTTTGGTAGAGAGTGGAACTTTCCAAATTGCTGCTACGCCAAGGGTCCAACAACGACCTCGCCAATCGTAACGGGGTAATCAGCAAGGGCAAGACAAGCCCAAGAGGCAATTCAACAAAATCAACATGTCCTTGACTCAAGCATTACATCGGGTATTGGAGGCCAAGCTGGTTACATTAAAGGATCCTCCTCAGAATCCCAAAACTACCTCCCCAAGGTACAATCCAAACGCAAGATGTGCGTACCACTCCAACAGTCCTGGACATGACACTAATAGTTGTTGGGCGTTGAAGAACAAAATTTAATACTTGATTGATTAAGGAGCGTTGGAGTTTGCAAAAGATGGTCAACTGGAATTTTTCTGTCATCCCTCCAAGGCATATCATCTGAAGTGATAAAGTTTAGGCAGAGAAATTTTTGTTCATTTGAATTTTCAATTGTAATTTCTTTGTTTGGTTTAAACACTTACCTTTATGTCAGACTTTGTCATTTCATCAATGCATTGCATATGTTTGTCTTGAATTATTTCATTCGTATCCACTATATTCAAATTGTGTTTTTACTTCCTTTTTGTGATACTCGACTCTTAATTAAAAGTTGTAAGCCTTTAGAGTGAGGATGACGAAAATGATACCGCAATCTCTACAATATGCTTTTGAACAGACCCCGCTAATGATGTACAAGCGTTGTTTCAAATCCTAAATAGTGGAGTTATAAGGAAGATAATACCTAGTCAACCCCTTTTGAGCCAAAGAAGTGGGAGTTTTTCTTTTCACACAAATTAAAACCCTTAATCATAACCTGGGGCAGGGTAGCTTTCTCAGTTAATTCAGAGGTGCATTCAGTCGCAAGCTCTACCTTCACACATGAAAAATAGTGTAAAAGATGCCCTCCAAAAAGATGATGATGGTTCCGCATAATCATCAAAGCAGGCAGTCATTATTTTTCAAAAGAAAAGCCCGCTAAGTCAAAACCTATGAAGGAGACTTAAGAAAAAAACTGGGGCATCCCGCTGGCTGTAATCACAAAAGAAACAGTTCAGGCAAAAGTAGGGATAACTAAAACAAAAAAAGGTTACTAAAAATCCTCGACAAAAAGAAGATTACAAAAATGACTGCCTCTTTAAAATAAACTTACAATTTCCAAACCATCACCAGAATATTAGAACAAAGACTCAAGCGGGAGTTAAACACATAATTAACTGAGCATATGACTGAAGAATATCACGAAGAACGGGTTGGGTACAAATAAAATTTGAGCCTTTATCCTTTGTTTCTTGAACCGTGAACCAGGCCACGTTATAACCCTTAAAAGTCCTAGATGAAGCATGAGTTAGTTCGGAAGCATACTGTTACAAAAAGGTATCCTGAATCCTATAAGGTTTTCTACAAATCCTGAGTTGATATCACACTCTTACAAAATTTGTTTGTTTTACTAAAAATGAATTTTCAAACTTCAAGACAAACATAAGCTTTGCATTCTTTAAATGACATTGTTTGCATATGGCTAATTGTTCAAACACCAGAGAAATTCACACAACGGATATTCAGTGAACGAAGATCCTCTCATTGGACAGAATCACCTCAGACAAAAAAAACATTCCCGATAACAGGCCTTTCATAATCAAGGGGCATGACATGGTGTCTAGTTAATCTAGGGCAGTCAAGCCAATATGCAAATAATCTCTCAAAAGTGCTGAAAAGCCAGGGGAAGATCTCCATTTGAATCACTCAGGGCCTATTACATTGATCAGAGATTTCGGCAAAAATCACTGAGAAATTTGAACCTTTGGCACAATCAAATTGCTTGTCTGTGCCAGTAGTATCAGGTGGTATTAGTATCATGTCTTCGAATCCTTCCATGACAGTTCTTAGAAAAGATACCTAAGAAATTCAAGACTATTAGAAACTTGATCAAACATCAGGTGCACCATACTAACCCCAAAGGAAAATAGGCTCCCACATATGAAAGGGCACATGCAATCACATAAACATCTTCTGGAAGTGTGACAACACTTGCTACTATAGACAATGATAATCCTCTACACCCGATGAACATGGACATAGTCGGAAAATACGACGCATGAAAAAGACCCGCTAGGTTGACAGGCCTAGGAAAAAATAAGGGCATCCCGACGAACCCAAAATGGTTCAGGAAAAAATTAGGGATATATAAATAAAACTGTACACCTGGCAAGTCGAAAACCTGAAAAGGAGGCTTGGGCAAAAAAGGGTATCCCGTTGGACTAAAAATCTGAAAGGATAGTCCAGGAAAAAGTTAGGGATTTAAAGCGTACAACTATGTCTTGTCATCTCGTTACTTATCTATCAGTTGAGGACTTATCGCCCCGATCAACATCTACTCAAAAACCCGGGAGTTAGGATGATACTCAAACCATCCATAAAACCTCCGCAGATACTTTCTCCAGCAGGTACAAAGGCAGGGACATCCTACTAAAAGGTCACTGTCACATCCTCAGCTTACAGCCTTGTGATGTCATGTGTTCTTGTATCCCCGACAAAGCAAGAATCTCCAATCACTACTCCGGCATCTTAAAAATTCCCTAGCCGAGTTCACAAACTTTGCATGTTCCCCAAAGGATTTCTTCTCAAAACAACAAAATAGGAATTCCCAGCAGAAACATTCAAAATAAAGTAGATTCTCTTCTAGATACAATTTAGATAAGCTCCAGACGCAGATGCCATTCTGATACTCATTCAGATTCAGCTTTCAGATACAGTTCAGATACACTCTAAATACGGATGCCATTCTGATACTCATTCAGATTCAACTTTCAGATACAGTTCAAATACGCTTCAGATACGGATGCCATTATGATACTCACTCCATATTCCTCTTCAGATACAATTCTGATACGATACAGATACGGATGCCATTCTGATACACATTCAATACATATGTTAGATACAGTTCAGATATGCTCCAGATATAGATGCCATTCTGATACTCATTCAGATTCAGATTTCATATAAAGTTCATACACACTCCCGATACGGATGCCATTCTGATACTCATTCAGATTCAGCTTTCAAATACAGTTCAGATACACTCTAGATACAAATGCCATTATGATACTCATTCAGATTCAGCTTTCAGATACAGTTCAGATACGCTCCAGATAAGGATGCCATTTTGATACTCATTCAGATTCAGCTTTCAGATACAGTTTAGATATGCTCCAGATACGGATGTTATTCTGATACTCATTTAGATTCAACTTTCAGAGACAATTCAGATACGCTCTAACTGCGGATGCCATTCCGATACTCATTCAGTACATCTTTCCGTTCAGATACAATCATAACATACATTCATTCTGACACTCCCTCACACAGCTGCTAGATACATCCAGACACGAGTTCATTCTAGTATACTTCTCATTCCATGAGGTACATAAATAGGGGCATCTTCCTATCACATCCTCAAGCAGAAGTCGAAGATCCCCAACAGAGTTTTTTAAAATCTCAAGCAGATTATAAAGCCTTTTCCCCAGCAGAGCAAAAATCTCCAATTATTGCTCCAAAATTCCCCAGTGAAATCGCCAAGCTTCTCAAGATTCCCCAGCAGGATTTAAACAAAATCTCCAAACAGTTCATGAAGTTTACCTTCCATGACAGAGTTTATTTCTCTAACAATGGAAGTTCATCTTCCAGCATTTCAACTTCAACAAATCTAAATACCTACATTCTTCACCACCAGCAACCGGGATTTATTTTCCCTAATTCAACACTATAGCAATGGAACAACTAACATGTTCATACATTGCATTCATACATCATTCCTACAAATTGCTAGCATATGCAACACAAATGCATATATCACAATCTCATTTATTTTGAGAGCTTCATGCAATTCATATATCATGACATCTCATGAAATTAACTTTACCTTTCCAGGTTGAGTTCACAGAAAAGACAAACACTATCAACTTATACAACAGGTCAAATTTTAACGCCCGAAACTAGAAGGGAAAACCATCTACACGACCAAATGGAATGAGCTCCCGAAGCAAGACAAGTTTACCAACAAATAAAGCAGGCCACAGATTAATGCCCAAAACTGAACCGAGAAACTATCTATGTGACCAACAAAACAAGTCCCAGGTTAATACCTGTAACCATCCAGGAGAACTATCTGCAGATGACCAACTGTGGATTAATACATGTAACCAGCCAGGAGAACTATCTACATAAAGAGATTAAAGATTAATACATGTAACAAGCCAGGAAAACTGTCTTTCTTTCTCAGGTCATAGATTAATACCTGTAAAAAGCCAGAACAACTATCTCAATGACTGACAAATTCCAAATTCTAGATTAATACCTGAAACCAGACAGGACAACTATCTGTGAACAGTTGATGGTAGATTAACACTTAAAACCAGACATGAAAGCTATCTACATAACCAGACGAAGCAATCTTACACGAGTTCCTTCTCATATATCTCCGGGTGCAGACTAACACAGACTCATCCTGGAACAGCCCTACGCAGGCTCTTTATAATGTATCTTCAGGTAACGGTTAATTCCATTATCCTCAGCAAGTTACTCTGAAGCATGGATTTCAACCAGAAAGCAACAAACTTTCATCTCTCCAGCCCAGAGATAACTCCTCAGTAGAGCCTTGGACAATTGAAGTTCCTAGACTTTATTCCCCACAGAGTTTTCCTCAAGTAGGAGAACAGCAGAAACCCATATTCCCCAACAGACTCCTCAGACAACAGGAATAGGAACTCCCAAAGGGACCATGTGTGAAATCATCATCTACTTTGGATGGCATCTTTAAGCCCATCTCTGACGACTCTTTGTCATCTCCTCCAAATGGCATCTGTAAGCCCATTCCCTACATTATCAACCATCAGTGTTATTTCATGCGAGTGCAAATTTATGGGCACTCTAGTGTTCAATCATCTTCCACCTTCAAATCACAAAAGGCAGACAAACCAATCTAAATCCCCAGGTCTAAGAAGATTGAACAGGGGCAGCTGTTGTACCCCAAAATTTCCCCTCTCATATTTTCCCAAGATTTTTCACCTATATAGGTGTTTACAACACTTGATTAAAGAAAAATAATTTTTTTGAAGATAAACAAGGTCTTTCAATTAGTATTTGGACAGGATTCGATTGAGCGTCTAACCTTCTCCAAGCTTGCCTAAAGTTTCCAAGCTTCGATTGAAGCCTTGGTCTTTTGCTTGTTTGCTACACACCAGCTTCGATTGGGCATGTTTTCCCTTTGAAACAGCCTCCTTCGATCCAAAAGGGAAGGGCCTCCTGTTAGTGCTCCTTCGATTTCACCATTGGCTTTGCATGATGGATGGACTCACAAATGCAATGGCTACCTGCATGCTTCCTTCTTCAATTAGGCATTTTGTTTTCTTCAGAGCATGCTTAATTCCTGCTTCGACTAGGCAAATAATCCCTCTTCAGCCTGCCTTCAGTGCACAAGGCAAAAGGCTTATTTTGACTTGCCTTTGATGCACAAGTCAAGAACCCCCTACAAGCGTGTTTTGATTCATCAGAACAAAGGCCCCTTCACGTCTGCCTTGGATTCACTAAGACAAAGACTTCGTTTATGCTTTCCTTCAATTCATAAGGCCAATACTCCTCAGCTCAGTTTCTACACTATAGCACAATATGGCCCCTTTGAAAGATCATTCCAAAGGCCCAGTCAAAGGACACACATTGGAGAGTCAATCGAAGAAGGCACAAAGCATGCATGTGACCCCTTCAAAAGAGCACATATTTCTTTCAAAACAAAGAATATAAAAAGGGCCCATTCGAAGGACACTTTGATAGGAAACACATATTTTTGTCTTAAAAGGGGGTCTAGTCGAAGGATGGATCTAGTTGGTCAAAATGAAAAAATATTCAAAGAGGCCTGCTGGTCCAAAAGCCAACATACTTCCAGTTTCAAGACAACATGCACAAGCATATTCATTGGCCATGAAAGAGTTTTCGTTTGGGATAGCTAAATATGGGTTCAAACGAAGAAGTCCCAATGATGAGAACATAAGCCAGTAGAAGGGTGCACAAGAGGTACATTGGAAGAAGCATGCAGAAGTCCCATTCGAAGGACACACTTGGGTGTCCCATTCAAAGAACACACATGGGTGGCCCATTCGAAGAGGGCACAAAGTGTACACAGAAAGTCAATTCAAAAGAGCCAGTCGAAGGAGGCAACTTAAGGCCAATCGAAGGGTAGGGATTGAAGGTGTTCGAAAGAGGGAAGCGTGTCCAGGTTCATTTAAATTCAAAAAGGGACAAGTTTCCATGACTTTTGCAATGTTACAAAACTTCATTCATGGCTTTGAAAACATTCGTTTATGGTTGTTTAAACTATTGTCTTCTTGTCCCCTCCCTTCTACACTATATAAACAGCGTGCTTGCAAGCCAAATGGACAGTTACACACATACGCTGCCCCATAAACCACCTCAAAAATATCAAATATTCTCAAACACTAGCCAATTCATGCCCCAGTAGAAGCATCCCATTCTTGTTTGCAGAGAACATGCCCAAGCACTAGGCATCTCTAACACCACAGATCCATACACGGCTGTTGGTAAGGAAAAAGTAAGGAATTAAACTCCATTCTTTTTTCTTTGCATGTCATAGTCATTCGATTTTCATTCATGATCGAAGGGCCTGGGTGTTGTATCCAGGCCTGTATTTGTTTCCTTTTGTTTCTAACACTTGTTATAGATCCAACATGAGTAAAGCCAATGTGCACAGAATCGAAGGACCTGGGCTTGGCACCCGGGTCATGCTTTTCGTTTTGGCTACCATATCTTTGCAGACCAGCACGCATAGGATCAAAGGACCTGGATTCAAGTCCCAGGTCCAACATTCTCCTATTTCTTTCCATAATATCTCATGTAGAATCCAATACTCCTCAGGGCCTATTGCCCATCATGCACCATCAGGTCTGACCATCAGATCACAATTAATCTGGATCGAAGAGTCTTGATTGGAGATCCACCATGTGCTCTAAAAGTTTTCACCTCACCTGATCCAACGATTAGCCTGGGCTTAGCTTTCATTTGGGCCTAACCTTTTTCCAAAGTGCACCCTCATTCTACTTCAGCCATCAAGCCCAATTTCTAATTCTTTTTGCTTTATTTAATTATTTCATTTCTTAATCATTTTTAATTATAATCATAAAAACAAATCAAAAAAATAAATAAATAGATTTAGGTTTTTTTTCTAAAATTATTTTAATAAATTAGTTAATTATTTTAATTTTATTTTATTAACTTTAAAATCAATTAGACTTAGGTTATTTAATTCAAATATTTTCTTAAATAAAAAATGCAAAAAATATTAGGTTTTTGTTTAGAATTTATTTTTTATCAATGACTTTCTTTTATTTTAATTAATTAAATTTAGGTTTAATTTAATTTAGTATTTTCCTAAATAAACAAAAACAATAAAAAGGATTTTTACTTAGCCATTCCTCGGGTTTTCTTTTAGACGTAATATTCGTTTCGTGCGCATTATTTTGTTCTTGCATTTTTTATAATAATGTAATTGTATACTGGTATGTAATAGATTAAGTAGGACTTTTTATCGCTTTCTTTATTTTACCTTTCCCCCCAGCTTTGTATAGTGTAAATACCCCCCCCCCCCCCCCCCCCGAAGCCATGTAATAGTCTAGGTTTTTACCTTCTGCATTTTATATTCTGCAATATATATTAACTGCTAGTAATTAGGCGTGTATGAAAAGACTGGAATCAAACGTTAGTAAACTTAACAAAAAGACAAAAATAACTGAACATAACACACTTGCACATATACATCTATAGGGTACCCCACTTTGGTTGCCTTCTGAAATAAAATAATGATGAGGCAGGAATGCTTTAGCAAAGACCCATAAATCAAAAGATCATAGTCTCTCGATGACCCTACAGTTGCCTTTCGGTAAATGATCTAGTCCCTAAACAAAACTGCTAAAGCGTCTCCATAAGTTACCTTCGTGACTGTAACATCCCTTTGAATGTCCCTCACACATCAAACGATAGGGTTACCTACTCACTAATAGTAGGATAGCACTGTCTAAATGATAGGAGGAAAAGAACGATCCTTTTCGATCATAAAAGTATATAGTTGTTAGAAGTTTGCTCAAAAACATTTTTGCACTTACACAAATACTACTTTTCAAAAACAATTTTCAAAACATTTTCTTTGTTGACACTCTTGAGGACTGATACAAGATTTAAACGCAAAGCAAATCTCCGCAATAAGGCATTCTCAAAACATTTTCAAACACACAAAGCACAAAAGTATTTCAAAATGAGAAAACCTCTAAGAGCCCGTATATAACTATGGATGGAAAGGGTGCTAACACCTTCCCTTTCCATAATCTACCCCCCTTACTCAGAAAATCTCGAAAAGGTCTTTTTCTACTCTTTTCACCCTTTCTTTAATTTGGATAAAAGAAAAGTCGGTGGCGACTCTTGCTTACCACAACATTTGCAAACACAAATGCAAAACCAGTATTAAACAGTCGGTTTTTCCACCGTATCACATACGTGATATACCAGTTTTCCTCCAGCTTTTTCCATTTCAAGTAAGGTGGAAATGGATCTCTCAGTGATGGGAATCTTAACACCAAGAACATGAGATACAACATACTTATCATCAACTTCAGCAAATCTCCAGAATTCCTTTAATAAGATTGTGTAGATAGGGCCATGGAGACGCTTGAAGTAGACACCCCAACCCTGGAGATTGAGTTCCTTAGTTAATTCAATTCCAATTTCCTTGAGATTCTCAAAATCCACAAGGAGTTCAGGGAGAACAACCAATTGATTTGCATGAGTGGATAAATGAACATGCAGGGGACGATCAAGAATATGGGTTTTTTGAAGAGGTTGAAACATAGCCAGAGTTTGTTTCAAAGTAACAAAATCAGATGGTGTAGAACTTGAGACTACTTGATTCGATGAATTGCCTTGATGCATTAGTTGAGAGGATTCTTCTTGACGAAGAACTTTGTTGTAACCGGTTTTAAATTGAGAGTCGCCACCCTTAATTTTTATCTTTAAGAGGGGAATATAAAGGATTACCCTAATTTGGTCATAGATTCTAAGTTGTTAGACTCGTTCTTAAACAAAGGGAAGATGTTAGGAACCCCTCATCTACCCTGTTCACAAGGATACTAGGGTTTAGAATTACGACTTAAGAAAAAGGGTTTTAATTTTTACTAGGGGAACTCGCCACGATTTTAGTCGCATGCCCACGTATCCTCTTATGAGGAATCAAAGTACCAATTCGTAGTTCGCAGTTGGTTGGTGTTTTTATGGATTACGAAGATGTTTAGAATTTCCGTTGTACTAAGTCTAGGTGTGTGAATAGCGGAGTTGTTAGACGAAGTTCGCATTCGATTTAAAGTATCTTCATAATCCTTTTTGAAAATTATCTTAGATTTAATTAAGTTAGTAAGAAATAGATTTGATGTTGGTTAAGGTATTTTTTTAATATAATAATATAAAAAAATGTTTTTAATGCATGACTGTAATACGGTGGAAAAACTGACTTTACTAGTTTTGCTTTTTATCGCAAATGTTGCGGTTAGCAAGAGTCGCCACTGACTTTTCTTTTATCCAACAAAGGAAATGGTGAAAAGAATAGGAAAGACCTTTTTAAATATTTTGAGTTTGGAGGTTAGGTTATGGAAAGGGAAGGTATTAGCACCCTTTCCATCTGTAGTTATCTACGGGCACTTAGTTGCTAGCTCACTTTGAAAATGCTTTTTTTGTGTAAGTGTGTTTTGAAAATATTTTGAAAAGATGCCTCAGTGCGGAAAACTTTGTAATGATTCTCGTATCGTTGAGAATGCATACAAAGTGTTTTTTGTTTTTGAAAATATTTAGAAAAAGAGAGTGTATGAGTGATAAATTTTGTTTTGTTTTGTGAGTAAGCAACTACAAGCCGTCTACCTACTTGAAAGATCTTTGTTCTTTTCCTTCCTTCTTTTAGATAGTTATATCCTATCATTAGTTAGTAGGAATCCCTATCGTTGGATGTCTGAGGGACAAGCGCGGTTCATTGTACAATCATAGAGGCAACTTGTAGGGCACTTTAGTAATTTTATCGTAAGGGACTATGTGATACGGTGGGAGAACTGACTTGAGGTTTTGCGTTTTATCGCAAGTGTTGCGGTTAGCAAGAGTCGCCACCAACTTTTCTTTTATCCAATAAGGAAAGGTTAAAAAGCACAGGAAAGACCTTTCGAGATGTTTTCTTGGGTTCGGGGGATAGATTATGAAAAGGTAAGGTATTAGCACCCTTTTCATCCATGGTTTTTCATGGGCTCTTAGTTACTTGCTTAGATCACTTGCTTTGGTTTGTTTGAAAATATGTTTGGTGTGGTTTTGAAAGTATTTTGTAAAAGAGGCCATTGTTAGGCAATCTTTGTAATGATTATCGTTCGTAAGAATATATACAAAGATGTTTGTCTTTTGAAAATGTTTTCAATGTTTGTAAGATGTTTTTGAAGTGTGTGTGTTTTTTTTGAAAATAGCAAGGATTGTTTGTTTGAAATGGAGCAAGTAACTAGAAGCTATCTACCTACTCAAATGTCTTTCCTATGCATTTTATATTCCTTTGACCTTGTTGATTTACCATTGATTTGGTAAACAACCCTATCTTTGGATGTAAACAGGACGAGCGTGGGTCATCGTATAACCATGATTAGCAATGCTTGCAAAGTATCTTAGCATTTTTTGAGGGACCAAGATCATTTTGTAAGGCAACTTTTGAATAGCGTCATCGAGGGACTATGATCTTATATTTGTTTTGGTTTGCCAAGATACTTCGCATGCGTAACATGGCTATTTTTAGGCAACCAAGTGGAGAAACCCTAAGGGTTCTTGTGTGCAAGTGCATCATTTTCATGCTTTGATTTTGTGTTGTATTTAGGGTTTTCTATTTTTGCTTTTATTTTGTTCTTATCATGGCATGTAAAGCGATAAATTGCGTAATGTAAATATTACTAAGCTATTACAACAATTTTATGGGAGGGGGGAATACAAATTTGAATGGGGATTTGCAAGTAAAAATAAGTCCTAAGTTACTATTACAACCATATTGAAATGCATAATAATGTACAAGGAATATGTGAAATAAACTTGTTTGGTTTTAAGAAGATGTTTTTGATCTTTTGTTTTTAAGAAAAAAAAAAAGGGTGCGAAGGAAATATTTTTGTTGTTTGCTGATTGAATGAATGAAAAGTGATAGCAAAAATAATGGAAAAGAAAGAAAAAGAAAGAATCAGCGTGTTGCTTATAAAATGAAGTCAGAAGTTCTGACTCTGGCACGCTGCAAAACAGAAACTTGTTAGTGAGAATGTGTAGGGTCAGAAGTTCTGAACCTACTGGGAACACAGTAACTTTCAGAAGTTATGATACCACTGGTAGCAAAACAAGCCTCAGAAGTTCTGGTACCACTGGCAACAAAACAGACTTCAGAAGTTCTAAGACCATTGGCAGAACTTCATCTCTCTCTTCAAGCTACTCAGAACATCTGTAATTTGGTTATTTCTCCACAAAACAGAAAACATGCATAGAACAATTATAGCAGATGTCATAGCATTTCAGAAGATAAGAAATATTAGAACTATAAATCAGAGGCAAGCATGAATTGGCTAATCCCAACTCTGAGTTCTAGTCTCTCCAAGAAGTTCTGAACTGATTTATTCTCTATTTAAGAAGGCAGATATATGAAGTCTCAGAATATGTTCAACATCATAAACATGATATCTACATTGTATTTTTGAGCATGTAAATCTGGTAATGCTTGAGTAATGTGGTGAGGGTCAGCAGAAATTCACCTTGCAGCTGGAAGAAGTTCTGTGAACCGGAGTTAACCTCAACTCTGATGATGTTCTGAACAGCTTCTTCACGTACTCAGTAAGCTAGAAGTTTTCAACTTCTGGGGATGGAAAGGAGGTGATGTGCTGATTTCTTTGAGTGGATGGATGGAGAGTGTGCAGTAGTATGAATACAGAAGTTTTAGGCAGTTTCCAACGTGTAGATCAGAAATTGTATGAATGGTTTTTTAGTCAAGAAATATTTGAGAACAAATGGAGTTTTGAACGCAAAGAATCAAAAGTTAACAAGGTGTTATGTGGTGTGTTTATAGTTCTTAGAGCTCTTGGGATTTTGGCAGGGGTTTAAGGCTTTTCTTTATCAAATTTTTCGACCCCTTTCAATGGCCAAAAGTGTTCTTATTTTTAGGCCAAGATTTTTGTAGTTTTGAAGAGATCAAGTAGCGCCAACATCATACGCTAGATGTTGACTTGTTCCTGAAGCAAGTTCAAAAAAGGTATGATGGGTGACAGTTTTTTATTCTAGACTGGATCAGCAAGCAGGGATTAAGGAAAAGTAAACCTACAAGCAAAAAGTAACACATGGACCCTCCTATACTTCTATATAGAAGTTTGCTTTTAAGGAGAACAAGGGTATTTCTATGCCACACGTGGAGAGGTCCTTTGGACAAAGACTCAAAAGTGGTTGTGAGCATTAATGAGCATTAAATGATGATGAGATTTGTCAAAATCCGAAATCCTGTAATTTGAGATTTTGCATCATTGCTTAATTCTGGATCAGAAGTTCTATCTAGGAAAAACATCCAACTTCTGATCTTTGTACCTTGTTGCCTCAGCATATTCTGAAGGATTCCCTAGGCTTTCCAGTGACCTTCTTTGATTTATCTTTGAAAACTCTGGATTAGAAGTTATGCTTCAACGTAGCATCTTCTGATCCTCTTACCTCCTGGCTCCAGCATGTTCTTAAAGAGCTTTTAGACTTTCTAGTAAGGTTGCAGCACGCTTTGTAATCTTCTTTGCATTACCTTAGAAAATTCTGACCGAACTTACGTGGATGCTGAAAAGCCATATTTTTACTGCAGACTATGTGCTGAACCATGTTTACAACTTTTGAATTCACTTGCCTGGAGGCTAGCTCAGAAGTTCTAAAATGTCATTTTTTCCCTAAATACTTAGAAAAATCCCAGGTATTTAGAAATTTGGCTTTTTCCAAAGTAAATTTGACTTTGAACTTTTTAATGATACAAACTTCATATTCCAACATGTCTTAATGGAATATGATTCTTGAAACTTGGTTTTGGTCCAAAAGTCAAAGTTAAACCTGTTACCGAGCAAATGACCGTTTTGCCCTTGTGAATGGTTTGCTTGGAAAAATTGATAATTCAAGGCTTGGAATTTGTATGAGAGAAAACTTGAGAGTCCATAATGATTCCTTGAGAAATGAGAGGGAAAATTTTGGGGTACAACAGTTGCCACTGTTCAATCTTCTTAACCCTGAAGAGTTAGATTGGCGAGTTTTGCCATTCGTGACTTGAAGGTGGAAGATGATTGAACACTAGAGTGCCCAAAAATTTGGACTCGGCGATGCGATGATTGGAGGAATGGGCTTAAAGATGCCATTTAGAGAGGTGATAGAATCTTTGTTGTAGATGGGCTTGTAGATGCCATCCAAGAATGCTTGTTGAGATGTAATCTGTAAGTTGAACATCAGAATGGCGTTCATGTCTGGAGCCCATCTGTATTGTATCAAATGTTGAGTCTGAATGAGTATCAGAATGGCTTTCGTGTATGGAGTGTGTCCGAACTGTATCAAGGGGTTGAATCTGAATGAGTATCAGAATGGCTTCCGTGTCTGGAGCGTATCTGAACTGTATCTGAAAGTTGAATCTAACTGAGTATCAGGATGGCATCCGTATCTGGAGCGTATCTAAGCTGTATCTGAAAGTTGGATCTGAATGAATATCATAATGGTGGATCTGAATGAATATCATAATGGCTTCCGGGTCTAGAGCGTATCTGAATTGTATCAGAAAGTATGATCTGAATGAGTATCAGAATGGCTTCTGTGTCTGGAGCGTATTTGAACTGTATCTGAATGAGTATCAGGATGGCATCCGTATTTGGAGCGTATCTGAACTGTATCTAGAAGCTAAATCTGAATGAGTATCAGGATGGCATCCGTATCTGGAGCGTATCTGAACTGTATCAAAAGGTTGAAACTAAATGAGTAACAGAATGGCATCCGTTTCTGGTGCGTATCTGAACTGTATCATGATTGCATATTGTCAATGGTAACTATTTAATCTTATCCTGAAAAGGGTAAAATGTTGATTAAAATACAAAGTTATGTTGCATGAAGTGTATGATGAAATATATGTGTTTTATCAATGTTTATGATATGTGGATGTAATGTATGCGCATGTAAGTTGATTCGCTGAGGAAAATAAATCCTTGACTGCTGCTGAGGATATGCGGATTCTTCATGTCTTGAAGTTGGAGTAATTGACAAAAATCCTGTTGTGAGCAATGCCGTATACTGCTTGAGTAATCTGCTTGGGGGATCCAGAGAACTTTGATGACTTCTACTAGGGATTTAACAATGGGAATCTTCGTTCTGTCGGGAAAAATGAAAACTCTGTGGGGAAAAAGCTTATTCCTATTTGAAAAAAGTTCAAGAGTTTCGGTCACCTGCCACTCTACTGGGGAATTATCCTAGGTTAGGGAGAAACAGAAGTTAGCCGTTATCCGGTTGATTTTCAGGTTTCAAGACAACCTGCTGTGGAACTTGGAGAAACTGGATGGTTTCCACCGGGGATTAGTAGTTTTGAAGTTTCAGCTCCGCTGGGGATCTTAATGACGTATTGTAGGGATTGTTCATGGAATAGCCTAAAGACGTTTTCTATTTTTTTGACCTGTCAGTAATTGTCCTTTTTCATTTCGTTTATTTGTAAACAGTAATTATGTTCAAATGCATATGTTCATTAATGAATCATTTAACGTTTTTTGCAAATAAAACACAAGTGTAAAGGAAAAAGACAAACAATTTTCTGTACTTTAAAGAGATATCTTCGTATTTACTTTGAATAAGTATGGTGTACAAAATAGACAGACATCCTAGTAAGAGGATGGTGCCATAAAAGTAAGAAAAAATTTATACAAAGAAAGACAACTATGTGTGATAATCTCATGGGGGTTCCCATTATGCTATAGCCTCCGTATCTCCGAATATCTTGTCTATTTGATGCTTCGTTTGAAGATGATTGAATTGATCAGAAGCTCCGAGTTTGTCATTGAAGAGATTATCCTCAAAGTGATCCGACGAGACATAGCCATACGCTTTAATTCCCTAACTTTTGCCAGGACCGCCCTTTCGGGTTTTCAGTCAACCGGGAAACCCTTTTTTGCCCAAGTCGCCCTTTCGGGTTTTCAACTTGCCGGGTGTACAGATTTTTTTTGTTTTATCCCTAATTTTTGCCTGAACCTTTTGGTTTGCCAGGATGCCCTTGTTTTGCCTAGGTGTGTCAACCTAGCGGGTCTCTTATGTGTAGTATCTTTTGACTATGTCCGTGTTCGTAGGGTGTGGTAGGTCGTCGCCGTCCATGGTGGTTAAGATCATTGCCCCACCGGAAAAGATGTTCTTGATTACAAATGGTCCTTCATAGGTAGGAGTCCATTTTCCCCTGGGATCACTTTGTGGCAAGATAATGCGCTTGATCACTAGATCTCCAACTTGATATACTTGGCGTCAGACTTTCTTGTTGAAAGCCTTGATCATCCGTTTTTGATATGTCTGACCATGGCAAACAGCAATAAGTCTTTTTTCATCAATTAAGTTCAGCTGATCAAGTTGGGTCTGGATCCAATCGTCCTCACTCAAACTTGTATCCTTCATAATTCTCAAAGAGGGGATTTGAACCTCAATAGGCAAGACAACCTCCATGCCATAAACCAAAGAATAGGGTGTTTCCCCAGTTGATGTGCGAGCCGTGGTACGGTACCCGTGGAGAGCAAACGGTAGCATTTCATGCTAGTCTTTGTAGGTGACTATCATCTTCTGTATGATCTTTTTAATGTTTTTATTAGCAGCTTCGACTGCACCATTCATCTTTGGCCGATAGGGGGATGAATTATGATGTTAAATCTTAAAATGCTCACACGAGGCGGTGATCATAGTATTGTTAAGGTTCTTACCGTTATCAGTGATGATCCTTTCTAGGATACCGTACCGGCAAATAAGGTTCTGCTTGACGAAGCGGGCAACAACTTTCTTAGTAACGAATGCGAAGGAAGCTGCTTCAACCCACTTTGTGAAATAGTCAATGGCCACTAGAATGAAGCGGTGTCCATTGGAGGCTGTAGGCTTGATCTCCCCAATCATATCGATTCCCCACATATAGATTTGACACTTATGATAGGTCCGGGAGTGTTGATAGCAGTCTGCTTCCATGGTAGACCAATAATAGCCTGCCCATAGAATTTTCTTCGTCATCGTATGCCCACTAGAGTGAGTGCCAAAGGTACCTTCATGTAATTCAGCCATGATCTTTTCAGCTTCAATCTTATCCACACAATGGAGCAGAATAGAATCATGATTACGTTTGTACGGGATGCCATTACTTAGGAAGAACTTAGAAGAGAATCTCCTTGAGAACTTTTTATCATTGATTGAAGCTCCTTCCGGATATTCTTGAGCCTCGAGATACCTTTTGACTTCATGAAACCAAGGCTGGTCCACTACTTCTTCAGTATTAATCTCGTGACAGTGTGTTGGTTCGTCCATTCGTTCAATGGTGATTTGGGGAGCCTCGTTATCCCAATTAAGTTTAAACATAGATGACATTGTGGCTAGAGCATCTGCTAGCTGATTTTCTTCTCGCGGGAAATGCTCGAAGGTAATCTGCTCAAAATATGGTAGCAATGTCAAAACATGTTCTTTGTAAGGGATAAGGTTTGGCTGCTTAGTGTCCCATTCTCCTTTGATCTGACTGATGACCAAAGCCGAATCTACAAACACATCTAAAGATTTAATTCCCAAGTCTATGGCATCCTTGAGACCAAAGATGCATGCTTCGTATTCCGCCATGTTGTTCGTACAGTTGAAGCAAATTCTGGCAGTAAAAGGAGTATGGCATCCTTCCGGAGATATGAGTACAACGTCGATACCATTACCAAGTGCATTGGATGCCCCATAAAAGAATAGGGTCCATCGGGATCCTTGTCCAGGTCCGTCATGTGGTCTGATTTCTTCAGAGTTGTCTAATGTCATGATGTCCTCGTCCGGGAATTCAAATTTCATGGACTGATAATCCTCTACAGCTTGATGGGCAAGATGATCAGCTAGCACACTGCCCTTTATAGCTTTTTGGGTAGTGTATTGTATATCATATTCTGTTAGGATCATCTGCCATCTAGCTATCCTCCCAGACAAAGCAGGCTTCTCAAAAATGTACTTTATCGGATCCATCTTAGATATCAGCAAAGTGGTATGAGTCAACATATACTGTCTTAGCCGACGAGCAGCCCATACCAGAGCGCAACAAGTTTTCTCGAGCAGTGAATATCTGGTTTCACAGTCGGTAAACTTTTTGCTCAGGTAATAAATAGCGTGCTCTTTTCTGCAAGACTCGTCATGCTGCCCCAATACGCACCCCATTGAGTTCTCTGAAACGGTCAGATACATGACCAGCGGTCTTCCCTCGACTGGTGGCATCAAGACAGGAGGTTCTTGTAAATACTCTTTGATTTTATCAAAAGCAATCTGACATTCATCATTCCATCTGACTACTTGATCTTTCTTCAACAGTTTGAAGATTGGTTCACAAGTAGATGTTAGGTGAGAAATGAATCTGGCAATATAGTTCAGGCTTCCCAAGAATCCCCTGACTTCCTTCTCAGTGCGAGGAGCAGGCATTTCTTGTATCGCTTTAACCTTGGCAGGATCAACCTCGATGCCTTTGTTGCTGACAATGAAACCTAAGAATTTACCGGACCAGACTCCGAATGTACACTTGTTTGGATTCAATCTTAGTTTGTACTCCTTCAACCTCACAAAGAACTTTTGCAAGTGATCAAGGTGCTCCTCTTCAGTTTGCGATCGGGCTATCATGTCATCTACGTAGACTTTTATCTCATGATGTATCATATCATGAAACAAAGCTACCATGGCGCGTTGATAGGTTGCCCCGGCATTCTTCAGTCCGAATGGCATCACTTTGTAGCAGAACGACCCCCACTGTGTGACAAATGTAGTTTTCTCCATGTCCTCAGGTGCCATTTTGATCTGGTTATAACCTGAGAATCCATGCATGAAAGAAAACACTTTGTGCTGGGCTGTATTATCAACCAGGATGTCGATGTGTGGAAGTGGAAAATCATCTTTAGGGCTGGCCCTGTTTAAATCTCTATAATCCATGCACATTCGTACTTTACCGTCCTTTTTAGGCACGGGAACAATGTTGGCAACCCCTTGAGGATATGAAGTAACAGCCAGAAATCCAACATTGAACTGTTTCATGACTTCCGCTTTGATCTTCTCTGACATGTCAGGTCTCATGCGGCGAACTTTTTGTTTCACTGGAGGACACTCTTCTCTTGTGGGAAGACAATGTACTACGATGTCTGTATCCAGTCCTAGCATGTATTCATATGACCAGGCAAAGATCTCAACATAATCATGCAATAGCTGAATTAGGCGCTCCTTGACACTCGGCTCTAGATTGGCACCCACTTTGATTTCCTTCTTATCTTTCTCGGTACCCAAGTTGATTGTATCCAATGGCTCCTCATGAGGTTGAATAGCTCTTTCCTCTTGTTTTAGTAGTATGGCCAATTCCCCTGGCACCTCACAATCTTCCTCACCTTCGTATTCGGCTTGGTAGATCAGATCTTCAGAGTCACTGAAGGCTATAGCAGTACCGTTACCCATGGGATCTGGAATGGAGGGGTACCTGCATTTGTGAGTGTGGGTGTGTGTAAGGGTATAGCCATCTTTAAACAATAAAAAATGTAAAAGAAAGACAATGAGCACAAAAGGTTTGTATGTGAAAAAGCGTCCATGATTCATTGAATGTCAGATGAAGATGAAATAAAAACCCTTACAAATGGACCATTGTGCCTCGGGTAAGACACAATGTTTTTAAAGTGCGAATTGTTCGTGAATATTACAAGTCCAATAAAAATGTAAAAGATAAATTACTGAGAGATGAAATTTATTGGGACAAAGTCTTTGGCTTCCCAGTTGCGAAGTCCTCCGTCGACAGTAGGAAATATCCAATCTTCCAAGCTGCCATCTTCTTCATTGCCTTCTACTGCATTGACCCCTTGGTTGCTAATCTTCACAAGTGGCCCCCCAGCACGGGCACGGCGCACAACCTTCTAAGCAGTCGAAGTAAACCCCAAGCCAAACTTGTCTGATTTGTACGGAATGTTTGGAAGCTGCCCCCAGATGGCGCATCCACCCTCTTCCACTATTGCCTTTGCATCCTTTAGAGATGACATCCGAAGTGGAGGTCTTGTGATCTTAGGAATCGAGGATACCGCCTTGGTCGCTACTACCTCTTGAGAGACTTCTTCAAAATGTTGGAAAGGGGTTTCAATGAACTCGCCATCCAACTCCACATATCGGAAAGAATTCAGATGACTAATCATGTACTCCTCCTCCCCATGGACAGTTATGATCTTTCCTTGGACCGAGTATTTCAGTATCTGATACAATGTGGAGGTGACAGGACCAGCATTGTGAATCTAGGGGCACCCTAACAGATAGGAATAAGAAGGACGGATGTCCATCACATAGAAGGTCGAGTTGAAAATCTGAGTTCCCACCTTTATTGGGATGTCTACCTCCCCATGGACCATCCTCTTCGAACCATTAAATGCTCTCACAATTATGTTACTGGGTTTTAACGTCAGCCCCTCGCAATCCAATCTGTCAAGAGCTTTCTTTGGTAAGACGTTCAAAGATGAACCAATGTCTACCAAGACATGGGCTAGGGTTGTTCCTCTACACTCCACAGAGACATGGAAAGCCTCATTGTGTTTTCTACCTCTGGGTGTCAAATCAGCATCAGAGAAACCTAGGCCGTTATCAGCTGTCAAACTGTCCACACAGTCTTGGAATTGGTCAGCAGACGTCTCTTGTGGCACATGAGCTGTCTTCAGAAATTTTACCGAAGCTTTCTCATGTGCCTCAGAGCACAGCAGCAAAGCTAGCATATAGATTTTGGAGGGGGTTTGCCCCAACTGTTCAACCACATCATAATCACTTTTCTTTATTATCCTCGGGATTTCTTCCATTTCCTTCTTGGATGTTCCAGGGATAACTAGTGATTGAGCCTTCGTCCGTACATGCTCCTCTTGAATGCTTTTTCCTTTATTCTCAGCAGTGGAAGTATTGGTAGGGATAGGGATTGTGTCGTCTTTATTGATAGGTACGCTTGCAGGTATAATCACTGGTGCAGAGGTAATCTTCGGAACGGCCACGGGTCCAAAAAATGCCTTTGGAGGGGCAATCTCTGGAGAGAAGATTCTACCACTGCGGGTAATCTTGCTAGTTCCGGCAATGTTGCTAACATCGGAGTTTTCTTCTTCGGAGCTCTCTTCTTCGGCACTCAGTTCATCTTGTTTGATACCATGGTAGTAGATTTCTCCGCCATAATTCCATGGTACTGTTTTATCTAATTTGTACGGGACCGGCCCGAGCATTGTGATCTTAAGTGGAGCAGTCTTTGGAGCAGGTGTAATCCTAACGGGTCTTTTAGGGGCCCTGGAAGGATTGGCGGAGATGGTTATGATTGAAACTTATTTAACAGGAATGGGTAAAACGGGAGCATTCTCAAACAGAATTTCTTGGTTATCAATCAGGCGTTGGATACCTGTCTTCAACAGAGGGCAATCAAATGATGAGGATAGGCAAACGGGGCAGTCTTTGTCACAACCTGGGAATATACCAGCTTTCAACAAATTCAACTTAATGGTCGGGAGCCGAGTCAACAGTTCATCCACAGTGGCAACAAATAAATCCTCCTCGACATCATTGGCATTGTGACCATGCCTAGGCATCGGAGCGGAAATGACATTTGGTTTCTCTGGTGCATCAAACTCAACCTCCTTTGCATCTATAAGAACCTGAACCTTGATCTTCAGAGCCCAACAGTTGTTGGTGTCGTGCCCTGGACTTTCAGAATGGTATGCGCATCTGGCATTTGGGTGATAATGAGGGGACGCAGTATTGGGATTCTTTGGGGCCTCTTTTAAAGTTGCCAGATTCAATTTCAGAAGATGTGGTAGAACCTGGGCTAGAGTCATGTTAATCCTGGTGAATTGTCGTACTGGCCTTTCCACCATTTGCTGGTTATTTTTAGGCTGGTCAGATGCAGGCTTTGGAATCATAACGGCTCCCACCGTTGGTTGGTATTCAGTTCTTCCCTGATTCCTGTGTGAATAAACAGTAGATACTTCCTTCCTCCCAGTGAAGGGTTTTTTTCACAGCTGTAGATGCAGACGAATCTTTCTGAATCTTCCCACTTCTTATACCAGCTTCCACCCACTCGCCGGTTAAAATAAATTCAATAAACCCTGCAGAGGAACTCCCAATCAGATGATTGAAGAAAGGGCCCGATAGAGTTCCCAAGAACATGTCCACTAACTCCCTTTCAGACAGGGGGGATTGCACTCTCCCGGCTAGATCTCTCCACTTTTGTGCGTAATCTTTGAAGCCCTCATTTGAAGCCATAACCATACTCTGAAGTTGAGTACAGGTAGGTGCCAAATCGATGTTGTACTGGTATTGTTTATAGAAAGCTGCGGCCAGGTCTTCCCAATTGTGGACTTCGGCCCTTTCCAACTGATAGAACCAATCAAGTTGTGTTCCTGATAAACTGTCTTGGAAAAAGTAGACCCACAAGTCTTTGTCGGCAGAGTGTGGCTGAATCTTCCTGACATACGATCGGAGGTGCATTTTAGGACACGACACTCCATCAAATTTTGCAAATAATGGAATCTTAAACTTTGGTGGGATCACAAATCCTGACACCAGCCCAAACTCTTCAAAATCTAGACCCGGTACTCTCTGGATTTCCATAGCGCTTAAACGCTCTTCAAGGTGTTTGTACTTATCATCAACCGAAGGGTATTGTTACTCAGAGTAGTCCTCCTCTTCCTCTTCTTCTTCAGAGTCTGACGGAACTGCCGTTTCTTTTCCTTTTCTTTCCCCTTCATCAGATGTTGCTGGAAATTCTAAGGTCCTTCTGGCTTGTCCCTGAAACCTTCTGCCCATGATTACCACACCAGTTGGCTTCTTCTTCTTTTTCTCTTTCTCTTTTTCTAGCAGAGTCTTCAGCTCCTCTTGCCCCTTGGCTAAGGTCATGAGTAACTGTTGAAATTGTGTGTTTTGAGCTTTAAGGTCTTTGACCGTCTGTTCGAGATTCATCTTACTGAAATAAACAGTAGAGAGATGAGGAAACTTGTTGTAAACACCTGTTTATGTTTATGATGAATGACATGTATTCATGCAATGCTTTCAAGGATTTAAAAATTCAAATTTGTTTCAAACAAAAAAGAAACACATGTTATATTAATAAGATAGAATTTGAGTACATCAATGCCCCTTGGGCAAAATAATACAAAATTCTAAGATAAAAAGACATTGCGTATCCTCTTTGGTGCAATGTAGGTATTTAGAGTCTGCTCTTCATGAATTAGCCGAGTGAGTTCCAAAACCTTCTTCTCGCTTGCGTAGAATTGGGATTTGAAAGTATCACGCTCTCCTTTGAGCTGTATCCAATCCCTTTGTAGGTCTTCAAGTGATGTAGGCATGTCAGGATGTAGGATAGTGTATGGAACTTCTCCCTCCTTAACAGGCTCAATAATCACGGGGAGAATGGAAGGATAAGGCATCATAAGACTTTGAGCGTGGGTTCGTACCCACTTGAGGTAAGACTCAAGAGGGATGGAATTCTTGTGTCCCAAAGTCTTGCTATCCACCTTGTTTAGCATCCTCCAAGCTCGGATGAATCTCTGGAGAAATCCTTGATCGTCGTTGTCGTAGTCGAAAACCAAACCTTGAATCAGCATATCATGTGGGCCATCCCTTCGGGCATAACCAAACTGTCTTAGAGATAAGCATGGGTTGTAGGTGATGCCTCCCCTAATGCCAAGTAGAGGTACATTAGGGAATTCCCCACAGCGGTCAACAATGATAACATTCTCTTTGGATCGAGAGCACCAATGAATATCTGAATGTTTAAGGGTCATTAACCTTTGTGACCACCTCAAACCTTTCTCATTCTTTAAGACTGATTGGGGAAGATGAGAAATAAACCATCTTGCTAGGAGAGGAGTGCAACACATAAGAACACCTCTTTTCCTCATTGTACGAGTGTGAAAAGAGTGTAAGATATCCCCAAGCAATGTAGGCACCGGGTTGCGAGACATGAAGATTTTGACAGCGCTCACATCTATGAGTTGGTCAGGATTGGGGAACAAGACCATCCCATAGATAAGAAGAGCCACAATCTCCTCAAATTCTTGCAAGTCTAGGGAATTCCAACAGCTTTGGGCTTTCTCAAACAGAAACTTTGCCAAGAAGCCTTTGACACCACTTCTAGTTTCCCAATGAGTTGTGACATCAGATGAGTGCAAGCGCAGGGCTTGAGCAATCTCTTCTGGTTTTGGATCTCTTTCTGTACCGTTGAAAGGTAGTTGATTGAGAATAGGAATCCTCAATAGTTGAGAGAATTCTTCTAAAGTGGGCACAAGTTGATAGTCAGGAAATATGAAGCAATGATGCAAAGGGTCAAAGAACTGGAAGAGAACCTTTATCATATCCTCCTCTGTGTTGGAGGTGACCAAGTTGAGTAGACGAACATGCCTCTCGGTGAATGGAGAGTTCTCAGGGATCCTTGAAGCTAGATCCTTGAGTTGTGGAGGAATTCTTACAAGGTTGATTTGGATAGTTTTCCTGCAAAGTGTATCCATATCCTACAAAACAAGAACAAAGATGAATCTCCAAAATCCTTGAAATGGTTAGTGAATGCATATGATGTTCATGATGTCCATGATGTTATGTACAAGCATGCATATACAAACAAATCAAACAAGTTCTTAGTTTTAGGCTTGCATGGGGTTTCATAGGTAAGTACCCTCTTGAAGTTTAGTTGGCTCAACCTGTCCTAACAATAGTAACCGGGTTCTAAGGAGCTCAATATCACTGAATAGTTTCCTTGGTCATTGTTTCAGCTCAAACCTCTTTAATGGTGACCAAAATATCCCAAGAAACCAACCCTCAATGAGTTTAGTATCGAGTATCTACCAACTTCGGACTGCACCAAAGCCGGTCATCTCACTACATCCTAAAAGGCCAAGTTGGTCAAGTAAAGGGTTCTAGAAGTTCATTAGTGCTTCATGACATCACTCAGCGGCCCCGTATTCTCTTTGATTGACTCAAAGGCTACCGGTACCCATAAATATGTCACACTAACATAGCTATTGCTTAGACCATGTCAGTATACCCCGCACAGTTTCCACAACATATTGCTATTTACCTATAATGTTTCCCAAATTCGGGTGGAGGATTCAAACCCAAACAAAGAACCATAACGTAAAGCAAACAAATCAAACAATATAAGCAAATAAATGTGATCTAGCCCTAAGGTAACCTCACTTTTATAATAAGATCCCCAGCAGAGTCGCCAGTTCTGTGATACGGTGGGAGAACTGACTTGAGGTTTTACGTTTTATCGTAAGTGTTGCGGTTAGCAAGAGTCGCCACTGACTTTTCTTTTATCCAATAAGGAAAGGTGAAAAAGCACAGGAAAGACCTTTCGAGATGTTTTCTTGGGTTCGGGGGGTAGATTATGAAAAAGGGAAGGTATTAGCACCCTTTTCATCCATGGTTTTCCATGGGATCTTAGTTACTTGCTTAGATCACTTGCTTTGGTTTGTTTGAAAATATGTTTGGTGTGGTTTTGAAAGTATTTTGTAAAAGAGGCCATTGTTAGGCAATCTTTATAAAGATTCTCGTTCTTAAGAATATATACAAAGATGTTTGTCTTTTGAAAATGTTTTCAATGTTTGTAAGATGTTTTTGAAGTGTGTGTGTTTGTTTTGAAAATAGCAAGGATTGTTTGTTTGAAATGGAGCAAGTAACTAGTAGCTATCTACCTACTCAAATGTCTTTCCTATGCATTTTCTTTTCCTCCGACCTTGTTGATTTACCATTGATTTCGTAAACAACCCTATCTTTGGATGTAAACGGGATGAGCGTGGGTCATCGTATAACCATGATTAGCAATGCTTGCAAAGTATCTTAGCATTTTTTGAGGGACCAAGATCATTTTGTAAGGCAACCTTTGAATAGCGTCATCGAGGGACTATGATCTTATATTTGTTTTGTTTGGCTAAGATACTTCGCGTGCGTAACATGGCTATTTTTAGCCAACCAAGTGGAGAAACCCTAAGGGTGCTTGTGTGCAAGTGCATCATTTTCATGCTTTGATTTTTGTCTTGTATTTAGGGTTTTCTATTTTTGCTTTATTTTGTTCTTGTCATACAAACCCTAATTACTAATCATGGCATGTAAAGCGATAAATTGTGTAATGTAAATATTACTAAGCTATTACAACAATTTTATGGGAGGGGGGAATACAAATTTGAATGGGGATTTGCTAGTAAAAATAAGTCCTAAGTTACTATTACAACCATATTGAAATGCATAATAATGTACAAGGAATATGTGAAATAAACTTGTTTGGTTTTAAGAAGATGTTTTTGATCTTTTGTTTTTAAGAAAACGGAAAAAAAAGGGTGCGAAGGAAATATTTTTGTTGTTTTCCGATTAAAGGAATGAAAAGTGATAGCAAAGATAATGGAAAATAAAGAAAAAGAAAGAACCAGCGTGTTGATTATAAAATGAAGTCGGAAGTTCTGACTCTGGCACGCTGCAAAACAGAAACTGGTTAGTGAGAATGTGTAGGGTCAGAAGTTCTGAACCTACTGGGAACACAGTAACTTTTAGAAGTTCTGATACCACTGGTAGAAAAACAAGCCTCAGAAGTTTTGGTACCACTGGCAACAAAACAAACTTCAGAAGTTCTGAGACCATTGGTAGAACTTGATCTCTCTCTCCAAGCTACTCAGAACATCTGTAATTTGGTTATTTCTCCACAAAACAGAAAACATGCACAAAACAGTTATAGCAGATGACATAGCGTTTCAGAAGATAAGAAATATTAGAACTATAAATCAGAGGCAAGCATACATTGGCTAATCCTAACTCTGAGTTCTAGTCTCTCCAAGAAGTTCTGAACTGATTTATTCTCTATTTAAGAAGGCAGATATATGAAGTCTCAGAATATGTTCAACATCAGAAACATGATATCTACATTGTATTTTTGAGCATGTAAATTTGGTAATGCTTGAGTAATGTGGTGAGGGTCAGCAGAAATTTACCTTGCAGCTGGAAGAAGTTCTGTGAACCGGAGTTAACCTCAACTCTGATGATGTTCTAAACAGCTTCTTCATGTACTCAGTAAGCTAGAAGTTTTCAACTTCTGGGGATGGCAAGGAGGTGATGTGCTGATTTCTTTGAGTGGATGGATGGAGAGTGTGCAGTAGTATGAATACAGAAGTTTTAGGCAGTTTCCAACGTGTAGATCAGAAATTGTATGAATGGTTTTTTAGTCAAGAAATATTTGAGAACAAATGGAGTTTTGAACGCAAAGAATCAAAAGTTAACAAGGTGTTATGTGGTGTGTTTACAGTTCTTAGAGCTCTTGGGATTTTAGCATGGGTTTAAGGCTTTTCTTTCTCAATTTTTTCGACCCCTTTCAATGGCCAAAAGTGTTCTTATTTATAGGCCAAGATTTTTGTAGTTTTAAAGAGATCAAGTAGCGCCAACATCATACGCTAGATGCTGACTTGTTCCTGAAGCAAGTTCAAAAAAGGTATGATGGCTGACAGTTTTTTAGTCTAGACTGGATCAGCAAGCAGGGATTAAGGAAAAGTAAACCTACAAGCAAAAAGTAACGCATGTACCCTCTTATACTTCTGTATAGAAGTTATCTTTTAAGGAGAACAAGGGTATTTCTATGCCACACGTGGAGAGGTCCTTTGGACAAAGACTCAAAAGTGGTTGTGAGGATTAATGAGCATTAAATGATGATGAGATTTTTTCCAAATCAGAAATCCTGTAATTTGAGATTTTGCATCATTGCTTAATTCTGGATCAGAAGTTCTATCTAGGACAAACATCCAACTTCTGATCTTTGTACCTTGTTGTCTCAGCATATTCTGAAGGATTCCCTAGGCTTTCCAGTGACCTTCTTTGATTTATCTTTGAAAACTCTGGATTAGAAGTTATGCTTCAACGTAGAATCTTATGATCCTCTTACCTTCTGGCTCCAGCATGTTCTTAAAGAGCTTTCAGACTTTCTAGTAAGGTTGCAGCACGCTTTGTAATCTTCTTTGCATTACCTTAGCAAATTCTGACCGAACTTACGTGGATGCTGAAAAGCCATATTCTGACTGCAGACTATGTGCTGAACCATGTTTACAACTTCTGAATGCACCTGCCTGGAGGCTGGCTCAGAAGTTCTGAAATGTCATTTTTTCCTTAAATACTTAGAAAAATCCCAAGTATTTAGAAATTTGGCTTTTTCCATAGTAAATTTGACTTTGAACTTTTTGATGATACAAACTTCATATTCCAACATGTCTTAATGGAATATGATTCTTGAAACTTGGTTTTGGTCCAAAAGTCAAAGTTAGACCTCTTAGCGAGCAAATGACCGTTTTTCCCTTATGAATGGTTTGCTTGGAAAAATTGATAATTCAAGGCTTGGGATTTGTATGAGAGAAAACTTGAGAGTCCAGAATGATTCCTTGAGAAATGAGAGGGAAAATTTTGGGGTACAATAGACTAGATCGTTTACCGAAGGCAACAGTGGAGGGTCATCGAGGGACTACAATCTTTTTAACCGAGGGTCTTTGCTAAGGTGTCCCACGTTTGAGGGACGTGACTGTTTTTCTGAAGGCAACAAGTGGAGATACCTTAGAGTTGTGCATGTGCGAGTGTGTTATGTTTTCAGTTATTTATCTTAAACACTTAGGTTTTCTACCGTTTGTTTTTAGTTTTATCATACAAGCCTATTAGCATACATCTAGCAGTTAAATATATACAAGTACGGAAACTAAAGTGCGGAAAATTGAATCTACGCTATTACATCGCTTCGGGATGGGGGGAATTACAAACCAAAATGGGGAAATAAAGAATAAAAAGTCCTAGTTAAGCTATTACAACCCTTTGTACAGTTACAACTATTCATGAAATAATGCGGAAAAAAATAAACAAACGCGCGGAGAATGGAAAAGAGGAAATATCTAAAATCTTAAAAAAATTCTAAGTATAAGAAAAAGTCTTTCTTTTTGGTATTTTTATTGTTTAAAAAATGAAAAATGAATTATGAAGTCCTAATTCTACTTAATTTTAAATTAACAAAATAAACTTAGAAGGGTTAAATTAAATTATTTAAAATTAACAAAAAATAATTTAATTAAAAAAAACTTAAATCTAATGTTTTTATGATTTTCTGATTTTTTTTTTAATTTTATGATTATAAAAGAAAATATTAAAGAAAGTTAAATAAATAAATTTTATAAAAAAAATAGGAATTGGCCAATCATGATAATTTCATTCTGCCACGTATGCGTTGACCTACTCTGCGTTTTTCAAACCACCATGGAGGGTGGAAAACACCATCATCTCCGACGGGGGTTTTTCTTCAAAACCTACAAAATCAATCAAACAAAAAAAAGTAAAACTCTAGATCTATTATATTGGACCCTGCAATCTCAGTGGTGCCATTAGTTTGGCCTAAAGGCACCTGTAACGTGAGATCCGAATCTTTAAAAGCTTTGTGCCCTAACAATGGCACGATCTTATTTATGCTTCAAGACTCACATGTAAAACATCAAATACATTCCAATGATGCATATGAAAATATTAATTATGTCAGCAACGGTTAATAATGCCTGAGATCAAAGTTTCGAATCTTCACCACACTTGCCAACCGACGTGAATGGGAGGAGGCGTTTTGGACTTGAAAGGGCTTGGTTATGAAGTGTGGTTTAATTCCTAGAAGCCTCAGAAATGTGATTTGGCCGTTTGTTTTGATTGATAGCGCCTGGAAATGTAGTTACGAATTTTTACAACTTTGAGAAATTTTGAGAATTTTGGGGAGCTTTTGGAGAGCTTTTTGGAAAGTTTTGGAGAGCTTTTTATGCAAATATTTTGTGGTCCTTTTGTGATCTTAAGCTTGTGCATTTATAGAGAGGGAAGAGAGGAGTTAACATGTATGGTAAGGAACAAAGCATTCATGGCCTTTGAGACAAGAATAAAACACATTAAGTTACCATTTTTGAGTGATTCTTACCCTTTTTGAATGTGCAATGAACCTGGACCATTTTTGTGTGTATTGCACGAATTAATGGGCTTCAAAATTGATCAAATCCAGCCCATATACATATCCCATGATTTTTGTGATTTTATTTAATTTATTTTTCATTTATTTGAATAAAAAACAAAAAAATATAAATAAAATAATAAGAAAATACAAGACAAGGTAAGAGTGAGTTTATAAGTCTTTTTCAAGGTCATGGACGTGTTTGAAGTCCAAAAAGTTAGGTCACAAGTCCAAAATTTCAAGTTTGCACATTTAGCATTTCACGTACTTCTTAAAAATTGCCCAACTTGTGCAACTCATAACTTGCTCAATTTTCATCTTTTGAAGGTGATCTTTGACTTTATGAAAAGCTAAATATGTCCTATACACTTTATATTTTTATCATATTTTCATTTGGAGACATTATCTTGATGTAAGTTACCTTGATAAAAAGTGTCTTTTGTTGACTTTTGAAAATGACATATAATGTATTAGCTCATATCTTTCAAATGAAACACTTTTTGGACCTGAGCATAAAAGCAAAGTTGTAGAGAATTGATTTTTCTTTAAAATGGGCTTTGGTTGGGGAAAATATGATGAAGCACGTGGAAGTTATGCTTGGTCAAAGTTCTGTTGACTTCTCCTAAGGAAACCCTAATTTGACAATTCTTGACTTTTGATGATCTGAGGACTTTCCTTGAGGAATAATGATCAACCCTTGACAAAATGATGAATATCAATTCAAAATGTTTATTTTGACAAAACAATCTTGAATTTTGACTATATGTTGACCATAATTGAATTTTTTACCAATAAAGTTGATTTTCAAAATTTGAGCCATTGACTCAGCAAGTTTCTGATGTAGGGCTTGAAGCTTGACATGAACCTTGTTGAGGACCTATGAAGAACCATGAAATCCACTTCAGAACTTTGCAAACCAAATTTCCTTGAGAAAATCCAAACCCTAGTTGTAGGCCTTTGGTTTAGGAGGAGCATCTTGACTAGTCAACCCTTGAGTTTCCTGAGTGTCTAAGAAGCCTTGGAAGAATGCCTTGAAGGAAAATGTGAGGGTAAATTGTGTGGTACAATATATACCCTTGTTTAATCTTATTAAACTTGAAGAGTTAGATTGGCTCGTCCGTCATTCGTGACTTGAAGGTAGAAGATGATTGAACACTTAAGTGCCCAGAAATTTGCACTCGCCTGTGCAAGAGGTAACACTGTTGGTTGAATGTATCAGGAATGGGCTTATAGATGCCATTTTGAGAGGTGATGGAGAATCGTCGGATATGTGCTTATAGATCCCATCCAAGGTAACTGTTGACTTCAACTGAAAGAAGTATCAGAATAAATCTTTGAGTTGATTTAAACTGAACCAGAGAAAGTGTCTACCGGAATAGAATTAGGATAAATCATTGGTCGATTTAAACTGAACCAACAAAGGTCTTGATTTATCTTTAACTGGAAGAAATAGATCTAAACCGGAAGAGGTCTTTTTCCTGTTATTAACTGGAAGAATAAATCCACACCAAAAGAGGTCTTTCTCCTGTTATTAACTGGAAGAGATAAACCCATACCAAAAGAGGTCTTTCGCCTGTTATTAAATGGAAGTGATGAACCCATACCAGAAGAGGTCTTTCGCCTATTGTTAATTAGAAGAGATGAACCCATACCAGGAGAGGTATTTCACCTGTTATTAACTGGAAGAGATAAACCCATACTAGAAGGGGTCTTTCGCCTATTATTAACTGGAAGAGATGAATCCATACGAGAAGAGGTCTTTCGCCTATTAGAAGAGGTATTTCGCCTGTTACTAACTGGAAGAGATGAACCCATACAAGAAGAGGTCTTTCACCTGTTATTAATTGGAAGAGATGAACCCATACCAGAAGAGGTCTTTCACCTGTTATTAACTGGAAGAGATGAACCCATACCAGAAGAGGTCTTTCGCCTGTTATTAACTGGAAGAGATGAACCCATCCCAGAAGAGGTCTTTCTCCTGTTATTAACTGGAAGAGATGAACTCATACCAGAAGAGGTCTTTCGCCGGTGATTAACTAGAAGAGATGAACCCATACCAGAAGAGGTCTTTTGCCTGTCATTAACTGGAAGAGATGAACCCATACCAGAAGAGGTCTTTTGAGAATGAGCTTTTGAGGAAACTGCTGAAATAGCTTTTCGTCAGATGTAGCCTTTGAGAAGATTGTCAAGCCATATAAGAGGTTGATGATATTTGTCTGTTGACTGGTCTTTCTTGAAAAGGTAAAGAGTTAGTTGTATGCAATGTCATGATGTATGACTTTCATTATGTAATGATGTTCTCAAAATAAATGAGATCATGCTATCTTTGTTTTGTATGCATATGCTATGACATTTTTTAAATTATGTATGAATCTAGAATTTTGTTGAAGTGCGTTTGTAAATTCGACCAACATCTTTGTCTGGGGAAAATAAATCCCTGACTATCACTGGGGATGAAGAGTATGTGTAATCTTCAATCTTCTGGGGATTGTTTCCGCTGGGGACCCCTGCTTTGAGGAAACTCCACTGGGGAACATTGATTTTTTGCTTTGAGCTTGAGGAAAATCTGTTGGAGAGTGTTAATTCCTTCTTGGGGAGAAGAGTTTGGGAACATTGGTTATTCATTACTATATTGGGGAGTTTATACCCTGATTGGGAATAGAAGATGATGGATACCTTCTAGCTCGTTTGAGGAGGATAAAGTTGACTGACATCTGGTCTGGTTCCAGGTTTTGTAGCAACTCTCTGTGGATAGTGACGACTTCACTAGGGAGAGAAATTTTCCCGGTGATTAGTAGCAATTTGAGGAATAGGCTCAAGCTGGGGATATGGTTTTAGCTGGAGATTTGTGGTAGAAGCACACTCAAGCTGGGGAGTGTCAGAATAAATTTATGCCTTGATTGTATCTGTAGATGTATTGAATGAGTCTCATAATGATATCCATATCTAGATTGTATCTGAACCGTATCTGGAATGAGTATCAGAATGAATCTATATCTTGATTGTATATGCACTGTAACTAGAATATGCATTTGAATGAGTATCAGAATGACATTCGTATCTGGATCGTATCTGTGATACGGTGGGAGAACTGACATTTGAGGGTCTTGTGATTGTGTTTGCAAATGTTGCGGTTGAGCAAGAGTCGCCACCGACTTTTCTTTTATCCAATAAGGAAAGGTGAAAAAGCACAGGAAAGACCTTTTGAGATTTTTTTCATGAGTTCGGGGGGTAGATTATGAAAAGGGAAGGTATTAGCACCCTTTCCATCCATGGTTTTCCATGGGCTCTTAGTTACTCGTTAGATCACTTGCTTTTGTTTGAAAATAATGCTTTTGTGTGGTTTTGAAAGTATTTTGAAAATGTGCCATTCGTTTAGGAAAACTTTTCAATGATTCCCGTTCGTAAGAATGTATGCAAAGTGTTGAGCTTTTGAAAATATTTCAATGTTTGGAAAATGTTTTGAAGATGTTTTGGAAAGTGTATGTGAAAATAGCAAGGATGTTTGTTTTGAAATTGAGCGAGTAACTAAAAGTAATCTACCCACTCAAAAGGTTTTAGATGTGTTTTTCCTCCTCCTTTAGATGTTGTTGCCTTACCATTGATTTGATAAGAAGCCCCATCGTTGTATGTGAAGGGACGAGCATTGGGTCATCGTATGACCATGATAGCAATGTTGTGAAATGACTTAGCACTTTTCTGTAGGGACTAAGATTATTTTGAAAGGCAACTTTGATAGCGTCATCGAGGGACTATAGTCTTTTTCGATTTTGTTTGTGCTAAGACATCCCACATGCATAACATGGCCATTTTTGTAAGGCAACAAGTGGAATTACCCTAAGGGTGCATGTGTGAAAGTGTGTTTAATTGCATGCATTTTGTCTTTGATTTTTGGGTTGTCTACTTGTTGATTTTATCTTTCCATATATACCTAATTACTAACATTAATATGAAGGTAAGAAGAGTGCAAAAGATAAATCCTACACTATTACAACTATATTGAATTGCATGAAAATATAAAGGTAAAGGAAAGAAAAAGGATCTTCCGACTTAGGGCAGCAACTCTTCGACTCTGCCATTTTTGGCCCTCTTCGACCTTACTTGAAAATGGGGTGAAAGCATGAGTTTCGACTGGGGCAGGGAGCCAGCATATTGTGCCTTTCGACTGCCTCTTTCATTTGGCCTGAAGGTCAGTATGGAAGCTAGAGGCTTCGTTTCTAACTTTTTGTGTCTCCTGTTTCTTTCATTTGAGTTTGAATAGCAATATGGCCCAAGGCCATGTCAATATCACCTTAAGGCTATATTAGTTCTTTAAAACATATTTAAACGTACCAAGAGTAAAAGCCAAGAATATTTTTAACTATGACACATATTAAGAGGGTGAAAACAAAACAAAAAGAAGAAAATAGTATGTACATGCTTTAAATGAAAGAGAAAACTTATTTACATGCTATGCTGGGAACGAAGGGCCAACGGTTAAAAACGACTTACCTTGCTGGAGGTTGTAGTGCATTCTGGACTTTTGCAGCTATTGCTTTGAATGCCTATGGATTTGGAGGAAAAGGCCTAGGGTAGGCCTTCGACACCAGTGAAATATCCTTCTTTTCTAGATTCAAAGGAAGGAACAAATGGGATGCTCCTTGAGTCGAAGGAAACTGGAACGTATTGTTTGAAGGAGGTAACGATGATTCTGGTTTTTGATTTCACAAGTGTTGAAGTGTTTTAGAATTTTATGGTGTGTGAGTATTTTTGAAGATGCGTTCCTCTTCTCTCTTTTTTCTCTCTCTCCCCTGTCTTTGTGCAAATGAACTCTCTATTTATAGAGAAAGGCTTTTGAGAAGCTTGGGGAGCAAAAATAATAAAATAAGGCTCTGCTGGAAAGTAAGTGTCCACTTGTGCCATAAAAGTAAAATGAATGGTTCAGATAGGGTTGCTTCTTTCTGAAGGAAAACAGGTACAAGGCTCAAGACAAACCTTTCTAAAAGGTAGTATTATGTTGTTAAGTGCAAGTGGTCTTGGACAACAAATGGATAAAGGCCTATTTTAGCTTGCATAAATAATTAAGTATAGGGTGAGTCATAGGTTTGAGGCCTGAAAAGGGAAAACACGTAGCCTAGCCTATGGGTCTAAATGTTCAACTTTGATCTTTTGAGTCGAATCCTCCCTCTTTCTACACCTTTCGACCATACTAGAACAACACAACGTTCGTTTTCACCAGTTGTGTGTCATGATGCAGGACTATGGCGTGTCGAAGGGTTTGCAGATGGATTCGAAGGTGATATGAAGGCACATTTGAATCATACTGTGAAGATGAATTTGAAAGTCACATGAAGGTATCCATTCATCCAATCGAAAACTTATGAATCCAAGGCAAACAGGTGAGGGGCGAATGCTGCAGTCGAATGACACTTTTCAGAAGGTTATTAACTCCTGAATCGAAGGAAGCTTTCCGATGATTACTGACTTCTTGAATTAAAGAAAACCAAAAGGAGGCCTTTACTTCCTGAGTCGAAGGACATTCCTGAGTCGAAGAACATTGTTTCAAAGGGAAACAAAAACTCAATTGAAGCTTGTATGAAGATAATTTCCTTCTGAGTCGAAGGAAGCCTTCTTGAAGTCATATGCCCAGACGAAAGAGGCACGCTAGCAGCAACTTTTGAGCAATCGAAGGAGGTGCAAAGTCCAGTCGAAGAGGACTAAATCGAAGGAGCCCTATTTTCCTCCAAATTCATAAAATTATTATTTTTATCTGTTTTCCCCCCCTTTTGACAGTTTTCTACTAATTCTGGTGCTGGAAGACCCCAATGTACTTGTGCAAGCTTGAATTTTGAGAATCTTTGTGAGAGATGTCTTGAGAATTGAGAGGGAAAATTTTAGGGTACAACAGTTGCACCTGTTCAAACTTCTTGAGCCTGAAGAGTTAGTTTGGTAAGTCTGCCATTCGTGACTTGATGGTGAAAGAAGTTTGAACATTAGAGTGCCCAGAAATTTGCACTCGTAGATGGACGGTGAATGGGCTTATAGATGCCATTTGGATGAATGTTGGTAAACTCTGGAAGAAGTATCAGCATAAATCTTTTGTTGATCCATACTAAACTCGTTGTTTTACCTGTGAGAATGGGGTTAGGAAAATGCAGATGCTTGCATGATGCTTACCAGATGTGGTATCATGATGAATGCATTGTTATGTACATGCTATGATGTATGAATGCGAAATGTGTGTTTTTGTCTGGGAAAATAAATCCCTGACTACTGCTGAGGAAATCTTCAGAGACTGAATCCTTGATTGCCTGTTGAAAATGAAGAATATGCATATCTTAAAATCCTATTGAAGAGATGCTTCTGTTGGGGAGCATTACTCAAGGATTAGATGTTAGTTGGTAGGATCCAGGCTTCACAGTTGTTGAGGGTGAAGTAGTCGGTTGTTATCTGGTCGGCTCCAGGTTTCATGGCGACTTACTGGGGGAAGAGATGAATTAACTGTTATCTGGTCGGATCCAGGCTTTGCAGAAAATTCCTTGAAATTGAATAGTCATCTGGTTGGGTCCAGGTTTCATAATAACTTGTTGGGGATGTGGAGGTTAACTGTTATCTGGTCAGATCCAGGCTTCACAGTAACTTGTTGGAGGTAAGGGGGAATTAACTGTTATCTGGTCGGATCCAGGCTTCACAGTAAATTCTTGAAAATCGTTATCTGGTCGGGTCCAGGCTTTATGGTTTTTGGGAAAGTTGTACTATCGTCTGGTCGAATCCAGGTTTCATAGTGTCTTTCTGGGGATCATGGCTAATTATTATCTGGTCGGGTCCAGACTTCACAATATTCCGTTTGAAAACTGTTATCTGATCGGGTCCAGGCTTCACAATAAACTGGTTAAGAACTGTTATCGGGTCGGGTCCAGGCTTTGCAGATTTCCGATGAAGTTAATTGTTATCTGGTCGGGTCCAGGCTTCACAATAACTCGCTGGGGATACCAAAGTTAACTGTTATCTGGTCGGGTCCAAGCTTCACAACAACTTGCTGGGGATACCAAAGTTAAATGTTATCTGGTCGGGTCCAGGCTTCACAGCAACTCGCTGGGGATACCAAAGTTAACTGTTATCTGGTCGGGTCCAAGCTTCACAGTAACTCGCTGGGGATACAAAAGTTAACTGTTATCTGGTCGGGTCCAGGCTTCACAGATTTTTGAGGTTTGATGAGGTTAATTGTTATCTGGTCGGGTCCAGGCTTCACAATGAACTGTTTGGGGATTTAGGTGTTATCTGGTCGGTTCCAGGTTTCACAATGGATCTCTGGGGATGATTGTTATTTGGTCGGATCCAGGCTTCGCAATAACTTTCTTGAAAAGATGGAAATGATATCTAGCGACTTCACTGGGGAATGAAGAGGCAACTCTACTGGGAACAAGTAGTTAAAACCTTGGTTAGATTAAGTTTAGATTCTTCTATATCCTTGAAGAGTTGGGCTGGTTGTCATAGCTTTTTGAGGAATGAGATCAACTGTTATCTGATCGGGTCCAGGCTTCAATATAACTTGAAAATTATGCTAATATCTGGTCGGATCCAGGCTTCATAGCATTCCTTGGTAATAATAAAGGCTTTTTTGAAGACTTTACTAGGGATTAGGGGTTGTGGCCCTATGTTTTGTAGTCTTTTGAAGGGGAAATTCTAACTGGAGAGTATAGACTTAATAAAGCAAGGTAGACTCATCTTGGTGAGAATGTACTCAGCTGGGGATGATGGACTCATCTGGGGAGTTTGGGTTCCGTTGAGGGATTTGTACTCCGCTTGGGAATAGAATCTTGGTTGGAAGATATACTCCGTTGGGGAGGGTGTACTCAGTGGGAAGTGTTTATTCTGCTGGACTCAGCTTGGAGAATAAAATTTCAGTTGGAAGATACATTCTACTGGGGATAAAAACTCCTGGTTGGGAGATATACTCCACTGGGGACAGAAAACCCTGGTTGGGAGATATACTCCACTGGGGGCAGAAAACCCTGGTTGGGAGATATACCCCGCTGGGGAATATGGACTCAATGGGGAGTGTTTATTCAGCTGAACTCAGCTTGGAGAATAAAATCTCGGTTGGAAGATACATTCTACTGGGGATAAAAACTCCTGGTTGGGAGATATACTCCACTGGGGACAAAAAACCCTGGTTGGGAGATATACTCCACTGGGGAAATCGGGGTGTCTTGTACTTTGAGGAATTTACACTCGGCCTGGGGAAATAGCTCTGTTGGGGAAATAAACCCTGCTGAGGAGATGAGTTTCCTTTAGACAGAGACCTCTAGGCTTAAAAGTTGTCGAGAGATTGAGGCTCTGGCAGGGGTTTATCCTTTGTAAAAAAAATTTGTAGGCAATTCCGCTGGGGAAAGGTTGCATCGGGGTTGTCCCTATAGGGATAATGATGGCGAGATAACTCTGTGGGGAATAAAATCTGTTGAGGAGATGTATTCCCTTTAAGAAGAGATCTCCTAGGCTTTAGCTGGGAAAAAGCTGTCAAGAGATTGAGACTCTGGCCAAGGATTGTCCCGTGCAAGGGTATTTTGTGGGCAACTCCATTGGGGAAAGGTTTATTGCCAACGCCCCAGTGGGGAAAATGATGGTGAGATAACTCTGTGGGGCTACTTCACATTCATTAAAGGGATGCTTACTGCAGTTGTGCACTGATGCCTTGTTGAAGTTGCTGCTTGGCAGGACACATGTGCCAAATAGCTTTAGTTATGTTCATATGCATATGTTCATTCAATTTTAATCATTGGACAAATTTGTATTCAAAACAGAGATAGACAATTTTGCACTTCAAAGTGTATTTGTATTGATATTTTGCCCATGAATAGGCGTTTTTGTACATAGAGGTGGAATTCCTAGTAAGAGGAAATCGCCGAAAAGAAAACGAAATTGAGAATGAAAAACAAATAGCCATGTGAAATGATCTTATTGCCTTTCAGCTCTACTATTGCCCCAGTGTCTTTGAACGTCCCTTGCCGTTCATCGAAGTTGATTGGATTGATCCTGGACCATTTGAACTCGGACCTTGGTGATAGTATTGATCATGTTGATTTCACGGGACATAGTCGTACGCTTTTAATCCTTAATTTTTGCCTGATCCGCCCTTTCGGGTTTTCGGTCCACCAGGATACCCTTTTTTGCCCAAGTCGCCCTTTCGTGTTTTCAACTTGTTGGGTGTAAAATCTTTTGTATATATCCCTAATTTTTTCCCAAACCTTTTGGTTTGCCGGGATGCCCTGATTTTGCTTAGGTGTGTCAACCTAATGGGTCTTTTATGCGTAGTATTTTTTTACTATATCCACGTTTATAGGATGTGGGAAATCTTCACCATCCATGGTGGTCAGTATCATGGCACCACTAGAGAAAATTCTTTTGACAACAAACGGCCCTTCATAGGTGGGGGTCCATTTTCCTCTGGGGTCACCTTGTGGTAAAATGATGCGTTTTATCACCAGGTCACCAACTTGATATAATCGAGGCTTGACCTTTTTGTTGAAAGCTTTGATCATCTGTTTTTGATACGTCTGACCATGGCAAATAGCAGGTAATCATTTTTCATCGATCAAGTTCAGCTGATCCAATCTCGTTTGAATCCATTCGTCTTTACTTAGGCCTGCCTCAATCATAATCCTCAGCAAGGGAATTTGAACTTCCACTGGCAAAACTGCTTCCATGCGATAGACTAGAGAAAAGGGAGTTGCCCCAGTTGATGTTCTAACTGAAGTACGGTAACCATGTAGAGAAAACGGTAGCATCTCATGCCAATCTTTATAGGTCACTACCATTTTCTGCATAATCTTCTTGATATTTTTGTTGGCGGCTTCGACTGTGCCATTCATTTTCGGTCTATACGAAGAAGAATTGTGATGTTTGATCTTAAATTGAGTGCACAATTCCCTGATCATGGAATTGTTGAGTTTAGTCCCATTGTCGGTGATGATCCTTTCGGGGATACCATAATGACAGATAAGATTGTGTCTGATGAATCTGGCTACCATGTTCTTGGTGACTGAGGCGAATGAGGCGGCTTCGACCCATTTGGTGAAATAGTCGATAGCAACAAGAATGAAGCGGTGTCCGTTGGAAGCTGTGGGGTTGATTTCTCCGATCATGTCAATACTCCACATTGCGAATGGCCACGGAGAGGTCATGACATTCAGAGGGATTGGAGGTACATGGATCTTGTCAGCGTAGATTTAACATTTGTGGCAAGTTTTTGAATGTTGATGGCAATCTGTCTCCATCATTGACCAATAGTAGCCAGCTCTTAAGATTTTCTTAGCCATTGTATGCCCACTGGCGTGAGTACCGAAAAGGCCATCGTGTATGTCTTCCATGATTTCTTCTGCCTCCCTCTTATCCACACATCAAAGTAGAGTTGAATCGTGGTTGCACTTGTACAATATCCCATTACTTAGGAAGAATTTGGCTGCAAATCTTCGTAAGAACTTTCTGTCATTGATAGATGCTCCCTCTGGATACTCTTGCGCTTCAAGGTATCTCATTACCTCATGGTACCATGGCTTTTCTGTATCGGTGTCAAGCTCATAGCAATGTGCAGGTTCATCAAATCTTTCAATTGTAATCATAGGGGCTTCGTTGTCCCATCTAACTTTAAACAATGAGGACATGGTTTCCAGATCGTCAGCCAACTGGTTTTCTTCCCTAGGGAAATGTTCAAAAGTGATCTCTTCGAAGTGAGGAATTAGGGATAGCATAAGTTCCTTGTAAGGGATAAGATTAGGGTGTTTAGTGTCCCAATCTCCTTTTACTTGGATGATCACCAAAGCGGAATCTCCAAACACATCCAAATGCTTGATCCTTAAGTCAATAGCAGCTCTTAGACCTAAGATGCATGCTTCATACTCGATCATATTATTTGTACAATCGAAGCATAGTCTGGCGGTAAAATGAGTGTGGCATCATTCAGGAGAGATGATCACAACACCAATTCCGTTACCTAAGGCGTTGGAAGCCCCATCAAATACCATAGTCCATCGGGATCCTTGTTCAGGTCCGTCATACAGTCTAGGTTTTGCACAGTCGGTTACCAGCATAATATTCTCGTCAGGGAAGTCGAAGTTCATTGACTGATAATCATCCACAGCTTGATGGGCCAAATGATCTGCTAGTACACTTCCTTTGATGGCTTTTTGATTTGTGTATTGAATGTCGTACTCAGTCAAGATCATTTGCCATCTGGCTATTCATCCGGAAAGGGTAGGTTTTTCGAAGATGTACTTAATCAGATCCATCTTAGAAATCAACAAAGTGGTATGAGTCAACATGTACTTCCTTAGCCGGCGAGCATCCCACGCTAAAGCACAGCAAGTTTTCTCGAGCAGTGAATATCTGGTTTCACAGTCGGTAAACTTTTTTCTTAGGTAGTAAATTGCATGCTCTTTTCAGCCAGACTCGTCATATTGGCCCAAAACACACCCCATAGAATTCTCTAGTAATGTCAAGTACATGATCAACGGTCTTCCTTCAACCGGAGGCATGAGAATAGGAGGTTCTTGCAGATATTCCTTTATTTTGTTAAAGGCAATCTGGCATTCATCGTTCCATTTGACTACCTGGTCTTTTTTCAAGAGTTTGAAGAGTGGCTCACAGGTAGCAGTTAAGTGTGATATGAAACGGGCAATGTAATTGAGACGACCCAAGAACCCTCTGATTTCTTTTCAGAATGAGGGGCTGGCATTTCTTGGATGGCCTTTATCTTGGCGGGATCAACTTCAATGCCTTTATTGCTGAAAATAAATCCTAGAAGCTTTCTAGAGCGTACTCCGAATATGCACTTGTTAGGGTTTAACCTCAGTTTATATTTCTTCAGTCTCTCAAATAGTTTTTGCAGGTGACCGAGATGTTCTTCTTCGGTTTGTGATCTGGCGATCATATCATCCACATATACCTCTATCTCATGATGAATCATGTCATGAAATAAAGCCACCATAGCCCTTTGATATGTTGCCCCTGCATTCTTTAATCCGAACGGCATGACCTTGTAGCAGAAAGTGCCCCATTGTGTAACGAAAGTAGTTTTTTCCATATCTTCGGGAGCCATCTTTATTTGATTATAGCCCGATAAGTCGTCCATGAATGAGAAGACTTTATGATGAGCGGTATTGTCGACTAAGACGTCAATGTGTGGTAGAGGGAAATCATCCTTGGGGCTTTCCCTATTCAGGTCCCTATAGTCTATGCACATTCGAACTTTCCCGTCTTTCTTTGGCACTGGCACTATATTAGCCACCCATTGAGGATAGGATGTTACATCTAGGAATCCTGCATCAAACTGTTTCATTACTTCGGCTTTGATCTTTTCAGACATGTCAGGCCTCATGCGATGAATTTTTTGTTTAACAGGAGGGCAGTCTTTTTTAGGTAGCAGACGATGAACCACAATGTCGGTATCCAACCCAGGCATATCTTCATACGACCAAGAAAATACTTTCATATAATCGCGCAACATCTGAACCAAACGGCTTTTGACACTGCTTTCCAAATTAGCACTGATCCTAATTTCCTTCTCATCTGACTCAGTACCTAGGTTGATAACCTCAATTGACTCTTCATGTGGTTGAATAGCCTTTTCCTCTTGTAACAGAAGTCTGGCTAGTTCTCCTGGTATGTCACAATCTTCCTCGCTTTCGTCTTCGGCTTGGTTGATAGGACATTCGAAGTCATAGTTGGAAATAATAGAGTTGTTGGCAATAGGATCCCGAGTGGATGTAGACCTGCAAGAGTGTGTGTGTGTGTGTGCATGTAATATACGTGGCTATCTTTTTGGAAATGTATTTGAAAGAAAAAGAAAGACAATGAACACAAATTTTTTAATGCAAAAGAGTCCAATGTACTGAATGATCATATGATTAGATGAACAAAATATAAAACCATTGACAAAAGAAACAAAGTGCCCCATGCTAGGCACATGGCTTAAAAGTCAATATCAAAACATTACAGACAATGAGTTCTTGAATTGATAAAAGGAAAAAACAAGTAGATTACTCCTCAATGAAGGAGATGGGCACAAAGTCCTTCGTATGCCAATTGTTGGGCTTCCCCTCGGTTGTTGGGTAGATCCAGTCTTCAAAAGCACACTCATTATCGGAATCCTCTACGGCGTTCACTTCATGACTCTTGAGGTGGAGAGATGGCTTTCTCGTACGAACATCTTTAATTTCTTTCTGAGCTTTGGAGGTGAAACCTATCCCAAACTTATCTGCCTTGAACGGGATGTCGGGGAGCTGACCCCATATCTCATTGTTTCCTTCTTGTACCACCGTACGGGCATCCTTAAGGGAAACCGTCTTGGGAATAATTTTATAGGCTTTTGGAGTGTCGGAGGAGATTTTGGTGGTGGCCACAACTTCAAATGTCTGGCAAGGAGTCTCTATGAATTCGCCATCCATTTCTACGTACTTGAAAGAATTGAGATGCCTTACCATAAATTCTTCTTCACCGCAAATAGTGACAACCTTCCCTTGAACTGGGTATTTTAACTTCTGGTGGAGAGTAGAAGTGAACGCACCTGCCCCATGGATCCATGGGCGCCCAAGCAAACAAGAATATGCAAGCCGTATATCCATTATGTAGAATGTAGAGTTGAAAATATGTGAACCAACCTTAATTGGGAGATCCACCTCTCCATGAACCATCCTTTTCGACCCATCAAATGCCCTCACAACAATGTCACTCGACTTCAAAACCAAACCTTCATAGTCTAGCCGATCTAAAGCGCCTATGGGTAGTACGTTTAAAGATGAGCCTATGTCTACCAAAACATGTGCCAGAGTGGTCCCCTTACATTCAACAGAAACATGTAAGGCTTTATTGTGATTCTTTCCCATGGGAGTTAAATCTGCGGCGGAGAACCTCAGACCATTGTCAGTCGTCTGACTTGCTACGCAGTTTTCAAACTGGTCGGTTGTGGTTTCTTGAGGCACGTGAGCCTTTTTCAAGAACTTAATCAGAGCTTGTGCATGGGCGTCGGAACATAGCAATAGGGACAACATAAATATTTTAGAAGGGGTTTGTCCCAACTGCTCCACTATTTTGAAGTCGCTTTTCTTAATGATTTTCAGAATCTCCTCCATCTCTTGAGTGGATGGTTCTTCCATAACAGTCTTTTTAGTAAGTTCCTCTTCCCTAGCAGGCTCACTTTCTTTCTCTTTCCCTTTAGTACTGGCACCAGCATTGCTGTTGGTTATGCGGATTGGAGTTGCGGTAGTGGTTGGTGGTGAGATATCAGGGGAAAAGACTCTTCCTGTTCTTGTGACTTTACTAGAACCAGTGATATTAGTAACACCTGCTTCATTATCATTAATCCAAGAATCTTGTTTTACCCCGTGGTAATAAACCTCGACACCATAATTCCATGGTACAACTTTATCAGAGGGGTATGGAATGGGTTTGGCAGCACTGATTATGAGAGGAGAAATGATTGGATCGTTTGAAATCCTGATAGGACCTTTGGATGAGATCCTAAGAGGTTTGTTTGAAATTGTTATGATGGCCAAGTCTTCAGCTTTGCCGACTGAATTTTTGATGGTAGGATTCTTTTCGAATAGAATTTCGCGGCTATCCATTAGGCGTTTATACCTTTCCTTAGTTTTTCACACCCATCGGATTGTCTCATACATCCCGCACAGTCTTTTCCAGAGCCGGGGAAAGTCCCAGCTTTCAACATATTGCTCTTGATTACATTCAATGGAGTGGTTAACCCTTTGATGGAGGCAGTGAAAGTTGTATCTTCGATGGCATTAACACCTTTGTCGTGCTTCGGCATTGGAGCGGTAATTACATTTGGCTTTGGAGGAGGATCAAATTCGATAGTCTTGTTGTCGATTAAATCCTGGATTTTGTTCTTCAGGGCCCAACACTGATCGGTCTCATGCCCTGGGCTGTTTGAATAATAAGCACATTTTGCATTTGGATTATATCTTGGTGATGAGGTGTCAGGATTGGCAGGAGGATCTCGCAATGTCACTAAATTGATCCTGAGCGGATGCTGAAGAGCTTGAGATAATGACATGCCTAACCTTGTGAATTGTATTCTTGGAGCTTCAACTCGTTGATGATTGGTAGATGGTCTTTGAGTAGCAGTCATATTGGAGATTCGGACAGCGTTGATAGAAGGATGGTTATTCATTTTGGTATGGGCCTTTGCTCTATACACAACATTAACTTCTTTCTTCGTGGCAAAAGGTTTCTTGACAGGATTGGGAGTGGAAGTAGACACCACAAATATCTTTCCACTTTTAATGCCACTTTCTACTCTTTCATCGGTTAGCATTAATTCGGTGAAACCAGAAGAAGAGCAACCAACCAACAGATTGAAGAAAGGACCAGATAATGTGACCATGAACATGTCAATGTGTTCCCTATCAGTCAAGGGAGGTTGGACCCTACTTGCAAGGTCTCTCCACTTCTGCACATACTCCTTAAATCCTTCATCCTTCCTCATGGTCATACCTTGCAATTGAACCCTCGACGGTGCCAAGTCGGTGTTGTACTGATATTGATGGTAGAAGGCAGTAGCTAGCCCCTCCCAGATACTGATGTGAGAGCCATCCAACTGGTAAAACCATTCAAGTTGTGTTCCAGCCAGACTCTCTTGGAAAAAGTGAATCCAGAGTTTTTTATCAGTGGTGTGCGGTTGTATCTTGCGTACATAGGACTTCAAATGGAGCTTTGGGCAAGAAACCCCATCGTATTTTGCAAAGGTTGGTATTTTGAACTTGTGAGGAATGACTACCCCAGAGATTAAGTCGAAATCATCAAAATTCAAACCTGGAATAGCTTGGATTTCAACTGCTTTCAACCTATCTTCCAGCTGCTTGTATTTGATATCTGCGGGTGGATATTGTTCATTGAAGTAATCATCATCAGATTCTTGGTCATTGATACAGTCGGCCTGAGTACTCTTGATTTCACCAATTTGGTTCTCGTCCTCTTCGGATGAATCTTCCTCTATTGGAATTTGACGGATTGTCTCTTTGAACCTTCTACCCATGTTGAGCAGAGCTTTCTTCTTAGGCTTCTTCTTAGCGGCCAACAAGGCCATCATATCCTGCTGCCCCTTGGCTAGGGCGAGTGAAGCTTCCTAAAATTGAGAGTTCTGATCCTGGAGTTCCGTCACAGTTTTCTCTAGATCCATCTTGCTTGCTGAAATAAACAGCGGAGAGATGAGGAAACCTGTTATGCGGACACCTGTCATGTCATGATGCATGGATATGCCATATGCAAATGTTTTCAAGGATTTAAAGAATTTAACTTTGTATAGACAAAAAGTGATCAAATGTTAACTTGCATTAAAGAAATCTTGATTTGAATACAAACATGCCTCTTGGACTTACAACAACAGAAATAAGCACAAAGTAAACTCCTAAGACAGAAAAGTTGTGCGCATCTTCTTTGGCGCAATATAGGTGTTTAAGCTCCTTTCTTCATGAAGTTCCCTTGTAATCTCTAATATCTTCTTCTTGCTTTCATATAACTTAGCTTCAAAGGTATCCCGCTCTCCTTTTAACTGAATCCAAGCGTTTTGCAAATCTTCAAGAGAAGTAGGCATGTCAGGATAGAGGATCGTATGTGGAATGTCTCCCTCGACTATTGGCTCCATGATAACAGGTAAGATTGCTTCATAAGGCATCTCGAGACTTTGAGCGCGAGCCATTACCCATTTAAGGTAAGGTTCCAAAGGAATGGAATTCTTACGCCCCAATGTCTTTCTATCAACTTTGTTAACCATGCCCCAAGCTCGTATAAATCTTTGACGGTAACCTTGGGTATCGCTTTCATAATCAAATGCAATTCCTTGGATGAGTACCTCATGAGGGCCATCTCTTCTAGCGTACCCAAATTGTCGCAAAGCTAAACAAGGGTTGTAAGTAATGCCTCCCCTAATGCCAAGTAGAGGGACATTAGGGAATTCCCCAAAGCGGTCAATGTTGGTAATATCTTCTGAGGAGCGATAATACCAACGGATATCAGCATGCGAAAGTGACATCAATCTTTTAGACCATCTTATACCTTGTTTATTCTTCACCACTGATCGAGGTAGGTGCGAAATAAACCACCTAGCCAATAGAGGAGTGTGTTGTACCCCAAAATTTGCCCTCCCATATTTTTCAAGATTTGCCAAGTCAATGCTTCAAAATTCCCCAAGGGTTGCACAGTTCAAGGGCCTCCTAACAGTCAAAGTTAGGGTTTTGGTTCTGGCAAAGAAAATGAAGTTTCCAGGGGTCCAATCAAGTCCCACATGCCTATAAATATGGTCAAACATCCTCATATCAAGTTTCAAGACTTACAGCTCAAAATTGCACAGTCAAAAACCCTAATTGCACTACAGTCAACTGTAGGGGCAAAATGGTCATTTGACAGTCAAAAGTTCAAATTTTTGGTCAACATCTCATTTTGAATCCACAAACATCATTTGATCAATGCTTGATCATGATTCTCAAAGCTTGGCTCAAAAAGTCTCAAGATGCAAAAGTTTCCATATTTGGACAGCTGAAAAAGTCAACTGTAAATTGACCAGGGCATAACTTCCACATGGATTATCAGAAAAATTCCATCCAAAGCTCATTTTGAAGAGAAAGACATTTCCTACAACTCCTCTTCATACTTAAAGTCCAAGAAATGCTCTCACAAAAAGTTATCAATTTCAACATTATAGGTCATTTTCAAAAGTCAACAAAAAGGGACTTTAGGTCAAAGGCCATAACTTGAGATTGGTAAATCACAATGAAATGGGACCACAGGCATTGGTTAGAGGACTCAAAGACCTTTCCAAAATGTCCAAGAACATGAGAAAAGCTTAAGAATTGAGCAAGTTATGCCTTGTGGAAGTTGGGAAATTTTTGGATATTTTGAAAAGTCAACATTGATTCAAATGACCTAAAATTGCTAATGGGCCTCTTTTTCTTCCACAATTCATCATCCAAGGCATGTGCACGACCATTTGGCCCAAAGGGAAGTTTTTATAATTTTTATTTTATTTATTTGGATTTTTTATTATTAATAATTCATTTAATTAAATAAAATACATGAAAAATACCAAACCTAATGTTTTGAATCTTTTTGTGCATAGAATAGGATCAATATTTCGTGTACAATCAAATATGGAAGGAATTATGGTGATTGGATATGATTGAAGCCAAAATAGCATGGAAAAGATTTGGAAAATCATGGCATAAAAATCAAATATTGAATTCTTCAATTCATGGATTTTTTGATCAAATTCTTTGACCTAATCCTTCCATACATAAGTACAAAGCAAACCCTCGTGCCCAAGAACTCCAAGCTGCGCCAGAAATCCCTAAACAAACTTGGAATTTTTCAAGAAAAACTCAAATTTAAAAACCACCTTCTAGGTCGATTCAAGCCAAGAAATTCATTCCATTACCTTCCTAGGACATCACTGAGTCTAACTGGATAGCTTTCCATACGCATAGCCCTTTGAATCGGTATCCAGAAATCAAACTTTTTCATATAATATGCATAATCATATTTTGATTTTCAAGAACAGTCATTGCATTTTTCTTATGGATTCTGACTAATTGATGGATTCTGATGCTAACTGTGTAATTTAATTGTGTTTTTGTGTACTATACGTGATTCCACCATTGTTATCATCTAGGGTTTTCCAAGTTCTAAATTGGGCGTTTCCAGCTATTGTAAAATTAGAACAGGCCAATACCATGAACGGATTCAGCGTGTTCAAACGAAAACGAATCAATCCTCGCGCCTAATTTATATGGCCGGACGGCCTATTCGCTATTTCATAAAATTGCATGTTTTGGGGGGGTTCAAAACCCCCGCTAACCACTTTCTATTTTCAGGGAATAAACAAGCCAAGGAAGAAGAAGGGTACGTGGCCAGCATTGATTGGAATATTCAAATTCTCGCGCGAAAAAGAAGCATTAACGTTTGTTTATTTTATTATGTTTATTGATTGCATAATGTACAAAGAAGTAAAGCAGCTCCACTGGCAGGCATAAGCATTGGTAAACCACAGGACCTGGGTTCGAGCCCCAGGTCCCTCACCCTTTCCATGATTTTTTTCTATTAACGCTTCTATGCAGTTTCAGCATTAAGGAGCACCATGCGTCCACAAAATCAAGCCATCCACGTGCCTACTGGAAAGGATCAAAGGGTCATAATTGAAAGATCATGGTAAACCTCAGTCAACGCCCATGCATGCTAATAGGAAAGTCAATCAGGCCAGAACGTATTGGGCCTAAAATTACTGGACTTCACCTCATATTTGGGGACAGCACCCCCTAGAGTTTGTTTCTTTTACTCTTTTTATATTTTTCTTTTCTTTATTTTAATTAACTTCTTTTAATTCTTTATAATTAATTATTTTCACAATAATATAAAAAACAATATAAAATCAGAAAAAGACAAAAAATAAGTATTTTATTTAATTAATATATTTTTTGTAAATAAGTATTATTCATTAATTTTAGTTATTAAATTAGGTTTAATTTTAATATTTTCCTTAATCAATTTAAAATTTGGTAGAATTAGGGTTTGTAATAATTTTTATCCTTTTTTTTTCTTTTTCTTCACTAATAATTAAATATTATTTATTTTTGTAATTAAATTACCATGTAATTAATTAGGTTAACTTAGGTTTGACTTTAATACTTTCTTAATAAATAAAAACTATAGAATTAGGGTTAGTTTAATTTTAATTTCATTTAATCTTTTTTCATTAAAATCATAAAATACAAAAATACCAAAAATAACTCCCTTTCATTTTAATTTTAATTAATTTAGTCATTTAATTTAATTCCATTAAAAAGGGTCCAACGCCCTCGCTTCAATTTAAAATTTCAATTCGCGTATTTATTTCTTTTCCTCTTAATATTTATGTACCTCTCCCAAAGCCTTGTAAACTCGGACATTTTAATTTCTCGCACTTTACTTTTCATTATTTCTTTATTTTCTGTCAAATCGGGTTCTGGATTTTAATTTTGGCGATGTGGACCCGCGCCTTTGTAATAGTTTAGAACTTTCAATTTCCGCATCTTTTTTAACTGTTAAATAAATGCATGCAAGAATGAATGACAAAAAAATAAAAACAAACGCATAGATCACCCATAACCTGACAAGACAAAAATAAATGAATCTGACACACAAATCACACACCACCCCTAGGGTACGCCTCACTATTGCCTTGCCTCGAAAGGTGATCGTCGAGTAGAGGATGTCTTAGTAAGTCCTCATGATCCGAGAACCTGGCATGAGGGTAGCTTCTAAGGTGTCTTCCCATTGCTCTGGTGATCACCATGTCCCGAACTTCGAATTGACCCGAACACCTCCAACGGTGGTGCTACCTACCTCTCAATGGTGGGATGGCACTACTTAAAAGGACATTTACACAGACGAATTCCTTAGGGTAGGTAGACAACTCTAGATACTTGCTCTAATTTCAAAACAAATCAAAAATACTTTTCACACCGACACCTTTTCAAAAAGCTTTCGAAAGCAATTTTTCAAACACTCTTGAGGACCGATACAAGAGTCGAACTGGAATTTTCAAAGAAACTTTTTAAAACCCACATTGAAAAGCAAACAAACCATTTTGAAAACACAAGTGAGCAAGTATCTAAGAGCCCATGGATAACCATGGATAGAAAGGGTGCTAACACCTTCCCTTTCTATAATCTACCTCCCGAACCGAGAGCAATCTCTATAAGGAATTTTTCTGTGCTTTTGTCCTTTCCATTTGGAGAAAATAAAAGACGGTGGCGACTCTTGCTTACCGCGACATTTCGCGAACCAGCATTAAACAGTCAGTTCCAGATCCACCGATCACAGAACTGGCGACTCTGTTGGGGAATCTTTTAAAGTGAGGTGTACCTTAGGGTTAGTTCATAATTGTGTTTTCAATTGTATTGACTTGCTTGCTTTACTATTGTGGGTTGCATGGGAGTTACATAGATCCTAACCCGGATCTGGGGATACCCTGTTTAGGTAGCATGAGCTGTGAGGGACCTGTCCGGCGTATACCGACATGGGTGAAACAGTGGCTACGTTGGTGTGGCGCCTTGGTCTGTACCGATATCCCTCGTGTTGAAACGGGGAGAATATGGGTCTTCCAAGGAGTCATTAAGCACCAACAGACCTTAGGACCTTAAATGACCCAACTTGGCCATTAGAACAGTAGCAGTATGCTACGCCCATTGAGGTTAAACTCTCGTGATGGTTCTGGCCGCAAGAAAAGATTGCGATGCTGGAGTTATGACCGATTGAGGGTAGTCAATGATATTGGGATCCTCTAAGAACCCGGTTACTTTGATAGGACAGGTATGAACCAACCAACTTCAAGAGGTTAATACCCAGACCCCATGCTGGCCTTAAACTCTAAGGGCTTGTCCGGTGTGACTTGTGTGCCTTCGTACTTGACTACTTGCATGCTTGTTACCTGACACATGAACTACTTGCAGGTTTTGTTTATAGTCCTTAATCGGGACTCATAACAGGGTATACTAAGTTTCTTACAGGTTTTGGTTTGCAGTCCTTAATTAGGACTCATAACAGGGTTTACCGAGTTTCTTGCAGGTTTTGGTTTGTAGTCCTTAATAAGGGCTCATAACAGGGTTTACCTACATTACCCCATGCATAGCATAACATCATACCATTGCATATACCTTAACCCATTTCAAGGATCTCAAGGGCTTGTGATGCAGGTCATGATAAGTCAAACATCTAGCAAGGGGCAAAGAGGAGTTATTTTCCTCTTGCCAAGGTTGTCAGAGGCTATGACCCACTGGATATGGGGAGCTTTGACACTTGAAGAAAGTTGTCCTAGCCAAGGTTGTCAGGGGCTATGACCCACTTGATATGGTGAGCCTTTGACCCTGGGAAGAAAGACTCTCAACAAATATGAAGTTCTTTCAATCAAGCTACCGGATCCAAATGCTAACAAATTTTCTTGTTTACCCCGCGAGGTCCTTGAAAACATTACATGCATGTCATACTCATCATTGCATAATAGGTATCCTTGTTGCAGGTCACTTACCTTTCTCGCTGTTTATTTCAGCAATGGCTTCACAACAAGATAACTAGGACCTTCACGCTCAAGAGACTCAGTTCAGGGAAATCTTCCTAGGCCTATCCATGGGGCAGGAAGAGTTGAGGACACTCCTCATGGGGAATCTGGCCAAGAAAGGTCCCGAAGATGACAAGGACGAACGGCTGAAACGCCTACAAGCTGAGGTAGATACATTGAAAACCCAAATGCTAGGGCAAAGGGCTCTCATCCAAGGTTTAGCTCAGGAGCAAGTAGAGTTGAGGACCATGATCAGTCAACTCCACCAAGGCAAATCCAACATGAAGCTACCAATCCGAGTCAGGGACCAAATCTTTGAGCAGCTACCAAGAGGACAACAGTCTGGTATGGTGAAGAATGGACCTCCCCAAGTTGTTACTACTTCACAAACCCAGCATCAACGGGGTAATCGGCGTAAGCGATATACACCTGGAAGACATTTCTCTGAGACTGGTATACCATCATCTCTAATGTCGAAACGCTTGTTGGAGGTCAATCTGATTACTTTAATGGGTCCTCCCCAGAATCCCGACACCTCTGCTCCTACTTACAACCCTGATGAAAGATGCGCCTACCATTCTGACAGTCCTGGACATGACACTGACGACTGTTGGAGCTTGAAGAACAAGATCCAGGACTTGATCGACGGAAGGGTGCTGGAGTTCATGCCGGGTGGCCAAATAAAAATCTTCTGCTAAGAATCTTCCATCTGAGATGACTAGTTCAAATTAAGAAGCTTTTGTTCATTAGAAATTTCAAGTTGTAATTTTCTTTTGATCGTTCAAACATTTACTCATGTTAAACATTGTTATTTCATTAATGCATTGCATATGTCTGTTTTGAAGCAATATATTCGTATTCACTATATGCAAATTACTTTCATATTTTTTCTGATGATCAACTCTTAATTGATAATTCTAAGCCTCTTGAGGGAGGATGACGAAAACGATACCGCGATCACTACAGTATGCTTTTGAACAGACCCCGCTGATGAGGTACAGGCATTGTTTCAATCCCTAAACACTGGAGTTATAAGGATGATAATCCCTCGTCAACCCCGCTGAGCCAAAGAAGTAGGAGTTTTTCTTTTCGAAAATTAAAACCCTTTATCATAACCTGGGGCAGGGTAGTTCTCTCAGTTGATCCAAGTGCATAACAAATGGCACCGAAGAGATCCTTACAAAAAAAAAAGACAGTGATGATTCCGAATAATCATAAGGATAGGCAGTCATTACTTCTCAAAATAAAAACTCATTAAGTCAAAACCCATGAAGGAGACTTACAAAACTGGGGCATCCCGCTGACTGTAATTCCTAAAAAGGAAACGGTTCAGGCAAAAAAAGAAAGGGATAACAAAATCAGACAAGAAAGAGGTCTTACAAACCCTCAACACAAAAGGAATGACTGCCTATTCAAAATAAGTTATCAACATCTGAATCATCACCGGAAAATCAGAGCAAAGACTCAAATAAGGTCTAACGTATGATCAACTGAGTTTAGGTTTGGAGAACATCACGAAGAGCGGGTGGGTACAAATAAAGTTTGAGCCTTTATCCTTTGTTTCTTGAACCGTGAACCTGGCCACGTTATAACCCTTAAAAGTCCTAGCTGAAGCATGGGTTAGTTCGAAAGCATACTGTGACGAAAGGTATCCTGACTCCTTAAGGCTTACCATAAAGAAAGAGTTGACATCACGTTTTACAAACATTCATTTGTTTTATGAAAAAAGAATGCATTTTCAAAATCTTCAAGACAGACATAGGCTTTGCATTTTTAATATAACTTTGTTTGCATATGACTTTTTGTTTGAACAGTATAGAAATTCGCACGACGAATGCCTAGTGAACAAAAGCACTTCCAATCAAGGGGCATGGCATGAGCATGGTCCATCATCTGGGGAAATCCAATCAAGATTTGGAGAATCTCTCAAAGGCCAAATATCCTGGGGCAAATCTCCGCCTGAGTCACTTGGGGCATTCCAGCAACGAATCTTGCCCGGTCAGACATCTTCTGGTGGCGTGGCAAAATACTTCCAACAGGGGCAACTCCCCACATTCCATGAACGTGGACATAGTCGAAAAAAATACTACGCATAATCAAAGACCCGCTAGGTTGACATACCTAGGCAAAAATTAGGGCTTCCCGACGAACCAAAAGGGTTCGGGCAAAATGAAGGGATGAAATGAAAAATCTGTACACCCGGCAAGTCGAAAACCTGAAAAGGCGGCTTGGGCAAAAATGGGTATCCCGGTGGACTGAAAACCCGAAAGGGCGGTCCAGGCAAAAGTTAGGGATCAAAAGCGTACGACTATGTCCCGGCATCTTGTCACTGGCCTACCAAAAGAAGGTTTGTCCATCAACAACTATCAGCACCTCACAGGTCTTCCTCTCCCACCTCAGAAACAGGGGCAATGATGAGCTGTCCAAGCAAGCTAATTGTTCTGTCCTCCAAGATATCAAGGTAGATTCTGCTGAAGAACATAACCAGATATCCTAATTTCCCAGAGAGTGAGCCAGCAAGTCAGTACACTCTCCTTTAGCGAATCTATTATCAAGCCTTAAGGAAGTTGGGTATCCTCCAGCAGATCTCAACATTCCCCAGCAGCATATATACATATATTCTTAACAAGCATCCCCGACAGTCTTGATTTAAGATTGTTCCTCGGCGTTCTATCAACATGCAAAGGAGTCACTTCCCCGGCACAGTTCAAAACTTCCCCAGGAGTCCAGCCCAGTGTCCCCAGGAAAGTGGAATCCATCTCCCCCAAGCAGTAAGCTTATCCCCAGTAGATTCTGGAAGCTTATCCTCACAGAGCACGAACGCGTCGTCCGGCTTTATTCAAAGAGTTATGCCCTTACCAGGATATAACTGGGTTATCCTCAGCTAAAAGCCACGGAAAGATCGTCGTCAACGCAGTCTTCTTATCCCCAGCGAAGTCTATTAACACTTCCAACACAACAAGGGTATCCCCAGCAAATTATTATCAACATTCCAGCAAAGTATCTCTCTCCCCACCGAGTATTGCTCCCCAGCAAGATCGCTAGGGTACTTTTCTCTCCGCAGAGTAATCATTCGCCAAGTTTATGCCCCAAACGGAGTTATCTTCTCCTACCGGTATTCTTGCAACTATCATCCCCAGCGGAAGCAAAAATCTATTCTCCAACATCAGCCCAGGAGTGACTTCCCGGCACCCGTCAAGGATTTACTTTCCTAGACGAAAAAAGTACATTTGTAAACATCGCATACATTATTATAGCATGCATGTACGCATCATATCTTACAAATCTCATTTATGTTGAGAACATCATTGCTTGACCCATATCATGCATTGCATATGACTGACCTTTACCTTTCAGGAAAAGATTCAGTTAAGTTCTCAGCTATTTCAAGACCTAGTACGGTTCAGTTAAATCGACTCCAAAGATTTCTCTGTTTCTTATCCAGTCAAAGGCCTTCTCTGGTTCAGTCAGATCGACTCCAAAGATCTCCCTGTTTCTTATCCAGTTGAAGACATTCAAGACCTAGACCGGTTCAGTTAAATCGACTCCAAAGATTTCTCTGTTTCTTATCCAGTCAAAGGCCTTCTCTGGTTCAGTCAGATCGACTCCAAAGATCTCCCTGTTTCTTATCCAGTTGAAGACATTCAAGACCTAGACCGGTTCAGTTAAATCGACTCCAAAGATTTCTCTATTTCTTATCCAGTCAAAGGCCTTCTCTGGTTCAGTCAGATCGACTCCAAAGATCTCCCTGTTTCTTATCCAGTTGAAGACATTCAAGACCTAGACCGGTTCAGTTAAATCGACTCCAAAGATTTCTCTGTTTCTTATCCAGTCAAAGGCCTTCTCTGGTTCAGTCAGATCGACTCCAAAGATCTCCCTGTTTCTTATCCAGTTGAAGACATTCAAGACCTAGACCGGTTCAGTTAAATCGACTCCAAAGATTTCTCTGTTTCTTATCCAGTCAAAGGCCTTCTCTGGTTCAGTCAGATCGACTCCAAAGATCTCCCTGTTTCTTATCCAGTTGAAGACATTCAAGACCTAGACCGGTTCAGTTAAATCGACTCCAAAGATTTCTCTGTTTCTTATCTAGTCAAAGGCCTTCTCTGGTTTAGTCAGATCGACTCCAAAGATCCCCTTGTTTCTTATCCAGTTGAAGACATTCAAGACCTAGACCGGTTCAGTTAAATCGACTCCAAAGATTTCTCTGTTTCTTATCCAGTCAAAGGCCTTCTCTGGTTCAGTCAGATCGACTCCAAAGATCTCCCTGTTTCTTATCCAGTTGAAGACATTCAAGACCTAGACCGGTTCAGTTAAATCGACTCCAAAGATTTCTCTGTTTCTTATCCAGTCCAAGGCCTTCTCTAGTCCAGCTAAATCGACCCCAAACAGATTTTCCTGATAAAGACTTAGTAGAAGATATCCAAGATTCTCTCAATGATTGCTGTTGAGGTTGTAGTCGCCTATGGTTCTCTCCCCGATACTGCGGAGGTAGTAATCATCCCAAGATTTTCTCAACGATTGCTGTTGAGGTTAAATTCACCCAAGGTTCTCTCACCGTTCCTGTTGAGGTAGTAACCATCCCTGGTTCATTCATCATCATTTGAAGCTCCAGATTCAGCTCCTGTAACCAGTCAGGACACATCTATACAAAGCATCTGAAGACCAGCTCCTGCAACATGTCAGGTAATCATTTTTTTTCTTTTGCAGGTACGCAAGTTCTCGCTAAGGAATCTCTTACGCGATCAACATCCAGATGGCATCTATAAGCCCATCCACCTACCCATCATCTCTTAGCATGGCATCTATAAGCCCATCATCCTATTCATCAATCTCCAAATGGCATCTATAAGCCCATTCCCCACATCACACTACTATGTGAGCGCAAATTTCTGGGCACTCTAGTGTTCAATCATCTTCCACCTTCGGATTACGAAAGGCACGTCAGCCAATCTGCATCCTCAGGTCTAAGAAGATTGAACAGGGGCAACTGTTGTACCCCAAAATTTTCCCTCCCATATTCTTCAAGATTTGCCAAGTCAATGCTTCAAAATTCCCCAAGGGTTGCACAGTTCAAGGGCCTCCTAACAGTCAAAGTTAGGGTTTTGGTTCTGGCAAAGAAAATGAAGTTTCCAGGGGTCCAATCAAGTCCCACATGCCTATAAATATGGTCAAACATCCTCATATCAAGTTTCAAGACTTACAGCTCAAAATTGCACAATCAAAAACCCTAATTGCACTACAGTCAACTGTAGGGGCAAAATGGTCATTTGATAGTCAAAAGTTCAAATTTTTTGTCAACATCTCATTTTGAAGCCACAAACATCATTTGATCAATGCTTGATCATGATTCTCAAAGCTTGGCTCAAAAAGTCTCAAGATGCAAAAGTTTCCATATTTGGACAGTTGAAAAAGTCAACTGTAAATTGACCAGGGCATAACTTCCACATGGATTATCAGAAAAATTCCATCCAAAGTTCATTTTGAAGAGAAAGACATTTCCTACAACTCCTCTTCATACTTCAAGTCCAATAAATGCTCTCACAAAAAGTTATCAATTTCAACATTATAGGTCATTTTCAAAAGTCAACAAAAAGGGACTTTAAGTAAAAGGCCATACCTTGAGATTGGTAAATCAAAATGACATGGGACCAAAGGCATTGGTTAGAGGACTCAAAGACCTTTCCAAAATGTCTAAGAACATGACAAAAGCTTAATAATTGAGCAAGTTATGCCTTGTGGAAGTTGGGATATTTTTGGATATTTTGAAAAGTCAACATTGATTCAAATGACCTAAAATTGCTAATGGGCCTCTTTTTCTTCCACAATTCATCATCCAAGGCATGTGCACGACCATTTGGCCCAAAGGGAAGTTTTTATCATTTTTATTTTATTTATTTGGATTTTTTATTATTAATAATTCATTTAATTAAATAAAATACATGAAAAATACCAAACCTAATGTTTTGAATCTTTTTGTGCATAGAATAGGATCAATATTTCGTGTACAATCAAATATGGAAGGAATTATGGTGATTGGATATGATTGAAGCCAAAATAGCATGGAAAAGATTTGGAAAATCATGGCATAAAAATCAAATATTGAATTCTTCAATTCATGGATTTTTTGATCAAATTCTTTGACCTAATCCTTCCATACATAAGTACAAAGCAAACCCTCGTGCCCAAGAACTCCAAGTTGCGCCAGAAATCCCTAACAAACTTGGAATTTTTCAAGAAAAACTCAAATTTGAAAACCACCTTCTAGGTCGATTCAAGCCAAGAAATTCATTCCATTACCTTCCTAGGACATCACTGAGTCTAACTGGATAGCTTTCCATACGCATAGCCCTTTGAATCGGTATCCAGAAATCAAACTTTTTCATATAATATGCATAATCGTATTTTGATTTTCAAGCACATTCATTGCATTTTTCTTATGGGTTCTGACTAATTGATGGATTCTGATGCTAACTGTGTAATTTAATTGTGTTTTTGTGTACTATACGTGATTCCACCATTGTTATCATCTAGGGTTTTCCAAGTTCTAAATTGGGCGTTTCCAGCTATTGTAAAATTAGAACAGGCCAATACCATGAACGAATTCAGCGTGTTCAAATGAAAACGAATCAATCCTCGCGCCTAATTTATATGGCCGGACGGCCTATTCGCTATTTCATAAAATTGCATGTTTTGGGGGGGTTCAAAACCCCCGCTAACCACTTTCTATTTTCAGGGAATAAACAAGCCAAGGAAGAAGAAGGGTACGTGGCCAGCATTGATTGGAATATTCAAATTCTCGCGCGAAAAAGAAGCATTAACGTTTGTTTATTTTATTATGTTTATTGATTGCATAATGTACAAAGAAGTAAAGCAGCTCCACTGGCAGGCATAAGCATTGGTAAACCACAGGACCTGGGTTCGAGCCCCAGGTCCCTCACCCTTTCCATGATTTTTTTCTATTAACGCTTCTATGCAGTTTCAGCATTAAGGAGCACCATGCGTCCACAAAATCAAGCCATCCACGTGCCTACTGGAAAGGATCAAAGGGTCATAATTGAAAGATCATGGTAAACCTCAGTCAACGCCCATGCATGCTAATAGGGAAGTCAATCAGGCCAGAACGTATTGGGCCTAAAATTACTGGACTTCACCTCATATTTGGGGACAGCACCCCCTAGAGTTTGTTTCTTTTACTCTTTTTATATTTTTCTTTTCTTTATTTTAATTAACTTCTTTAATTCTTTATAATTAATTATTTTCACAATAATATAAAAAACAATATAAAATCAGAAAAAGACAAAAAATAAGTATTTTATTTAATTAATATATTTTTTGTAAATAAGTATTATTCATTAATTTTAGTTATTAAATTAGGCTTAATTTTAATATTTTCCTTAATCAATTTAAAATTTGGTAGAATTAGGGTTTGTAATAATTTTTATCCTTTTTTTTTCTTTTTCTTCACTAATAATTAAATATTATTTATTTTTGTAATTAAATTACCATGTAATTAATTAGGTTAACTTAGGTTTGACTTTAATACTTTCTTAATAAATAAAAACTATAGAATTAGGGTTAGTTTAATTTTAATTTCATTTAATCTTTTTTCATTAAAATCATAAAATACAAAAATACCAAAAATAACTGCCTTTCATTTTAATTTTAATTAATTTAGTCATTTAATTTAATTCCATTAAAAAGGGTCCAACGCCCTCGCTTCAATTTAAAATTTCAATTCGCGTATTTATTTCTTTTCCTCTTAATATTTATGTACCTCTCCCAAAGCCTTGTAAACTCTGACATTTTAATTTCTCGCACTTTACTTTTCATTATTTCTTTATTTTCTGTCAAATCGGGTTCTGGATTTTAATTTTGGCGATGTGGACCCGCGCCTTTGTAATAGTTTAGAACTTTCAATTTCTGCATCTTTTTTAACTGTTAAATAAATGCATGCAAGAATGAATGACAAAAAAATAAAAACAAACGCATAGATCACCCATAACCTGACAAGACAAAAATAAATGAATCTGACACACAAATCACACACCACCCCTAGGGTACGCCTCACTGTTGCCTTGCCTCGAAAGGTGATCGTCGAGTAGAGGATGTCTTAGTAAGTCCTCATGATCCGGGAACCTGGCATGAGGGTAGCTTCTAAGGTGTCTTCCCATTGCTCTGGTGATCACCATGTCCCGAACTTCGAATTGACCCGAACACCTCCAACGGTGGTGCTACCTACCTCTCAATGGTGGGATGGCACTACTTAAAAGGACATTTACACAGACGAATTCCTTAGGGTAGGTAGACAACTCTAGATACTTGCTCTAATTTCAAAACAAATCAAAAATACTTTTCACACCGACACCTTTTCAAAAAGCTTTCGAAAGCAATTTTTCAAACACTCTTGAGGACCGATACAAGAGTCGAACTGGAATTTTCAAAGAAACTTTTTAAAACCCACATTGAAAAGCAAACAAACCATTTTGAAAACACAAGTGAGCAAGTATCTAAGAGCCCATGGATAACCATGGATAGAAAGGGTGCTAACACCTTCCCTTTCTATAATCTACCTCCCGAACCGAGAGCAATCTCTATAAGGAATTTTTCTGTGCTTTTGTCCTTTCCATTTGGAGAAAATAAAAGACGGTGGCGACTCTTGCTTATCGCGACATTTCGCGAACCAGCGTTAAACAGTCAGTTCCAGATCCACCGATCACAGAGTGCAACACATCAAAGCCCCCCTTTTCTTCAAAGTGCGAGAGTGAAGAGAATGCAATATGTCTCCAAGCAATGTAGGCACCGGATTACGAGATATGAAATCCTTAATCACATTCACATCTATAAATTGGTCAGGATTTGGAAATAGTACCAATCCATAGATCAGAAGAGCCAGAACTTCCTCAAAGGCTTGTAGATCCAAAATATTCCAAAACTCTTGAGCCTTCTCCAATAAAAACTTTGCTAGTAACCCTTTAACACCACTCCTTGTTACCCAATTTGCTACTATGTCAGATGGTTGCAAATGTAGAGCTCGGGCAATTTCCTCAGGTTTAGGGTCTCTTTCAATACCGTTGAAAGGTAACTAATTGAGAATAGGGGTACCTACGAGTTGAGAAAATTCCTCCAAAGTGGGCACAAGTTGGTAATCAGGAAAAGTGAAGCAATGATGCAAAGGGTCGAAGAATTGGACAAGCACCTTTATCATCTCTTCTTCAATACTTAAGGTAACCAAACTAAGGAGTCGTCCATGACTTTTGGTGAACGGGGAATCTTCAGGGATCCTTGATACTAAATCCTTGAGTTGTGGAGGTACCCTCACAAGATTTACTTGGATGGTGTTCCTACGAGCGGAGGCCATGTCCTACAAAACAGAACAAAGATAAATCCAAAAATCCTTTAAATGGTTAGTGATGTTTATGATGTTATGATGTTATGATGTTTATGTACAAGTTCATATACAAGCAAATCAAACAAGTCCTTAGTTTAGGCTTGCATGGGGTTTCAGGTAAGTACCCTCTTAAAGTTTTAGTTGGCTCAACCTGTCCTAGTTAAAAGTAACTGAGTTCTAAGGGATCTCAATATCACTGATATTTCCCCCAAGTTTCGTTTGATAAGCGATTGACTCGCAACCAAACAAAACTCAAGAGTCAAACCTTAATGAGTGTAACATCGAGTATCAACCAACTTCGGACTGCACCAAAGCCGGTCATCTCGCTACGTCCTAATGGCCAAGTTGGTCAAGTAAGGTTCTAAGGTCAGTTGATGCTTTATGACACCACGTGGCGGCCCCGTACTCTGCTTGATTGACTCAAGGGTTACCGGTACCAACCAAAGTGCCACATCAACGTAGCTACTGCTTCAACCGTGTCGGTATACCCTGCACAGTTCCCTCACAGTTTATTCCTACTTACCTAAAATGTATTCCCAGAATCCGGGTATAGGATTTAAAACAAACCCAAACAAGGAACCCAAATGTAAAGCAAACAAATCAAACAATGTAAGCAAGTAAATATGATCTAACCCTAAGGTAACCCCACTTTTAAATCCTTTTCCCCAACAGAGTCGTCAGTTCTGTAATACGGTGGGAGAACTGACGTTTGAGGGTCTTGCGATTGTGTTTGCAAATGTTACGGTTGAGCAAGAGTTGCCACCGACTTTTCCTTTATCCAATAAGGAAAGGTGAAAAAGCACAGGAAAGACCTTTTGAGATTTTTTTCATGAGTTCGGGGGGTAGATTATGAAAAGGGAAGGTATTAGTACCCTTTCCATCCATGGTTTTCCATGGGCTCTTAGTTACTCGTTAGATCACTTGCTTTTGTTTGACAATTATGCTTTTGTGTGGTTTTGAAAGTATTTTGAAAAGGTTCCATTCGTTTAGGCAAACTTTGCAATGATTCCCGTTCGTAAGAATGTATGCAAAGTGTTGAGCTTTTGAAAATATTTCAATTTTTGGAAAATGTTTTGAAGATGTTTTGGAAAGTGTATGTGAAAATAGCAAGGATGTTTGTTTTGAAATTGAGCGAGTAACTAAAAGTAATCTACCCACTCAAAATATTTTAGATGTGTTTTTCCTCCTCCTTTAGATGTTGTTGCCTTACCATTGATTTGATAAGAAGTCCCGTTGTTGGATGTGAAGGGACGAGCGTTGGGTCATCGTATGACCATGATAGCAATGTTGTGAAATGACTTAGCACATTTCTGTAGGGACTAAGATCATTTTGAAAGGAAACTTTGATAGCGTCATCGAGGGACTCTGATCTTTTTCGATTTTGTTTGTGCTAAGACATCCCACATGCATAACATGGCCATTTTTGTAAGGCAACAAGTGGAATTACCCTAAGGGTGCATGTGTGCAAGTGTGTTTGATTGCATGCATTTTGTCTTTGATTTTTGGGTTGTATACTTGTTGATTTTATCTTGCCATACATACCTAATTATTAACATTAATATGAAGGTAAAAAGAGTGCAAAAGATAAATCCTACACTATTACAACCATATTGAATTGCATGAAAATATAAAGGTAAAGGCAAGAAAAAGGATCTTTCGACTTAGGGCAGCAGCCCTTCGACTCTGCCATTTTTGGCACTCTTCGACCTTACCTGAAAATGGGGTGAAAGCATGAGTTTCAACTGGGGCAGGGAGCCAGCATATTGTGCCTTTCGACTGCCTCTTTCATTTGGCCTGAAGGTTAGTATGGAAGCCAGAGGCTTTGTTTCTAACTTTTTGTGTCTCCTGTTTCTTTCATTTGAGTTTGAATAGCAATATGGCCCAAGGCCATTTCAATATCACCTTAAGGCTAGATTAGTTCTTTAAAACATATTTAAACGTACCAAGAGAAAAAGCCAAGAAGATTGTTAACCATGACACATATTAATAGGGTGAAAACAAAACAAAAAGAAGAAAATAGTATGTACATGCTTTAAATGAAAGAGAAAACTTATTTACATTCTATGCTGGGAACGAAGGGCCAACGGTTAAAAACGACTTACCTTGCTGGAGGTTGTAGTGCGTTCTGGAGTTTTGCAACTATTGCTTTGAATGCCTCTGGATTCGGAGAAAAAGGCCTAGGGTAGGCCTTCGACACCAGTGAAATATCCTTCTTTTCTGGATTCAAAGGAAGGAACAAATGGGATGCTCCTTGAGTCGAAGGAAACTGGAATGTGTTGTTTGAAGGAGGTAACGATGATTCTGGTTTTTGATTTCATAAGTGTTGAAGTGTTTTAGAATTTTATGGTGTGTGAGTATTTTTGAAGATACGTTCCTCTTCTCTCTTTTTTCTCTCTCTCCCCCTGTCTTTGTGCAAATGAACTCTCTATTTATAGAGAAAGGCTTTTGAGAAGCTTGGGGAGAAAAAATGATAAAATATGGCTCAGCTAGAAAGTAAGTGTCCACTTGTGCCATAAAAGTAAAATGAATGGTTCAGATGGGGTTACTTCCTTATGAAGAAAAACAGGCACAAGGCTCAAGACAAACCTTTCTAAAAGGTAGTATTATGTTGTTAAGTGCAACTGGTCTTGGACCACAAATGGATAAAGGCCTATTTTAGCTTTCATAAACAATTAAGTATAGGGTGAGTCATAGGTTTGAGGCCTGGAAAGGGAAAACACGTAGCCTAGCCTATGGGTCTAAATGTTCAACTTTGATCTTTTGAGTCGAATCATCCCTCTTTCTACACCTTTCGACCAGACTAGAAAAACACTGCGTTCGTTTTCACCAGTTGTGTGTCATGATGCAGGACTATGGCGTGTCGAAGGGTTTGCAGATGGATTCAAAGGTGATATGAAGGCGCATTTGAATCATACTATGAAGATGAATTTGAAAGTCACAGGAAGGTAGCCATTCATCCAATCGAAAACTTATGAATCCAAGGCAAAGAGGTGAGAGGAGAATGGTGCAGTCGAATGACACTTTTCAGAAGGATATTAACTACTGAATCGAAGGAAGCTTTCAGAAGATTACTGACTTCTTGAATTGAAGAAAACCAAAAGGAGGCCTTTACTTCCTGAGTCGAAGGACATTCCTGAGTCGAAGAACATTGTTTCAAAGGGAAACAAAAACTCAATTGAAGCTTGTATTAAGATCATTTCCTTATGAGTCGAAGGAAGCCTTCTTGAATTCATATGCCCAGATGAAAGAGGCACCTTAGCAGTAACTTTTGAGCAATCGAAGGAGCTGCAAAGTCCAGTCAAAGGGGACTAAATCGAAGGAGCCCTATTTTCCTTCAAATTTGTCAAAATATTATTTTTATCTGTTTTCCCCCCTTTTGACAGATTTCTACTAATTCTGGTGCTGGAAGACCCCAATGTACTTGTGCAAGCTTGAATTTTGAGAATCTTTGTGAGAGATGTCTTGAGAATTGAGAGGGCAAATTTTAGGGTACAACAGTATCTGAAATGTATCTGCAAGAGAATCCAAAATGAATGTCAGAATGAATCTATATCTAGATTGTATATGAACTGTATCTAGAAGATGCATTTGAATGAGTATCAGAATGACATTCGTATCTGGATCGTATCTGAATCGTATCTGCAAGAGAATCCGGAATGAGTGTCATAATGAATCTATATCTAGATTGTATCTGAACTGTATCTAGAAAATGCATTTGAATGGGTATCAGAAGCGAATCTAGAATGAGTTCCAGAATGAATCTTTATTTAGATTGTATCTAAAAGTGGATCTGGAATGATTGTCAGAATGAATCTATATTTAGACTGTATCTGAACTGGATCTAGAAATTGATCTGAAATGAGTGTCAGGATGAATCTGTATCTTGATTGCATCTGTACTGTATCTAGAAGAGAGCATGGAATGAGTGTTTGAATGAATCTATATCTAGATTGTATCTGAACTATATCTAGAAGAGAATCTAGAATGAGTGTCAGAATGAATCTATATCTAGATTGTATCTTAATTGTATCTAGACGATGGTAAACTGTTGGAGAAATAAATCATGTTGGGGAAATACTCTTGTTGAGGAAACACCTTTGTTAAGGAAATGAACTCTGCTGGAGAACAGAAGTCTGGGAGGGGGTTTTACAACCTTGGAGGAACAAGCTCAACTGGGGAAGAGAAACTCCATGAACTGTACTGATTGGAACTCCGTAGGTTGGTGATATTTCTAGGGAGAAAATCATACTCCTTTATCATCCAGAGTGATCTGTCGTGGCAATTGCAGGGAATGTATGAGCTTGTGAAGATTACTCTGTGGGGATAATCTCATAGAAGTGGCTCTGTGGGGATCCATGGAGACTTGAACATACCTCTAATTCTTGAGCCCTTGGTGAATGCTGATCAGGGTGATAAGTCTTCTACTAATAGACAAGTAATGAGATGATGGGACATAGTCGTACGCTTTAATCCCTAACTTTTTCCTGGACTGTCCTTTCAGATTTTCAGTCCACTGGGATACCTTTTTTTTACCCAAGCCGCCTTTTCAGGTTTTCGACTTGCCGGATGCACAGTTTTATTTATATATCCCTAATTTTTGCCCAAACTATTTTGGTTCGCTGGAATGCCCTTATTTTTTATTAGGTCAGTCAACCTAGCATGTCTTTTTACATGCGTAGTATTTTTCGACTATGTCAGTGTTCACAGTGTGCGGAGAATTGTCATTGTCCACAGTAGTAAGTGTTGTAGCACTGCCAGAAAATGTTTGCTTAATCATACATGGACCTTTGCTGGAACTCATGTTTAATGCCTCAAGTGATTCAGATGGAGATCTTCCCCTGGCTATTCGACACTTTTGAGAGATTCTTTGAATCTTGACTTGACTGCCCCAGATCAGTTAGACACCATGTCATGCCCCTGGATTATGAAAGGTCTGTTACTGGAAATGTCTTTTCATCTGAGGTGATTATGTTTATTGAGAGGATTTTCGTTCATTGAATATCCGTTGTGCATATTTCTCTATTGTCGAACAATTAGACATATGCAAACAATGACATTTTTAAAATTGAAAAGCTTATGTCTGTCTTGAAGTTTTAAGAAATGCATTTTTAGTAAACAAAGAGAATTTTGTAAGCATATGAATTCAACTCATGATTTATAGTAAACCTTACGGGAGTCAGGATACCTTTTGTAACAGTATGCTTTTGAACTAACACATGCTTCAGTTAGGACTTTTAAGGATTGTAACGTGGCTTGGTTCACGGTTTAAGAAACAAATGATAAAGGCTCAAACTTTATTTATACCCAACCCGTTCTTCGTGATATTCTTCAGTCCTATACTTAGTTAATTGTGCGTTTAGATCCCAATTGAGTCTAGAAACTTTGCCCTGATATTCCGGTGATGGTTTGGATACCGAAAGTTTATTTGAGAAGGAAGTCATTTTTTGTAACATTTTTTATTTTGTTAAGGATTTGTAGAGATCTATTATTTTTATTATCCCTACCTTTTGCCTGAACTGTTTCTTTTGTGATTACAGTCAATGGGATGCCCCGGTTTTTTTCTTAAGTCTCCTTCATAGGTTTGACTTAACGGGCTTTTCTTTTGAAAAATAATGACTAGCTATTTTAGTGATTACGGGGAACCATCACTGTCTTTTGATTTAGAAGAGCATCTTCAACACTATTCGTTGTGTATAAAGGTAGAGCTTACGACTGAATGCACATTTGAATTAACTGAGAAACTACCCTGCCCCAGGTTATGATTAAAGGTTTCAATTTGCGTGGAAAAGAAAACTCCTACTTCTTAGGCTCAAAGGGGTTGACTAGGGATTATCTTCCTTATAACTCCATTGTTTAGGATTCGAAATAACGCCTATACATCATCAGCGTGGTCTATTCAAAAATATATTGTATGAGATTATGGTATTGTTTTCGTCATCCTCCCTCCAAAGGCTTATAGATTTTTATTGAGAGTTGAATATCACACAAAAAAAGTAAAAGCACGGTTTCAGTATAGTGAAAACGAATGGATTAATTCAAGACAAACATATGCAATGAATTAATGGAATAACAAAGTTTGACATAAAATAAGTGTTTGAAGTAATCAATTGGACCATCTTGTGTGAACTCTAGCACTCCTTCGTCGATCAAGTCTTGGATCTTATTTTTCAATGCCCAACAACTATTAGTGTCATGTCGAGGACTATTGGAATGATAAACACATCTCACATTATGATTGTACCGAGGAGAGGAGGTGTATTGGTTCTGAGGAGGATCCTTCAGTGTAATCAACTTCATCCTCAACATGTGTTACAATACTCGAGCCGAGGACATGTTGATTTTGGTGAATTACCATTTGGGCGTGTCCTGCTTACGCCGTTTGCCTTGTCGTTGTTTTTGCACTGGTGCTTGATTAGAGATTCGCATTACCCCCGCAGATTGGTTGAGGTCACTCTTATTACGATCCTTCAGGTCGTACATAGTATTGCACTCCTTCTTTACATTGTATGATGCAGTCCCCTGAATTTCGCTGCTCATTAGTTTATTTTCAACATGTTCCCACATAAACATATAAACTGATTCCCTGCCAGCCAAGAGAGGTTGATCATTGATTAAACCCCAAAATTTAGTAGTTTTCCCCAGACGGTCATATCTGTCTTGATGAAGCTTACTGATGAGAATCCTTAATTCTTCTTGTCCCCGAGCTAAATTTTGGATAAGAGCCATTTGACTACTCATCTAGGTTATCATCATTTCCATCTCAGCTTGCAGTTGTTCCAACTGGTCCTCCTTGTTATCTTCAGGATTTTTCTTGGCCATGTTCCCAGCGAGGAGTGTTTTCAATTATTCTTGCCCCTTGGATAGATTCAGGATTATTTCTGTGAACTGAACATCTCGAGCTTGGAGATATCTGTCATTCTGTTCGAGAGCCATTTTCCTTGCTGAAATGAACAGTGAGAAAATGAGAAACCTTTCTTGAGAATACATGTTATGTAATGACATGCATGCAATGTTTTCAAGGATCTTGCGGGGTAAACACAAGAAAATGTTTGAATTCTGATTGCAACTTTATTTAATAACTTCGTATCGTTGAATGTCCTTCTACGTGAATTAAGCTCACCGTGTTGAGTGGGTCATAGCCTCTGACTCAAGACATCGTGCTTTGACAGAATTGGATAGAGGAAAATAAATCCTCTTGCCCCTTTCTAGACGTTTGGTTTATCATAACCTATATCACAGGACCTTTGAGATCCTTGAAATGGTTAATGAAAATGCTATAGCATGATGTCATGATGTGTATGCTATGCACCAAACAAAAGTGTAAGGTGACGTAAACAAGTAAGTCTTGCAAGAAGTCCAGGTTATTGGATAATGACTACAAACAAGTCCTGCAAGGAATTTACATCGTTAGATAATGAATACAAACAAGCCCTGTAAGGAGTTCAAGTTGTTAGATAGTGAATATAAACAAGTCACACAAGTAGCCTTAGGTTCAGGCTTGCATGGAGTTTGTAGGTAAGTATCCTCTTGAAGTTTAGTTTGTTCAACCTATCCTAAAAGAAGTAACTGGGTTCTAAGGAATCTCCATATCACCGATCTTTCTTCATCGGGCATTGTTTTAGATCAAGCGATCTTCTCTTGTGACCGAAATATCCTGAAAGTCCAATCTCAATGAGTGTAGTATCGAGTATCAGCCAATCCTCAGTTTTATATCGAAGCCGACTATCTCACTACTCTATAATGGCCAAGTTTGTTCAACTAAGGTTCTAAGGTCATTTAGTGATTTATGACACCACACAGTGGCCCCTTATTCTCCTTGATTCAACATAAAGGATACCGGTACATACAAACGTGTCACACTAACGCATCTATCGCTTCAACCATATTGGTCTACACCATACAATCTCCATGATCTATTACTGCTTACCTAAAAAGTTCCCCAGATACAAGTGTAGGATTTTTTACAATAACCCAAATATGAACCCAAAAGGTAAAGCACACAAATCAAACAAGTAAAGCATTTTAAATATGATCTAGCTCTAAGGTAACCCCATTTTTAGTTTGATCAGTCCCCAGCAGAGTCTCAATTTATGTAATACAGTGGGAGAACTGACTTTACTGGTTTTGTGTTTTATCACTGTTGTACCCCAAAATTTTCCCTCCCATATTTCTCAATACATTTCAAGTAAGGTCTTCAAATTGCCCAAGGAAGTCCAAGAGTTGACCAGACAAACTCTCTCCTAAAGGCAGTCTACCTCAAATTAGGGTTTCATTTTGCATCAAGATGTTTGAGTACAAAGGGTCCCAAATGCTTACTATTGTCCTAATATGTTCTCAAGATCATCCATGTCAAGTTTCAAGCCTTGCAGAGGAAGTTTGCTCAGTCAATTTCTCAAAGGCCTGAAAGTCGACTGTGTTAGGGCAAAAGTCAACTGTGGCCCACATACAGTCAAACTTCAAGATTTTTGGTAAACATCCTCATTTTGAAGTATTATTCATCATTTTATCAAAGTTTGATCATGATTCCTCAAGGATTAATCACAATTCATCAAAACCCAAAAGTTGCTAAATTAGGGTTTTGTAGGAAAAGTCAACTCAACTTTGACCAAGCATAACTTTCTCATACTTTATCAGAAATGACCCATCCAAATCTCATTTTGAAGAGAATGTAATTCCCTACAATTAATCTTCAGCTCCCAATTTCAAAATATGCACTCACAAGAAGATATAAATTTGGACATTATAGGTCATTTTGAAAAGTCAACAAAAACACCTTTTGGGTCAAAGCTTCTTACATAAGCATGGAAGATCCAATTGAGATGAAAAAAAATAGGTTGCTTAGGGGACATCCTAAGCTTTCTAAAAAGTCCAAGAACACCCTCATAAGATTAAAATTGAGAAATATATGCATTGTCAAAGTTGGACAATTTTTGAAAAAAATGCATGAAGCAAATATTGACCAAACTTGGATTTTTTCCAAATGGGCCTATCTTTTCAAGTTTGAAACTCATTCCTAACATGGTCCACGACCTCTAAGCCCACCCATACATTTTTCTACTATTTATGCTATTTATTTTGATATTTTATTCATTAAAATTTAGAATTAAATAAATAAATAATGTAAATTTTGATGTGAATCCATTTTGGGAAAGTTTTATGCTGGTTTATGTCAATTGATTTCGGGCAATAACCCTTCAAATATATCCAGGCTCATCCACATGTGAAAATGGCATAAAATCATCAAATATGGCATTTTTTTCAAATCTTGATCATGGTCTTAAAACACAACATGATGAGGGAGATTCTTTCCATGCTTTCTTGTCTCTTCATTCTCCTCTATAAATATAGAGTCATACAAGCTTGAAAGACACGAAATTCCTCTCTAAAAAGCTCTCAAAAAGCTCTTCAAAAAGCTCTCCAAAAGCTCTTCAAAAAGCTCTCCACAAATCAAAGAATTGGTGCAAGTCATATCTCGAGGTTCCGGTCTCTCTCAATTGACATCAAACCTCAAACCATCCTCTTGAAGTCCTCAGGAGTCTTACAAGGCCCAAGAGCAATCCATCACACGCCTAGCACGCCTCCATTTGACAATACCGGTTTGGTAAAATTTTAAACTTCGAATCTCTAATTTTAATCACATTTTATCGTATGCTAACATTTGTTTGAGTTTATATAGAACAGTTATGGATGGTTGAATCAAAGGTTCTACGCAAGAATCAAAAAACACCATAGTCAGAGCATGAAGCTTTCGAAGATTCGGGCCTAGGGATTTCTGATGATTGCACCCCCTGTTTACTTTTGCTACTAGGCCCGTCTTTATTTTCTTGTTTTATTCATTTCATTTATTTCTTTTAATCCCTTTTTTTTATCAATAAAAATATATAAAAATCACATAAAAATAGATTTAGGATTTTTTCTTAATTAAATTTTAATTTTGGTAAATTAATTAACTAAACACTTTAACTTTTTTTTAAATTAAAATTAATAGAACTTAGGTTTAATTTCATTTTAATTCGTTTTTATTTTCGTAACAAAAATACCAAAAAAAACATAGAATTAATTTCTTTTATTTAAATTTCATGTTTCTTCAATAATTATCTTTTTTTTTAAATATAGATCTAGATCAATTATTTTTTTAACTTAAACCATTTTTATAAATTAAAATAAAAAACAACAAAAATATTTTTTTATATATCTTAGGATTTTTAGACGTCTTTTCAAATTTGCGCGTTATTATTCTTTCGCACTTCATTTTATTATTGTAATTGTATATTGGGATGTAATAGATGATTAGTAGGACCTTTACCGCTTTTATTTATTTTCCCCCCAGTTTTTGGATATGTACATAATCCCCCTCCCCGAAGCCTTGTAATAGCTAGGTTTTATATTTCTGCACTTTTAAATTACTGCAATTATTAACTGCTAGATGTAAGACTAATAGGATTGTATGGCAAGAATAATCAAACATTAGAAAACTTAACACAAGACTAAAATAACTAAACATAACACACCTTGCACATATGCACCCTTAGGGTATACCTCACTTGGTTGCCTCGGAAAATAATGGTCATGTCCCTCGAACGTAGGGATACCCTTAGCAAAGGCCCTCGGTTAAAATCATCATAAAGATCATGGTCCCTCAATGTCCCTCGAAGTTGCCTACGGTATATGATCTTGTCCCTCGATGTTGCCTACGAATATATGATGACAGTCCCATCGAAATGCTAAGGTATCCCTACATGTTGCCTTCAATGACCATTACGTCCCTTTCGAATTGACCCTTACAACTCCAACGACGGTGCTACCCACTATTTAATAGTGGGATAGCACTGTCTAAAGGAAACAAGAACAGAAACATTCTTTTTCGAGTAGGTAGATGCTAGTAGGTACTTGCTCAAAATCAAACTTTCACACTTACACTTTTTTTTCAAACAAAGTTTTCAAAAACACTTCGTAACACTCTTGAAGACAGAAGCAAGGGTTAAAACGAAGTAAAACAAAACTTTTCAAAACAAACATACACAAGCAAATTCAAAATGAGCAAGTACCTAAGAGCCCATGGAAAACCATGGATAGAAAGGGTGCTAACACCTTCCCTTTCTATAATCTACCCCCCGTACTCAAAATCTCGAAAAAAGGAATTTTTCTATGCTTTTTTCCTTTCCGGTTGGATAAAATAAAAGTCGGTGGCGGCTCTTGCTTACCGCGACATTGGTTGATATGTTTCTGGGGACGCTATCTGGTCCATTATTTAATCATTTGATCGGAAGCTCGTCAGCGGATTTCACCGAGCTGATTCTGACTGGAGAAAGAGTAGAAGTTGGGATCCTGAGTTGTAAGATCCAGAAAAATACCTCTTCGAGTACAGAGAAGAAGTCATTTGGTGGCAAGAGGGAAGCCAATGATGTGCACGGCCAGAAGAGGCATAGCAAGGCAGACTACCACCAATCTATGGGGGCAGCGTTGATCTCTAATTTGGCACGCACACAACGACCACAACAACGAAACAATCAGCCAAGGGTGGAAAGACCTCAAAGGCAACTCACCCAAATCAACATGCCATTGCAACACATGTTGAAGATGAATCTGATTACGGTGATAAACCCTCATCCAAACCCTAAGATTTCTTCTCCTAACTACAACCCGGATGCAAGGTGTGCTTACTATTCTGGTAGCCCTGGGCACAATACTAACGATTGTTGGGCGCTGAAATACAAGATTCAGAATATGATTGACACCAAGGAGATCAAATTCGACCCTCCTGAGACTCCCAATGTGATCACTGCTCCCTTGCCAAAACATGTCTAGGATTGAAAGCATTTTTGTTCATTTGAATTATGAAGTTGTATTTTCTTTGCTTATTCAAACAATTATTGTCATGTCAAACTTTTTTATTTCATTAATGCATTACACGTGTCTGTCTTGAATTAATTTTTTTTCCATTATGCTTAAATTGATTTATATTTCCTTTTCGTGATATTCAACTCTCAACTAAAAAACTGTAAGCCTTTAGAGGGAGGATGACGAAAACGATACCACAATCTCTACAGTATGCTTTTGAACAGACCTTGTTGACAATGTATAGGCGTTGTTTCAAATCCTAAACAGTGGAGTTATAAGGAAGAAAATCCCTAGTCAACCCCTTCGAGCCAAAAAACTAGGAGTTTTTCTTTTCACACATATTAAAACCCTTAATCATAACCTGGGGCAGGGTAGTTTTCTCAGTTAATTCAGAGGCGCATTCAGTCAGAATCTGCCACTTCGTACACAATGAATGGCATCAAAGACATCCTTCTGAAACAAAAGATGGTGATGGTTCCCTATAATCATTAAGACAGGCAGTCATTATCTCTCGAAATAAAAGCCCATTAAGTCAAAACCTATGAAGGAGCTTAAGAAAAAAACTGGGGCATCCCGCTGACTGTAATCACAAAAAGAAACAGTTTAGGCAAAAGACAGGGATAATAAAATCAAAAAGAAAGAGGTCATACAAACCCTCAAAAAAAATGACTGCCTATTCAAAATAAACTGTCAGTATTCGAACCATCACTGGAATATCAGAGCAAAGACTCAAACGGGATCTAAATGCACAATTAGATGAGTTTAGGATCGAAGAACATCATGAAGAACGGGTGGGTACAAAAAAAAATTGAGCCTTTATCCTTTGTTTCTTAAACCGTGAACCAGGCCACGTTATAACCCTTAAAAGTCCTAGTTGAAGCATGGGTTAGTTCGAAAACATACTGTTACAAAAGGTACCCTGACTCCTGAAGGTCCGTTACAAATCCTGAGTTGATATCACATCTTTGCAAAATTCTATTTTTTCTATAAAAAAGAACTGCATTTTCAAAACTTCAAGACAGACATAAGCTTTGCATTCTTAAAATAACATTGTTTGCATATGACTATTTGTTCAACAGTAGAGAAATTTGCATGACAAATATCTAGTGAACAAAAACCTTCTCAATAAAAAGGATCACCTCAAGTGGAAAAACACTTCCAACCAAGGGGAACGGCATGATCATTGTCCATCATCTGGGGCAGTCAAGTCAAGATTCAAGGAATCTCTCAAAGATTCCAAATAGCCAGAGGCAGATCTCCATCTGAATCACTTGGGGGCATTGGGCATGAATTCCAGCAACGAATCATGTACGATCAAACAAACATCTTCTGATAGTGTGGCAACACAACACTACCGATAGTGACAACTCTCTACACCCTGAGAGCGTGGACATAGTCAGAAAATACTGCGCATGAACAAAGACCCGCTAGGTTGACTGACCTAGGAAAAAATAAGGGCATCCCGGCGAACCAAAAGGGTTCGGGCAAAAATTAGGGATAAAAACAAAAAAGATATGTACACCCGGCAAGCCGAAAACCTGAAAAGGCGGCTTGGGCAAAAAAGGGTATCCCAGTGGACTGAAAATCTGAAAAGACAGTCCAGGCAAAAGTTTAGGATTAAAGCGTACGACTATGTCCAGTCATCTCGTCACTTGCCTATCAGTAGAAGACTTATCATTTCGATCGGCAGTTACCAAGCACCTCATAAGTTGGGATAACACTCAAGCCACAAGGCCTCCACAGGAACTTTCTCCAGCAGGTACAGGGGCAGAAAAGTCTTGATACGAAGTCATTGTCGTATCCCCAACATGCGTCCTAGTAACATCTACACTCCCCACATAGTAGAGGCAACCAAAGTTTTGATCTCTGCCTCCCCAAACATGAGTTACTTTCCCCAGCCAAGCTCTTTCAGAGAGTCGACGTCTATATTCCCCAACCGAATTTTGTAATCACAAGCGGTTCATAAAGTTTTCTCCCGAACAGAGTTTATTTCTCTGAATACAGAAGCTCAATCCCCGACAGAGTTTATCCCTTCAGATATGGAAGCTTCTCTCTCCAACGGAATTATTCCCCCGCATAGTTGTTCTCAAGCAGAGTCTCTCCTTGGTAGAATATCCATAAACAAAGGGCAAATCCCCAGCATAGTCATCTCTGGTTCACCATCTCCAGCGAAAGTAGAAGAACCACTTTTTCTACGACAGTCAGGAACTCAATTTCCATTGCTCTCCAACAGAAGTCAGGGATTTATTTTCCCAAACTCGGACGTGCCACGATAGCATTTCATGTTCATATATCATGACGTGCGCATACATATTGCATATGGAATAATCTCATTTATTTTGAGAACATCATCATACAATGCATGTCATGCATCATATACGATTAATCATGTACCTTTTCAGGAAAGATGGTTATCATCAACAACTTCCAGCAAGTTCAAGATTAGCTCCAGAAACTAAAAAGAGTAATTATCTGCACGATCAAATGCAGCTTTACACGGTTTCGTCACGAAGCAATCTTACACGGGTTTCTCCTAAATGCATCTTTACACGGGTTCATCACGAAGCAATCTTACACGGGTTTCTCCTAAATGCAGCTTCACACGGGTTTATCCTGAAAAATCTTACACGGGTCTTTTCTCATACATTTTCAAATAAAGTTTTACACGAACTTATCACAAAGTAACCTTACCCAGGTTCCTTCTGAATTTTTACACAAACTTATCACAAAGTAACCTTACCCACGTTCCTCTTAAAGTTTTACACAAACTTATCCCGAAATAACCTTACCCAGGTTCCTCCTGAAGTTTTACACAAACTTATCACGAAATAACCTTACCCAGGTTCCTCCTGAAGTTTTACACAAACTTATCACAAAGTAACCTTACCCAGGTTCCTCCTGAAGTTTTACATGAACTTATCACAAAGTAACCTTACCCAGGTTCCTCCTGAAGTTTTACACAAACTTATCTCAAAGTAACCTTACCCCGATTCATTTTGAGGTTTTACACGAACTTATCACAAAGTAACCTTACCCAGGTTCCTCTTGAAGTTTTACATAGACTTAGCCCAAAGTAACCTTACCCAGGTTCCTGCCGAAGTTTTACACGGACTTATCCCAAAGTAACCCTACTCAGGTTCCTCCTAAAGCCCTGCACAGACTCCTCACAAAGCAACCTTACCCAGGTTCGTTCTCGGTTCAGATGCAGTTTTACCCAAACTCCTCACAAAGCAACCTTACCCAGGTTCCTTCTCGGTTCAGATGCAGTTTTATCCAAACTCCTCACGAAGCAACCTTACCTAGATTCCTTCCCATAATCCCTACTATCCAGGTTCCTTCTCATAACCTTACCATCCAGGTTTCTTTTCTCTTATCTCCAGACAGCAGTCCACAACACTGTAAGACCTGGACCTGATCAAACACGATCGGTTTCACCTTTCCCCAGTAGGTCGCAATGCAGCTTATACACGACCAGATAGCTGTTCATTTTCACCTCCCCGACTAAGATGATTCCCCAGTAGAATAACAGACGACTGAAGCTCCTAAAATTCTATTTCTCTCAAGACAGAGACCGACATTCCCCAGCGAAATCCTCCTCAACAATAAGTATACAGGCTCTCGCAAAGGAATCTCGTATGCGATCAACACTTCTTCTGATGGCATCTTTAAGCCCATTTTCCGTCATTAACTTCCAAATGGAATCTATAAGCCCATTCCCGAAATCGCAAGGCCAATACCACTTCATGCGAGTGCAAATCATCTTCCACCTTCGGATCACGAAAGGCAAGCAAGCCAATCTACATCCTCAGTGTGATACAGTGGGAGAACTAACTTGAATATTTGAGAAACTCTAGGGTTGTGTCTTCTATGAAAAATGGGAGGGCAAATTTTAGGGTACAACAGCTGCCCCTGTTCAATCTTCTTGAACCTGAAGAGTTAAATTGGCGAGTTTTTCCGTTCGTGACTCGAAGGTAAAAGATGACTGGACACTAGAGTGCCCATAAATTTGCACTCGACAAAGGTGTAATTGAGGGAATGGGCTTAAAGATGCCATTCGAAGAGGTGTTAGAATCTTGTTGGAGATGGGCTTGTAGATGCCATCCAAGAGTGTTTGTTATAAGCATCAGAATGGCTTCCGTGTTTGGAGCATATCTGAACTGTATCTGAAGGATGAACCTGAATAAGCGACATAATGGCCACCTAGTCTGGAGCGTATCTGGACCGTATCTTGAAATTCAGGTCCGAATGAGTAACAGAATGACTTCCGTGTCTGGAGTATATCTGTATTGTATCTGTACTTGGAATTTTAATAAGTATCAGGATGGCATCCTTGTCTGGAGCGTATCTGGACTGTATCTGAAATTGAAATCTGAATGAGTGACAAAATGACTTCCGTGTCTGGAGTGTATATGTATTGTATCTGTACTTGGAATTTGAATAAGTATCAGGATGGCATCCTTGTTTGGAGCGTATCTGGACTGTATCTGAAATTGAAATATGAATGAGTGACAAAATGACTTCTGTGTCTGGAGTGTATCTTTATTGTATCTGTACTTGGAATTTGAATAAGTATCAGGATGGCATCCTTGTCTGGAGCGTATCTGGACTGTATCTGAAATTGAAATTTGAATGAGTGACAGAATGACTTCCGTGTCTAGAGTGTATTTGTACTGTATCTTGAAATTGAGGTCTGAATGAGTAACAGAATGACTTCCGTGTCTGGAGTGTATATGTACTGTATCTTGAAATTGAAATCTGAATGAGTGACAGAATGACTTCCGTGTCTGGAGTGTATCTGTACTGTATCTTGAAATTGAAATCTGAATGAGTAATAGAATGACTTCCGTGTCTGGAGTGTATCTGTACTGTATCTGTATCTGGAATTTGAATAAGTATCAGGATGGCATCCTTGTCTAGAGCGTATCTGGACTGTATCTGAAGTTGAGATCTGAATGAGCAATAGAATGACTTCCATGTCTGGAGTGTATCTGTATTGTATCTGTACTTGGAATTTGAATAAGTATCAGGATGGCATCCTTGTCTGGAGCGTATCTGGACTGTATCTGAAATTGAAATCTGAATGAGTGACAGAATGACTTCCGTGTATGTAGTGTATTTGTACTGTATCTTGAAATTGAGGTCTGAATGAGTAACAAAATGACTTCCGTGTCTGGAGTGTATATGTACTGTATCTTGAAATTGAAATCTGAATGAGTGACAGAATGACTCCTGTGTCTGGAGTGTATCTGTACTGTATCTTGAAATTGAAATCTGAATGAGTAACAGAATGACTTCCGTGTCTAGAGTGTATTTGTACTGTATCTAGACTCTTTGAACATTTGTTAATGGTAGCTGTTAATATTATCCTGAAAAGGGTAAAATGTTAGTTGAAGCACAAAGTTATGTTGCATGAAATGTATGATGCAATATATGTACTTTATCAATGTTTATAATACATGGATGTAATGTATGCGCATGTAAGCTGATTTGTTGTATTGCTGAGGAAAATAAATCCTTGACTGCTGCTGAGGATTCCGTTGTGAGAGTAATGCCATATACTTCTTGAGGAATCTGCTTGGGGAATCCAGAGAATTTTAATGACTTCTACTAGGGATTATTGATGGGAGCCTTTGTTCTGTCGAGGAACAATAAAAAATCTGTGGGGAAAAGCTTATTCCTGTTTGGAAAAAGTTCAGCAGTTTCGGTCGTCTGGCACTCTACTGGGGAGTTACCCTAGGATGGGGAGAAACAAAATTTAACCGTTATCTGGTTGATTTTCAGGCTTCAAGACCACTTGTTGGGGGAACCTGGAGAAACTGGATGATTTCCACTGGGGATTGAAAGTTTCAGCTCCACTGGGGATCCTAATGATGCACTGCAAGGATTGTTCATGGAATAGCCTAGAGGCGTTTTCCTTTTTTTTCATCTGCCAGTAATTGTCCTTTTTCATCCTGTTTATTTGTAAACAGTAATTATGTTCAAATGCATATGTTCATTAATGAATCATTGGATGTTTTTGCAAATAAAAACACAAGTGTAAAGAAAAAGGCAAATAGATTTCTGTACTTTGAAAGAGATATCTTTGTATTTACTTTGAATAAGTATTTTGTACAAAGGAGACAAACATCTTAGTAAGAGGATGGTGTCATAAATAAGAAAAATTTACAAAGAAAGATAGCTATGTGTAATAATCCCATGGGGTTGCCATTCTGCTATAGCCTCCGTATCTCCGAATATTTTGTCCATTTGTTGCTTCGTCCGAAGATGATTGAATTGATCGGAAGCTCCGAGTTTGTCCGTGAAGAAATTGTCCTTAAAGTGATCTGACGAGACATAGTCATACGCTTTAATTCCCTAAATTTTGCTTGGACCGCCCTTTCGGGTTTTCAGTCCACCGGGAAACCCTTTTTTGCCCAAGTTACCCTTTCAGGTTTTCAACTTGCCGGGTGTATAGATTTTTTTGTTTTATCCCTAATTTTTGCCCGAACCTTTTGGTTCGCCGGGATGCCCTTGTTTTGCCTAGGTGTGTCAACCTAGCGGGTCTCTTATGTGTAGTATCTTTTGACTATGTCTGCGTTCGCAGGGTGTGGCAGGTCGTCACCGTCCATGGTGGTTAAGATCATCACCCCACCAAAAAAGATGTTCTTGATAAAAAATGGTCCTTCATAGGTAGGAGTCCATTTGCCCCTGGGATCACTTTGTGGCAAGATAATGCGCTTGATCACTATATCTCCAACTTGATACACCTGGCGTCTGACTTTCTTGTTGAAAGCCTTGATCATCCGTTTTTTATACATTTGACCATGGCAAACAGCAGTAAGTCTTTTTTCATCAATTAAGTTCAGTTAATCAAGTCGGATCTGGATCCAATCGTCTTCACTCAAACCTGCATCTTTCATAATTCTTAAAGAGGGTATTTGAACCTCAATAGGTAAAACAGCCTCCATGCCATAAACCAAAGAATAGGGTGTTGCCCCAGTTGATGTGCGAGTCGTGGTACGGTACCCGTGGAGAGCAAACGGTAGCATTTCATGCCAGACCTTGTAGGTGACTATCATTTTTTGTATGATCTTTTTAATGTTTTTATTAGCTGCTTCGACTGCACCATTCATCTTTGGCCGATAGGGGGATGAATTGTGATGTTGAATCTTGAACTGCTCACACGAAGCAGTGATCATAGTATTGTTAAGGTTTGTACCATTATTAGTGATGATCCTTTCCGGGATATCGTACCGGCAGATGAGATTCTGCTTGATGAAGCGGGCAACAACATTCTTAGTAACGAATGCGAAGGAAGTTGCTTCGACCCACTTTGTGAAGTAATCAATGGCCACTAGAATGAAACGGTGTCCATTGGAGGCTGTTGGCTTGATTTCCCCAATTATATCGATTCCCCACATAGCAAAGGGCCAAGGAGCTATTAAGACATTTAGAGGAACCAGAGGCACGTGCACCTTGTCTGCATAGATTTGAAACTTATGACAAGTCCGGGAGTGTTGATAGCAGTCTGCTTCCATGGTAGACCAATAGTAGCCTGTCCGTAGAATTTTATTTACCATCATATGCCCGCTAGAGTGAGTTCCAAAGGTACCTTCATGCAATTCAGCCATAATCCTTTCAGCCTCAGCCTTGTCCACACAACAAAGCAGAATAGAATCATGATTGTGTTTGTACAGGATGTCGTTACTTAGGAAGAACTTAGCGGAGAATCTTCTTAAGAACTTTTTGTCATTGACTGAAGCTCCTTCTGGATATTCTTGAGTCTTGAGATACCTTTTGACTTCGTGAAACCAAGGCTGGTCCACTACTTCTTCGGTATTAATCTCGTGACAGTGCGATGGTTCGTCCATTCGTTCAATGGTGATTTGGGGAGCCTCGTTATCCCAATTAAGTTTAAACATGGATGACATTGTAGCTAGAGAATCTGCTAGCTGATTTTCTTCTCGCGGGAAGTGCTTGAAGGTAATCTGCTCGAAATGTGGTAGCAATGTCAAGACATGTTCTTTGTAAGGGATGAAGTTAGGATGCTTAGTGTCCCATTCTCCTTTGATCTGACTGATGACCAAAGCTGAATCCCCAAACACAACTAAAGATTTGATTCCCAAGTTTATGGTAGCTTTGAGTCCAAAGATGCACGCTTCATACTCTGCCATGTTGTTCGTATAGTTGAAGCAAAGTCTGGCGGTGAAAGGAGTATGGCATCCTTCCGGAGATATAAGAACAACACTGATACCGTTCCCAAGCGCATTGGATGCCCCATCAAAGTATAGGGTCCATCGGGATCCTTGTTCAGGTCCTTCATATGGTCTGAAATCTCCAGCATTGTCCAATGTCATGATGTCTTCGTCAGGGAAGTCAAACTTCATGGATTGATAATCTTCTACAGCTTGATGGGCCAGATGATCAGCTAGAACACTGCCCTTTATAGATTTTTGGGTCGTGTACTGTATGTCATATTCCGTTAGGATCATCTGCCATCTAGCTATCCTTCCAGATAAAGCAGGCTTTTCGAAGATGTATTTGATCAGATCCATCTTAGATATCAGCAAAGTGGTATGAGTCAACATGTACTGCCTTAGCCGGCGAGCATCCCATACCAAAGCGCAGCAAGTTTTCTCAAGCAGTGAATATCTTGTTTCACAGTCGGTAAACTTTTTGCTAAGGTAATAAATGGCATGCTCTTTTCGGCCAGACTCGTCATGCTGCCCCAGTACGCACCCCATTGAATTCTCTACGACGGTCAGATACATGATTAGCGGTCTTCCTTCGACTGGTGGCATCAAGACGGGAGGCTCTTGTAAATACTCCTTGATTTTATCGAAATAAATTTGACAGTCATCATTCCATCTAACTACCTGATCTTTCTTCAACAGCTTGAAGATTGGTTCACAAGTAGATGTTAGGTGAGAAATGAACCTAGCAATGTAGTTTAGGCGTCCCAAGAAACCTCTGACCTCCTTCTCAGTGCGAGGAGCAGGCATTTCTTGTATAGCTTTGACTTTGGTAGGATCAATCTCGATGCCTTTGTTACTGACAATGAAACCTAAGATCTTACCGGACCGGACTCCGAATGTGCACTTGTTTGGATTCAATCTTAGCTTGTACTCCTTCAACCTGACAAACAGCTTTTGCAAGTGATTAAGGTGTTCTTATTTAGTTTGTGATCAGGCTATCATGTCATCTACGTAGACCTCTATCTCATGATGTATCATATCATGAAACAAAGCTACCATGGCGCGTTGGTAGGTTGCCCCGGCATTCTTCAGTCCGAATGGCATCACTTTGTAGCAGAACGTACCCCATTGTGTGACAAAAGTAGTTTTCTCCATGTCCCCAGGTGCCATTTTGATCTGGTTATAGCCTGAGAATTCGTCCATGAAAGAAAATACTTTGTGCTGGGCTGTATTGTCAACCAGGATGTCGATGTGTGGAAGTGGAAAATAATCTTTATGGCTGGCCCTGTTTAAGTCTCTATAATCCATGCACATTCTCACTTTGTCATCCTTTTTAGGCACGAGAACTATGTTAGCAACTCATTGTGGATAGGAAGTAAGAGCCAGAAATCCAGCATTGAACTGCTTCATAACTTCTGCTTTGATCTTCTCTGACATGTCAGATCTCATGCGGCGGACTTTTTGCTTCACTGGTGGACAGTCTTCTCTAGTGGGTAGACGGTGTACCACAATGTCTGTATCGAGTCCCGGCATGTCTTCGTATGACCAGGCAAAGATATCAACATAATCATGCAACAGCTGAATTAGGCGCTCCTTGACACTCAGCTCTAGATTGGCACCCATTCTGATTTCCTTTCTGTCTTCCTCAGTACCCAAGTTGATTGTATCCAACAACTCCTCATGAGGCAGAATATACTTTTCCTCTTGTTGTAGAAGTCTAGCCAATTCCCCTGGCACCTCACAATCTTCCTCACCTTCGTATTCGGCTTGGTAGATCAGATCTTCAGAGTCACTGAAGGCTATAGCAGTATCGTTACCCATGGGATCCGGAATGGAAGTGTACCTGCATTTGTGAGTGTGGGTGTTTGTAAGGGTATAGCCATCTTAAAATAACAAAATGTAAAAGAAAGACAATGAGCACAAAAGGTTTATATATAAAAAAGCGTCCATGATTCATTGAAATGACATATGAAAATGAAATAAGAACCCTTACAAATGGACCATTGTGCCTCGGGTAAGACACAAGGTTGAAAAATTATGAATTGTTTGTGAATTATTACAAGTCCAACAGAAATGTAAAAGATAAATTACTGCGGTATGAAAGTAATCGGAATAAAGTCTTTGGCTTCCCAGTTGCACAGTCCTCCACCGACAGTAGGAAATATCCAGTCTTCCAAGCTGCCCTCTTCTTCACTGACCTCTAGTGCATTAACCCCTTGGTGACTGATCTTCACAGGTGGCCCTCCACATGGGCGCGACGCAAGGCCTTCTGAGCAGTTGAGGTGAACCCCAAGCCGAATTTGTCTGATTTGTAGGGAATGTTTGGTAGCTGTCCCCAGATGGTGGATCCGCCTTCTTCCACTGCTGCCTTTGCATCCTTGAGAGAGGACATCCGAGGTGGAGGTCTTGTGATCACAGGAGTTAAGGATACCGCCTTGGTCGCCGTTATTTCTGGGGAGACTTCTTCAAAATGTTGGAAAGGGGTTTCAATGAATTCGCCATCCAATTCCATATATCGGAATGAATTTAGATGACTAATCATATACTCCTCTTCCCCATGGACAGTTATGATCTTCCCTTGGACAGGGTACTTCAACATCTGATGCAAGGTGGAGGTGACCGCACCAGCATTGTGAATCTAGGGGCGTCCCAACAGACAAGAGTAGGAAGGACGGATGTCCATCACATAGAATGTTGAATTGAACGTCTGAGTTCCCACCTTGATCGGGATGTCCACCTCCCCATGGACCATCCTTTTAGAGCCGTCGAATGCTCTCACAATTATGTTGCTGGGTTTTAAAGTCAGCCCCTCACAATCCAACCTATCCAGGGCTTTCTTCGGCAAGACATTTAAAGACGATCCAGTATCAACCAAGACATGGGCTAGGGTCATCCCCCTACACTCCACCGAGACATGTAGTGCGTCGTTGTGTTTTCTCCCTTTGGAGGTTAAGACAGCATCGGAGAAACCCAGGCCATTGTCAGCTGTCATACTGGCCACACACTCTTGGAATTGATCCACGGATGTCTCTTGCGGTACATGAGCCGTCTTCAGAAATTTTACCAAAGCTTTAGCATGCGCCTCAGAGCACAGCAGCAATGCTAACATAGAGATTTTGGAGGGGGTCTGCCCCAGTTCTTCTACCACATCATAATCACTTTTCTTAATGATCCTCAGAATTTCTTCCATCTCTTTCTTGGATGTCTCAGGATTAACTAGTGATTGAGCCTTCATCACGACAGGCTCCTCTTGAACGTCCTTTCGTTTATTCTCAATAGTGGTAGTATGGATAGGAATTGTTTTGTCTTCTTTGTTGGTTGGTACACTTGCAGGTACAATCACTGGTACAAATGTAATCTTCAGAACGGACACGGGTCCAAAGATTGCCTTTGGAGGGGCAATCTCTGGAGAGAAAATTCTCCCACTGTGGGTAATTTTTCTTGTTTCGGCAATGTTACTGATGTCGGAATTGTCCTCTTCGAAGCTCTCCTCTTCGGCAGTCTGTTCAATTTGTTTGACACCATGGTAGTAGATTTCTCCACCATAGTTCCATGGTACCGTTTTATCTGATTTGTATGAGGTTGGCCCGGGCATTGTCATCTTAAGCGGAGCAGTCACTGGAGCAGATGTAATCCTAACAGATTTTTTAGGAACCCTGGAAGGATTGGCGTATATGGTTATTATTGAAACTTCTGGAACTGGAATGGGTGAAACAGGAGCTTTCTCAAACAAGATTTCCTGGTTATCAATCAGTTGTTGGATACCTTTTTTCAATAGAGGGCTGTTAAATGATGAAGATAGGCAGACATGGCAATCTTTATCACAACCTGGGAACACACCAGCTTTTAACAAATTCAACTTGATGGTCGAGAGCGGAGTCAACAATTCATCCATGGTGTCAACAAATAAGTCTTCCTCAATAGCATTGGCATTGTTTCCATGCCTAGGCATCGGAGCAGAGATAACATTCGGTTTCTCAGGCGCTTCAAATTCAACTTCCTTCGCGTCTATCAGATCTTGAATCTTGTTCTCCAGAGCCCAACAGTTATCGGTGTCGTACCCTGGACTTTCAGAATGGTATGCGCACCTGGAATTCAGATGGTAGTGTGGATACGTAGTATTGGGATTTTTAGGGGCCTCTTTTAGCATGGCCAGATTCAACTTCAGAAGATTCGGTAGGACTTGAGTGGGAGTCATGTTAATCTTGGTGAATTGCCGCACTGGCCTTTCCACCCTTTGCTGATTATTTCTCGGTTGGTCTGATGCAGGCTTTTGAATCATAACGGCCCCCACCATTGGTCGGCGCTCGGTTCTTCCCTGATTCCTCTGTGTATAGACAGCAAACACTTCCTTCTTTCCTGTGAAGGGCTTTTTAACAGCAGCAGAGGCAGATGCGTCTTTCTGAATTTTCCCGCTTCTTATACCGGCTTCCACCCTTTAGCCAGTTAAAATCAATTCGGTAAACCCTGTAGAGGAGCTTCTTATCAGATGATTAAAGAAAGGGCCTGATAGAGTTCCTAGGAACATGTCCACTAGCTCCCTTTCAGATAAAGGTGGTTGCACCCTTCCGGCTAAATCCCTCCACTTTTGGGCGTATTCTTTGAAGCCCTCATTGGATACCATGGCCATACTCTGGAGTTGAGTACGGGTTGGTGCCAAATCGGTGTTGTACTAATACTATTTATAGAAAGCTGCTGCCAAGTCTTCCCAATTATGGACATCAGCCCTCTCCAACTGGTAGAACCAATCAAGCTGCGTTCCTGATAAACTGTCCTGGAAAAAGTGGACCCATAAGTCTTTGTCAGCAGAATGCGGCTGAATCTTCCTGACATATGATCTGAGGTGCATTTTGGGGCAAGACACCCCATCATACTTGGAAAATAGTGGCACTGTAAACTTTGGAGGGATTACAATTCCTGACACCAGCCCTAACTCCTCAAAATCCAGACCCGGTACTCTCTGTATTTCCATAGCAACTAGACGCTCTTCCAGGTGCTTGTATTTGTCATCAGCCGGAGGGTATTGTTGTTCAGAGTAGTCCTCTTCCTCCTCTTCTTCTGCTTCAGAATCTGATGGTACTGCCGTTTCTTTTCCTTTTCTTTCCCCTTCCTCATACGTTATTGGAAAATCTAAGGTCCTTCTAGCTTGTCCTTGAAACCTTCTGCCCATGATTACCACACCAGCTGGCTTCTTCTTCTTTTTCTCTTTGGCTAGCAGAGTCTTTAACTCCTCTTGCCCTTTTGTCAGAGCCATGAGCATTTGTTGAAACTAGGAATTTTGTGCCTGAAGATCTTTCACAGTCTGTTCAACATCCATCTCATTGAAATAAATAGTAGAAGGATAAGGTGACCTGTTATGAGAGACATGTATGATGTTATGATGAATGAAGATGCAATATGAAAATGATTACAAGGAAATTTAGAAGATTTAAATTTGCTCAAACCAAAAAAGGAACACGCGTCATATTAAATAAAACCAAGTTTGAATACATCATGCCTCCTTGGGCTTACAAAGAATGAAACAGAATAAATCAAAAACTCTTAAGACAAAAAGACCGAGCGCATCCTTTTTGGAGCAATGTAGGTATTCAGATTCTTCTCTTCATGAAGCAGTTTGGTGAGCTCCAGAACCTTCTTCTCGCTGGCGTGGTACTGGGTTTCAAAGGTGTCTCGCTCTTCCTTCAACTGAATCCAGGCTTTTTGCAGGTCTTCGAGAGAGGTAGGCATGTCAGGATGAAGAACGGTGAATGGGACGTCTCCTTCAATAACAGGCTTAATGATGACATGAAGGATGGAAGGGTAAGGCATCAAGAGACTCTGGGAACGAGCCCGTACCCACTTAAGGTAAGGCTCGAGATGGATAGAGTTTTTATGTCCCAAAGTCCTACTATCCATTTTGTTCACCATTCCCCAAGCACGTGTAAACCTCTGGCGGTGACCTTGGTCTTCTTTGTCGTAGTCGAAAACCAGACCCTGGACGAGCATCTCATGAGGGCCGTCTCTTCGGGCATACCCAAACTGCCGAAGAGCTAAACACGGGTTGTAGGTGATACCTCTTCTAATACCTAGCAGAGGTACATTAGGGAACTCACCACAGCGGTCAATGATAGAGATATCTTCCAAAGATCTTGAGCACCAATGGATATCAGAGTGAGTGAGAGACATCATCCTTTGAGACCAAGTCAATCTTTGCTCATTCTTCAATGCTGACTGAGGCAGGTGTGAAGTGAACCACTTAGTGAGTAGGGGTATACAACACAAAAGGGTACCTCTTTTCTTCATGGTACGGGTATGAAGGCAATGCAAGATGTCTCCTAGCAAGGTGGGTATAGGGTTACGAGAGAGAAAGACTTTGATGGCATTAACGTCTATGAATTGGTCTGAATTAGGAAACAGAACCAAACCATAAATGAGGAGAGCTAGAACGTCTTCGAAAGCTTGGAAATCCATGTCATCCCAGAATGAACGAGCTTTTTCCAATAGAAACTTAGCTAGAAAGCCTTTAACCCCACTTCTTGTCTCCCAATTGGCTGTGACGTCGGCCCTCTTCACATGTAAAGCTTCGGCGATGACTTCAGGTTTCGGAATCCCTTCTAGACCAGTGAACGGTATCTGATTAAGCACGGGCACCCCTAAGAGTAGAGAGAACTCTTCCAATGTAGGTACCAACTGATAGTCCGGAAAAGTGAAACAATGATGTGCGGGATCAAATAATTGGAATAGTACACACATCATCTCTTCTTGGAAGTTGAATGTAGCCAAACTGAGGAGTCGACCATACTTCTTGGTAAAAGGAGAATCCCTGGGCACTCTTGAGGCTAGCTCTTGAAGTTGAGGATGTGCTTTTACAAAGCTGATTCGGATGGTGTTTCTTCGGAGAGAATTCATTTCCTACAAAACAAAAAAAAAGATAAATTTCTAAATCTTTGAAATTGTTAGTGAGCATGCATATGATGTTGATGATGTTTATGATGTTTATGTACAAGCAAACATATACACACACAACAAACAGATCTCTATGTTTCAGGCTTGCATGAGTTTGTAGGTAAGTACCCTCATGAAGTTTTAGTTGGCTCAACCTGTCTTAGAAATAATGATCGGGTTCTAAAGGATCTCAATATCACTGACCTTTCTTTTAGGCATTATCTCAGCTTAATCAATCTTTTCTTGCGGCCGAGATATCCCAAAAGTCTAGCCTCAATGAGTGTAGTATCGAGTGTCAACCAATTTTCAGCTTTACACCGAAACCGGTTACCTCACTACGTCCTAATGGCCAAGTTTGTGCAATTAGGGTTCTAAGGTTAATTAGTGCTTCGCGACGCCACTCAGCGGCCCCGTATTCTCCTCGATTCACCACGAGGGATACCGGTACCCACAAATGCGTCACACTAACATAGCCATTGTCTCAACCATATCGGTCTACGTCGTACAGTCTCCACAATCTATTGTTATTTACGTAAAAAGGTGCCCCAAATCCGGGTGGAGGATCAAAGTAAGCCCCATACAAAGAACTGAATATAAAGCACACAAATCAAATAATGAAAGCGAGTAAAAGTGATCTATCCCTAAGGTAACCCCACTTTTTTTTATTCTCCCCAGCAGAGTCGCCAGTTCTGTGATACGGTGGGAGAACTGACTTGAATATCCGAGAAACCCTAGGGTTGTGTCTTCTATGAAAAATGGGAGGGCAAATTTTGGGGTACAACACTCAGGTTTAAGAAGATTGAACAGGGGAAGCTGTTGTACCCCAAAATTTTCCCTCCCATATTTCTCAATACATTTCAAGTAAGGTCTTCAAATTGCCCAAGGAAGTCCAAGAGTTGACCAGACAAACTCTCTCCTAAAGGCAGTCTACCTCAAATTAGGGTTTCATTTTGCATCAAGATGTTTGAGTCCAAAGGGTCCCAAATTCTCAATATTGTCCTAATATGTTCTCAAGATCATCCATGTCAAGTTTCAAGCCTTGCAGAGGAAGTTTGCTCAGTCAATTGCTCAAAGGCCTAAAAGTCGACTATGCTAGGGCAAAAGTCAAGTGTGGCCCACATACAGTCAAACTTCAAGATTTTTGGTCAACATCCTCATTTTGAAGTATTATTCATCATTTGATCAAGGGTTTATCATGATTCCTCAAGGATTGCTCACAATTCATCAAAACCCAAAAGTTGCTAAATTAGGGTTTTACAGGAAAAGTCAACTCAACTTTGACCAAGCATAACTTTCTCATACTTTATCAGAAATGACCCATCCAAAGCTCATTTTTAAGAGTATGTAATTACCTACAATTAATATTCATCTCCCAATTTCAAAATATGCACTCACAAGAAGATATAAATTTGGACATTATAGGTCATTTTGAAAAGTCAACAAAAACACCTTTTGGGTCAAAGCTTCTTACATGAACATGGAAGATTCAATTGAGATGAAACAAAAAAGGTTGATTAGGGGACATCCTAAGCTTTCTAAAAAGTCCAAGAACACCCTCATAAGGTTAAAATTGAGAAAGATATGCATTGTCAAAGTTGGACAATTTTTGAAAAAAATGCATGAAGCAAATATTGACCAAACTTGGATTTTTTCCAAATGGGACTATCTTTTCAAGTTTGAAACTCATTCCTAACATGGTCCACGACCTCTAAGACCACCCATACATTTTTCTACTATTTATGCTATTTATTTTGATATTTTATTCATTAAAATTCAGAATTAAATAAATAAATAATAGAAATAATGTAAATTTTGATGTGAATCCATTTTGGGAAAGTTTTATGCTGGTTTATGTCAATTTATTTCGTGCAATAACCCTTCAAATATGTCCAGGTTCATCCACATGTGAAAATGGCATAAAATCATCAAATATGGTATTTTTTCAAATCTTGATCATGGTCTTAAAACACAACATGATGAGGGAGATTCTTTCGATGCTTTCTTGTCTCTTCATTATCCTCTATAAATATAGAGTCATACAAGCTTGAAAGACACGAAATTCCTCTCTAAAAAGCTCTTAAAAAGCTCTTCAAAAAGCTCTCCAAAAGCTCTTCAAAAAGCTCTCCACAAATCAAAGAATTGGTGCAAGTCATATCTCAAGGTTCCGGTCTCTCTCAATTGACATCAAGCCTCAAACCATCCTCTTGAAGTCCTCAGGAGTCTTACAAGTCCCAAGAGCAATCCATCACACGCCTAGCACGCCCCCATTTGACAATACCGGTTTGGTAAAATTTTAAACTTCGAATCTCTAATTTTAATCACATTTTATGGTATGCTAACGTTTGTTTGATTTTATATAGAACAGTTATGGATGGTTGAATCAGAGGTTCCACGTAAGAATAAAAAAACACCATAGTTAGAGCATGAAGCTTTCGAAGATTCGGGCCTAGGGATTTCTGATGATTGCACCCCTTGTTTACTTTTGCTACTAGGCCCATCTTTATTTTCTTGTTTTATTCATTTCATTTATTTCTTTTAATCCCTTTTTTTTATCAATAAACAAATATAAAAATCACATAAAAATAGATTTAGGATTTTTTCTTAATTAAATTTTAATTTTGGTAAATTAATTAACTAAACACTTTAACTTTTTTTTTAAATTAAAATTAATAGAACTTAGGTTTAATTTCATTTTAATTCATTTTCATTTTCGTAACAAAAATACCAAAAAAAAAACATAAAATTAATTTCTTTTATTTAAATTTCATGTTTCTTTAATAATTATCTTTTTTTTTAAATATAGATCTAGATCAATTATTTTTTAACTTAAATCATTTTTATAAATTAAAACAAAAAACAACAAAAAGATTTTTTTTATATATCTTAGGATTTTTAGACGTCTTTTCAAATTTGCGCGTTATTATTCTTTCGCACTTCATTTTATTATTGTAACTGTATATTGGGATGTAATAGATGATTAGTAGGACCTTTACCGCTTTTATTTATTTTTTCCCCAGTTTTTGGATATGTACGTAATCCCCCTCCCCGAAGCCTTGTAATAGCTAGGTTTTATATTTCTGCACTTTTAAATTACTGCAATTATTAACTGCTAGATGTATGACTAATAGGATTGTATGGCAAGAATAATCAAACATTAGCAAACTTAACACAAGATTAAAATAACTGAACATAACACACCTTGCACATATGCACCCTTAGGGTATAACTCACTTGGTTGCCTCGGAAAATAATGGTCATGTCCCTCGAACATAGGGATACCCTTAGCAAAGGCCCTCGGTTAAAATCATCATAAAGATCATGGTCCCTCGATGTCCCTCGAAGTTGCCTATGGTATATGATCTTGTCCCTCGATGTTGCCTACGAATATATGATGACAATCCCTTCGAAATGCGAAGGTATCCCTACATGTTGCCTTCAATGATCATTACGTCCCTTTCGAATTGACCCTTACAACTCCAACGACGGTGCTACCTACTGTTTAATAGTGGGATAGTGTTGTCTAAAGGAAACAAGAATATAAACATTCTTTTTCGAGTAGGTAGATGCTAGTAGGTACTTATTCAAAATCAAACTTTCACACTTACACTTTTTTTTCAAACAAAGTTTTCAAAAACACTTCGTAACACTCTTGAAGACAGAAGCAAGGGTTAAAACGAAGTAAAACAAAACTTTTCAAAACAAACACACACAAGCAAATTCAAAATGAGCAAGTACCTAAGAGTCCATGGAAAACCATGGATAGAAAGGGTGCTAACACCTTCCCTTTCTATAATCTACCCCCCGTACTCAAAATCTCGAAAAAAGGAATTTTTCTGTGCTTTTTTTCTTTCCGGTTGGATAAAATAAAAGTCGGCGGCGACTCTTGCTTACCGCGACATTTTGCAAACACAAACGCAAACCAGTATTTTCCTAAAACAGTCTGGTTCTGCCACCGTATCACAATCACAAATGTTGCGGTTAGCAAGAGTCGCCACCGACTTTTCTTTTATCCAACAAAGGAAATGGTGAAAAGAACAGGAAAGACCTTTTTAAATATTTTGAGTTCAGGGGGTAGGTTATGGAAAGGGAAGATATTAGCATCCTTTCTATCTGTAGTTATCTACGGGCTCTTAGTTTCTAGCTCACTTTGAAAATGCTTTTTTGGTGTAAGTGTGTTTTGAAAATATTTTGAAAAGATACCTTAGTGCGGCAAACTTTGTAATGATTCTCGTATCGTTGAGAATGCATACAAAGCGTTTTTGTTTTTGAAAATATTTAGAAAAAGAGACTGTATGTTTGAGAAATTTGGTTTTGTTTTATGAGCAAGTAACTACAAGTTGTCTACCTACTCGAAAGATCTTTGTTCTTTTCCTCCCTTCCTTTAGATGTTGTTATCCTATCATTAGTTAGTAGGAAGCCCTATTGTTGGATGTCTGACGGACAAGCGCGGGTCATTGTACAATCATAGAGGAAACTCGTAGGGCACTTTAGCAATTTTAAGGGGCTAGATCGCTTACCGAAGGCAACATCGGAGGGTCATCGAGGGACTACGATCTTTTTAACCGAGGGTCTTTGCTAAGGTGTCCTACGTTCGAGGGATATGACTATTTTTCCGAAGGCAACAAGTGGAGATACCTTAGAGGTGCGCGTGTGCGAGTCTGTTGTGTTTTCAGTTATTTATCTTAAACACTTAGGTTTTCTACCATTTGTTTTTAGTTTTATCATACAAACTTATTAGAATACATCTAGCAGTTAAATATATACAAGTACGAAAAATAAAGTGCGGAAAATTGAATCTACGCTATTACATTGCTTCGGGGTGGGGGGAATTACAAACCAAAACGGGGAAATAAAGAATAAAAGTCCTAGTTAAGCTATTACAACCCTTTGTACAGTTACAACTATTCATGTAAATAATGCAAAAAAAGTAAACAAACGCGCGGAGAATGGAAAAGAGGAAATATCTAAAATCTTAAAAAAATTCTAAGTATAAGAAACAGTCTTTCTTTTTGGTATTTTTATTCTTTAAAAAATGAAAAATGAATTATGAAGTCCTAATTATACTTAATTTTAAATTAACAAAATAAACTTAGAAGGGTTAAATTAAATTAGTTGAAATTAACAAAAAATAATTTAATTAAAAAAACTTAAATCTAATGTTTTTGTGGTTTTCTGATTTTTTTAATTTTATGAGTATAAAATAAAAGATTAAAGAAAGTTAAATAAATAAATTTTTTAAAAAAAGAAAGAGGAATGGGTCAATCATGACAATTTCATTTTGCCACTCCTGTGTTGACCTCCTCTGCGTTTTTCAAACCACCATGGAGGGTGGAAAACACCATCATCTCCGATGGGGGTTTTTCTTCAAAACCTGCAAAATTAATCAAATAAAAAAAAGCAAAACTCTAGATCCATTATATTGGACCCTGCGATCTCAGTGGTGCCATTAGTTTGGCCTAAAGACACCTGTAACATGAGATCTGAATCTTTAAAAGCTTTGTTCTCTAACAATGGCACGATATTATTTATGCATCAAGATTCACATGTAAAACATCAAATACATTCCAATGATGCATATGAATAGATTAATTATGTCAACAACGATTAATAGTGCATGGGACCAAAGTTTCGAATCTTCACCACACTTACCAGCCAGAGTGAATGGGAGGAGGCATTTTGGACTTGAAAGGGGTTGGTTATGAGCGTGGTTCAATTCCTGGAAGCCTCAGGAATGTGATTTGGTCGTTTGTTTGGATTGATAGCACCTGGAAATGTAGTTACAAATTTTTGCAAATTTGAGAATTTTTGAGAATTTTTTGGAGCTTTTGGAGAGCTTTTGGAATTTTTGAGAATTTTTGGGAGCTTTTGGAGAGCTTTTAGGAGAGCTTTTGGAGAGCTTTTTTGTGAAAATATTTCATGGTCCTTTTGTGATCTTAAGCTTGTGTATTTATAGAGAAGGAAGAGAGGAGTGAACCAGTATGGCAAGGAACAAAGCATTCATGGCCTTTGAGACAAGAATAACACACATTAAGAAGTTTCCATTTTTGAGTGATTCTTGCCCTTTTTTAATGTGCAATGAACCTGGACCATTTGTGTGTGTCTTGCACGAATTAATGGGCTTCAGAATTGATCAAATCCATCCCATATGCATAGCCCGTGATTTTTGTGATTTTATTTTGCATTTATTTGAATAAAAAACAAAATAAATATAAATAAAATAATAAGAAAATACAAGACAAGGTAAGAGTGAGTTTAAGAGTCTTTTGCAAGGTCATGGACATGTTTTAAGTCCAAAATGTTAGGTCACAAGTCCAAAATTTCAAGTTTGCACATTTAGCATTTCATGCACTTCTTAAAAATTGCCCAACTTGTGAAACTCATAACTTGCTCAATTTTTATCTTTTGAAAGTGATCTTTGACTTTTTGAAAAGCTCAAGATATCCTCTATATTTTCTATTTTGATCATATTTGAATTTGAAAATGACCTATAATGTATTAGCTCATATCTTTCAAATGAAGCACTTTTTGGACTTGAGCATAAAAGAAAAGTTATAGAGAATTGAGTTTTCTTCAAAACAGGATTTGGTTGGGGAGAAGTTGATGAAGCACATGGAAGTTATGCTTGGTCAAAGTTCAGTTGACTTCTCCTAAGGAAACCCTAATTTGACAATTATTGACTTTTGATGATCTGAGGACTTTCCTTGAGGAATCATGATCAACCCTTGATCAAATGATCAATATCACTTCAAAATGTTGATGTAGACCAAAAATCTTGAAGTTTGACTGTATGTTGACCATATTTGACTTTTTGACCAATATAGTTGATTTTCAAACATTTGAGCCATTGACTGAGAAAACTTGTGATGTAGGGCTTGAAACTTGACATGAACCTTGTTGAGGACCTATGAAGAACCATGAAAGCCACTTGAGACCTTTTCAAACCAAATTTCCTTGAGAAACTCCAAACCCTAGTTGTAGGCCTTTGATTTAGGAGGAGCATCTTGACTAGTCAACCCTTGAGTGTCTTGAGTGTCTGAGAAGCCTTGAAAGAATGCCTTGAAGAAAAATGTGAGGGAAAATTTTGGGGTACAACAATGACAAAAATAATTTTAATGTAATAAAATATTTGAATGAATTAGGAAAAAATAAATATTTTATTTTTAATAATAATAGTAAATATTTTAGAATTTATAAATATATTAAATATAAAATTATAATAATAAAATAAATAATAAAATAAATAATTTTAATAAAAATGCAGGGGGTGTATTTTATTTGAGTTAAGTAAAACAAGGGGTGTGGAAAATAAGGCCCTGAATTCAGAAATTGAATTTAGGCCCAAACGCAAATGGGGTATAAATCCTAACGTAGTAGCAAATCTGGGGGATTTGTTCAGCAAGGGTGAGATTATGGCCCAAGAGCCCATAAGACCAACTAATACCCTAAGTATATCTTAAATTGAATTAATAATTAAAAAAGAAAAATTTGAAATAGAAAGAGCTTGGGGCGGTACCTTTAGCAAATAAGATATCAATTTTGACTTTTCCAATGTTTACCAATTGACCAATGAGCCACTAACAAGTGGCAAATTTATCATTAAATAAAAAAATTGTCTCATAACCTTGCAACCAGATCTCGTGAAGATATATCTCAACCTTTCTCCAAGTATTTCATCTTCTTCTCTCTTCTTTCATTTGCCTGAAAAAAGAAGAAAGCAAACAAAAAACGAACATATGAATCTGATCAAACTAAAAAACGGACTTGATGGCGACGATTCTGATCCGTGGCCGGTGGTCAACAGCCTGTGAGGAGGCGGAATCACGGAAGGAGATCTGATGAAATCTGGGCATGCATGGTCGTGGATCTGCAAGCTCGTGGCAGTTCTACATGCAGAGGGATCTGTCCGTCGGAAGTAGTCATCGTGAGTGATGAACGTAGCCTCAAAATTCTTCCTAATATTTCTCAATTTTCCTGCACAACAAACAAAGACAAAAGGCACAACAAAATATATATTTCCAGATTTTGTTTTGTGACTTGCTGTTGAATTCCCTATTAGATTATTATTCTTGTGCCACTTTGTTTCTCATCTTCTTTAACCTATTTCCATATCAAAACAAACAACAAAACTCATCAAATAAAAACATTTAATAACATATCTGGTGGAGATAGAGGTTGCCGATAGTGGTTGTGTTTTGTTGAAGTTTTTGAGGTATTGAAAAAAATGTGTTAAAATATGTACAACTTGTGAATATGCAGCGTGAGAATAAAAAGAGATTTTTGTATCAGTGTAGTGTGTGATAAAATTGTGTGAAAATTGTTGATAATAGAATTGGCCTCTTAGTGTAAGAATAGATGTGAGAAGTGGCCTCCTCTTGTTGATAAAATATCATCTCTTTATATAGCATAAAAAAATTAGGTTAAAAACTAATTAAAGAAATAAAGTTTAAAATTTGAAATTAATCAATACTAATTACAATTTAAAAATAAATTTGATTTGTTTTCTAAAATTTAACTATTTTGATCAATATCATAAAAACTATCCTAAAATAAAATGGAACAAAATCAATAAAAATATTTTTGGTATTTATTATAATTTTTACACTCAATTTTGGTAAAAAGTACATAAAATCAAATAAATAATTATTTTTAAAATTACCATAATAAGAAATACGAAAATTAATATTTAAATATTAAGAAATAATTTTTTTGTAATTTTGGAAATAATTAAAAATAGAAATAGTTAGTAACAAATAAACAAAAATATCCAAATTGCATCAATTAAGATTTGAACCCTTGACCCTATGCTTCCAAGCTATGCTTCCTTATCAATTGAGCTATGTTACTTATTTGAAATAAAAAGCCAATTGAAAGTATATGAGAGGTGCGTAAATATTTTCTATTTAAAAAAATATATAAATAATTTAAAAATAAACTATTTTATTTTTAAATAGACTTAAAAACAAATATTTATAAAACCCAAAAGGTTAGTGTGAATAAACCCAAAATAATTTTAAAATCTAAGTTTGAAAATAACTTTGACTATATCACCAAGGCGGAAAAATTTGGGGTATGATAATTTCCCTTATTTAATTACTCTTCGATTGAAAAGTGCGAGAATATGCATGTCTCACACATTCTAATCAGAGGGTTATTAAATAATGGAAGACCCTAAAATTTGGACCAAAGATTATAAGGATACAATATACAGCATTCTCTAGGGTACGAAAAAATAGGCGAAGATGATGATGTATCATCCTACCAAAGTTTGAATAGAGGCAAAGATGATGATGAATCATCCTACCAGAATTTGAATAGAGGCAAAGATGATGATGTATCATCCTACTAGAGTTTGAACAAGAAGTATGACGACGTGGATAACTCGCTAATACCTAGAAAAATGATCGTAGATTTTCCGTGTATTTACCATAGCCTAGGAGGTAAACAACACAAGTTTGAAAATCGATTCACTAATTCTTCGAGACTAACATAGTAAGATTAAGACACCAATTCTATTCATCACAGCCTAGGGGATGAATAAAACAAAGTTTGATAACACATCGCTGCATGGAGACTGATGCAATGAGTTATATCGCAGATTTCGTCATGTTTACTACAACCTAGGGAGTAAACAGTACGAGGATGAACCTATGGATTTATCACGACCTAGGGGATAAAATACAATAGGGATATGCTTACGTTATTCATCATAATCTAGGGGATGAATAATATAATCCTGAAAATTCACATACCTATCACAAACTAGGGGATATATATTTGAAGAATTTGTGCGTTTACCCTAACCTAGATGGTAAACGTCATGAATATAGATTCACGCATTCATTACAACCTAGGGAATGAATAATATGAACCCTAAAATTCACACACCTACCACAACCTAGGGGGTAGATGATTGAAAAGTGTTTTGATGATTAAATCTTGGATAACTAGATCAAAGACGATATCAGAGTTTTTACCGGTTGTGTCTGTTCTCATCCAAGGTGATTGTTTAGCATGGAGAATTCTAGGTTTGAAGATTGAAACCAAAGTTTCACTGATGATGTCGGTTGTGTCTGTTCTCAACCAAGGCTTGATAACCAAATGAAGTTGATTTTTTTTGAATTTTGAAAAGTTTGAATTTGATAATTGAAAGTATAATTCTCGGAGGTTGGTGATGACTAGTTGTGATGCAGTGGGAGAACTGACTTGAGGTTTTGCGTTTGTGTTTGCAAATGTTTCAGTTTAGCAAGAGTCGCCATCGACTTTTTATTTATCCAAAGGAAAGGTCAAAAAGCACAGGAAAGACCTTTGAGATGTTTTCTTGGGTTCGGGGGGTAGATTATGAAAAGGGAAGGTGCTAGCACCCTTTTCATCCATGGTTTTCCATGGGCTCTTAGTTACTTGTTTTAGATCACTTGCTTTTGCTTTTCAATTGTTTGAAATGGTGCTTTGTGTGTGGTTTTGAAAGTATTTTGAAAAGAGGCCATCGTTGTGGCAACCTTTGTAATGATTCTTGTTTGAATGTATACAAAGGTGTTTGTCTTTTTAAAAAATGAAATCTATGCATATGTACAGCTCAAGGGCCATGAGTACTACATTTTTTATTCACAAACCTAAGCCTAATGATTCCTAAATAGAGAGATAGAAAGTTGGAAAATACCTGCTTCAGTCAAGCTCGAGTATGGAAATGCAGCAACTTTCAGTGAGGCCTGAGGTTCTTTTGAGCTTTCTTGATGTTCCTTGGACCTTCCCCAATGCTTAGTTTGCTTTAAACCTGCCTGAATCTCCCTACAGAACTCAACCTGCAAAGCTTCAAAGCAAGAATGGTGAAGTGTGTAAATGGAGTTACAGTCACTTGGTAATGGTTGGGATAGTTTAGGTAGGTTGTATAGAGTGTGTTGGAAGAGGTTTGGGGAAAATGCACGAGGCAATTGGAAGATGGAAGTGAAACTGCAGAACTTGCCCTGTTTTGCAAGAAAATGTGATTTTGGTGTTTTGGAAGGTTTTAGAAATGGTTAGCTCGTGCTTCTGACTTAGTGTGATATGCCAAACTTGTTTCAAATGTTTACAAACTTTGATTTTATCAGATTCAAAAGTTATGTGGGTTTTGCAAGTTGACTTGGTTTTGAAGCAAAAGTGAGAAGTGACCATGCTATGGCATGTACAGGCCTCCTTCTTAGCTGCACAAAGTTGTTGTACTTTTGCCTAAGTTTATGGAGTTGGTTTTCTGCAAAGGATTGGGTTCAAGGCTCAAGGGAAACAAAAATGCCTAAAGTAAACTTTATCAAAATAACATTGTTAACTTTTTGCCATTTTTTGATTAATCCTTTGTGTAATCTTCCATTGATCAGAAAAATGCATTAATCCATTGAGTTTGCATTCAATTTTTGAGTGTGGAAGGGTTTAAGAACCTGTAAATAAGTACAAGCAAGGTTGGAGAGAAATTGCAACTTGTAGCAACATGAAAAATGCCATGGATCAAAGTGATATTTTTCCAAATTCAAACCTTCGATTCTCCATAACCACAAATGATTTTGGAGAGTTCTATGACATTTTGGAAAGCTTGTAACATTCTATATAATCCATATTTGAAATTCATTTTGAGATTCCAAATGGAACTAGGTGAAAAAATTCCATGAAGATAGGTCAAAATCCTGCCTAAACTAGGGCAAAATTTCACTAAGTTAAAAGTTTCATGGACCCTTGTTCACAAAATCATAACTTGAGATCCAAGAATATTTTGGGAAAACTTTGTGTATCAAAGTTGTAGATTTTGTGGAGGACTACAACTTTCATGTTGGAAGTTTTGTTTGAATCCAAATGCATCATGGTGAAAAAATTGGGCAAAGTTAGGAAAAAATAAGAAATTTTCATAACTTAGAAAATTTCTAAGTTATGAAAATTTTCAATCTTAAACCCTAATTTTCAATTTTAAGTTTCTTGGTGAACAAGTTTCATGTTTTGACACATCTTGATGAAATATGACCCTTGGCACTTGATTTTGACCAAAAAGTCAAAGTTTGACTTTTCAGTGTACAGTTGATTTTTGATCAGTTGACTGCAAAATTCATCTGTCAATCCAATGCATTTGAGATCTTTTGAACCTTGTGATTAGGTAAATATGATGCCATTGAGTCCTTGAATCCATACTTGAACCCAATTTGCCATTGGCTAGGTGAAAAATCATAAATTGCCCTTCTGCAGTCAAAACCCTAAAAATGACCATTTTGCCCTTTTGATGATCTGATCAAATTTCTTGAGGAGTTATGGTCCAAACTTGATCAAATGGTTCATATGACTTTATAATGTTGATTTGGATCAAAAATTATGAGGTTTGACTGTAAATTGGCCACAGTTGACTTTTCCCCCAATATAGCTGATTTCTAGGTCAACTGATCAATTGACTGGGCAAAAATTTGATTCAATGCTTGAAACTTGGTATGGGAAATCTTATAAGTCCAACATGAAGTATGAAAGTCACTTTGAGCATTGAAAGTCCAAAAATCCATGTGCAAACTCAAACCCTAATTTCAGGTCATCAGTGCAAGGAGATGTTTTGAGCAGAGCAAACCATAATCCTGTCTGGAGTCTAGAGAGTCTTGTGGGGGAAAATCTTGATAAAATGAGAGGGAAAATTTTGTGGTACAACATCTGCCCCTGTTCAATCTTCTTGAACCTGAAGAGTTAGATTGGCGAGTTCGCCTTTCGTGACTCGATGGTAAAAGAGGATTGGACACTAGAGTGTCCGTAAATTTGCACTCGTCAAAATGCGGTTGAGGAAATGGGCTTAAAGATGCCATTTGGAGATGTGATAGAATATTGTTGGAGATGAGCTTAAAGATTCCCTCCAAAATGTTTGTTGAAAATCAGGAGAATGAACATCAAAATGGTATCTGTATCTAGAACGTATCTGAGTTGTATCTGGAGATTGGATCTGTATGAGCAAAGGAATAGCGTCCGTATATGGAGAGTATCCAAGCTGTAACTGTATTTGATTCTTGAATGAATAACAGAATGACTGTCGTGTCTGGAGTGTATCTGTATTGTATCTGAATCTTAAATCTGAATAAGCGACAGAATGACATCCGTGTCTGGAGCATCTCTGAGTTGGGGATAACATTTGAATGAGTGACAGAATGGCTACCGTGTATGAAGCGTATCTGGACTGTATCTGAAGTTGAGATCTGTATGAGTAGCAGAATGACTTTCGTGTCTGGAGTGTATCTGAACTGTGACTGGGATCTGAATAAGTGACAGAATGACGTCCGTGTCTGGAGTGTATCTGAACTTGAAGTTGATAGTTGAATCTGAATGAGAAATAGAATGGCTTCCGTGTCTGGAGTGTATCTAGTTTATATCTGATTGCTAAAGTCTGAATGAGTGACAGAATGACGTCCGTTGTCTGGACGTATCCGTATTGTATCTTGACTTTGAATTCCTGAATGAGTAATAGAATGACCTCCGTGTCTGGGGTGTATCCATACTGTATCTGAATAGGATATTTGAATGAGTAACAGAATGACTTCCATGTCTTGGAGTGTATCCGTACTGTATCTGAAATCTTTGAATATTTGTTAGAGATAGATTTTAATCTTATCCTGAAAAGAGTAAAATGTTAGCTGAAACACAAAGTTATGTTGCATGACATGTATGATGCAATAAAATGTGCTTTATCAATGTTTATGATATATGAATGTAATGTATGCGCATGTAAGCTGATTAGCTGTCTTGTTGAGGAAAATAAATCCTTGATGGCTGGAGATAATAAAATCCTTGACTGCTGTCGGGGAAAATAAATCCTTGACCACTGTTGGAGATTCAAAATCTTTGATTGTTGAGGATGAGAAATCCTTGCTGACCACTGTTAGGGATAGAAACTCCTTGGCGACTAGTGGGGATTAACAAGAACTTTGACAACTTCTGCGGGGATGTGGGAATCCTTTATGACTCCTGGTGATATAGGGATCCTTCAAGTCTGCTTGAGAAACCTGCTTGGGGAATTCCGAGAATTTTGATGACTACGGTTGGGGAGTACACCAATGGGAATCCTTACTCGGCTGAGGAATAGGGAAAACTCTGACGATCTCTATTGGGGATCAGACAAAAGAAAAACCTTGATCTGCTGGAGAATAAGGAAAACTTTGATGGCTTCTGCGGAGAACAAGAATGAGGAACTTCAATCTTCTGGGGAATTGAAACCTTGGGGACTTCACTGGAGAAGTGAGAATGAGAATCTTCGATCTGTAGGGGATTAAAAATTCTGACAAACTCACGCTGGGGAGTTATGAATACTCAGGTAACTTCACTGGGGAATCCAGACTGGGAATCTTCAATCTGCTAGGGGAAAATAAATCCCTGTAGACTTAAGAATGAGAATCTTCATTCTGATGGGGAGTAAAAACTCTGTGGGGAGTAGCTATACTGATGGAGAGTAAACTATCCTGTTAGAAAGTAAGTTCAAGACTCTGGGGGAAAAGCTTATTCCTGTTTGGAAAAAGTTCAGGAGCTTGGGTTGTATGCCAATCTACTGGGGAATTATCCTTAGTTGGGGATAAAAGTTAACTGTTATTTGGTTGATTCTCAAATTTTAAGATAACTTGCTGGCGAATCTGGAGAAACTGGATGGTTTCTGCTGTAGATTGGTAGTTAGAAACATGACTCCGTTGGGGAAGAAGGTTTCATCTTCGATGGGGATTTATGACCCAAAGTTTTGCTCCGCTGAGGATTGGGAGTTTGAAAACTTAACTCTGATGAGAATTAAGGGTTTGAAATATGACTCCGTCGGGGATTGGGAGTTTGAAGTTTCGACTCTGGCGAGGATTCTGAAATTTAGTTTCGCTGGGGATATGTATTTCAAGTTTTTAGCTCCCCTAGGGACCTAGATGATGTACTGCAGGGAATCTCTCTTGGAATAGCCTAAAGACGTTTTCCTATCCTTTCAACCTGTCAGTAATTATTCTTTCACATTTCATTTATTTGTAAACAGTGATTATATTCAAATGCATATGCTCATTTAATAAACCATTGGACGTTTTCAAATAAAACATAAGTGTAAAGAAAAGAAAAGGCAAATAGTTTTATGCATTTTGAAGTATCTTTGTATTAACTTTGTGTAAGTATTTTGTACAAAGGAGACAGACATCCTAGTAAGAGAATGTTGTCATAAAAATTGAGAAACATTTATACAAAGAAAGATGGCTATGTGTAAAAATTCCATGGGGTTCCCATTCTGCTATAGCCTTCGCAACTCTAGATGTCTTGTCTATTCATTGCTTCGTCCAAAGATAATTGGATTGATCAGCAGCCAAGAGCTTGTCTGGTGAAGAGATTGTCCTTAAAGTGATCCGATGAGACATAGTCATACGCTTTAATTCCCTAACTTTTGCCTGGACCGCCCTTTCGGGTTTTCAGTCCACCGGGAAACCCTTTTTTGCCCAAGTCGCCCTTTCGGGTTTTCAACTTGCCAGGTGTACAGATTTTTTTTATTTGTCCCTAATTTTTTCCTGAACCTCCCTTTCGGGTTTTCGATTCACCGGGATGCCCATTTTTTCCCAAGTCGCCCTTTTGGGTTTTCAACTTGCTGGGTCGTTTATGCGTAGTATCTTTTGACTATGTCTGTGTTCGCAGGGTGCGGCAGGTCGTCGCCGTCCATGGTGGTCAGGATCATTGCCCCACCAGAAAAGATGTTTTTGATCACAAATGGTCCTTCGTAGGTAGGAGTCCATTTCCCCTAGGATCACTTTGCGGCAAGATGATTCGCTTGATTGCAAGATCCCCGACTTGATATACCTGGCAACTGACTTTCTTGTTGAAAGCTTTGATCATTCGTTTCTGATACGCCCGACCATGGCAAACAGCAGTAAGTCGTTTCTCGTCAATCAAGTTAAGTTGATCAAGCTGGGTCTGAATCCAATCGTCTTCACTCAAACCAGCATCCTTCATGATTCTCAAGGAGGGAATCTGAACCTCGATAGGTAAAACAGCTTCCATGCCGTATACCAAAGAATAGGGTGTTGCCCCAGTTGATGTTCGTGCCGTGGTACGGTACCCGTGTAGAGAAAATGGTAACATCTCATGCCAGTCCTTGTAGGTGACTGTCATCTTTTGTATGATCTTCTTGATATTTTTGTTCGCAGCTTTGACAACACCGTTCATCTTTGGCCGATAGGGAGATGAATTATGATTTTGAATCTTGAACTACTCACACAGAGTGGTGATCATAGTGTTGTTCAGATTTGTACCGTTGTCAGTGATGATTCTGTCAAGGATACCATACCGGCAGATGAGATTCTTCTTGATAAAGCGAGCAACAACATTCTTTGTAACGAAGGCGAAGGAAGCAGCTTCGACCCACTTGGTGAAGTAATCAATGGCCACCAGGATGAAGCGGTGTCCATTGGATGATGTAGGCTTGATCTCTCCAATCATGTCGATTCCCCACATTGCGAATGGCCAAGGAGCTGTTAAGACATTGAGAGGAACTGGAGGTATATGTACCTTGTCGGCGTAGACTTGACATTTGTGACAAGTACGGGAATGTTGATGGCAATCAGCTTCCATGGTAGACCAGTAATAGCCTGCCCATAGAATCTTCTTAGCCATCGTATGACCGCTTGAGTGGGTGCCAAAGGTGCCATTATGTAGTTCAGCCATGATCTGCTCAGCTTCAACCTTGTCCACACAACGGAGTAGAATGCAATCATGATTGCGCTTGTATAGGATACCATTGCTCAAAAAGAACTTAGCTGAGAATCTCCTTAAGAACTTTTTGTCGTTGACTGAAGCTCCTTCAGGGTATTCTTGTGCTTCGAGATACCTTTTGACGTCATGAAACCACGGTCGGTCCACTACTTCTTCGGTATTAATCTCGTGACAATATACAGGTTCGTCCATCCTTTCAATGGTGATTTGGGGAGCCTCATTATCCCAGTTAAGTTTAAACATGGATGACATTGTAGGTAGCGCATCTGCTAGATGATTCTCTTCTCGCGGGAAATGCTCGAAGGTAATCTGCTCGAAGTGTGGTAACAATGTCAAGACATGTTCTTTGTAAGGGATGAGGTTTGGATGTTTAGTATCCCACTCTCCTTTGATTTGACTGATAACCAAAGCTGAGTCCCCGAATACAATCAACGATTTGATTCCCAAGTCAATGGCTGCCTTGAGACCAAAGATACAAGCTTCATACTCGGCCATGTTGTTGGTGCAGCTGAAGCAGAGTCTGGCAGTGAAAAGTGTATGGCAACCTTCTAGAGAGATAAGTACATCACCAATACCGTTTCCAAGTGCGTTGGAGGCACCATCAAAGTACAGGGTCCATCGGGATCCTTGTTCAAGTCCGTCATACGGTCTGTTCTCTTCAATGTTGCTCAAAGTCATGATATCCTCGTCGGGGAAGTCGAACCTCATGGATTGGTAATCTTCGACATCTTGATGGGAAAGATGATCGGCTAGCACACTCCCCTTGATAGCTTTTTGGGTCGTGTACTGTATATCATACTCGGTGAGGATCATCTACCATCTAGCGATTCTTCCGGATAGAGCAGGCTTCTCAAAGATGTACTTGATCGGATCCATCTTAGAGATCAACAAAGTGGTATGTGTCAACGTATACTACCTTAGCCGGCGAGCAGCCCATACCAAAGCGCAGCAAGTTTTCTCGAGCAGTGAGTATCGGGTCTCACAGTCGGTAAACTTTTTGCTAAGGTAATAAATGGCATATGCTCTTTTCGGCCAGACTCGTCATGTTGGCCCAGTACGCACCCCATTGAATTCTCCAAGACAATCAGATACATGATTAACGGCTTTCCTTCGACGGGTGGCATCAAGATAGGAGGTTCCAGCAAATACTCCTTGATTTTATCGAAAGCAACTTGACAGTCATCATTCCATTTAACCACCCGATCTTTCTTCAACAGCTTGAAGATTGGTTCACAGGTAGATGTTAGGTGAGAAATGAACCTTGCAATGTAGTTTAGGCGTCCCAAGAAGCCTCTGACCTCCTTCTCAGTGCAAGGGGCGGGCATTTCTTATATAGCTTTGACTTTGGCAGGATCAACCTCAATGCCTTTGTTACTGACTATGAAACCCAAAAGTTTACCGGACCTGACTCCGAAAGTGCACTTGTTAGGGGTCAGTCTGAGCTTGTAATCTTTCAACCTGACAAACAGCTTTTGCAGATGGTCGAGGTGTTCTTCTTCTGTTTGTGAACGGGCTATCATGTCGTCTACGTAGACCTCTATCTCATGATGTATCATATCATGAAACAAAGCCACCATGGCGCGTTGATAGGTTGCCCCGACATTCTTCAGTCCGAATGGCATCACTTTATAACAGAACGTACCCCACTGTGTAACAAAATTAGTTTTCTCCATGTCTTCAGGGGCCATTTTGATCTGTTGTACCCTGAAAATCCATCCATGAAAGAAAATACCTTATGCTGACTTGTATTGTCAACCAAGATGTCAATGTGCGGTAGTGGAAAGTCATCTTTAGGGCTAGCTCTGTTTAAGTCTCTTTAATCCACGCACATTCTGACTTTGCTGTCCTTCTTAGGCATGGGCACAATGTTAGCAACCCATTGTGGATAGGAAGTAACAGCAAGAAAGCCAGCATTGAACTGCTTCATCACTTCAGCTTTGATCTTTTCAGACATGTCGGGCCTCGTGCGGAGAACTTTCTGTTTGATTGGTGGACAGTCTCCTCTTGTAGGGAGACGGTGAACCACAATATATGTATCAAGCCCCGGCATGTCTTTGTAGGACCAGGCGAAGATCTCAACATATTCATTCAACAGCTGAACTAAGCGCTCTTTGACACTTGGCTCTAGGTTGGCACCCACTCTAATTTCTTTTCTGTCTTCCTCTGTTCCCAAGTTGATAGTCTCTAACAACTCCTCGTGAGGTAGAATATCCCTTTCTTCCTGTTGTAGCAGTCTAGCCAACTCTCCAGGCACTTCACAGTCTTCATCACCTTCATATTCGGCATGGTAGACAGGATCTTCAGAGTCACTGAAGGCCATAGCAGAATTGTTACCCATGGAATCCGAAATGGATGGGTACCTGCAATTGGTGAGTGTGGGTGTGTGCAAGGGATAGCCACCATTAAACAAATAAAATGTAAAAAGAAAGAAAATGAACACAAAAGTTTATATATGAAAACGTCCATGATTCATTAAAATGGCATATGAAGATGAAAAATCAAACCCTTACAAATGGACCTATGTACCTCGGGTAAGGCACAAGGTTAAAAGTGTACGAATTGTTTAGGAACTATTACAAACCAACAGAAATGTTTGAAAGATAAATTATTGATTGATGAAAGTAATGGGAATAAAGTCCTTTGCCTCCCAATTGCATAAGCCTCCTTCAACGGTAGGGAAAATCCAGTCTTCTAGATTGCTCTCCTCTTCACCATCCTCCAAATCACTGACTCCATGATGAGTGATCTTCACTGGTGGCCCTCCATCCTGGGAGCGACGCACAGCCTTCTGACTAGAATCAGTGAAACCCAAGCCTAATTTATCAGATTTGAAAGGAAAATCGGGAAGTTTCCCCCAGATTGTACTTCCTCCTTCTTCAATCACAGCCTTTGCATCTTTGAGTGACGACATCCGAGGCGGAGGTCGGGTAATCATGGGTACGGAAGGCACTGCCACAATCTCCTGAGCTACCTCTTCAAAATGCTGAAAGGGGGTTTCGATGAATTCACCATCCAATTCCATATAGCGGAAAGAATTAAGATGGCTTATCATGTATTCCTCTTCACCGAGAACAGTCACAATTTTCCCCTGAACAGGGTACTTGAGCTTTTGATGGAGAGTTGAAGTGACGGCTCCAGCATGATGAATCCAGGGTCTTCCCAACAAGCAAGAATAGGAGGAACGGATGTCCATGACATAGAATGTGGAATTGAAGGTTTCAGTCCCTACTTTAATCGAGATGTCCACCTCCCCGTGGACCATCCGTTTAGAACCGTCAAAGGCTCTGACAATGATGTTGCTGGGCTTCAAAGTTAGACCTTCACAATCTAGCCTATCCAATTCCTTCTTTGGTAAGACGTTCAGCGATGAACCAGTGTCTACCAGAACATGTGCCAGAGTAGTCCCTCTGCATTCCACCGAGACATGCAGGGCATCATTATGCTTTCTCCCTTTGATTGTTAGATCAGCGTCGGAGAATCCTAAACCGTTGTCTGCTGTTAGGTTAGCTACACATTCCTGGAACTGGTCCGCGGAGGTTTCCTGGGGCACATGGGTTGTCTTCAAGAATTTGATCAAAGCTTTGGCATGAGCTTCTGAACAAAGTAGCAAGGCCAGCATAGAGATTTTTGAGGGGGTTTGCCCCAGTTGCTCCACAACATTATAATTGCTTCTCTTGATTATTTTCAAAATCTCTTCCATTTCTTTTTGAGAGGTTTCAGGGATGATCAACGGCTGAGCCCCCGTCCTAACAGGCTCTTCTTAGAACCCTTTCCCTCTATCATCATCAGCAGCAGAGGGGACAGCTTCAGGAGTCACAACTTCTTTAATAATTGGATTTCTCGCAGATATGTTGATTGGTACAGGAATAACTTTAGGAGCGGCTGAGGGTCTGAAGATTTCCTTTGGAGGCACAATCTACGGAGAGAAAATTCTTCCACTGCGGGTGATTTTACTCGTTCCGGCAATGTTTCTAATGTCGGAATTCTCTTCATCAGAACTCTCTTCAGTTGATTCAATTTGCTTAACACCGTGGTAGAAGATCTCTCCCCCATAGTTCCACGGTATTGATTTGTTGGATTTGTACGGGATAGGCCCCGACATAGTTATCTTCAAAGGTACAATCTTCGGATCGGATGTAATCTTAATAGGTCTTTTGGAGACCTTAGAAAGATTGGCGGATATGGTAATTATCGAAATATCATTGACAGGAGTCGGTGTAACATGAGTCTTTTCAAAAAGGATCTCTTGGTTATCCATTAGGCGTTGGATGCCTAACTTCAACAACGGACAGTCGGTTGGTAAGGATGAACAAAGATAGCAATCTTCTTCACAACCTGGGAAAATCCCAGCCTTCAACAAATTTAGCTTGATTATTGGTAACGGAGTCATCAAATCATCAACAGTAGCAACAAAAAGGTCTTCTTCAACAACATGGACATTGTGACCATGTTTTGGCATTGGAGCAGATATCACGTTAGGTTTTTCAGGGGCGTCGAATTCAACTTCTTTAGCATCTATCAAATCCTGAATCTTATTTTTGAGGGCCCAACAATTGTTGGTGTCATGCCCCAGGTTGTCTGAATGATAAGCACACTTCGCATTTGCATGGTAGAAAGGAGAAGTTGTATTTGGATTCTTCGGTGCCTCTTTCAAACTGACAAGGTTTAACTTCAAAAGATGAGGGAGAACCTGAGCAGGTGTCATATTTATCCGGGTGTATTACCGTGCAGGCCTTTCCACTCTTGCTTGGTTGGTTCTGGGTTGATTGTTTCTAGGATGATCAGCCGCAGACTTCTGAATCATTACAGCCCCCACCGCTGGCCGGCGCTCAACTCTTCCTTGACTTCTTTGAGAGTAGACAGTTGATACCTCTTTCTTTGCTGGAAAGGTCTTCTTTATGGCATCGGAAGAAGATGTATCCTTTTGAATTTTTCCGCTCTTGATGTCGGCTTCAACTCTCTCACCGGTTAGAATCAACTCGGTGAACCCCGCAGACGAACTTCCAATTAGGTGATTGAAAAAGGGGCCTGACAGTGTACCCAAGAACATATCTACCAGCTCCCTCTCAGATAGAGGTGGTTGTACTCGTACCGCTAAATCTCTCCATTTCTGGGCATACTCTTTGAAACCTTCATTTGAGACCATGCCCATACTCTATAATTGAGTACGGGTTGGTGCTAAATCCGCATTATATTGATATTGTCTGTAGAAGGCAGCTGCCAAATCCTCCCAATTGTGCACATCAGACCTCTCTAGCTGGTAGAACCAATCTAATTGCGTCCCCGAAAGACTATCCTGGAAGAAATGAACCCATAGATCTTTATCAGAAGAATGAGGTTGGATTTTTCTGACGTAAGTCCGAAGATGCATCTTTGGACAAGACAAACCATCGTATTTAGCAAAAATAGGCACTTTGAATTTAGGGGGAATGACAATCCCAGCAACCAACCCTAGCTCTTCAAAGTCCAGCCCAGGCACCCTCTGCACCTCCATGGCATCCAGACGCTCTTCCAGATTCTTATACTTGTCGTCTGCAGGAGGGTACTGCTGCTCAGAATAGTCTTTATCCTCTTCATCTTCTTCTTCCTCAAACTCAGATTGCACGGCAGTTCCTTTACCTTTACCAACCCCTTCATTAGATGTTGAGGGGAAATCCAGAACCCTTCTAGCTTGACCTTTGAATCTTCTACCCATGGTAGCCACACCAACCCTCTTCTTTTTCTTTTTCTCCTTTTCCTTTTCCAGTAGACCTTTGAGCTCCTCCTGACCCTTTGCCAAGGTCATGAGTAGCTGTTGGAACTGTGAATTATGCGCTTGTAAGTCTTTGACTGTCTGCTCTATATCCATCTTTCTGAAATAAACAGCAGAGAGATAAGGAAACCTGGTTTGAAGATCTGCTTATGCATATGATGAATGATGTGTTATTCATGTAATGCATTCAAGGATTCAAAAATTCAAATTTGTTGCAAACAAAAAGAACACACGTCATATTAATAAGAAGAATTTATTAGTACATAAAAGCCCCATGGGCAAAATAATACAAAATTCTAATGTAAAAAGACGTTGTGCATCCTCTTTGGTGATATGTAAGTGTTGAGAGTCTGCTCTTCGTGAAGTTGGTGAGTAAGTTCTAAAACCTTCTTCTCACTGGCGTAGAATTGGGCTTCAAACGTATCGCTTTCTCCCTTGAGCTGTATCTAACTCCTTTGTAAATCTTCAAGTGATGTTGGCATGTCAGGATGTAGGAGGGTGTATGGTACCTCTCCTTCCAAAATAGGCTCTTTGATCACAGGTAGAATGTAGGGGTAAGGCATCATAATACTTTGGGCGCGGGTTCGTACCCATTTGAGGTAAGGCTCTAGAGGGATGGAACTCTTGTGTCCCAAGGTCTTACTGTCCACCTTGTTGGGCATTCTCCAAGCTCGGATAAACCTTTGTCGAAGTCCTTGATCGTCGTTGTCGAAGTCAAAAACCAAGTCTGAAATCAGCATGTCATGAGGGCCATCCCTTCGGGCATACCCAAACTGTCTCAGAGCCAAGCAAGGGTTGTAGGTAATGCCTCCCCTAATGCCAAGTAGTGGGACATTATGGAATTCCCCACAACGATCAATGATGATAACATTTTCTCTAGATCGAGAACACCAATGAACATCTGAATGTGTAAGAGTCATCAATCGTTGTGACCACCTCAAACCTTGGTCATTCTTCAAGACTGATTGGGGAAGGTGAGAAATAAACCACCTTACTAGAAGAGGAGTACAACACATGAGAACGCCTATTTTCCTCATTGTTCGTGTGTGAAATGAGTGGAGGATATCCCCAAGTAATATAGGCACCGGGTTGCGAGCCATGAAAATTTTGACAGCACTGACATCTATAAGCTGGTCAGGGTTTGGGAACAAGACCAACCCATAGATGAGAAGAGCCACAATCTCCTCAAAAGCTTGTAAGTCCAATGAATTCCAGCAACTTTGGGCCTTCTCAAACAAAAACTTTGACAAGAAACCCTTGACACCACTTCTGGTTTCCCAATGGCCTATGATATCAGATGGTTGCAAGTGTAAGGCTTGAGCAACATCTTCAGGCTTTGGATCTCTTTCCGTACCGTTGTAGGGTAGTTGATGGAGAATAGGAATCCTAAGGAGTTGAGAAAATTCCTCCAAAGTAGGCACAAGCTGGTAATCAGGAAATGTGAAGCAGTGGTGTAGGGGGTCAAAGAACTGGAAGAGAACTTTCACCATGTCTTCCTCAGTGTTGGTGTTGACTAAGTTGAGAATACGACCATGCCTCTCGGTGAATGGAGAATTCTCAGGAATCCTTAAAGCTAGCTCCTTGAGTTGAGGAGGAATTCTTACAAGGTTGACTTGAATTATTTTCCTGCGAAGTGATTCCATTACCTACAAAACAGGAACAAAGATGAAGATCCAAATCCTTGAAATGGTTAGTGGATGCATATGATGCTTCATGATGTTATGCACAAGTATATATATACAAACAAGTCACACAAGTTCCTAGTTTCAGGCTTGCATGGGATTTCATAGGTAAGTACCCTCTTGAAGTTTAGTTGGCTCAACCTGTCCTATAAATAGTAACCAGGTTCTAAGGAGCTCAGTATCACTGGATTATTTTCTGTGTTCATTGTTTCAGTTTAGCCACTTTACTGGCGACTGAAATATTCCAAGAAAATAACCCTCAATGAGTGTAGTATCGAGTATCTACCAACTTCGGACTGCACCAAAGCCGGTCATCTCACTACCCCTAAAAAAGGCCAAGTTGGTCAAGTAAAGGTTCTAAAAGTCCATTAGTGCTTTATGACATCACTCAGCGGCCCCGTATTCTCTTTGATTAACTCAAAGGCTACCGGTACCCACAAATATGTTGCACTAATATAGATATTGCTTCAACCATGTCGGTATACCCTGCACAGTTTCCACAACGTATTGCTATTTACCTATGAATGTTTCCCAAATCCGGGTAGAGGATTTCAAACCCAAACAATAGAACCAAATGTAAAGAAATCAAGTCAAGCAAGATAAGCATGTAAAGGTGATCTAAAACCCTAAGGTAACCCCACTTTTAGATTGATCCCCAGCAGAGTCGCCAGTTTTGTGATACGGTGGGAGAACTGACTTGAGGTTTTGCGTTTGTGTTCACAAATGTTTCGGTTTAGCAAGAGTCGCCACCGAATTTTTATTTATCCAAAGGAAAGTTCAAAAAGCACAGGAAATACCTTTGAGATGTTTTCTTGGGTTCGGGGGGTAGATTATGAAAAGGGAAGGTGCTAGCACCCTTTTCATCCATGGTTTTCCATGGGCTCTTAGTTACTTGTTTTAGATCACTTGCTTTTGCTTTTCAATTGTTTGAAATGGTGCTTTGTGTGTGGTTTTGAAGGTATTTTGAAAAGAGGCCATCGTTGTGGCAACCTTTGTAATGATTCTTGTTTGAATGTATACAAAGGTGTTTGTCTTTTTAAAAAATGTTTCAATGTTTGAAAGTTTGTTTTGGGAAAATGTTTTGAAATTGTGTTGTGATGTGTTTTTGAAAATAGAAAGGATGTTTGCAAGTTTGATCAAGTAACTAGGAGCATCTACCTACCTACTCAAAAGCCTTTCCTACACATTTTTAACCCTTTGACATAGTTGTTTTACCATTGCATTTGGTAAACAACCTTGTGTTTTGATTTTAAACGGGACAGGCGCGGGTCATCGTATTGACCATGATAGCAATTGTGCTAAGTATCTTAGCAAGTTTTTGTTTGAGGGACTAGATCATTTTTGTATAGGCAACCAAGATAGCATCATCGAGGGACTATGATCTTTTGTTTTTGTTTTGTTTTGCCAAGATACCTAGCATACTGTGATCGGTGGGAATAGAATTGACTGTTTTTTAAGCTGGTTTCGCGAAATGTCGCGGTAAGCAAGAGTCGCCACCGTCTTTTATGTTCTCCAATATGGAAAGGACAAAAGCACAGCAAAATTCCTTATTCGAGATGTTTCTCGGTTCGGGAGGTAGATTTATAGAAAGGGAAGGTGTTAGCACCCTTTTTATCCATGGTTATCCATGGGCTCTTAGGTACTTGCTCTTATGTTTTCAAAATTTGTTTGCTTTTCGAATGTGTGTGGGTTTTGAAAAAAGTTTCGTTTGAAAAATTTCTAAGTAACTCTTGTATCAGTCCTCAAGAGTGTATGAAAAATTTGCTGAAAACTTTTTGAAAGTGTGGGGTGCGAAAAGATGTTTTGTTTTTTAGAAAGAGCAAGTACTTAAGAGAAGTCTACCTATTCTAAGGAATTAGGCTGTGTAAATATCCTTTAGATAGTGCTATCCCACCATTGAGAGGTAGGTAGCACCGTCGTTGGAGTTATTCGGGTCAATTCGATTATCGGGACAGTGTGGTCACCGAAGCAACGGTAGGACACCTTAGAAGTAACCCTAATGTCCTAGATCCTTTGTATCCGAAGCAACCGTTTCGAGGCAACTGGATCTTTTGGACAGAAGGGCGACCTCTAAGACACCCTATACTTGATGACCACGTTTCGAGGCAACTAGTGAGGCGTACCCTAGAAGTGGCATGTGCTTTGTGTGTTGTTTTTCAGTTAATTGTCTTTGTACATGTTATTTGTGAGCTACGGATTGGTTTTATTTACATACATTCTTGCAGGCATTTTTTAACAGTTAGGAATGCAGAAAATAAATTGCAGAAATGTAAATCTAGCTATTACAAGGCGCGGGTCTATACATCGCCAAAAAAACAAACCCCGTTTGGAAATAAAGTGCGAGAAATAGTAAATAAAGAGATAAACCTAATTACTATTACATATCCGGAAACAGTTACATAAATAATCAAAATAAGAATAATGCGCGAAAGAATTAAATTGGAACGTCCTAAGGGTTTTGATCCTTTTTTAATAAGAATTGAATTTTTTGTCTTTTTTTTGTAATTAAATTAAAATTAAACCTAGTACTAATTCATTAATTAATTAAGAAAATATTTTTTTTGTGTTTTTATGTTTTTAATGAAAAATAAAAGTAAAAGAAATTAAAAGTCAAAAGAAACCCTAATTCTAAATTGTTTTTATTTATAAAAAAAATGTTAAAATTAAACTAATTAAACTAATTAATTTATGTTAGAATTTATTTACAAAATAACAAAACTAAGTGAAATTAATAAAAATAAAATATTTAGTTTTTTTTTATTTTTTGTTTATGAAAATAATTATTTGTGAAGTAATTAAATAATAACAATAATAATAATCAATGCAAGAAATTAAAAGAAAAGAAAAAAAAGAAAATAAAAGACATATTAAACCAGGGGGTATTGGGCCAGAATTGAGGGTGTATGTGGAATTGTGAGGCCCATGAACCTTCAAGCCCCTTTTGATATTTCTGGTTGCCTACGCCTGTGTTGACTCCTGAGCACCATGGTCCTCATGCTTTGGCCACTGGATTGGCGCTTGAGACACTTGGCATGCTGATCTGTGAGGGTTTATGGTGGAAGCTATTTGAGGGCCTGCACATGAGCGTAATAGAAAAAATGATATTGAGTTTTAGGGGGACCTGGGAATCGAACCCAGGTCCCATAATTGCCAAGCACGTCACCAACCATTACACCATTTGAGCGCGTTTGATATCATAATACAAACTGATCATTATATTAGAAAGTCAGGCCATATGCTTCCTCAAAAGAAAAGCGCGCGTTTTATTTCAAATGCTCCAATCACTTAATAACACGTAATCATCTTATTCTTGAAACCTGCACAAAAACAAAACACATAGCGGGGGTTTTAAACCCCCATAAAATACAAACGCCAAAAATAGCGATTAGGTCTATAGCACAAATAAAAAAGGCGCGAGGGTATCAACGTGTTCGTCTCATCCTGACGAATTTGACCATAGCCATGAGAGGTTCTGATTTTGCTTATTCTGTAAAGCCCTAAATTGAGAGCTCTAAAACCCTAAAAATTGTCAATGGTAGATTCTGATTCAAGGTGTTTTAACGCAATTGACTTATGCCAAAAGGTTCTTGTGGATTCAAGCAACACAAAAATAACAAAAGATCATATGAATGATGCATATATTTTGAGTTTTGATTATGGACAAGTTTGACAAACCTTGTGACTGTTTGAGGTGATTCTTAAAGGGTTAAGGCTCGTTCTTGGCTGCAAATCGTTCCTGGGAATGTCCATAATGCGTTTGAATCACTCTAGGACTCTGAATTGATCTGCAATATGGAAAACAGTTTTTGGTTTTTCTTTCAAATTTTGGAATTTGGTTATGCCGTTTTAGAGAGCTCTAGGTCGTGCTTCAGGTTGGAGAGGCTTGCATATATGTGTATGAATGCAATTAGGTCACTTTAAGAGCTTGTATCCTTGTGCAATGATGTTTTAAGATTCTTCATAACCACCATTAAAGGAACTTCCAATTTTGTTCAAATTTGAATTTTCATGCTTAAAATAGGCTTGGCACGAATTTGGTAGGTGTATTATGCTTCATGAAGGCTAATCAAACCACAAGATACCATTTAATCAATTTTTTTGATTTTACTTGAATTATTATGGATAAAATTGAATTATATCCATAAAAATTAAATAAAAATAGAAAAATAATTATTTGGTCTTGAAATTGATCATGGGACACGTGGGTGGCATGACAAGACTGAATCAAGTGGAAAAAGTGGGCCCTTTTGTCAAAAATTGAAGTTTCAAGGATAGTTGACTTTTGCCATTTCACAAAAATTTCCCAACTTCTCCCATGCATATCTTGCTCAATTTTGATCATATGAACATGTTCTTGGACATTTTGGAAAGGTCTTGAAGTCCTCTAACCAATGCCTTTGGTACCATGTCATTTTGATTTACCAATATCAAGTTATGGTCTTTGACTTAAAATGCCTTTTTGTTGACTTTTGAAAATGACCTATAATGTTGAAATTTATAACTTTTTGTGAGAGCATTTCTTGGACTTGGAATGTGAAGATGAGTTGTAGGAAATGTCATCCCCTTCAAAATGAGCATTGGATGGGATTTTTCTGATGAACCATGAAAACGTTATGCCTTGGTCAAGTTATAGTTGACTTTTCAACTGTCCAAAATAGAAACTTTTGCATCTTGATGATTTTTGAGCCATTCTTGTGAAATCATGGTCAAGATTTGACCAAATGATGATTGTGGTTTCAAAATAATATGTTGACCAAAAATTTTGACTTTTGACTGCCAAATGACCATTTTGCCCCTATAGTTGATTGTGAAGCAATTAGGGTTTTTGACTGTGCAACTTGACCTTGTGAGCCTTGAAACTTGACATATAGGTGCTTGACAATGTATATGAGCATATGGGACTTCATTGAGCCCTTGAAAACCTCAACTTCCTTGCAAGAACCAAAACCCTAATTTGACTGGCTTAGGAGGGTGTTTGAACTGTGCAACCCTTGAGTAGACTTGAGCAAATTGAGATGATGCTTGTCAAAACTTTGAAGAATATGGGAGGACAAATTTTGGGGTACAACAGTTGCCCCTGTTCAATCTTCTTAGACCTGAGGATGTAGATTGGCTAGCGTGCCTTTCGTGATCCGAAGGTGGAAGATGATTGAACACTAGAGTGCCCAGAAATTTGCACTCACATAGTAGAATATCAGCAATGTGATGTCGGGAATGGGCTTACAGATGCCATTTGGAGAGATGGTGGATAGGAGGATGGGCTTATAGATGCCATCTGGAGATGTGACAGAACCTTGTCGGGAATGGGCTTATAGATGCCATTTGGAAAGATGGTATGGGAGGATGGGCTTATAGATGCCATCTGGAGATGTGACAGAACCTTGTCGGGAATGGGCTTATAGATGCCATTTGGAGACTGTTGGTAGGTGGATGGGCTTATAGATGTCGTCTGGAGGCTGTCTGTTGAATTGTAATTTTTGTAAGTTGAAAGAGGGAACCTATGTAGGGTTGCCTGATGATGAACTCGTGTAAAACTGCATCTTGGAAAGAAGGACACCTGTGTAGGGTTGACTGATGATGAGCTTGTGTAAAACTGCATCTTTGAAGGAAGGAAACCTGTGTAGGGTTTACTGATAATGAGTCCGTATAAGACTACATCTGAAATGGAGAAGGAACCTGTGTAGGGTTAACTTTTGATGACGAGTCCGTGTAAAACCGTATCTAGAGCTGAGAAGGAAACCTGTGTAGGGTTTACCGATGACGAGTCCATGTAAAACTATGTCTGGAGTTTGAGAAGGGAACCTGTGTGGGGTTACTTTGATGATGAGCCCGTGTAAAACTGCATCCTGGAAGGAGTAAAACCTGGGTAGGGTTTCTGATGACGAGTCCGTGTAAAACTGCGTCTTTGGGAAGAGAGAACCTGTGTAGGGTTTCTTTGACGACGAGCCCATGTAAAACTACGTCTGGAGAGAGAGAACCTGTGTAGGGTTTCTTTGGGATAAGTTCGTGTAAAACTTTTGGAGGAACCGGGGTAAGGTTACTTCGGGATAAGTCCGTGTAAGACTTCTAGAGGAACCAGGGTAAGGTTACTGCAGGATAAGTTAGTGTAAAACTTCTGGATGAACCGGGGTAAGGTCATCTTGAGATAAGTCCGTGTAAGACTTCTGGAGGAACCGGGGTAAGGTCATCTTGAGATAAGTCCGTGTAAGACTTCTGGAGTAACCGGGGTAAGGTTACTGTAGGATAAGTTCGTGTAAAACTTCTTGACGAACCGGGGTAAGGTCATCTTGAGATAAGTCCGTGTAAGACTTCTTCTGAAAGAAAAGGAACCGGTGTAGGGTTGCCTGAGGATGGTGAATCTGTGTAAGACTTCGTCTGAAAATTGAGAAGGAACCGGTGTAGGGTTTCCTGATGATGAGTTCGTGTAAAACTACATCTGAGGTTGAGAAGGAACCGATGTAGGGTTGCCTGATGATGAGTTCGTATAAAACTACATCTGAGGTTGAGAAGGAACCGGTGTAGGGTTTCCTGTTGATGAGCCCGTGTAAGACTTCTTCTGAAAGAAAAGGAACCGGTGTAGGGTTGCCTGAGGATGATCAAGTAGATAATTGTCCTGTTTGGTTTCGGATATTAACCCACGATCAGTCGTCCACAGAATTTTCCTGGCTTGTTACAGGTGTTGATCTGGAACTGTAAAGGTAGATGGTAATCATCTTTTGATTGACTTTTTTTCTGAAAAGGCAAAGTATTAGTCGTATGCAATGTCATGATGCATGAACTGCATGATTTTAAGATGTTCTCTAAAATAAATGAGATTTGTGTTGTATGATGCGTATGCATGCTATAATGTATGAAGATGTGATGTTTATGAATGTATTCTCGTCTGGGAAAATAAATCCATGACGAATGCCGGGAGTTTGTTGAATCCTGGGCTGATGTTGAAGATTAGAGTTCTTCATTCCGCTGGGGATGATGGTTGTAAGAATAAACCGGTAGGAGAAGATGACTCCGTTGGGGGAATAAACTTGATGAAAGATTACTCTGCGGGGAATACTCTATGGGAAGAGATATTTTGCTGAGGTTTTGATGATAACTCCGCTGGGAATACCATTGATAAGTTTTATTGGAGAATTTGATGAACTCCGCTGGGGATAGGAAGGACTTCGCCGAGGACGATCTTTCTGTTGCAATTAGCTGAGGATAACCCAGTTATAAGCTCTGGTGGGAAATAACCTTTGAATAAAGCCGGGGAGATGTGTTCATTCTCTGCAGGGGATAAGCTTCCAGAATCTACTGGGGATATTGATTCAATTCTCCTGGGGAAACTTTTGAACTGTACTGGGGAAGTGGCTCCATTAGGGTGTCTTTCTGCCGGGGAATAATCTTATATTAAGACGGCCGGGGATGCTTGCTTAGGAATATCTGTATACTCTGCTGGGGAATATTGAGATTTTATGGGGATACCCAACTTCCTTAAGGCTGACAGTAGATTAACTCTGCTTGGGGAGAGCGTTGCTGACTTGCTAGAGATATTGTGCCTTTTCGGGACTGATGAGAGACCAACTCTGCTCGGGAGAGAGTTGTTGAATCTTGTCCTACTCTGCAGGGAGTGAAGGTATCTTGGTCACGTTCTTTAGCTGAACTTACCTTGGCACCTTGGTGGACAGAGCAACTAGATTGCTTAGACAACTCATCATTGCCCCTGTTTCTGTGGGAGAAGATACCTGTGGAGGCGCTTGATGACTGCCGGTTGACAAATCTTCTTCTGGTAGGCAAGTGACGAGATGACGGAACATAGTCGTACGCTTTTGATCCCTAACTTTTGCCCGGACCTCCCTTTCGGGTTTTCAGTCCACCGGGATACCCATTTTTGCCCAAGCCGCCTTTTCAGGTTTTCGACTTGCCAGGTGTACAAAATTTTTTTCATTTCATCCCTTATTTTGCCCGAACCCTTTTGGTTCGCCGGGAAGCCCTTATTTTTGCCTAGGTGTGTCAACCTAGCGGGTCTTTGATTATGCGCAGTATTTTTTCGACTATGTCCGTGCTCTCAGGATGTAGGGAGTTGTCACTGTCAGTAGTGCAGTGTTACCATGCCACCAGAAGATCTTCGTTTGATCGTCCAATGCCCCAAGAGATCCAGATGGAGATTTGCCCCAAGCTGGTTGGCCTTTTGAGAGATTCTCCGAATCTTGACCTAACTGCCCCAGATGTTGGACAATGATTATGCCATGCCCCTTGATTGGAAGTACTTTTGTTCACTTATATATTCGTCGTGCGAATTTCTCTGCTGTTCGAACAAATAGTCATATGCAAATAGTGTTATATCAAGAATGCAAAGCTTATGTCTGTCTTGAAGTTTTTGAAAATGCATTTTTTTTATAAAAACAAGTGAATTTTTTGTAAGCTGTGATGTCAACTCGTTATTTTACCGCAATCCTTAAGGAGTCAGGATACCTTTCGTAACAGTATGCTTTCAAACTAACCCATGCTTCAGCTAGGACTTTTAAGGGTTATAACGCGGCCTGGTTCACGGTTTAAGAAACAAAGGATAAAGGCTCAAAATTTATTTGTACCCACCCATTCTTCGTGATGTTCTTCAAACCTAAACTCAGCTAATCGTGCGTTAGACCTTGTTTGAGTCTTTGCTCTGATATTCCAGTGATGGTTCGGATATTGACAATTTATTTTGAACAGGCAGTCATTTTTATAAGGGTTTGCAGGACCTTTTTTTGATTTCGTTATCCCCGTTTTTTGCCTGAACTGTTTCTTTGTGGTTACAGTCAGCGGGATGCCCCAGTTTTTGTAAGTCCCCTTCATAGGTTTTGACTTATTGGGCTTTTCTTTTTGAAAGATAACGACTGCCTGTCTTTATGATTATTCAGAACCATCACTGTCTTTTGTCTTGGAAGGACTTCTTTGGTGTTGTTCATTATGCACTTGGATCAACTGAAAAACTACCCTGCCCCGGGTTATGATTAAGGGTTTTAATTTTCGAAAAGAAAAACTCCTACTTCTTTGGCTCAAAGGGGTTGACGAGGGATTATCTTCCTTATAACTCCAGTGTTTAGGATTTGAAACAATGCTTGTACCTCATCAGCGGGGTCTGTTCAAAAGCATACTGTAAAGATCGTGGTATCATTTTCGTCATCCTCCCTCAAGAGGCTTAGAATTTTAGATCGAGGGTTGAACATCAAGAAAAAAAATAAAAGCAATTTTGAATATAGAGAACACAATTACTTCAAAACAGACACGTGTAATGCATTAATGAAATAATATAGTTTGACATAATAATTGTTTGAATAAGCATAGAAAAATACAATATCAGAATTTAAATGAACAAGAGTCTCTCAATCCTAGCCATGTTTTGGCAAGGGAGCAGTGATCACATCGGGAGTCTCAGCAGGCTCGAATTCGATCTCCTTGGCGTCAATCATGTTCTGAATCTTGTATTTCAGCACCCAACAATCCTCAATATCGTGCCCCGGGCTTCCGGAATGATAAGCATACCTCGCATCTGGGTTGTAGTTTGGAGAAGAGGTCTTGGGATTTGCAGGAGGGTTGATCACCGCAATCAGATTCATTTTCAACATGTGCTGCAATGCTTGTGACAATGGCATGTTGATGTTGATGAATTGTCTTTTAGGCTCGTCTGGCCTTCGCTGATTTCCCTTTGTAAGTTGTCAGCGTGACGCAGAACCTGAGATCATGACTGCCCCTACGTGTTGGTCACGACGATCTTTCTGACTGTACGCAGCATTGGACTCTTTCTTGAATGGTTTCTTCTCAGCGTTCGAGGAGTCACCCTTTTGTATCTTCCCGGACTTGATACCAGCTTCTATCCTTTCACCAGTCAAAATCAGATCTGTGAACCCAGCAGAAGAATTCTCAATCAGATGGTTGAAGAATGGACCGGACAAGGTTCCCAAGAACATGTCAACAAGCTCACGGTCAGTCAATGGTGGCTGCACCCTGCCATCCAGGTCTCTCCACTTTTGCGCGTACTCCTTAAAACCTTCACCCATCCCCAGTGACATACCCTGGAGTTGGGTACGCGTAGGAGCGAGGTCGGCATTATACTGATACTGCTTATAAAAAGCAGTTGCCAAGTCCTCCCAGTTATGAATACTGGTTCCATCCAGATGATAGAACCATTCGAGATGAGTCCCTGAAAGACTTTCCTGGAAGAAATGGATCCATAGGTTCTTGTCTGCCGTGTAGGGCTGGATCTTCCTTGCGTATGAACAGAGGTGCAGCTTAGGACAGGAAGCCCCGTCGTACTTTACAAAGGCAGGTGCCTTGAACTTGTGAGGGATCACCACCCCAGAAGATAAACCTAGGTCCCCAAAGTCTAACCCAGGCACACGTTGAATTTCCATAGCATTTAATCGGTCCTCCAGCTGTTTGTACTTGTCCTCAACAGGAGGGTACTGTTCATCATTGAAATCTGTCTCGGTGTCAGAGACTACGGGACTAGGAACCCTTCCCTCTTGGTGACTGCCTTCCCCAACAAATGGAGTAGTCCGCTCAGCTTCATTCTGCAGTGTATTCCCAGATCTGCATCTAGGGTTGAACAAAATAGTCCTCTTCTTCTTTTTCTTCAAAAGCAGAATCTTCAATTCCTGTTGTCCTTGGGCTAAGCTCATGACCAGCTCCTGGAACTGGGCGTTCTGGGCCTGGAGGGCCTTGATAGCTTGTTCATTGGATGATTCAGGATTCATGATGATGGCTGAAATAAACAGCGAAGAAGATTAAGCAACCCGTGGAAAAGAGTACCTGTAATGCAATGATATGTATGTATGCATGCGATGTTTTCAAGGATCTCGCGGGGTAAACAGAGAAACTTGTTAGAATTTGAATTTAGGTAGCTTGATTGAAGGAATTTCATGTTGTCGAGAGTCCTTCTTCAAGAGTCAAGGCTCACCATATCGAGTGGGTCGTAGCCCCTGACTCAAGTTATCAACCTTGGCTAGAGGAAAATAAATCCCCTTTGCCCCTTGCTAGACATTTGATTCATCATGACCTGCATCACAAACCCTTGAGATCCTTGAAATGGATTGGTTCTTATGTAGGATGTATGCAATGGTATGATGGCATGATGTTATGCTATGCATGGAGTGATGTAAGTAAACCCTGTTATGAGCCCAGATTAAGGACTGTAAACAAACCCTGCAAGAAACCCATGTGTTAGATAACAAGCATGCAAGTAGTTCAAGTATGAAGGCACACAAGTCACACAGAAGAGCCCTTAGAGTTTAGGCCAGCATGAAGCTTGGGGTACTACCCTCTTTCAGTTTCGTTGGTTAAGACCTGTCCTATCAAAAGTAACCGGGTTCTAGAGGATCCCAATATCACTGACTACCCTCAATCGGTCATAACTCCAGCGTCGCAATCTTTTCTTGCGGCCAGAACCATCGCGAGAGTTTAGCCTCAATGGGTGTAGCATACTGCTACTGTTCTATGGCCAAGTTGGGTCACATTAGGGTTCTAAGGTCGGTTGGTGCTTAATGACTCCTCAGAAGACCCATATTCTCCTCGTTGCAACACAAGGGATATCGGTACAGACCAAGGTGCCACACCAACGTAGCCACTGCTTCACCCGTGTCGGTCTACGCCGGACAGGTCCCTCACAGCTTATGCTACCTAAAACGGTATCCCCAGATCCGGGTTAGGATCTATGAAACTCTGATGCAAAGCCCGCAAATATAAAGCAATCAAATCAAAGCAATTGAAAACATAAGTATGACCTAATCCTAAGGTACACCTCACTTTTATAATCTCCCCAGCAGAGTCGCCAGTTCTGTGATCGGTGGGAATAGAACTGACTATTTTTTAAGCTGGTTTCGCGAAATGTCGCGGTAAGCAAGAGTCGCCACCGTCTTTTATATTCTCCAATATGGAAAGGACAAAAGCACAGCAAAATTCCTTATTCGAGATGTTTCTCGGTTCGGGAGGTAGATTTATAGAAAGGGAAGGTGTTAGCCCCCTTTCTATCCATGGTTATCCATGGGCTCTTAGGTACTTGCTCTTATGTTTTCAAAATTTGTTTGCTTTTCGAATGTGTGTGGGTTTTGAAAAAAGTTTCGTTTGAAAAATTTCTAAGTAACTCTTGTATCAGTCCTCAAGAGTGTATGAAAAATTTGCTGAAAACTTTTTGAAAGTGTGGGGTGCGAAAAGATGTTTTGTTTTTTAGAAAGAGCAAGTACTTAAGAGAAGTCTACCTATTCTAAGGAATTAGGCTGTGTAAATATCCTTTAGATAGTGTTATCCCACCATTGAGAGGTAGGTAGCACCGTCGTTGGAGTTATTCGGGTCAATTCAACTATCGGGACAGTGTGGTCACTGAAGCAACGGTATGACACCTTAGAAGTAACCCTAATGTCCTAGATCCTTTGTATCCGAGGCAACCGTTTCGAGGAAACTGGATCTTTTGGACAGAAGGGCGACCTCTAAGACACCCTATACTTGATGACCATGTTTCGAGGCAACCAGTGAGGCGTACCCTAGAAGTGGCATGTGCTTTGTGTGTTGTTTTTCAGTTAATTGTCTTTATACATGTTATTTGTGAGCTACGGATTAGTTTTATTTACATACATTCTTGCAGGCATTTTTTAACAGTTAGGAATGCAGAAAATAAATTGCAGAAATGTAAATCTAGCTATTACAAGGCGCGGGTCTATACATCGCCAAAAAAACAAACCCCGTTTGAAAATAAAGTGCGAGAAATAGTAAATAAAGAGATAAACCTAATTACTATTACATATCCGGAAACAGTTACATAAATAATCAAAATAAGAATAATGCGCGAAAGAATTAAATTGGAACGTCCTAAGGGTTTTGACCCTTTTTGAATAAGAATTGAATTTTTTGTCTTTTTTTTGTAATTAAATTAAAATTAAACCTAGTACTAATTCATTCATTAATTAAGAAAATATTTTTTTTTTTGTGTTTTTATGTTTTTAATGAAAAATAAAAGTAAAAGAAATTAAAATTCAAAAGAAATCCTTATTCTAAATTGTTTTTATTTATAAAAAAAAATGTTAAAATTAAACTAATTAAACTAATTAATTTATGTTAGAATTTATTTACAAAATAACTAAACTAAGTGAAATTAATAAAAATAAAATATTTAGTTTTTTTTTTATGAAAATAATTATTTGTGAAGTAATTAAATAATAACAATAATAATAATCAATGCAAGAAATTAAAAGAAAAGAAAATAAAAGAAAATAAAAGACATATTAAACCAGGGGGTATTGGGCCAGAATTGAGGGTGTATGTGGAATTGTGAGGCCCATGAACCTTCAAGCCCCTTTTGACTTTTCTGGTTGCCTACGCCTGTGTTGACTCCTGAGCACCATGGTCCTCATGCTTTGGCCACTGGATTGGCGCTTGAGACACTTGGCATGCTGATCTGTGAGGGTTTATGGTGGAAGCTATTTGAGGGCCTGCACATGAGCGTAATAGAAAAAATGATATTGACTTTTGGGGGGACCTGGGAATCGAACCCAGGTCCCAGTAATTGCCAAGCACGTCACCAACCATTACACCATTTGAGCGCGTTTGATATCATAATACAAACTGATCATTATATTAGAAAGTCAGGCCATATGCTTCCTCAAAAGAAAAGCGCGCGTTTTATTTCAAATGCTCCAATCACTTAATAACACGTAATCATCTTCTTCCTGAAACCTGCACAAAAACAAAACACATAGCGGGGGTTTTAAACCCCCACAAAATACAAACACCAAAAATAGCGATTAGATCTATAGCACAAATAAAAAGGGCGCGAGGGTATCAACGTGTTCGTCTCATCCTGACGAATTTGACCATAGCCATGAGAGGTTCTGATTTTGCTTATTCTGTAAAGCCCTAAATTGAGAGCTTTAAAACCCTAAAAATTGTCAATGGTAGATTCTGATTCAAGGTGTTTTAACGCAATTGACTTATGCCAAAAGGTTCCTGTGGATTCAAGCAACACAAAAATAACAAAAGATCATATGAATGATGCATATATTTTGAGTTTCGATTATGGACAAGTTTGACAAACCGTGTGACTATTTGAGGTGATTCTTGGAGGGTTAAGGCTCGTTCTTGGCTGCAAATCGTTCCTGGGAATGTCCACAATGCGTTTGAATCACTCTAGGACTCTGAATTGATCTGCAATATGGAAAATAGTTTTTGGTTTTTCTTTCAAATTTTGGAATTTGGTTATGCCGTTTTAGAGAGCTCTAGGTCGTGCTTCAGGTTGGAGAGGCTTGCATATATGTGTATGAATGCAATTAGGTCACTTTAAGAGCTTGTATCCTCGTGCAATGATGTTTTGAGATTCTTCATAACCACCATTAAAGGAACTTCCAATTTTGTTCAAATTTGAATTTTCATGCTTAAAATAGGCTTGGCACGAATTTGGTATGTGTATTATGCTTCATGAAGGCTAATCAAACCACAAGATACCATTTAATCAATTTTTTGATTTTACTTGAATTATTATGGATAAAAATGAATTAAATCCATAAAAATTAAATAAAAATAGAAAAATAATTATTTGGTCTTGAAATTGATCATGGGACACGTGGGTGGCATGACAAGACTGAATCAAGTGGAAAAAGTGGGCCCTTTTGTCAAAAATTGAAGTTTCAAGGATAGTTGACTTTTGCCATTTCACAAAAATTTCCCAACTTCTCCCATGCATATCTTGCTCAATTTTGATCATATGAACATGTTATTGGACATTTTGGAAAGGTCTTGAAGTCCTCTAACTAATGCCTTTGGTACCAAGTCATTTTGATTTACCAATCTCAAGTTATGGTCTTTGACTTAAAATGCCTTTTGTTGACTTTTGAAAATGACCTATAATGTTGAAATTGATAACTTTTTGTGAGAGCATTTCTTGGACTTGGAATGTGAAGATGAGTTGTAGGAAATGTCATCCCCTTCAAAATGAGCATTGGATGGGATTTTTCTGATGAACCATGAAAACGTTATGCCTTGGTCAAGTTACAGTTGACTTTTCAGCTTTCCAAAATAGAAACTTTTGCATCTTGATGATTTTTGCGCCATTCTTGTGAAATCATGGTCAAGATTTGACCAAATGATGATTGTGGTTTCAAAATAAGATGTTGACCAAAAATTTTGACTTTTGACTGCCAAATGACCATTTTTCCCCTACAGTTGATTGTGAAGCAATTAGGGTTTTTGACTGTGCAACTTGACCTTGTGAGCCTTGAAACTTGACATATAGGTGCTTGACAATGTATATGAGCATATGGGACTTGATTGAGCCCTTGAAAACCTCAACTTCCTTGCAAGAACCAAAACCCTAATTTGACTGGCTTAGGAGGGTGTTTGAACTGTGCAACCCTTGAGTAGACTTGAGCAAATTGAGATGATGCTTGTCAAAACTTTGAAGAATATGGGAGGGAAAATTTTGGGGTACAACACATACCATGGCCATTTTAAAGGCAACAAGTAGATGAAACCCTAGGGGTGCTTGTGTGCATTATGTTGTCATTTTCATGCATTTTGTCTTGTATTAGTCTAGCTATTTGTTTGATTTTGGATTTTTGCATACAAACCATAATCTTTCTATCATGGCATATTTGAAAGCTATAAATGCATAAAAGTAATCTAAGTTATTACAACGTTGATATGGGGAGGGGGATACAAATTTGAATAGAGGAATATTTACAAGAAAATAAAACCCTAAGATTATTACAACCATATTGAATTCTTTGTTCAAATAATAAATAAGTAAATATTTAAATGGACAATTAAATAAATATGCAATATATTATAAATATGCAAAAAATGTTTTTGTATTATTTTTATGTATGTAAACATAAATTATTTAATGTATCAAAAAATAAGAAAATAAGAGATTATTTTTATTAAGGGTGGAAACCCTAATTTGTATTAAGAAAAAAAAAAAAATATATATATATATATATATATATATATATATATATATATATATATATATATATATATATATATATATATATATATATATATATATATATATATATATATATATATATATATATATATATATATATATATATATATATATATATATATATATATATATATATATATATATATATATATATATATATATATATATATATATATATATATATATATATATATATATATATATATATATATATATATATATATATATATATATATATATATATATATATATAATTATTTATTTATGTACAAGAAAATAAAATAAAATATATACAAAATGTTATAAAATAAAATAAAATATGTATGACAATATTATTTAAGTGTTAAAAATAATAAGAATAAAATATATAATATTTTTTGTAATATTTACAAGTTTTTATTTAAGAAAATAAAAGTATATTATTAAAGTAATTATTTCTATGTCCAAAAAATAATAAAATAAAATATGAAAAATTTAGAAAATGTTTTTGGTAATTTTTAATGTTTGGAAAAATAAAATAAAGTCAGAAACTTAAAAGAAATAAAAAAAAATATGAAAAAATAAACAAATGGGCTGAGGGGGTGCAGGAAGTAGGATAAAGGGTGCAAATAGCATGGAATAGCCAGGCCCAGCCCATATGGCCTTCATCTTCAACCTTGTGACAAGAAAAACGCACGCCTGGTATTCAAAACTGGAAATCCTGCATTTGTGCTTAAAAACAAAAATTGCAACATGAAAGTTATAGAGCATGATCATACGATTCCAACCATGTAAAAAACTTAATCTAACTCTCAAAGACCAGAGAAAATTTCTCTGGCCCTAATTTCTAACCTAGTTTTTTCAGAAAGTTCATCATTCAAATTCTCCCAACTCAGTTAACTTAAATGAAATCTATGCATATGTACAACTCAAGGGCCATGAGTACTACATTTTTTATTCACAAACCTAAGCCTAATGATTCCTAAATAGAGAGATAGAAAGTTGGAAAATACTTGCTTCAGTCAAGCTCGAGTATGGCAATGCAGCAACTTTCAGTGAGGCCTGAGGTTCTTTTGAGCTTTCTTGATGTTCCTTGGACCTTCCCCAATGCTTAGTTTGCTTTGAACCTGCCTGAATCTCCCTACAGAACTCAACCTGCAAAGCTTCAAAGCAAGAATGGTGAAGTGTGTAAATGGAGTTACAGTCACTTGGGAATGGTTGGGATAGTTTAGGTAGGTTGTATAGAGTGTGTTAGAAGAGGTTTGGGGAAAAACGCACGAGGCAATTGGAAGATGGAAGTGAAACTGCATAACTTGCCCTGTTTTGCAAGAAAATGTGATTTTGGTGTTTTGGAAGGTTTTAGAAATGGTTAGCTCGTGCTTATGACTTAGTGTGATATGCCAAACTTGTTTCAAATGTTTACAAACTTTGATTTTATCAGATTCAAAAGTTATGTGGGTTTTGCAAGTTGACTTGGTTTTGAAGCAAAAGTGAGAAGTGACCATGCTATGGCCTGTACAGGCCTCCTTCTTAGCTGCACAAAGTTGTTGTACTTTTACCTAAGTTTATGGAGTTGGTTTGCTGCAAAGGATTGGGTTCAAGGCTCAAGGGAAACAAAAATGCCTAAAGTAAACTTTATCAAAATAACATTGTTAACTTTTTGCCATTTTTTTATTAATCCTTTGTGTAATCTTCCATTGATCAGAACAATGCCTTAATCCATTGAGTTTGCATTCAATTTTTGAGTGTGGAAGGGTTTAAGGACCTGTAAACAAGTACAAGTAAGGCTGGACAGAAATTGCAACTTGTAGCAACATGAAAAATGCCATGGATCAAAGTGATATTTTTCCAAATTCAAACCTTCGATTCTCCATAACCACAAATGATTTTGGAGAGTTCTATGACATTTTGGAAAACTTGTAACATGATCTATAATCCATATTTGAAATGCATTTTTAGATTCCAAATGGAACTAAGTGAAAATTTTCCATGAAGATAGGTCAAAATCCTGCCTAAACTAGGGCAAAATTTCACTAAGTTAAAAGTTTCATGGACCCTTGTTCACAAAATCATAACTTGAGATCCAAGAATCTTTTGGGAAAACTTTGTGTATAAAAGTTGTAGATTTTGTGGAGGACTAAAACTTTAATGTTGGAATTTTTGTTTGAATCCAATTGCATCATGGTGAAAAAATTGGGCAAAGTTAGGAAAAAATAAGAAATTTTCATAACTTAGAAAATTTCTAAGTTATGAAAATTTTCAATCTTAAACCCTAATTTTCAATTTTAAGTTTCTTGGTGAACAAGTTTCATGTTTTGACACATATTGATGAAATATGACCCTTGGCACTTGATTTTGACCAAAAAGTCAAAGTTTGACTTTTCAGTGTACAGTTGATTTTTGATCAGTTGACTGCAAAATTCATCTGTCAATCCAATGCATTTGAGATCATTTGAACCTTGTGATTAGGTCAAGATGATGCCATTGAGTCCTTGAATCCATAATTGAACCCAATTTTCCATTGGCTAGGTGAAAAATCATAAATTGCCCTTATGCAGTCAAAACCCTAAAAATGACCATTTTGCCCTTTTGATTATCTGATCAAATTTCTTGAGGAGTTGTGGTCCAAACTTGATCAAATGGTTCATATGAGTTTATAATGTTGATGTGGATCAAAAATTATAAGGTTTGACTGTAAATTGGCCACAGTTGACTTTTTCCCCAATATAATTGATTTCTAGGTCAACTGATCAATTGATTGGGCAAAAATTTGATTCAAGGCTTGAAACTTGGTATGGGCAATCTTATAAGTCCAACATGAAGTATTAAAGTCACTTTGAGCATTGAAAGTCCAAAAATCCCTGTGCAAACTCAAACCCTAATTTCAGGTCATCAGTGCAAGGAGATGTCTTGAGCAGAGCAAACCCTAATCCTGTCTGGAGTCTAGAGAGTCTTGTGGGGGGGAATCTTGATAAAATGAGAGGGAAAATTTTGGGGTACAACACTAGTCCTTGGATATGAATCATATGTAAGTTGCCTAGTGAAATTTTAATAACGATACCTTTTACGGTTGTGTATGTTCCCAACTGAGGTGGTTATAGTGATAATACAAAGAATGGATAGTGTGAGCTCAGGTTTGAAATTGAGTGTGACTTAGTTGGTAAGCATGCCTTGAGATTTTCCGCAGTTTTCATGGGCATTTATGATTGAATGTAATGTATGTATTTATGTTTGATATGACTATACTTGATGTATGCAAGGTACATGGTATGTATGCTTGATAATGTTATGAATTAAAATGATGCGATGATTGATAAATACAATGCCCCTGTTGTTTGAACTGTGAAACCATTGCTTAAGGCAGGATACCAGATGAGAACTGGGGTTAAGAATTAGCTTCCAAATATAAATTGGAACACTACCAGATGAGAACTAGACCTTTTAAATGATGCGCCAGACAGGAACTGGGCTTTACACCAACGTCAGTAGTGCCACTGGAATAATATCAACTTAGAAAAGTGAAACAGACAACAAGGTTTCTATTATTGGTAAGGTCACCGGGAGACATTGATCAGGTGGTTGGAAAGTGTGAGGCTACTCGCGACTTTTACATAAGTTTACTTACATATGGATACATAAGGTTGCTCATACTTCGTAGGGCTGCCTACGAATGAATAGTGGATGAGGTTGCGTGAGGATGATCACGTCTTTTATGAAACGCAAATAAAGAAATGCGTGAGGCTTATCATGCCTTAAGGCTAATGAAAAACGCGTGAGTCTTCTCACGTCTTGACAGAAGAATATGTGAGGTTGCTCATATCTTAAACGGTCGTACGTAAGGCTACTTGCGATTTAGTTTGACGAGGAATGCTTATACGACAGACTCACTGGGAGGAATAGTTAGAGAGAGGTTATTGACTTAGCTGGAGGTTGCACATAGATTGAGAATAGTGATTTCTCTGGACATTGACTCTGGATTTTTTATGGGGGTCCTAAGTCTTGGTCTATGATATGTCATGTATGCATGCAGATGCAAGCATTAATGCATAGTATGTAATGATTGACCAATGCATGTAATGAACAACTTAGATATGCGTCAATTAATGTTGGACTTTTGATGTGCCAATAAGAATTGGGTTTAAGGTTAGACTCCAAGTGAGATTGGGTTCTTAGTTATATCCATGCTAACGGAATTCGTCAGATGGATGAGATGATAGGTATAGCTTGATTCTGGATTGAAGTGACCTAATGAATGCTTGATAATGATTTATGAAGACTCGTATGATTTTGACTGATGCCCCTATGAGGGATTATAGATGGTTAGGACGTAGAGAGGTTGCCTATGCAACAAGGTTACTTGTCACATGATGGTTGGATGTTATGTTAACATGATTTCCCGATACTCGTTTGAACTCGAATATTACTGGTGTAGGAGAAGGATCCACTTGGGGATCGTGATAGTATGCAGAGAGCTTGCCCCTTTGTGGAGTGTCTTTCCCCAACTTGCTGGTGGGGTCCTTGGAGAGATTCTCCTTGATATGAGCTTGGAAATAATTTGATCATAGTATGAATGACCCCACTATATTTCACTTTGAAACATTATGCCCTTGACTAATGGGCTCTTAGATGATTTTCCCTTGATGAACTATTTTAAATCAACTCCCTTTGATTGAGCCTCGTAGTGGTTTTCCCCAACATTTGCACTTCTTGAAAGGTATGCCCCCAATATCCAGAATTTGGAGGAGGTACTCTTGGATGATTTTCCCTTGATGAACTATTTTTGAATCAACTCCTTTTGATCGAGCCTCACAATAGTTTTCCACAACATTCAAATTTTGAAAAGTTTGTACTTGAAATTGCTTGAAGGGGAACTTGGACCCTACATTTTGTAAGATGAACTTGATATGCACTGCCCCAACATTTAAGTCTCGAAGTTTACCCTCTGATTATTAGGTCCTTGAGAAGTTTTCGAAAGAGGAAACTGAGTCCTACCATGTTGTGATATGAACTTGATTAGGGAATGTCCCTTCGAAAGGTATGCCCCTGATCTAAGATCTTGGAGGAATGGCCTGAGGATGAACTTGGATACCATTATGTTGTGATATGGTCTCGACTAAGGAATGCTTCTAGGATTTGAATCTTCGAAAGGTATGCCTCTGAGTGAAAAACACTTTGAAATGTGATCCAAGTTGATTGTACTGTAGAACGATTGCCCCTAGTCAATAAGATCTTAATGTGATACATCTCCACAATCATTAGTCTTGCTTATGATTATAGGGTTCTTCTTTAGATGCTTTTCCCCTAGTTAGGAGCTTCTTGGAAATGATCGCTTCAGATTAAATCAATTTTGAGATCTCTTTGATGCTAAGTATTGATTCATTTATAAAAGTGTACATTTGAAAAGTAATTCTTAGTGATGCACATGCAAGTTTTGAAATAGAAGTTTGTTATGGAATAGAAATGGATAATTAGAGATGGAGATTCAAAGAAACGAAGTGGTTAGCAATAATTTCAACAAACATAGGAGTCAGTTTAACGCAAATTCTGTCAAGTATGCTTTCATAGTTAACCTTGATTCAATTAGGACTTTTGAAGGTTGTAACATGGCATTGGTTCGTGGTTTAAGAAACAAAGGATATAAGGCTCAAAATTTATTTAGCCTACCCCATTATCCTTGATGTTCTCCAATCCTAAGTTCAATTAGTCCAACGGATACGTTCAGTCCGCAAGAGAATTTTCATATCCGTGGTAATGATGATAAGCATTGGTAAAGATCCAAGTACCGATGAAAATTATTGATAAGATCCAAGCATTGATAAGAAGCCTTGATGATTCTTGAGGTGGCAGCCATAAGATTGTTCTCCAATTTTGTTTCAAATCCCTTATTTTTGCATGGGCCGATTCTTTTGAATCTGGTCCATCGGGATGCCTTAACTTTTGCCTAAGTCAAGTTTTTTTATTGTTACTTGACTTATCAGGCTTTCTTTTTTTTTAATTTCTTTTTTTTTTGCGTTTGATTTTGACAATTTGTGACTGCCTATGCTGATATTGTAAGCTTCGTCTTTATCATTTACTCGATCTTGAAGGATGTTTTGAGGAAGAAGATGTCGTGAACTTTGTCTTTATTGATTGCTTCTTCAATATTTGTTGATGTGCAAGGAAAAGGATGTGCTTGAACCTTTGCTTAGACCGTTTCCTCAATGATGTATTGAGGAAAGAGATATGATTGAACCTTTGCTTAGATCATTTTGATTCTCCTGGGATTTGAATGCATCATCGAATTAATTGAAATTCATCCTACCCCTGGTTAAAATTAAGGTTTTTTTATAGAAAATAGAAATAACTCCAATTTCTGGCTCGAGGGGGTTAAATACGAATTAACTCCTTATTTCTCAACTTTTTAGAAATTGAAACAATGCCTTACATCGCTAGATCAGTCTTACATTGAAAGCATACACCAACATAATTCAGCTAATTTAGTTTACATCATTCTCCCTCAAAGTTTGTTAAAGTTGTTCAATGGAAGATAGAAAATAAGAGTGAAAATGGAAAGTCGTTGATTATTTATGGAAAGGGATAGAAGAGTGAATACGAATGGATCAATTTCAAAAACATGCATGCTTATTTATAATTACTAATCAAAAGATACAAAGTTACACCAAATACAACTTAGCAACTTGGGAAATTACAAGTTGAAATTGATAAGTCTGATGATCATATGGAAGAGCTTTTTTGTTGATCCACTTGACTTTAGGAGATACTTCTTAGTTCTTGGATTTTTGAAGTAAGGGGTGACCTTTATCCTTTCTTTTGTTCAGCATACCTCTTTTACTAATAGGGAAATTAATGTTTTTGATGTAGGGGAGTTACCCTTAGTAGTGGCATTTGAGGCATTGTGTAGGCCTGTAGTCGTCATGGTGATGGGCTTCCCTCTCTCTCCAATAAAACTTGTATCTGTTGAATTTATCGATAGCTTTTTAGTTCATTTACAAGTATCAGGAAACCCTGCTAGAAGATGATAGTTGGATAATGGTCGGAAGTAGAAATGGATATGAACCTTATGCAAATGTATGTATGGAAATGCATGGGTATGCAATTTTTATTTATTTTTAGGGTATGCTTAAAAAATTTCATGGAGATGCAACGCGAGGTTAGAACGAAGATAGACCTAGGACACCCTACACGGGTTTTAGGTATATACATACACAATGTCAAACCTCTACAAGCTAGAGATTATGACTTTCAAAAGATAATCCCTACAGGCTAGGGATTATGATAAGCCAATAGACAGTTGAGATGATGGTTTCACTTGAGGGAATAACGTGGAAGAGAGCACATGGTGACCGATCAACAGTCACCAAATCCTATGGCCTGATATAGGCCATATGGCGTGCATCAGCGAAGATGTCCTAAGGATAAAGACACACAAAAGGGGATCCCTATAGGCTAGGGATCGTGACGCACAAAAAGGAACCCCTACAGGCTAGGGATTGTAATAGACAAATGGAAGTCCTTACGGGCCTGAGGATTATAACATACTTAATGGAATCCCTATAGACCTAAGGATTGTAATCGATAAATAGAAACCATCATGGGCTTAGGGTAGTGAATACCCTATACGTGTGTAGGGTATGTGAATACCCTATATCGATTATTGGATAAATATAGAGATGAGGATACCCTTACGAGTTAAGAGGATAGGATGTTGATAGAATAACCTATAGGAGAGCTCCTATAAAGGTTCTAAGATTTTCTACCCTTCCCCATAAGGTGGTTTCCTTAAGGATATCATGGATAACACTAGAGGGAAAGGCACAAGGGCCTCTCTTAAGTGGAGCCTCATTGTAGATCAAAACACTCGTCTCTAAGGTCGTACAAGGTCTCACTATGAGATTTTGGTTAGGGGTTACTCAAAGAGTCATAGGTTTCATTCCAATGTCCTACCCCCTAAGAGGATGTCTCTTGAGACATATTCCTTTTTCGGAATTCCATTGACTCTAGGCGAAGTCGTCGCATAAACTTATAAGGTTGATGTATCCCCTTGGCTAATAGACGAACCTTCTTTCTAAGGGTTTTTGAAAAATATATATTTTTAAATAAAAATGGAAATCCCAACATTAAGTGATAATAATAAAATAAATAAATCAAAATAAATGTAAGTAAATAAATAAATAAAAGAAAAATTTGAAAACATCAAAGAGAAAAAAAAACCTAAACCTAAGAGGAAGGCTTCTAAACCCTTGGGTAGAGTCCCCAGCAGAGTCGCCAGCTGTTGTAACCGGTTTTAAATTGAGAGATGTCACCCTTAATTTTTATCTTTAAGAAAGGAATATAAAGGATAACCCTAATTTGGTAAGAGATTCTAAGTTGTTAGACTCATTCTTAGATAAAGGAAAGGTGTTAGGCACCCCTCATCTACCTTGCTCACAAGGATACTAGGGTTTAGAATTATAGCTTAGGAAATAGGGTTTTAATTTTTATTAGGGGAACTCGCTGTGATTTTAGTCGTATCCCTACGTATTCTCTTATGAGGAATCAGAGTGTCAATTCGTAGTTCGCAGTTGGTTGGTGTTTTTTATGGATTGCGAAGTTGTTTTAAATTTCCCTTGTACTAAGTCTAGGTGTGTGAATAATGGAATTGTTAGATGGAGTTCGTAGTCGATTTAAAGTATCTTCATAATCCTTTTCGAAAATTATCTTAGATTTAATTAAGTTAGTAAGAAAAATATATTTGATGTTGGGTAAGGTATTTTTTAAATATATTAATACAAAAAATCTTTTTAATGCATGACAAAAATAATTTTAATGTAATGAAATTTTGGATGAATTGAGAAAAATAAATATTTGATTTTTAATAATAATAATAGTAAATATTTTAGAATTTATAAATATATTAAATATAAAATTATAATAATAATATAAATAATAAAAGAAATAATTTTAATAAAAACGCAGGGGTGTATTTTATTTGAGTTAAGTAAAACAAGGAGTGTGAAAAATAGGGCCCTGAATTCAGATATTGAATTTAGGCTCAAACACATAGGGGGTGTAAATTCTAACGTAGTAGCAAATATAGGGGATTTGTTCAGCAAGGGTGAGATTATGGCCCAAGATCCCATAAGACCAACTAATACCCTAGTTATATCTTAACTTGTATTAATAATTAAAAAAGAAAAATGTGAAATAGAAAGTGCTTGGGGAGGTACCTTTAGCAAAGAGGATATGAATTTTGACTTTTCCAATGTTCATCAAATAAAAATATTTAACAACATATCTGGTGGAGGTAGAGGTTGCCGACAATGGTTGCGGTTTGGTGAAGCTTTTGAGGTATTGAAAAAAATATGTTAAAATATGTACATGTTGTGAATATGCAGCGTGAGAATAAAAATAGATTTTTGTATCAGTGTAGTGTGTGATAAAATTGTGTGAAAATTATTGATAATAGAATTGACTTCTTAGTATAAGAATAGATGTGAGAAGTGGTCTCCTCTTATTGATAAAATATCATCTCTTTATATAACATGAAAAAATTTGGTTAAAAACTAATTAAAGAAATGAAGTTTAAAATTTGAAATTAATCAATGCTAATTACAATTTAAAAACAAATTTGTTTGGTTTCTAAAACTTAACTATTTTGATCAATCTCATAAAAACTATGCTGAAATAAAATGGAACAAAATCAATAAAAATATTTACCCTTGACCCTATGCTTCTAAGCTATGCTTCCTTACCAATTAAGCTATGTTACTTATTTGAAATAAAAAGTCAATTAAAAGTATATGAGAGGTGCACAAATATTTGCTATTTAAAAAAATATATAAATAAGTAAACTATTATATTTTTAAATAGACTTAAAAATGAATATTTATAAAACCAAAAGGTTAGTGTGAATAAACCCAAAATAATTTTAAAATCCAAGTTTGAAAATAACTTCGACTATAGCACCAAAGCGGGCAAATTTGGGATATGACACACTTTCTGAGCATAATCAAAGAGTTGTTGTTGTTGAGCATCCATAGATGAAAACGAAGTAAAGAAAATGGTTTTAGGGTTTTGAACAATTTAAAGTGTGGGTAGTAAAGTGAAAAAGCATGTGCAAAGAAAAGGTGAGTTTTATAAAGTAGTTTTGAAATGATTACGTAAGCATAGGAAACATACACATGAAAAAGTAATGATGATTTTAACCTAATCTCAAGAAGTCCCATGCCCCGAGGTGTCACTCAAATGACGCATTTAAGATTTAAATTGACAAGTGTCAAGTAAAAATCTCAACCAAACATTTGCAAAGACATGAGTTGATATAATTTAAGTCACGAAAAACAAAGGTTTTCTTGACACAATAGATCCTAATCCAGACACCTTCTAACTTATAGAAGTATCGGGACATATTTCAAAAATAAAATTAGTTAAGATAGAGGGTATGAAGTTCTAACCCGACATGTAATACTTTTGAAGACATCGACTACCTTACTCCATTTCTGACGAACCATTAGATTTAGATGACGTGAGTTCCTCAGAACATGGGCATTTGAACATCATTTCTGGATAACTAATTTAACCTTTCTTTTTTAGTCAGAATCCATGTCATAATAAGTGTTTCTTAATAGGAAGTTGGTTATAATAAAGACACCAATCCTAGAGGCTTTCCTCATATATCTTTAATGTGAATCTTGTTCGGACAATGTTTTCATATACTTCTTAGATACATTTCTTCGGATGAGACTTAGTTTTTTTTTACAAATCATTCTTTCTATTGAAGTGCTTGTTCTCATATCCTTTAGTCTTTTCCTAGAACCAGATGTTCTGAATCCTTTTATTCTTTCCTTTATGATCTCCATTGAAACCAACGAATCAAGCATATTTAATTTCCAAGCTTTGGAATATATTCTTTCTTTCCATCATGCATTATGAGTAACCAATGTTCAGGAGCCATCTCTGGTGATTCAGCTCTGCATGAGATATCTGCAACATACACTATTTTTCCTTTTGGTACCCATAATCTTTTGGGTCCTTTAGAATCAGCTTTCTCAAAGTTTCTAATAAACTTGGGTTTCTGTGCAACATATACTATTGGTGTTTGTGCAGAAGGGTATATATAAGAAAATGGAGAAAATAGTTTGTCTTCCTGAGTATCTTCATCAGAATCATAACCAATTCCCCTTTTTCCATAATGACTAATACCATAGATCATGGAAGCCATTTTGCTTCTATCTATGTTGTTGTTTAAGAATTTTTGAAATACCTTATCATACTTGTATAAGACGGTTTCATAAGATGAAGGTGTTTTAGAAAGAGTTTCTTCTAGTTTTAAACATTTCTTGTTCAGAAAAATATTTTCTTTTTCTAAAATAAAAATGTCTCCTTTTAAATCAGAAACTTCTTAACTTCATATTCATGGACTTTTTGAAGGTTCTTGAATTTTAGTTGAAGCTTCTGATACCTACTCAGAGATTCAGATAAACATAAATCTAATTTAGCTCGAGAGAGTTCAAAAAATACCTCTTTTGAGCCAGACTTAGTTTCTGATGTGTTTCCATTTGATGTAGTAGCTATGAATGCTACATTAGCACACTCCTCTTCATATTCTGATTTTTCAGAGTCTGATTCATCCCATATTTCCATAAGACCTTTCTTCTTACCATGGAAGGCATTCTTCTTGAGGCTTTCTTTTTTGGTGCTTTCTATAGCTTTGGACATTTATATTTGTAATGTCTAGGCTCTTTGCACTCTTAGCAAGTAACTTCTTTGCTTGCTTTTCCTCTTACAGATGATTATGAATGATATTCTCTGCTTTTGGATCTTCTGAAGTCGCCTTTCCTTTCTTCCAGAGTTGTTTGACTCTTCTAGACACGAGGGTCAATTCATCTTCTCCATCAGAATCTTTATCATTAGATTCTTCTTCTTCAGCTTGGAAGGTTTTTCACTTTTCTGACATGGTCCTTTCTGACGTTGACCTTAAAGCAACATATTTTCCTCTTTTTTGGGGCTCATCTTCTTCTAGATCTATTTCATGATAAAACAAAATTAGAAAAAAATAACTAAATAAAATAAATTTTATATTTTTGTATTTTTTTCTAATGATAATTAAAAATAAATTAATGAAGCGATAAATCTAAAAGGATGCTAAGAAATCAGTGGAGTGTGGATAAAAAGAGATTGGATCCAAAAACTCTAAGCCCAAGACATACACCAGTAAAAACCCTAATTATAAGTTATAGCTAATAAAAAATCATAAGCAAACATGTGAGAGGCGGCTATCATCATTCATCATCTTTGGTTAGTTGTTTTTATATTTTCTTATTAACCGGTCAACCAAACATGTGTCGTTTATAGGGATGGCAACGGGGCGGGTCGGGGGCGAGTTTAAGCACACCCAGACTCGCACCCGCCACCCAGACCCGCCCCCAAGCCCGTTGGGGGTAATATTTGTTTTCCCGCCCCCGCACCCGCCCGAATAAAAGTTTAATTTTTTATAAATTTATACTTTTTTTCAATAAAAATAAAAATCAATAATTAAAACTAAATAATTGATTATTTTAAAAGCATTTTTTATGTTTGATATTTTTATTTAAATTGTATTTTCAAAAAAATAATAATAATTCTAATAAACATGATATTATAATATTAAAAAGTGTAAATGAGTAATAGAACTATTAAAAAAGGAATTAAATAAATTAAATTTAGTTGGCGGGTGCGGGGCGGGTGTGGATGCAGGGAGAGTACTAGCATCACCTGCTCCCGTACCCGTAAATAAAAACCGAGTTTTCCCCGCACCCGCCCCCGCCTCCGATTAAATCGGGTTTTCTCCGCTAATTTCGGGGCGGGGGCGGGTGGGGCCTGGCGGGGACGAGTTTATTTACCATGCCTAGTCATTTAAGAAATAAAAAACAAAAAAAAAATCAATGCATTGGTAGAGAACATGCATTGTAATGAGAATAACCATGAATCCAAACATATATTTTTCTACCTCATTTTCTAATTTTTTTAAATTGAATTAAGAAGCCACACACATGACAACACATGGAAAGGGATTAAGTTAGAATAAAACAAAAAGGGGAAGCATAAAATACTAGCAAGGATACCACACTAAAACTCTCATCTTCTTCATCCAATCTCAATTTTTTTACTTCATTTTTCAGCAACATGAATAACAACAATAACATCTCTCTTAACCTTCAATCAATTCATCAAGCATTCAATTTTTAGATTCAAAAATCATAGACTACGATGACTATATAGAGGGGGAATAGATCCCCAATTAAAAATTATCTTTTAAAAATAGTTATTTAAATATATATTTGAAAAATAATGTTGAACAGAAGGTTTTTGTCATAGATTAAAATAGTAGTCTAAACAAACCTAGTTATTAGAAACTCGGATATGTACAAGTCGTATAAAATTAAGATAATGATAAAATCAATCAACATAATAATATCTCATTTAACCGATTAATATCAAACACAATAGTTTCCTATTTTCAATGAAATCAAGTCAAAAACATAACTTGACAATTTATTAAACACTTGACACACATTTGATTTTTTCAGAATTTTCTTTGAACTTTGTTGATATGAAAAAACACTTACAATAAAAGTGATTATAAGCTAATCAACAAAGAAATTTAAAATTTAATAATCAAGGAAAAATTATATACAAATCGATTGATCAAACAAAGCATTCAGGAATTTGTATATAGAAAGTAAATGAAGTTATTCGTTTACCATAATTCACTAGCAATTTATTTCCAATGTAATTAAGTAAAAATATAGAACAATGCAATTTGTCGAAAACTTGGTGTTTGATAGAAATTTCAAAATTTTCTTTTGAGTTTTGTTGATATAAAAAAGCACTTATAATCAAAGTGATTATACACTAATCAACAAATCAATGTAAACAAAAAACAATAACAGATAAATTCTTACAAGTCGATCGATCAAACAATGAAATTCAACAAATTACATAATGAAAAATAAAAGTGAGTAAATAGATGAGATAGATAGATAGATGGAGAGAGAGAGAGAGATAAGGATTTGTTTAGGAAGTTCACAAATTGTCCTCGCTATGGCTACGTATCCCTCCAATTCCATTTTGGAATTGAGATAAATTTCTTACCTTGCAAGAAGTCGATTACAAGATAAGTGTTCCAAGAGAAACCCTACAAACCCTAACCATTTGTTGTTAATTCAACCCCTTATCTTCTTTTGATCTTCAACGAGACCAAGACACAATATCTACCAATTTATTTATCAAATCTTTCTACTCCTTTGGGTACCAAACTCCAAATCTCTTTCGCGCACGATCAATTATAACTATTGAATACAAGCACTTTCAATTTGATTCGTCATTCTCTTGCTACTTCCTTGGGTACCAAACTCCTAAGGCTTTCACTTGGCCGCAATCCTCTTTTGAAAGTCTTGAACAAAACCCCCAAATCTACCAAAGATCTTGGAAGACAAACCCTAGGGTTTTCTGGATGAAACCCCCTCATAATTCTCAACACAATATTCTCGATTACATAAAAACCTAATTGGATATTATCAAACCTCACCTAGATGGCACCCCAACAATAGATGATTATGTGTGACTTATCAGTGTGTATGTATATGTTAGAGGTTGAAGATTAAGAGCAATGGTGGTAAGTGTTGATAGTTTCATCAAGTTGGAATGATGCATGAATGATGTATTTATAGTTGTGGAAGTTTGGATGCAAAGAGGTAATTTTCAGAATAAAAAAGAATTAAAAATTTGACCCAATCAAACAGTATGTGCCAGCCTGAAATACGAATATAGCGGCATATAAGGATAAATTTAACAGTATGTGCCGACCTGAAATGGCTCATGTGTCGGCCTATGAGAAACAAAGGCTACAACCTTTAATATTTAAGCAAATGTGTCGGCCTGAAAACCGTATGTGCCGACACATAAATTGGAAGTTACTGTATATACCGGCCTGAACACTATGTCTCTTCCTATACACAAAACATAAGGCACATGCTTTATTTTTTAGTTACATGTGTCAGCCTGAAAATTGTATGTGCTGGCACATGCTGATGCTTTTTGTGAAGAAAATGAATTTTGATGTTTTTGGCCAATTTCAATGTGGTTTTGAATGATTCCCAAGACTTATAATGCAAGGGTGCATCCCAAATTCATCTTTCATATGCTTTCCCCTTTGAAAACATCAAAATGATACAAAGAAAATCGTGAGAAGTATCATAATTCAACACAAATACCAATAAATCACACAGGGGCATTTTTGCAAAGAATAACATACAATCACATATTCCCATATATATGTAATGATTCAAATTTGATAAATAACCAGCATGAAACATTACCAAACATGTAATTCAATGCATGAATAATAATGAATGTGATGCAATAGAAAACTTTTCGAGTTGCTTCTTTGGCGTCACAATTACGTTACACAATACAATGGAACTTCTGATGCCGCACACACATGTGCCTAGCATGGCGACAAAAGTGTCACCACTCAATCCAAAATGAAAATGTTGTCATAACGTGTGACCCAACTACAACAAGAACCGTATATGAAAATAATATGCATACATTCAACTCATGCGCGAATGCAAGAAATAATAATATCAACACATGCTTGTACAAACAAGAACAAACTTATACAAATGAGAAATAATTAATAAATGAAGTCACTATAAACATATATATTGAAAACACACAATGGTTGTCAATCAATTTTTTTTAAAATGAGCATTCATAGTTTTTATCATTTGAGAGCATAGCAAGAATTTTTAACCAATCAAAAACATGCATTAAGAGAAGTCTTACTTTCAAGGAGAAATTTAGAACAACATTAACTCACTCTTGATGGCACAGAAGTTGCACTCACATGATGTAAAATACTCAAACAAAGTGTTAGAGTAAGAGTATAAAATTGCAAGCAACATGATAAAGATTAAGCAACATTGAAGATATCAATAATCTCCAATTCCCCAAGTATGTTGAAAAATAATTTGGTTGCAAGAGATTTAGTGAAAATGTTGGAAAGTTGATTTTTACTATCAACATGCTTGAACACGATATCTCCTTTTTCAATGGGATCGCGAAAGAAACGGTGGCGTATCTCGATATGTTTAGTACAAGAATGTAGCACCAGATTCTTGGTTAGATTAATTGCAATAGTATTGTCGCACATGATAGGAATACTCAAAAGTTTAATGTCAAAATCAAGTAATTGTTGCTTAAGCCACAAATTTTGGGCACAACAACTACCGACTTCCACATATTCTACCTCGACCATTGACAAAGTTACAAAAACTTGATTTTTATTATGCCAACTAACCAAGGATTTTGAAAACATGTGAATATCAAAGTCCAAACTAGTATGTGTCGACACATAAAACTTAAAGTTACAGTATGTGTTGACCTGAAGACTATGTGTCGGCCTATACACAAAATAGAAGCTACAAGATTTATTTTTTAGTTACATTTGTCAGCCTGAAAATCGTATGTGCCGACACATGCTGATGCTTTTTTGTGCAGAAAATGAATTTTGATATTTTTGGCCAATTTCAATGTGGTTTGAATGATTCCTGAGACCTCTAAGCAAGGGTGTATCATATGACAGAGATATCGTTAATATACATAAATGCTAAATTTTCCTAGTTTTGACATCATGCAAAACATCTAATGGTGAAGATGCACTCACAAAAACTCAAACAAAATTAAACAAAACAACAGTAAAAAGTGAATACTGGAATCAAAAGGAAATCGACGACGGTGAACTGCATTGTCAGTGGTTGGTTTCACGAAGGGAGGAGGAGCGTCATTTGATGCATCGAGTATGTGCTTCTATGATGTCTGCTGGCTGGAGACGTGTCCATGGTTTGCAGCATTGGGGGAGAGGTTGGCTGCCATGAAGTTGTACGTCTGACACATTTCCAACGTGAGCAGGTGGCGATGAGAAGCTTTTTGTTGGCGTTTGGCAGAGGTTCTTTTGGGGGCATCATCGAATTGGCAGTGTTTTTACGTTGGATCTAATTTAGTGCTCCCATATTCTTCTAATACTTTATTCTTTCTGTTGTGTTTGTACCTGTTTAAAATTTATACAAATTTGTATTGAAGTTGTACTTTGTTATTGAGTTATGTTAGATTGTTACAGAAATTATGCAGGTTTGTGTATGGTGTAAGAGGTTTCGATTATGTTAGTAAAAGATAGAAACAATGTAAAAAAGAAAATAACATGTTAGAAATTGTATGAAATAGGTGAATATTAGTGAATATTATATAATAATAACAAGAGTGCACAGTTAAAATAAAGAGAGAGGGATCCATCACAATATCATCACATGGCTTAAAGAAGTTAGATAAAAACGTAAATTGAAAAATAATAAGGTTATGAGCATCGTGAAAAACTGTATTTGGAACTTTGTGGGACTCTGTGTAAAAACGTGTGTGTGTTGGTGTGTAAGTTAGAACGTGAGTAGAGAATTATTTTGATTTTGTGATATTAGGTACGTGAATGTGAATTGGTAATGTGAATGGCCTCGGAAAAAATGTGCGTGTGAGTGAAATTGTTAGTGAAAGTAGAAGTGGCCTCCCTTAAATATGCACAAAAGTCACTTATTTATATGAAAAAATTAGGTTAGTTAAAAATGGAAAAAATAAATTTCATCAATAAAAATAATCAAAATCTCAAAAATCAATTTTAATTGATTTTGATCTTGTGATTATTTTTCATCAATCAAAAAGATTACTATCCTAAAATGAAAAAAGTGAACAAAATCTTTCCAAATTTTTTGTCTATTTTTTGAATAAAAGGTGAAAAAAGTGATTTTTTTAAAAATATCTAATTAATAAATTAAATACGAAAATAAATTTAAATAATAAAAAAAATATAATTTTGTGATTTTTGAAATAGTTTTTAAATGGAAATAAAGTTAGTAACAAATAAATGGAAAAATGTCAAAATTTGGGAATAGTGGAGTTTGAATCCGAGACCTTGTGCTTGCAAGCTTCTTTAAACATGCTCTCTCAATTGTGCTATATCATTCATTTGAAATAAAATGGAATTGCAAAACATATAAAGGGTGGACAAATTTAGGGGTATTACAACTACATGCATTGATGAAGTTGAGTCTCATTGCATTACATATATGTTGTATTTATGATGTTTGGATTGTGTGGAATGAGAATTGTTGGATGGGGGATTATATATGTGGTATTTATACGCTTACATATTATTATGAAATTTCATTATATGATTGTGAATTCTCACTCTTTCTGTTTGAGTGTTGCCTTTACATGGGCATCGTGCAAATACTCAGGAGTAGCTTCGATTGAAGTAAGTGCAAGGATAATTCTGGAAGCAACTTCCATTAATTTTCATTTATTAGTAGGGTATTCCCTTATTCATGTAACATCGGGTTGGAATCGACATATGTTATTTAACCTATTATTTGTTTATTTTGGATTTGTTGTTGGAGTATTGGATTTTATGTCGTTGAGAGTAGAATAATATAACTTTCTTGTGTATGTTTTGAAGTTGAAATGGGGTTTATGAGGCTAATGATGTGAATAATAATGTTTGATTTTGTTGTTTTAATTGGGTTCTGTTGCGATGTGATTCAAATGAATTAGATGTCGTGTAAACATCCCAAATAAGTTATCAGATGGTTTTGGATTTCGTGTAAACATCCTAGGTAAGAATAAAGTTACATGATTAGCAAGTGTTAATTGTTGTGTATGTGTGACATCCTATGTGACAAGTTAAAAAATATCTGATTTAATTTTGGATTATGCGTTGGGGGTAAATGGGGTGTTACAGGCTACATATTCAACCTCAACGGTAGAAAGAGCAACAATATGATGTTTCTTATTGTGCAAAGAAACTAAACAATTCCCAAATAGATGACAAATCTCACTAGTACTTTTCCTATCCGACTTGTTTCCAGCAAAATCAGAATCAGAAAAACCTAATAAGCTACATTTGCTTCCTTTGGGAAACCAAAGACTGATGTGAGGTTCCGTTAAGATACCTCAAAATTCTTTTTACGATCTTAAAGTGGAATTCCCTAGTACATACCTAAAATCTAGCACACATACACACATTAAACATAATATTTGTCCTTCTCGCAATTAAATAGAGTAAATATCCTATTATACCTCGATATTTGGTATTGTCGATTTCTATTCCACTCTCATCTTTATCTATCAGCATATTTAACATTGAAGCAACTACAAAAATAATGAACAATGAAGTCGCCATCGAATATTTATTTATCCCGAGGAATGTAAAGGAAAACATCGAAGAAAAACCTGAGGAAGGAAAAGATCAATGTCTCACAAGACCAAGAGAAGGGTAAGGGAGTCGATTACGCAAGGGGAATGTATTAGCACCCCTTACGTCTGTGGTACTCCATAGGATCCACTCTTGTTGTTCTAATCAAAGTGTGTGTTTATATCTAAAGCTTAAAAGCTAAGGGAATGCATGAGAATGAATTGTTAACAAACAAAAAGAAAGTTTTTATTATTGTGCTTGCATCGGTTTCGAAACATCGTGCGTGCGTATCCCTATTGTGCAATAGAGAATCAGAGCACCATAGTTCTTCTAAAAAAGAATGTCTCTGTTTATGTTTTTTAACTGGACGATGTTACATTCACATTCTAGCAATTGACATTTTTCGCTCGACCTTTGGAGACTTATGCATCGTATTGCGCGGAATGGAAATAACAAGTCCTTTTTATGAAAAGATTTTCAAAAGAAAAGCCCGAAGGCAAATGAGATTTGATTGGTCGAGTCTTTTTGTTACCTTGAAAAGGATTTGGCGATTTGAACCATATCAAATACTATTACTGAAAGGAAGCACAAGGTCAGGAATGCACCTCGTCATACTTATCACAATACTTAAAGCTTGTGACATATGGTTCTCCTCTTTATTATTAAGTATTTTGAGATTTTGATAAGAAAAATAAGTTTTAGTCTTATATACAATGCAAAAGGGAAACAAAGTCTACACGGAAACTCTAATTTTAATGTTGTCATTTAATATGGTCCTAGAGTTAGGATATCAAAGTGAAAACTACCTAAAAGTTAAAACATGCATCATGGTGTTGGCTGAAGATTTTGATGATATTGTTCGAAGCAAAGCAAGTTAGATGTTTCGATTGGAATAAAGCAAGATGTCATGTTTCGAAATGGTAGAAGCAGTACTTCAAATGGGCATATCAAAGCTTGGAGCTTCGAGTGACAGTTATGAGGATATCTTCAAAAGAAGTCTCGAAATGGTAACAAGGTTGTGTCCAAGAAATGCGTTCGAAGCGAAGAAGTGCCAAAACATTTGAAATTCAAATGCAAGCGGGATGTTCGAAATTTAAAATATATGTGCTGGAGCATTCGAAGACGCGTGGAAGCTAGAGAGAGGGATTGCTTTGCATGTTCTGAACGTGGCAGAATCTTATAGCAAGACCGTTATGGTCTAAGTAGTATAAATAGAAGTCTTAGCATTAGGATTTCGTGTGTCATATCTATCGTACAAAAAACTCAGTAAACATTCAAAATACCACATGGCTAGGGAAACGAATGCACGAGCAATGTACGTATGATAACACCAAGTGTTTATGATTTAATAAAACTCTTTATCATTTCCAGTATTTTCCTCTATCTTCATGTCAATACCATTCAAAAGCCTTTGCATTAAAATATTTTCATTCGAAGTCTTTTTACTGATGCCTTACATTTAAATGTTTTCTTTCCATTTCAAATCCTTTACTTTCAGAAACCTTTGTATATTTCATGCCTTTATCTTCATGCTTTTATCATTCGAGTACCTTTTTCATTTAAAGTCATTTTACTGATTTCTTGCATTGAAACGCTTTCTTCATATTTCGAATCTTTTACATTCCAGAAACGCTTTTACATTACATGTTTTTATGCTTCGAAGTCATTTACTTGTCTTTTCTGCAGTTTTACATGTCTTTACAATTGAACTTTATTCATGCAATTTAGTTTCGCACGTATTTACTTGATCATGTCATTAGATCTTTAATAGAGTAATCGAAATAAGCTAAACACCTACACAACATTCTAAACACCAACCATGAGTATCAGTTCTATAGTGAGGATTATCCAAATGACCAATACATCCTAGGATCAATCTAGTCAATCCTGCAAGTTACCAGAGAGATTAAATAACAGTCATTAAGATTATTTGATAGTTTGGAGGACTAGCGGTTGTTTACCAGAAATCACTGTAAACAAATTGGCACACCTGGTGGGACGCGTCATTGGTCATTACGAAATTTAGAACAAAGTAAAAAATTGTTGAGACATAACCATTGTAAAAGTACTCTCTGAGTGATAAGTTTGTTGTTTTATGAACCTTAGAAGTGGTAGAATAACCAATAGCAACCAACCCTTATCCAGGAGAAAACGTTTGGATAAGATGTCTAATTCTGACAATCAACAAGGGGAACAAAATGCCCCACATACAACAGGCACTAATATCTCCGCCTCGATGGGAACATCTAATGTGATCCCTTCGAACGAAAAGTCTGTTGCATCCTCTACCAGTAATGTAGCCACTAATGGAACAAGTGGCATATCAACTAACAGTTCGATCCTAGGAAATACTGGAACCATTGGTTATCTTAGGGGATTCGTCCCACCACCAGGAACACAAACCCATTTTGTCACCCCATTAACCAGACCACCCGGTTTCGATGCTAATAGAACCAGAAATTCCTCTTATGGAATGCCAACGTCTTTTATGGCAGGCTTACACAATTCCACATCGAATTCATCACCACAATTAGGGTCTGGGTCTGGGGCAAATCAGTTTATGACAAATAACCAAGGGTCAGTGGGTCATAGTGCAATGCCTATCTTAACCACAGAAAATCAGTTGGCCTTTAGGCAATTAATGGATGATAGTAACCATAATATGATAGGAGTATTAGCACAAACTATGCAGGAGATCTTTGCCCCAATAGTACAAAATGTGACTGTGACAAACAGAGAAAATGCAGATAACATGAGTCGAATAGCAGATTTCTTCGCTCCCTCAGAAAGGCGTAGGCAGAATCATGCGGGAGTTCGAGCAAACGTACCTATTATAGAACAAGTTGCTAACGACCCACTCTATAGACCAGCCAGAGAGGAGGTTAATTTGGGGGCAAGGGCACAAAGGCTAGAAGCCCCAATGATCCAAGGCCCACAAAGGGAAATTATAGAACCAGGGGCAAGGGTCGAAAGGCTAGAAGTCCCAGAGTTTCGAGAAGAACAACCTAGAGGGGTTGTCATGGTGGGTCGAAATCAAGATGCTGATGCAGTCGTTCATAGAATTCGAAACGATAACATCTTGGCAGAAAATAATTTAACCACCATGATAGAGGGAATCATGGCCCAGAATGGCCTCAACACAGGAATTAGAAGGCCAAATTATGCCTCCCCTATATTAGATTACATAATGCACACTGATTTACCAAGGGGATATAAAGTCTCTAAGTTTACAAAGTTTGCTGGGGATACCAATGAACCAACAGTCGAACATATAGCCAGGTATCTAACCGAAGCAGGAGATATAGCCAATAATGAAAACCTTAGGATCAAATATTTCCCAAGTTCCCTGACTAAGAACTCTTTCACATGGTTCACCACTTTGCCTCCTGGGTCCATAGATACTTGGGCTTTGTTGGAGAGATTATTCCATGAGCAGTTTTACATGGGACAATCAAAAATAAGTCTGAAGGAACTAGCCAGTGTCAAGAGGAAGTTTACTGAACCCATAGATGATTATCTGAATAGATTCAGGCTCTTGAAATCTAGATGTTTTACAGTAGTTCCTGAACATGAGTTAGTCGAAATGGCTGCTGGCGGCCTGGATTACTCTATTCGAAAGAAATTAGACACTCAATACTTGAGGGATATGGCTCAATTAGCCGATAGGGTTCGACAGGTCGAAAGGCTAAAGGCCGAAAAGGCCAGAGTCTTTAAAAATAACAAGAAGGAAAGGATCTCCTATGTTGGAACTGAGGAAGCAGAAGATTATCCTGAATTTGAATTCGAAGAGGTCGAAATCGACCTCGCTGAATTAAAACAGGCACCACCTTACTCCTGCAAATTATCAGTTCCCACAAAAGGGAAAGAAATTGTTGAAAATGAGAAAAGTGACAAATTCCCAAAGAAGTTTTATACCTTCGATATCACTAAGTGTGACGAGATTTTTGATTTACTTGTCAAAGATGGCCAACTCATTGTGCCATCAAATGTCAAAATACCTCCTTTAGATCAAAGAAAGAAAAGAGGATTTTGCAAGTATCATAGTTTCCTAGGCCATAAAACCTCACAGTGTTTTCTTTTCAGGGACCTAATTCAGAATGCAATTAAAGATGGCAGACTGAAGTTCGCTGATAAAGAAAAAATGAAAGTAGATGAAGATCCTTTGGACGTCGCAGACACCAATTACTCCGAGCCTGCATGCATTGGGGAAATTAACATGGTGGAAGCTGACCAAAGTGACGCTCCAGTAGGAGAGAAAGGTACTGAAAATGAAAGTTGGGTGATAGTCGAAGTCAATAAGGAGGTCACTGAAGACATCCACAAGCAACCAGAGACTTCGATCGAAGAAGCACCTTTAGCTGTTGCAAAAGAAATCCAGGCTACTGAAGGCCAGGAAAACCAAAACCAAGAGTTGACGCAGGTTACTGAAGGCCTGAGGCTAGAATTGGAGAAATTCTAAATCACGAAGCCAACCTCCCCTCAGAAAGAAATATGGGATACTTTAGGGGAACCCAGTGGAAAGTTTGACTACTTGGTCAAATATTCTGCCCCAGAGAGTTCAAAAATCCAAATTGAAGATATAAAGCCTACAGGATAGGGAGATGATGACGCTAAGGGGGAGGATATTGAGGTAAACATGGTGGATATGGAGAGACCTCGCTCTGAAATGGAGGAGGTGGAGAGATACTTAGAAAAAGAAAAGTATAAAATGGAGGATAATCATGCTGGAGAAGCTAGTCTTAAGGATTACCTCATGATGTGCCACAAAGGAGATACAGGAATGATACTATGCCCTAGGTGCAGCATCCTCTGCAACCAGAGAATTGCTGCAAACTTCGAGAGGGTACAAAGGGCACGAACTGGCAACAACTGGCGCCAGAATAACCATTTATTCATGTGTTATCCTAAAGCTGGAGAAGGTTTGTTGGAATTTGTGCTTCGCTGCTACAAAGGGGCAACCAAATGCTTGATATGCCCAAGGTGTTCTGCTGTGTATGATCAAAGCATGGCCAGAGCCGTCGAAACAATCCCTTTTGCCCCTTGCTGGAACCACCAAGAGACTGTTCAGATGGGCCCACGTTTCGATAGCAGATACAAACAACGAAGGCCTGATAGTCCTCATTCCAAGGGTGCTCGAAGAGTGACGTTCAAAATCCCTGCTGAAGTGCCAACAGATAAGTGGCTGCAAGTCAGAAATGACAAAGGCAAAGACAAATGGAGAAACAATGAACGAAACGCACGCCATGCTATGACATATAGAAGGCAGTTCAACATAGCGAAGAGGGAAGAGGTGAGATTAGAGAACTACAAAGGAAGAAACCCCATGTCAAGATCTCAATGGCGAAGGCAACAGAGAATTCGAAAGGCTGAAAGGGAAGCTGTGGCAAATAAAGGGGCAACTTCAATAAAGAACCAAGGTGAATCTAGCACCAACAAACCCACACCAAAAAATAAAACTGAAGACAAACCCCCAGTTAATAGGAGGCTCTTCTCTGAAGTGCAACCAACTGAACCAAAGGAATACACTCCAGGTCCAAAAGAAGACGAAGATATGCTAACGGACAACTTCGAATCAGAGGGGGAGTCTTCATTCAATATCAATTGCAACGTGGTATTTGTGCTTCCTTGTGAGTTTGGACAGGAAACTGAAATCGAAGAGTATGAGGAAGAAGATACCATAGATATGATGAAGCATAGGCCTGTGTGCTACTACGTGATGGATAACGGAGTTGTCGAGGAGCAGAATGCGTTCTTCGAGCGTCCAGAACCAGATATGAAGAATCATCTGAAGCCATTATTTATTCGGGAAAAGGTTGGTGCCCATGGCGTAAATAAGGTTCTAGTGGATGGGGGCGTTGCAGTTAACTTAATACCCTATTTCATGCTGAAAATGTTAGAAATACGCGAAGGAGACATCAAACCACATAACATGGTTCTATCCAATTATGAAGGGAAAGTAGGCAAAACACTGGGGGTGGTTTAATTGGACTTGACGATAGGCTCAAGCTGTAGGCCCACCATGTTCATGGTGATCGAAGCCAAGGCCAACTACAACTTGTTGTTGGGAAGAGAGTGGATCCATGGCGTAGGAGCAGTTCCTTCGTCAATGCGCCAGCGATTAGTTTTATGGAGAGAAGATGGGATCGTGGAAAACATTGAAGCGGACCAGAGTTACTTCATGTCAGCAGTCAACTTGGTTGACAAGAGGAATTATGACAAACATCTGGCAAAGATTTCTCCTTGTGTCCCAAATGATGAAATCAACGAAACCAGAAATGCACACTACTACATGACCCTTTGCCATGATGGCATATATTGGGATAGAAGAATAATCAGTGAAGATGAAGGAGTTGAAGGTACTATACAAAGATGGCCAGCAGGCTGGGAATTCGACAACCTTACTCATGACTGAGTCATCCTTTTTCGAAAGGATTTCGGCCTATATGGCTGAGAACGAATCAAAGGCGGCCTTAGAGGCTGAAATGAATAAACTGGCTGAAAAGATGAACGAAATAAATGGGGGTAGCTCGAAAGGCTCACCCTTTGAAGAATTTGAAATAGACCAAAGGCTGGACGCCATCTATGATAAAGAACTCCTAGGCTTCGAAAGGGACCCCATAGACTCAGGTGCCAAAATGTTGGCGCAGGATCCACTCGAAGAAGTGAACTTAGGGGATGAGAACACGAGAAGAATAACCTACATAAGTGCAAAACTTAGCCCAGGCCTCAAGCAGGAAGTGATCGAAGTCCTCAAGAAAAACAAAGATTGCTTCGCGTGGGATTATGACGAAATGCCTGGTTTAAAGAGGGAGCTAGTGGAACATAGACTTCCAATCAAGGATGGAAAGAAGCCCATCAAGCAAACTCCTAGAAGATTCGCACCAACGGTTCTCACAAAGATCAAAACTGAGATCGAACGGTTGATGCGCTGCAGATTCATCAGAACCACAAGGTATGTCGAATGGTTAGCAAATATAGTGCCTGTTATTAACAAAAATGGTTCTCTGAGAATCTGCATAGATTTTAGGGATTTAAATATTGCAACCCCTAAAGATGAGTACTCCATGCCTGTGGCAAAAATGTTAGTAGACTCTGCTGCAGGATTCGAATATTTAAGCATGTTAGATGGATACTCTGGGTATAATCATATTTTTATTGCTGAAGAAGATGTTGCCAAGACAACATTTCGTTACCCAGGAGCCTTAGGCACCTACGAATGGGTGGTGATGCCTTTTGGTTTAAAAAACGCTGGGGCAACTTATCAAAGGGCAATGAATTCGATTTTCCATGATTTCATTGAAACCTTTATGCAGGTGTATATTGATGATATAGTCATCAAATCTATATCTGCAGAAACCCATTTGCATCATTTGAGCCAATCATTCGAACGAATGAGAAGACATGGCTTAAAGATGAACCCCCTTAAATGTGCATTTTTTGTGCAGGCTGGAGATTTCCTTGGCTTTGTGGTTCATAAAAAAGGAATTGAGATCAACCAAAATAAAACCAAAGCCATAATGGAGACGAAAGAACCTACGTCAAAAAGGGAGCTGCAATCTTTGCTAGGGAAGATTAACTTTCTTAGAAGGTTCATTTCGAATCTGAGTGGAAGAACCCAAGCTTTCTCTCCGTTGCTTAGTTTAAAGCAAGGCCAAGCCTTCGAGTGGAACGAAGCCCATCAGGAGGCATTTGAAAAGATAAAAAGATATCTCTCTCAGCCTCCCATCTTGTCTCCACCTTCATGGGGAAAGCCCATGAGATTGTACATATCTGCCTCTGAAGTTAGTATAGGTAGTATGTTAGCACAAGAAGATAGCAATGGCATCGAAAGAGCCATATACTATTTAAGTAGAGTATTGAATAATGCAGAGACTAGATATAGCAATATAGAAAAGCTATGCCTCTGTTTGTACTTTTCTTGTATGAAACTCAAGTATTATATAAAGCATGGTGATGTTTATGTTTCATCTCATTTTGATGTTATCAAACACATGCTTTCGAAACCAATAATGCATAGCAGAGTTGGTAAATGGGCTTTAGCCTTAACAGAATATTCTTTGAATTTCATGCCTTTAAAAGCTGTGAAAGGCCAAGTGATTTCTGATTTCATTGTGGACCATTCATTGGTTGAACAGACTGTCATTAGTTACGTTGAAATGCAACCATGGAAATTATACTTTGATGGTTCGACCCACGGGAATGGTAGTGGTGTTGGAGTCCTCATAATTTCTCCTGAAGGAATTCCAACAAAATTCAAGTATAAATTAGATGGTCCTCGTTGCTCGAACAACGAAGTTGAGTACGAAGCACTTATTGTTGGACTTGAAGCTTTGTTGGAATTGGGGGCAACTAGAGTTGAAATTAAAGGAGACTCAGAGTTAGTGGTCAAGCAAATAACAAAGGAGTACAAATGCATAAAGGAAAATCTGATGATATACTTCGTCATAGTTAACAGGCTACTTAGAAAATTTGAATACATGGATATTCAACATATACCAAGAATAGAAAACCAAGAAGCAAATGACTTAGCACAGTTGGCTTCAGGTTATAAAGTTTCTGCCAAAAACTTCGAGGATCTGGTCGAATTAAGAGGTAGAGTTATGGCTACTAGATTCATACCATCAGATCTAGAGAGTATGAAATTGGGTTATGCTGAGAAACAGGGATTCGAAATACTAGCCATAGACACCTTATCAGATGCAGATTGGCGAAGTCCACTTGTGAGTTATTTAACAAACCCAACTCTGAATGTTGATAGGAAGATAAAATATAGAGCATTGTCATATGTCCTCATGGGAAACGAATTGTTCAAAAAGACCCAAGAAGGCGTATTATTGAAATTCCTAGGAGAAAGTGAGGCATACTTAGCACTGTCAGAAGTCCACAATGGGGCATGTGGGGCACATCAAGCAGGTCATAAAATGAAATGGTTGTTATTTCGATATGGCATGTATTGGCCCAGCATGCTCAAAGATTGTATAGACTTTGCTAAAGGGTGTGAAGAATGCCAGAAGCATGCAGGGATTCAACATGCCCCTGCAAGTGAGTTGCATTCAATCATTAAACCATGGCCATTTAGAGGATGGGCATTGGATTTAATAGGAGAAATAAATCCTGCTTCGTCTAAAGGACAGAAATATATCTTGGTAGGAATAGATTATTTTACCAAGTGGATCGAAGCAATACCATTAATAGTTGTTGATCAAGAGGCTGTTATTGAGTTCATACAGAAACAAATTATCTATAGGTTCGGATTTCCAGAGAGCATGACCACAGACCAAGGTTATGTGTTTACTGGTAGAAAGATGCAAGAATTTGCTCATGAGATGGGGTTTAAATTACTGACATCAACGCTATATTATGCTCAAGCAAATGGTCAGGTCGAAGCAGCTAATAAAGTGATAATAGGGTTAATCAAGAAACATATTGGAAAAAAGCCAAGGAACTGGCACAAAACTCTGGACCAAATACTATGGGCCTGTAGAACATCTCCTAAAGAAGCTACTAACACCACACCTTTCCAACTCACATTTGGTCATGATGCAGTTCTGCCAGTAGAAATTCATCTACAATCAGTTCGAATTTAAAGACAAAACGAAATTCCAACTGCATTATATTGGGAAATGATGATGAATGAGTTAGTTGAGTTGGATGAAGTTAGATTGCATCATTGGAAATCCTGATGAGACAAAAGGAAAGAGTGGCCAGGACATATAACAAAAGGGTGAAAGGAAAAGCATTCACTATTAATGACTTAGTCTGGAAAGTCATATTGCCCATGGACAAGAAAAATAAAACGTTAGGTAAATGGTCACCTCATTGGGAAGGACCTTTTCGAATAATAAAGGTATTTTCAAACAATGCATATGAAATCGAAGAGTTGATGGATGATAAACGTATCCTAAAGGTTAATGGGAAATATTTAAAGAGATATAAGCCACGCCTACAGGAGATTCGAATAATAACAACGTAATCAAAATATCATAAAAATTCCAAAATGGTAATATGGGATTGCCAAAATGGCGTTGTTCAGATGTTACATACAAAAACCAAATTTCAACCAAATCAACACTAAGATTTAAAAATACACATTATTCTTCAATCTGTTAAAGGTACTTCGAAAAGACTGAAGCATTTGTTGAGTAAAACGTCTTGCTCCCTCTAAGGTAGCCACTTCTCCCTTGAGTTGTTATGCGGTTTCCATTTCTGCAAGCCCTTTGTTGAGGAGCTCTTCGAATTGGTTGCCAGCAGTATTGGTTTCGTAGGCTAATTGTTGTTCTTGAGCCTCCTTAACCTTCTGTTGAAGTTCCTGAATTTGCCTTTCCCATAGAAGGATGGACTCAGCTCAAGCTTCATAGTCAATTTTTTCTTGCTTTAGATGCATGGCTTGATCCTCAGCTTCTTGAGAGAGTTTCGAAGCATGCTCATAAGAAGCATCCATTGCAGTTCGTTTTTCTCGAACCTTTCTAGCAGCAAATTCATCTTGGAGAAGGCACCCAGTCACGTTGTCTAGCAGAGATTGAAGATCAAATAAGATAGTGCTAACTGGCAAAGAACAGGTAGCAAGGTTGACTTTTGTAAGTAGCTCCTTCATAGTGTAGCAAGCTGTGCTATCCTGTTTGAGCACTTCGAACAAATCCATATCAAGAATTGTTCTCTTAATCCTGTTAAGAAGTACAATTCTATCATCTGTGAGCAACGGATGGCTAGTCAAACTTGTTCCAGCCCTAGCAGGTGGAATATCCCTTTGAGCTAGATTCGCCTTCATGTACCCAATAGGGTCATTTCGTCTCAGGAGAGCAAGCTCCTCTTCAGTCATTCGGGATAGAGACGGTTGAGGGAGTTCCACGCGCAAGGGAGTCACATCCATTTCGACTTCCATGGGTTTATTGGTCGCGTCACCGTCACCTTCATTCGTTTCATGCTCATTGTCTTCTTCATTATCATCCAAATCCACCACCTCGATATCTTCGTTTTCACTGCTATTTGCATCTGACTCTATCCCAGCAGTCGAACCATCATTGGCATCTTCTTCCTCAGACCCTTCCTCTTCAGATTCTTCGTTTCCTTGATCAGAATCAGCTTTCTCTCCTTCAGCGTGAATGTCCTTTGGATCCTCTTGAAGGGTTTCAAGAGGGGACTTTTGAAGAGAAGTTCTTTGTAAAGTGTCTGCAGATTCATGAAGCGTTGCTTCATTTGTTTCTTTTAGAGGAGGAGAAGTGCTCTGGTCATCTTGCTGCTCTGAAGCCCCAGCCAGAACCGCCATATTGGAGGACCCTTTGTTCTGCACCAGGTTGCTGGAATCCCCTTGAGGAGAAGAGTTGATCAGAGCAGCAGTTTTTGATGGTGAAGTCGAAGTGGTAAGAGCTGGATTCAAAATGTCCTACAGAGGTAAAAGAATATTAAAAGCATGCACCAAGGTAATGAATAATTATTTTGTCAAAGATTTAAAGTTCTATTTACCTGTGGACTCTCAGAAGAGAGGTTGCTAGCTATGCGTTCCAACATTACGTTGGAGGTCGAAGATGGATTTTTGGATTTAGTTGAGGGAGCAGCATCTCTGGAATCGAGTCCAGAGACACTAGTTGGTACAACACTTTTGGAAATTTCCTTCTTCTGCTTCTTCTTCGAAGCAGCTGGTGAATTCCCTCCAATGTTGGGATACTTCTCAGTAGTGTTTGTTTTTCTTTTCTTTGGAGTGGTTGGCGGGAGTTTGTTAGTCTGAAAAGATTTAAACAATAAGTTAGATACAAATCATGAAACATTAGTGTATTCGAAACATCAAGGCTAAGTGATTACTTGTGGAGTTGGAGCAGTAGTTATTACTGGTGTTGTTGTTGTTGTTGCAGCAGTTGTTGTTGGTTTGAATAGAGTCACATTATCAATGGTTTCGACAGATGCCTGAGAGGCGCTTCCCTCTTTCGACTTTGAAGCAGCAGTCTTTATCCTGATGGCTGAAAATCGAAACAATTAAGGCAAAAGTTAAAAATGTAGGAAGTGAGAACCATTTGGGATTTTCCCAAGCATTCGCACCTGCGCCTTGATCAGATTTAATCGACATGGCAGAAAGGTCATAGCGAAGATGTCCTGGGAAATCGTGGAGCCAATGTCGAGCCCATGTCACAGTCTCAGATGGCTTTGGTTTCTTTTGAAGATATTTGAACATTTCTTTGCAAGTGAACCACCAAGGGTATGGAGGAAACCAAGCCAGAGCCAGTTCTGAGGTAGGAAATCTAGGAAATTTAGGTGGATGCATTTCGAATGCCAACCTATACCTATCCTCAGGTGACAACCCTGGAGGAAGTTTTAACTTAGAAACTTTTTCTTTAAATTTTTCCTTCAAGGTCTCAGCCGCTTGATGCACAGTGGATTCCAAGTGTGTGGGATCATAAGTAGTTTCGAAATAATTTTGAAAAGCCCTAATCTCTTTGGCATGAGTGAACATACCTTTCTTGGATTGTACCTGCACATCGAATGCATCAGTTAGTTTCTGTTGAATAGTGAGGGTATCGAACATATAAGACTGATAGAACTTTGTCCACCATTCCAGAAAACCCTTTGCTGTGAGGTGTGTAGGTTCGAAAGATATTAGTTCAAAGTGGGCGAAGCCTTGGTATTGTTCCTGTTGTAGTTTGGCTTCTCTTGCCTTGAAGGTTCGCCCAGAGGTGATGGCACTTTCTGTTTGGAATAGGGGTTCAGGGATTAGTTGGCACAAGCCAAATTGTCTCGAAACGAAGTTGGGTTGATAAGCGAAAAGGAAGATTTGATTCTTAGCAGGAGTAATTCGTGAGGAGATTAGTCTGGGAAGCAAAAAGGCTTTCCATACATCTTGAATTTCTTTGCTTTTGGTTGCTTCTGAGAGAGCCATGGTGAACCATGATGGTCCATGAGTCCTTGAGGCAAAGGGCGCCATGGTCTCTTCGAATTTCTGTCTCTTGGAGAAGATCATTATGTATTTGGAGAAGAGAACTTTGAAGTCATCCTTATCATCGTTTGGGGTAAGTCTTCGCAGCCTAGTGCCTTCGATGATTCTATCCGCTATTTCTGGATCCTGTTCAACAATAGCGTTGGCAGTTGATAGTGAAGGTTCAAACATGGCATTAAGCCATAACTGGAGTAACCAGAAAGGGCCAGCTAGCAGGATGTTTTTGGAGGTGTGATATTTCAAACTCGAAACAGCTGACCTTAGACTCTCGTAAAGATCAACTAGTAGCAGTTCGCTTAAACACACCCTCCGATTCTCATGTAAATCTCTAGCTAGAGGAATAAACCTACTGGCTACCTATAGGGATTTGCTGCAAAAGACATACCTTGACAACCATAAGGTAAGGAAAGCAATGTGTTCCACATCCGACACACTATCACCTTCAGTGTGATAGTGGCTGATGAACTTTGAAAAGCTAGCTAGCTTGACTTCGAAGTCAATAATACTCGAATGCTCTTCATTGTCAGGAATATAGGTTTCTCCTATTGGTGATAACCCAGTAATGGCTGCTATGTCAAAAAAGGTGGGTGTAATCATTCCACCAGGGAGATGGAAAGTGTTGTAGGTACTGTCCCAGAAATATAAGGACGCGAATAATAATGGGTGGCTATAGGTAAAGCCTGGTTTCGATAGTTTAATCAAGTTGTAAATGCCTAATTCTTCCCATTGCTGGGATTTCTTAGCTTCTACTTTAGTAAACCAGTTGTGATAAGTTGTGTCAGAGGTGGGGCAAGATCGAAATGGTTTGAAGTTACTCTTCACATAATATAACACAAAAGGGTCCTTAGGGGGAATGATTGGATTTTCCACGGTGGTCGAATCAGAAGACTCCCCCGTCTTAGGGGTATCCATTTTATTAAACAAAGGTTTAAAATTATAACAAACAGGGAAAAAATTTCTGGTGTCTTTTAAGATTTCAAAGACTGTAAGAGGACCCATTAAAGCTAACCTCTTGCCAGCGGCGTTAGTAGGAATTAGTACCTGAGATGCATAAAGCATTTCCTTCTCTTTTGAGATCATCTGGGGAATAAGCACAGACTGACCTTGGTAGGTGCCAACCTTGCTTTCCATTATGGTTCCTGTGTTCTTTCCTTTCTTTTTGGAAGCTTTTTTCAGTTGAGATGAAGTTGAAGAAGACATTGTTGGAAGAATGTTGGAAGTTTAGGGTTTCGGTGAGAAGAGAGGAAGAAAAGATTCAGAATGTGGGAATAAAAGAAAAAGACTAAGTTGATGGGTTTTTATATTGTGGAAGTTTAAACATCCACTGAGTAAGATTGTGATACGTGGTAGTCGTGGGTTGGTTTGAGAAGGAGGTGGCGTAAAGGTAATATTGGTAATAGGCGTGATTAAATAATAATCATTGTTTTGTAACTGCACCATGTTGTGAAATGGTTCAAGGCGGTTAAGGAATCTGAAAAGCGTCATGACTGACGTGACTGGAGTCATATGCAATAAATGTTACGATGATTTGAAGGTCGCATCAAAATCTTGTGTATATGTTTAAAATAAGTATTTCTCAAAGGAATCGAAATACATATTTTAAAGGGGCATTTTGTTGGCTGAAGACTTTAATGATATTGTTCGAAGCAAAGCAAGTTGGATGTTTCGATTGGAATAAAGCAAGATGTCATGTTTCAAAATGGTAGAAGCAGTACTTCGAATGGGCATATCAAAGCTTGGAGCTTCGAGTGACAGTTATGAGGATATCTTCAAAAGAAGTCTCGAAGTGGTAACAAGGCTGTGTCCAAGAAATACGTTCGAAGCGAAGAAGTGCCAAAACATTTGAAATTCAAATGCAAGCGGGATGTTCGAAATTTAAAATATATGCGCTGGAGCATTCGAAGACGCGTGGAAGCTAGAGAGAGGCATTGCTTTGCATGTTCTGAACGTGGCAGAATCTTATAGCAAGACCGTTATGGTCGAAGTAGTATAAATAGAAGTCTTAGCATTAGGATTTCGTGTGTCATATCTATCGTACAAAAAACTCAGTAAACATTCAAAATACCACATGGCTAGGGAAACGAATGCACGAGCAATGTACGTATGATAACACCAAGTGTTTATGATTTAATAAAACTCTTTATCATTTCCAGTATTTTCCTCTATCTTCATGTCAATACCATTCAAAAGCCTTTGCATTAAAATATTTTCATTCGAAGTCTTTTTACTGATGCCTTACATTTAAATGTTTTCTTTCCATTTCAAATCCTTTACTTTCAGAAACCTTTGTATATTTCATGCCTTTATCTTCATGCTTTTATCATTCGAGTACCTTTTTCATTTAAAGTCATTTTACTGATTTCTTGCATTGAAACGCTTTCTTCATATTTCGAATCTTTTACATTCCAGAAACGCTTTTACATTACATGTTTTTATGCTTCGAAGTCATTTACTTGTCTTTTCTGCAGTTTTACATGTCTTTACAATTGAACTTTATTCATGCAATTTAGTTTCGCACGTATTTACTTGATCATGTCATTAGATCTTTAATAGAGTAATCGAAATAAGTTAAACACCTACACAACATTCTAAACACCAACCATGAGTATCAGTTCTATAGTGAGGATTATCCAAATGACCAATACATCCTAGGATCAATCTAGTCGATCCTGCAAGTTACCAGAGAGATTAAATAACAGTCATTAAGATTATTTGATAGTTTGGAGGACTAGCGGTTGTTTACCAGAAATCACTGTAAACACATGGACCTAAGGGAAATGATAAAGAGAACCCTACCTAAATGTTGTCATGCTTGGACTTAGAGCCTAAGGTCTACTTTAATTCAATATTTAACAAGAATGAACCAAATAATCTTATGGGGAATATGGTATCACACAAAGCAAGCAAACACCACAAAGAAAACAAAAAGAACGATGTTGTGATCTCAGTTGGGGAGAAAAACTGAGTGACTCGTCATTCACCATAAAAATAACAAAAGGAACAAAGTCGTGATTTCAGCCAAAGTACAAGACTGAATGAACATCGTTCACCCAAAGAAAACAAAAGGAACGAAGTTATGATCTCAACTGGGGAGAAAAACTCAGTAACTCATCGTTTACCACAAAAATAAAAAAAGGAACGAAGTCGTGATCTCAGCTGAGGAGAAAAACTGAGTGACTCATCGTTCACCACAAAGGAAACAAAAGGATAACAAAAAAACCCAAAGTATTACTTGGAAAAGAAAGGGCACATAAGCTAACACCTAAGTGTGAAGTGATCATCCATCAATAACAAATTGCAAGCAAACAATGCTAAGCTCTAAACATGCTTAATGTTATCAACGAATAAGCAAAGATGTGTAAAAGTAAACACTTAAACACACACACACACACACACACACACACACAAACACACACACACATATACACACACACACACACCAATCCCCTAAGGGTCATGCTAAAATGGTTTTAACCTTAAGGTTACTGATCCTAAGCAAAAGCAATCAACAAGTGCACAAGAATCATGAGTTTAGGCATCAAATAACCAACATCACTTAGTACACAAAGAGAATTTGAAACATGCAAGGTGAAGACTTAAACAAGTAAGCAACTACATTACAAAGTGTTTAAACAAACACGCTCCAAATATTGGGAATGAATCACAAAGGATCAATCAAGAATTAGGTCAAAAGACCAACCACTATCCATAACTAGCTCCTAAGAACTAAGAAACAAATGATCAAGGTGTAGCGGTGAAAATCGGAGATCAAGATATTAATTAACTTGACTCGCAAAATCAAGAGTCACCACCACGCTTTATTATTTTCAAGGGAAAAGGGAAAAGTGTGAAATAAAACCCATAAATATACAAAGTAAGTGCAATACTAAAAGTAAATAAAAATACAACACACTTGAAAGAGAACGAAGATTCGGGGGTTGGTTATACAAAGGAAAGGTACTAGCACCCTATGTATCTATAGTATCCTATAGGAACCATTTGAAATATCTGTTTTCGGTTAAAATTGGTTTGTTTGCTAAATGAGTGTGGGGATGAGAATAAAAATGTTTATTTTATTGTTCTATGAATGCTTAAGTGTTTTGAAATGTTTTATTAAAGGAAAGAATTTTGAAAATGCAATGACCTAATGTCAAAATTTCTATGAAAGAGGTCTAAGTTTAAAATCTAGGGTTTTGGGATTTAACTAAAGAGGACAATCAAAATAGACAAGCAAAACATATGAGCATGCAAAAGACACACACAATGACGTGAAACAAATAAGACAATCTTTTTCCCTTGGATTTAATAACAAACATAATAATCAGATGAGAATCAAAACATAAACACTCGAGAATTCGTAAGAAACACAAAAAGAAGTAAATAAATCAATGACAAATAAATAATAAGAAACTAATTAAAGAGAATCATGAATCGTAACTAAACAAATAATATTGAAATGTTAGATAAACAAATATTAAAAGCTCACAAGATTCCTAAATTAGTTTTAAAGACTAAACTAAATAATTATATCATCTATAAAAAAATGTGATTGTCACTTAATTGATTCTAAAAGAATAAAATAACCAGGTAATTAAAATAACAATACTAAAAAGGCTATTTAAAAAGAAAATAATATAAAGGGTAGAAAATTAGAAAGCCAGGGTGAAGTGAAATCGAAATGGGTCAGGTTATAACGCTAAGGCCTAAACAATATCTTGTTCTAGAGATTAAAAAAAATTAAAACAAACCACCTTCATAAACCTCTCATCCCCACCGATCTCGTTTCTCCTCTTGAAATTACACTACAACAATATGGTTTATTTACTTTGTCGAATCGATTACCGTAGAACAACAATGACAACAACAATTTCAAGTTTTTCTCGATCACTAAGCTCTCAGGTTTTTTTCGATTTGTCACAGGCTTGCAGTTTCTCTTTTTACAGTTCAAGTTATTCAATAACAACAATGGAATAGAAGTATCACAAAGATTCACAGAAAACAATTGGTTCAGAAAATGAAACAAAATTTGGGGATGTGATCATTTTATCGCAAAAAGAAATGGTGAAAAAATGGTACCTGTTGGAGTTTCAATTCCTTCTATTTTCAGAAAACGTGGTTGATTTCACTGCCCTATATTTTCTTTCATTGTTATGTGTTGTTGAGAAAGAAATGATCTTGCCGCTTGTTACTTGTGGGTTGAACTGTTATAACGAAAGTGTTTGGAAAGTTTCAGTGGTTTAAGGTGGAGATATGGAGAGTTTTTGTTAAGTGAAAGATGAACTATTGGGAGTTTTACGGTAGGTTTTATATTGAGCAGAGGTTGAGATATTTCACAGTAAATATAGTTTGAAAGGGTGAGTTCTTGTTTATGGTTTGAACAAGTTGTACAGGTGGTTTGTGTTGGATTATGGAATTTTTGCAGGCTTGTCATGAGTTTATGTTTTTGACAGATGAATCGATTATGTTGAATGAAGATGAAGGTTAACAGGTGAATGAGATTTTGGATATTGTAAAGGTTGTTATTAGAATGAGTTGAGTGAGTTAAAGGTTTTGACGATGGTTTGCAGGCTACAGATCAGCGGTATCGTTGCAGGTTGTGATGCTTCGCGATATCATTTTGATATTGATGCTATGATGTTGTGATTTCGCGACGGTGTTGAGCGCGGGTTATTGTCAGTGTCGAGTTGTGGACTGTTGTTCATTTTGTTGTCGTGAAGATTATTCTGAATTGTGATTTTCTTCCGGTTTGGATGTGGTTGTTCAAGGTGATTTGGAAGAAGGTTGAAGTCATTTGAGGAAGATTTTTCTCTCCATATATTTTCTTTCCTCCTCCTTTTCTTTTTACTGTTAGTTTCGATTTATATCAGAACAAATGAGGTTTTGGGGGGAATTTTGATAAGTTTTCAAACAATTTTGGTATGCTGTAACTGAACTTTCTATAGCAGTTTTGTTTTGCCATTTTTTGTGCAAGCTTTGGCCTAACTTGATAGGTCTTTTGGCATGTTGTAGCAGCTTGGTGCAGGGCTGATTTTGCAGGTTATGGGCAGCAAGTTTGGACTGGTGTGGACTAGTATAGAAGGGCTGGAAATTGGCATCTTGCAGCAGGTTTAAGACAACAAGGAGTTAGTCCATTGTGTAGGATTTTTGTACCATTTTGGGACTGGTTTTAGAGCAGCATTTTGGACAGCAAAAAGTAACATGAAACAAGGCTCAAGAGTATTCAATAAATTTGTAGGTTTAGGATACATTTTCTTGTAATTTATATTGAATACCAATGTAAACTTGAAACCTTGAGCTTGAATAATAATTGTCAACATGACTTGAGATTTTGAAAGTTCTTGAATGGTTCTTGTAGAATTGATGACTTTGTATCTTGAAGTTTGTATCACTTTCTTGAATTGAATGAGAACTTTTCCTTAGAAATGGTCCTTTTAGAATTGGTGAACTTTTGGTGAACTTCACTTTAAGAATATTTGCGAACTTGAATAGAATTGAAATTAAAGACATCATTTGATCGAATCCTCAAATCTTCTTTGCTAAAACTCTAAGTTACATCTTCAATTCACCATGACTTACAATGCAAGTCAATGGTACCCCAAATGAACAAATAGTGCCTTAAGAACCTCGATCAAAAATCCATCGTGATCTAATAATCGTTAATGCTCGAGCACAAATAACTTGAAATATGTAACGAGCCATCAAACAATCCTCGAAACAAACATCTTGTATCATGATGATCTAAACATAAGAATGAACATCTTTGAGAAAACAATAATGGAATGAATTGAATTTAGAAGTTAAGCACATTCTAAATCAAGAACAATGAACAATGATGTTTCAATAAGTTCCACGTCTTTCTAAGCATAAATTGACTTTGATTCTTGACGAACACTTGTAGATGACATCATTTGTGACAACATGCAAAAAGAACCGCTTCAAAATATTAAAAATTGAGGAAGTTATGATCCGTGGAAGTTGGGCACAACTATTTTGAGATTAGGTCAAATTCCACAAAATAACCTCTAAAGTATTCAAACTTTTGATGATCCTCTGCACATAATCAAATCTTGACTAGTAAAGAGGAGTTGGAGATGACGTCAAGGAGAGTTATATGCAAAAATAACCATTAAAAAATATTGAATAATAAAGAAGTTATGATCGTTTGAACTTGATCTTGCAAACGTTGACTTTTGGTCGAAGTGCTTTGATTTGACTTGCAAATTTGATCTTTCCTCGCATTCCCAGACATATTGATGCACATATGGACCAACGATGATGAAATCTTGACTGTGCTTTTAGTTAAAGGCTAAACTTTGATGAAGTAGTCTTTGAGAATTGGTGATTCACCATACTTGAACACTTGAGGGATCCAAAACCGTAATTGAGGTGCAACACCCGACACTCTTAATTCAGACTTGTCTCTGCACATGATACCAAATAAACACAAACATACACCTTTATATGGATTAGAAGTTAGTGTGCATAAAATAAAATGTTCACACAATTGATAATATTTGCATAAGCAATGCTCGAAGGTGAGCGGATTAAAATCAATTGTATCTCGTGACCTTGATGATTTTATGAAAATGCAAATGAAGATGGGATCTTACGTCAAAAATTTGGGTATGACACAAGGCATTGAGGTTAAAGTATGGAAACATCATAAGGCATAGCTTAGGCAAGAATTAAATTCAAAACATAGCTCATGGTTGCAATAAGTTTCAATAAACATCACCCTCAAAAGATGATCAAACAACTAGGCATTCATCACTCAATATCATCCCAAAAGGAATAATCTATCCATATCTAGAAAATGATTAAGCAATCATTCAATTGGAAATTTAAACATGACAAGTCAAAAGCATATACAAAGTATTCATCTTAACTAAATCTCACAAGATTAAGAAGAATCAAAGCAAACAAGGTGCCACAATTAGGTAAAAATGATCTCCTAAGCTATTGTAAAAGTGTGTGCTTAAAACAAGTTATCCACACAAACATACATCCACATTTATGTATGCATCGAGGCATCATAAAATCAATTAACCAAATGATCAATACCTCATCAAAATGACATCATATCATCAAGTAAACCCTAAGTAATCAGAGGTCTAAACATGTTAAAAAATTGATTTAAAATGAACTTAAACAAGCCATCAATCACAAGTCACAATGCAAAGATCACTATCTAAACATGCCTTCACCAATTTAAGCCAAATAATATTCAAAATTAAATGGAAAAAATGATAAAAATCACCAAAAAAAATTCTTAAGATACACAAGTATCTAACATATATTTTGTGAAAATTTATTGCTAAGGAAAAATGATTTTATCAATTAAAATTGAAAAATACATCAATTATATTACAACAACTCAGGGGGGTGTAAACCACAGTTAACAAATGAACTAACACGAGTTACATGCTACAAAGGCCCAATTATGTAGGGGTTTAATCATCAATGGGACTAAGTGTTTCACCCTAAAACCACCCTCTTGTTTTTAGAACCTTAAAGACTTATGTTTCATCATATGCATTCATACATTTTTTTGATATGATCAAGGTATCCGTGGGCCTCATGGTCTTCTTCAAGCTATGGAAGATGACTATATTGTCAATTAATGCAACGAGGGTCTCATATCCTCATTCTTTTGTTCGTTCAAGCTACCAAAGCTTCTCATGCCTCAAGACATCCCATTGATTCTTTGTGTCATAAGAGAATTCAAGATTGCGAGTATTTTGAAGAGAATCACATTTCTACTATCCATTAGTTCTTGTACTAGGGTTTTGACTTTTGAGTATGTGACACATGTTGCGAGTAATATTATTGAAGCATTATCTTGTTATCATCATACAAGTGATATTTGCTCAAGGGTTTCTCCCTCATGTCCAGAGGAATTAAGGTCTTGAGCTTGGAGACGTCAGAGGTCAGAATTAGGGTCTATGTGGGCTGTGAGGATTTCCTCTTAAATCAAGGGATATTCAGTGTATTCCTTCATTAATCTTGGAGTTAGGGTTTTGTTTTCATGTTCATTGAGATTTCCTTCTTCCATAAAGCTTCTTCAATATGCCTCTTAGTCAAGTGGATTACAATTTTGTCATTGATTTCAACTAAGGACTTTGTGAGATATGGTTTGTGTGCCTCACAATTTCTCAATTCACTTCTTCCCCCTTGAGCATCACAAGAAAGAATTGGGGCTTCTTGGTCATGGCGTTTGAGCTTGTTAAATTGGCATTTAATTTCTTACCATTAGGGCATTTGCATAGTCATGCATTCATTCAATAAAATACCTGGGGTTCAAAGTTCAGTGGTTGCGCAAGCTAGGGTTTTCAGATTGGTTTGAGGTGTGCACATCAAATAAGCTTGATCATATGATTTATCTTTTAGAGAAAGATTCGGGGAAATAAAGGTTTCTCCATGGATTGAGGTTGATGACTTCTCAATATTAATGTAACTGGCTCTCATGGCATGAAGCTAGGGTTTTGAATTACAAGCATTATGACCATTCTTTGGCAAGCTAGCAAGTTATCTACATCAAATACTTGTTTTCATCTTCACCAAGTCAGCTCAAGGCACCATCTCAAATGGGTTGAATTAGATAGAGTGGAGTTTGGAGTTCCAATGTAGGTTTATCATTATTTGTTTCTTTCAATACAAGATACTTTTGTTTAATGTTTTGATGGGGATTGTGATTTGAATCAAAGAGCTTGAGGTATTGTGGCATTCATAAAGAGTTGGTTCAGAATTTATAGTTTTTTTGATTGCTTGAAATATATGGTACTTGGGACTTAAGTCACTTCTTTATGTCCTTCACCATCTCATATTCATCTCTACCTTATTCATCATGTTCGCCACTTAATCATTGCATTAAAGTGACCATGTTCTTCAAGTTCACTTTAAAGCTAGGAAACTTGTTTACTTCAAGACCTTGACTCATGTTTCAAATCAACTTCAAGAGTTCATGTTCATAGATTAGTTTTAAGCTTCAAACATAAGGGATTCAAGTTTGATTATGGTTCATTCAATATGACAAAATTCACCATTGAAATCATTCAAGTTCCAAGTTAATTCCATCAAAATAAAAGTCCTACCATGTTCATTACAAGTTGTTCACAAGCATTACAAAACCATTGTCATCACAAGTCCTTTACATCATACAAAAAAACATCACACAAATTATTGTTCTAAAACCTAAATCTAAAATCTACTTCATGCCGAAATCTTCCTCTTCACAATCTTGTCTTCATGTGTGCTAGGAGTAACCTTATTCCATAATCACCTTCATGCTTATGTTCACAACAATATTCCAACATTTATTTAAACAAAAAATTGCCCTACTGCCATTGCAAAATTGAGAAGAAATTCCAAAGTGCATATATAATCAAAACCAAACCATCATTCACTCGGGAAGACTCGAAAAAATAGTTGGTGAGTAATCAGGATGGAGGCAAAATATCATATCTCTCTGCATCAGTCCAAGTAGAATAAAATCAGAAATGGAGGCAAAATATCATATCTCTCTGCATCAGTCCAAGTAGAATAAAATCAGAAATGGAGGATATAACCAATAACGGAAGATCAGAAATCATACCATAACTCTCATAAACAGAAAATGATAAAATCGTGAGAAAAGAAAATCAGGTCAAGGCAGAAAGTTATCACAAAACAATGTCTCAGATTTCTCAAGCTTAAATCCTAGCCATCCAAATCTCTAACTAACTTCAGATTCAACAACTCAGATTTGTTTCAGTCTCTAACAAACTTTTCAAATCAATAACAAAGTATATAACTGATTCATACCTCAATTCATCTTCATTCTTCATTCTTGGAGAATCACACCAAAAAAACTCCTCTCCACATTTCTGAGTTTCCTCTGAAATCCTCATCAATGTTTCAATCTTCATCTTTTACTGCATAATCAATATCGCACTTCATCGATTCCATAATGATCTCCTTCACTGATCTTTGCCACACTGCAACCTACATATCCGACGCTCTCAACCTTTCACTCCACAGAACTGTAATAACACCACCATCGTATCAATCTCCATCGCACACCTTTAAACACGGTACAATTTTAATATCAACATCACTTCCATCATCGTCTTCGTCCACCAACGCTCCACCAGCGATACCTTCATTCTCTGCAACACATAACAACCAGCAACACAATGAATTAGAGAAGTAGAATCGAACTCATAGAAGCGGATTCTAACGCAGAAAGTGAAAGTATAAGAATAACAAGCAAGAATGATTACCTGAGTTTCTCGTTATCAACGTTGTTGAAACGCCATCGGATCGACTCCGATTAGTAAGACTCGACTCTCCACTTTTCCTTATGTTCGTGCTTGATTATTTTTTGCTATGATGTTAATTGAACTTCTATAAGCATAACTGTGTAATCAATGAATCACTTCACATCAAAAACATATTTCGAATATAAGTTGTTGTTACCCTCCCCTGCTTCCGATTTCTACTGAGTTTTCCGAGTTTTAAATCAAAGCCGCAATGTGATGATGATTGAGATGGATGTAGCTGCGGTCAGCGAAGGAGAAGACCAGAGACGGAAAAAGAGATTGAAGAAGTCGAATGACTGAATCGAAGCTTTTGAAATGAAGCAGGATTGCGATGATATAGTGAGATGGAGACCGGAAATAAACGGAGGTGATGATGGTGTTTGTATCGTGAGATTTTGAGATGGATTCAAGGATGAATGGGAGACGGAGATTGGTGGAGGAGTCGTGCTGTCAAGTTGAAGAGGAAGGAGATCGTTTTCTCGAAGAATCTGAAGAGTCATAACCTAACTCTTATCAAAATTGCATTGGTTCATCATATTATTTGTTCATTTTTTTATTTAGTTTTTATAAGAGTATTATAGAATGGACTAAAAAATGATGATGATGTTGGACTCTCACGAACTAAACCGTTTCTCCTTAGGCCCATCTTTTTATGCTGGATAATTGAACAGAAGAAAAATGCTTAGCAAATTGCAATTTGGGCCTTAACGCCAACTTTTTGCATCTTAGTCCCTGATTCAGCTTAGCACCCCCTTGATCATCTTATTTTCTTTGTTAGATTTAGGACTTACTGTGATATGGTGGGAGAGTTGATTTTTAGTTTTGCGTTTTATCGCAAATGTTACGGATAGTAAGAGTCGTCACTGCCTTTTCTTTTATACAATAAAGGAAAGATTGAAAAGAACAGGAAAGACCTTTGAGAATTTTTCTGAGTTCGGAGGGTAGGTTATGAAAAGGGAAGGTGTTAGCACTATTTTCATACGTAGTTATCTACGGGCTCTTAATCGCTAGCTCACTTTTGAAAATGCTTTGTGAATGTGTAAGTTTGAAAATATTTTGAAAATTTCTAAGTTCGGCAACTTTGTAATGATTATCGTATCGTTGAGAACGCATACAAAGTGTTTGTTTTGAAAATACTTCAGAAAAGTGTTTGTGTGAAAAATGTTTTGAAATGTTCACGAGCAAGCGATTAAGAACTATCTACCTACTCAAAAGTATTTTGTTCTTTTCCTCCTCCTTTAGATAGTGTCATCCTACCATTAGTTAATAGGAAGCCCTATTATTGGATGTTTGAGAGACATGTGCGGGTCATCGTACAATCATAAAGGCAACTTGTAAGACGCTTTAGCAGTTTATCGTAAGGGACTAAGATTGTTTACCGAAGGCAGCATCGAATGGTCATCGAGGGACTACGATCTTTTTAACCGAGGGTCTTTGCTAAAGTGTCCCACGTTCGAGGGACATGATTGTTTTATCCGAAGACAACAAATGGAGTCACCCTAGAGGTGTGTGTATAAAAAATACTTTGTTTCAGATATATTATCTTGATTTTTAGGGTTAGCTATGGTTGCTTTTAGTCTTTTCATACAAGCCAGTTAACATACATCTAACAGAGTTTATAATGAAAGCGGTAAAGACAAAAAATAAATTTCCTACGCTATTACAATGCTTCGGGAAGGGGGATACAAAATCATAAAAATGGAGGGAAGAAACAGTAAACCCTAGTTTAAGCTATTACAACCTTTATCAGTTACATAATTATGAAAAATTAATACGAAAATAAGAAAAACGCGAAGATTGCAAACGGGGGAAAATGTGGAAAAATTGTCTTGATAAAAAATGATGATGATTAATCTAACCTAATTGTTTTTAAATTGATAAAAAGGAATTAAATTAAACCTAAAATAAAAACCCTAAATTATTTTTAATGGAGGATAATTTAGTGATAAAACCTAAATAAACTAATTTAATTAATTCAATTAATTTAATTAAAAGAAAAGTTAATTATTTAATTTATTTAATTAAATAAAAATTCTAGATCTAAGTTAATTTTAATTTTTATTAGCAAAAAAGTTTAATTATTGAAAAAAATAGAAATTTTAAAAGAAAAAGAAATGGGCCTGCAGAAGTAAACCCATGTGGGGTATGAGAAAGAATTCGCTTAGGCCCAAAACATGGAAGCCCAAATTGCTTGCACTGGATCTAGTGAGGTTGGCTCTTGGAGGTTCATGATGGGGGGACACATCTGAGGCACTGGATTTGGATATGTTGAGATCTGATGGTCAAGATGGGAGATGCATGGTGCATACACTAGACTGGTTGGTACTGGATCTGCAAGAGAAAAACAATGAAAAATAACATACCATGGGCAGGGATCTAACCCATGCTCTGGTATACTAACACCTTTGTGAACACGCTCTTACTGTTGGAGCGGTCGTTACATCTGGTAGCTTGTATCAAATAATAACAATATATTACAAAATCAATTCCAAATATCAGTCAAATAAAAGCGCGCGTCCAAGTGGGGCCTTCAGTATTTGAATGGTCTAGTGGCAAGATGCCACGTGACCCTGGTTATCTTCGGCCACCATACGGGGAGGAGAAGGTCATCTTCTTCGATGACGCATTTTTTGAAAACCGGTCAAAATCAATCAAAAACGAAAACTAATAACCCTAATTAGATAATTAGACCCATGTGATTCCAATGAGCCTATTAGTTTTGCCTAAAAATGACTACAACGGGTGGTTCGAACAGAACTGATTATGGTGCCCTAACTATGGTGATACATAATTCTTGCGTCCAACCTCACATGTAATACGTCAAATAAATTCTAATGATGCACATGAACAGATTTATCAAGTTAGTAATGATTGAAGACACACGAAATCAAAGTTAGAAGTTTACCAATCTTGACAACCAGTGTGGTTGGGATATTGCATTCTGGCACTCGAGAGATGCAGCTATGGATTTGGATCACCTCCTTTGATCCTTAGGAAATGATTACTGGCCTTAGTTTCAATTGAGAATGACTGGAAGTTAGGATACATATCTTGCACTTTCTTTGAATTTTTATGGATTTTTTAAGGGCTCTTCAGTCAGTATTTCGTGTCCTTGTTGGTCTGGCTTGTTGCGCTTAAATAGAGGAATGGAAAGAAGCAACAAATATGGAAAAATCTCATGCAATCATGGCTATACTAGAGAAGAATCAAACAACTTTAAAAGCTTCCATTTTGATATTTTTCTTGCCCTTTTCATGCTCACACGGTTTTGGCATATTCTTCATGTGTTCTTGGGCCTCTAGCTGATCAAGAAACCCATCATGCACCTTGGCCCAATGATCCTTCATTTTATTTGATTTATTTTGTATTTATTTGAATAAAAACAAAATAAATATAAATAAAATAATAATAAATCATAAGTCAAGGTATGAGTGAGCTTAGGAGTCTTCCATAAGGTCATGGACATGTTTGAAACCTAAAAATTTAGGCCCATTAGTTCAAAATTTCAAGTGTGCCCACTTTGCACTTCATGCATTTCTTCAAAATTTCCTAACTTGCACTGGTCATAACTCTCTCAATTTTCATGTTTTGAAAGTGATATTGGACTTTTTGGAAAGCTCAAGATGTTCTCTTCAACTTCTCTTTTTATCATTTTTGAATTTGGAGATTTTATCTTGATGTAAGTTACCTTGACAAAAAGTGTCTTTTTGTTGACTTTTGAAATGACCTATAATGTATGGGCTAATATCTTTCAAATGAAGCATTTTTTGGACTTGAGGATACATATACAAAGTTGTAGAGAATTTAATTTCCTCCAAAGTGGGCTTTGGTTGGGGGAAAGTTGATGAATAATGTGAAAGTTATGCTTGGTCAAAGTTCTGTTGACTTCTCCTAAGGAAACCCTAATTTGGAAACTTTTGACTTTTAATGACTTGAGGGCTTTCCTTGAGGAATCATGATCAACCCTTGATCAAATGATGAATATAACTTCAAAATGTTTATGTTGTCCAAAAACCTTGAAGTTTGACTATATGTTAACCATAGTTGACTTTTTACCCAATACAGTTGATTTTCAATCATCTGAGCAATTGACTGAGAAAACTTGTTATGCAAGACTTGAAACTTGATATGAGTATCCTTGAAGACATATGAAGAACCATGGAAACCACTTAAGACCTTTGAAACCCAATCTTCCTTGAGAAACTCAAGATCCTAGTTGTAGACTCCTTGCTTAGGAGGAGGTTTGACTGGTCAACCCTTGAGTATCCTTGATTACTTGAGACCCTTAGAAGAATGTTTTGAAGAAATGGGAGGGAAAATTTTGGGATACAACATCTGCCCATGTTCAATCTTCTTAAACCTTAAGAGTTATATTGGCATGTCCGCCATTCGTGACTTGAAGGTAGAAGATGATTGAACACTTAAGTGCCCAGAAATTTGCACTCGCCTATGCAAGAAGTAATGTTGTTGGTTGATTGTATCAGGAATTGGCTTAAGGATGCCATTTGGAGAGGTGATGGAGAGTCGTCAGAGATGAGATTATAGATGCCATCTAGAGGTAACTGTTGATAGCAGTATCGGAATGAGTCTACGCTCGACTGTATCTGAAGAATGCTTTCTAGAATGAACCTCTATGGAAAACAATAAAATGCAATACATGCAATAAAATAAACAAGTAACACATAAAGAAAAACACCCAATGAATATAACAAACCGAAACTAGGATTGTCTCACTTAGGTTTCCCCAGTGAAGTTGCCAACTAAAGAAACTAGAAAAATAATGAACAATGAAGTCATCATCGAATATTTATTTATCCCGGGGAAGGGAAAGGAAAACATCAAAGAAAAACCTGAGAAAGTAAAAGATCAAGGTTTCACGAGACCAAGAGAAGTGTAAGGGAGTCAATTATACAAGGGGAAGGCATTAGCACCCCTCACGTATGTGATACTCCACAAGATCCATCCTTGTTGTTCTAATCAAAGGGTATGTTTATATCTAAAGCTTACAAGCTAAGGAAATGCATGAGAATGAATTGTCAACAAACAAAAAAAGTTTTTATCATTGTGCTCGCCTCGATTTTTAAACCTCGTGCCTACGTATCCCCGTCGTGCAATAGAGAATCAGAGCACCATAGTTCTTCTAAAAAAGAATTGCTTTGTTTGTGTTTTTTTTAACCGGATGATATTACATTCACATTCTAGCAGCTGCATTTACCGCTCGATCTTTGGAGACTTATGTGTCGTATTGCGCAGAATGGAAATAACATATCCTTTTTATGAAAGGATTTTCAAAAGAAAAACTTGAAGGTAAACAAGATTCGATTGGTTGAGTCATTTTTTTACCTTGAGAATAATTTGGCAATTTGAACCATGTTAAAGTCTATGAATGGAAGGAAGAACAAGGTTAGGAATGCATCTCCTCATACTTCTCCCAATACTTAAGGCTCATGACACATGGTTCGCCTCTTTATTATTAAGTATTTGGAGATATTGATAAGAAAAAGAAGTTTTAGTCTTATATGCAATGCAAAAGGGAAACAAAGTCTACATGGAAACTCTAATCCTAATGTTGTCATTTAATATGGTCCTAGAGTTAGGATATCAAAGGGAAAACTACTTAAAAGTTAACATGCATCATGGACCTAAGAGAAAAGATAAAGGGAATCCTACCTAAATGTTGTCATGCTTGGATTTAGAGCCTAAGGTCTACTTCAATTCAATTTTGAACAATGTATGAACCAAAGAATCCTATGGGGAACATGGCATCACATAAAGCATGCAAACACCACAAATAAAACAAAAGGAATGAAGTCGTGATCACAACTGGGGAGAAAACCTAAGTGACTCATTGTTAACCATAAAAAAAAAGGAACATAGTTATGATTTCAGTCAAAGTGAAAGATAGAATGACTCATTGTTCACCTCAAAGAAAACAAAAGGAACGAAGTCATGATCTCAGCTAAGGAGAAAAATTGAGTGACTCATCGTTCACCACAAAAATAACAAAAGGAACGAAGTCGTGATCTTAGCTGGGGAGAAAAACTGAGTGACTCATCATTCACCATAAAGAAAACAAAAGGATAACAAAACAAAACTCAAAGTATTACTTGGAAAGAAAAAGGCACATAAGCCAACACCTAAGTGTGAAGTGATTATCCATTAATAACAAACTACAAGCAAACAATGTTAATCCATAAGCACACTTCATGTTATCAACAAATAATCAAAGATGTGTAAAAGTAAACACTTAAACACACACACACACACAAACACACACAAACACGCACCAATCCCTTAAGGGTCATGCTCAAATGGTTTTAACCCTAAGGTTGCAGAACCTAAGCAAACACAATCAACAAGTGCACAAGCATTCATGAGTTTAGGCATCAAATAACCAACATCATTTATTGCACAAGGATATGTTGAAACATGCAAGGTGAAGACTTAAACAAGTTAGAAACTACATCACAAAGTGCTTAAATAAACACACTTCAAATACTAGGAAAGAATCACAAAGCATCAATCAAGAATTAGGTCAAAAGACCAACCACTATCAACAACTAGCTCATAAGAACTAAGCAACAAATGATCAAGGAATTGAGGTTAAAGCATGGCAACATCATAATCCATAACTTTGGAAAGAATTCAATTCAAAACATAGCTCATGGTTGTGAGTGAAACTTCACTATTAGATGTTTTGCATGATGTCAAAACTCGGAAAGCTAGCATTTCAGTATGATGGACGATATCCTTATGTCTTGTGGCATTCCATTGCATTATAGGTCTTAGGAATCATCAAAAGTACTTTGAAATTGACCCAACACATTGAAAAACAGCTTTTGCATGCTTTTGCATTGCAAGTGTCGACACATTCGATTTTCACGTCGAAGCATGCAACTCAGTTTTTAAGCCTGTAAGCTTCTATAAATCACAGGTCAACACATATAGCCTTCAGGTCGACACAAACTGAAAGAATTCTAAAATTGTAGAAATTCTTATTTATGTGTCGGCATATCCATATTTCAGGTCGACACATTTACTCATGTTTTAAAGAATATAGCTACTGACTTGCTCAGGTCGACACATAGAGTCTTTCAGATCGACAAATACAACCTTTTTATGAAGTATGTGTCGACACATACGATTTTCAGGTCGACACATAAATTATCTTTTGGTCAAATTTTCATTTTCTTTTATTCTGAATTTGTCCTTCTTGTCCTAAACTTTTCCAAACTATAAATACTCATTCATGCATCATTTCTAACTTGACGATACCATAAAATTGGCCTACTTTTTCTCTTCATCTTCAACCTTCCAATCTATGCATACACACGACCATTACATTATGATCATGTTCCGTTAGGGTGCTATCTAGACGAAGAATTGTAGATTTCCAAATGGTTTGGGTTGAGTTCTCGTAGGGGTCTTCATCCAGAAAAACCATCAGGTTTGTCCTCCAACATCATTTGTTGAATTGCGGGTTTTCGTGCAAGATCGTGCGAGAAGGAATCATCCATGTGAAAAATCCCTTGGAGTGTTTGAAATCTTTCCAAGGAACCTTAGAGTGGTTGAAATATTTTTAAGGAAGTAGCAAGAATTGGATGATAGAATCGGTGATCTTGTGTTTATAGTATGCAATGGAATTTACTCGAGTGAAAAATCCCTTGGAATGTTTGAAATCTTTGCAAGGAACCTTGGAGTGTTTGAAATATTTTCAAGGAAGTAACTTAAGCGGAGAATAGTTCGCATCTATCGTTCTTGGTCTTGTTGAAGGTCAAAAGAAGATAAGGGATTGAATCGACATCAAGCGGTTATGTTTTGTATAGTTTCTCTTGAACACTTCTCTTGTAACCATACTTTTGCAAAGTAAGAATTATCCTGATTCCAAATTTGGAATTGGGGGGAGATGTAGGCATATCGAGGACGATTGGTGAACTTCCTAAATAAATCCTTGTGTCTCTTTTATTTTATTGCTTTACTTGCTTTAATCTTCATACATTGATTTGTCAAATAGCATTGAGTCATTTATAGATGCGCAGGAATTTTCTGAAACTGTTTTTTATTTTGAATTGTGTGTTGAGTTGATATTAATCACTTTTGATTATAAGTGCTTATTCATATCAACATAACACAAAGGAAAATTCTGAAATTTTGATTGCACACCAAGTATTTGACAAATTGTTAACTTGTTTAACTCAAAGGAAAATTACAATGTTCTATCTCCTACTTTCATTTACTCTTTATATGCAATATGTTGAATGTGTTGTTTGATCGGTTGATTCATATAGAATTTCTATTTGATTACTAAGGTTTAAATTGCTTTATTGATTAGCTTATAATCACTTTGATTTTAAGTGCTTTTGCATATCAACAAATCTCAAAGAAAATTCTGAAAAATTGATTGTGCACCACATGTTCGATAAATTGTCATATTATGTTTTTAATATGATTTCATTGGAAATAGGAAACTGTTATGTTGAATATGAAATGGTTAATTGAGATATCATTATGTTGATTGATTTTATCATTATGATTAATTCCATATGGCTCGTGCTTATCTTAGTTTCCAATAACTAGGTTCGTTTAGACTACTATATTGGTCTAGGCCAAAATCCGCCGACTCCACATTGTTTTTCAAATAATTTTTTAAACAATCATTTTGAAAGGTAATTTTTATTTGAGAATAAGAATAAAAAGGAGAAAGACACGGATAAGGAGGAAAGAACAAAGTCTAAATCTCTTAGGACGTCAAGTTCAAGGTCCTCAAATTGTGAGCACGTAATACGATAGTGATTTTAGTGATGGTGAAGATTTCAATTGTCACTATGGTTGTATTGCCTAAATGCAACCAATTGTTTCACTAACCCCCAAGGACTCAATGAAGATTGAGTACCTAGCTTGTCTTGTTGTTTTTTAGGAACATTGTCTTGATTCTATGAAGAGAATATGGGTTCTCGTTTATGGTGGATCAAGGCATATGAACATATTCTAATTCTATTGAATATAGGGAAAGATGATGGATTATGTGATCTAGATAGCAACAACAAGTTTTGTTTTATTGGTAAAAGATACATAAGTTACTTTTGATGTTGTATCCGAGAATACTCGGAAAAGGTATTTCATTTCAAGATGTAGGTTTATCTTCAAGAGACATACCCGGTGATCCCGAAGAAGGTATTGATAAACCCAAATTGGTGAAACACGAGGAGGAGAAATATAATTAACATGGAAAAGATAAATGATGAGAGTTCAATAAAAATGAATGATCATTAAATTAATGACCTTCTTAGACTCATCAAAAGTTATAATTTTGGGTACTTTATCAAAGTGAAAAATAGTAAGATCGTTTTGTTCTAAAATCTTTGTGGCATACTTTGCATTTGGTTCAACTTTCTTTCGAGAGTCCCGTGTGAAATGCAAGTGCATCCTCCATAATATTGTATGGTGAGGTAGTATCGATTTAACTTTCACTTTGTCAGTAAGTTCTCTCTTTTACTTGTTTATTTATCTAAATACATGACATACTTGATGTATAATATACATATTATGAGTGTTCATTTGCAACATAATTCTTAATTGATAATCATAGTAGGTAATCAATTTATATACTTGAAATGACTTTATCACATTATATTTTCATGTATTTCTTATAAACACTTATGTGTACATAAGCATGTTTAGCTTCATTAAACATCAAGCATAACACATTTGACATTACATCATATTTTATTCTACTAACATGTGAATTGTCAAAGAATTCTTTAAGCTTATGCAGGGAGTATTTGAAATGAATCTTACAGGGAGTTGAATTACTCTCCCAGACTCCAAATAAAGTAACTAAAGGAAGGAACACATGCGTGGGGAATTACCTTCGCGATCATGTTGAAAAAGGGGATGTTGTACTCGTGCATCTTGATAGTGAAAATCAACTTGCAGACGTTTTCACAAAAATGTTTGCAACCAAACCGTCTTTCAACTAACATATGGAATTGAGGATTATTAATGTCTCCAATGTAGCCTTCTTTATTATGATGCTTGCACTTTTATTCTTTTTCTCTAACACTTTGTTTGATTATGTACATTATGTGAGTGCAACTTCCATTCCATCAAGAGTGAGGTAATATTGTTCCAAATTTCTCCTTGAAAGTAATATTTTCTTAGTACATGTTTAGTTGATGAAAAATGCTTGTTATGTTCTCAAATGATGAAAACCATGAATGTTCATTTCCAAATTTTTTTTATTGATAACCATTGTGTGTTCTCAATGTATATGCTTATAATGACTTCATGTATTAACTCTTTCACATTTGTATAAGTTTATTCTCGTATGTACAAGTATGTGTTCCTATTATTATTTCTTGCATTTGTGCGTGAGTTGAATGTAAGCATGTTAATTGCATGTACGGTTCATGTTATAGTTGAGTGACATTTTATGGAAAAAATTTCATTTTGGATTGAGTAGTGACATGTTCTTGTCACTATGCTAGGCACATACGTGTGCGGCATTGGGAGTTCCATTGTTTTGTGTTACGAAATCGTGACGCTATAGAAGCAACTTAACTGGCTTGCTCTTGCATCAAATTCATTATTATTCATGCAATTACATTACATGTTTGGTAATGTTTTATGCTTGTTATCTATTATTTTTTTGCATCATTACATATATATGGGGATATATAATTGTATGCTCTTCTTTGCAAAAATGTCTTTGTGTGATATATTAGTATTGGTATTGGAATATGATACTTCTCACAAGTTGCCTTCTTTCTTTTTTATGTTGTCAAAGGGGGAGAAGAATATGTGAGATGAAGATGTGAAGATCAGAGTCAGGGGGAGCCTTCGATAACTATATGAAATGCATCGTCGCAAGTTTTGTCATCATTAAAAAGGGGGAGTTTGTGAGTGCAACTTCACTATTATATGTTTTACATGACATTATCATACCCCAAAGTTGCCCGCCTTAGTGCTACCGTCAAATTTATTTTCGAACTTGGATTTTACAGAGTATAAAATTCCTTTGATTTAATTACATTAACATTCTGAGATTTTTTAATAAAAATTCGCTTTCAAGTCTGTTTAAAAAATAACAATTATTTGTATTTTTAAATAGCAAATAATTGCTCACTGTCATATACTTTCAATTGGCTTTTTACTTCAAATAAGTAACATAGCACAGGTTGTAAGGGAGAAATACTTGTAAGCAGAAGGTCACAGGTTTGAATCTCACTTGGTGCACTTTGGATATTTTTGTTGTTTATTGTTACTAACTTTATTTTCATTTTCAATTATTTATAACCACAATTTCATAATCATCCACAATTCATAAGAGTTCTCCTAAAATTGTTGTTCTTCACATTGAAGAACAACAACAAAGAAACCCTGAAGCCTCCATCAACAGTCACTTATTTTAGGGTTTTAAATAGAACACCTAAAATTTTTCAATCAAAAATTTTTCAAAACCTTGTGTAGTGGTAGAAATGTTAAGACTAAGCCATTGGATTAACTTGACTTGTACAAATAAAAATAAAAATTACCACCGCGCTTTATTATTTCCAAAGGAATGGGAAAAGAGAGAATAACCCAAAAAGAAGGGGAAAGATTCAAGGTAAGGGGGTTGGTTATGCAAAGGGAAGTATTAGCATCCTAAACATCTACGGTACTCCGTTGGAACCTCTTTGTAAAATCTGTATATTTTTGGCTATAAAATGTTATATAAAAAATAGACGGTGGAGGTGAGAAAAGAAATTTTTTTTTTTAATGATTTTTGCATCCGCCGCGGTTGCGAACCTTTAGTGCCTACTTACCACCTTTCGTGCAATAGGGGGATCAGGGTACACGTAGTTCACCTTTAAAAAAAATTAAAACACAAGTGCGTTGGTTAATTTTATGAGATAAGACATCATCGTCATTGTCCGTGTGGAAAACATACTTACTACCCACAATTATGAAAAAAGAGAATTTGCATCATCTCAAAGTGGAGGATATGGCTTGTATTTTAGAATCAACAAAGCCTCACTCAACACCCAAGTGGAAAATATCTCACTTCACTACATATTGTAGAAGTATAGTTGTTTGCATCACTACAAAGATTGACAAGATTCTAATCTTTTGAGAAAAGTTTTAAAATAAAAAGCCAAAGTGGCAAAATGGTTTAAAATAAGATTGATTGACTTTTAGTCTTCTCACAAAAAAGGTCAAGGTATTATTAAATTGATTGGAGTTTATTTATGAAAAAAGTTTTGAAAATGCATGGACCTAAGTCCAAGTTAATTATGAAAGTGGTTCAAGTTTAAAAACAAGAAGAGTTTTCAAAAGAAGGAAGAATATTTTTGAAATTAAAGAAGATGGGAGGAGATGAAGAGACTATCCTAAAGCATAAGGTAAAAGCTAGGGATAAGAATCATCTAACCAACAAGAAGCCAATACATGACATTATGAGTCAAGGTAGAATTCTAATTCTTTGGATTGAAACTAAGCAAGTAAAGATACTAGACCTCTTGATAGAACCAAACTTCAAGTGTATTAAGTCTTCACAAAAATTGGACAGAGTAACGGCTGTATACGGATAAATTCCAGATTACAAACAAAGTATGTAATCACAATAACCTGCACACAAAATAAACAAACGACCCAATGTATTAAGGTAAACCTCAAGAACTTCATACAAAATATCAATTAAGGTCACAAGGTCTCTAACATAGGCCAAGGTCTCTAATCCTAAGTCCAAGAAGTCCAATACTCCATAATGCCAAGGATAGTGTTGTACCCCAATTTTTGACCTAAGATCCCATTTTTATTTTTGCATTTTTAAAGATAAGTCAAGGTCACGAAATACGGTCGGTTTTAATGTCTCACCTTCGAGCTTTGACTATGCGAAGATTGTCAAGTGTTTTGAACATTTTTAGCATATGTACCACTAATTTCAAATCGCATACAAAGGTGTATGTTCATGTTTTCTTTTGTGTCATGTGCAGAGACAGGTCTAAATCAAGAGCATCAGGTGTCTCGCCTCAATTAAAGTTTTGAGTCTCCCAAGCCCGAAGTACGGTTGATCGTGGATTCTCGAAGACTGATTCATCAAGGCACAACTGTTGCACCCTAAATTTTGCCCCTAATATGTTTTGGTCGCACTTTCATATCATATTTTGTTATTTGGTCACAATCATTAGTAAACATCTTCATTCATCACATTTTGCATCATTAGTCGTATTTAAGTTGACCAGAAAAAGTCAGTTTAAATCAAAGTTTGCATCGTCCTTCAGTTGTAAAATACCCGACATTTCACTTCATTCATTTTTATCTGTTTACTATTTTTCTTGCACTGCTCCAAGTTGTTTATATGTCGATAATAAAATATTTCGGTTTTATAGACAGACTGTTAAAAGAGATTCGACACTATGCGGGAAAGTAGCGAGAAAATATTTCAAGTTTTACCTTTTACCGATCATTTTATGAATCTGAGCTTCGCATAGATTATGACAGCATGCTCGCTTTATTTTTTTCGGTATAGTTCGAAGTCTCGTTTTTAACCTTAAACGTCTGTTTAGTCTGATATTTTTATTATTATTTTATTTTTGATTTTTTGACTTCTTGAATTTTTTTTTTAATCTTTGTGACATGTAGATTATTTTAATGTGTTCATTTTATTTTTTCGGAAAAATTTTCGTCCGTTTTTTATCATTTTCGGTCATTTTGGGTCTTTATTTTTTATTCATAAAATATTCAAAAAAAATCATTTTAAATTGAGTTATTTTTTATAATTTCAGGTTTTTATTTTATTTTTGTCATTCAGGGGCTTTTTGGTCACAAAAAATATTAATTAGGCTTTCCTTAATTCTCATTGGTTGATAGCATGATTTGCGGATTGATAGAGATTGAATTTATATTGAACGGCTTGGATTTATTTTGAAATCATAATATTCCTTTTCATTTTCTCTATTTTAAGCTTCTTTATCTCTTTGTAATTGGGGGGGGGGGGGGGGGGGGGACACATCACAAAACAAAAAACAAACAGTAATCTACTCTCTCTAACCTTTCTATTTGTCTTCTCTCTCTTCCAACTCCTCACAACCCTCCCATTCCTTTCTTCATTCATTCCTCACACTGAAACACAACGCAACCTAGCGTCTTCTCCATAATCGATTCCATTCAATTCAATGGCGTTGCCTAATCAGCAAACAGTTGATTATCCTAGCTTCAAGCTTGTGATCGTCGGGGACGGTGGCACAGGAAAAACAACTTTCGTCAAGAGGCATCTTACTGGAGAATTTGAAAAGAAATATGAACCAACTGTTGGTGTGGAAGTGCATCCATTGGATTTCTTCACAAACTGTGGCAAGATTCGTTTCTACTGCTGGGATACTGCTGGTCAAGAGAAGTTTGGTGGTCTCAGAGATGGATACTATATCCATGGGCAGTGTGCGATTATAATGTTTGATGTTACTGCTCGACTGACATACAAGAATGTCCCTACTTGGCACCGTGATCTTTGTCGGGTTTGTGAAAACATCCCAATTGTTCTTTGCGGAAACAAGGTTGATGTGAAGAACAGGCAAGTGAAGGCCAAGCAGGTTACTTTTCACAGGAAGAAGAATTTGCAGTACTATGAGATTTCAGCTAAGAGCAATTACAACTTTGAGAAGCCTTTCCTGTATCTTGCCAAGAAACTTGCAGGTGACGCTAATTTGCACTTTGTCGAATCTCCTGCACTGGCTCCACCAGAAGTTCAAATTGATATTGCCTTACAACAAAGGCATGAAAATGAAATTCTCAAAGCTGCTAATCAACCACTCTACCCCACGGCTACCACTCCATCTCTCTCTCGCCACTGTTAACCCCTCTATCTCCCTTCAATTTCAACATTACACCATTCGACAGAAACAATTTCAAGAAATCTTCCTCACAACCCTTTACTCCCCATTCAATTACTTCCCCTCTTCCGCGAGTTCAATCAACAACCCAGTGATATTCCATCTTTCACTACTCCCTGCCTCCGCCTTCAATCCAACACAACATAAATAACAACTACCCCAACAACCTGCTCACTTACCGTCTTCGCTAGCTTCACGTTTTCCACCACTTCAACTGTAACCCATCCCGTCAACCTTTCAACATCATAGCCTCACCTTTGTTCAGTTCACACAACCCAACAAACTCCCTTCACCGATCCAATCTCAGCATCATCCGCTCCCTTTATTTCCGTTTACAACAACCTTCCTCTCAACTCAATTACCGTAACTCGTTGATTAACCCACCACCGTCCCAAATCACCCACCAATCGCCCTTCTGTTAGAAACCGTAAACCCACTACATCATCACCGGTTCTCCTTCAATTGCCTCATCACTGTAACCTCACCCTATTCCGCTAGCATCTCATCTCCGCCTCTGTTCAATTTCCGCAACCATCAGCCATCAATCCAACGCCTTACAACTCTTCTTTGTCTTAGCACCGTTGTTTCCAGCAAACCAACCGCGAGTTACTTCCGCTGTTCTGCTCTGTAACGCAGGTCTTCGTCTGATTCCCTTTGCCACTGCTGTGCACGACAGGTACGAATGATTGTTATGCTGTTTCGATTTTATTCGAGTTATAATTGAGAAAATATGCATTGAATTTTGGTTGAAACGATTTGTTAGTTTGTGTTGAATCTGTAAGCCTAATCCTGTGAATTCCTAATATTCTGGTTCCTGTTACTTCAGATATGTTAGTTTGTTAAGCTGTAAAAGCGTTTTGTAAGCTTTGAAGAAAAACAATTTTGTGTTATTATGCAAAAAGAATCTGATTTGTGCGATCAGGTTTTGATTTGTTTGTTTTTTTAGAGTTAGTTGAATTAAATATGATTGGTGTTGAAGTTGAACACTAAGTTTAATCGGTTCTAATTTGTGAACACTAATATTGGCGCCACATTGAATGTTGTTGAAAAAGTTCATCAAGTTTTAAAAAAATCAATGTTATGGTTTTGCTATTCATGTCTAGTGTTCATGTTAAATAGATTTTCATATTTTGAAGCTTGTTATTTTTGCTAGAAATCAAGGTTGAGTTGTTAGTGTTGTTGGTTAAACAATAACATGTCTATGCTAATGGATAGTTAATTGTGATGAATTTTGGTTGCTGCCCGGATTTTTTTTTCCGATTGAGTTTAGCTTGTTTCAAAATCAATTTTCTATGTTTTGATTTTGGATTGAATATTGGCATAAGTTCTTTGGTGTTAGTTAGTTTGTGAATTAAAATACTTGAATAATTGATTGCTTGGTTCATGCTTTGAATTCAATTTCTCATGTTGCAAAGTGAACTTTAGATTTTTGTTTTCCATTGTGTTTGAAGTAGCGGTTGCTTTTGATACATTTGAAATAATGTGTGCAATGCTGATTTTTTGTGTTTACATGGAGCAATGTCATGAATTCTTGATTTTTATTTGTGTAAATATTCATTTGTTCATATGCATCATACAATCTCATTTTTTATTTTTATATTTTCTAAACACATTTTTAATTGTTGCAATTTCATTCATTTTAATTTTTTATACCACTTATGCTACTAACGAGTTTGTTTACTGTGAAGGTTTTCGAAAATTGTTTCAAGCAATTCATTCCCGCATAGCGTGTCCACAATTCCTACACTTCTCCCTTTTACCTCTTATTGTATTTTACTATTCTTATTTAATATTTGGTACTGTAAATATATACTTGTACATAATATTTTGACTGTATATTTTACTTGTAAATAAATTCAGGTTTTGAAAATATTATTTTCATCGCATTGTGATTTTATTTTTAATTCCAACTAACTTCTGAAAATTGTACGGACGCACATAAGTCTTCCCGTGCTGTTAGTTTTGTATGTATATTTCATGTGATGCAGGGAATCTTATACCGCGAGCTTTATTCAATATCTTGAGCCTTATCTGATACCGTTTTTTTAATGCTGTCGGCTTGTGATTTATTTTCACCTAAGGTTTGGTATATTCTTAGCTTACTTATCTGTCTGTGGCTTTAAATCCAAGGGAAAGAATTAATTTGTTGACTTCATGTCATCGAATATCTAATACGATTATGTGAAATCCCTTCATACTTTTTTAGTTTTGTTAATCTTAAGACAAATCTCCTACAAATCAATTTTTAAACTCACACCCCTTTTTAAGTCAAAACTTCAACACTAGGTCGTCGTATCTTCCAAATCTCGTCCATACCCATTTTTTAGCCAAACGAACCATTTTTTTCAAACAAACAATTTTAACCAAAAAACGGATATTTCAAAAGGTTCCTGTGGAGTACCGCAGATGCATTGGGTGCTAATACCTTCCCATTGTATAACCAACCCCCGAACTCTCGATCTCTTTTAAAAACACATTATATTTTCATTACTTTTAAATATTATTATACATTGCATATTTTAGGGTTTTATTTCGCCCTTTTCCTTTTTCCTTTGGAAATAATAAAGCGCGGTGGCGATTCTTGCTTTTTGTGAGTCAAGTTAATTAATAGCTTGATCTCCGATTTTCACCGCTACAGAATTGGCGACTCTGCTGGGGAAAGATTGACCTCTTGCTGGTCCATCCCTAAGTGGGTTAAGCCTAATTTGTTTTATCTGTTTTATCATTATTTGTTTGTTTGATTATATGTATATATTATGATTATTTGGGTGTTGATAATATTTACAAAGGACAAGTCCTATACCTGGACTAAGTTACACTTAGGAATAGGACGGGCGGTATAGTCATGTTAACTTTGAGGGAGTAATCCCGAAGAAGGAGGCATGAGATCCCCCACTCAGTGGAAGGCCCTTTTGAACGTAATATTTGTTTACCGAGTAATCGGGAAGACATTATTATTTTCGACCTGGGAGCCAGAGAAGCTGGGAACCATAGAACCCTAACCCATCTTGGCCTTTTAGGTGTAGCGCGAAGATTATAACGGAGTAATCCAGAAGTAATTGTTACGCGATGCTACGCTCGGATGAGTTTCTCTTGAGAATATTGCTGATTATTGAGTAACTAAGACGTTGGTAATATCCGAAGGAGGAATGTAGACTCCGGGAACTCTTAGAACCTTGTTCTACAGGTGTGATTAAACCGTTAGTACATACCTTGGGGGTGTTCCTTACCTTGACTCCATGCTCATGACGTTGAACCTTTCGACTCTATTTGTGACCTTGCTTGTGGTTGTTGCATAGCCATGCATTCATGCATCCATAAAACCCTTTTCACTTGACTTTGAAGGAATTTGGAAGTCTTTCTTTGTAAATACCACAAGTTTTGTCAAGCTCAATGGATCTTGGGTGTTGATGGGGTGAAAACCCTAATCCACCAAAATGGATGATTGATCTTGATGATAACTTGATCAACGCTTTGAGCCAATTTAAAATTCATCTTCTATCTTCATACTTTGATGTTTACAACTTAATATCTTGAGTTCCTTGAAAATCAAATAAAAACTCTCTTTTGCATATCATACATCATTCTACATTTTTTGTTTCACTTTCAAAGGTCTTTTTCCGAGTCTTATTTTTCCTTTGGTCTCACCAGTACAACACTCGCGCTAAGAGAACAATGGAGAATATCAAGCAAGAGGTTTCTGAACTCCGTAGAGAGATGACTATTTTGAAAGCTAGCATGGAGCACTTAACTGGTTTGGTTGAAATTTTGGTTGCCTCCCAAGTCAATCCTTCTAGGAGGAAAGAAGCGATGATAAAAGTCTTCACTGAAACTCTGAAATCATTCATTCATGAGAAGATGATAATTAATGCGCCTAGTGACTTTCCTGACAAGGTGAATGTGGGAGTGCGTCTAGAAGAAGATGTCTGAAAGGGATGTTTATATGAAGATGGTAGCTCAGCTAATGGTGTGAAGAAGTTTGATAATGACTTTTCCAAGAAGAGAACCAGAGGAAGAAATAATCATCATCAGAATCATCATGTTTCTCCCATTTATCAACAGAATCAGCAAGTTCCTAATCAGAGGAAAACTCAATTTGATCCAATTCCAATCACCTATACAGAGTTGTTCCCTATCCTGATGCAGAGGAATTTGGTTCAGACTCGACCTCCACCGAAGGTTCCCGAGAAGGTACATTGGTAATACAAAGCTGATTTGACATGTACCTTTCATCAAGGTGCTCCTGGGCATGACTTGGAGGGTTGCTTTGCTTTGAAGATCGAGGTTCAGAAGTTGGTCAGAAGTGGTATCTTGTCATTCAAGGACGTTGGTTTTGAAGTTCAAATCAAGCATGTGCTGAAGAGTAAACATGATTGATGGTCACTTTGAGTTTTGAATGATGTTTTCGGTAATTCAAGTCCAGATGGAAAGCCTTCCCAGATTATTAACTTATTTATGCTTTTTGTAATTTTTCTTGTTTATCAAAACATGGTTTGCATGTAAGAACTTGTTTGCATCTGAATGATTATCTTAATACAATGAATATGTTTGTCTTGAAGAAATTCATTCGTTTCACTCATATTTGTTTTCAAATTTTAAATTGCTTTTGCACTATGATACCAAATTGTTGCTCATTCTCTTGCCTAGGCAGAGATTGAAGGGAGGATGATGATCTAAAGAACACAAAATCTCTGGTTGTATTACTTTTGAATAAAATCTTGCTGATGATGTACAGGCATTGTTTCAAATCCCTAAACACCGGAGATATAAGGAAGATAATCCCTTGTTAACCCCTTTTGAGCCTTGAAGTAGGAGTTTCTTTTCTATACGAAAAAACCCTCAAATTTTAACCTAGGGCAGGGTAGTTTTCAGTTAATCTGACTGAGTGTTCAAAATTCATAAGGAATATGTTTTTTTGAAGAGAAACTACGAGGGCTATCCTTCATGTATAATGAATCTAGAGGATGTGGAACCACAATGTTAACCCTCATTCATCAAGAAACGAGGCAATCACAATCCTCTCAACAAGCAAATGCAAGCTAATGTCACACATTTTGTTCAAAAGTCAAAAATCAAGAGAGAAAAAAAAAGCCTGCTAAGTCAAAAAACATGAAAACGTGTGACTTAGGAAAAATTAAGGCATCCCGCTGGACTATCAATTCAAAAGAATTAGTTCAGGCAAAAGTTAGGGAAAATAAAATTGCAAAGAAAGGACTACAAAGAAAAGTCCTCAGCAAAGAACAAATTGGTGACTACAAACACGAAGACATAAGGGTGGTTTCTACTCCGAAAGCCTCGTCATTTCCTTAACCGTCACAAAATCCTTTTGAGAGATGAACACTCATGTTGAATTAACTGAACATAGGATTGGAGAACATCATGAAGGGGATGGGCACCAAATATTTTGAGCCTTAAAATCTTTTTTCTAAAAACCGTGAACTAAGCCACATTACAACCTTCAAAAGTCCTAATTGAAGCAAAGTTATTTTGAAAGCATACTTCAATGAGATAATGTTCCTGACTCCCATGAATGTTCTAAATAGTTATGTTGGTATCATATGATTTTGCTATACAAAAATAAATGTTGCTCTAACTCGCAAAGTTTGTGCGATATCTTTTCAAAATCTTCAAGACTTACATAACTGTTGCATTAGAATTTTCATTCTCATAATAAACTTTTTCTAACTACAAAACATTTGTTTGATATCAAGGAAGCTCACATATAAGCACTAGTGATGAGTTTATTCTTTTAAGGCCTAAAACTATGATTGAGTAATTGGCGAATCATTTCAAGAAAAAAATCATATCCAGGGGCATGTCACATGAAGACCTTAAGCACGAACATGTTGCTTCTCCTAGTTAATGCTTTCCCAACGTGTTTACTCTTTTGGGGCAAAATTTGAAGACTTTGCCAACTACAGTCAATCCGGGGCAATCACGTCGAGATTTGATGAATCTCTCTAAGAGTTTGAAGACACCATAGCATGGTGAATGCCAGGTCTTTTGTAAAATCCTCTTGAGACGATTTCTCCTCATCAACCATATAGCTTGGGGCATTTTAAAAGTGAAGTTATTCGCAAGAATTGTCATGCATCACGCAGCTTATCAGCAGTAAACTTGGGGCATCCAAAATTAGTCCCAGGGGCAATCCAGATTTGTTAAGATATGTGATATGTTTTGCACACATTATCATAGGGTGGTGTTCCCAGTATCTCCAGCTAACCATGACTTTTTTCCAGCTGAAACAATGTTTGTGTTGTTATCCTTTCAATGGATTGTTTGCGATAGAAGACTGGACTTTGGGTTTTCTACTGAAAATACTTTCCTCTCCAGAGAGATTTAAGCCTTGTAAAAGGACTTTACTCCAATGATGGCATGTGTTCTATCTCTAGTAATGTTCCCATCTTGTTGAGATTAGCCGAGTGTCGGGTTGTATTGGGATGTCTTATCATCTTCTGTCTATCTTCTCTATTTGTTTTGTCAGCATATACATGACATTCATTTATTTATTCATACTTGCATCATGCATGCACATTTGTATTTGTTGATGTCTTTGGGTTCGTATACCTTGGTTATGTCAATTCAAATAGCATATTTGATCTTTCCAAATAGAGTGTCAACTTAAGCAGAAAGTGCACCTCCTTTCTAATTCCCCATTGAGTTAACTCTCATGGAAGAACCTTGCTTTAGCTTTCCTTTTCCATCTCTGGATATGATAAATCCCCATTTGAGTTGTTTCCTCATTGGGTGGAGTCTTGTTTGACTATTTTCTCTCCAGTTTATTCCTGGATTGAGTTTTGTCTCTTGTGAGTGATACCCTGTGGATCTCTCTAGGCTGTGAAACCTAGATGGAGAGTGCATTTATTTTGCAACGTAAATACTTGGTCTCCTCAAGAAGCATTTATTCATGGTTCCCCATTGAAGATGAACTTTATTCCCCAGTAGTGTTATCACAACCTTCTTCTGGAATATCGGCATGACAACAAGCGACTGACTATTTATTTGAGCAGTTTGATTATTTCTGATTTCTCTACGACAAATGGTGGTCTCTTCATGAGCAGTTTGTCCATCCTCGATGAAATTATTGATTCTCACCTCCAGCAATATCTTCATGATATTTTATGGGTATCTTTGAGAAAACAGCAAGCGGCAGTCTCTTCATGGACAACTTGTATGTTATCAATACTTTTTAAAAACAGCAAGCGGCAGTCTCTTCATGGACAACTTGTATGTTACCAACACTTTTTAAAAACAGCAAGCGACAGTCTCTTCATGGATAACTTGTATGTTATCAACACTTTTTAAAAACAGCAAGCGGCAGTCTCTTCATGGACAACTTGTATGTTATCAACACTTTTTAAAAACAGCAAGTGGCAGTCCTTTCATGGGTAGCTTGTACGTTATTTTTCTTTGGAAAACGGAAAGTGGCAGCTCTTCATGAGCAGCTTGTACGGAAAATGGCAAGTGGCAGCTCTTCATGAGCAGCTTGTGGGTTATAAGCAACAAGTGGCAGACTCTTCATGAGTAGCTTGTGTGCTTTAATATTCTTTGAAGATGGCAAGTGGCAGCTCTTCATGAGCAGCTTGTGGTTTATTGGCAACAAGTGGCGGACTCTTCATGAGTAGCTTGTGTGTTTTAATATTCTTTGAAGACGGCAAGTGGCAGCTCTTCATGAGCAGCTTGTGGGTTATAAGCAACAAGTGGCAGCTCTTCATGAGCAGCTTGTGTATTTTAATATTCTTTGAAGACAGCAAGTGGCAGCTTCTTTATTTAAGCAGCTTGTATGTCATAGCACTTTTTTTGAAGGAAGCAAGTGGCGGCCTCTTTATTTGAGCAGCTTGTGTATCCCCAACAATAATGTCTACTCAGCAAATGGCATCCCTTTCGGAAAAGTCCCGTGGGGAAGTTTGTTATTTTATCCTTTTCAAGCGATATCTTGGTTAAAGAAGAAATGTGTTACCGTTCTTGGTAAAATTCAGAAATCAGAGATGTTTATCTCCAGCCACAGTGCTGATGTCAATCATTTTGTTTTCCAGCCACAGTGCTGATGTCAATCATTTTGTTTTCCAGCCACAGTGCTGATGTCAATCATTTTCCAGTCTCAGTGCTGATGTAAATCATTTCTTTTTCCAGTCTTCGTGCTGATGTAAATCATTTCTTTTCCGGTCTCAACACTGATGTAAATCATTCAAGAGTCTCTCATTTGAAGTCTATGACTTTGTTTCCCCAGTGGAGTTACAACCTCTTCCTCTGTGGGATTACTGTATAACGTGCTTGGTTTCTCCAGCATAGTCTGTCTCATATGGCGTCATTCCCCATAAAATTCAGAGCATTACATTCATATCATATCATGAACATAATCACGGTATTTTAAGGCCAAAAATTGTGTATTCTATATTTAAGTCCCTTCAATCTCGTCGAAATGAAGATCCCAATCTTCATATCTCCAGATAGAAGAAACTTAAATAGGGGCAGCTGTTGTACCCCAATTTTTGACCTAAGATCCCATTTTTATTTTTGCATTTTTAAAGATAAGTCAAGGTCACGAAATACGGTCGGTTTTAATGTCTCACCTTCGAGCTTTGACTATGCGAAGATTGTCAAGTGTTTTGAACATTTTTAGCATATGTACCACTAATTTCTAATCGCATACAAAGGTGTATGTTCATGTTTTCTTTTGTGTCATGTGCAGAGACAGGTCTGAATCAAGAGCATCAGGTGTCGCACCTCAATTAAAGTTTTGAGTCTCCCAAGCCCGAAGTACGGTTGATTGTGGATTCTCGAAGACTGATTCATCAAGGCACAACTGTTGCACCCTAAATTTCGCCCCTAATATGTTTTGGTCGCACTTTCATATCATATTTTGTTATTTGGTCACAATCATTAGTAAACATCTTCATTCATCACATTTTGCATCATTAGTCGTATTTAAGTTGACCAGAAAAAGTCAGTTTAAATCAAAGTTTGCATCGTCCTTCAGTTGTAAAATACCCGACATTTCACTTCATTCATTTTTATCTGTTTACTATTTTTCTTGCACTGCTCCAAGTTGTTTATATGTCGATAATAAAATATTTTGGTTTTATAGACAGACTGTTAAAAGCGATTCGACACTATGCGGGAAAGTAGCGAGAAAATATTTCAAGTTTTACCTTTTACCGATCATTTTATGAATCTGCGCTTCGCATAGATTATGACGGTATGCTCGCTTTATTTTTTTCGGTACAGTTCGAAGTCTCGTTTTTAACCTTAAACGTCTGTTTAGTCTGATATTTTTATTATTATTTTATTTTTGATTTTTTGACTTCTTGAATATTTTTTTTAATCTTTGTGACATGTAGATTATTTTAATGTGTTCATTTTATTTTTTCGGATAAATTTTCGTCTGTTTTTTATCATTTTCGGTCATTTTGGGTCTTTATTTTTTATTCATAAAATATTCAAAAAAAATCATTTTAAATTGAGTTATTTTTTATAATTTCAGGTTTTTATTTTATTTTTGTCATTCAGGGGCTTTTTGGTCACAAAAAATATTAATTAGGCTTTGCTTAATTCTCATTGGTTGATAGCATGATTTGCGGATTGATAGAGATTGAATTTATATTGAACGGCTTAGATTTATTTTGAAATCATAATATTCCTTTTCATTTTCTCTATTTTAAGCTTCTTTATCTCTTTGTAATTGGGGGGGGGGGGGGGGACACATCACAAAACAAAAAACAAACAGTAATCTACTCTCTCTAACCTTTCTATTTGTCTTCTCTCTCTTCCAACTCCTCACAACCCTCCCATTCCTTTCTTCATTCATTCCTCACACTGAAACACAATGCAACCTAGCGTCTTCTCCATAATCGATTCCATTCAATTCAATGGCATTGCCTAATCAGCAAACAGTTGATTATCCTAGCTTCAAGCTTGTGATCGTCGGGGACGGTGGCACAGGAAAAACAACTTTCGTCAAGAGGCATCTTACTGGAGAATTTGAAAAGAAATATGAACCAACTGTTGGTGTGGAAGTGCATCCATTGGATTTCTTCACAAACTGTGGCAAGATTCGTTTCTACTGCTGGGATACTGCTGGTCAAGAGAAGTTTGGTGGTCTCAGAGATGGATACTATATCCATGGGCAGTGTGCGATTATAATGTTTGATGTTACTGCTCGGCTGACATACAAGAATGTCCCTACTTGGCACCGTGATCTTTGTCGGGTTTGTGAAAACATCCCAATTGTTCTTTGCGGAAACAAGGTTGATGTGAAGAACAGGCAAGTGAAGGCCAAGCAGGTTACTTTCCACAGGAAGAAGAATTTGCAGTACTATGAGATTTCAGCTAAGAGCAATTACAACTTTGAGAAGCCTTTCCTGTATCTTGCCAAGAAACTTGCAGGTGACGCTAATTTGCACTTTGTCGAATCTCCTGCACTGGCTCCACCAGAAGTTCAAATTGATATTGCCTTACAACAAAGGCATGAAAATGAAATTCTCAAAGCTGCTAATCAACCCCTCTACCCCACGGCTACCACTCCATCTCTCTCTCTCGCCATTGTTAACCCCTTTATCTCCCTTCAATTTCAACATTACACCATTCGACAGAAACAATTTCAAGAAATCTTCCTCACAACCCTTTACTCCCCATTCAATTACTTCCCCTCTTCCGCGAGTTCAATCAACAACCCAGTGATATTCCATCTTTCACTACTCCCTGCCTCCGCCTTCAATCCAACACAACATAAATAACAACTACCCCAACAACCTGCTCACTTACCGTCTTCGCTAGCTTCACGTTTTCCACCACTTCAACTGTAACCCATTTCGTCAACCTTTCAACATCATAGCCTCACCTTCGTTCAGTTCACACAACCCAACGAACTCCCTTCACCGATCTAATCTCAGCATCATCCACTCCCTTTATTTCCGTTTACAACAACCTTCCTCTCAACTCAATTACCGCAACTCGTTGATTAACCCACCACCGTCCCAAATCACCCACCAATCGCCCTTCTGTTAGAAACCGTAAACCCACTACATCATCACCGGTTCTCCTTCAATTGCCTCATCACTATAACCTCACCCTATTCCGCTAGCATCTCATCTCCGCCTCTGTTCAATTTCCGCAACCATCAGCCATCAATCCAACGCCTTACAACTCTGCTTTGTCTTAGCACTGTTGTTTCCAGCAAACCAACCGCGAGTTACTTCCTCTGTTCTGCTCTGTAACGCAGGTCTTCGTCCGATTCCCTTTGCCACTGCTGTGCACGACAGGTACGAATGATTGTTATGCTGTTTCGATTTTATTCGAGTTATAATTGAGAAAATATGCATTGAATTTTGGTTGAAACGATTTGTTAGGTTGTGTTGAATCTGTATGCCTAATCCTGTGAATTCCTAATATTATGGTTCCTGTTACTTCAGATATGTTAGTTTGTTAAGCTGTAAAAGCGTTTTGTAAGCTTTGAAGAAAAACAATTTTGTGTTATTATGCAAAAAGAATCTGATTTGTGCGATCAGGTTTTGATTTGTTTTTTTTTAGAGTTAGTTGAATTAAATATGATTGGTGTTGAAGTTGAACACTAAGTTTAATCGGTTCTAATTTGTGAACACTAATATTGGCGCCACATTGAATGTTGTTGAAAAAGTTCATCAAGTTTTAAAAAAATCAATGTTATGGTTTTGCTATTCATGTCTAGTGTTCATGTTAAATAGATTTTCATATTTTGAAGCTTGTTATTGTTGCTAGAAATCAAGGTTGAGCTGTTAGTGTTGTTGGTTAAACAATAACATGTCTATGCTAATGGATAGTTAATTGTGATGAATTTTGGTTGCTGCCCGGATTTTTTTTTCCGATTGAGTTTAGCTTGTTTCAAAATCAATTTTCTATGTTTTGATTTTGGATTGAATATTGGCATAAGTTCTTTGGTGTTAGTTAGTTTGTGAATTAAAATACTTGAATAATTGATTGCTTGGTTCATGCTTTGAATTCAATTTCTCATGTTGCAAAGTGAACTTTGGATTTTTGTTTTCCGTTGTGTTTGAAGTAGCGGTTGCTTTTGATACATTTGAAATAATGTTGTGTTTACATGGAATAATGTCATGAATTCTTGATTTTTATTTGTGTAAATATTCATTTGTTCATATGGATCATACAATCTCATTTTTTATTTTTATATTTTCTAAACACATTTTTAATTGTTGCAATTTCATTCATTTTAATTTTTTATACCACTTATGCTAATAACGAGTTTGTTTACTGTGAAGGTTTTCGAAAATCGTTTCAAGCAATTCATTCCCGCATAGCGTGTCCACAATTCCTACACTTCTCCCTTTTACCTCTTATTGTATTTTACTATTCTTATTTAATATTTGGTACTGTAAATATATACTTGTACATAATATTTTGACTGTATATTTTACTTGTAAATAAATTCAGGTTTTGAAAATATTATTTTCATCGCATTGTGATTTTATTTTTAATTCCAACTAACTTCTGAAAATTGTATAAGTCTTCCCGTGCTGTTAGTTTTGTCTGTATATTTCATGTGATGCAGGGAATCTTATACCGCGAGCTTTATTCAATATCTTGAGCCTTATCTGATACCATTTTTTTGATGTTGTCGGCTTGTGATTTATTTTCACCTAAGGTTTGGTATATTCTTAGCTTACTTATCTGTATGTGGCTTTAAATCCAAGGGAAAGAATTAATTTGTTGACTTCATGTCATCGAATATCTAATACGATTATGTGAAATCCCTTCATACTTTTTTAGTTTTGTTAATCTTAAGACAAATCTCCTACAAATCAATTTTTAAACTCACACCCCTTTTTAAGTCAAAACTTCAACACTAGGTCGTCGTATCTTCCAAATCTCGTCCATACCCATTTTTTAGCCAAACGAACCATTTTTTTCAAACAAACAATTTTAACCAAAAAACGGATATTTCAAAAGGTTCCTGCGGAGTACCGCAGATGCATTGGGTGCTAATACCATCCCATTGTATAACCAACCCCTGAACTCTCGATCTCTTTTAAAAACGCATTGTATTTTCATTACTTTTAAATATTATTATACATTGCATATTTTAGGGTTTTATTTCGCTCTTTTCCCTTTTCCTTTGGAAATAATAAAGCGCGGTGGCGACTCTTGCTTTTTGTGAGTCAAGTTAATTAATAGCTTGATCTCCGATTTTCACCACTACAAATAGTAACCAAATAGTCCAAGTATCATTAAAGTTTTTTATGGTTCATCTTGATTATTAAGTATCTTCAAAAGAAAAGAAAAAGCTTAAGTGAGCAAAATAAAAATTACATAAAAGTAAATGCTGAAGTGAGCAAAGATGAAAATATCATGAAACTTAAATGCTAAAGTAAATGGTACATAAAGCATAAAAATAAAAGCATAAAGTGAAGAGCATAAAATAAAATCAATTGTTAAAAACTAGTGGTTAGTTGGATGACCATCTTGAAACTTGCATTTGGAACTCATTAGAGGATGGGTAGAACAAAAGCCTTCACACAACAAGTTGCATTTGCTTTTTGTCAACTATATTATCCATTTAAGAAACCTCAAGGAAACATTTAATGATCAACGACGTTTAAGTGATCCACGTTGACAAAAATTGATGAATATCCATTAGAGGATTGGTAGAACCAAAGCCTCCACATAATAAATCTCAAGGTTATTGGATCAAAGAGATCAAATTAACATACTTGGGCTTGCAAACATATGTTAGGTCCACTAATGATCATTTATTCGAATCGGGACAAAATTTAGCGCTATGTTAAGCAATCGTAAGTGGACTTATGTAGAAGTCGCACCTATTTTGAGGCCGGTCAATAGCAATCTATGTACTTCATGTTTGGATAAATGATATAGAGATCATCATACCTTAACATGTAGCACAATTAAAAAAAGAAAGGGATAAGATTAAGATGGAGGGGAATGATAAGCTAACTTGGATCACTACCTTAAATTTCTTTCATCTTTAAATTAAATCACTCATCTAGATGGATTAAAGCACTGAACATATCATTAATCCAAAGCATAAAAAATTAATTAAATAATTCATTCTTTGGTAGATTTGAATTGATGAACATTTATCCAACTTCATCTACACCATAAATTCCATTGAATTTAAAGAGAAATTGAACATTTAAAATTGCAATCCAAACCAACAATCAAAAGGAGTGAGTAGAGAAAACATTTTTTATCAAAGCTGCCCCAAAACAAGGAAAAAAATGCATTTTGTTTCTGTGCAAATCGATTGCACTACAGTGCAAATCGATTTGCATAGTACAATTTTTCAAAATTTTACGTGAAATACTTCTGTGCAATTGATTGCACCAGGACAACAATCGATTGCACACTGTTACAGTAGGAAAAACAACATTTCAAAAGGCATAATTCTTGTTCAAACTTTCCATAAAATACCTTATGATCATGGATCCAATTGAGCACGAAAATTACATCAAATTATGAGAAAATAGCACCATTGAAATCACAAAATAATGCTCAATGAATCAAACCCAAAGATCAACAAGAGATCACATTGTGAAAGATGAATTATCCAACTTACCAAAGGTGGATCTAGAGAATTATCAAAACAACTTTCAGAATTCACTTTAATTCACCCACAAGAATCAATTGCTCCAGCTTGGATGTAGAGAATTAATGGAGAAAAAGTGTTTGGATGGAGGTTTAGCTCAAAGATTAGTAAGCTTTAATGCAAAGCTCACTAACTTTTTTTGAAAATAGAGCTTTGAGTGAATTTGGTAGATGGAGAAAATTGAGAGATTTTTTAGCAAAGTGATTTTGGCTATCAAAAGCTTGCAATTTGAATGAAATGAAGGCTCTATTTATAGAGTTTAGGTTTTGAGATTAGTGGTAATTTGGTAATTGATTATTAGAGTCAAAATTTTAATTAATGAATAACTTTCAAAAATTAGAGCCAAAATTTGAATTAATGACATATATTTAAAAAAAAAATGATAAATTGGCACCAAAATTTGAATTAATGATATATTATTCAAAAAATGAAAAATTGACACCAAAATTTGAATTAATGATATATATTTCAAAAATGAAGAAAAATTAGAGCCAAAATTATCAAGCTTGAAATTGTTGATTTTTCAAATTTTCACATTGTGCAATCAATTGCACTCTAGGCTCAATCGATTGCATCAGTGTATTTTTACAAAAATGACGCAAAATGTACTAAGTGCAATTGATTGCACTCTAAGAGCAATCGATTGCATCAGTGAAAAAAAATGAATTTTTATTAATTATTTTTTCTTTGCAAATACAGATTTTAGGAAAATAATACCAGAAATCCTTATTTGTCATATGCTTTGACTCGGTACCTACAAAACATAAATTACAAAGACAAAGACAAATATTTTATGTATTTTGATGAGAAGTTAGTCAACAACACATATACAAAATACACAACTAAGGTGCTTGGAGATTCCTCAAGAGAAAACTTAAAGATAGGAGAAAGAAAAAGAGGAATAACCAACCCTAATGTGATCTTGTTATGATCGAGTTGATATGACATGATAGGGGAATCTTAGGGGGAAAATTGGGGTACAATAGCTGCCCTTATTTAAGTGTCTTCTATCCGGAGATACGAAGGTTAAAAATCTTCGTGTTGACGCGATTGAAGATACTTAAATATAAAACAAGCCCTATTTTTGGCCGTAAGATGCCACACAATGCTTATGATTATGAATGCAGATGAACAAATCTAAAGAGACGCAAGATACCGCTGGGGATGTAGCAAAGGAAATAAGGATAAAAAGAGAAACCCGACCAGGAAAATAAATCACTGGTGAACAAAAGACCCGACTCTATTAGGGGATTGCCCAAAGAATAAATAAGGTAGCATCAACTCAGCTAAAGAGGAAATAGTACAAGATAAAAGTGATCGGCAGATAACTGTAAACTACCAACTCAATAGTCGAAGGTAGAAGATCAAAAAGATACTGACTCACAGATGACGGTAAAAGGTCAAAGGATACACCAACTTTCACTAAAGGCAAAGCTACCAACATTCACGAAAGGTAGTAAGAGAGTAACATCGACGTTCACTGATGATGAACTACCAAATTTCACTAAAAGTAGAGAGAAAAGAAATATATCACCGACGTTCACTGACGGTGAACTACCAACGTTCACTTAAGGTAGCAAAAAGATAACACCCACATTCACTGAAGGTGAACTACCAACATTTACTGAAGGTAGTAAGGGAATAACATCGATGTTCACTGACGATGAACTGCCAACTTTCACTGAAGGTAGAGAGAAAAGAAATATAGCACCGATATTCACTCACGGTGAACTACCAACGTTCACTGAAGGTAGCAACAAGAAAACACCCACGTTCACTGAAGGTGAACTACCAACGCTCACTGAAGGTGAACTACCAATGTTCACTGAAGGTAGAGAGAAAATAACATAGCACCGACATTCACTGACGGTGAACAACCAACGTTCACTGAAGGTAGCAAAAAGATAACACCCACGTTCACTGAAGGTGAACTACCAACGTTCACTGAAGGTAGTAAGAGAATAACATTGACGTTCACTAATGATGAACTACTAAATTTCACTGAAGGTAGAGAAAAAAGAAATATATCACTGACGTTCACTGACGGTGAACTACCAACATTCACAGAAGGTAGCAAAAATATAACACCACATTCACTGAAGGTGAAATACCAATGTTCACTGAAGGTAGTAAGAGAATAACATCGAAGTTCACTGACGATGAACTACCAACATTCACTGAAGGTAGTAAGAGAATAACATCAATGTTCACTGACGGTGAACTACCAACTATCACTGAAGGTAGAGAGAAAAGAAATATAGCACCGATGTTCACTGACGGTGAACTACCAACATTCACTAAAGGTAGAAAAAAGATAACACCCATGTTCACTGAAGATGAACTACCAACGTTCACTGAAGGTAGTAAGATAATAACATCGACGTTCACTGACGATGAACTACCAACTTTCACTGAAGGTAGAGAGAAAATAAATATAGCACCGACGTTCACTGATGATGAACTACCAACGTTCACTGAAGGTAGCAAAAAGATAACACCCACGTTCACTGAAGTTGAACTACCAACATTCAAGAAGGTAGTGAGAGAATAACATCGATGTTCACTAACGATGAACTACCAACTTTCACTGAAGGTAGAGAGAAAATAACATAGCAATGACGTTCACTGACGGTGAACTACCAACATTCACTGAAGGTAGCAAAAAGATAACACCTACGTTCCCTGAAGGTAGAGAGGAATGAAATATAGCACTGACGTTCACTAACGGTGAACTACCAACATTCACTGAAGGTAGAAAAAAGATATATTGACAATAACAAGTTTCCCAAAATCATGGCGTTTCACCTAGAACGATTCTAAACTTCTTCTTTAACCAAGGCATTCCTCCTGGAAAGGGTAGTATATAAGCTATCTCAAATAAAGAGACTACCACTTGTAAATATTTTACAACGAAATGTCTCTGCCATATTGAAAGACTTTCCATCCACTGGAGTGATTTGACAAAGAAGTGCAAACTATCCATTCATAGCAAAAAAAAATAACGTCGACTTTTACGGGGAAGTACAAGTTGCTCAAATAAAGAGACCTTCTACTTGCTGTTATGTAAAGGATTGTAAAAATGACTTTCTGGGGAAAGCAATATGGCTTCCTGGGGAAAGAAATATGACTTCCTGGGGAATGAATCATGACTTCCCGGGGAAAGCATCATGGCTTCCTGGTGAATGAATCATGACTTCCTGGTGAATGAATCATGACTTCCTGGGGAATGAAATACAGCTTCCTGGGGACATGCCAACATATTCCTGCTGAGGAGATAAAAGTCTTCTCGTGCCAAAATAAATGCACATTCTCAAACCAAGGCTCGAAGCTTGCAGAAATCCAAAGTAATAATATTATTGGAAACAAAAGATTCAAAACAGAAATAAACCGGAATGAATCAGTCAACCAAAATACATCCTTTTAGAAATAAACTCAAGAGGGAAACCCAAATCATCCAGACAAAGAGCTGTACAAGAAGGCTAAAGTAAAAATATTCCACGAGGGACAACTCAGTGGGGAAAATTTTCAATAAATTTTTTTTCAAAACCTTATTTAGTGGTAGAAATGTTAAGACTAAGCCATTGGATTAACTTGACTTGTACAGATCAAAATAAAAATTACCATCGCGCTTTATTATTTCCAAAGGAATGGGAAAAGAGCGAATAACCCAAAAAGAAGGGGAAAGATTCAAGGTAAGGGGGTTGGTTATGCAAAGGGAAGGATTAGCATCCTAAACATCTACGGTACTCCGTTGGAACCTCTTTGTAAAATCTGTATATTTTTGGCTATAAAATGTTATATAAAAAATAGACGGTGGAGGTGAGAAAAGAAATATTTTTTTTAATGATTTTTGCACCCGCCGCGGTTGCGAACCTTTAGTGCCTACTTACCACCTTTCGTGCAATAGGGGATTAGGGTACACGTAGTTCACCTTTAAAAAAATTTAAAACACAAGTGCGTTGCTTAATTTTATGAGATAAGACATCATCGTTATTGTCCGTGTGGAAAACATACTTACTACCCACAATTATGAAAAAAGAGAATTTGCATCATCTCAAAGTGGAGGATATGGCTTGGATTTTAGAATCAACAAAGCCTCACTCAACACCCAAGTGGAATATCTCACTTCACTACATATTGTAGAAGTATAGTTGTTTGTATCACTACAAAGATTGACAAGATTCTAATCTTTTGAGAAAAGTTTTAAAATAAAAAGCCAAAGTGGCAAAATGGTTTAAAATGAGATTGATTGACTTTTAGTCTTCTCACAAAAAAGGTCAAGGTATTATTAAATTGATTGGAGTTTATTTATGAAAAAAGTTTTGAAAATGCATGGACCTAAGTTCAAGTTTATTATGAAAGTGGTTCAAGTTTAAAAACAAGAAGAGTTTTCAAAAGAAGGAAAAATATTCTTGAAATTAAAGAAGATGGGAGGAGATGAAGAGACTATCCTAAAGCATATGATAAAAGCTAGGGATAAGAATCATCTAACCAACAAGAAGCCAATACTTGACATTATGAGTCAAGATAGAATTCTCATTCTTTGGATTGAACCAAGCAAGCAAAGATACTAGACCTCTTGATAGAACCAAACTTCAAGTGTATTAAGTCTTCACAAAAATTGGACAGAGTAACGGTTGTATACAGATAAATTCCAGATTACAAACAAAGTATGTAATCACAATAACCTGCACACAAAATAAACAAACAACCCAATGTCTTAAGGTAAACCTCAAGAACTTCATACAAAATATCAATTAAGGTCACAAGGTCTCTAACATAGGCCAAGGTCTCTAATCCTAAGTCCAAGAAGTCCAATACTCCATAATGCCAAGGATAGTAACCAAATAGTCCAAGTATCATTAAAGTTTTTTATGGTTCATCTTGATTATTAAGTATCTTCAAAAGAAAAGAAAAAGCTTAAGTGAGCAAAATAAAAATGACATAAAAGTAAATGCTCAAGTGAGCAAAGATGAAAATATCATGAAATTTAAATGCTAAAGTAAATGGTACATAAAGCATAAAAATAAAAGCATAAAGTGAAGAGCATAAAATAAAATCAATTGTTAAAAACTAGTGGTTAGTTGGATGACCATCTTGAAACTTGCATTTGGAACTCATTAGAGGATGGGTAGAACAAAAGCCTTCACACAACAAGTTGCATTTGCTTTTTGTCAACTATATCATCCATTTAAGAAACCTCAAGGAAACATTTAATGATCAACGACGTTTAAGTGATCCATGTTGACAAAAATTGATGAATATCCATTAGAGGATTGGTAGAACCAAAGCCTCCACACAATAAATCTCAAGGTTATTGGATCAAAGAGATCAAATTAACATACTTGGGCTTGCAAACATATGTTAGGTCCACTAATGATCATTTATTCGAATCGGGACAAAATTTAGCGCTATGTTAAGCAATCGTAAGTGGACTTATGTAGAAGTCGCACCTATTTTGAGGCCGGTCAATAGCAATCTATGTACTTCATGTTTGGATAAATGATATAGAGATCATCATACCTTAACATGTAGCACAATTAAAAAAAGAAAGGGATAAGATTAAGAGGGAGGGGAATGATAAGCTAACTTGGATCACTACCTTAAATTTCTTTTATCTTTAAATTAAATCACTCATCTAGATGGATTAAAGCACTGAACATATCATTAATCCAAAGCACAAAAAATGAATTAAATAATTCATTCTTTGGTAGATTTGAATTGATGAACATTTATCCAACTTCATCTACACCATAAAGTCCATTGAATTTAAAGAGAAATTGAACATTTAAAATTGCAATCCAAACCAACAATCAAAAGGAGTGAGTAGAGAAAACATTTTTTATCAAAGCTGCCCCAAAACAAGGAAAAAAATGCATTCTGTTTCTGTGCAAATCGATTGCACTACAGTGCAAATCGATTTGCATAGTACAATTTTTAAAAATTTTACGTGAAATACTTCTGTGCAATCGATTGCACCAGGACAACAATCGATTGCACACTGTTACAGTAGGAAAAATAGCATTTCAAAAGGCATAATTCTTGTTCAAACTTTCCATCAAATACCTTATGATCATGGATCCAATTGAGCACGAAAATTACATCAAATTATGAGAAAATAGCACCATTGAAATCACAAAATAATGCTCAATGAATCAAACCCAAAGATCAACAAGAGATCACATTGTGAAAGATGAATTATCCAACTTACCAAAGGTGGATCTAGAGAATTATCAAAACAACTTTCAGAATTCACTTTAATTCAGCCACAAGAATCAATTGCTCCAGCTTGGATGTAGAGAATTAATGGAGAAAAAGTGTTTGGATGGAGGTTTAGCTCAAAGATTAGTAAGCTTTAATGCAAAGCTCACTAACTTTTTTTGAAAATAGAGCTTTGAGTGAATTCGGTAGATGGAGAGAATTGAGAGATTTTTTAGCAAAGTGATTTTGGCTATCAAAAGCTTGCAATTTGAATGAAATGAAGGCTCTATTTATAGAGTTTAGGTTTTGGGATTAGTGGTAATTTGGTAATTGATTATTGGAGTCAAAATTTTAATTAATGAATAACTTTCAAAAATTAGAGCCAAAATTTGAATTAATGACATATATTTCAAAAAAAATGAAAAATTGGCACCAAAATTTGAATTAATGATATATTATTCAAAAAATGAAAAATTGACACCAAAATTTGAATTAATGATATATATTTCAAAAATGAAGAAAAATTAGAGCCAAAATTATCAAGCTTGAAATTGTTGATTTTTCAAATTTTCACATTGTGCAATCAATTGCACTATAGGCTCAATCGATTGCATCAGTGTATTTTTTCAAAAATAACGCAAAATGTACTAAGTGCAATCGATTGCACTCTAAGAGCAATCGATTGCATCAGTGAAAAAAATGAATTTTTGTTAATTATTTTTTCTTTGCAAATACAGATTTTAGGAAAATAATACCAGAAATCCTTATTTGTCATATGCTTTAACTCGGTACCTACAAAACATAAATTACAAAGACAAAGACAAATATTTTTTGTATTTTGATGAGAAGTTAGTCAACAACACATATACAAAATACACAACTAAGGTGCTTGGAGATTCCTCAAGAGAAAACTTAAAGATAGGAGAAAGAAAAAGAGGAATAACCAACCCTAATGTGATCTTGTTATGATCGAGTTGATATGGCATGATAGGGGAATCTTAGGGGGAAAATTGGGGTACAATAGCTGCCCTTATTTAAGTGTCTTCTATCCGGAGATACGAAGGTTAAAAATCTTCGTGTTGACGCGATTGAAGATACTTAAATATAAAACAAGCCCTATTTTTGGCCGTAAGATACCACACAATGCTTATGATTATGAATGCAGATGAACAAATCTAAAGAGACGCAAGATACTGCTGGGGATGTAGCAAAGGAAATAAGGATAAAAAGAGAAACCCAACCAGGAAAATAAATCACTGGTGAACAAAAGACCCGACTCTATTAGGGGATTGCCCAAAGAATAAATAAGGTAACATCAACTCAGTTAAAGAGGAAATAGTACAAGATAAAAGTGATCGGCAGATAACTGTAAACTACCAACTCAATAGTTGAAGGTAGAAGATCAAAAAGATACCGACTCACAGATGACGGTAAAAGGTCAAAGGATACACCAACTTTCACTGAAGGCAAAGCTACCAACATTCATGAAAGATAGTAAGAGAGTAACATCGACGTTCACTGATGATGAACTACCAAATTTCACTAAAAGTAGAGAGAAAAGAAATATATCACCGACGTTCACTGACGGTGAACTACCAACGTTCACTTAAGGTAGCAAAAAGATAACACCCACATTCACTGAAGGTGAAGTACCAACGTTTACTGAAGGTAGTAAGGGAATAACATCGATGTTCACTAACGATGAACTACCAACTTTCACTGAAGGTAGAGAGAAAAGAAATATAGCACCGACATTCACTCACGGTGAACTACCAACGTTCACTGAAGGTAGCAACAAGAAAACACCCACGTTCACTGAAGGTGAACTACCAACGCTCACTGAAGGTGAACTACCAATGTTCACTGAAGGTAGAGAGAAAATAACATAGCACCGACATTCACTGACGGTGAACAACCAACGTTCACTGAAGGTAGCAAAAAGATAACACCCACGTTCACTGAAAGTGAACTACCAACGTTTACTGAAGGTAGTAAGAGAATAACATTGACGTTCGCTGATGATGAACTACTAAATTTCACTGAAGGTAGAGAGAAAAGAAATATATCACCGACGTTCACTGACGGTGAACTACCAACATTCACAGAAGGTAGCAAAAATATAACACCCACATTCACTGAAGGTGAACTACCAATGTTCACTGAAGGTAGTAAGAGAATAACATCGAAGTTCACTAACGATGAACTACCAACATTCACTGAAGGTAGTGGAGAATAACATCAATGTTCACTGACGGTGAACTACCAACTATCACTGAAGGTAGAGAGAAAAGAAATATAGCACCGACATTCACTGACGGTGAACTACCAACGTTCACTAAAGGTAGAAAAAAGATAACACCCATGTTCACTGAAGATGAACTACCAACGTTCACTGAAGGTAGTAAGATAATAACATCGACGTTCACTGACGATGAACTACCAACTTTCACTGAAGGTAGAGAGAAAATAAATATAGCACCGACGTTCACTGATGATGAACTACCAACGTTCACTGAAGGTAGCAAAAAGATAACACCCACGTTCACTGAAGTTGAACTACCAACATTCAAGAAGGTAGTGAGAGAATAACATCGATGTTCACTGACGATGAACTACCAACTTTCACTGAAGGTAGAGAGAAAATAACATAGCAATGACGTTCACTGACGGTGAACTACCAACGTTCAATGAAGGTAGCAAAAAGATAACACCCACATTCCCTGAAGGTAGAGAGGAATGAAATATAGCACTGACGTTCACTAACAGTGAACTACCAACATTCACTGAAGGTAGAAAAAAGATATATTGACAATAACAAGTTTCCCAAAATCATGGCGTTTCACCTAGAACGATTCTAAACTTCTTCTTTAACCAAGGCATTCCTCCTGGAAAGGGTAGTATATAAGCTATCTCAAATAAAGAGACTACCACTTGTAAAGATTTTACAACGAAATGTCTCTGCCATATTGAAAGACTTGCCATCCACTGGAGTGATTTGACAAAGAACTGCAAACTATCCATTCATAGCAAAAAAAAAAATAACGTCGACTTTTACGGGGAAGTACAAGTTGCTCAAATAAAGAGACCTTCTACTTGCTGTTATGTGAAGGATTGTAAAAATGACTTTCTGGGGAAAGCAATATGGCTTCCTGGGGAAAGAAATATGACTTCCTGGGGAATGAATCATGACTTCCCGGGGAAAGCATCATGGCTTCCTGGTGAATGAATCATGACTTCCTGGTGAATGAATCATGACTTCCTGGGGAATGAAATACAGCTTCCTGGGGACATGCCAACATATTCCTGCTGAGGAGATAAAAGTCTTCTCGTGCCAAAATAAATGCACATTCTCAAACCAAGGCTTGAAGCTTGCAGAAATCCAAAGTAATAATATTATTGGAAACAAAAGATTCAAAACAGAAATAAACCGGAATGAATCAGTCAACCAAAATACATCCTTTTAGAAATAAACTCAAGAGGGAAACCTAAATCATCCAGACAAAGAGCTGTACAAGAAGGCTAAAGTAAAAATATTCCACGAGGGACAACTCAGTGGGGAAATTGAAAGAATATACACTTTCTGCTTAAGGTTGATACTCTATTGGAGAGAGGACAACACGACTCTACAAAACAGGGTAATATGTCAACAAAATATTTATGAATGCGAATGAGAAATGATTTTCTAAATTCAACTATGTATGATGTATGTATAAATGTATGAGTGTTATTATGTATATGCTAACAAAACAGACATATAACACTGGGGATAAACAGACAAAACCAACTCGGGTACAGTCAATAATCGGCTAAATCACATCCAAGATGAAAATTCCATAAGAAAATAAGCACCAACTGAGGAAACATAATCCTATTTCGCGGCTTAACTTCACTGGGAAGGAACATAATCTGGAAGTAATCAAATCATAGCGACAAAACAATACAGATACAGGGATATAAAATCCTTCTCCAGGCTTCACCGGGGAATAGCACACAGACTTCAATGGGGAAAACAAATGTTTCACGGTGTGTACTTCTACTGGGGATTGCAAAACTGATTTTAAATAAGGCAGGTGGAAACCATATCGTCAAAACATCAAATGAGGATCTCGTGCTGACCTCATTGGGGAAATATCATATAGACTTCACTAGGGAAAATAGTGCCTCATTATCGAGATAACAACGTTAGACCTCGTGTTAACTTCAATGGGGAGGACAACACCATATCATCGATGGGAAGTCGAGATGCGTTCTTCAATATTGAGCACGAGTTTTGCACCAACTTCTCTGGGGAGAAAGTATGAAACCTCATGGGGATAACAACTTCGAGAGTTAAGAAGTCAAACATAACAGCAAGAAATCAATCTTATGGGGATTTTAAATCAAACCCAACACTTGGCGGGTGAAAACCCAACAAGTTGATAAATGCCCCAACACTTCTTAGAAAAAAACATTGCCATTGCCTGATTATCGGGCAAATCAAACAAAATGTAAGTACTGCCGAAAGGGAGATACTTCGCAAATGAGTCTCACTCAGCATGCACGGGGAGAAAAGACTTCTATCAAATAAGTGAAGCCTTCACTGAGGAATCTTGGATTGAATCTTCATATCATGCAAACTTATTCCAATAAAAGATGCCCTGGGATAGCCTTCCCGGGGAATCAAGAAGTTAACATTATACAAAAAGGTCAAACTCATGGGGATTTTAAATCAAACCCAGCACTTGGCGGGTGAAAACCAAAAGGGTTAACAACTGTCTCAACTTGTGCCATATTCCTTATACACCCATTTTCTACCGCGTGAACAAAAAAGCACACCTCCTTTCTTTTGGGCTTGAATTCAATATCTGAATTCAGGCCCTTGTTGTTAGCACCTCCTATTTTACCACCTCAACCTAATTAATACCACCTTGCGTTTTATTTTCTTTTTATTTTATAATTTTTATATTATATATTTCCTATTTTTATAATTTTAGTATTATATTGATTATTACTATTAATTATTATTGAATAAAATATCATTTTTTAACTCATTCAAATATATTTTATCTATTGCATTAAAATATCTTTTACCGTGCATTTAAATAAGAATTTTATAATTAGTATATAAAAAACATTTAACCAACGCCAAATTATTTTTCATAAATAAATTAATTTAACAATTAATTTTCAAAAAGGGTTATGAAGCATATTTTAATTAACTGCACATTTGGTCCAAAATCTCTGCTATTCACACACCCGAGATAAGTACGAGGGGAATCAAAATATCTGTGTAATCTATAAAAAATACCAACCAACCGCGACTTACGAAATGGGACTCTGATTCCTCCTAAGAGGATACGTAGGTATACAATTAAAATCGTGGCGAGTTCCGCTATTAAAAATTAAAACCCTTTTCCCCCCTAATTAATATTAAAACCCTTTTTCCTAAAAATACGCTTCTAACCCTAATATCCTTGTGAACAAGGTAGATGAGGGGTTCCTAACACCTTCCCTTCGTCGGAAACCGAGTCAACAATCTAGAATCTGTATAACTTTTAGGGTTATTCCTTTATACTCTTTTCCTTAGGATAAAAATTAAGGGTGGCGAATCTGATTTTAAATCCAGTTGTAATAGCTAGCGACTGTGCTAGGGACTCAACCCTAGGTTTAGAAGTCTCTCCTTTAGGTTTTAGGGTTTATCTTATTTTTGAGTTTTTCGTTATTTTTATTTATTTATTTATTTATTTATTTCCTTGTCTACTTTATCATTATATTTGTTGTGTGACGGGATTTTAATTTCAAAATATTTTATAAAAAAAACCCTTAGAAAGAAGGTTCGTCTATTAGCTTAGGGGATATATCATCCCTACGAGTTTATGTGACGACTTCGCCTAGAGTCGGTGGAATTCTGCAAAAGGAATACTTATCAAGAGATATCCTCTTGAAAGGTAGGACTTTGGAATATCACATATGACTCTTTGTATAACCCTAACCAAAGTCTCATGACGAGACCCTTCATGACTTTGAGACGAAAGTCTCGGTCCGTAAAGAGGCTTCACTTAAGGGAGGCCCTTATGCCTTTTCCCTCTTGTGTTATTCATGATACCCTTAAGGAAGCCACCTTATGGGAAGGGTAGACTAACTGTAGGCCAAAAGTAGGAGCCTACCTTCTAATAATATTATTCATATAATCACATCCTTAAACCCGTAAGGGTTACTTCCGGTATATTACGATCCCTAGCCTGTAGGGTTTATCTTTCGTAAGTCATAACCCCTAGCCTGTAGGGATTCCTCAACCGCCCATTAGTCTATTACAATTTCTAGCTTGTAGGAATTCTTGTCCCTCAGTTACAATCCCTAGCTTGTAGGGATTTCTCTTCGTCTTCTATGGTCCTTAATCCTTAAGGAATTCCTATCTGTCTCAATCTCTGAGTCAGTGTAGGGCATCATCAAATTCATATCTATTATCTTCATCTTTAAGGAATTCCTACTTGTCTCAACCTCTGAGTCAGTGTAGGGCATCATCAAATTCATATATATTATCTCCGTCTTTAAGGAATTCCTACCTGTCTCAATCTCTGAGTCAGTGTAGGACATCATCAAATTCATATATATTATTTTCATCCTTAAGGAGTTTCCTCCTGTCTCAATATCTGAGTCAGTGTAGGATATCATCAAATTGATATCTTTTATTTTCGCCTTTAAGGAGTTGCTTGTCTCAATCTCTGGGTCAGTGTAGGATATCATCATGTCTATCATTAAATTCGTATAGGGTACCCGCATGTTTACCTTCATATTACGCCGACATCGCATTGCATCTCCATGAAATTTTTAGCATACCCTTAAAGCCAAAAATATTTTTGCATATCCATGCATTTACGCACATTCATATATTTACATCTCATGCATTTCCACCTCCGCCCTTTATCATCCATATGCTAGTTGATTTCTTGGTACTCGCCAACCACTCAAGAAAGTATAAAACTATGAAAAAGGAGATTATTTATTGGAGACTCAATTGAACTTGGTCCTACAAAGAAACAAGTCATCCCTTCACAATGTAAACATCAATAAGCCTACCCAACGCCTCAAATATCACTACCATTGGTGATTCCCTTACATCAAGAGCAACTGCCCTACCAATGAAATAGGTATGCCCAAGAAAAGTCAAGGGTCACCCCATGCTCTAACAAATTCAATAACTACGAAGCATCTCCTGAAGTTACGTGGGTCAACAAAGGAGTTCTTCCATAGGATCATTTGGCTTTATCAGTTCCAATTTGTAATTTCTAAGTTGCTAAGTTGTATTTGATGTAACTTTGTATCTTTTGATTAGTAATTCTAATAAAATAAGCATGCATGTTTTGAAATCAATTCATTCGTTTCACTCTTCATCTTTCATCACTTTCCATAAATAATCAACGATTTTCTATTTTCACTCTTCTTCTCCATTTTCAAATTTTCTTTAACAAACTTCGAAGGAGAATGATGAAAATTAAATAACAAGAATTTTGCTAAACTATGCTTTCAATGGTAAGACCAAGCTGACGATGTAAGGCATTGTTTCACTTCCCAAATAGTGGAGATATAAGGAGTTAATCTGTAGTTAACCCCCTCGAGCCAGAAGTCGGAGTTCTTTCTATTTTCTATAAAAAAAACCTTAATCTTAACTAGGGGCAGGGTAGTCTTTCAATTAATTCAATGGTTCATTCTATTCTCAGAAGAATCAAGTCCACCCAAGCAAGGTTCAATCATATCTCCTTCCTTGATATATCATTTAGGAAATGATCTAAGTAAAGGTTCAAACACATCATCTTCCTCGTGCACATCAACAAAAATTGAGGAAGGAATCAATAAAGACAAAGCTCTCAACATCTTTCTCCTTAATACATCATTCACAATCAAGGAAAACAATAAAGACGAAGCTCGCAACAATCAGTGTGGTAGTCACACATTTTCAAAGTCAAAAGCAAAGAATGAGAAATTCAAAAAAAGGAAAGCCCGCTAAGTTAAAGAAAAGAAGACTTGACTTAGGCAAAAGTTAGGGCATCCCGATGGACCGGAAATTCAAAAGAATTTGTCCATGCAAAAATAAGGGATTAAAAACAAATAAATTGGAGAACAATCTTGTGACTGCCACCTCAAGAAACATCAAGGCTTCTCATCAACGCTTGGATCTTATCAACACTTGGACCTTATCAATTCTTTTTCATCGAGGCTTTAATATTTATCTACGCTTCTCATCGTCTACGCGACTACAAAATTTCTCTTGGAAATTGAATGCATCTAATGGATTAATTGAACATAGGATTGAAGAACATCAAGGAGAATGGGGTGGGCTAAATAAATTTTGAGCCTTACATCTTTTGTTTCTTAAACCAATAATCATGGCCACGTTGCAACTTCAAAAGTCCTAATTGAAGCAAGGTTAACTATGAAAGCTTACTCGGCAAAATTCGTGTTAAATTGACTCCTATGTTTTTTAAAATTATTGTTAATCTCTTTTCCTCTTTAAATATCCATCTCTGATCATCCATTTCTTTTCAATAATCAACTTCGATTTCAAAACTTGCATGTACATAAAACATAATTGCTTTTTAAAACGTACAATTTTATTTACAAGTCAATACTTAGCATCAACGAGATTTCAAAAAGGTCTGATCAAAGGCAGTATTTTCCAAGAAGCTTCTAATTGGGGTAAAAGCATCTAAGAGGATCCCTATAAACATGGGAAAATACTAATGATCGTAGGGGCATATCACATGAAGATATTATTGACAAGGGGTGAGGATTCCGAGATTCAATCAACACGGATCAAATTTCAAAGCACTCTTCAAACAGGGGTATACCATTCGAAGGAGAATTCCTTAATCAAGTCATATCACGACACTGTATGACTCGGTTTACTCGTCTTAACAAACCTATTAAGGCTCAAGGGCAACCTTCCAAATGTTAGGGCAGTACATATCAAGTTCATCCTACTGCACGTAGGGTCCAAATTCTTCGAGCAACTTCAAGTACAAACATTTCAAAGATTCAAATCTTGGGGAAATCTATATCAAAGTTCATAGGGAAGTCCAAGTTCTTCCTAAAGGGGGCTTCCTCAAAATCATGAAGATTGGGGGCATATCTTTCTAAACTCTAATATTAGGGAAAACCACTGCGAGGCTTATCAAAAGGAGTTGATTCAAAAATAATTCACCAAGGGAAAATCATCCAAGAGTACCTCCTCCAAATTCTGGAGATTGGGGGCTTACCTTTCAAGAAGTGTAAATGTTAAGGCATACCGCTGCGAAGCTCATTCAGAAGAATTTGGTTCAAATAAAAAATGAAAAAATAATAGCCCATCAAAGGCAAACCATCCAAGAGCCCATTAGTCAAGGGCATAATGTTTCAAAGTGCGAAATAGTGGGGTCATCCATATTATGATCAAACTATTTCCAAGTGCATATCAATGAGAATCTCCTCCAAGAACCTACCAAAAGTTAGGGAAAGACAGTCCACATAGAGGCAAGCTCCCCGCGTACTTTCATAATCTCTAATGGACCTTTGTTCTACATCAGCAATCTTTCGAGTTCAAAACAAGTATAAGGAAATCATGAAAGCACAACATTCAACCATCATGTGACAAGCAACCTTGTTACATAGTCAAACCTCTACGCTTAATCATCAATGACCCATCATAGGGGCACCATTCAACAAATCATGTGAGTCATAATCATAAAGAATAAGTCTGCATAAATCATTAGTATGCATTCATTATGATACTGCGATCCAAAATCAAGCTATACTTATCATCTCATCTGGATGACGAATTTTGACAACATGGATCTAACAAAGAGTTTAATCCCACTTGGCATTTACCCTTAAGCCCAATTCTCATTGGAACATCAAAATTCCAACATCCATTAACGCATATCCAAGTCACCCATTACATGTATTGGTCAGTCATTCCACGCATTAACACCTGCATCTGTATGTATGCATAACATATCGCAGCCCGAGACTTAGGACCCCATAAAAAATCTAGAGTCAAGTTCTAGGAGAGTCACTATTACAATCTCTAACTATCCCTCTGCGTGAGTCTATGATACAAGCATTCTTCGTCAAAATAAATTGTAAGCAGCCTTACGTACAACTGTCCAAGACGTGAGCAGCCCCATACATTTTCTTATCTGCGTTCCATAAAAGACGTGAGCAGCCTTACGCAGCCTCATCCAATATTCATTCATAGGAAGCCATACGAGGCATGAGCAACCTCATGCATTCATCATCCATCCTACGTAAGCAGCCTTACGTGAAATTCGTGAGCAGCCTCACACTTTCCAAATCACCAGATTAATGTCTCTAGGTAATCTTACCAATGCTGGCAACCTTCCTGACTGTTTCACCTTTCCGAGCCACCAATCTGATACTATTCCGGTAGTTCTACTAACGCTGGTGCAAAGCCCAGTTCCCATCTGGACCATATTTTCAAAACCCCAGTTCCTGTCTGGAACATCTTTTCAAAAGCCCAGCTCCTGATTGGCATGGCTTCTCAAAAAAATAGGTCTTGGCTGATAGTCTGCCTTAAGCATTGGTTCCGCAGTTCAAATAACAGGGACATTGCATTTATCAATCATCGCATCATTTCAATTCATAACATCATCATATCAAACATACATACCATATATCATGCGTACATCAAGCATAATCATATAAAACATGCATACATGTATTACATTCAATTACACATGTCCATAGAAAATTGCGGAAAAATCTCAAGGCACGACTACCAGCTAAGACAAACTCAAATTCAAATCCAAGCTCAACATTATCCACTCACCTTGATATAGCTACCTCGGTTGATAACTGACACAACCGTCAAAGGTACCACTATCAAAATTTCATTAGGCAGCTTACCTACGATTCATATCCACGCCTACATCCACATCCACGCCTATTTTTATGACCACGCCTACACCTACGTCCACGTCTACGCTATGCCCGTTTCCACACCCATGCTTACACACACGATACAAATATCAAGACACTCTTCATTGTGTCCACACCAATTCATCATGTTGGGGAATTGATAACTCAAAACCAATGGTTTGACAAAGGAGAGTTATCAAAAACATTTGCGAAAATACTTGGAGTATACACAAACATTTGGGGCATACACGCTCAGTCCATATACACTATGGGTTTCATACCAAATCTAAGACATCCTACACATACAAGGCATTCCTCAAAACATACCTTGGGCAGAATCAATATCTTTGGGACCTCCATCAGGTTTCTACCTTGGTCAAAAAACAAACAACCAACAAATGACCTAGCTCATATTCGATTTAGCTATCTAAGGTTCGACCATCAAAACACACTTCCTCTACAGACGTGATTCATTGCCTCAGATTCTAGGCACCAATGTGTTTTACTCCTCTTGTGATTCTACCCATCACCTAAGACTCCATACAGTGAAGTGTTCTTTACAATTCAACCCATCATCTAAGACTCCATGCAGTGATGTGTTCTTTACAATTCAAGCCATCACCTAAGACTCCATGTAGTGATGTGTTCTTTACAACGTAGCTCATTACCTAAGACTCCATGCAGTAATGTGTGAAACTCACAATATAGTTTATTGCCTAAGACTCCATGCCGCAATGTCTGAAATCTAAATATGACCCATTGCCTAAGACTCCATGCAACGATGTGTTTTCCTCTCCTTACCCATTACCTAAGACTCCATGTAGTAATGTGAGACACTCCCAATATAACCCATTTCCTAAGACTTCATGAAACTGTGTGTTCCCTTCTTTTGTGATATAGTTCATTGCCTAAGACTCCATGCAGCAGTTTTCAAAATCCAAGTTTAACTCATCGCCTAAGGCTCCATGCAGTGATGTGTTTCCTGATTTGCGATATAACTCATTACCTAAGACTCCATGCAGTAATATGAGAAATCCATAATATAACCCATTGCCTAAGACTCTATGCAGCAATGTGTTTTCCTTCTGCTTTGCGATATAGCTCATTATCTAAGATTCCATGCAGTAATGTGCGAAATCCACAATATAACCCATTTCCTAAGACTCCATGCAACAATATGTTTTCCCTCACTTGCAAGATAACACATTACCTAAGACTCCATGCAGTAATGTGCGAAATCCGCAGTATAACTCATCGCCTCAGTCTCCATGCATTGATGTAGTTGTCGAGCTTTTTTGATTATCTATCCCCCGGGTTTTGATAGATATGCAAAATAGATTTGTGTAATCCATTGTATCAGTCTCCAGGAAGCAGTGTGTTATCAAACTTTGTTTTATTCAACCCCTAGGTTGTGATGAATAGACAAAATAAAATTAATTCAAAAATTACTATATTAGTCTCTAAGCATTAGTAAGTCAACTTTTTCAAATGTGAATCATTTACCTCCTAGGTTATGGTAAATTCTATGACAATCTCTTTTCTAGGTATTGACGAGTTATCTGCATCGTCATATCCAGATTAATCTTACTCTTCAATCATATCTCTCTATTCAAACTCTAGTAGGATGATACATTATCATCTTTGCCTATTCTCTTCAAAACTCTTGGAGGTATGCTATATCAGCGTAACCTCATCTAGCCAATCCTTGGGGGTATACTATATCAGTGTAACCCTATCTAGCCAACTATTAGTCAAATTTTGGGGTCTTCTATTATTTAATAAATCTTTGACTAGAATGAACAAAGACCTACACATTCTCGCACCATTCAATCAAAGAGTTATTAAATAGGGGGCAGCTGTCATACCCCAAATTTACTACCCTTAGTGCTACTGTCAAATTTATTTTCGAACATGGGTTTTACAGAGTATAAAATTCATTTGATTTAATTACATTAACATTCTGAGGTTTTTTAATAAAAATTCGCTTTCAAGTCTGTTTGAAAAATAATAATTATTTGTATTTTTAAATAGCAAATAATTGTTCATTGTCATATACTTTCAATTGGTTTTTTACTTCAAATAAGTAGCATAGCACAGTTGGTAAGGGAGAAAGACTTGCAAGCAGAATGTCATGGGTTTGAATCTCACTTGGTGCACTTTGGATATTTTTGTTGTTTATTGTTACTAACTTTATTTTCATTTTCAATTATTTCTAACCACAATTTCATAATCATCCACAATTCACTAGAGTTCTCCTAAAATTGTTATCCTTCACATCGAAGAATAACAACAAAGAAACCCTGAAGCCTCCATCAACAGTCACTTATTTTAGGGTTTTGAACAAAATACCTAAAAAATTTCTATCAACAATTTTTCAAAACCTTGTTGTTATCTCCAACATCTATCTAAGGAGGATCTTGTCCCAGAAAAAAAAAGAGGGGAACGGCGAAGAAAAAAAAGAAGTTCTATCATTTGTTCACCAGGGGAATCCCCGCTCCCGTAGGTTGGTCTCTCTTAAAAATATCCATCGTAAAATTTCTTGAACTGTTTATATTTTATTTCTATTGAGTGTTTTATTGTTGGGATTCACTGCATGTTTAAAATCTCCATGTTTGTTGTCTTGATGTTTATTCTTTTTTAATTTAATTAATAAAACAAAAATTACAATATCTATTATAATTTGTAACATGTATATATGATTTGGGTCACGTAGAAACATATTCACTTTGCAAATAAAACAACAACTTTCATACATGTTCTTTCTTTCTGCTAATGTTTTTTAAGGCTTAGCTTTTATTATAATTATTATTAGGTTAATTATTGCATTACAATTTTTTAATGGTTTTGTTTCTCTTGTTTTTGTTTGTCGCTTTTTATTAAAAAATACAAAAATATGTTAGTTTTATTATTAGGTTAAGTGAAAAGTCGAGAATAACAAAAATATTCCTTATACATAATTATTGAGATTTTTCAATCAATTTAATAATTCAAATAATTAATCTTATACATAAATCCAAATAATTTCATAATTAAATTAATATTTTATAAAGATATTAAAACCCTCAGCCTATTAGGTCCAGTTCAACATCTGAACTTGTGCCATATTCCTTATACACCCCTTTTTTATTGTGTGAACAAAAGAACACACCTCCTGCCTTTTGGGCTTGAATTCAATATCTGAATTCAGGCCCTTGTTGTTAGCACCTCTTATTTTACCACCTCAACCTAATTAACACCCCATTGCGTTTTATTTTCTTTTTATTTTATAATTTTTATATTATATATTTCCTATTTTTATAATTTTAGTATTATATTGATTACTACTATTAATTATTATCGAATCAAATATCATTTTTTTAACTCATCCAAATATATTTTACCTATTGCATTAAAATATCATTTACCATGCATTTAAATAAGAATTTTTATAATTAGTATATAAAAAACATTTAACCAACACCAAATTATTTTTCATAAATAAATTAATTTAACAATTAATTTTCAAAAAGGGTTACGAAGCATATTTTGATTAACTGCGCATTTGGTCCAAAATCTCCGCTATTCACACACCCGGACTAAGTATGAGGGGAATCAAAATATCTGTGCAATCTATAAAAAGCACAACCAACCGCAAACTACGAATTGAGGCTCTGATTCCTCCTAAGAGGATACGTAGGCATACAATTAAAATCATGGTGAGTTCCCCTATTAAAAATTAAAATCCTTTTTTCCCCTAATTAATATTAAAACCCTTTTTCCTAAAAATGCGCTTCTAACCCTAGTATCCTTGTGAACAAGGTAGATGAGGGGTTCCTAACACCTTCCCTTCGTCTAAAACCGAGTCAAAAATCTAGAACTTGTGTAAATTTTAGGGTTATTCCTTTATACTCCTTTCCTGAGGATAAAAATTAAGGGTGACGACTCTGATTTTAAATCCAGTTGCAACAGACGTCAAAACTCGGAAAGCTATTATTTTAGTATGGTGGACGATATCCTTATGTCTTGTGGCACTCCCTTTCATTATAGGTCTTAGGAATCATCAAAAAGTACTTTGAAATTTACCCAACACATTGAAAATTAGTTTCCGCATGTTTTTGCATTGCATGTGTCGGCACATTCAATTTTTAGGTCAACACATGCAACTCAGTTTTTAAGCCTGTAATCTTCTATAAGTCACAGGTTGACACATATAGCCTTTAGTCCGAAACATACTAAAAGAATTTTGAAATTGCAGAAATTCATATTGTATGTGTCGACACATCCATATTTTAGGTCAACACATTTACTCACATTTTAAAGCATGTAGCTACTGACTTGCTCATATCGACACATAGAGTCTTTCAGGTCGACACATGCAGCCTTTTTATGAAGTATGTATTGACACATGATTTTGAGGTCGACACATAAACTCTTTTTTGGTCAAATTTTCATTTTCTTTTATTCTGAATTTGTCCTTCTTGCCCTAACCTTTTCCAAACTATAAATACTCATTCATGCATCATTTCTAACTTGATGATACCATAAAATTAGCATTCTTTTTCTCTTTATCTTAAACCTTCCAATCTATGAATACACATCAGTATTACATTGTAATGATGTTTTGTCGGGGTGCTATCTAGACAAAGAATTATAGATTGCCAATTGTCTTGGGTTGAGTTCTTGTGTGGGTCTTCATCCAGAAAAACCATCGAGTTTATCCTCCAACAACATTTGTTGAATAGAGGGTTTTCGTGCAAGATCGTGCGAGAAGGAATCGTCCATGTGAAAAATCCCTTGGAGTGTTTGAAATCTTTTCAAGGAAACTTAGAGTGGCTGAAACTTTTATTGCACGCCAAGTGTTCGACAAATGGTTTAGCTTGTTTAACTCAAAGGAAAATTTCAATGTTATATCTCCTACTATCATTTATTCTCTACATGCAATGTGTTAAATGTGTTGTTTGATCGATTGATTCATATATAATTTCTCTTTTATTACTAAGGTTTAAATTGCTTTGTTGATTAGCTTATAATCAATTTGATTGTAAGTGCTTTTGCATATCAACAAATCTCAAAGAAAATTCTAAAAAATTGATTGCGCGCCACATGTTCGATAAATTGTCATATTATGTTTTAAATATGATTTCATTGGAAATAGGAAACTATTGTGTTGAATATGAAATAGTTAATTGATATATTATTATGTTGATTGATTTTATCATTATGATTAATTCCATATGGCTCGTGCATATTCGAGTTTCCAATAACTAGGTTCGTTTAGACTACTATATTGATCTAGGTCAAAATCCTTCCGTTCAACATTGTTTTTCAAATAAGTTTTTAAATAATCATTTTTAAAGGTAATTTTTATTTTTGGATCTATTCATCCCCCCTCTAGATCCGGTGTCGTAGTCTAACAATGGTTGCAAGAAGTTTCAATAAACATCACCCTCAAAAGATGATCAAACAACTAGGCATTCATCACTCAATATCATCCTCAAAAGGAATCAGCTATCCATAGAAAGAAAATGATCAAGCAATCATGAAATTGGACATTTAAACATGACAAGTCAAAAGCATATACAAAGTATTCATCTTAACTAAATCTCACAATATTAAGAAGCATCAAAGCAAACAAGATGCCAAAATTAGGTACAAAATGATAAACTATCAACCTATGAACCAAACACTATGATTCACTTATCATATGACTCAAACTATACTAAAACCTATAACAAGTCACTTAGACATGTTAACATTTTAAAAAATAAGTTACTTAAATACTTATCAAAGCATTGGAAATTATTCAAGATAAGCATACTCCTAACTAGGTCAACAAGTTAACAAACTTTTCATCATTTTGTAACAACAAAAGAAATGACTAAAGAATGACATAAAGAGATCAAATATACATGGGATCAACATATAAAACATATCATAGTATCAACTATCATGTTAAGAAAGATTTCCTAAGCTATTTCATAAGTGCAAGCTTAAAATAAGTTGTCCATACAAACACACATCCACACTTATGCATGTATCGAGGCATCATGAAACCAATTAACCAAATGATTAATACCTCATCAAAATTACATCAAATCATCAAGTAAACCCTAAACAATCATAAGTCTAAACATTTTAAAAAAATTGATTTTAAATGGACTTAAACAAGCCATCAATAACAAGTCACAATGGAAAGATCACTATCTAAACATACTTTCACCAATTTAATCCAAATAATATTAAAACTAATTGGAAAAAAATAATAAAAATCACCAAAAAATTCTTAATATACACAAGTATCTAAAATATATATTTTTGAAATTTTATTGTGAAGGAAAAATGATTTTATCAATCAAAATTGAAAACACATCAATTATATTACAACAACTCATGGGAGTGTAAACCACAATTAACAAATGAACTAACACTAGTTACACACTATAAAGACCCAGTTATGTGGGGGTGTAGGGATCAATGGGACTAAGCCCAATCCATTTGCGCTTGGGTCCAAACAAAACCAAACAACAAAAATCACTTATGGCCTTTTTCTTTTTCTTATTTATCATTCACTATTGATTTCAATTAATAAAAACTAAAAAGGATAAAAATAAAACGCATGCACCAACAGGAACTTGACACTTCACATAATACATAGTGTAACAGTGACGCACACACGACGGTGTGCCCTAAGTCCGATCTTTTTCACCGACTAAGCACCACCGTCAGAGATGGTTATGACATGTAAAAATTAAAATGCACACCACAATCCGACTCAGTTTTCCATGGAGATTCATAATCTACACTCTTTTTCACTAAAACACACTCAAACGCAATAAATTCATGCACGAACACAAGTAAACATATCTGAGATCTCAAAAAGTTCAACACGTAACTACGTTATGCCAATGCCTACCTCATGTTTGATTTGAGTAAATAGCATTTGGTGATTTGAGTCAAGTAGCAAAGTAATGTGGAACAAGATCTACAATTAAAGAGAGACCCATTAAGTAGTGATTTGAGTCAAGAGTAAAGTATGATTCGACTCATATATCCTATGATTCAAGTCATGGTTTGGTCATGATTCAAATCAAACTAGACAGAGGTTGAAGAAGGACTCGTGATTCGACTCATGTATAAACTGTAATTCGAATCACAGAGTGCATGATTTGAATCAAGGTCAAGTTGTAATTCGACCACAAGCTTACACAAATCCCTAATTATTCTTTTCCTTGTTTGATTCAACTCAAGGGACTGTGTGATTTGAATCACACATCCAAAATCTCAAAAACTCAAGTTTTCATAGATATTTGAAGATTCTACTTTTGTCATGACTTTAATCAATATCAATTACGGTTCTTTTTCCAAAAACTCGACTAATTGACTTAAAGCATAATATTTATACTCCAACATAAACAATTTGAATTATGTGTGCTAAAACACAGATCTAAAACTTGATCCTTAAAGATGCATAATAGAATAGGAGAATTAAATATAAAGCTAAATTCAAAGTAAAGCTTAAGAGGAAAGCAACAAAACTACATAAAAGTCTCCTCCTTAATGTATCATAGACATGCAACTTCACTGATCAAGTGACATGGAAGATAAACATTCAAGATCAGCTTCGTGGGATTATTAATAGTTACATTACGATGAGTAAGCATAGCTAAAATATTTTGTTGTGGGTTAGATGTTGTTATTATATTCATGTCCTAAATTGATAATGGAGTTCTATGTAAATGTACTCGTACTTTAATATTGATGACTCTTTAATCTTAATTCTTGGTTTAACTTTGCTATCTACAACTTGTTTATATGGTGTGACCTGAAATTGAAAGGTGTTTGTCATTACTAGATCCAAGATAATCATCTATTAGATACTAGTGCCTAAGGATAAGGTTAGGTTCAATATCCATATATAGTGTAATATGGATCAACGTGGAGTCTTGTTGCTTTATAACTGTTGGAATTTAATGCTCCATGTTAGTTAATAGTCCAATATATCAGTTATTTTATCTTACGGCATTGAGACTGAAAGGAGATATGAATGAGAGCAGTGAGCGATAATTTTAATAGATGAGTAGAAGAGCATATTACTGACCTATAGATGTGTATGATAAATACGTAATGACAAAATCTACCCTAGCAAATTTTCTTACTTTTAACACTTATATTTCTATTTTACTTACTGTCATTTATTTTATGTCATTTAATTTCACACATCACAGTAAATATACAATTATTTTTTACTTAAAATCTTAAAAACTGTTTAAAGATCTTTTAAACCATCGGTCTTCGTGAATATGATTATAGTAAAACTTTTGTTTCACATTGAACATGCATATGATAAAATGAGAGAGATAATGAAATATTTTTACTAAGTGAGAGATGCATCTAATTAAGGGAATAGAAGGGTGAGTATTGTCTGACTCAGAGCAAGTAATTATTTAATTTTTATTCTAATGTCATTATTAACTTTCAATTTATCATTAAGTAGACAAATTTTTTATTGCCCTCTTATCATTTATGACCCTGTTATTACTTACGACCATTTGAGAGGTCAAGGTAGTAACTATGAGACCAGGGCAAGACCTATGGTTGTGCAAGGAGTGTCACTATACAGGGCCTCAAAATTTTAAGGACCTCAAACTAATAGGTTGGATTAATATAAATATAATATTAAATAATATATAACATTGGTTCCAAATATTATCATATGATTCAGTGTAGTTTAGTGGTGGTGAGGGATTATTGGTTGGAAGTAACATTATGTGGGTTTGATTCCTACAATTTTTTCCTTTATTAATATATAGTTTGAATATAGATTTATTGAAGTAAATCTCTTATATTCTATCTACCGGCCTATAATCTAAAGTTGCATTGTTTAATTTTATTTTTTAATAAATATTTTAAAATTTTAATAAATTTATTTTTATTTATTAAAATTATTTATTAAATAGATAGTAAATTAAGTTATTAGATTTAAAAGATTTTTCAACTTATTTTAGCCTAACTTTTTTATAAATTTTTTCACTAATTTAGATTTTCATTTTACTATCATGATCTGTTTCAAGTGCAATCGAACCTATAACACAATGTCTTAAATTTATAGGGTTTTATTTAATAAGATAAATATATATAAAATAAAAAGAGATTATAAAAGATTGAAGGGACATAAACCAAACCCTGTCCATCTATGAAAATAACCTAAAAGGATATATAAATGCATAAAAAACAATTAAAGTAAAAGCGCGTACATGACCAACACTATCTAGCAAACTCGGCACCAAAAACACAAACCTGCAAAAGGACGGAGCAACCACGAACACACAACTCTGGATCTGAAGTAGTCGATTGTCAATCCGCCTGGAACAAAAGAACCACCGGAATAGCAAAACCATCTGAAATAACATATTAGAAAAACCACGATGTATGAAAATTGAAATTATGATATATCACTTCAAATGTCCTATGACATGTTTGCACATCTGATCTGACTAAAAACACACAGGCAAGGTATAAACAATAAAAAGTACTAAAAATCATAAATAACACACATGAATTGTTAACCTAGTTCGGAGCAATTCTCCTACTCTAGGTGCATATCAAGTCAGGGACAAGTCCACTATAATAGTATCAATTCGAAGCTAAACTCCCCCGTTTACAACTTCTCACTTAATCACTACTCGTGATATACTTCTATCTAAGACTCACCTAGATATGAGATCCTCCTCAATCCCTCATCAATCACAGACATTGATTGGACAATAACAGGAAGACACACTTCCATGACAGAAAAACTAGAAGACACACTTCCATGACAATACCTAGCCGAGACTCTTGACTAAGAATAATACCTAGAGTTTCTTAAAAGCTTATTCTAAGAACAATACTCAACTTATTACCTAAAGGCTTCTGAGTGAGAATAATAGCAGATATAATAACTCTATAACACAGTCCAACTCACATGTCGAGTGGATCACCAACTCTCCTAGAGAGTGGCACACAAACCCAGTCCTAATGATTATATCTTTCCTATTCATGGTTGGTACCTTTACCTAGGTTACAATGCTTCTATTTATAACCTATCTCCCAACTGGATTTGGGATTCCAATCATAGCATATCAGGTGTTACAATTCTGCAGAAGATTCTGCAACAAAATAGGTCTTCAATCAAATCTTTCCTAAAAAGTCTCCTTATTTAGAAAGTCAAAATTCTTTAATATTTTTCTTGATTCTTCCAGACCTTTAAATCAGTTCCACATAGGACTGCATAATATTCCCATAATATTCTACAACTGTTAGATTATAATATAATCCAACTGTTCTGCTTAGCTCAGGCGCGATGTCGTATGATCTTGTATATGACATCTTATCCGACATGTTGCTCCAGATGTTGAAACATTTCAAGTCAACATATTCTTTATAAAATAAGACTTCTTGCTCCACCTGTTATTCATAGCAAGTAATCACATCCTATTTAACATATTACTATTATATTTGTTTGACTAAAAGTAATGTCAATCCTAAAAATAGAGAACTAATAAAAAAATTTAAAAATTTTAAATTTGGAAGTATTTACATTTTTCTACATTGTGAATCAACGACACATTAATAAATTTGGCATAACAATTGAGAGACCTTTAAAACTTATAATTTAACATTCTTGGTTCTTTGAAATTGTTCAAAGAATTATTTCCTTTCATTAAATGGTATGAACATTTCTATAAATAGAGGATTGTAAGAGTAGAAAAATGTGAAAAACCAAACTTCGTTGAGTTAAATTTCAACCGAATATTTCTATATCATTTTCTCTTTATATATTTAATTTTATTTATAATTTAAATAAAATATATTTATTTTTTAATTTGTTAGTTTTTCATCTATTAAGGATACAATTTTAGAATAGAACAGGGCCCCCAGATTGTTTGGGCCGACCCTGTATGGAACGTAACTAATATGATAAGAGACTAACAATAAAACTAGGGCAATTTCTTTTCACACCATATTACCTTCTCTCAGGGCCCTGTCGAAATGTCAAAAATGTCCCTTATTTTTGGAGATACATCTTCAAACGCATCATTTCTTTATTTTACCTAAATTAAATTCAGAGATGCGTCTGCAAAGGTATATATTGGAGATGTATATCTAAACATGGCTTGATACTAAAAAACAAACAAAAACCAGAAACATGACAGTATACCCAAATATTGAAAACCAAACCAACAACAACACCAACTTGACATTAAATTAAAACACTCAATATTATATAGATAGTCATTAAAATAAATTCAACATAACATATTGTTATAAATGGGATATTGCAACATTATGATGATATCTTTGACGGATCTTTGAATCCTCGCATCCACTTCAACCGAATCCTTTGATTCATAATGGTGAAAAAAACTCCACACAACCTTTAAATCTCCATCTGTCTTCAGTTTAAAGTTGGTGAAATATATATTCTCTTACGGCCAAACAAGGATTGAGGCGACATATGATGGGATGAACGATTAGCTCTGTTTGCAAGGCATGGTTATGTATTCCAGAAATCACATTAAATTTCCATATTTCATCAACCTTACAATATTTGCACAATTTAAACGAACTTTCACATTTTCTCGTTCTAGTGTCATTGATGGGCTTTTACTGTATAGTCTAAATTATAACTGCAAGTGCACAGCCTATCGAAGTAATATATAAGATTATCGAACCACAGAGACCAATTGTCAATCTATCGACTCTATTGTTAAGGTGTTTATCTAATGCAGATCAATAAGGGATTGAGTTCAGTATAGGGAAATAAAAGCGAATAAAATTAAAGAGATAAAATAAACGGGATCGAATGTAAATCACGAGATCAGACAATGTCCTAGCATGCATGTATAGTATTTACTTTTGGGCAATATTTTCCATTTATAGCAAAGAACTGTTTAACAGGAACTTGTAGCTTTCGCATACTAAGAACCGAGTTTACTCTTTAAATTAAATTCCTTTATTGTCACTTATAAAGGGTGCCTAACGTGTTAAAGAAGTAAACCTATTTTTAAGAAACAAGTTATTTTGACTTAGTGAAAAAGTGTTTTAATTTGGAAAACTTAACTTAAAGAGATCCTTGGCTTTTGACCAAGAATCATATTTTAATCCCACAAACGCGTCCACAAATAGTTTCAAAATCGTTTTCTAAAATTATATCAAGTAATCCTACTTAACCAAACGAACTGCTTTCGCTCTTTTCGTTTGGTCAAGAACTAAGCTGGCTTAATCTCGAGTATGGACGATTTTCGATCTTACCCATAAACTTTTAAACACATTTAAACCAGTATTAAAAAGCTAAAACATCCCAAAGGTATTTCTATTAGCATGGCATACAGAACATAGTTATGATTCAATCCTTACATTCTAACCCTAATAAATTTAGCTAGACATGGTAAGCATTTAAAGTCTATAAAACATGTAGACTATGATAAGAGCGTTTAAAGTCTATAAAACGTGTAGACTATGGTAAGAGCATTTAAAGTCTATAAAACGTGTAGACTATGGTAAGAGAATTTAAAGTCTATAAAATGTGTAGACTATGGTAAGAGCATTTAGAGTCTATAAAACGTGTAGACTATGGTAAGAGCATTTAAAGTCTATAAAACGTGTAAACTATGGTAAGAGCATTTAGAGTCTATAAAACATGTAGACTATGGTAAGAGAATTTAGAGTCTATAAAACGTGTAGACTATGGTAAGAGCATTTAAAGTCTATAAAACGTGTAGACTATGGTAAGAGCATAAAATAAATGAAAGCAATTAAATTAGAACCTTGCTCCAATTGGAGGCTTGAATCTGATGCAAGTCGTGGAAATGTAAAAGATAGTATGATAAACTTTAACCAAAGTGCTCCAAACTTGAATACAATCTCGCACACTCAAGTGTGATAACTTCCCGATGTGAGAAGATTATCACTTTACAAAGTAGTAATATATGCCTAAGCAGTAACTTGTCTGGATCTAAGTTTGCATCTAAGTTTGGATGAAAACGAAAATGAAATGAACTTGCTATTTATAATAGATTCTGAAATTCTGCAAAGACGAGCATGCCCCTCAACTCCTTCTGAGCGGGAAATGGTTTGTGAAGGCCGCGGGCGCGGCCACACTCCCCGCGGGCGTGGTGAGTGAAAATGGAGAGATCGTGGGAACGTGGCAGTTGGCCCCTGGGTGAAAGTGCGCCATGTCAGTGCGTTCCCTGTAGCCGGCACGGAGCTGGACGCCATGTGTGTATTTTCTTGGAAAAACCCTATTTTTCTGGCGTTTTTGCTCGTTTCTTTTCTGAAGGCTCTGAAAGGACATGTGACCTGAAAACAAAGGAAATAAAGGCATAATACTAGAAAAACAATAATAAAACTAAGGAAAACATGTGATATTCGAGTCAGAAACATAGTGCGATTCGGTGTTATCAAATTCTCCTACACTTAAACCTTTGCTTGTCCTCAAGCAAAACTCTCAGAAGTAGTCAAAGGGATACAAGTGTTTTTTCTAGTTATCGAGCTAAAGCAGTAAGGTTCAAGTGAGAGTGTGTTTGATAGGTACCAACTATTTGAACTAAAAAAATCGAAGTGACACTTTACCGTAGAATGCAGACATAAACCTTATTCCTACACAAGTCAACTCCTATTACTCCCACTATGCTAAGACTTCTCTTCTAGGTAAGGTCCTTTTCATTCAGGTGTAATCACATTAAGCCCGTTATCCGTACATACTCATAGTGTAGTGGCCGGTTAGTGATTCTGATCTTTGCAATGGGATTCTGGTACAAGAATTGGTGTAATCCCGTTATTACCTAATTATAGCTGTGGGGGATCAGATCGTAATCTGCCCTACCGAGTTCAGCACCAGATACCTCTGAACCAGCCATAATGGGTAATGCCTTTTATTATTATTTTTCACTTTTTATTTTTTTGTGGATGTTCACGACTAGTGGAATTAAATGATCGTGTGAGGATCACCCAATTCATGGTCGTAACCATACATTTTTGCTTATATATATATATATATATATATATATATATATATATATATATATATATATATATATATATATATATATATATATATATATATATATATATATATATATATATATATATATTTCAAGGCAAAAAGATCATTCACTTATTCTCATTGATCCTACACGTAGCGCATGCTTAGGCCGGAGCCGACTACGAGAATAAACTACTTAGGACCCGTTTTGTAAAATTAAAATCATAGCATGGGGAGAAGACGGAATTAACTCTAATATTTACAAGGTCTATGGTGTAAAAGACGATGTTGATTTTTTCAAAAAGGGTACCTAAGACTAATCACACTCTATCCTAAACCTAAAAAATTTACTTATGGCTCAAAAAACTAACTAAAAACATGTTGTATTCATTTTTAGCAAAAAAAATTTTCTCAAGGCTAGGAAGTGGTGGAGAACTTAAGGATACACTATGCAAAATGACTCGTCAATCACATGTATTTTATTTAACGGCTAAACTACTAAAAGGGAAATAACTAAAAGATATTGAAAAAAATAAAGTACTGAAAAGGGAAATAACGGAAAAAGAAATAACAGAAAGGAGATAAAAGCGATAAAATGCTCCTCCCACACTTGAATTGGACATTATCCCCAATGTTCCAAAAAAAGTCTAGGTAGGAGGTACCTGGTAAAACTAGTGAGGTCCACTAGTACCCTCGCCATCCTGAGGTGAACGTCCGGAACAACGGCTACGACTACGGCGGCGGCGATCTCTATCGAGGCTAAACTGTGCCATGCATTCAGTGAGAGCAGCATTTGCAGCTTGTAGCTCCCTAGTCCTACCAATCAATGTGCCTTGTGTGGCCTCTATTAATTGGAAGTGAGTAGCGAAGCTAGTCTGCTGACGGTGTTGCTGGTTCTGGAAAGCCAATTGACTTTCCATGATGGTAGTCAGAGAGCGAGCATTTTGAATTTGAGACGCCTGCATGAAAGTCATGTTGTCGGCAACCTGTTGCTGGATCGTAGAAAGGAGGGCATCACGCCTCTCCTCTCTAGCCATATGCTCTCTCCACATGTCCTCAGTGACATGGAAGCTCTGGATGGTACCTGCAGGAGGGTTAGAAGAAGATGGTGCAGTGTGTGATGGTGTAAATCGAGGAGGTGACTCTGTTTGAAAGTCATACTCGTCATCAGTGTTGTTCCCCTCCTCTAAAGGAGCATTCGAAGGTAACGGACCAGTGAAAGCGGGAGCGCTTAAATCATAGGTCCAGTTACGCTCCAATCTAACGTCAGTGCGACGGGTAAAGGGGAGGACAACACTTGGTATAGCAGCATTACCAATCATAAGGTAATAGCCACCTTTCCTTCTCTCTTTGCAGAGGCACATATCTTTCAAAAATTTCAGGCCTGTAGTACGAGGAGGAAGTGGCTCTAAAGTAGCAAGCTCGGTGGCCAAGCCAAGGGCACGAGCGATAGTAGTAACCAGGCCACCAAAAGAAATCGGTGCCCCCTTTTTTCAGACATAGCTCATGTGAGCAATCATAAAGGGCACCGGGTTAATTTTGGTGTCGGTGAGGCATGCTTGCATAATAATTAACTCTTTAGCATTCACCTTGTTCGGGTTTTCCCGAGCAAAGATGGTGGATGCTAAAAGGTATCGGAAGACACAAATGGTCGAATTATGGACACTCGAGGCTAGTAGGCCATCAAAAGAATTTGCTTCTTGGTTTGTAAGTTTTTTCCAGAAAGCATAGCCAGCGGTTGTCCATTCCGTATCCAAGGGTGCTTCATAAATAGCACCTTCCCCAAAAGGCATCCCTAACAACTCAGCTAAACCGTCGGTGGAGTAACTATATTCACGGTTAAACATTCTAAATTGTACCCCACCTACGGTACTAACAGTGTTAGGTGTGACATTATAAATAAGTGAACTTAAAAACTCATATCTCAACCTTGGGTAGGTAGGTTCTTTTGCAGGGAAAATATTATGCATGCCTATTTTATCTAATAAATGAAAAATACTATGATAAATACCTAAAGTGTAGAGACAGTCTTCGTCAATATACCTGGTTGAGTAAATTGTCGTAGACTGTAGCTTTTCGAGAAGCTTCCTTTGTGTGGATCCCGGTTTGCCGTTTCGAAGAACATACCCATTGAAGTCCATTTTGATTGTTTTGAATGATTTGGAGAAAGGAAAATAGTATGGTGGAGGAAGAAAATAGTGATTTTTATAGATTTGGAAGGATTGTAGTGGGAAGGAAATATAATAGAGAATTAGTTGAAGTGGAGAAATTATGGAAGGTAAGGTATGAAAATGTGGGTAAAATGAGGAAGAAAATGGGGTTTAAATAGGGAAAAAATGGAGTAAATGGTGAGTTTTCTGAAAAGTAGCCGTTTTTTACAGTTGGAGGTCCGCGGGCGCGGTCCCTCCCTCCGCGGGCGCGGCCTGTTGAATTTCTAGCTGGGCCGGATTTTGTTCTTTGGGCAATTGGGCTTCAAAAATGGTGGCTTGCTCTTGTCACTTGGGGTGTACCTAGCGTTTTAAGGTGAAAATATATATTTTTGTAAAATATATGTGTATATCATACACATACATTTTATTTTCTACTTTTTGCAAAATAAAATAAAACAAGTTAAGAGAAAATAAAATAAACACACAATATATATATAAATGTAAGTGAGTACGAAGTGCAATTGAACTGAAAAACAGAAAAAGTAAGTCTAAGAAATAAAATAAAAATAGTATAATAATAATAATAACAATGGTGGACGTCTCATGATCAGATATCAGCAAAGTCACGTCCTCGCAGCTCAGCCACCTGGCGTCTGAGCTCAGCAATCTCGTGTGTCAAATTGTCGATCTCGCCAGCATATGTGGAACCATCTAGCGTTACCTGTAGGATGAGATCAGCCACCTCCTGGCGAAGTGTAGCCATCTCAGCTCTCATGGCTACCATCTGCGCTTTCATGTCGGGCTCCTGTAAGGTCAAGTTATTAGTATAAACAACAGTATGCTCAACCTCAGGTGCAGGCGTGTACTATAGGGTAGGATTCTCTGTAACCGGATCCTCAATGATCGGGTCGTCTGACTCTGGCTCTGACTCTGGTGAATACTCTGGCTCTGGCTCTGACTCTGGTGAATACTCTGGTTCTGGCTTTGGTGAATACCCTGGCTCTGGCTGGTCAGTGATGTCTATAACTGCCTCGCCCCAACCCTCTAAAGTGTAGTTCCAGTTTGCCTAGTTGGAGACGCAGGTCATCTGTGGATCAGGCAGGGTGAAATGGTAGACAATCTGATCGTTAATAAGGAGCCTGTACTGATATGGATGAAAAGAAGCTCGGCGCATAAGGCCATGGTCTAAGCAGAAGTCAATGTCGATGCGTGTACTACCATAGTATGGTGTCAGGCGGAGTAACTGGCTATCCAAGCCCAGAGAAGATGCAATCAGCGTCACATTCCCACCAGCGTGTAAGTATCCCTCAGAGGATAACACAGCCATATCTATACTTTCTATCAAGAAAGATCCACTCACAATGGGACGCGACTGACTAGCGCAGTATAAAAATAGTATATCCTTTGCAGTCACTAAATGATCGCGATAGCTCCTCCCGAAGAAGGTATGACAAAGAATCATCTCAAAGTACCTGAAAGCTGTGTTATGAATCCTCTTAGACAGTTGCTCAGATGGGTCGAGGCTGCCCCCGTCGGTAATAGCTCTCTAGAATCTGTCTATATCACTGCTCATGAAATACCCTAGAGGAAGCTCAGGGATGGCAGTAAGTGCAATCTAGAATCCAAGCAGATCTCCAAACTGTCTCAAAGTAAAAGCATACTCTGCTCCGAACATGCGAAAACTAATCCGCCCACGGTCCTCTCTGGTCCCAACATAGGGTTCATACTCCAGTGAGCTGAGGAACTCCAAGGTGAGGTTCCTGTAAGTCACGTGGATCTCGTCAGCATATGCATCCAAACTGACCTGATGGCACAGATAACGGACAATGGCCTCAATGCCTAGTGCATTCATGCAAGCAGAATCAGGGTATCTAGTCGGAAGCATCGGTCGAGCAGACAATGTAGCAAATCACTCCCTCTGAGCGTCGTCTCTGAAGATGACATCGAGTCCATCAATGAAATCCATCTGAAAAAGGTGATATAAGAGCACTTGGTCCTGAAAAAGATAGATGAGTCAGTCCAAAATTACAATTTTAATTACGTAAAAGAAAAATTAAAATTAAAAAATAAAGAAAAAAGATCGTGGGTTGCCTCCCACGCAGCGCTTTGTTTAACGTCGTTAGCTTGACGATAAGATCTCACTTTTCAAGTTGGGATTGGTGGGTCTATCAGAGTCTGATTAGAGTAGTCAATAGGCAGGTCACCTCCTCTATACAAATTCAGTCATTGTCCATTTACCACGAAAGGAGCGCTTGAGTTATTCTTGATTTCTACAGCTCCTGATACTAACACTTTTGATACCTCGAATGGACCTGTCCATCTTGAACGTAGCTTGCCAGGAAAAAGTCATAATCTGGAATTAAACAGAAGAACAGTATCGCCTACATTGAATTCTTTCTTAGTAATTTTCTTGTCGTGCCATATCTTTGTTCTTTCTTTATAGATGATGACATTCTCATAAGCATTTAGGCGGAGTTATTCTAACTTATGAATGTCCAGAATTCGTTTCTCTCCAGCTCTTAGGTAGTCTAAATTCAAGGATTTTATAGCCCAATAGGCTTTGTGTTCTAACTCGAAAGGTAAGTGGCAGGATTTTCCATAGACCAATTGATATGGGGTAGTTCTAATAGGGGTTTTGTAAGCCGTTCTATAGGCCCAAAGTGCATCTTTCAGCTTTCCGGACCAATCCTTTCTGGATATTGACACGGTTTTTTCTAGGATTTGCTTGATTTCCCTATTCAATACCTCCACTTGGCCACTGGTTTAAGGGGGATATGGTGTCGCTACTCTATGTTTGACTCTGTATTTGTTTAAAAGTTTATTGAATATCTTGGATATAAAGTGCGATCCTCCATCACTTATGACTAGATGGGGTGTTCCAAATCTAGGGAATATGATGTTCTTGAACAATTTGATCACTACTCTCGTGTCATTTGTGGGTGCCGCTATTGCTTCTATCCACTTGGACACATAGTCAACTGCCACAAGAATATATTTATTTCCCATTGATGATGGAAAAGGCCCCATGAAATCTATACCCCATACGTCAAAGAGTTCTACCTCTTGAATATTTCTTAATGGCATTTCGTCACGCCTTGAAATGTTCCCAGTGCGTTGACACCGGTCACACTTGGTGATGTAAGTGTGGACATCTCGCCATAAAGTTGGCCAGTAAAGGCCTGCTTGAAAGATTTTGGCACATGTCTTTGATGTGCTTGCGTGTCCACCATAAGGCGCGGCATGACAATGTTTGATGACGCTTTCCACTTCCTCCTCTGGAACACATCGTCTAAAGATGTTGTTTACTCCTCTTTTGAACAAGAGTGGTTCATCCCAATAAAAGCTTTTGATGTCATTGAAGAACTTTTTCTTTTGTTGAAAACTTAAGTCTGGGGGTATGATGCCAGCAGCTAGATAGTTCACAATGTCTGCGTACCAAGGTACGTTTCTTATCATTGAGACTTTTTCCAGTTTAAATTCTTTATAGGTTTCAGAGTCATCCTCGCTCATTGTGTTTATCCTAGCTATCAGTTCGTCGTAAGTGAAGTGATCGTCTATTGGTATTAGATCTGGTTTCAAATGTTCTAGCCTAGATAGATGATCGGCTACTAAATTCTCAGTGCCTCTCTTATCCTTAATGTCTAAGTCAAATTCTTGGAGTAAGAGAATCCACCTGAGAAATCTCGGCTTAGCGTCTTTTTTGTTTAACAGATATCAGATTGCTGCATGATCAGTATAAACTACAATCTTAGCTCCTACTAAATAAGATCGGAACTTATAGATTGCGAATACTACAACTAGCAATTCCTTCTATGTAGTTGTGTAGTTAATTTGGGCGGTATCTAGGGTTCTACTGGCATAGTAAATGACATGTAATTTCTTGTCTTTTCTTTGCCCTAAGACAGCCCCAACTGCATAGTCACTAGCATCGCACATGATTTCAAATGGTTGCTCCCAGTCAGGGGGTTGAATGACAGGAGCTGAAATCAGTGCTTGTTTTAGAATGTTGAAGGCTTTAAGACACTTCTCATTAAAGTCAAATTCAGCATCTTTCATAAGAAGGTTAGTTAAGGGTTTTGTTATTTTGGAGAAGTCTTTTATAAACCATCGGTAGAATCCAGCATGTCCTAGAAAACTTCATATTTCCCTAACGGTTTTAGGTGGGTTGAGGTTCTCTATAACTTCTATTTTGGCTTTGTCAACTTCTATCCCTCTCTCGGAGATGATATGCCCTAAAACTATTCCTTCGTTGACCATAAAGTGACACTTCTCCCAATTCAATACAAGGTTCACTTCCACACATCTTTCTAAAATTTTCTCAAGGTTCGAGAGACAATTTTTGAAATCGAATCCACATACAGAAAAATCATCCATGAATACTTCCATAATTTCGTCGAGATAGTCTGCGAAAATGGACATCATACAACGTTGGAAGGTGGTAGGTGCATTACAGAGTCCAAAGGGCATCCGCCTATAGGCAAACGTTCCATAAGGACAGGTGAATGTAGTTTTTTCTTAGTCCTCTGGGTGAATAGGGATTTGGAAAAATCTGGAATATCCATCTAGATAACAGAAATACGAATGCCTAGCTAGACGTTCGAGCATCTGATCTATAAATGGAAGTGGGAAATGATCTTTCCTAGTCGCCTTATTTAGCTTTCTGTAATCGATGCACATACGCCATTCTCCTTCTGTTCGTTTTGCTACTTTGTCTCCCTTATCATTTTCAACAACCGTGATGCCTCCTTTCTTCGGCACCACATGTACAGGACTTACCCACTCACTATCTGATATCTGATATATTATACCAGCTTCCAGTAACTTAAGAACTTCTTTCTTAACTACATCACTCATTATATGATTTATTCTTCTCTGATGCTCTCTAGAGGGTTTCGAATTTTCTTCTAGCATGATCCGATGCATGCATACAGACGGGCTTATCCCTTTCAAGTCAGAGATTTTATATCCTAATGCTGAAGGGTATCTTCACAAGGTATCTAAGAGTTGATTTGTTTCATTTTGGCCTAGAGTGGCGTTAATTATAACTGGACGATTCATCTCTTCGTCCAAAAACTCATATCTTAGATTCTTGGGTAGTTCTTTGAGTTCTAGAGATGGCTTTTTAAGACACGACATAGGATCGGGTGTAAGAGCTAAACATTCAAAGTGGTTGTCATCAATGTAAGGTTCTTTGTATCTATCATCCTCTAGGATGGGTGTTGATGGTAGTTTAATTAAGGATTCATCTTGCTCAAGTTCGTTTATGCATTCATCAATGATGTCGATTGCATAACATGCATCTCCTATCACAGGTGCCATAAGGAATTTAGAGAGGATAAATTCTATCTTTTCATCTCCTACTTCGAAGGTAAGTTTTCCTTTCTTAACGTCGATTATAGCTCCGGCGGTTGACAAGAATGGTCTTCCTAAGAGAATCGGGATTTCGTCATCTTCTTTAATATCCATTACCACGAAATCTGTTGGGATATACAACTGACCTATTCTAACTGGTATATCCTCTAATATCCCTGTGGGGTACTTGACAGATCTATCAGCTAGTTGTAAAGACATTTTGGTTGGTTGTAGTTCTCCTAAGTTTAACCTCTTGCAGACTGCCAAAGGCATTAAGCTTACGCTTGCTCCTAGGTCTAAGAAAGCTTTGTCGATCATATGATTTCCTAGGATGCAAGGAATATAAAAACTTCTAGGATCTTTTTCCTTTTTTGCAAGTTTATTTTCAGAGATGGAATGGCATTCTAGGGGTTTAGGATCGTTGAGTCTCCGTTTGTTTGACATGATGTCTTTTAAGAATTTAGCATATGATGGTATTTGGGTAATCGCTTCGGTAAAGGGAATCTCTACATGGAGTTTCTCTATTACTTTGATAAATTTTTGGTATTGGATTTCTATCTTGGTTTGTTTAAGTATTTGTGGGTATGGTATTGGAGGTTTATAGGGTGGAGGTGGTGTATAAGTTTTATCTTTCGATTCTTCCACCTGGTTCTGTTGGGTTATTGGTTCCTCTGGTTTCTCTACTTGGTCCTCAAGTATGCTATCTTTTATTGGTTTTTCGGGTACACACATCGTTGGAAGTTTCGGTCCATCGTAAGCGGTTCCATTTCTTAGAGTGATAGCATTCGCCTGTCCTTTAGGATTAGGTTGAGTTTGTCCAGGGAATTGTCCTCTAGGTGTGGTTTGCATGGCTTGCGTTTGAGCCACTTGCGAGATCTGAGTCTCGAGCATCTTATGATGGGTCATCATTTGGTCAAACTTAGTTGCTAGTTGTGTTACTAGTTCGTTTGTATGGGCGCTCTGGTTCATAAATTCTTTGTTTTACTGAGTCTGGGTTGTGATAAAAGTATCTAGGGTTTCCCTAAGATTTGGTCTTGGTGGCACAACTTGCATAGGTTGGTTTGATTTTTGAGGTTGAAAACCTTGCGGTCTGGGTGTTCCAGGATGTTGGATTGGATTGTTGTTCTTATAGGAAAAATTCGGGTGATTCCTCCATCCAGGGTTATAGGTGTTCGAGAACGGGTTTCCTTGGGTGTAATTGACTTGTTCTGAGCTAGACTCATTCAACAGGTAACAATCTGAAGTTGGATGTCCTTGGGTTCCACAGAGTTCGCATTCCGAGTGGAGTGCAGCTATTGTGGCAGGGTTTTGGGATATGTTATCTACTCTTAAGGCTAGGGAGTCCATTTTAGCTTGCATCATGTCCATGCTACTTATCTCATGCACCCCTCCTTGGGTCTCCTTCTTCTCCACTGTCGCTCGTTCTGCCCCCCATTGGTAATGGTTTTGGGGCATATCTTCGATCAGGGCACAAGCTTCAGGGTAAGGTTTGTTCATCAGCACACCACCTGCAGCGGCGTCGATAGACATTTTGGTATTATAACGGAGTCCATTATAGAAGGTGTGAATGATCAACCATTGCTCTAGGCCATGGTGTGGACAAGCTCTTAAAAGGTCTTTATATCTTTCCCAAGCTTCAAATAGAGATTCTCCCTGGTTTTGGGTGAATCTAGTGATCAGGTTTCTAAGAATAGCGATTTTGCTAGGGGGAAAACACCTGGCAAGGAACACTCTTCTAAGGTCCTCCCAAGTTGTTATCAAATTGGCAGGGAGGGAATCTAACCAATCGTGAGCTTTCCCTCTTAGAGAGAATGGAAAACAATCTTAGGCGTATTACTTCAGATGTGGCACCATTTGCTTTGAGGGTGTCGGCTAATTGGATAAATGCTTTCAAGTGTTGATTCGGGTTCTCGGTAGCGAGACCAGCGAATTGGTTTTGTTGAACTAATTGTAATAGCGAGGGTTTTAGTTCGAAGTTGTTAGTTGTTATAGATGGATTTACTATACTAGAACTAGGTTCCTCGTTAGATGGTTGGGCAAATTCCTTAAGCGGTCTTTGATTATGGTCCTCGGCCATAGCTTTCTTTAACTTTCGTATAAAGAGACGGGCTCGAGCAAAACATTCAGGTTCTACTAAAGGATCTATTAGGTTACCGGTGCTACGATTTCTACGCATCAACCGGCTAAATAAGTAGCCTTAGTCTAAACGGGATAACAAAAAGGGTACAAAATTTGGCAAAGTTAGTCCCCGGAAACGGTGCCAAAAACTTGATGGGCTTTTACTGTATAGTCTAAATTATAACTGCAAGTGCACATCCTATCGAAGTAATATATAAGATTATCAAACCACAGAGACCAATTGTCAATCTATCGACTCTATTGTTAAGGTGTTTATCTAAGGCAGATCAATAAGGGATTGAGTTCAGTACAGGGAAATAAAAGCGAATAAAATTAAAGAGATAAAACAAACAGGATCGAATGTAAATCACGAGATCAGACAATGTCCTAGCATGCATGTATAGTATTTACTTTTGGGCAATATTTTCCATTTATAGCAAAGAACTGTTTAACAGGAACTTGTAGCTTTCGCATACTAAGAACCGGGTTTACTCTTTAAATTAAATTCCTTTATTGTCACTTATAAAGGGTGCCTAACGCGTTAAAGAAGTAAGCATATTTTTAAGAAACAAGTTATTTTGACTTAGTGAAAAAGTGTTTTAATTTGGAAAACTTAACTTAAAGAGATCCTTGGCTTTTGACCAAGAATCAGATTTTAATCCCACAAACGCGTCCGTAAATAGTTTCAAAATCGTTTTCTAAAATTATATCAAGTAATCCTACTTAACCAAACGAACTGCTTTCGCTCTTTTCGTTTGGTCAAGAACTAATCTGGCTTAATCTCGAGTATGGACGGCTTTCGATCTTACCCATAAACTTTTAAACACATTTAAACCAGTATTAAAAAGCTAAAACATCCCAAAGGTATTTCTATTAGCATGGCATACAGAACATAGTTATGATTCAATCCTTACATTCTAACCCTAATAAATTTAGCTAGACATGGTAAGCATTTAAAGTCTATAAAACATGTAGACTATGATAAGAGCGTTTAAAGTCTATAAAACGTGTAGACTATGGTAAGAGCATTTAGAGTCTATAAAACGTGTAGACTATGGTAAGAGAATTTAAAGTCTATAAAATGTGTAGACTATGGTAAGAGCATTTAGAGTCTATAAAACGTGTAGACTATGGTAAGAGCATTTAAAGTCTATAAAACGTGTAAACTATGGTAAGAGCATTTAGAGTCTATAAAACGTGTAGACTATGGTAAGAGAATTTAGAGTCTATAAAACGTGTAGACTATGGTAAGAGCATTTAAAGTCTATAAAACGTGTAGACTATGGTAAGAGCATAAAATAAATGAAAGCAATTAAATTAGAACCTTGCTCCAATCGGAGGCTTGAATCTGATGCAAGTCGTGGAAATGTAAAAGATAGTATGATAAACTTTAACCAAAGTGCTCCAAACTTGAATACAATCTCGCACACTCAAGTGTGATAACTTCCCGATGTGAGAAGATTATCACTTTACAAAGTAGTAATATATGCCTAAGCAGTAACTTGTCTGGATCTAAGTTTGCATCTAAGTTTGGATGAAAACGAAAATGAAATGAACTTGCTATTTATAGAAGATTCTGAAATTCTGCAAAGACGAGCATGCCCCTCAACTCCTTCTGAGCGGGAAATGGTTTGTGAAGGCCGCGGGCGCGGCCACACTCCCCGCGGACGTGGTGAGTGAAAATGGAGAGATCGTGGGAACGTGGCAGTTGGCCCCTGGGTGAAAGTGCGCCATGTCAGTGCGTTCCCTGTAGCCGGCACGGAGCTGGACGCCATGTGTGTATTTTCTTGGAAAAACCCTATTTTTCTGGCGTTTTTGCTCGTTTCTTTTCTGAAGGCTCTGAAAGGACATGTGACCTGAAAACAAAGGAAACAAAGGCATAATACTAGAAAAACAATAATAAAACTAAGGAAAACATGTGATATTCGAGTCAGAAACATAGTGCGATTCGGTGTTATCAGTCATCATGTTTCAACTTCCGAATCGAGGGAACATACGTGCCACTTATCTTGTATCTCATGGTTCCAAATGGTTGCCTTCTATTTGAACCATTGTCGGACCTTCTGATTACAATGCCAAACCCTGAATTCCTGCCTACCATGTGGACCCATTGAAACACATGTTCACGATCAGTAAACAATTATTCATTTTTGAAAAGTTGACCAACATCTATCTCGACCAAAACCAGTTTAACATCATCTTTCACTTCATCTGGTTTAACATCATGCTTCGCTTCATCCGGTTTAACATCATCCTTCATTATATTCAGTTTTACATCATTACTTACATGAGCTTTGAGAAATATATCCGGGTGCACCATACTAATAAGAACCAAAACATAAAAATTCTTAAAAACATTAACAAAAAATTTCAGATATACAAATCCGAAAATATGGCAGGTGAGTTCGGATATGTATATTCGGACATGACGTACATTTTTCAGCTCAACAAGATTAATGCAAACAATGAGGGATAAAATAAGTGGACTTTATCTTAAGTTGCATCTTCTTTTACTCCCTTTGAGGAGATAAAATTCAAAGAATGCTGGTCTGAAATCGAAAAAAGTTGGTTGAAAATAATTTTTTTTAAAGGTTTTTGGTTACGGAGGAGGTTTGAAGTTTGAGCGAGATAATCATGCAAGGTGATCATATATTCAATTTTCCGTTGGATACTTTTGGAGACACATCTCCGAAAATATCACAGAGTGGTTAAATGATAAACCATCTTAATTAAATTGTTGTGAAATAACTCCAGGTATATTTTCAGATATGTATTTGTGAATTAACCTAAAAAAAAAAATCCACAAATGCATCTCCAAATTAAATTTTGACAAAAAAAAAAGATTTGATACTTTCATAGATATATTTTTGAAAAAAATTAAAAGATATTTTAAATTTTTCAAAGGTAAATTCCACACTATAAGGATGAGAAGAAAAATTTCCTTTCTAGTGGCAATGAATAATGGTATTGATGACACTCATCCACTACATGTAATGAAATACATGAAATGATCATTGCAGGTCTATTATTGTACTTTAGTGTACCATTTGGTGTTCATGATAACCGTGAATTCATGGACTGAATGATAACATACGTATAATTGAACGAAGGTGAATTCTATAAAAATTGATATACTAATTTATTTATTTTCTAATTTCGATAGCTTATTTTATAAAAATTCTATTTTAAAATAGTCGTTAGAATTTTTATTTTTATTTTTACATAACCTTTCAAATATAAAATATATAAATTTATTATTATTATTATTATTATTATTATTATTATTATTATTATAATAATAATTATTATTATTATTACTATTATTATTATTATTATTATTATTATTATTATTATTATTATTATTATTATTATTGTTATAGTTATTATTATTATTATTGTTATTATTATTATTGTTATTGTTATTGTTATTGTAATAGCTATTATTATTATTATTATTGTAAGTATTATAATAATAATAATAATAATAATAATAATAATAATAATAATAATAATAATAATAATAATAATAATAATAATAATTATTATTATTAAAATAATAATAATAATAATAATAATAATAATAATAATAATAATAATAATAATAATAATAATAATAATAATAATAATAATAATAATAATAATTTTTTAGAGAAAATATAAAATATATTAACCAAAAACAATGAAGTACAAAGGTGATCACAAAGGATCTAACCCTCGAAGAGACAAAACAAAAACCAACAACTAAACCATCAATTCAACTAAATGCTTTCTAACTTTAGGGATACACCACCCCCTATAGACTAAGTTGTCTATCACTAATTTCCCTATATCATTGTTATTTACATGGATCCCAAAATTTCTCTTGTTCCTTTAATTCCATGCTTCATAGACAGTTTCAGCTATAACACTCCTAAGTAACATGGTTTTCCATCCTTTACCGCTCCCATGATTAATCATCCAAGCAAGCTCCTCCTGCCACCCACCAGGAGTATGTACAATATTCATCCATTTAAGTACATCAGTCTAAATATGCTGCAGCCCTGCACAGTGGAAAAACAGATGCTCCAAAGTTTCTATTTGATTGCAGAAGACGCAATAGTTTGTGCTCATCATACCGAACCTGCAAAGTCTTTCCTTCGTAGCTAACCTATTATGGCAAGCTAACCATAAAATGAAAATGGCACGAGGCCTAGCAAAATTCCTATACATCAAATGTCTCCACGAAACTTTGGGAAGAATCCCTTTGACATGATTATAAACTTTTCTGGTGTCAAATCTGCTAGTCATAGAGTCTCAATCATTCATGCTCGCCACTATGTCCCGCTGCTTTAAAATTGCCTTAAAAATCCACGAGAACGAAGGCTTAATGTGGAGCTGCATCAACTGCTCAGACTTGATGTAATAGGAATGCATCCATTTTATCCAAAGGGACTCAACATTCCCTCCGAGGTTCCACAACAACTTGAGCATAAAGACCTGATTCCAATCCTCCAGAGAAACAACATTAAGACCCCCTTGGTATTTAGGCTTACAAACTTGTGACCAGGCCACAGGAGATTTCTTAGTAGCACCATCACTGCCACTCCACAAGAACGCACGACATATAGAAGCAATTTTCTTAACCACTTTCTTAGGCAGGGGAGACATTAAGCCCAATACTGGGTCATAGACCTGGCCATGCTATTAATGAGCTGCAGCCTGCCAGAATAGCTTAAGAATTTGGAGCTCCAATGGTGAATTCGCGCTACAATCCTATCAACCAAGCACATATAGTGCTGCACAACAAGCCTTCTACTAGAAAGAGGAATACCCAGGTATTTAAAAGGAAGGACCCCTTCTGGAAAGGTAGTTATCCTAAGAATGTCCTGTTTACTGCCACCATCAACACCACCAAAATACACTTTGCATTTCATAAGACTAATTTGCAGGCCAATATTCCTAGAGAACTCATGGATTTTGTCTATAGCCAGCTTGACAGACGTAGCATCTCCCCATGTGAAAATCAGCAAATCATCAGCAAAACTAAGGTTTATAATCTTCATCTTTTCACACTTAGCATGAAAATTGAAATCAGGGACTTTGTGCAGTTGCTGTATACATCTGTTAAGGTACTCCATCTGAAACCACCAGCTGAAAATCCGAACAATGAAGTCGCCACCGAACATCTTTTATCCCGCCGAAAGGGAAAGGTAAACATCGAGAAAACCTGAAAAGGGAGAAATCACGGTCTTTCGACCGAGAGATCGGGTAAGGGAGTCTGTTACGCGAGGGGAAGGTATTAGCACCCCACACGCCCATAGTACTCTACGGTATCCACTCTTGTTGTCTAATCTAATGGGTGTGGTCAAATCCTATGTCTATGGCTTAAAACTGTAAAGGGAATGCATGCAAAAGAAAAGAAAATAATGTAGGGAAAATAAAAGTTGTGCTCGGTTGGACCCTACCCTAATGCCTACGTATCCCTTTTAAGGAATCAAAGCAGCCGTAGTTCGGCTTAAGTGTTTTGGTTGGTTTGTGTTTTTTTTAGTTAAGACAAACAAAAATAGACAAGATGGCAAAACATCAAATGAAACAACAAACAAATAAGATGGAAAAACATCGACTAAAGTAGCATGTCAAAGATGGCGAAACATCAAATGGTAAGATAACACACCTAACAGTGACATTGTGGGTCAAAGTAGGATGACAAACATGTGCAATGGCGAAATATCGGCTTCAAACAAATGTGCGATGGCGAAACATCGGCTAAAAGATAACAAAGTCATGGCAAAGATGGTGAGACATCAATAAAACGGATGACAAAACATCACACCTAACAATGATATTGAGAATCAAAGTAGGATAACAAGCATGTACAATGGCAAAACATCGACTTCAAACAAATGTGCGATGGCGAAACATCGACAAAGAGATAAGAAGATATCATGGTAGAGATGGCAAAACATCAATAAGACGGACGGAAAAACATCACACCTAACAATGATATTGAGAATCAAAGTAGGATAACAAAATGTGCGATGGCGAAACATCAACTTCAAACAAATGTGCAATGGCGAAACATCGGCAAAGAGATAAGAAAGATATCATGGTAGAGATCACAAAACATCAATAAAACAGATGACAAAACATCACACCAATCAATGATATTGAGAATCAAAGTAGGATAACAAGCATGTGCGATGGCGAAACATCGGCTTCAAGATAACACAAACAAAGTAAATTTGGTTTGTATCTTTTATGCTGAAGAGGAGTTTGAATTCATTAGAGGTGTCTTATGATTTTCCAAGAAAACAAGTTTTTGTTTTAAGATGCAAAATGCAAAGAAAGGAAAAACAACTAAGGGGAACTAACCTAGCATTATCCCTAATGTTATCATGCAATAGTTGACCCTAAGGTTGAGGATAAAGGAAAATCCTATCCTATGTTAGCATACATGGATTCCTACCTTAATCAGCATGTCAAAGAAAGCTTACCAAAACTATCCTAGGGAACATGCAATGAGAGCGAAGTCGTGATCTCAATGTCTAAATTGAGTGACTCATCGATCAACAATTAAAGATGAAAAGCAACAAACATCCTATAGGGAGCATGCAATGAGAGCGAAGTCGTGATCTCAATGTCTAAATTGAGTGACTCATCGATCAACAATTAAAGATGAAAAGCAATAAACATCCTATAGGTAACATGCAATGAGAGCGAAGTCGTGATCTCAATATCTAAATTGAGTGACTCATCGATCAACAACAAACAAAATACATGCAATCAGACAAAAAACCAAAGAGCCTCCTGACATATATCAGCAACAGAGGTCCCATCATACAATCAGAGAATTATGCAAAATGAAAATGAGAGAAAGGAGGTAGTACAATACCAAACAGATAACTCTCTGTAGCAATCAAGCAAGAATAAAAGAAACCCAGAGAAACTTCAAGCAAGCTGGCATCAGTAGACAAATTGAGTCAACAATTGCATCATCAGGATGTAAGCAAATTATCAGATATGAACAAATTCCATGGGCAAAGTGTGACATTCACAATCATAGATGTGCATATCCTGCATAAACCATCAAGCATGCCAAGCACAGAAACAATGCTAATATAATAAACCGTGTTCCACAAATAAAGTGGAACACAAAAGCCTCAAGCCAAAAGTGGCAACTTTCTCAAAGTACCTCACATATTCAACAACCAAGTTAGTATTCCAAAAGGTGAAGAAGTGAGAACAATTATGGTGGCAATTACCAAATATTAGACATCCTAAGCAAAAGGAGACAAGCATATGCACAGATTAGGTCAAAAGAATCAAAGGAATGTTGCTCTTTCCTATCACCATGTTGAATTGACAATTGAGTGTCAATCAAGGATCATAAGAGCTTGAAAATAATATGAACAAGAACCATAAAGGTCAGTAGCAAACATATTTCAATCATGCATAGCTAAATCAATCACAACTACATGAATACAATAGGAAATGGAACCTACATAATGCATTAGATGGTTCAAAATATTCAAACATGAGGCTTCTAAGTGAAATGGCTTGAGCTAACATGGACAAGTCAGAACCAACATGATCATTATGTTCCCAATTATAGGCCCCATTCAAGTTCATTGGCCATCAAAACAAATTGCACCAAGACATGCAAACATAATTGGGTACCTTCACTTCAAAATTACACCAAAAAAAGAAACAAGGATCCATAATTCAAACCAAAAATATCTCAACATCTTGGAAGTGTTTAGAAGTCAGAATGCAAGCCCTAAATTCATGAATGATTGGGGAAGAGGTCAAATGAAACTCAAAGTTCAAGACTAGTTGGCAAAACTACCAAACTAGACAAGTTTTCAAAATTATTTGTGGAAAAATGTCAAACCAAGTCAAGTAATTCAAGAAAAATAGTTTTCAAATTCCCAACACATTCATGAACCAAGATCAAGACCTGAAATCCAATAAAAGTCCAAGGCACAAGGGTTTTGAACATGAAACTTGCACCATAAGCAACAAAACCCTAAATTTTGACTTTTAATCTCAAATATTGATTAAGTGAGATCAAAAATCAAAATAAATCAAACCAAAGTCCAACCAATCACCAAGAAACTTCAAAAGTCAGAATATACATTTTTCATATTTTTTTCGAATTAGGTAAAGTCAAGAAAGAAAATAATATTCAAACAATTATGTAATTAACAAATATTCATATAAAAATAATATTTAAATCAAAAAGTCAGAAAAATGGCCAAACAAAATTATATTCAAATATTAGGGCTAAAAACATACATCCCTAAATTTTTGTGAATTTTTTTTGGATAAAAGGAAAATATTAAAAACAAAAAAAAACAAACAATTAATAGTGAAATTATTATTTAAAGGCAAGAAAATACAAACCTTAACCAAAAATTATGAAATGGTCAAAACAAAAATATATTCAGATTCTATGATTAAAAATTAGATTACAGGATTTTTTTTTGGAATTTTTGAATTAATAAAAGTATTAAAAATAAAAAAAACAAACAAATATTACAAATAACCATTGAAATTAAATTTTTAATCAAAAGTAAGAAAAAATGGTGAACCAAGGTCAGAATCAAATTTCACATTATTTTAGGAGTCTCAAATAATTTTTTTTGGATTTTTTAGGTCACTTGAACTATTAAAATAAACTTTGAACGATTAATTAATTAAACCTAACAATTTTTTTAACCAATCAGAATATTCCAAAAGAACTATCAAAAAGATATACAAAGTGAGAAATATTATTTTGAATTTATGAGAATTTTTTCAGAATTTTCCAAGCATTTTTGAGTAAGAAATAAAATTGTGGAAATCAAACTATAAAACAAAAATTCAAATAAATCAAAATTTCAAATGAACCAATCAGGATGCGCCAACACATCATCTTCAACCTCCGGATGTTCAAAAACACGCGCATCTTCTCAGGATTAGGGCTCACTTTTAGAACAACACAACTCACTCAATTTCGCATCATTTTTCATGAAATTTTGTGCAAATCAAAGCTAGAAATGAGATCTACATTATGCTATTTGAATCACACCGAATGATTAACTACAAATCAAGAACATATCTCATGAAAATTACAAAAACATACTGAGCTGCAAATTTTCAGATTCGTCATACATACATATCTCATCAAATCAAAAGCTCTAAAGTTGTAGAAACACTTAATGAACATCGAACAACATTATTCCAAACTCAAATCATACAATTCATGGCCAGAAATCAGGATTCAAAGTTGAGGATTCTAACCTTTGAGGAAAAAGTGTATCTACTGTCTCCTTCACTCCAGCTGTAAACTAAGTTTCGATCTGCAATCTTTAGCACTTGTAGAAAATAATGCAAGAAGAATCGCTCAAAATGCATAAGCAAGTTGGGAGAATCGAAGAAATGGATTTTGAGAGAAAAAGTGGTTTCTGATCTTTAGCTTCCTCTAGCCTTTCGTTCCCCTCTCTTCCTTTTTTTTTGAATGAACAATTCAGTGTTTATATAAAGTGTTTAGAGTGAGGGCAATAGGGTCATAACCCATATAAATCCATTGGGGGGAAATTTGGCCAAAACAGGCAAATGGGAATGTGCTTGCGTTTTGTTTGTTTATTTGGCTTTTTATGTCGTGTTTTGATGAGCTATGAGTTGTATGAGTGAGGCAAACACAACGTGAGGGGGTGAGGTGGCAAGGATTTCACATGGGACTGATTTGTTTGTCATGAAAGTTACCAATTTTGGCAAAAATGCAGAAAGCGTGGGGAGGCAAGGAAAGTGTGATTGTTTGGCCAAAAGGAGTAAGAAACCAAGTGTGTGGTTCATGACAAGCATGCAATATCACCCTGAAACCAAATAGAATCGAAGGATGTATAAAATCTGCAACTTGCATGACCCACGCGTGCACCAAGAGTCAATTGATTTCTAAATGAGGCCATAGAAAATTGGCTCGTGCATTCTCAAATTTTCCTTGAGCCAATTAAAGAACATATTCTAAGCTTCGAAACAAGCTGAGGTTCGAAAGAAATGATGGAGGGATGAGCAAGATATGAGACTTAGGATTCTTGGGCAAATCCAACCACATTGCCCAGAACTGCGCGCGTTGGCCTGCCTAAGATAACACTTCGATTGGTCTAAACGAAGAGAGAACAAAGTAGGAAGCCAGAGGCTTCGACCAGCCCACAAAGCCAAATGAATGATCCAAACTGTAGGAAACTAAAAGAAGAAAAAGGAAACTTCGACCAACCCTCAAGATAACACTTCAAACTGTCCAAAAGAAGAGAGAAGAAATGAGGCTTCGACCAGCCCACAAAGCCACTTCGAATGGTCCAAACTGTAGGAAACTAAAAGGAGCAAAAGGAAACTTCGACCAGCCCTCAAGATAACACTTCCAACTGTCTAAACGAAGAGAGAAGAAATGAGGCTTCGACTAACCCACAAAGCCACTTCGAATGGTCCAAACTGTAGGAAACTAAAAGGGAACACAAGGAAACTTCGACCATCCCTCAAGATAACACTTCAAATTGTCCAAACGAAGAGAGAAGAAATGAGGCTTCGACCAGCCCAAGTTACCACTTCGAATGGTCCAAACGAAGGAAAATCAAAGGAGCAAAAGGATACTTCGACCAGCCCTCAAAGCCAATTGAATGGTCCAAGCGAAAGGAAATCAGAGAGAGCCACTCGAATCCAGTCTCAACACCCAACTTACTCAAACCACAACTCTTTCGAATTTAAATCAAATTGATTGATTCCAAGTTTAATGAGAAGCTTTCATAGTCCCCTTCAAAATGCACGGGGCACATTTTTGAATTGTGCCTCGAACCAAAAGATATAGGCATGTTACCAACTGTTTGATGAATTTCCTAGGCCAAATGCCTTGCCTTGCCTGGCCAGACACCCAAGGTGCCTCAACAAATGCCCAACTTGCCTTAAACTTCAAAGGCTCATAATTTTTGATTTTGAGTATGAATTGTGTTTTTTGTCCTCTGTGGGCCTTTGTAGATCTTTTCCCCCTATTCAATTGGCAAAAAGAACCACCAAAGTCCCCTCTCAAACTCGCAATTCTCATCAAAATCAATCATTAATGATCACCCCACGTGAAAATACATGTCAAATACTTCATGTTGACCAAAAGAACACTTGGTCAACTTTGACTTTGTTGACTTTGAGTAAAATGACTATTTTACCCCTTTGATTCAATTAAACCACTTCTCTTCAAAATTGATGATCAAAATTTCAAGCATATGATACTCCAAACACATAGAGGCTATGGAAGGAGTTTCCACTCAAAAAAAAATCCAAGGAAATCCCTGATTAAAACTCAAGCCTTAGTTTTAACTGATGAATCAAAAAGAAGTGATTCTCCTTATAACAGCACAAAACTCAATCTTCTGATGATCCAATGAGGTGGATAAGATACATTGAGACAAAATACCTTAATCCCTACACCATGTATGAATGCAATGCAATGTGATGTTTATGATGAAACATAAGCCTGAATCAAGAGGGTAAATTTTGGGGTGCAACAGCTGCCCCTATTCAAATATCTTCATCATGATAAGTGAGAAAAGTGATAACTTTCGAGCGTTCAGGGTTGAAGATGTTTGAATACGAAAGAACCCGAAAATTTACACTCTTGAAAGAAACGGAGACAAAACTCCCAAGACATGCGTCAGAATGAAGCCATAATGTAGGTTGAAACAGAGCAAAAACAAAGAAAGTTAGTTGCAACTAAATTTTCGGACAAACGTGCCAGGGAAAAACTGGGCTCCAAAAGAAAGGGGTGAGACAAAACTCAACCGACAGAGTATAGACGAGACTAAGCTCTGTAACAGAAAATGTACGCGGGTGAGGATACGAAACTCTGAGCTCGACCCAAAGCAAAGTGGCTAGAGTGCGTGATTCTAGGAACACTTGCTAATCTCAACTAAGATAGACAGTATGAAGGAACTGACAGAATCTCAGAAATGAGGAACAAAAGCGAGACGAAACTCGACTCAAAGACCAGTTAGGCGAAACTAAACTAGATGACTACCAGGACGAAACTGGATTTCACGCACGGGTAACGAGGCAAAACTCGACCCAAAGCAAAGTGATGAGAGTGCATGTTTCTCAGAGCACCTTCCGGTCTCAGATCAATGGATAAACAGTGACAAAAGTTGATAGGAGAATCCAAGGAACAAAGGAGACTGATTTCCAACTGGGGACGCAGCATGAACACTGCACTCGGTAAACGAACACCGTCAAAGAGCCCAAGGTAGAAAAGCAAAAACGAGATGAAACTCGACTCAAAAACTAGTTAGGAGAAACTAAACTAGACGATTACCAGGACGAAACTGGATTTCATACACAGGCGACGAGGCGAAACTCAACCCAGAGCGAGGAGATTAGGGCGTACACCTAAAAATCTGCAAAAAACGAACATCAGGACGAAACTGGTATTTGAAAAGGTGCACCAATAGACATTGGAATGAACCAAAGAAGGTAGTAAAGACTAAACCCGAGAAGACCGTGCCAGGGTAAAACTGAGCAGCTATAGTCAAAAGTAGACACTCAAACAAATAAATGACGGACGTCAAAAGGATATTGGTATAGGGAGGAAATTGAAATTATGAAGACGAAGACCTCACTAGGGATTAAATCCGAAGTGTTAGCGAATCATTGGGGATGACGGAAATAATAATGGCTTATGTTCCGATGCATGTTGAAATTCTTTTTATATAGCGCAATGCTCCATATAATGGAAATGCTACACTTTTGGTAAATGCAATGTAATGATGCATGTTTAAAAGTTTCATTGGGGAATGGCCAATTGAGAAGCCAATAACCAAGAAGTCTGAATCTGACATGACTTGAAAAAATAAATTGCAAAATCCAAAGGAGAGGAGAAATATGGGAATCCACTGGGGAAGGAATCTTGAAGAGATAGAACTTTGCAGGAAAAAAAACGAGCAACCAGCAGAACGGGCCACAAACACTCGAGAGGAACTGTAAAAATAAATTGCGAATTCCTGGGAAAGATCAGGTCGATACTGCAACTTCCAGAAAAGGACGAAAACCTTTTGCTGGGGAATAAGACTCTGCTGAAGAGGTGGGACTTCACCGAGGAGATAGAACCCTGTTGAAGATTATCTTACTGGAGAGATGTTCTCTTGGAATGCAACCAAAGAACGAATCCTGCAGATAGTCACACGGTATCAAAACCTCACTGGGGAATAAGAGAAGATCCTAAACAAAAGGATGCCCCGATCAACAGATCGGCTGGGAAGTGAGAGGTCAAAGCGAGGGATCTCTATTGGGAATTCCATTGAGAAGTTAAAACTTCTTCAGAATGTGGGTTCCTGCTTAACGACTTTACTGGGGATAGGCAACATATCCTACTCTTGAAGTCTTAGAATGAAACTTTCTGAAAGAAACTCCTTGGAGTAACAAAACTTTTCCGCGGAAGCGAAACTTCACCGGGGAAGGGCAATTTTACTGGGGAAAGGCATCTTCACTGGGGAAACGAAACTTCACAGGGGGTAAGAAGAAGAAGAAAACCGAACATTCCCTTTTTGACCACCATTAAGCTCTTTACAGGTATTCAACGTGTAAACTTTTTTGATGTCAAACAACTATTTTGCACACAGAAAAAAGTTTATTGAGAATGATAAACCTGATGCGATAATTATTTAAGCCTTGAAGTTGAAATCTTTAACAAAATGTCGCATCTCTGTTGTGAACGAATCAATGGCTAGAGTGAAAAAAGGTTTTAAAACTTTTCTTTCCCCTTTCTGAAAAACGAGTTAAAATGCGAGCGATAAGATACCAACATGGATATGCAACACATATTCGAGGAGTTCAAGGAATGTTATCCCATTGTGGTATGCTTTTGAGTTAAACCCTTGTTTCATTTAGGACTTTTAAAGGTTGTAACGTGGCCTGGTTCAAGGTTTTTTTGAAAATTTTTTTTCAAGGCTCAAGTTATTTAGTGCCCACCCCCTTCGTGATATTCTCCTGTCCTAAGTTCAGCTGATTTATCACAAACATTCATCTTTCAAAAAGATTTATAATGGCTGAGTGATCACGACAAATCCTCCAACATGATTGTCGCTTAACTTCGGCTGCTTTTGTTGATATTATTGCTCCTCTTCTTTTTGATGATAGTTTTATTTGAACAATATTTTTCGGCCTTTTAGGCTCTCTTTCCCCTAACTTTTGCCTGGACAAAATCTTTTGAATCTCCATTTTGGGAGTCCAGCGGGATGCCCTAACTTTTGCCTAAGCGACTTGTTTTCAAGTTTCGACTTAGCGAGGATTTTTTTGTTTCTTTCTTTTTCATGCTTTCCATTTTGAATAAGTCAATGTGACTTTAGGTCTTTGAACTTTTTCTTTCTTTCTTTTTTTTTTGAAGAAAACAAATGCCTTATTCCTTGGTCAGTAAGGGATATCCATTATTGCATCGATTCGATCTCAACCTCAGGACTTTGTTTAGACATGGAAATCATGGTTCAGATAAAATGTAGTGATCCTCAGAGGGGTCATTCCTTCTGAAACTTTAATGCTTGGGAAAATCAACTGAACATCTACCTTGCCCCTGGTTAAAAAGGTTTAATTTTCTTTTTCGAATAGAAAGAAAACTCATACTCCGAAGGCTCAGAGGGGTTAACGATGGTCTAACTCCCTTATATATCCAGTGTTTGGGGATTGAAACAATGCATGTACATCGTCAACAGGGTTCTACTCAAAAGCATATCACTACAGTCACCGTTTCCAACTAAACTCCTTCCTTCAAACTCTTGGCTAAGCAAAAGAATTGGAACAGTTGGTATCAGAATGCTCGAAAAGGAGATTAAAGAGTGATTTTGTAAAAAGAATTTTTTTAGGAAAAAAACATTCAACGCATCAAGACTGACATTCAGCTATAAATAAAATCCTGTATGCAGACAATGATTAAAACAATCAGACAAGATGACACATGGAACCACGACAAAGGAACGTAATAAAAGCCATTATGGGGAAGAAAAAAAATCTCCAACTAGGTTTTCCGGTTCTACTGACTTACCGTAACCTTGATATTATCCTGACCCATGATCGTTAACAACAGCCCGGAGCTGAGAAACAAAAACTGCAAGGCAAAAATGCCTAAAAGAGTGAAAGAGAAGTCCACCAAACGGAGAAACAAACACGCCCCTTGCATAGCGGTAGTGGCATTTGTTATCCGTATTTCAAGCGATCGACCAACCATGACTTAGATTATCATATCTATGTAAGGTCCGCGAGGTTTATATGCACATGCTCATAAAAAATATTGGACGTTTTTGCAAACAAAATAGTAAAAAGGGAGAAAAGGAAAGTAAATGTATACTTGAAAGAAGATATTCTATTGATTTTGAGAAAACTGCCCGCGAAAAGGCATTCACATTGGGAAACAAGAAATTGCAAAATCAAAACAAACAAGTGTTTATAAAATGGCAATGTGAATGTGAATATCCATCAAGTCCCGACTCTGCTATGACTCTGATGACTCTCATCTTTCTGCTTCTTGGATTAGCTCCAAGCTTATGCCAGGTGACAGGATGAAGGAAAGAAACAAAGGGCTCATGCTAGACGTAGTCATTTGCTTTAAGTCCCTAAATTTTGCATGAATCGCCCTTTCGGGTATTCGATTCACCAGGACACCCTCTTTTTGCCTAAACCTCCCTTTCGGGTTTTCAGTTTAGCGGGTTCTTGTTATTTTTTATGCAAAGTATTTTTTAACTATGTCAGCATTCACAGGGAGAGGGGAGTACTCTCCATCCATAGTCGCGAGCATCATCGCTCCTCCAGAGAAAACTTTTCTGACCATAAAAGGACCTTCATAAGTCGGAACCCATTTTCCTCTGGGATCTCCCTGGGGAAGAATTATCCTCTTGAGCACAAGGTTGCCTGGTTTGTAACACTGAGGTCGTACCCTCTTATCAAAAGCTTTTCTCATCCTTTGTTGATATACCTGACCATGACATACGACCGTCAATCTCTTCTCATCAATAAGTTCAAACTGATCCAGCCGATTCTGTATCCATTCACTTTCATCCAGCTCAATATCTCTCATGACCCTAAGAGAAGGAATCTCGACTTCTACTGGCAGAACTTCTTCCATGCCGTAAACCAATGAAAATGGGGTTGCCCCAGTTGAAGTACGCACAGTGGTGCGATAACCATGCAAAGCGAAGGGCAGCATCTCATGCCAATCTTTATAGGTTACCACCATCTCCTGCACAATCTTCTTGATATTTTTATTGGCCGCTTCGATGGCGCCATTCATCTTTGGTCTTTATGGGGAAGAGTTATGATGCTTGATTTTGAAGGACTCACAAAGCTCCTTCATCATTTTGTTGTTCAGATTAGACCCATTATCGGTAATGATCTTCTCAGGCACTCCGTAGCGACAGATAATGTTGTGCTTAATGAACCGAGTTACCACCTACTTGGTGACATTGGCATAGGATGCCGCTTCGACCCATATAGTAAAATAATCGATGGCAACCAGAATGAAATGGTGCCCGTTGGACGCAGTCGGTTCAATCTTGCCAATCATATCAATTCCCCCCATCGCAAACGGCCAAGGGGAGGTCAAGACATTCAAAGGTACTGGCGGCACATGCACCTTGTCAGCATAGACTTGACATTTGTGGCAAACTCGTGCATGATTATAACAGTCAGTCTCCATGGTGGACCAATAATAACCTGCTCGCAAAATCTTTTTAGCCATGGTGTGCCCGTTGGAATGGGTCCCGAAGTCACCTTCATGTATTTCTTCAATGATTCTAGCTGCTTCTTTCTTGTCAACACATCTGAGCAGAAAACCGTCATGATGCCTTCTATACAACACACCACCACTGAGAAATAACTTGGCTGAGAATCTTCTCAGGAACTTCTTATCTGTGACGGATGCCCCTTCCGGGTACTCCTGTGCTTCCAAATACCGCTTAACATCATAAAACCAAGGATTACCATCTGGTTCCAAACTAGCCTCAAAGAAGAAATCTGGCTCACTCAAACTTCTGATAGTAATGGAAGGTGCCTCATTAGCCCACTTAACCTTGAACATGGAGGACAAAGTTTCCAGTGCATCGGCTAGATGGTTTTCTTCTCTGGGAATGTGCTCAAACGTGATCTCTTCGAAGTACGGAATCAACTTCATAACATGCTCACAATATGGAATTAGGTTCTGATGGCGAGTCTCCCAATCTCTGTTGATCTGGCTGATAACAAGATTGGAATCCCCGTAAACTTTCAAGAATTTGATGCGCAGGTCGATCGCCGCTTCAATGCCCAATATGCAAGCCTCATATTCGACCATATTGTTAGTACAATCGAAACAAATATGAGTCGTGAAAGGAATGTGGTATCCCTCAGGGGAAGTGATAATAGCTCCTATGCCGTTGCCCATGGAATTAGAGGCACCATAAAAAACAAGCGTCCAATGTGATCCTGGCTCGGGACCTTCATCTGGGTCTGGTATGTTACAATCCCGAAAATACACAATTTCCTCATCCGGAAAATCAAACTTCATCGGTTCATAATCGTTCATGGGCTGATGAGCAAGATGGTCGGCCAATACACTACCCTTAATTGCTTTTTAAGTGGTGTATTGGATGTCATATTCAGTGAGTATCATCTGCCAATGGGCTACCCTGCCTGTAAGAGCTAGCTTCTCAAAAATATACTTGATTGGATCCATTTTGGATATCAAGTGGGTGGTGTGAGTTAACATGTATTGCCTCAAATGTTTGCCGGCCCAGGCAAGCGCACAACAAGTCTTTTCCAATAATGAGTACCTTGACTCGCACTCCGTAAACTTCTTACTCAAGTAGTAAATAGCCTGTTCCTTCTTCCCAATCTCGTCGTGCTGACCAAGGACACAACCCATTGAGGTCTCCAACACAGTTAAGTACATGATTAGTGGCCTTCCTTCCACTGGCGGCATGAGTATCGAAGGTTCCTGCAAATACTCCTTTATTTTGTCAAAGGCCTTCTGATAATCCTCATTCCATTTCACTGCCTGACTTTTCTTCAACAACTTGAACAAAGGTTCACAGGTGGCTGTAAGATGAGAAATAAATCTAGAAATATAGTTTAATCTCCCCAAGAAACCACGTACTTCCTTCTCTGTTTTTGGCTCAGGCATTTCCTGTATCTCTTTGACTTTGGCCGGGTCCACCTCGATACCTTTTTCACTTACAATAAAGCCCAAAAGCTTGCCGGATCTCACCCCAAAGGTGCACTTATTCGGGTTCAACCTTAGCAAGAACTGCCTCAGTCTCCCGAACAATTTTTTTAGATGAACAAGGTGTTCCTCTTCTGTGTCAGACTTAGCAATCATATCGTCTACATATACCTCAATCTCTTTGTAAATTAAGTCATGAAAGAGAGTGACCATGGCGTGCTGATATGTTGCCCCGACATTTTTCAAACCAAACGACATCACTTTATAACAGAAAGTTCCCCAAGGTGTGATGAATGTTGTCTTTTCCATATCCTTCGGAGCCATCTTAATTTGATTGTAACCCGAAAAGCCATCCATGAACGAGAACACCTTGGAATGGGCAGTGTTATCGACCAACACATTAATATGCGGAAGAGGGAAATCGTCTTTAGGGCTGGCCCTGTTCAAATCCCTATAATCCATGCACATCCCGACTTTACCATCTTTCTTGGGCACAGGCACAATATTTGCAATCCATGGCGAATAATTGACAACCTTAAGGAAATTTGCGTCCAACTGCTTCTGGACCTCCTCCTTGATCTTCTTGGACATCTCAGGATGAGTTCTTCGGAGCTTCTGCTTGACAGGAAAACAACCTTCTTTGAGCGGTAGTTGATGCACCACTATATCTGTATCTAATCTAGGCATATCCTCATAAGACCAGGCGAAGATATCAGAATACTCACGGAGAAGCTCAATCAATCTGGATTTTACACTTTCTTCGAGATCGGCCCCAATCTTGATTTCTCTTCTTACCTCTTATGTGCCAATATTTACTACCTCAATTGAATCTTGATTCTGCTGGATAACCTTCTCTTCTTGTTTTAACAATCTGGCTAATTCCTCAGGAAGATCACACTCCCCATATGCTTCTTCTTCAGCTTGATAAATGGGAGTATCAAAGTCATAATGAGCCATAGCAGAGTCGTTATCAATAGAGTCGGGGATGGAAGTGCATCTGCATGAATGACATTTTTGCGTTTTTTAGTGACTGTGTGTGGAAAGAGAAACATTGCCATTTAAAAAAAGAAAAAGAAAAAGAAACAAGATTTTGAATGCAAAAACGTCCTTTATTTCATGATAAACTTGCAAAATAAACATGGTGGCCCTACACAAATGATTCACTATGCCTTGGGAAGAGCGTAGGAATTATGATATGACAGAAAAAGAAACAAGAAAATTACTCCTCTGCCCTTGAAACTTGGATAACATCCACAAAAGTCCAATTGTTCAGCGTCTGGCCTGGAATACTCGAACGAATCCAATCTTCAACATTGTAGCCATCACCTCTATTATCGCTGAATGCATTGACGTGCCCTTCTTGAGTAGTACAAGGACGGGAAAACTTCACAGGAGTAGATAAGCTGGATGCTTTGGGAGCTGCACTCTGCTAACCTGGGTTAAAACCAAGACCAAATTTATCAAACTTCAGAGTAACGTCCAGTACCTGACCCAAACCTTTAGGGTTACCACCTTCCACTACAACTTTTGCATCTTTGAGAGAAGACATAACAGTTTCCAGTTTCTTTTTCTGCTCTGGAGGAGGAAAATTGACAGCATGAACTATCTCAAATGCCTGGAACGAAGTCTCATGAATATCGCCTTCAACTTTGACATAACGGAATAACGTCAAATGACTTACAACGTACTCTTCTTCGCCGCACACGGTTATCACCTTTCCCTCTGCAGAATACTCGAGTTTATGATGAAGAGTAGAAGTGACTGCTCTTGCCTTATGAATCCACAGCCTCCCCAACAAGCAACAGTATGCTGGCTGTATATCCATCACAAAAAATGTGGATGTGAAGGTGCGAGGACCAACTTTTATTGGTAGCTCCACTTCCCCAAATACTGACCTTCACGACCCATCAAACGCCTTCACCATCAAATCACTAGGGCGTAACTCCAGTCCGGAATAATCAATCTTCATCAATGCTGACTTGGGTAATACATTTAAAGATGATCCTGTATCCACCAAGACCCGGGATAAAGTAGTTCCCCTGCACTCCATTGAAATATGCAACGCTTTGTTATGGTCTGGTCCCTCTGGAGGAAGATCAAAATCTGTGAAGCCCAAACCATTCCCGACAGATATATTAGCACAGACATTTTCGAACTGATTGACTGTTATCTCATGTGGCACAAACACATTCTTTAACAACTTCATCAAAGCATTTGTGAGGTTCTGAATAAATCAACAGAGATAAGATAGACATCTTAGAAGGAGTATGGCTCAGATGATCAATTATGCTATAATCACTTTTCCTGATGATTCACATTAACTCTTCAACTTCATCGGGAACTGAAGAAGCTTCTGGTATTGGAATTGGTTGAGTCACATTGGCTGGCATAACCCTTGGATTACCAATCATTACCTGTTGTTTTCCTTTTTCTCTTGCAGAAGCATCTGCCGCATCTTGCACATTGGAAGGACCAAATACTCTCCCACTTCTAGTCATTCAACCCACACCAGAAAAGTTATGGACTTTCTCTTCATCACATTCAGCATGTTCTTCTTTAGGCAAACGAGCATTAACCTCCTACTTTACCCCGTGGTAATATACATTGGCACCGTAATGCCACGGGACAACCTTCTCACTGGTATACGGCATAGGTCCGGGTACCGTAATCATCAGAGGGGGTGCCCTTGATGGGGCAGGAATGCGTGCAGGGGTGTAAGGAATAGATATCACAACAATATCTTCTTCAATAATCTTGCGGTAGCTCGGTTTTCTATCAAACTGCAGGGAACCCTCATTCATCAACAACTGGATGCCTGCCTTCAAATTATCACAGCCCTTCGGTTGCTCTCTACACTTGGAACACTCTGAAGTACAACCCGGTAAAATAGAATTGTCAAGAAAATACCTCTTAACATAGCTCAACAGAGTAGTTACTTGTTCCACATCCATGATCAAGTTCAACATTTCACCATTACCATCAATCATGTTAACAACACCCCCTCCATGCCTATGCATTGGGTTTTGAGTAACATTAGGACCGGTTACCGGGGTAAACTCAATCACCTTAGAATCCAACAAGTCTTATACTTTACACTTCAACACAAAACAGTTGTCATTAGAATGACCGACTCCGCCCGAATGGAATTTGCATCTTGCACTAGCATCATAGTTAACAGGGGGTCTTGCGGGTGGTGGTGGCATATTCCTTAGACTAATCAACTTCAAATCAAGCAGGTGGTGGAGTGCTTCGGTAAGAGTCACTGGCAAGGGATCAAACTTTCTGGGTTGTCTCTGTTGCTGATTATTATACTGACAGGGAGCAACTTGCTGCCTTTGTTGCTGAGGAGCATTAACGGGAATAGAAACAGCATTGATCTGTTGGTGTTGACGACCCTCTCTGTGTCCTCTATGAGAGTAAACTGCGCTTGCGTCGCCTTCCCTTTTCTTAGGGTAATTGTTGAATGGTTTCTTACCGCCTCCTGATGAGCCACTGGGACCTCCAATCTGAATCTTTCCCAATTTCAAACCCACTTAGATTCTTTCACCAGCCATGACTAAGTATGCAAATCCTGCTGAAGTGCTTCCTATCATGTGCTCGTAAAATGGCCCTTGCAGGGTACTCATAAACATATCAATGAGTTCTCTCTCCATGAGTGGAGGTTGAACCCGCACAGCCAACTCACGCCACTTCTGAGCGTATTCCTTGAAAGATTATTTTGGTCCTTGCGACATATTTTGTAACTGAGTGCGATTGGGTGCCATATCCACATTGTACTGATAATGTTTGACAAAATCCCGAGCAAGATCATTCCAGCAATGAATATGAGTCTTTTCCAGCTTCATGTACCATTCCAGGGATGCCCCAGATAGGCTATCCTGGAAGAAGTGAATCAAAAGCCCTTGATCCTCCGTATGTACTGACATCTTCCGGAAATAAGCAGTTGCATGGGTAATAGGACACGACATTCCGTTTTACTTTTCAAATATAGGAGGCTTGAACTTCAGAGGCACCTTCACTCCAGACACCAGCCCAAGATCATTAGCATCCATGCCAAGGACTCATTTCCCTTCCACAGCCTTCAGACGCTCTTCCAATAAACGATACTTCATATCCTCAATCTGAACCCCCGACTTTGAACGCCAAACAGAAAACTGATCTTCATCCTGGTCAAAGTTAAAATCCCGATCCTGATAATTCCTTACACCGCCCTGATTAACTCTTCTGTTCCCACAAGAAGAGGTCCAGGAGACGGAGGAAACTTCCCTACGTTACGCACGAAAGGGTTTTCCGGCATCCCGTGAAAATTTATAGCTGGCTGATCTTGTACGTCCCCCAATCCTACAAAGACATCCTGATAAAGCCCTTGATTCCCACCATCCCTCGGATGACGAAACTGGTTATTAACAATAGCAGCTAGCTCTTCCTGTCGGCGATTCACGTTGGTTATGACCTCCATGAACTGAGTCATCTGGGTAGCCATCCGGGCCCTCATTTCAGCGAGTTCAGCCTGAACCTGTTCCATCTGTCTTGGCAAGTTATTTCTGGTAGAATATCGGTGAGTAGTCGTCTTGAATTCTGGATAAGAAAAAGCAGAAGAATAAGAAAACCATCTTGGGATAACCTATTAATGTTATGAAATGCATGATATGCATGATATGTTTGTCATTTCCAGGTATCCAAGAGTCCTTTTGTTTATCAGTCACGGTGTGTAACCACACAATGAAAAGAGAAAAGATAATAAGATAAACACTTCAATTATTTACAAATAAAAGAAATGATGTCTAAGTGACTTCGGACAATTAAGAGAAAAAATGATACGCAACTAAATACATGTCTTACAATAAAGCAAAAAGAAAGAACTGAATAATAACAACAACCAATTGGTCCCTTCCAACAATTCTGGGGGTGACCAAATACATCAAAAGCAAATAACATAACTAAATCTCCGGAACTAAACATGCTTCAAGATGCTGACAGTATTCCTCAAGTCTGGCTTTCTCCTTCAAGAGTTGAGATGCGACCATTTCACTTTCCTAGAACCGACCTTCTGCGACACGCTTTTGGGCCACTTCCTTCTCAAGTTGAGTTTCCTTGTCTTTGAGTTGTTTCTCTAGGTTCTGAATCTTCTTCTTATAGCTATTTTCTGAGGCCTGAAGCTTCTGACACTTTTGCTGAGTCTTACTCAATTTTTCTTCCATTTCAGCATAAGACCTCTTCCTTAGACTGGTTGCATCAGAAGTTTCTCCTTGAGCTTCCTTGAGTCCACGAGCTAAGTCGTCCCTTTCTTGATCTGCCCAATAAAGTTTCATCCCCGCCTCACGGTCTTTTGCCCAGAGCTGGATATTCTCCACATGGACCTGGGTGAACATCTCGGTTGACATTGTGTTACTTGGAACAGCAGGAGGTTGCTCATATAGAGGAGTCGACCTTGCAAATGGTAACCGTAAGATCTTAACCCTGGCTTTAACCCACTCCATGTAAGGAATTCTAGCAACAGGAACTTTCTTGCCCAAAGTGGTTCTATCCTTCCTGTGAATGCCTTTCCACGCACTTGTCACTCTCTTTAACATCTCAGGATCTCTTCCTCTGGCGAAATATACTAATTCAGATACCTCCTCAACCTTTGGCGATCCATCCATTGCATATCCCAATTTTCGATAAGCAAGCACGTGATTGTAGTTGATGCATCCATTAGTTCCTATGAGGGGAACATTAGGGAAATCTCCGCAACTAACGACAATACTTCGCACTTCCCCCATGTTATAATTCCACCGGATATCGAAAGAAGTAAGGTTGATGAGCCTCGATGACCATCAGAAAGAATGCCTGGTATCCACAAAAGGATCACTTACTGGTAGGTGCAACATAAGCCATTGATACAACATCGAATAACATAAACCTACATTACCACCTTTTCCGTGCCTGGAATGGATGGTATAGAGAGTATCTTCCAAGAGTGTCGGTATCGGGTTCCTGTTTCTGAAAATACAGATAGCCGCTAAATCCACAAAAATTTTCTTGCGAGGGAAGAGGATAATCCCGTATATCATGAGAGAAAACAGAGAACTGAAGTCACTCCAATTTCCTTCCTTTGCCCAGTCTTCAGCTTTCTACACCAAGAAATCCAAATAGAACCATGTAGTACCGTCACTGAACTTCCAATTGCCTTTCACCTCTTTCCAACTCAAGTGGAGAGTTTCAGCAATGACTTCGAACTTCGGCTTTTCCGGTACTTGGACAAAAGGAACTTCATCGGTCAATCTGATATTAAGCAGGAACACATACTCTTCTAGGGTAGGAACCACTTGATAATCTTGGAAAGTAAAGCACTGTAATTCTTTGTCATAGAACTGGAAGAGAGTGATCACAACCATCGAGTCAACTACAATATTAAGGACCAGTAACAGGTTGCCATAAGTTTTGTTGAAGCTTCTCAGAACATCACCCTTCAAATAAGAACTCAACCTCTTCAACTCGGCCACATCAATGGTAGGAATCTGATAAGAGAAAGTATGCCTGGTAAGCTCTTTAACATGAACTGAACCGGATTCAACTGGAGGGAGACCGGTCATTTCTGATGGAAAGAAGACTCTTGAATGTCCCTGGAAAATGACATGTGCATGCTAGTTATTTTTTTACATCATTTTTTAGAAATAAATATTCTATATGCAATATGACAGGGTCAAAGTTCCACACTGGATCATGGCTAGACCATTACAGAACAACACCACTCAAGATCAAAAGAGAAACCCGAAGCTTCAAAACTAATCCTGGGAACCCGAGTCACCTTTGCAACACAAAGTTACCAACAGTACCTGTACCTGTAAGAAAAGTTTTCCCGTCCCTCTCACAGGTGTAGTCTAGGTCAAGGTAAGGTTTAAAACCAAATCAGAGTACGAGAGCTCGAATGTCGGTATCATCATACGATGACACCTATCCGAACTACCTCCAAAGTCATGGATCTCATGGTCAGGTCTACAAAGCATCCGCTTCATAGCTGCCATGGCCACTCTATTCCTACTTCCTATGGATTCACTCATAGCCTGGGTACGAGGCCTTTTACCTCATGGAATAACCCACCTACCAAGAAAAACCAGAAACCAAACAGTCCAGCCAAATCCAGTATGCAGAAAATAAAGCGCACATAGGATGCAATGCAAACAGATAAATATGCAAAGCGGTAAAATAAATACCCAAAAAGAAAACAAACAAGAGCTAGGTAAAGAAGTGAAAAACACAAGAAGGGGGATTGAATTGTTAAAACTTGAAATAAAATGCAGACAACACGTTATTTTTATCCTGGTTCGTTTGATCTCAAACTACTCCAGTCCACCCGTCAAGGTGATTTCGCCTCTCTCCAACGAGGTCTTAATCCACTATATTCAACCGAATACAAAATTGCTTTAACAACTGCTAAAGCCTTCTTGAGTCTAAACTACAGACCGGTTTCTCAAGGAAATTCTTTCTTACAGATAAATGAACTACTATGTGTGTTTGATGTTTTCTACAAAAACTATATATCACAACTGTGATAATACACAAAATGAAGCTTAAGTGACACTAGATTGCTAGAGCTATAGAGTAAGCGGTTGAAATCTTTTAGCAAAAGTGAGAACGAGTTTAATGATGATTGACTTTAGGCGTGTAGAGTATTGTAGAGCATTAGCCATTTCCTTTCTCACTGATTTGTTTAAATACTTCTTGGAAAAGATATGTTGATGCAAATAATTCCATTTCAATGCTCATTACGTTCTTTCCATTTTGAGAAGATCTTTGTCTTGGAATAAAGCCGTTGGTAATTAATCTGCCTTGAATGCAGTACCGTTGACACTTCAGAATGTTCTGCTTGATTAAGATCAGAGTGTGTTGGCTTTAGCTTATTCTGATGGCTTTTGAGTGCTGATGACATTGTTAAGATCTTGGTCAGAGTCAGAGTATGTTGAGCGCAGATTTTGTTCATCAGACTTCAGCGTAGCACATGTACTGATCTTCTGATGCTGATGTTGATACTGATGTTCTGATACTGATTCCATCAGAGTTTCCTGCAAATACACATAATAATTTTGAGTAGCACATATGTCTTATATAATTCTCATAATTCATTTAATCTTGTATTTTGTTATCATCAAAACTCTAACTGAGGGTTGTAGAATCAAACTATGTTCTAACAATCTCCCCCTTTTTTATGATGACAAAAACTAGATTTTTTCAATAAAAATTAAATGATGAAAGTATCAGAGTTTAAGGATAGAGAGGAAACGGTATCAGAGATGATCAGATAATGAGCAAAAGGTATCAGAGCTAAGAGAGTAAGGAATAAAAAGTATCAGAGTAATGAAGAGAAAAACTCCCTCTGAGTTGATTATTTCCCTTTGATTCCTTGAGTATTAGAACTTTATTGAACCTTTCTTTGAGCATCAGAATTTTGCTTCATCAGAGTTCTTCAGATTCTTGTACCTGTAAGCTTTTCAGAGCAAAGAAATTCAAATATAATGTTAGAATGTTTGAGACTGTTATCTCAGTAAACTGTTATTGAAAAATATCATTCTTTCTCCCCCTTTTTGTCAGCGATAAAAAAGCATATATAATCAGAGTTAAACAGATCAGAGTAAAACATGTTTGTATTAAAACATAAGCAATGATAGTTTAGAACAAGTAGAAATATTACAGACAAACATGTAATGAAAACAAGGAAAACACAAGAATGGTGTGAATCATGATTAATAGCATTTAATGATGGCTGATTTTAGGGGATTTCAGAAAGATACTTAAACGGTTACCAGTGACATGTGTCTCAATGCATCCAATCAGCGCTTTTCCTTTTCAGAAGCGTGAACGCGTGTTCAACCTCAGGAGACAGCTGATGACTCGATGACACTTGTTTGCTTTGAGTGAACATCACTTCTATCCTTGAGATGAAGAGCTCAGAGCTTCATGGATAGAGTCTGATACAATCTGCATTTCTAAAAGTTCTGAGAGAGGATTGATCAGAAGTTCACAGAGAAATAAACATAGTTCTGAAGGTTAATATATAAAATTAAAACAGTTTTATTCTGGACAGAGCTTCATGCTGAGATGTTTCAGAATGAAGTTGAACCTATCTTCAGAAAGTGGTTTTGTGAAGATATCAGTCCATTGATGGTCTGTATCAATAAATTTTAAGTTTAAAATTCCTTTCTGAATATAGTCCCTAATAAAATGATGTTTTATTTCTATATGGTTAGCCCTAGAATGCAAAATTGGATTTCTACTTAAGCAAATAGCAGAGGTGTTATCACAGAGGATAGGAATGTTACTCTCATAAATCTGGAAGTCCTCAAGTTGACTTTTCATCCAGAGCATTTGTGTGCTGCATCCAGCTGCTGCTATATATTCAGCTTCTGCTGTTGATAGAGCAATTGTGGATTGTCTTTTGCTGGACCATGAGATCAGATTTTCTCCCAGAAACTGGCAGCTTCTAGAAGTGCTTTTACATTCAACTCTGTCTCCAGCAAAGTCAGCATCACAATAACCTACTAAGCTGTAATCACTAGATTTTCTATAAAACAGACCCAGATTAGTAGTACCTTTCAGATACTTGAAAATTCGCTTAACAGCTGTTAAGTGAGATTCTCTAGCATCTGATTGGAATCTTGCACAAATGCATACACTGAATAAAATATCAGGCCTTGAGGCTGTCAGATAAAGAAGAGAACCAATCATACCTCTGTAGACCTTCTGTTCTACCTTTTTGCTTACCTCTTCTCTTTCCAGAATGCACGTGGGATGCATTGGAATCTTTGATGGCTTACATTCCGAGAGATCAAATTTCTTCAGAAGTTCTCTGACATATTTGCTCTGATGAATGTAAGTTCCTTATGGGGTTTGGTTGATCTGAATGCCCAGAAAGAATTTCAGTTCCCCATTAGGCTCATCTCAAATTCTGCCTGCATACACTTAGCAAATTTTCTTCCCAGAGAGGGATTAGTAGATCCAAATATTATATCATCAACATAAATCTGGCAGACTAAGATGTCATTCTTAACTGTCTTACAAAATAAGGTTGTGTCCACTTTCCCTCTGGTGAATTCCTTTTCTAACAGGAAGTTACTCAGTCTTTCATACCAAGCTCTGGGAGCTTCTTTCAGACCATACAGTGACTTCTTCAGTTTGAAAACATATTCTGGATTTTTTGAACTTTCAAAACCAGGGGGTTGGTGCACATATACCTCTTCTTCTATATAGCCATTTAAGAATGCACTCTTGACATCCATCTGATACAGAGTGATGCCTTTATTAACAGCAAAAGAAATTAAAAGTCTGATAGATTCTAACCTGGCGACTGGAGCAAAGGTTTCTGTATAGTTTGTCCCCTCTTGCTGACTATAACCTTGTGCTACCAATCGTGCCTTGTTTCTGATGACTTCACCTTGCTCATTCAGCTTGTTTCTGAACACCCATTTTGTTCCAATGACGTTGAATCCTTTTGGCTTAGGAACTAAATCCCACACGTCATTCCTTGTGAATTGATTCAGCTCCTCTTGCATTGCTAGAATCCAGTCATTGTCCAAAAGTGCTTCATCAATTGAATATGGTTCAATCAGAGAAACAAGTCCCATGAGGGATTCTTCAGAGTTTCTGAAGCTGGCTCTTGTTCTGATTGGATCTTCATTTCTTCCTAAGATAGTTTCTTCTGGATGATCCATGCTAGTTCTGGATGGTCTTTTCTGAGGTTGATCAACAGAAGATGCTGGATTGCTTGCAGTGCCTCTTTCTGATGTTGAGGGAGTGTCTCTGTTAAGAGCTTCTGATGACTTGTCTTCAGTACCTGTGAATTCAACTTCCATACCTACAAATACTTCATTCTGCTTTGACTTTTGAGAGTCAAGCTTATCATCAAAACGAACACTGATTGATTCTTCCACAATCTGTGTTTCTGTATTGTATACTTTGTACCCTCTTGAGCATTGAGAGTATCCTAACATAATACACTTCTGTGCTTTAGAGTCAAACTTGTTCAAATAATTTTTAGTATTCAAAATAAAGCAAGTACATCCAAATGGATGAAAATATGAAATGTTGGGCTTTCTTTTCTTCCACAATTCATATGGAGTCTTTTCCAGAATAAGTCTTATGGAGATTCTATTCTGAATGTAGCACGCTGTGTTTATTGCCTCTGCCCAGAAGATATTAGCAACGTTAGTCTCATTTATCATGGTTCTGGCCATTTCTTGCAATGTTCTGTTCTTTCGTTCTACAACTCCATTTTGCTGGGGAGTTCTAGGACAAGAGAAATCATGCAGAATGCCTTTGTCATTAAAAAATGATTCAAAATCTTTGTTTTCAAACTCTCCACCATGATCACTTCTGACTTTGACGATTCTAAGATCCTTTTCATTCTGAACTTGGTTACAGAAGGTAACAAACACAGAGTGTGACTCGTCCTTGTGTCTTAAGAACTTTACCCATGTCCATCTGCTATAGTCATCTACGATTACTAACCCGTACTTCTTGCCACTGACTGAAGCAGTTTTAACTGGTCCAAATAAGTCAATGTGCAAAAGTTCTAATGGCTTAGAGGTGGAAACAACGTTTTTAGATTTAAAAGCAGGTTTTGCAAACTTGCCTTTCTGACATGCTTCACACAGAGCATCTGAATTGAACTTCAGATTAGGAAGTCCTCTGACCAGATTGAGTTTGTTAATCTGAGATATTCTTCTCATACTAACATGCCCAAATCTTCTATGCCAGATCCATTGCTCGTTGTTAACAGACAGAAGACACTTTACATTCTAACTTTTCAGTTCAGAAAGTTTGATTTTGTAAATGTTGTTTCTCCTCTTTCCAAAATTTGCCCTCCCATATTCTTCAAGAATTGCAAAGAGCATGCTTCAAGATCTCCCCAAGGGTTGCACAGTTCAAGGACCTCCTAACAGTCAAAAATTAGGGTTTTGGTTCTGGCAAAGAAAATGAAGTTTCCAAGGGTCCAATCAAGTTCCACATGCCTACAAACATGGTCAAGCATCATCATACCAAGTTTCAAGACTTACAGCACAAAATTGCACAGTCAAAAACCCTAATTGCTCAATAGTCAACTGTAGGGGCAAAATGGTCATTTGACAGTCAAAAGTTCAAATTTTTGGTCAACATCTCATTTTGAAGCCACAAAAATCATTTGATCAATTCTTGATCATGATTTTCAAAGCTTGGCTCAAAAAGTCTCAGGATGCAAAAGTTTCCATATTTGGACAGTTAAAAAAGTCAACTGTAACTTGACCAAAGCATAACTTCCACATGGTTTATCAGAAAAATTCCATCCAAATCTCATTTTGAAGAGAAAGACATTTCCTACAACTCCTCTTCACACTTCAAGTCCAAGAAATGCTCTCACAAAAAGTTATCAATTTCAACATTATAGGTCATTTTCAAAAGTCAACAAAAAGGGACTTTAAGTCAAAGGCCATAACTTGAGATTGGTAAATCAAAATGACATGGGACCAAAGACATTGGTTAGAGGACTTCAAGACCTTTCCAAAATGTCCAAGAACATGGTCAAATCTTAAATATTGAGCAAGATATGCCTTGTGGAAGTTGGGAAATTTTTGGGAATTTTGAAAAGTCAACTTTACTTCAAATACCTCAAAATTGCTAATGGGCCACTTTTTCTTCCAAGATTCATCATCCAAAGACTATGCACGACAATTTGGCCCAAAAGGGATTTATTTCATCATTTTTATTTATTTATTTGAATTTTTAATTACTATTAATTCATTTAATAAAATAAAATATGACAAAAATACTAAAACAAGGTTTTCAAATCTTTTTGTGCAGAATAAACTCTCATCAAGGCCTAAGGATTTCGTGCATATCAAAAGAGGAAATAATTGGTGCAAATTGGCATGATTCTTCATGAAAAATATTGTAAAAGATTCATAAAAATCAAATCTTGAAAACCATTAAAGACAAGGCTTTGGGCTTGGATTATTGACTGAATTCATTCCTTATACAAGTACAAACCAAACCCTAAAGCCAAAGACCTGAAAGCTGCGCCACACTTCATAAACAACTTTGCACTTTTTCAAGAAAATTCAAAAACTGAAAACTCGATTCTAAGGCGTTTCAAGGCAAAATAATTGTCACATTGCATTCCTGAGGCTTCAAGGAACGTTTCTGGATCAAAACTATTATCTCTAACGCAAGGAATTGGTAGAACGACCTTGTCCCGTTCATAATTTTTCTCATATTCATGTATCATAATTCATGCGTTGTTTGCAATTTTTAATGTTTGGTTTATATTAAGTTACTCGTTCTGAAGCTAACCATGTATTTTAATTGAGTTTTTGTGCATCATACGCGAATTCACCATTGAAGCTCGCTAGGGTTTCTCAAGCTTCAAATTGGGCGTTTACATATACTGTAAAATCAAGACACCCCAGTACCATGGCTAGAATCAGGATGCTTGGACGAGTTTAATACACTAATCGCGCCTAATTTATATGGCCTCACCAGCTAATCACTATTTTTGAAAAGGCTGCATTTTGGGGGGGTTTAAAACCCCCACTACTTCTTTTTTATTTCAGGGATAAACGAAGAAGATGATCATGTGGCAATACTTGATTGGGCAATTTGAATTCCAGCGCGCGTTTTTTTTGGTTCTATGTCACTAACGCCAATTTTTTCTTTTATTATTTATTCGTTATCCTATATACAACGTGCGTTGATGGTTCAGATGGTGGAAAGAAACGCTGGCAAGCCTTGGGACCTGGGTTCGATTCCCAGGTCCCCCCATATTCTTAATATATTTTGTTTCAATGTAATCCCATGCAGCGCATACTCCAGGGGTTCATTATATACCCATAGTCCAAGCTTGCCACACGCCTACTGATCTCAATCCAATGGTCCAGAATCAAAGTCTATGGAATGTCCCAGTCAACGCCTACACATGTGAACACTGAGAAGTCAAAAAAGGGCCAGGCTCCTTGGGCTTAATTGCTGGACAACACCTCCAAAATTGGGGTCAACACCCCCCATCTGTTTGTATTTTCTCTCTCACTTTTATTTTCTTTTGTTTATTTATTTTCTTTTATTTATTCCTCTTAATTAATTGTTTTATTTAAATTCTTCAAATTAAAATTTTCATAAAAAACAAAAAACAATAAAAAAAATCAGAAAAGATAAAATATAAATATATTTCACTTAAGCATTTTTTTTGTAAATAAAATTTTGTTATTTAATTTAGTTTTAAATTCTAGGCTTAATTTTAACTATTTTTCTTAATAAATTAAAAATTGTAGAATTAGGTTTTTATATTTTTACCTTTTTCTTCTTCACCATATTAATTATTAATTATCATTTTTTGTAAATAAAATTGTATTAATTAATTAGGTTAATTCTAGGTTTAACTTTAACATGTTTTTTTAATAAATTAAAAATAGCTAGAATTAGGTTTTAAATTCCATTTAATTCTCATAAAAATCCATAAATACGAAAAACTCAAAAAATAATTTCCTTTCTCATTTAATTTAATTAATTTCATAATTATAATTTAATTTCCTTAAAAGGGTCCAACGCCCTCGCATTCCCGATTTTTATTCTCTTCGCGCATTTTATTCTTATTTCTTTTTTTGTAAATATTCATGCAATTCTCCCAAAGCCATGTAATAGATCAATTAGGGTTTTTATATTTCTCGCACTTTATTTTATTCTCAAATCGGGTCCTGGATTAAATTTGGCGATGTGGACCCGCGCCTTTATAATAGCGTAGGAATTTTAATTCTCGCATCTTTTAAACTGTTAACTATTGCATGAAAGAATGAATGTCAAAATAAAAGCAACGCGTAGATCACCCACGACATGAACAAGATAAATGCAAATGAACATGACACACAAATCACACATCACCCCTAGGGTACGCCTCACTGTTGCCTTGCCCCTCGAAAGGTGATCGTCGAGTAGAGGATGTTTTAGTAAGTCCTCATGATCCGGGAACCTGGCATGAGGGTAGCTTCTAAGGTATCTTCCTATTGCTCTGGTGATCACCATGTCCCGAACCTTCGAATTGACCCGAATACCTCAAACGGTGGTGCTACCTATCTCTCAATGGTGGGATGGCACTACCTTAAGGACATTTACACAGACGAATTCCTTAGGGTAGGTAGACGACTCTAGATACTTGCTCTAATTTCAAAAACAAATTCAAAAATACTTTTCACACCAACACCTTTTCAAAAAGCTTTCGAAAGCAATTTTTCAAACACTCTTGAGGACCGATACAAGAGTCGAACTGGAATTTTCAAAGAAACTTTTTTTAAAACCCACAGTTGAAAAGCAAACAAACCTTTTGAAAACACAATGAGAAAGTATCTAAGAGCCCATGGATAACCATGGATAGAAAGGGTGCTAACACCTTCCCTTTCTATAATCTACCTCCCGAACCGAGAGCAATCTCTATAAGGAATTTTTTTGTGCTTTTGTCCTTTCCATTTGGAGAAAATAAAAGACGGTGGCGACTCTTGCTTCCGCGAAATTTCGCGAACCAGCGTTAAACAGTCAGTTCCAGATCCACCGATCACAGAACTGGCGACTCTGCTGGGGACACTTAAAGTGAGGTGTACCTTAGGACTAAGATCATTTGTGTTTTCAATTGTATGAATTGTTTGCTTTATTATTGTGGGTACTGTCTTGGGAGTTCTATAGATCCTAACCCGGATCTGGGGGATACCTTCTTAGAAAGTAGCAACAAGACTGTGAGGGAACTGTGCGGGGTATACCGACATGGTTGAAGCAGCTTGCTACGTTGATGTGGCACTTTGGTGTGTACCGGTAACCCTTGAGTTCAGTCAAGGAGAGTACGGGGCCTCTGCGTGGTGTCGTGAAACATCAACAGACCTTAGGAACCTTAATTGAACTATCTTGGCCTCTTTAGGGTAGTGAGATAACTGACTTTGGTGCAGTCCGAGGTTGGTTGATACTCGATACTACACTCAATTGAGGGTTGCTTTCCTGGAATATTTCGGTCGCCAGTTCAGTGGCTAAATCGAAACGATGAACAATGAAAGCAATCCAGTGATATTGGGACCCTTAGAACCCGGTTACTTCTGATAGGACAGGTTGAGCCCACCAACTTCAAGAGGGTAATACCTAGACCCCATGCTGGCCTAAACTCTAAGGGCTGGGGTGTGACTTGTGTGCCTTCCAACTTGACTACTTGCATGCTTGTTATCTGACACATGAACTACTTGCAGGTTTCGTTCATAGTCCTTAATTGGGACTTATAACAGGGTTTACTAAGTTTCTTACAGGTTTTGTTGATAGTCCTTAATTGGGACTCATGACAGGTTTTACTTGAGTTTCTTACAGGTTTTGGTTTGCAGTCCTTAATTGGGACTCATAACAGGGTTACCTACATTACCCCATGCATACCATAACATCATACCATTGCATACATCTTAACCCATTTCAAGGATCTCAAGGGTCTGTGATGCAGGTCAGGATAAATCAAACATCTAGCAAGAGGCAAAGAGGATTTATTTTCCTCTAGCCAAGGTTGTCAGGGGCTATGACCCACTGGATATGGTGAGCCTTTGACCCTTGGAAGAAAGACTCTCAACAAATATGAAGTTCTTTCAATCAAGCTACCGGATCCAAATGCTAACAAATTTTCTTGTTTACCCCGCGAGATCCTTGAAAACATTGCATGCATACATACACATCATTGCATAACAGGTACCCTTCTGATAGGTCACTTACCTTTCTCGCTGTTTATTTCAGCAATGGCTTCCCAACAAGATAACCAGGACCTTCTTGCTCAAGAGACTCGGTTCGGGGAAATCCTCCTGAATCTATCCAAGGGGCAGGAGGAGCTAAGGACACTTCTCATGGAGACTTTGGTCAGGAACAGCGCTGAGGACGAACGGCTGAAACACTTGCAAGCTGAAATGGATGCAATAAAAGCCCAAATGCTAGGGCAGGGGACTGCCATTCAAGGTTTAGCTCAAAGAAAAGAAGAGCTCGGAGTTCTCATCAACCAACTGCTTCAGAATAACCGACTGGGGCAAACGTCTAAGGGTAAAGAGCCAGTCATCGTTTAGCCACCTTTGAAACAAGGATGTAAGGGGAGAGCTCCTCAAGTGGCTTCAGGGTCACCAACTCAGCAGCAACTTCACCAGCTTCGGCCAGACAAGCCCAGGAGGCAATTCACCCAGCTCAACATGTCGCTGTTTCAAGCTTTACAACGCCTGCTGAGATTGAATCTGATCACATTAAGGGCTCATCCCCGGAACCCCAACACAGCATCTCCTATCTATGATCCCAATAAGAGGTGTGCCTACCACTCTGCCAGTCCAGGACATGATACAAATGAGTGTTGGGCTCTGAAGAACAAGATCCAGGACCTGATTGATGAAGGAGCACTGGAGTTCACACATGATGGTCAGGATGAGTTTTTCTATCACCCCTCTAAGGCTCACCATTTGAAGTAACAAGCCCTAAGATGAAAAGACTTTTGTTCATTGGGGTTTTCAAGTTGTAATTTTCTTTTGTTCAAACATTTACTTATGTTAAACATTGTTATTTCATTAATGCATCGCATACGTCTGTCTTGAAGCAATATATTCGTATTCACTATATGCAAATTATTTTCATATTTTTTCTGATGATCAACGCTCGATTAATAATTCTAAGCCTCTTGAGGGAGGATGACGAAAACGATACCACGATCTTTACAATATGCTTTTGAACAGACCCCGCTGATGAGGTACAGGCATTGTTTCAATCCCTAAACACTGGATTTATAAGGATGATAATCCCTCGTCAACCCCTTCGAGCCAAAGAAGTAGGAGTTTTTCTCTTCATAATTTTTTTTTAAACCCTTAATCATAACCTGAGGGCAGGGTAGTCTTCTCAGTTGATTCAAGTGCATAACGAATGGCACCAAAGAGGTCCTTACAAAAAAAGAGACAGTGATGGTTCCGAATAATCATAAGGATAGACAGTCATTATATCTCAAAGAATAAAAACCCAATAAGTCAAAACCTATGAAGGAGACTTACAAAACTGGGGCATCCCGCTGACTGTAATCACAAAAGAACAGCTCAGGCAAAAAAAAAAGGGATAACAAAAATAAAAAAAGGAAAGAGGTCTTACAAACCCTCGACAAAAATGACTGCCTATTAAAAATAAATGACTGCCTATTAAAAATAAGTTATCAACATCTGAACCATCATTGGAAAATCAGGACAAAGACTCAAACAAGGTCTAACACACGATCAACTGAGCTTAGGTTTGAAGAACATCACGAAGAGCGGGTGGGTACAAATAAAATTTGAGCCTTTATCCTTTGTTTCTTAAACTGTGAACCAAGCCACGTTATAACCCTTAAAAGTCCTAGCTGAAGCATGGGTTAGTTCGAAAGCATACTGTTACGAAAGGTATCCTGACTCCTTAAGGCCTACGGTAAATACGGAGTTGACATCACGTTTTACAAACATTCACTTGTTTTATGAAAAAAGAATGCATTTTCAAAATCTTCAAGACAGACATAAGCTTTGCATTTTTAACATAACTTTGTTTGCATATGACTTTTTGTTTGAACAGCATAGAAATTCGCACGAGAATGCCTGGTGAACAAAAGACGCTTCCAATCAAGGGGCACGACATGATCATGGTCTATCATCTGGGGCAGTCCAATCAAGATTCAGAGAATCTCTCAAGGCCAAACAGCCTGGGGCAAATCTCTGCCTAAGTCACTTGGGGCATTCCAGCGACGAATCTTGCACGATAAGACATCTTCTGGTAACATGGCAACACAAGCAGCCAGGGGCACCTCCCTGCATTCTGAGAACGTGGACATAATCGAAAAAATACTACGCACAATCAAAGACCCGCTAGGTTGACACACCTAGGAAAAAATAAGGGCTTCCCGGCGAACCAAAAGGGTTCGGGCAAAAATAAGGGATAAAATGAAAAAAAATCTGTACACCCGGCAAGTCGGAAACCTGAAAAGGCGGCTTGGGCAAAAATGGGTATCCCGATGGACTGAAAACCCGAAAGGGCGGTCCAGGCAAAAGTTAGGGATCAAAGCGTACGACTATGTCCCGGTATCTTGTCACCTACCTACCAGAAGAAGATTTGTCAAACGGCAGTCATCAAAAACCTTCACAGGTACCTTCTTCTCCAATAGAAACTGGGGCAATAATAAGTTGTCTAAATGATCCGGTTGCTCTATCCACCGAAGTGCCAAGGTAAGTTCAGCTGAAGAATGTGACCAAGATACCTTCACTCCCTGCAGAGCGAACGCGCCCCCAGCTTTATTCAGAAGGTTATTTCCCTACCAGGATATAACTGGGTTATCCTCAGCCAAAAGCCACGGAAAGATCGTCCTCGGTACAGTCTTCGTATCCCCAGCGAAGTCTACTAACACTTCCAACATATCGACGGTATCCCCAGCGAAGTTACCATCAACATTTCAGCAGAGTACCTCTCTCCCCATAGAGTATTGCTCCCCAGCAAGATCACTAGAGTACTTTTTTCCCCGCAGAATATTCCATTTGCCAAGTTTATTCCCCAACAACGGAGTTATCTTTTACCGGTATTCTTGCAACTATCATCCCCAGAGGAAGCAAAGATCTATTCTTCAACATTAGCACAGGAGTGACTTCCCGGCACCTGTCAAGGATTTACTTTCCTAGGCGAAAACATACATTCATAAACACCACATTTTCATACATTATAGCATGAATATACGCATCATATCTTACAATCTCATTTATGTTGAGAACATCATTGCTTGATCCGCATCATGCATTGCATGTAACTGACCTTTACTTTTCAGGAAAGATCCAGTTAAGTTCTCAGCTACATTTCAAGACCTAGACCGGTTCAGTTAAATCGACCCTAAGATTTTTCTGTTTCTTATCCAGTCCAAGGCCTTCTCTGGTTCAGTCAGATCGACCCTAAGATCTCCCTGTTTCTTATCCAGTTGAAGATTTCAAGACCTAGACCGGTTCAGTTAAATCGACCCTAAGATTTTTCTGTTTCTTATCCAGTCCAAGGCCTTCTCTGGTTCAGTCAGATCGACCCTAAGATCTCCCTGTTTCTTATCCAGTTGAAGATTTCAAGACCTTGTCCGGTTCAGTTAAATCAACCCTAAGATTTTTCTGTTTCTTATCCAGTCAAAGGCCTTCTCTGGTTCAGTCAGATCGACCCTAAGATCTCCCTGTTTCTTATCCAGTTGAAGATTTCAAGACCTTGACCGGTTTAGTTAAATCGACCCTAAGATTTTTCTGTTTCTTATCCAGTCAAAGGCCTTCTCTGGTTCAGTCAGATCGACCCTAAGATCTCCCTGTTTCTTATCCAGTTGAAGATTTCAAGACCTTGACCGGTTCAGTTAAATCGACCCTAAGATTTTTCTGTTTCTTATCCAGTCAAAGGCCTTCTCTGGTTCAGTCAGATCGACCCTAAGATCTCCCTGTTTCTTATCCAGTTGAAGATTTCAAGACCTTGACCGGTTCAGTTAAATCGACCCTAAGATTTTTCTGTTTCTTATCCAGTCAAAGGCCTTCTCTGGTTCAGTCAGATCGACCCTAAGATCTCCCTGTTTCTTATCCAGTTGAAGATTTCAAGACCTTGTTCGGTTCAGTTAAATCGACCCTAAGATTTTTCTGTTTCTTATCCAGTCAAAGGCCTTCTCTAGTCCAGTTAAATCGACCCCTAAAAGATTTTCCTGATAAAGACTCAATAGAAGACATCCAAGATTCTCTCAGCGTTACTGTTGAGGTTGAAGCCGCCCCAGATTCTCTCAGTGTTACTGTTGAGATTGAAGTCGCCCAAGATTCTCTCAGCGTTACTGTTGAGGTTGAAGTCGCCCAAGATTCTCTCAGCGTTACTATTGAGGTAATAATCGCCCAAGGTTCTCTCAGCGTTCCTGTTGAGGTAATAATCGCCCCAAGATTCTCCCAACATTCCCGTTGAGGTAGTAATCGTCCAGGGTTCTCTCACCGTTCCTGTTGAGGTAGTAACCATCTCTGCTTCATTCATCACCGTTTGAAGCTCCAGATTCAATTTCTGTGATCAGTTAGGACACATCTATACAAAGAGTTTGAAGACCAGCTCTTGTAGCAGGCCAGGTACTCATTTTCTTTTTCAGGTACGCAAGTTCTCGCTAAGGAATCTCTTATGCGATCGACATCCAGATGGCATCTATAAGCCCATCATCCTATCCGTCACCTCTCAGCATGGCATCTATAAGCCCATCATCCTATCCGTCACCTCTCAGCATGGCATCTATAAGCCCATCATCCTATCCATCAATCTCCAAATGGCATCTATAAGCCCATTCCCACCATCACACTACTATGTGAGCGCAAATTTCTGGGCACTCTAGTGTTCAATCATCTTCCACCTTCGGATTACGAAAGGCACGTCAGCCAGTCTGCATCCTCAGGTCTAAGAAGATTGAACAGGGGCAACTTTTGTACCCCAAAATTTGCCCTCCCATATTCTTCAAGAATTGCAAAGAGCATGCTTCAAGATCTCCCCAAGGGTTGCACAGTTCAAGGACCTCCTAACAGTCAAAAATTAGGGTTTTGGTTCTGGCAAAGAAAATGAAGTTTCCAAGGGTCCAATCAAGTCCCACATGCCTACAAACATGGTCAAGCATCATCATACCAAGTTTCAAGACTTACAGCACAAAATTGCACAGTCAAAAACCCTAATTGCTCAACAATCAACTGTAGGGGCAAAATGGTCATTTGACAGTCAAAAGTTCAAATTTTTGGTCAACATCTCATTTTGAAGCCACAAACATCATTTGATCAATTCTTGATCATGATTTTCAAAGCTTGGCTCAAAAAGTCTCAGGATGCAAAAGTTTCCATATTTGGACAGTTGAAAAAGTCAATTGTAACTTGACCAAAGCATAACTTCCACATGGTTTATCAGAAAAATTCCATCCAAAGCTCATTTTGAAGAGAAAGACATTTCCTACAACTCCTCTTCACACTTCAAGTCCAAGAAATTCTCTCACAAAAAGTTATCAATTTCAACATTATAGGTCATTTTCAAAAGTCAACAAAAAGGGACTTTAAGTCAAAGGCCATAACTTGAGATTGGTAAATCAAAATGACATGGGACCAAAGACATTGGTTAGAGGACTTCAAGACCTTTCCAAAATGTCCAAGAACATGGTGAAAGCTTAAAAATTGAGCAAGATATGCCTTGTGGAAGTTGGGAAATTTTTGGGAATTTTGAAAAGTCAACTTTACTTCAAATACCTCAAAATTGCTAATGGGCCACTTTTTCTTCCAAGATTCATCATCCAAAGACTATGCACGACAATTTGGCCCAAAAGGGATTTATTTAATCATTTTTATTTATTTATTTGAATTTTTAATTACTATTAATTCATTTAATAAAATAAAATATGACAAAAATACTAAAACAAGGTTTTCAAATCTTTTTGTGCAGAATAAACTCTCATCAAGGCCTAAGGATTTCGTGCATATCAAAAGAGGAAAGAATGGTGCAAATTGGCATGATTCTTCATGAAAAATATTGAAAAAGATTCATAAAAATCAAATCTTGAAAACCATTAAAGACAAGGCTTTGGGCTTGGATTATTGACTGAATTCATTCCTTATACAAGTACAAACCAAACCCTAAAGCCAAAGACCTGAAAGCTGCGCCACACTTCATAAACAACTTTGCACTTTTTCAAGAAAATTCAAAAACTGAAAACTCGATTCTAAGGCGTTTCAAGGCAAAATAACTGTCCCATTGCATTCCCGAGGCTTCAAGGAACGTTTTTGGATCAAAACCATTATCTCTAACGCAAGGAATTGGTAGAACGACCTTGTCCCGTTCATAATTTTTCTCATATTCATGTATCATAATTCATGCGTTGTTTGCAATTTTTAATGTTTGGTTTATATTAAGTTACTCATTCTGAAGCTAACCATGTATTTTAATTGAGTTTTTGTGCATCATACGCGAATTCACCATTGAAGCTCGCTAGGGTTTCTCAAGCTTCAAATTGGGCGTTTACATATACTGTAAAATCAAGACACCCCAGTACCATGGCTAGAATCAGGATGCTTGGACGAGTTTAATACACTAATCGCGCCTAATTTATATGGCCTCACCAGCTAATCGCTATTTTTGAAAAGGCTGCATTTTGGGGGGGTTTAAAACCCCCGCTACTTCTTTTTTATTTCAGGGATAAACGAAGAAGATGATCATGTGGCAAGACTTGATTGGGCAATTTGAATTCCAGCGCGCGTTTTTTTTGGTTCTATGTCACTAACGCCAATTTTTTCTTTTATTATTTATTCGTTATCCTATATACAACGTGCGTTGATGGTTCAGATGGTGGAAAGAAACGCTGGCAAGCCTTGGGACCTGGGTTCGATTCCCAGGTCCCCCCATATTCTTAATATATTTTGTTTCAATGTAATCCCATGCAGCGCATACTCCAGGGGTTCATTATATACCCATAGTCCAAGCTTGCCACACGCCTACTGATCTCAATCCAATGGTCCAGAATCAAAGTATATGGAATGTCCCAGTCAACGCCTACACATGTGAACACTGAGAAGTCAAAAAAGGGCCAGGCTCCTTGGGCTTAATTGCTGGACAACACCTCCAAAATTGGGGTCAACACCCCCCATCTGTTTTTATTTTCTCTCTCACTTTTATTTTCTTTTGTTTATTTATTTTCTTTTATTTATTCCTCTTAATTAATTGTTTTATTTAAATTCTTCAAATTAAAATTTTCATAAAAAACAAAAAACAATAAAAAAAATCAGAAAAGATAAAATATAAATATATTTCACTTAAGCATTTTTTTTGTAAATAAAATTTTGTTATTTAATTTAGTTTTAAATTCTAGGCTTAATTTTAACTATTTTTCTTAATAAATTAAAAATTGTAGAATTAGGGTTTTATATTTTTATCCTTTTTCTTCTTCACCATATTAATTATTAATTATCATTTTTTGTAAATAAAATTGTATTAATTAATTAGGTTAATTCTAGGTTTAACTTTAACATGTTTTTTTAATAAATTAAAAATAGCTAGAATTAGGTTTTAAATTCCATTTAATTCTCATAAAAATCCATAAATACGAAAAACTCAAAAAATAATTTCCTTTCTCATTTAATTTAATTAATTTCATAATTATAATTTAATTTCCTTAAAAGGGTCCAACGCCCTCGCATTCCCGATTTTTATTCTCTTCGCGCATTTTATTCTTATTTCTTTTTTTGTAAATATTCATGCAATTCTCCCAAAGCCATGTAATAGATCAATTAGGGTTTTTATATTTCCCGCACTTTATTTTATTCTCAAATCAGGTCCTGGATTAAATTTGGCGATGTGGACCCGCGCCTTTATAATAGCGTAGGAATTTTAATTCTCGCATCTTTTAAACTGTTAACTATTGCATGAAAGAATGAATGTCAAAATAAAAGCAACGCGTAGATCACCCACGACATGAACAAGATAAATGCAAATGAACATGACACACAAATCACACATCACCCCTAGGGTACGCCTCACTGTTGCCTTGCCCCTCGAAAGGTGATCGTCGAGTAGAGGATGTTTTAGTAAGTCCTCATGATCCGGGAACCTGGCATGAGGGTAGCTTCTAAGGTATCTTCCTATTGCTCTGGTGATCACCATGTCCCGAACCTTCGAATTGACCCGAATACCTCCAACGGTGGTGCTACCTACCTCTCAATGGTGGGATGGCACTACCTTAAGGACATTTACACAGACGAATTCCTTAGGGTAGGTAGACGACTCTAGATACTTGCTCTAATTTCAAAAACAAATTCAAAAATACTTTTCACACCAACACCTTTTCAAAAAGCTTTCGAAGGCAATTTTTCAAACACTCTTGAGGACCGATACAAGAGTCGAACTGGAATTTTCAAAGAAACTTTTTTTAAAACCCACAGTTGAAAAGCAAACAAACCTTTTGAAAACACAATGAGCAAGTATCTAAGAGCCCATGGATAACCATGGATAGAAAGGGTGCTAACACCTTCCCTTTCTATAATCTACCTCCCGAACCGAAAGCAATCTCTATAAGGAATTTTTCTGTGCTTTTGTCCTTTCCATTTGGAGAAAATAAAAGACGGTGGCGACTCTTGCTTCCGCGACATTTCGCGAACCAGCGTTAAACAGTCAGTTCCAGATCCACCGATCACACCCATCTTTCTGACTAACAGCTTTACATGAATTTTTATTAAAGATTATATCATAATCGTTATCACTTAATTGACTTATGGATAACAGGTTATGCATTAATCCATCTACTAATAAGACATTAATGATAGAGGGAAGATTTCCATTACCTACTGTTCCAGAGCCAATGATCTTTCCCCTCTGATTGCCTCCAAAGCCTACATGGCCTCCAGGCTTAAGTTCCAGGCTTTGGAACATATGCCTTCTTCCCGTCATGTGTCGTAAGCAGCCAGAGTCCAGGTACCATGACTGGTGTTTCTGCTTTGCTGCTAAAGATATCTGCAACATGTATTATTTTATCCTTAGGTACCCATATTTTCTTGGGTCCTGATTTGTTAGTTTTACCAAAACTCTGGTTAAATTTTGGTTTGACAGAATAATTGCTACTAGTGAATTTGATGTCATGTGTGTGCCCATATACAAAGTGTGAATTAAGAGGAGTTCGTTTAATAACTAAATCCATGGCATTCTTTGGTGTAGGTACCTTACCTTGGTATCTTATTCCTTTTCTTCCATTTTTGCTAACTCCATAGATCATTGAAGCCATTTTGCTTCTATCTATGCTTTTAGCAATAAACTTCTGAAAGCTGTGATCATACTCCTTGGTGATCTCATCAACACTACTGGGAGTTTCAGGAATTGTTTCCTTCTGAGAGTTTTGTAAAAGATTTTCTAATTTTGAAACTTTATTTTTCAACTCAGAATTTTCCAATTTGAGACTCTCAGTTTTATCAGAGTCAGAAGCAAGATCCCTTTTCAGGTTTCTGAATTTGACTCTGATCTGCTGATATCGTTCCAGAATCCCATTAAGGCTTTCAGCTAGTTCAGCCTTAGTAAAATTAATAGCAAAGTCAGGAAATACCTCTTCTGTGTCTGATTCAGAGTCTGATTCAGAAGCTTCACTGTCTTCTGATATGTTTGGCATGAGAGCTATGTTTGCTCTCTCATCATCTGATTCTGAGTCAACTTCAGATGTGTCAGAGTCATCCCATGTAGCCATGATACTTTTCTTCTTTTCCTTGCCAAACTTTCTTCTGGGCTTTTCCTTCTGAAGCTTTAGGCAGTCACTCTTGTAGTGTCCTTGCTCGTTGCATTCATAGCAGATGATGTCCTTGTTGTTTGGCTTTCTACTTCCTAAAGAGCGTTCAGATCTTCTGTGTCTAGAGGAGGATTCTGACCTTCTGTATCTGGAGGAGGGTTCGTTCTGGTTCTCAGATCTTCTGGGATTCCTGAACTTTCTTTGCCTCTGCTTCCACAGTTGGTTCACTCTTCTGGAGAGGAGAGACAGTTCATCTTCTTCTGATGAGGACCCATCAGAGGTTTCTTTAACAGCCTGCAAAACCTTGGAGTCATAATTTCTGTTAGATTTTAAAGCTAATGGCTTACCTTGCTTTTGAGGTTCATCAGCTTCTAGCTCTATCTCGTGACTTCTGAGGGAGCTGACAAGTTCCTCCAGAGAGATTGTGTTGAGATCCTTAGCTAGCTTCAGCGCCGTGACCATTGGCCTCCACTGTTTTGGCAAGCTTCTGATGATCTTCTTGACATGATCATCTGTAGAATACCCTTTGCCCAGAACTTTGAGACCAGCAACCAGAATCTGAAATCTTGAGAACATTGTTTCAATAGATTCACTTTCTTCCATCTTGAATGCCTCATACTTCTGAATGAGCGCAAGAGATTTAGTTTCTTTGACTTGAAGGTTGCCTTCATGCGTCATTCTGAGAGAGTCAAACATGTTCTTAGCAGTGTCTCTGTTTGATATCTTTTCATATTCAGAGTAAGAGATAACACTGAGAAGAATAGTTCTGGCCTTGTGATGGTTTTTGAAATCACGCTTCTGTTGATCAGACATTGCTTTCCTGTCAATCTTCTGACCATTTTCATTCACTGGGTGTGTGTATCCATCTGTCACCATATCCCACAGATCAGCATCGTGGGCCAGAAAGAAGCTTTCAATTATGTCTTTCCAGTAATCAAAGTTCTCTCCATCAAAGACTGGAGGTTTGCCACTGGATCTGTCTCTTTCTTCGTTGTTGTCATTGTTGATGTTGTGATGTGTTCCTGCCATAGTGTTTTTCAATGCTGTATCTTGTACTGACACGGTTAAGTGTTATGAACTCAGAACCAGGCGCTCTGATGCCAATTGAAGAAGTGAAAAACACAAGAAGGGGGGTTGAATTGTTAAAACTTGAAATCAAATGCAGACAACACGTTATTTTTATCCTGGTTCATTTGATCTCAAACTACTCCAGTCCACCCGTCAAGGTGATTTCGCCTCTCTCTAACAAGGTCTTAATCCACTATATTCAACTGAATACAAAACTGCTTTAACAACTGCTAAAGCCTTCTTGAGTCTAAACCATAAACCGGTTTCTCATGGAAATTCTTTCTTACAGATAAATGAACTACTATGTGTGTTTGATGTTTTCTACAAAAACTATATATCACAACTGTGATAATACACAAAATGAAGCTTAAGTGACACTAGATTGCTAGAGCTATAGAGTAAGCCGTTGAAAGCTTTTAGCAAAAGTGAGAACGAGTTTAGTGATGATTGACTTTAGGCGTGTAGAGTATTGTAGAGCATTAGCCATTTCCTTTCTCACTGATTTGTTTAAATACTTCTTGGAAAAGATACGTTGATGCCAATAATTCCATTTCAATGTTCATTACGTTCTTTCCATTTTGAGAAGATCTTTGTCTTGGAATAAAGCCGTTGGTAATTAATCTGCCTTGAATGCAGTACCGTTGACACTTCAGAATGTTCTGCTTGATTAAGATCAGAGTGTGTTGGCTTTAGCTTATTCTGATGGCTTTTGAGTGCTGATGACATTGTTAAGATCTTGATCAGAGTCAGAGTATGTTGAGCGCAAATTTTGTTCATCAGACTTCAGCGTAGCACATGTATTGATCTTCTGATGCTGATGTTGATACTGATGTTCTGATGTTGATTCCATCAGAGTTTCCTGCAAATACACAACATAATTTTGAGTAGCACATATGTCTTATATAATTCTCATAATTCATTTAATCTTGTATTTTGTTATCATCAAAACTCTAACTGAGGGTTGTAGAATCAAACTATGTTCTAACACTAGGATCGACTCCGGGATGGACCAGCAAAAAGGTCAATCTCTCCCCAGTGAAGTCGCCAGCTGAAACCACCGGCTGAAAACCATCGAACAATAAAGTCGCCACCGAACGTCTTTTATTACGCCGAAAGGGAAAGGTAAACATCGAGAAAACCTGAAAAGGGAGAAATCACGGTCTTTCGACCGAGAGATCGGGTAAGGGAGTCTGTTACGCGAGGGGAAGGTATTAGCACCCCACACGCCCATAATACTCTACGGTATCCACTCTTGTTGTCTAATCTAATGGGTGTGGTCAAATCCTATGTCTATGGCTTAAAACTGTAAAGGGAATGCATGCAAAAGAAAAGAAAATAATGTAGGGAAAATAAAAGTTGTGCTCGGTTGGGCCCTACCCCAATGCCTACGTATCCCTTTTAAGGAATCAGAGCAGCCGTAGTTCGGCTTACGTGTTTTGGTTGGTTTATGTTTTTTTTAGTTAAGACAAATAAAAATAGACAAGATGGCAAAACATCAAATGAAATAACAAACAAATAAGATGGCAAAACATCGACTAAAGTAACATGTCAAAGATGGTGAAACATCAAATGGTAAGATAACACACCTAACAGTGACATTGTGGGTCAAAGTAGGATGACAAACATGTGCAATGGCGAAATATCAGCTTCAAACAAATGTGCGATGGCGAAACATCGGCTAAAAGATAACAAAGTCATGGCAAAGATGGCGAGACATCAATAAAATGTATGACAAAACATCACACCTAACAATGATATTGAGAATCAAAATAGGATAACAAGCATGTGCAATGGCGAAACATCGGCTTCAAACAAATGTGCAATGGCAAAACATCGGCAAAGAGATAAGAAGATATCATGGTAGAGATGGAAAAACATCAATAAGACGGACGGAAAAACATCACACCTAAAAATGATATTGAGAATCAAAGTAGGATAACAAAATGTGCGATGGCGAAACATCATCTTCAAACAAATGTGCGATGGAGAAACATCGGCAAAGAGATAAGAAAGATATCATGGTAGAGATGACGAAACATCAATAAAACAGATGACAAAACATCACACCTATCAATGATATTGAGAATCAAAGTAGGATAACAAGCATGTGCAATGGCGAAACATCGGCTTCAATATAACACAAACAAAGTAAATTTGGTTTGTATCTTTTATGCTGAAGAGGAGTTTGAATTCATTGGAGGTGTCTTATGATTTGCCAAGAAAACAGGTTTTTGTTTTAAGATGCAAAATGAAAAGAAAGGAAAAACAACTAAGGGGAACTAGCCTAGCATTATCCCTAATGTTATCATGCAATGGTTGACCCTAAGGTTGAGGATAAAGGAAAATCCTATCCTATGTTAGCATACATGGATTCCTACCTTAATCAGCATGTCAAAGAAAGCTTATCAAAACTATCCTATAGGGAACATGCAAAGAGAGCGAAGTCGTGATCTCAATGTCTAAATTGAGTGACTCATCGATCAACAATTAAAGATGAAAAGCAACAAACATCCTATAGGGAGCATGCAATGAGAGAGAAGTCGTGATCTCAATGTATAAATTGAGTGACTCATCGATCAACAATTAAAGATGAAAAGCAATAAACATCCTACAGGGAACATGCAATGAGAGCGAAGTCGTGATCTCAATATCTAAATTGAGTGACTCATCGATCAACAACAAACAAAATACATGCAATCAGACAAAAAACCAGAGGGCCTCTTGACATATATCAGCAACAGAGGTCCCATCATGCAATCAGAGAATTATGCAAAATCAAAATGAGAGAAAGGAGGTAGTACAATACCATACAGATAACTATCTGTAGCAATCAAGCAAGAATAAAAGAAACCCAAAGAAACTTCAAGCAAGCTGGCATCAGTAGACAAATTGAGTCAGCAATTGCACCATCAAGATGTAAGCAAATTATCAGATATGAACAAATTCCATGGGCAAAGTGTGACATTCACAATCATAGATGTGCATATCCTGCATAAACCATCAAGCATGCCAAGCACAGAAACAATGCTAATATAATAAACTGTGTTCCACAAATAAAGTGGAACACAAAAGCCTCAAGCCAAAAGTGGCAACTTTCTCAAAGTACCTCGCATATTCAACAACCAAGTTAGTATTCCAAAATGTGAAGAAGTGAGAATAATCATGGTGGCAATTACCAAATATTAGACATCCTAAGCAAAAGGAGACAAGCATATGCACAAATTAGGTCAAAAGAATCAAAGGAATGTTATTCTTTCCTATCACCATGTTGAATTGACAATTGAGTGTCAATCAAGGATCATAAGAGCTTGAGAATAATATGAACAAGAACCATAAAGGTCAGTAGCAAACATATTTCAATCATGCATAGCTAAATCAATCACAACTACATGAATACAATAGGAAATGGAACCTACATAATGCATTAAATGGTTCAAAATATTCAAACACGAGGCTTCTAAGTGAAATGGCTTGAGCTAACATGGAAAAGTCAGAACCAACATGATCATTAGGTTCCCAATTATAGGCCTCATTCAAGTTCATTGGCCATCAAAACAAATTGCAACAAGAGATGCAAACATAATTGGGTACCTTCACTTCAAAATTACACCAAAAAAAGAAACAAGGATCCATAATTCAAACCAAAAATATCTCAACATCTTGGAAGTGTTTAGAAGTCAGAGTGTAAGCCCTAAATTCATGAATGATTGGGGAAGAGGTCAAATGAAACTCAAAGTTCAAGACTAGTTGGCAAAACTACCAAATTAGACAAGTTTTCAAAATTATTTGTGGAAAAATGCCAAAACAAGTCAAGTAATTCAATAAAAATAATTTTCAAATTCCCAACACATTCATGAACCAAGATCAAGACCTGAAATCCAATAAAAGTCTAAGGCACAAGGGTTTTGAACATGAAACTTGCACCATAAGCAACAAAACCCTAAATTTTGACTTTTAATCTCGAATATTGATTAAGTGAGATCAAAAATCAAAATAAATCAAACCAAAGTCCAACCAATCACCAAGAAACTTCAAAAGTCAGAATATACATTTTTCATATTTTTTTCGAATTAGGAAAAGTCAAGAAAGAAAATAATATTCAAACAATTATGTAATTAACAAATATTCACATATCAAAATAATATTTAAATCAAAAAGTCAGAAAAATGGCCAAACAAAATTATTTTCAAATATTAGGGCTAAAAAGATACATCCCTGAATTTTTGTGAATTTTTTTTGAATAAAAGGAAAATATTAAAAACAAAAAAAAACAAACAATTAATAGTGAAATTATTATTTAAAGGCAAGAAAATACAAACCTTAACCAAAAATTATGAAATGGTCAAAACAAAAATATATTCAGATTCTATGATTAAAAATTAGATTACATGATTTTTTTGGAATTTTTGAATTAATAGAAGTATTAAAAGTAAAAAAAAAACAAACAAATATTATAAATAACCATTGAAATTAAATTTTTAATCAAAAGTAAGAAAAAATGGTGAACCAAGGTCAGAATCAAATTTCACATTATTTTAGGAGTCTCAAATAATTTTTGTGGATTTTTTAGGTCACTCGAACTATTAAAATAAACTTTGAATGATTAATTAATTAAAGCTAAAATTTTTTTTAACCAATCAGAATATTCCAAAAAAATACCAAAAAAGTAAACAAAGTCAGAAATATTATTTTGAATTTATGAGAATTTTTTCAGAATTTTCCAAGAATTTTTGAGCAAGAAATAAAATTGTGAAAATCAAACTATAAAACAAAAATTCAAATAAATCAAAATTTCAAATGAACCAATCAGGATGCGCCAACACATCATCTTCAACCTCCAGATGTTCAAAAACGCGCGCATCTTCTCAGGATTAGGGCTCACTTTCAGAATAACACAACTCACTCAATTTCACATCATTTTCATGAAATTTTATGCAAATCAAAGCCAGAAATTAGATATACATTATGCTATTCGAATCACACTGAATGATTAACTACAGATCAAGAACATATCTCATGAAAATTACAAAAACACACTGAGCTGCAAATTTTCAGATTCATCATACATACATATCTCATCAAATAAAAAGCTCTAAAGTTGCAGAAACACTTAATGAACATCGAACAACATGATTCCAAACTCAGATCATAGAATTCATGGCCAGAAATCAGGATTCAAAGTTGAGGATTCTAACCTTTGAGGCAAAAGTGTATCTACTGTCTCCTTCACTCCAGCTGCAAACAAAGTCTCGATCTGCAATCTTTAGCACTTGGAGAAAATAATGCAAGAAGAATCGCTCAAAATGCACAAACAAGCTGGGAGAATCGAAGAAATGGATTTTGAGAGAAAAAGTGGTTTCAGATTTTGAGCTTCCTCTAGCCTTTCGTTCCCCTCTCTTCCTTTTTTTTTTGAATGAACAATTCAGTGTTTATATAGAGTGTTTAGAGTGAGGGCAATATGGTCATAACCCATATAAATCCATTGGGGAAATTTGGCCAAAACAGGAAAATGGGAATGTGCTTGTGTTTTGTTTGTTTATTTGGCTTTTTATGCCGTGTTTTGATGAGCTGTGAGTTGTATGAGTGAGGCAAACACAGTGTGAGGTGGCAAGGATTGCACATGAGATTGATTTGCTTGTGATGAAAGTTACCAATTTTGGCAAAAATGCAGAAAGCGTGGGGAGGCAAGGAAAGTGTGATTTTTTGTCCAAAAGGAGTAAGAAACCAAGTGTGTGGTTCGTACCAAGCATGCAATATCACCCTGAAACCAAATAGAATCGAAGGATGTATTAAATCTGCAACTTGCATGACCCACGCGTGCACCAAGAGTCAATTGATTTCTAAATGAGGCCATAGAAAATTGGCTCGTGCGTTCTCAAATTTTCCTTGAGCCAATTAAAGAACATATTCTAAGCTTCGAAACAAGCTGAGGTTCGAAAGAAATGATGGAAGGATGAGCAAGATATGAGACTTAGGATTCCTGGGCAAATCCAACCACATTGCCCAGAACAGCGCGCGCTGGTCTGCCTAAGATAACACTTCGATTGGTCCAAACGAAGAGAAAACAAAGTAGGAAGCCAGAGGCTTCAACCAGTCCACAAAGCCAAATGAATGATCCAAACTGTAGGAAACTAAAAGGAGCAAAAGGAAACTTCAACCAACCCTCAAGATAACACTTCAAACTGTCCAAACGAAGAGAGAAGAAATGAGGCTTCGACCAGCCCACAAAGCCACTTCGAATGGTGCAAACTGTAGGAAACTAAAAGGAGCAAAAGGAAACTTCGACCAACCCTCAAGATAACACTTCAAACTGTCCAAAAGAAGAGAGAAGAAATGAGGCTTCGACCAGCCCACAAAGCCACTTCGAATGGTCCAAACTGTAGGAAACTAAAAGGGAACACAAGGAAACTTCGACCACCCCTCAAGATAACACTTCAAATTGTCCAAACGAAGAGAGAAGAAATGAGGCTTCGACCAGCCCAAGTTACCACTTCGAATGGTCCAAACAAAGGAAAATCAAAGGAGCAAAAGGAAACTTCGACCAGCCCTCAAAGCCAATTGAATGGTCAAAGCAAAAGGAAATCAGAGAGAGCCACTCGAATCTAGTTTCAGCACCCAACTTCCTCAAACCACAACTCTTTCGAATTTAAATCAAATTGATTGGTTCCAAGTTCAATGAGAAGCTTTCATAGTCCCCTTCAAAATGCACGAGGCACATTTTTGAATTGTGCCTCGAACCAAAAGATATAGGCATGTTACCAACTGTTTGATGAATTTCCTAGGCCAAATGCCTTGCCTTACCTGGCCATACGCCCAAGGTGCCTCAACAAATGCCCAACTTGCCTTAAACTTCAAAGGCTCATAATTTTTGATTTTGAGTATGAATTGTGTTTTTTATCCTCTGTGGGCCTTTGTAGTTCTTTTTCCCCTATTCAATTGGCAAAAAGAACTACCGAAGTCCCCTCTCAAACTCACAATTATCATCAAAATCAATCATTAATGATCACCCCACGTGAAAATACATGTTAAATACTTCATGTTGACCAAAAGAACACTTGGTCAACTTTTAGTAAAATGACTGTTTTACCCCTTTGATTCAATTGAACCACTTCTCTTCAAAATTGATGATCAAAATTTCAAGCATATGATACTCCAAACACATAGAGGCTATGGAAGGAGTTTCCACTCAAAAAAAAATTCCAAAGAAATCCCTGATTAAAACTCAAGCCTTAGTTTTGACTGATGAATCAAAAAGAAGTGATTCTCCTTATAACATCACAAAACTCAATCTTCTGATGATCCAATGAGGTGGATAAGATGCATTGAGACAAAATACCTTGATCCCTACACCATGTATGAATGCAATGCAATGTGATGTTTATGATGAAACATAAGCCTGAATCAAGAGGGTAAATTTTGGGGTGCAACAGCTGCCCCTATTCAAATATCTTCATCATGATAAGTGAGAAAAGTGATAACTTTCGAGCGTTCAGGGTTGAAGATGTTTGAATACGAAAGAACCCGAAAATTTACACTCTTGAAAGAAACAGAGACAAAACTCCCAAGACATGCGTCAGAATGAAGCCATAATGTAGGTTGAAACAGAGCAAAAACAAAGAAAAGTAATTGCAACTAAATTTTCGGACAAATTTGCCAGGGCAAAACTGGGCTCCAAAAGAAAGGGGTGAGACAAAAATCAACCAACAGAGTATAGACGAGACTAAGCTCTGTAACATAAAATGTACGCGGGTGAAGAGTCGAAACTCTGAGCTCGACCCAAAGCAAAGTGGCTAGAGTGCGTGATTCTAGGAACACTTGCTAATCTTAACTAAGATAGACAGTATGAAGGAACTGGCAGAATCTCAGAAATGAGGAACAAAAGCGAGACGAAACTCGACTCAAAGACTAGTTAGGCAAAACTAAACTAGATGAGTACCAGGACGAAACTGGATTTCACGCACGGGTAACGAGGCAAAACTCGACCCAAAGCGAAGTGATGAGAGTGCGTGTTTCTCAGAGCACCTGCCGGTCTCAGATCAATGGATAAATAGCGAAAAAAGCTGATAGGAGAATCCAAGGAACAAAGGAGACTGATTTCCAACCGGGGACGCATCACGAACACTGCACTCGGTAAACGAACACCGTCAAAGAGCCCAAGGTAGGAAAGCAAAAACGAGACAAAACTCGACTCAAAAACTAGTTAGGCGAAACTAAACTAGACGAGTACCAGGACGAAACTAGATTTCATGCACAGTCGACGAGGCGAAACTCGACCCAGAGCGAGGAGATTAGGGCGTACACCTAAAAATCTGCAAAAAGCGAACATCCGGACGAAACTGGTATTTGAAAAGGTGCACCAATAGACATTGGAATGAACCAAAGAGGGTAGTAAAGACTAAACCCGAGAAGACCGTGCCAGGGCAAAATTGAGCAGCTATAGTCAAAAGTAGACACTCAAACAAACAAATGACGGACGTCAAAAGGATATTGGTATAGGGAGGAAACTGAAATTATGAGGACGAAGACCTCGCTGGGGATTAAATCCAAAGTGTTAGGGAATCACTGGGGATGACGGAAATAATAATGGCTTATGTTCCGATGCATGTTAGAATTATTTTTATATAGAGCAATGCTCTATATAATGGAAATGCTACGCTTTCGGTAGATGCAATGTAATGATGCATGTTTAAAAGTTTCATTGGGGAATGGCCAATTGAGAAGCCAATAACCAAGAAGTCCAAATCTGACATGACTTGCAAAGATAAATTGCAAAATCCAAAGGAGAGGAGAAATATGGGAATCCACCGGGGAAGGAACCTCGAAGAGATGTAACTTTGCGGAAAAACAAACGAGCAACCAGCAGAACGGGCCACAAACAATCGGGAGGAACTGCAAAAATAAATTGCGAATTCCTGGGAAAGATCAGGTCGATACTGCAACTTCCGGAAAAGGACGAAAACCTTTTGCTGGGGAATAAGACTCTGCTGAAGAGGTGGGACTTCACCGGGGAGATAGAACCCTGTTGAAGATTATCTTGCTGGAGAGATGTTCTCTTGGAATGCAACCAAAGGACGAATCCTGCAAATAGTCACATGGTATCAAAACCTCACTGGGGAATAAGAGAAGATCCTAAACAAAAGGATGCCCCGGTCAACAGATCTGCTGAGAAGTGAGAGGTCAAAGCGAGGGATCTCTATTGGGAATTCCATTGGGAAGTTAAAACTTCTTCAGAATGTGGGTTTCTGCTTAATGACCTTACTGGGGATAGGCAACATATCCTACTCTTGAAGTCTTAGAACGAATCTTTCTGAAAGAAACTCCTTGGAGTAACAAAACTTTGTCGTGGAAGCGAAACTTCACCGGGGAAGGGAAATTTTACTAGGGAAAGGCAACTTGAATGGGGAAACGAAACTTCACAGGGGGTAAGAAGAAGAAGAAAACCGAACATTCCATTTTTGACCATCATTAAGCTCTTTACAGGTATTCAACGTGTAAACCTTTTTGATGTCAAACAGCTGTTTTGCACACAAAAAAAAGTTTATTGAGAATGATAAACCTGATGCGATAATTATTTAAGCCTTGAAGTTGAAATCTTTAACAAAATGTCACATCTCTATTGTGAACGAATCACTGGCTAGAGTGCAAAAAGGTTTTAAAACTTTTCTTTCCCCTTTCTGAAAAATGAGTTAAAATGCGAGTGATAAGATACCAACATGGATATGCAACACTGTTGTACCCCAAAATTTGCCCTACCATAATCTTCAAAGTTTTTCCAAGCATCACCTCAAATGGTTCAAAGTCTACTCAAGGGCTACACAGTCAACCACCCTCCTAAGCCAGTCAAATTAGGGTTTTGGTTCCTTCAAAGAAGTTGAAGTTTTAAAGGGCTCAATCAAGTCCCATATGCTCATATACATTGTCAAGCACCTACATGTCAAGTTTCAAGGCTCACAAGGTCAAGTTGCACAGTCAAAAACCCTAATTGCTCCACAGTCAACTGTAGGGGCAAAATGGTCATTTGGCAGTCAAAAGTCAAATTTTTTGGTCAACATCTTATTTTGAAGCCACAATCATCATTTGATCAACTCTTGATCATGATTTCACAAGAATGGCTCAAAAATCATCAAGGTGTCAAAAGTTTCTATTTTTGGACAGCTGAAAAGTCAACTGTAACTTGACCAAGGCATAACTTTTTCATGGTTCATCAGAAAAATCCCATCCAATGCTCATTTCGAAAGGGAAGACATTTCCTACAATTCATATTCACATTCCAAGTCCAAGAAATGCTCTCACAAAAAGTTATCAACTTCAACATTATAGGTCATTTTCAAAAGTCAACAAAAAGGGACTTTAAGTCAAAGACCATAACTTGAGATTGGTAAATCAAAATGACATGGGACCAAAGACATTGGTTAGAGGACTTCAAGAACTTTCCAAAATGTCCGAGAACATGTTCATAGCTTCAAAATTGAGCAAGATATGCATTGGAGAAGTTGGGAAATTTTTGTGAAATGGCCAAAGTCAATTGTCCTTGAAACTTCATTTTTGACAAAAGGGCCCACTTTTTCCACTTGTTTCAGCTTGGCCATGCTTCCCACGTGTCCCACAAATTATTTCAAGATTTAAAATTAATTTTTCCATTTTTATTTAATTTTATTTGATTTAATTCATTTTAAATCTTTTAAAATCAAATAAAAATCAAAGAAATTAATGGAGGGATATATTTTGTGATGATTAGCTTTGATATACCTTAAAACACATTCCAAATTCGTGCAAGGGGCTATTCCAAGCAAGAATCCAAATTTGACACAAAAATGGAAAATGATTCAATGTTGGTTATGGATGAAATCTCAAACATGAATGCAAGGTTTCAATGACCATAATATTGTTTGATATTCATTACATAATACATGTGCAAGCTTTCAGAACAGGATTCACGACCTAAAAAGCTCCAAAACGGCCAAACACATTTCAAAGTTTGGAGAGAAAAAAGCAAAACTGTAAACCTATTTGCAGCACGTTTTAAACCTCCATTTCAATCAAAACACACTCCTGGGATCCCTAGGAACCTTTAGCAATCAGAAACAAGTCAAGAACCTCAAGAAATCGTGCCATATAACTCATTCGGTTTGCTTCATTTCTCAAAACTGTATATCACATTTCATAAGCATTTGATCCGTTTTTTTTTATTGTTTTGCATTGCTAGGGGCTTTCTGAAGCTAATAGGATAATCCAATTGCATTCTAACGCGTTAAATCCTGATTCACCATTAAAGCATTTTAGGTTTTTTCAAGGTTTAAAATTGGGGGTTTCACCATACTGTAAAATCAGGGTTCCAAACACCCACGGTTGAATTGAGAAGGACAAGACGAATCAAAGGGACCTATCGCGCCTAATTTATGCTTCACAAGGAGCTAATCGCTATTATTGAAATACTTGTATTTTTGTGGGGGTTTAAAACCCCTGCTATATGTTTTGTATTTTGTAGAAAAGGTAGAAGACGACTGCGTGGCAGCAAGGCGTTGGTACATTCAAATCCACGCGCGTGTTTTTTTGTTTTTCAGCATTACTGGCTTTTGTTTTATATAATATTTGTTTTTCATATTATTAACAAACGCAACAAAGTGCTTCAGTGGCTGGGAACGTGTCATGCAATCCTTGGGACCTGGGTTCGATTCCCAGGTCCCCCATATTTCCAATACTATTTTTTCTTTAATGTTCTTGTGCAGCATTCCAAGGAGGGCTCACAATAAACCTCACAGATCCAAGCAGCCATGTATCCTTCCATGCAGATCCGAAGGTCCAGAAGGCCAGCACACCATACTCTGGAGTCAACATGGGCATAGGTGATTAAAAAGTCAAACGAGCTGGAGATGTCAATGGGCCACAGTTTCAACAACACACCTCCATTTCAGCCCAATACCCCTTCCAGTTGGTTCATTATTTTCTTTTCATTTATTTTATTTTATTTTTCAATTTAATTTCTAACCCTTTTTTTATTTTATTTATTATTAGCAATTAACCAATTAATACATTTTCATAAAAAAACCAAAAAATTGAACTAATATTATTTTTATTATTATTTTATTTTTGTAAATAAATCTCAAATAAATTAATTATAATTAGGCCATTTTAACCTTTTTTAAAAATAACTAAAATAGCTTAGATTTAGGTTAACTTTTAATTTTGTTTCTTTTTATTTTTATTCTATTTCATAAAAACATAAAAAACAAAAAAAATATTTTCTTTTAATTAAATTAAATTAATTAGTTATTAATTAGCTTCAATTTCATTTTAATTACAAAAAAAGACCAAAAAAATCAATTCCATTTCTTAAGAGGGTCAACACCCTTAGACGTTCCCGATTAATTTATTCGCACGCATTTACTTTGTTTGATTATTATGTAATTGCTCCGGACATGTAATAGTAATTAGGACTTTTACTGTTTTTTTATTTTCCGTACTCATTTACATAAAAAACGGGTCTTTGTAATTTGGCGATGTATAAACCCGCGCCTTGTAATAGCGTAGGATTTATCTTTCCGCATTTAAATTTCCGCACTCTTGAATTCTAAATTGCATGAAAGAATGTATGGCTAATTAAAAACAAGCGTAGCTCACAATGCCATGATCAAAGATAAACTTAACATGAAAACAACACACAAATTCACACACCACTCTTAGGGTACGCCTCACCTGTTGCCTTCGAAACGTGGTCGTCAAGTATAGGACGTCTTAGAGGTCCTTATGTCCATGATCCAGTTGCCCAAAAACAGTTGCCTCGGAACAGTTGCCTCGAAATGGTTGCCTCGGATTAAAAAAGGATCAAGGACATAAGGGTAGATTCTAAGGTGTCCTACTGTTGCTTCGGTGACCACACTGTCCCTACAATCGAATTGACCCGAACACCTCCAACGATGGTGCTACCTACCTCTAAATGGTGGGATAGAACTATCTAAAGGACACTTACACAGCTTAATTCCTTAGGGTAGGTAGATGACTCATAGATACTTGCTCTTTTCAAAAAATAAACAAAACTCTTTTCACACCGACACTTTCAAAAAGCTTTCAAAACAATTTTTCAAACACTCTTGAGGACTGATACAAGAGCCATTCTGAAATCTTTAAACGAAACTTTTTAAAACCCACTCACATTTGAAAAGCAAACATCTTTTGAAAACACAATGAGCAAGTATCTAAGAGCCCATGGATAACCATGGATAGAAAGGGTGCTAACACCTTCCCTTTCTATAAATCTACCTCCCGAACCGAGAGATAATCTCACAAGGAATTTTGCTGTGCTTTTGTCCTGTCCATGTTGGAGAAAATAAAAGACGGTGGCGACTCTTGCTTCCGTGACATTTCGCGAACCAGCATTAAACAGTCAGTTCTATTTCCACCGATCACAGAACTGGCGACTCTGCTGGGGAGATTAAAAGTGAGGTGTACCTTAGGATTAGATCATACTTATGTTTTCAATTGCTTTGCTTTGATTGCTTTATATTTGTGGGCTTTGCATCGGAGTTTCATAGATCCTAACCCGGATCTGGGGATACCCTGTTAGGTAGCATAAGCTGTGAGGGACCTGTCCGGCGTAGACCGACATGGGTGAAGCAGTGGCTACGTTGGTGTGACACCTTGGTCTGTACCGATATCCCTTGTGTTGCAACAAGGAGAATATGGGTCTTCTGAGGAGTCATTAAACATCAACCGACCTTAGAACCCTAATTGACCCAACTTGGCCAATAGAACAGTAGCAGTATGCTACACCCATTGAGGCTAAACTCTCGCGATGGTTCTGGCTGCAAGAAAAGATTGCGATGCTGGATTTATGACCGATTGAGGGTAGTCGATGATATTGGGATCCTCTAAGAACCCAGTTACTTTTGATAGGACAGGTCTTAACCAACAAACTGAAAAAGGGTAGTACCTGAACTCCGTGCTGGCCTAAACTCTAAGGGTTGTGGTGTGACTTGTGTGCCTTATCATGTTTGCCTTTGTGAATACTCGTGGTGTGCTTTATCATAATATCATGCCATCATAACATTGCATGCATCCTACATAAGGACTGACCATTTCAAAGACAAGAGGGTTTCATCTTTGCTCTGTTTTGTAGGACACCAAGATGCCTATGCGAAGGAACACTATCCGGTTCAACTTTGTTCACCCACCTGAGTTGCTTGAAGAATTGGTTAGCAGAATTCCAAACACCACTTCCTTCATTCAGAGGCATGGTTCTCTTCTCGGCTTAGTCACTACAAAGTGGGACCAACAACTGATGAGTGTCTTGAGCCAGTTCTATGACCCCTTGTACAACTGCTTCACCTTTCAAGACTTCCAGCTGGTCCCCACCCTGGAAGAGTTCTCTGATTTGCTGGGTATCCCTATCTTGGATCAGGCTCCCTTCACTGGTTGGGAAAAGGCTCTTAGACCTGAGGAGATTGCAGCAGCCCTTCCTTTGACCAACAAGGAAGTGATGGACAACTGGGTGACTAGAAGCGGAGTTAAGGGCTTCTTGGCTAAGTTTCTGATTGGTAAAGCTAACAGTTTCTGGAATGACTTAGACTTCCGGGCGTACGAGGACATTCTGGCTCTCTTAATCTATGGGCTAGTATTGTTTCCAAACCCTGATAACTTTGTCAATATCAATGCCATAAGGATCTTCATGTCTCGGAACCCTGTACCCACTCTCTTGGGAGATGTCCTGCAACAACTCTATGCTCGTACTGCCCGAAGACGAGGAAATCTGTGGTGTTGTACTCCTTTGTTGGTGAGGTGGTTTATTTTGCACCTCCCCAAGTTCGTGCTAAAGAACCAAGAAGGAAGAGGCTGGGCTCATAGGTTAATGTCTCTCACTGATAATGACATCATTTGGACTCTCAGAGGTTTAGATGAGGTGGCTGTTATTGATTGCTGCGGAGAATATCCTAATGTTCCATTGATTGGCACTCAGGGAGGAATCTCTTATAATCCATGTTTAGCTCTCCGTCAGTTTGGAAGAGCCAGAAGAGCAGGGCCTCATGAGATGCTGGTGCCTCACATCAGTTTTGAGTTTCAGAAAGATAGTGACGAACTGCACCGTAGATTCATCAAAGCTTGGGACAAAATTCACAAAGCTGACCCACATGAGTTGGGACTGAAGACTTCTCTGCCAATGGAACCCTATTACAGATGGGTCCGCATCCGTGCTCAGAAGTTAGGTATGCCATATGAAGCTATCAGGCCTATCATTCTTGAAGGTCCTGATGGAGATGGGGTTCCTCCAACTGTTCTCCCTCCTTAGATACCCACTGATGTTGATACACTAAAGAGGTCTTGGGCGCAACTACAGGAAGAGCGGGATTATTATCGGGAAAAGTTCAACGAACAGGAACAGAAGATCCAGAAGCTGACCAAGCAATTGGAGAACGAACGAACCCTGAATGACTATATCCGTACTGAGAAGAGGAGGCCATGGGAGCACTTATGGGCTTTGGATGTTTCTTTTACAGCTTTATTTCCTTTTCAGTATTTTCATTCTTGTAACGCCTAAGGGCAAATTATTGAACAATTTAAAGTTTAAATCTAATAAAGTGTGTTCCTTTTGTTTACAAAGTTGATTCCCGATTGTCTTTGAAAACATAATTCATACGCATTTCATTCATCATATGCATTACAGGTACCCTTTTCCTACAGGTTGCTTAATCTTCTTCGCTGTTTATTTCAGAACTCAAGCATCACGAATCCTGAACTCACTACCGAGCAAGCTATCAAGGCCCTCCAGGCCCAGAATGCCCAATTTCAGGAGATGGTCATGAACTTGGCCCAGGGACAACAAGAGCTGAAGGCTTTGCTCCTAAAGAAGAATAAGAAGAAGAAGAGGACTGTGCTATTCAACACTGGGCGCAGACTCGGGAACACATTGCAGAATGAAGCTGAGAGGACTACTCCATCTGTGGGGGAAGGTAGTCACCAAGGGAGAGAGGTCCCTAGTCCTGTGGTCTCTGACACTGAGACAGACTTCAATGACGAACAGTACCCTCCTGCTGAGGACCGGTACAAATAGCTGGAGGACAGGTTAAATGCTATGGAGATTCAACGTGTGCCTGGGTTGGATTTCGGAGACTTGGGTTTATCTTCTGGGGTGGTGATCCCACACAAGTTCAAGGCGCCTGCCTTTGTGAAGTATGACGGGGCTTCCTACCCTAAGATGCACCTCCGTTCTTATGTAAGGAAGATCCAGCCTTACACAGCAGACAAGAACTTATGGATCCACTTCTTCCAGGAGAGTCTTTCAGGGACTCATCTCGAATGGTTCTATCAGCTGGATGGAACCAACATTCGTAACTGGGAGGATTTGGCCACTGCTTTTTACAAGCAGTATCAATATAATTCCGACCTCGCTCCTACGCGTACCCAACTCCAGGGTATGTCACTGGGAACGGGTGAAGGTTTTAAGGAGTACGCACAGAAATGGAGAGATCTGGCTGGCAGGGTGCAGCCACCATTAACAGATCGTGAGCTAGTGGACATGTTCTTGGGGACCCTATCTGGTCCATTCTTCAACCATCTCATTGGTAATTCCTCTGTTGGGTTTACTGACCTGATCCTGACTGGTGAAAGGATCGAAGCTGGTATAAAGTCAGGGAAGATACAAAAGGGCGCCTCCTCAAATGCTGAAAAGAAGCCCTTCAAGAAGGAGGCCAGTGGTGTGTATGGTCCAAGAAAGCAGAACAAACCTGAACGCCGCCAAGCTGTCAACGCGGTGGTTATTTCTAAGCCTACTGCTGCTCCTCAACAGTACAACCAACCCAGAGCTGAGAGGCCCAAACGGCAGTATACTCGGCTCAGCATGACTCTCTCTCAGATCCTGCCGCAACTGCTGTCAACCAGCCTAGTAACAGTCAAGGAAGCTCCGAAGATGGTAAACACAACATCTCCGAAATACAACCCCAACGCCCGTTGCGCTTATCACTCTGATAGCCCGGGACATTCTACTGATGACTGTTGGGCCCTAAGGAATAAGGTTCAGGACCTTATTGATGCCAAGGAAATGCAATTCGAGGCACCCGAAAGGCCAAATGTTGTGACCGCTCCCATGCCCCAGCATGGAGTGAACGCTGTTGAGGAGGATTTGTATGTAGCTTCTGTGGATGATGTTGCTACTCCGCTGCTGACCGTCAAGAGGAACCTGTCGCTAGCCGGTTTATTTCCGGGATGTAGCAAAGGTTGCCCTTTATGTGCTGATTCCCCTGCCGGTTGTTCTTTGCTGAAATCAGGCGTCCAAAACCTGATGGATAGTAAAGAGATTTTGTTCAAGAAGACTGCCGTTCCTGCTGCCCCTGTTGAAGAAGTTTCAATTGTTACCATTTTCAATAACCCTTCCAAGGCTCCTTCAAAGAAGCCTGTCCAAATTTTTCCTGTTCACAAGATTGCTCCCATCACCATTACTGTTCCGGGCCCCATCCCCTACAAGTCTGATAAAGCTATCCCATGGCACTATGGGGCAGATGTTTATGTTCTGGGAGTGAAACAAGAGTTCAACACTGGTACCCGGTGTCACCAACATCACAGGGCCTGCTAAGGTCACTCGTAGTGGAAGACTGTTCTCACCAGACATCGCTCCTCCATCAATTCAAAGGCCTCTGGTCATCACACCTGCCAGTGTGCCTGTTTCCCCCCTAATCAAGTTTCCACCCCTGCTGCCGAGTCATCTGACGCTCGGGGCAAGGGGATTTCTGCTGATATGCCTGCCCGGATGGAGGCACCAAAGACCATTGTTGAGGCTTCCAAGCAAGAAATGGAAGAGATCCTCAAAATTATAAAGAAGAGTGATTTCAACGTCGTTGAACAACTGGGGCACACCCCCTCCAAAATCTCCATGCTATCACTGTTGCTGTGTTCAGAGGCCCATGCCAAGGCCCTGATTGCTTTCCTGAAAACGGCCCACGTGCCTCAAGAGACGTCTGCTGATCAATTCACCAACTGTGTGGCCAACTTAACCGCTGATAATGGCCTGGGTTTCTCTGATGCTGATCTGACGGCCAAGGGGAAGAACCATAATGATGCCCTGCATGTCTCCATTGAATGCAGGGGCACTACTCTTGCTCATGTGCTGGTTGACACTGGTTCTTCACTAAACGTGCTACCCAAGAAGGCTCTAGACAGGCTGGACTGTAGGGTTTAGAGCTCAAACCAAATAACATTGTTGTTCGGGCCTTTGACGGGTCCAAAAGGATGGTACATGGTGAGGTTGACATCCCGATCAGGGTTGGTTCGCAGGTATTTGATTCAAAATTCTATGTGATGGACATCCGTCCATCCTATTCTTGTTTGCTGGGTCGCCCGTGGATCCACAAGGCTGGAGCTGTGACTTCAACTTTACATCAGAAGCTCAAATACCCGGTCAGGGGGAAGATTGTAACAGTGCAAGGGGAAGAGGAATACATGGTCAGCCACCTCAACTCCTTCAGGTACGTGGAAATGGATGGGGAGTTCATTGAGACCCCCTTTCAACAATTTGAAGAGGTGCCTCAGACATTGGAAGCAGCAGAAGCAGTGACTGAAGAGGGTTCTCCCTTGAAGATGGCCTCCTTAAAGGACGCCTGGGCTGTGATTGAAAGAGGTGAATATGCAAACTGGGGCAGGCTCCCTGATTTTACTCCAAAGACTGACAAATTTGGCTTGGGTTTCACTGCAGAAGCTCAGAAGGCTGTGCGCAAGGCAAGGATTGGAAGACCTCCTGTGCTCATCACCAATCCAGGAGTGAATGCTATTGGGGATGAAGACGAAGTGGAAGAATCCGAGTTTGACAGCTGGATCTACCCAATGACTAACGGTGGACCTAGCAACTGGACCGCAAAAGACTTTACACCCATTACTTTTGTCACCCAGTAATGAACTTCTTTGTTTTGGATTTGTAATAAACAATAATTTGAAACTTTATGGCCCGGTGTCTTACCCGGGGCACCATGGTTTTATTTGTGAGGGCTTTTGTTTGTCACTTTCATATATCATGAATAAAAGCATTGGACGTTTTTCACATTTCAAATCTTGCGCTCCCTTTCTTTCTTTATATATTGCAAAACAGCTGTATTTACACACACTCACCCATACAGGTTTCAATCCACTCTGGATCTCGCTGGTAACGACTCTGCTACTGCCAGTTATGACTTCGAAAATCCGATCAACTTAGCCGAAGACGAAGGTGAAGATGATTGCGAAGTGCCTGGTGAGCTTGCAAGACTGTTACTCCAGGAAGAGAGGGCCATTCAGCCGCATGAAGAGCCAGTGGAAACGGTGAATCTGGGTACTGAGACAGATAGAAAGGAAGTCAAGATTGGTGCCAATCTAGAGCTCAGCGTAAAACAACGGTTGATTCAGATGTTGCATGATTATGTGGAGATCTTTTCCTGGTACTACGAAGACATGCCTGGGTTGGATACCGACATTGTGGTCTATCATTTGCCTACCAAGGAAGACTGCCCTCCGGTTAAACAAAAGGTCCGCCGTATGCGTCCAGAGATGTCCGAGAAGATCAAAGCTGAGGTTATGAAGCAATTTGATGTCGGGTTTCTAGCAGTGACTTCTTACCCTCAGTGGGTTGCCAACGTGGTTCCAGTACCAAAGAAAGATGGTAAGGTCCGAATGTGTGTTGACTACAGGGATCTGAACAGGGCAAGCCCCAAGGATAACTTCCCCTACCTCACATTGACGTTCTGGTTGACAATACTACCCAGCATAAAGTGTTCTCCTTCATGGACGGATTTTCAGGTTATAATCAGATCAAGATGGCTCCTGAAGATATGGAAAAGACTACCTTTATTACTCAGTGGGGCACCTTCTACTACAAGGTAATGCCATTCGGGTTGAAAAATGCTGGGGCAACCTACCAACGTGCCATAGTTGCTTTATTTCATGACATGATCCATCATGAGATAGAAGTATATGTTGACGATATGATTTCAAGGTCTCAAACTGAGGAGGAACACCTTGACCATCTACATAAGCTGTTTGACCGTCTGAAGTTGTACAAGCTAAGATTGAATCCAAACAAGTGCACCTTCGGGGTAAGATCTGTAAAGTTTCTAGGCTTCGTCGTGAGCGACAAAGGTATTCAAGTGGACCATGCTAAGGTTAAAGCCATACAAGAGATGCCAGCTCCCAAGACAGAGAAAGAAGTCAGAGGCATTCTAGGACGTCTGAACTACATTGCCCGATTCATCTCGCACCTAACTGCTACATGTGAACCAATCTTCAAGCTGCTGAAGAAAGATCAAGTAGTACGTTGGAATGATGAATGTCAGGCCGCTTTCGACAGAATCAAAGAGTATCTCCAAGAACCACCCATTCTTATGCCACCGGTTGAAGGGAGACCTCTAATATTATACTTGACAGTACTTGACAGCTCAATGGGGTGTGTGCTGGGGCAGCATGACGAGTCTGGCCGAAAAGAGCATGCTATTTATTACCTTAGCAAAAAGTTTACCGACTGTGAGACCCGATACTCACTGCTCGAGAAAACTTGCTGCGCTTTGGTATGGGCTGCTCGCCGGCTGAGACAGTATATGCTGACTCACACTACCCTGTTGATTTCAAAAATGGATCCAATAAAGTACATATTCGAAAATCCTGCTCTGTCTGGAAGAATAGCAAGATGGCAGATGATCTTGACAGAATACGACATCCAATATACAACTCAGAAAGCAATCAAGGGAAGTGTATTGGCAGACCATTTGGCACACCAGGCAGTGGATGACTACCAGTCAATATACTTCGAGTTTCCAGACGAGAGCATCATGATAGTGACTGATTGCGAAGTACCTGGACCGTATGAAGGACCTGAGGAAGGATCCCGATGGTCTATGCACTTTGATGGAGCCTCCAACGCTTTGGGTAACGGTATCGGCGCTGTGATCATATCCCCCAAAGGCACTCATACTCCACTCACTGCCCGGCTATGTTTCAACTGCACCAATAACATGGCGGAGTATGAGGCATGCATCATGGGTCTTCAAGTTGCAATTGACTTAAGGATCAAGTTTCTGAGTGTCTTCGGAGATTCCGCTCTCATGATCAATCAGATCAAAGGCGAGTGGGATACGAAACACCCAAATCTTATTCCTTACAAAGAATGTGTGTTGACATTGATCCCCCATTTCACAGAGATAACTTTTGAACATTTCCCAAGAGAGGAGAATCAGTTGGCGGACGCGTTAGCTATGATGTCTTCTATGTTCAAAGTCAAGTGGGACAATGAGGCTCCCCGGATCATTATCTGGAAACTGGACGAACCTGCATATTGTTGTGATCTCGAGGCTGAGACAGTAACTGAAAAACCCTGGTATCACGAGGTAAAGAGGTACTTGGAAGCTCAGGAATACCCTGAAGGTGCATCTGTCAACGACAAGAAGTTTCTGAGAAGGTTCACAGCGAAGTTCTTCCTCAGCAACAGCATTCTGTACAAGCGAAACCATGATTCAACATTACTGCATTGTGTGGATAAGACTGAAGCAGAAAAGATCATGGCAGAGCAGCATGAAGGTACCTTCGGAACGCATTCTAGTGGACACACCATGGCAAAGAAAATCCTCCGGGCAGGATATTTCTGGTCCACAATGGAAGCTGACTGTTACCAACATTCTCGGACATGTCACAAGTGCTAGATTTATGCAGATAAGGTGCACGTTCCTCCAGTCCCTCTGAATGTCTTGACAGCACCTTGGCCTTTTGCAATGTGGGGCATTGATATGATCAGCGAGATTAAACCTACGACATCCAACAAGCATCGCTTCATCCTTGTAGCAATTGATTACTTCACGAAGTGGGTTGAAGCAGCTTCCTATGCCACTGTAACCAAGAACGTCGTGGCACGGTTCATTCGGCACAACCTGATCTGTCGATACAGCATCCCGGAAAGGATCATTACGGAAAATGGCACCAATCTTAATAACAAGATGATCACTGAGCTCTGCGAGCAATTCAAAATACAGCACCACAACTCTTCTCCCTATCGGCCGAAGATGAATGGGGCTGTCGAAGCAGCAAATAAGAATATAAAAAAGATTGTGCAGAAAATGACAGTGACCTATAAAGATTGGCACGAGATGTTACCGTTTTCTCTTCATGGGTACCGTACCTCAGCAAGAACGTCAACCGGGGAAACTCCCTTTTCCTTGGTCTACGGCATGGAGGCAGTCTTGCCTATTGAAGTCCAGATACCCTCTCTCCGGATAATGAAGGATGCAGATTTGAGCGAAGATGACTGGATCCAGACTCGACTTAATCAATTAAACCTAATTGACGAAAAGAGACTCACTGCTATTTGTCATGGTCAAACGTATCAAAAACGAATGATCAGGGCATTTAACAAGAGAGTCAGACCACAAGAGTATCAAGTTGGGGACCTGGTAATCAAACGCATCATTCTTCCTCAAAGTGATCCCAGGGGCAAATGGACCCCCACATATGAAGGGCCATTTGTGGTTAAACATGTGTTCTCAGGAGGAGCCATGATTCTAACCACCATGGATGGTGACGACCTTCCTCACCCCGCCAATGCAGACATAGTAAAAAGATACTACGCATGATAAAGGACCCGCTAGGTTGACATACCTAGGCAAAAATTAGGGCTTCCCGGCGAACCAAAAGGGTTCGGGCAAAAATAAGGGATGAAATGAAAAAAATCTGTACACCCGGCAAGTCGAAAACCTGAAAAGGCGGCTTGGGAAAAAATGGGTATCCCGGTGGACTGAAAATCCGAAAGGGCGGTCCAGGCAAAAGTTAGGGATTAAAGCGTAATACAATGTCTCATTGGATCACCTTGCATCCAGAATCCGGTATCAGACATCAAGTTCAGACGGCATGGATCAATCAGCTTCATCTTCAACCGAGCAGCAAAGTGGTGAGACGCTCGAAGATATAAAGGCGATAGCAGAGTTGAAACCCAATGGGATTATTCTTTTCACACAGCTGTTTTGTTTTCCTTGTACAAATTGTATAAACTCTGTTGTTCGGCGGCGTTCTCTTACTAGGACGTCAGCCTCTTGTACATAAACGCCTATTTACAGGCAAATTCAAAAATCAATACAAATTCACTTTTCAGACAAATTGCCAGTTGTTTTTCCTTTTTATGTTTTGCGAAGAACGTCCAAGGTTCAATTTGTGATATATGCATTTGACACTAATTGCTAACTCATAAATATTTGCATACGAAACAAAGGATTAATTACAGGTAACATCAGAAACAGGGGCAATAATGAGTTGTCTAAGAAATCTAACTACTCTGTCCACCAAGGTACCAAGGTAAGTTCGGCTGAAGAATGTAACCAAGATATCTTAATTCCCCAGAGAGTAAGACAAGATTCAACAACTCTCTCCCAAGCAGTTGGACTCCCGTCAGCCCTAACAAGGCACCGTATCTCCAGCAAGTCAGCAGCACTCCCCCCGAGCAGAGTTAGTCTGCTGTCAACCTTAAGGAAGTAGGGTTATCCCCCAGAAGATCTCAACATTCCCCAACGGAGTATACAGACATTCCTAACAAGCATCCCCAGCAATCTTAATATAAGATTGTTCCCCGGCGGAATACAGAACATCCAGTGGAGCCACTTCCCCAGTGCAATCTCAAAAGTTTCCCCAGGAGAGTCCAATCAATCTTCCCAGTAGTAAGCTTATCCCCAGTAGATTCTGGAAGCTTATCACCTGCAGAGTACGAACGCGCCTCCCCAGTTTTATTCAAAGGTTATTTCCCCACCGGGATATAACTGGGTTATCCTCAGCCTAAAGCCACGGAAAGATCGTCCCCGGCGAAGTCTTCCCATCCCCAGTGGAGTTCATCCAATCTCCCAACAGAACTTAACAATGGTATCCCCAGCGGAGTTATCATCAACCTCAGCAAAGTACCTCTCTTTCCCCACAGAGTATCTCCCCGCAGAGTAATCTATTCGCCAAGTTTATTACCCCAACAGAGTCATCTTCTCCTACCGGTTTATTTTTGCAGCCATCATCCCCAGCGGAAACAAAAGGCTCTACTCTTCAACATCAGCCCAGGAGTTAACTTCCCGACACCTGTCAAGGATTTACTTTCCTAGACAAAAACATACATTCATAAATATATCACATTTTCATACATCCTACTTACATACACAATGCATGCACATACGCATCATAACACACAATCTCATTCCTCCCTGAGAACATCATGACATCATGCTTTTCATACATCATGACATCGCATACAACTAACGTTTTGTCTTTTCAGGCCAAAGGTCAATACAAAGGTGATTACTATCAACTGTCGCAATTCCGGATTCGATACCTGTAACTAGCCAGGGCACATCTGTGAGCGACTATATTCCAGACTCGATTCCTGTATCCTGCCAGGGCACGTCTGAAGAGTTTGAGGATTCGATACCTGTAACTAGCCAGGGCACATCTGTGAGCGACTATATTCCAGACTCGATTCCTGTATCCTGCCAGGGCACGTCTGAAGAGTTCGAAGATTCGATTCCTGTATCTTGCCAGGGTGTATCTGTTGACGACTATTTTCCAGACTCGATTCCTGTATCCTGCCAGGGCACGTCTGAAGAGTTCGAAGATCCGATTCCTGTATCTTGCCAGGGTGTATCTGTTGACGACTATATTCCAGACTCGATTCCTGTATCCTGCCAGGGCACGTCTGAAGAGTTTGAAGATCCGATTCCTGTATCTTACCAGGGTGTATCTGTTGACGACTATTTTCTAGATTCGACTCCTGTATCCAGCCAGGGCACATCTGAAGAGATTGTAGATTCGATACCTGTATCCAGCCAGGGCACGTCTGCATGAAGAGTTTGAAGATCAACCCCTGTAACAGGCCAGGTAATTATCTTTCTTTCTCAGGTACGCAAGTTCTCGCTAAGGAATCTCTTACGCGATCGACACCTAGATGGCATCTATAAGCCCATCCACATCCCATTACAGTCCCAAATGGCATCTATAAGCCCATTCCCGACAAGGTTCTGTCACACTTCCAGATGGCATCTATAAGCCCATCCTCCTATCCATCATCTCTCCGAATGGCATCTGTAAGCCCATTCCCGCTATCACACTGCTGATATTCTACTATGTGAGTGCAAATTTTTGGGCACTCTAGTGTTCAATCATCTTCCACCTTCGGATCACGAAAGGCACACAAGCCAATCTACATCCTCAGGTCTAAGAAGATTGAACAGGGGAAACTATTGTACCCTAAAATTTGCCCTCCAATAATCTTCAAAGTTTTTCCAAGCATCACCTCAAATAATTCAAAGTCTACTCAAGGGCTACACAATCAACCACCCTCCTAAGCCAGTCAAATTAGGGTTTTGGTTCCTTCAAAGAAGTTGAAGTTTTCAAGGGCTCAATCAAGTCCCATATGCTCATATACATTGTCAAGCACCTACATGTCAAGTTTCAAGGCTCACAAGGTCAAGTTGCACAGTCAAAAACCCCAATTGCTCCACAGTCAACTGTAGGGGCAAAATGGTCATTTGGCAGTCAAAAGTCAAAATTTTTGGTCAACATATTATTTTGAAGCCACAATTATCATTTGATCAAGTCTTGATCATGATTTCACAAGAATGGCTCAAAAATCATCAAGGTGTCAAAAGTTTCTATTTTTGGACAATTGAAAAGTCAACTGTAACTTGACCAAGGCATAACTTTTTCATGGTTCATCAGAAAAATCCCATCCAATGCTCATTTCGAAAGGGAAGACATTTCCTGCAATTCATCTTCACATTCCAAGTCCAATAAATGCTCTCACAAAAAGTTATCAACTTCAACATTATAGGTCATTTTCAAAAGTCAACAAAAAGGGACTTTAAGTCAAAGACCATAACTTGAGATTGGTAAATCAAAATGACATGGGACCAAAGACATTGGTTAGAGGACTTCAAGACCTTTCCAAAATGTCCAAGAACATGTTCATAGCTTCAAAATTGAGCAAGATATGCATTGGAGAAGTTGGGAAATTTTTGTGAAATGGCCAAAGTCAATTATCCTTGAAACTTCATTTTTGACAAAAGGGGCCCACTTTTTCCACTTGTTTCAGCTTGGCCATGCTTCCCACGTGACCCACAAATTATTTCAAGATTTAAAATTAATTTTTCCATTTTTATTTAATTTTATTTGATTTAATTCATTTTAAATCTTTTAAAATCAAATAAAAATCAAAGAAATTAATGGAGGGATATATTTTGTGATGATTAGCTTTGATATACCTTAAAACACATTCCAAATTCGTGCAAGGGGCTATTCCAAGCAAGAATCCAAATTTGACACAAAAATGGAAAATGATTCAATGTTGGTTATGGATGAAATCTCAAACATGAATGCAAGGCTTCAATGACCATAATATTGTTTGATATTCATTACATAATACATGTGAAAGCTTTCAGAACAGGATTCACGACCTAAAAAGCTCCAAAATGGCCAAACACATTTCAAAGTTTGGAGAGAAAAAAGCAAAACTGTAAACCTATTTGCAGAATGTTTTAAACCTCCATTTCAATCAAAACACACTCCTGGGATCCCTAGGAACATTTAGCAATCAGAAACAAGTCAAGAACCTCAAGAAATCGTGCCATATAACTCATTCGGTTTGCTTCATTTCTCAAAACTGTATATCACATTTAATAAGCATTTGATCCATTTTTTTTATTGTTTTGTATTGCTAGGGGCTTTCTGAAGCTAATAGGATAATCCAATTGCATTCTAACGCGTTAAATCCTGATTCACCATTAAAGCATTTTAGGTTTTTTCAAGGTTTAAAATTGGGGGTTTCACCATACTGTAAAATCAGGGTTCCAAACACCCATGGTTGAATTGAGAAGGACAAGACGAATCAAAGGGACCTATCACGCCTAATTTATGCTTCACAAGGAGCTAATCGCTATTATTGAAATACTTGTATTTTGTGGGGGTTTAAAACCCCCGCTATATGTTTTGTATTTTGCAGAAAAGGTAGAAGACGACTGCGTGGCAGCAAGGCGTTGGTACATTCAAATCCACGCGCGCGTTTTTTTGTTTTTCCAGCATTACTGGCTTTTGTTTTATATAATATTTGTTTTTCATATTATTAACAAACGCAACAAAGTGCTTCAGTGGCTGGGAACGTGTCATGCAATCCTTGGGACCTGGGTTCGATTCCCAGGTCCCCCATATTTCCAATACTATTTTTTCTTTAATGTTCTTGTGCAACATTCCAAGGAGGGCTCACAATAAACCTCACAGATCCAAGCAGCCATGTGTCCTTCCATGCAGATCCAAAGGTCCAGAAGGTCAGCACACCATACTCTGGAGTCAACATGGGCATAGGTGATTAAAAAGTCAAACGAGGTGGAGATGTCAATGGGCCACAGTTTCAACAACACACCTCCATTTCAGCCCAATACCCCTTCCATTTGGTTCATTATTTTCTTTTCATTTTTTTTATTTTATTTTTCAATTTAATTTCTAACCCTTTTTTTATTTTATTTATTATTAGCAATTAACCAATTAATACATTTTCATAAAAAAACCAAAAAATTGAACTAATATTATTTTTATTATTATTTTATTTTTGTAAATAAATCTCAAATAAATTAATTATAATTAGGCCATTTTAACCTTTTTTAAAAATAACTAAAATAGCTTAGATTTAGGTTAACTTTTAATTTTGTTTCTTTTTATTTTTATTCTATTTCATAAAAACATAAAAAACAAAAAAATATTTTCTTTTAATTAAATTAAATTAATTAGTTATTAATTAGCTTCAATTTCATTTTAATTACAAAAAAAGACCAAAAAAATCAATTCCATTTCTTAAGAGGGTCAACACCCTTAGACGTTCCCGATTAATTTATTCGCGTGCATTTACTTTTGTTTGATTATTATGTAATTGCTCCGGACATGTAATAGTAATTAGGACTTTTACTGTTTTTTTATTTTCCGTACTCATTTACATAAAAAACGGGTCTTTGTAATTTGGCGATGTATAGACCCGCGCCTTGTAATAGCGTAGGATTTATCTTTCCGCATTTAAATTTCCGCACTCTTGAATTCTAAATTGCATGAAAGAATGTATGGCTAATTAAAAACAAGCGTAGCTCACAATGCCATGATCAAAGATAAACTTAACATGAAAACAACACACAAATTCACACACCACTCTTAGGGTACGCCTCACCTGTTGCCTTCGAAACGTGGTCGCCAAGTATAGGACGTCTTAGCGGTCCTTATGTCCATGATCCAGTTGCCTCGAAACAGTTGCCTCGGAACAGTTGCCTCGAAACGGTTGCCTCGGATTAAAAAAGGATCAAGGACATAAGGGTAGCTTCTAAGGTGTCCTACTGTTGCTTCGGTGACCACACTGTCCCTACAATCGAATTGACCCGAACACCTCCAACGATGGTGCTACCTACCTCTCAATGGTGGGATAGCACTATCTAAAGGACACTTACACAGCTTAATTCCTTAGGGTAGGTAGATGACTCATAGATACTTGCTCTTTTCAAAAAACAAACAAAACTCTTTTCACACCGACACTTTCAAAAAGCTTTCAAAACAATTTTTCAAACACTCTTGAGGACTGATACAAGAGTCATTCTGAAATCTTTAAACGAAACTTTTTAAAACCCACTCACATTTGAAAAGCAAACATCTTTTGAAAACACAATGAGCAAGTATCTAAGAGCCCATGGATAACCATGGATAGAAAGGGTGCTAACACCTTCCCTTTCTATAAATCTACCTCCCGAACTGAGAGATAATCTCACAAGGAATTTTGCTGTGCTTTTGTCCTGTCTATGTTGGAGAAAATAAAAGACGGTGGCGAATCTTGCTTCCGTGACATTTCGCGAACCAGCATTAAACAGTCAGTTCTATTTCCACCGATCACAAACACATATTCGAGGAGTTCAAGAAATGTTATCCCGTTGTGGTATGCTTTTGAGTTAAACCTTTGTTTCAGTTAGGACTTTTAAAGGTTGTAACGTGGCTTGGTTCAAGGTTTTTTTGAAAAAAAGTTTTTCAAGGCTCAAGTTATTTAGTACCCACCCCCTTCGTGATATTCTCCTGTCCTAAGTTCAGCTGATTTATCACAAACATTCATCTTTCAAAAAGATTTATAATGGCTGAGTGATCACGAAAAATCCTCCAACATGATTGTCGCTTAACTTCGGCTGCTTTTGTTGATATTATTGCTCCTCTTATTTTTGATGATAGTTTTATTTGAACAATCTTTTTCGGCCTTTTAGGCTCTCTTTTCCCTAACTTTTGCCTGGACAAAATCTTTTGAATCTCCATTTTGGGAGTCCAGCGGGATGCCCTAACTTTTGCCTAAGCGACTCGTTTTCAAGTTTCGACTTAGCGAGGCTTTTTTTATTTCTTTCTTTTTCATGCTTTCCATTTTGAATAAGTCAATGTGACTTTAGGTCTTTGAAATTTTTCTTTCTTTTTTTTTTTGAAGAAAACAAATGCTTCATTCCTTGGTCAGCGAGGGATAGCCATTATTGTATCGATTCGATCTCGACCTCAGGACTTTGTTTAGACATGGAAATCATGGTTCAGATAAAATGCAGTGATCCTCAGAGGGGTCATTCCTTCTGAAACTTGAATGCTTGGGAAAATCAACGGAACATCTACCCTGCCCCTGGTTAAAAAAGGTTTAATTTTCTTTTTCGAACAGAAAGAAAACTCCTACTCCGAAGGCTCAGAGGGGTTAACGATGGTCTAACTCCCTTATATCTCCAGTGTTTGGGGATTGAAACAATGCTTGTACATCGTCAACAGGGTTCTACTCAAAAGCATATCACTACAGTCACCGTTTCCAGCTAAACTCCTTCCTCAAAACTCTTGGCTAAGCAAAAGAATTGGCACAGTTGGTATCAGAATGCCCGAAAAGGCGATTAAAGAGTGATTTTATAAAAAGAATTTTTTTAGGAAAAAACATTCAACACATCAAGACTGACGTTCAGCTATAAACAAAATCCTGTATGCAGATAATGCTTAAAACAATCAGACAAGATGACACATGGAAGCACGACAAAGGAACGTAATAAAAGCCATTATGGGGAAGAAAAAAAAATCTCCAACTAGGTTTGCCGGCCCCACTGACTTGCCATAACCTTGATATTATCCTGACCCATGATCGTTAACAACAGCCCGGAGCTGCGAAACAAAAACCGCAAGGCAAAAATGCCTAAAAAAGTGAAAGAGAAGTCCACCAAACGGAGAAACAAACACGCCCCTTGCAGAGCGGTAGTGGCATTTGTTATCCGTATTTCAAGTGATCGACCAACCATGACTTAGATTATCATATCTATGTAAGGTCCGCGAGGTTTATATGCACATGCTCATCAAAAATATTGGATGTTTTTGCAAACTGTTGGCTCCTAAATTCGACACCTTTGTTTTGATTGATGGTAGCCATTAAAAGCTGAAAGATGCTTTCGACTGGCTAAGCCTGTCGAAGTGCCCGTCGAAAGATGGCAAAATACTTAGAAGATTTCTTCCAAGGAAGAAGGCTGATTGCCTTCGACGTCGAAGGAGTTTTCGTCGAAGACGTTTCTTGATGAAAGTGTTCGATGGTCCAGAGTGGAGCAGTTTGAAATTCAAAGCTTTGGAGGGAAAACGGTTTCCTGCAGTTACTACGTGCAAACGTGCAAGGATCTGGAGCGTCGAGCATGGAGAACGTGCCAAGTGGCTTAATCTCGAAGCAGTGTAACTGCCCGACGGTTACTTGGAATGTTTTAGTATAAATAGGAGTAGACATGTAGTTTCTCGCGTGTGTTCACAATCATATACATAGTCACTCATTTAGATTCAAGTACCCAGTGTGAGCGAAAGAATTGTTGAGAAATGTATGTGTGAAACACCAATTTTATCAATTAAAAGTCATTTACTTTTCCAGTATTTTACATGCTTTTCCCCTTTAAATTCCTGTCGAACCTTTACTTTAAAGCCTTGTTTATTTTACCAAGCCTTTCCTTTATGCAATTTACTTGAAACATTTTACTTAAAGCCTTATCCACTTTAATCAAACTTCAAAATCAACCTATGTCCATAGGATCAATCTGATCGATCCTGCGAGTAACCAAATAAGTAACCATTTGGAGGATCAGCGGTTGTTTACCAAAACCCAAGGTAAACAAATTGGCACACCTGGTGGGACTGTGTGTTGATTGTTGAAAATTATCTCATCTTTTCGAGTTGTATGTTATTGAGGAGTGGTAGAATATACACCAACGATAACAATACTGCCAGAAGAAGGGAAGAGATGGCGAATCCGCCAAACAACAACGAAATTCCACCACCAAGTGTGGGAGCAACGGTTAATATGACCGTTAGTGAAGCGACGAATGTTGGTTCGACACCAGCAGTGTCAGTCACAACCACGGGGCCAATGACTTCGTTTTCAGGCCCCAGAATACCTTTGGGAACTCCCCCTCCAAGGGGAAATATAGGCACAAGGCCTGTGGTTCCCCCAGGATTTATTCCATTCTATGGTATGCCAACTTCTGAAGTGGCAAGCCTGACGAATGCTGCGTCCACTTATTCAGACCCTTTCGTGAGTGCCTCTTCGCCACTCCAAGGCTCTGGAGTAGGCATGGCGAATAGAAATAGGACCCAACTCTTAGGAGGAACGTCCCAAGTAGCCCATGGCCTTACAAACGCCTCGACAGCAGTCTTGAGGCAACAGATGGACGAAAGCAACCATGATATGGTGCAAATGTTGGCACAAACTTTGAGTACAGTGCTAAATCCTCTAATACAAAATACTACTCAATCGAATCAGCAAGTTACAGCGCAAATGACGCGTTTGGCTGACTTCTTTGGAGTACCCCCACCTGCTCGACAGCCCCAAAGGGCGCAAACAAGAGGAAATCAGGGGATATTTGTAGAGGAAGAAACCACCATTAATCAGGCTCAACAGCCTGTAGAACAACCTGTCGAAGAACCTAGGGTAATAGCCCCAGAGGTAAGGTTAGTTAACAGAAACCAAAATGCTGACGAAGTGGTTCAGCATATCCAACACCAAAACATGGGTTTGGAAAATAATCTGGCAACCATGATCGAAAGGATCATGAATCAGAATGGGATGAACATGGGCTTTCGAAGGCCCAACTTTACGTCTCCATTGTCAGAATACGTATTGCAAACGGATTTACCTCCTAGGAGCAAAGTCCCCAAATTTACTAAGTTCTCTGGGGACACGACAGAATCCACTGTCGAACATGTGGCGAGGTATTTGATCGAAGCAGGAGACATTTCAAATAATGAAAACCTAAGGATCAAATACTTCCCAAGTTCCTTAACCAAGAACGCTTTTACTTGGTTCACAACTCTACCCCCCAATTCGATCCACCATTGGACCCAGTTGGAAAGATTGTTCCATGAACAATTCTATATGGGGCAAACCAAGATAAGCCTGAAAGAACTGGCGAGCGTGAAGAGACGTTTCACTGAGCCTATAGACGAATATCTGAATAGGTTTAGGTTGCTTAAGGCGAGATGTTTTACACAAGTGCCAGAGCATGAGTTGGTCGAAATAGCTGCAGGCGGTTTAGATTATTCCATTAGGAAGAAGCTAGACACCCAGTACCTAAGAGACATGGCCCAACTGGCCGATAGAGTTCGACAGGTCGAACGCCTCAAAGCTGAGAAAGCTAAGGCAACGAAAACTCACAAGAGAGAAAGAATAGCGTACGTTGAGATGGATGACGAAGATCTAGAATCCTTCGACGATACTTTAGCTGTCGAAGAAGGAGAAGTCGATTTAGCAGAACTAAAGCAAGGGCCACCATACTCTTGTAAACAATTAGTCCCCTCAAATGGGAAAAATCCCATTGGTCCAGACAGGACCAACGATAGGTTCCCAAAAAAGACTTATAGTTTTGACATCACAAAATGTGATGAAATATTCGACTTGCTAGTTAAAGATGGCCAAATGATAGTACCCCCTGGGGTAAAAGTGCCTCCTCTTGATCAAAGAAAGAAGAGAGGTTTTTGCAAATATCATAATTTTTTGGGCCATAAAACTTCTCAATGTTTTCTTTTCAGGAATCTTGTGCAAGACGCTATTGAGGAAGGGAGATTAAAGTTTGCTGACAAATCCCCCATGGCTGTCGACTCCAATCCACTAAAGGCTGAAGCCCACTATGCAGAACCCTCTGAGGTGAACATGATAGAGGCAACCAGGATCCAGTCGAAGAAGCCAGGCATTACCATGGTCGAAGTCTCAAAGGACCACATCAACATGCCAATCTTTGGCAGTTTTTCTGGAAATTTATCCAGGAAGACAATTGAGGCTGTCCAGAAAGCGGTCGAAGACCCGAAGTCGAAGACTGCTGAAGCACAAAAAACTGGACCAAAGCCCAGTTCCCATTTGGCCACTATACAAGGCCAGACGGAGAATCTGGAGACACAAATGAAGCAACTAACTCTTGCTAATAAGGATACAATGAATATCAACATGGTTGAACTTTCTGACCCTAAAGCTTCAGAAGAAGCCATAAGGCAAGAGCAGGCAAATAAAACGGCTTTCCCTAGGGAAAACGAAAACTTGGCAGATTTTTTACAAAGATGCCAGAAGAAGAAATCAGAGGTGATGCTGTGTCCAAGATGCAGTTCTATCTTTGATAAAAAAGCTGCTGAGCACATACAAGGCGTGAGAGCAGCGAACAAGAGAAGGGAGAATGCTGACCTTCGACATGATCCCAGGAGGGGTTCTAATCAAGACAAGAGGCCATTGACTTTTAGGCCTCCAGCAAATGTACCAGTAGACACTTGGTACAAAACATCTGGCCGGAAAAGGCCAAGTGAAGAGAAGTGGCATTCTTTCGATGTGCCAAGAGGTTCCTCTTTAATTCAGAAGAAAGAGCCTCAAGTTGCTGCACCCAAGGTTGCTCAAGTGTCCAGCAACTACAAGGGAAAGAATCCTATGTCGAGATCCCAATGGAGGAGATATCAAAGAAGGCGAAAAGCTGAAAGAGAGGCTGCCAACGAACCTAAGGCAGAAACTAGTTCGAATGTGCCTCAAAGGAAACAAAGAAAGCCTCTTGAGAGAGAACCAGTTACCAACAGGCTAGTTTGGCCTAACCAGAGCGAAGTCGAAGACGAAGATGATGCTGAGTCCGACGATACTTTGGATATAATGGTGAACATTGTTTCAGTACTGCCCAGGGAATTCAATCGACAAGTAGAAGTCGAAGCCAGTGACTGGGAGGTGGAACAAGAAATGGCCAAACACAGGCCAGTGTGCTATTTTGTCATGGACAATGGCACTACAGAGGAACAAAATGGCTTCTTCGAGCCACCTACAGAGGCGATGAAGAATCACCTCAAACCTTTGTTCATAAGGGCTAAGCTCGAAGAGACCACTGTGAACAAAATATTGGTCGACTGTGGGGCCACTATCAATATTATCCCTCATTCTATGCTAAGGAAGATTGGCAAAAGGGATGAAGAAATCAAACCTCACAATATGGTTCTGTCCAACTATGAGGGAGGCATTGGGACCACCATGGGAGTGATCCAGCTAGACATAAAAGTTGGGTCGATCCTTCGACCAACAATGTTCATGGTCATATCGGCCAAACCTAACTACAACCTTTTGTTAGGCCGTGAGTGGATTCATGGTGTAGGTGCTGTGCCTTCATCGATGCATCAAAGGCTGCTTCTATGGCGTCCAGATGGGATGGTCGAAAACATAGAGGCAGATCAGAGTTACTACCTTGGCGAAGTGAATCACTTGGGTGTAACAGATTTCGACAAAAACTTGGCTCACATAGGGCCATGTCCAACTCCTGACTTCGACATGGCGCCAGCGCCAAACACCTTTTGTTCCCTATACCTGCATCCTGAGCATGGTTTCCAATGGGACAGAGAAGACTTGTCCCACATAGACTTCAGTGGGCTAACTGATATCCAACCAACTGGTTGGGGAAGTGAATTCAGTGATAATGACTGAGTCACAATCTCTGAAGCGAATTTCGGCTTATGTGGCCGAAACCAGGTTGATAACGGCTCTCGAAGCCGAAGTAAAGTACATGGCCACACAGGCCAATGATCAACAATTATCTGCTATTGGCCCAGGAAAGGATTTCGATCCAAGACCCCCTGATATCATGCCAGATGAAATGCAGGAACAGAGGCTCGACGCCATCTATGACGATGAGCCTTTGGGCTTCGAAAAGGATCCCTTGGCGAACAACATTAAGATGTTAGCACAAGACCCTTTAGAAGAAATCAACTTAGGCGAAGGATCAGAGAATAGGCCAACTTACATCAGCGCCAAAATTGATCCAGAACTTAGGTTGGAAGTAATCCAATTGCTGAAAGAGTTTAAAGACTGTTTTGCATGGGATTATGACGAAATGCCCGGTCTCGACAGAGGATTGGTAGAACTTCAGTTGCCAATCAAACCTGGAAAGAAGCCAATCAAGCAAAATCCAAGACGCTTCGCTCCAGAAATTTTGTCGAAGATCAAAACGGAGGTCGAAAGACTTCTGAAATGCAAATTCATCCGTGTTACAAGGTATGTCGAATGGATTGCAAATATTGTGCCAGTAATTAAGAAAAATGGCACATTAAGGGTGTGCATAGATTTCAGAGATTTGAATGCTGCCACCCCCAAAGATGAATATCCAATGCCTGTGGCGGAAATGCTAGTCGATTCTGCCGCTGGCTACGAATACCTGAGTATGCTCGACGGTTATTCAGGATATAATCAAATATTCATTGCTGAAGAGGATGTGTCGAAAACAGCTTTTCGATGCCCTGGGGCCTTAGGCACTTACGAATGGGTAGTGATGCCTTTTGGCCTAAAGAACGCTGGGGCAACGTACCAGCGAGCAATGAATACTATCTTCCATGATTTTATTAACACTTTTATGCAAGTTTATATTGATGATATTGTTATAAAATCTGTTTCCAGGAAGAGTCACATTGACCACCTTCGACAATCATTCGAAAGAATGAGAGAACATGGTCTGAAGATGAACCCTTTGAAGTGTGCGTTCTGTGTGAAAGCTGGAGATTTCTTGGGTTTCGTTGTCCACAAGAAAGGAATCGAAATCAATCAGAACAAAACGAAGGCAATTTTGGAAGCGAAAGCGCCATCGAATAAGAAGGAATTGCAATCTCTCTTAGGCAAGATAAATTTCTTGAGAAGGTTTATATCTAACCTAAGTGGGAAAGCTCAGGCCTTTTCACCCTTACTTAGACTGAATAAAGAGGGGTTCGAATGGGGGCAAGAGCAGCAAGAAGCCTTCGACAAAATCAAAGGGTACCTCACTAAGCCACCTATTTTGGTGCCTCCTTGTAGCAATAGGAGTATGAGATTGTACATAGCTGCATCTGACAAAACTCTGGGAAGTATGTTAGCCCAAGAGGATGAGAATGGAGTCGAAAGACCCATTTATTATCTCAGTCGAGTTTTGAATGATGCAGAAACTAGATATAGCGAAGTTGAAAAATTGTGTCTATGTCTGTATTTCTCTTGTACAAAACTCAAGCAATATATAAAACCAGTTGATGTTTATGTTTCGTCTCATTTTGATGTTTTCAAATATATGTTGTCGAAACCTATCTTGCATAGTCGAATTGGCAAGTGGGCATTAGCATTGACTGAATACTCATTGACCTTTATGCCTCTTAAGGCAGTAAAAGGACAAGTGGTTGCAGACTTCATAGTCGACCACTCAATTCAAGTCGAGGATATTAATTATGTGGAGATAGAACCTTGGAAATTCTACTTCGATGGTTCCAGCCATAAAAATGGAACAGGAGTAGGAGTCTTGATTATTTCTCCAGATAAAATTCCAACAACATTCAAGTACCAAATCGAAGGTTCTTGTTCGAACAATGAGGCTGAGTATGAAGCTCTAATTACTGGCCTTGAAATATTGTTAGAATTGGGGGCAACTCGAGTCGAAATAATGGGAGACTCAGAGTTAGTCATCAAGCAAGTCACAAAGGAGTATAAATGCATAAGAGAGAATCTCATTATGTACTTTGTGATAGCAAATCGTTTATTGAAACAATTTGAAAGTGTCAATATTCGACACATACCCAGAGTCGAAAATCAAATAGCCAATGACTTGGCACAAATTGCATCAGGGTATAAGATTTCAAAAACGAGATTACAAAGAGCAATCGAAGTTCGAGAAAAGATAAAGGCAACTTGTTTATCACCATCAGACTTGGAATCGACGAGGCTAGGTTATGCTGATCACTCAAACTTCGAGATTTCGTTCATTGATAATTTGTCAGAGCAAGATTGGAGGAAACCCATTGTGGACTATCTTCAAAATCCAGGAGCTCCGACAGAACGAAAAAAAAAATACAGGGCGTTGAGTTTTGTACTCATGGGTAATGAGTTATTCAAGAAGACGCCTGAAGGGGTGTTGCTGAAATGTTTAAGTGAAACTGAAGCATACATAGCCCTTTCGACTACACATGCTGGGGCATGTGGGGCTCACCAAGCAGGCCATAAGATGAAATGGTTGTTGTTTCGACAAGGACTATATTGGCCCACTATGCTGAAAGATTGTGTTGAGTTCGCCAAAGGTTGCCAAGAGTGTCAAGTTCATACAGGCATCCAGCATGTACCAGCAAGCGAACTTCACTCGATAGTGAAGCCTTGGCCCTTTCGAGGATGGGCGTTGGATCTTATTGGAGAGATTCGACCAGCATCATCAAAGAGTCAGAAATACATATTGGTAGGCATTGATTATTTTACTAAGTGGATCGAAGCTGTCCCTTTAGTCAATGTAGACCAAGAAAATGTCATTGAATTCATTCAAAAGAACATTATATTTAGGTATGGAATCCCTGAGACAATAACAACTGATCAAGGTTCAGTTTTCACTGGTCGAAAGATGCAGGAATTTGCTCAGGAAACAGGTTTCAAACTCCTAACATCCACGCCTTACTATGCACAGGCGAATGGTCAAGTCGAAGCAGCTAACAAAGTAGTGATTGGCTTGATAAAGAAACATGTTGGGAAGAAACCAAAGAATTGGCATAAGACGTTAGACCAGATTTTATGGGCTTGTCGAACGTCCCCAAAAGAAGCCACTGGTACAACACCATATAGGCTAACTTTTGGCCATGATGCAGTATTGCCAGCAGAAATTTGTCTTCAATCTGCAAGAGTTCAGAGGCATTATGATATTCCTCCTGAGGTTTATTGGAATATGATGTTAGATGAACTGGTGGATTTAGACGAAGAGAGATTACATGCTCTCGACTTACTCAGGCTTCAGAAGAAAAGAGTAGAAGACTCTTATAATAGAAAGGTAAAACCTAAGGTATTTTTGCCTGAAGATTTAGTTTGGAAGGTAATTCTTCCCATGGATCGACGGGATCGAAGCATGGGGAAATGGTCACCCAAATGGGAAGGACCCTTCAGAGTTATCCAAACTTTTTCTGGTGGAGCCTATGAAGTCGAAGAGATAAGTGGTGATAAAAGGCTCTTGAGAGTAAATGGTAAATATTTGAAAAAATATAAGCCTATACTTCAAGAGATAAAAATAAAATAATAAAAGAACAAGCTAAATTAACCATAAAAATGCCAAAATGGAAATTTTTATTAATTTCAGCCAAAATGGCAATTGTTGTCGAAAGCGATTACAGAAGATGGTTACAAAAGAGAATCAATCAAAAGGAAAGAGAATTCTTGAGTCGAAGATACTTGGCATACTGCAGCTCCAACCTCTTTTTGCACCAAGATTTTTCTTGCACCAGTTTGGCAATTTGGGCGTCGAGGCTTTGAGCCCTCTCAGCGAATTCCAGGCCTTGCTTAATCTCAGTCTGGCTCTCAGCGTCTGGGATGGTCGAAAGAATTTCCTCCTGGAGTACAGTGTTGGCGTTTATCTTCGCCTCTATCTCTGCAATTTGTGCTCGGAAGGAGACATTCTCTCGCTCAATAGCATCGACCCTTTCCTGTGCAGACGCTTTCTATTTCGACAACTCGGCAATTCGAGAAGTCGAATATGAGACAGCAGTCCACGCAGATGAGCTTTTGCCATGCAGCACTTCGAGCTGACTGTTAAAAGTTCGTTGGCGCCTGTAATCCGCTGAGACTTGATCAATCATAGAATGTAATTCCATGATTAAGTCTGAGATTTCTGGGGCTACAGCTTCGAAGTCAACAGCATTCAAAACCTCTTTTAAGCATGATGGAGCAGTGGGGTCCCCCTCTAAAGCCTTCATTAAATCTCTCTTGAAGAACTGGGCCTTAACCTTCGCCAACGCATCATCAAGAGGAGAAGTCTCAGTAGATTTCCCCGACAGAGTAGGAATTTCCTGACTAGTGTCAGAAGAACTCTTACTCTCGACGATTGCATTAAGGTAGCTGACAGGGTCAGTTTGTTTCAAGATTTCCAAGTCCTCTTTTGACCTGTGCTTTGAGGAGGTGACCCTTGCCACAGTATTATCTTGGGCTTGAGGCGGTTGAATGCTGAGTGCCTCGTTTGGTTGCTTTTCGACTTGGACTGAGGCGGTACTAGCGTCGACTTGTGGTTCTTCGTTAACATCACCTTGGGGTCCTTCGCCAGCGTCATTTTGTGGCTCTTCGCTAGCGGCACCCTGGTGTTCTTCACCAGTACCACCTTGGTGCTCTTCGTCAACAGCATCTTGATTCTCTTCGCCATTGCCTTGGTCTCTTCCTTCAGGATTCCCTTCTGACGACAAGTCCACCACAGGAACCGTTTCTGGCTGTGTTTCCTCCGCCATAGGTTCTTCAGTTGTCTTCTCCACTGTTTCAGCATTGGCCTCATTCTCAGTGTGGGCTTCGTCATTGCCCAAATCTTTTTCCTGAGGCCTGCTAAGGTCAGCAGATTCTAGAGTTTCTGAAGTCCTTGGTGGAGAACTTTCAGTAGTGTCCTGAAGAAGAGAAAGAAGACAAATCTTCAGATGTCGAAAGAGACATAATCGAATACTGGTATCTATGCCTAAGTTATAAGAAGGGTCCAATAGATTACCTGTGGATTAACTTCAGCCCCAGGGCTGGAATTGTCACTTTCGACAGGCTTGGTAACAAGAGCGTTCAGTTCCTCCTCAGTTGGTTCCTCGATGACCACTGCAGGTGGCCTAGGCTTTCTCACAGCGACCTTTATTCTGACGGTTCGACCGTCAGGAGCAGGAGTAGGGACAGAAGCGTCCTTCGTTAACTTTCGCCTCTTTAAGGGAGAAGGAGGGGAATCACTTTCGTCATCACTCCCCGATTCGACCACCAATGCTGCCCTTTTCTTGGGCGAAGGAGCCTAGAAAACCAATAGGAATTCGATTGAATAATTACGTCGAAAATAAAAAATCGAAAGCCAGAAGAAAAATGAAGAAAATCTGGTTACCGATGCAGGAGGCCTCCTCGAAGAGCCTTCCCCCTGTTGGTTGCCCGTTGTCTTCGCCGGCGCTATAGTCTTCGCCGGCGGTGGAGGTTTTGTCGAAAGGACTCTTCCTTGTGGGCCTTCTGTAGCCTTCTTGGCTAGGGGCTTTCGAACAACTGAAAGCGAAAAGGAAAGTTAACAGGCTAACAGTCGAAGAGAAAGATAAAAAGTAAATGTGAGAGCATGAACTTACATTTCTTTACTTTGTCCAACACAAGGACAAAAGACTTCTGCAACTCTGCTATGAAGTCCTTCTCGTCGAAGAAGTACTCAGCATAATAGCTTCTCCACCACTCTTCAAAAGATGGTGAGCAAAGGAAGTTAAGCTGGTAGTTAAACAGCGAGAGGATTGTTCGACCAGCATATCTTCCGATATGCTTGGTAGCAGCTTCTTCTGTATAATCGTTGCAGAAGTACAACATTGACTTCTCTCTTTGAAAAATAGGAGAAGGCAGGGTTTGGATGATACCAAACTGGCGAGATACCAGATTTGGTTGATAGGCAAGCAGACTCAAATGAGTCTTAGAACTCTTAAATCGAAGAGGCATGATCCTGGGTGTCAGAAACGCCTCCCAAAGTACAGTGTGCTCATCGACATTGGGACCACTCGACTCCTTTGGATGTGGCCTTGTAAACCATGCTGGCCCCACCTTCCGTTGAGCAAATGGAGCCATAGTTGAAACAAATTCCTTCCTTCGAGCGAACATCAGAACGAAGTTAGTGAAGGTTTGTTGGAACTCCAGCCCATCTTCCACAGGTGTCAGTAGAGCCAGCCTAATTCCTTCGATACGTCTATTAGCTATCGCTGGGGCTTGTTCATTTATCTGAATTTTCTTGGGTAAGAAAGATTCGAAAGTGGCGTTGAGCCACAGTTGAAGTAGCCAGAAAGGCCCAGCGAGTAGCAAACTGTTCCTATCTTCGACATGTTTCAAGAGAGTAACCCCATTGCTGATTGAGTCATAAAGACTGGCCAGAATTAGTTCTGCCAAACAGATGTTTTGGCGGTGATGCAGTTGGGTGGCAAGAGTGACCATCTTTTTGGTCACTTGTAGAGACTTCGAGCAAAACACAAAGCGAGTTAGCCATAAGGCTAGAAACGCTATGTGTTCGACATCCGACACTGTGTCCGTCGACCTGTCGTGATAATGGTTGATAAAGGTGGTGTATGTTGGCTTGGTCTCAGAGAAGCCAATTTGGTCCTCCGACATCTCCTCCGGGTCGAAGTAATCTCCGGTTGGTCGAAGGCCAGTGATGGCCGCTACGTCGAAGAGTGTGGGGGTTAACATCCCACATGGAAGGTGAAAGGTGAAGTGAGAGTAATCCCAGAACAACAGCGAAGCTATAAGCATCTCTAGGGAGTAGTTTAAACCTGTCTTCGACAGCATTACTAGGTCAAAGATTCCCATTTCCTTCCAGACTGGAGTTTGATGTTTCTCCAACTTTGTTAGCCAAGCAACATAGTCAGAGGTCAGATTAGGGCAAGACCTGAAGACCCTAACACTTCTGTTGAAGAAACGGAGGTCGATCTTCTCGTGTGTAGGGTCTTCGTTGTCTTCTGCATCCTTCTTGGCGCAGGCTACTGGCTTGAGTTTCTCGACGATGGGGAAATAGCTCTTGATCTTCAGAGCTTCAGAGATGCTTGGGTTCATGGGTCCAGACATTGCGAAGATCTGGTTGGAGTATCCAACCGGGATCATCAAGTGACGCGAATAAGCATCGCGAACGGAGATGTCAGAAGGTTCAGGGACCCTTCGTTTCCCTGTAGAGTTCACTACCGGAGCAGTAACAAAGACCTTGGGCTTAACAAGTTGTTCAGTTGGTGCGTTAGTCTTGGGGGCAGTGGAAGTAGAGGCCATTGTTGAGGATGAAGATGAAGTGAAAAAGGAAGAATTTTTCTGCAAAGAGAGCAAGTTTGTATGAAAGCAAGGGAGTTTGAGGGCTAGTTGGCGTAAAAAGTCCTATAATGGGATATTCATTACTATTTATAGTAGTGGGAGAAATTCCCAATAACGAGGACATTAAATGTCATTTAATGCTGCAGGAATTAGTGGGACGCGTGGCAGCATCCTGTTGTTTTGGCCGTTTCTGCAGAAACAGAGAGACGCAGCGTGCGTCCTCGTTTTTGGGATTTGTCATAATGACAAATTCTGAAGTGATGTTTGGTACTGCACGCCGTACTGAAAGTGACGTCCTAGGATCAAATCAATGATGGTTTCTTGGGATTGCCAATAGTTGGTAAAAAGCAACAAAAAGTGCACAAGTTAACTTGTGACTAAGCGTGGAAAAAACAGGTGTCGAATGGCGTTTTCAAAGAATGCCTTTTTCTTTCAGAGTCGAAATAAGGCATTCTTGGGGGGCAATTTGTTGGCTCCTAAATTCGACACCTTTGTTTTGATTGATGGTAGCCATTAAAAGCTGAAAGATGCTTTCGACTGGCTAAGCCTGTCGAAGTGCCCGTCGAAAGATGGCAAAATACTTAGAAGATTTCTTCCAAGGAAGAAGGCTGATTGCCTTCGACGTCGAAGGAGTTTTCGTCGAAGACGTTTCTTGATGAAAGTGTTCGATGGTCCAGAGTGGAGCAGTTTGAAATTCAAAGCTTTGGAGGGAAAACGGTTTCCTGCAGTTACTACGTGCAAACGTGCAAGGATCTGGAGCGTCGAGCATGGAGAACGTGCCAAGTGGCTTAATCTCGAAGCAGTGTAACTGCCCGACGGTTACTTGGAATGTTTTAGTATAAATAGGAGTAGACATGTAGTTTCTCGCGTGTGTTCACAATCATATACATAGTCACTCATTTAGATTCAAGTACCCAGTGTGAGCGAAAGAATTGTTGAGAAATGTATGTGTGAAACACCAATTTTATCAATTAAAAGTCATTTACTTTTCCAGTATTTTACATGCTTTTCCCCTTTAAATTCCTGTCGAACCTTTACTTTAAAGCCTTGTTTATTTTACCAAGCCTTTCCTTTATGCAATTTACTTGAAACATTTTACTTAAAGCCTTATCCACTTTAATCAAACTTCAAAATCAACCTATGTCCATAGGATCAATCTGATCGATCCTGCGAGTAACCAAATAAGTAACCATTTGGAGGATCAGCGGTTGTTTACCAAAACCCAAGGTAAACAAATTGGCACACCTGGTGGGACTGTGTGTTGATTGTTGAAAATTATCTCATCTTTTCGAGTTGTATGTTATTGAGGAGTGGTAGAATATACACCAACGATAACAATACTGCCAGAAGAAGGGAAGAGATGGCGAATCCGCCAAACAACAACGAAATTCCACCACCAAGTGTGGGAGCAACGGTTAATATGACCGTTAGTGAAGCGACGAATGTTGGTTCGACACCAGCAGTGTCAGTCACAACCACGGGGCCAATGACTTCGTTTTCAGGCCCCAGAATACCTTTGGGAACTCCCCCTCCAAGGGGAAATATAGGCACAAGGCCTGTGGTTCCCCCAGGATTTATTCCATTCTATGGTATGCCAACTTCTGAAGTGGCAAGCCTGACGAATGCTGCGTCCACTTATTCAGACCCTTTCGTGAGTGCCTCTTCGCCACTCCAAGGCTCTGGAGTAGGCATGGCGAATAGAAATAGGACCCAACTCTTAGGAGGAACGTCCCAAGTAGCCCATGGCCTTACAAACGCCTCGACAGCAGTCTTGAGGCAACAGATGGACGAAAGCAACCATGATATGGTGCAAATGTTGGCACAAACTTTGAGTACAGTGCTAAATCCTCTAATACAAAATACTACTCAATCGAATCAGCAAGTTACAGCGCAAATGACGCGTTTGGCTGACTTCTTTGGAGTACCCCCACCTGCTCGACAGCCCCAAAGGGCGCAAACAAGAGGAAATCAGGGGATATTTGTAGAGGAAGAAACCACCATTAATCAGGCTCAACAGCCTGTAGAACAACCTGTCGAAGAACCTAGGGTAATAGCCCCAGAGGTAAGGTTAGTTAACAGAAACCAAAATGCTGACGAAGTGGTTCAGCATATCCAACACCAAAACATGGGTTTGGAAAATAATCTGGCAACCATGATCGAAAGGATCATGAATCAGAATGGGATGAACATGGGCTTTCGAAGGCCCAACTTTACGTCTCCATTGTCAGAATACGTATTGCAAACGGATTTACCTCCTAGGAGCAAAGTCCCCAAATTTACTAAGTTCTCTGGGGACACGACAGAATCCACTGTCGAACATGTGGCGAGGTATTTGATCGAAGCAGGAGACATTTCAAATAATGAAAACCTAAGGATCAAATACTTCCCAAGTTCCTTAACCAAGAACGCTTTTACTTGGTTCACAACTCTACCCCCCAATTCGATCCACCATTGGACCCAGTTGGAAAGATTGTTCCATGAACAATTCTATATGGGGCAAACCAAGATAAGCCTGAAAGAACTGGCGAGCGTGAAGAGACGTTTCACTGAGCCTATAGACGAATATCTGAATAGGTTTAGGTTGCTTAAGGCGAGATGTTTTACACAAGTGCCAGAGCATGAGTTGGTCGAAATAGCTGCAGGCGGTTTAGATTATTCCATTAGGAAGAAGCTAGACACCCAGTACCTAAGAGACATGGCCCAACTGGCCGATAGAGTTCGACAGGTCGAACGCCTCAAAGCTGAGAAAGCTAAGGCAACGAAAACTCACAAGAGAGAAAGAATAGCGTACGTTGAGATGGATGACGAAGATCTAGAATCCTTCGACGATACTTTAGCTGTCGAAGAAGGAGAAGTCGATTTAGCAGAACTAAAGCAAGGGCCACCATACTCTTGTAAACAATTAGTCCCCTCAAATGGGAAAAATCCCATTGGTCCAGACAGGACCAACGATAGGTTCCCAAAAAAGACTTATAGTTTTGACATCACAAAATGTGATGAAATATTCGACTTGCTAGTTAAAGATGGCCAAATGATAGTACCCCCTGGGGTAAAAGTGCCTCCTCTTGATCAAAGAAAGAAGAGAGGTTTTTGCAAATATCATAATTTTTTGGGCCATAAAACTTCTCAATGTTTTCTTTTCAGGAATCTTGTGCAAGACGCTATTGAGGAAGGGAGATTAAAGTTTGCTGACAAATCCCCCATGGCTGTCGACTCCAATCCACTAAAGGCTGAAGCCCACTATGCAGAACCCTCTGAGGTGAACATGATAGAGGCAACCAGGATCCAGTCGAAGAAGCCAGGCATTACCATGGTCGAAGTCTCAAAGGACCACATCAACATGCCAATCTTTGGCAGTTTTTCTGGAAATTTATCCAGGAAGACAATTGAGGCTGTCCAGAAAGCGGTCGAAGACCCGAAGTCGAAGACTGCTGAAGCACAAAAAACTGGACCAAAGCCCAGTTCCCATTTGGCCACTATACAAGGCCAGACGGAGAATCTGGAGACACAAATGAAGCAACTAACTCTTGCTAATAAGGATACAATGAATATCAACATGGTTGAACTTTCTGACCCTAAAGCTTCAGAAGAAGCCATAAGGCAAGAGCAGGCAAATAAAACGGCTTTCCCTAGGGAAAACGAAAACTTGGCAGATTTTTTACAAAGATGCCAGAAGAAGAAATCAGAGGTGATGCTGTGTCCAAGATGCAGTTCTATCTTTGATAAAAAAGCTGCTGAGCACATAAAAGGCGTGAGAGCAGCGAACAAGAGAAGGGAGAATGCTGACCTTCGACATGATCCCAGGAGGGGTTCTAATCAAGACAAGAGGCCATTGACTTTTAGGCCTCCAGCAAATGTACCAGTAGACACTTGGTACAAAACATCTGGCCGGAAAAGGCCAAGTGAAGAGAAGTGGAATTCTTTCGATGTGCCAAGAGGTTCCTCTTTAATTCAGAAGAAAGAGCCTCAAGTTGCTGCACCCAAGGTTGCTCAAGTGTCCAGCAACTACAAGGGAAAGAATCCTATGTCGAGATCCCAATGGAGGAGATATCAAAGAAGGCGAAAAGCTGAAAGAGAGGCTGCCAACGAACCTAAGGCAGAAACTAGTTCGAATGTGCCTCAAAGGAAACAAAGAAAGCCTCTTGAGAGAGAACCAGTTACCAACAGGCTAGTTTGGCCTAACCAGAGCGAAGTCGAAGACGAAGATGATGCTGAGTCCGACGATACTTTGGATATAATGGTGAACATTGTTTCAGTACTGCCCAGGGAATTCAATCGACAAGTAGAAGTCGAAGCCAGTGACTGGGAGGTGGAACAAGAAATGGCCAAACACAGGCCAGTGTGCTATTTTGTCATGGACAATGGCACTACAGAGGAACAAAATGGCTTCTTCGAGCCACCTACAGAGGCGATGAAGAATCACCTCAAACCTTTGTTCATAAGGGCTAAGCTCGAAGAGACCACTGTGAACAAAATATTGGTCGACTGTGGGGCCACTATCAATATTATCCCTCATTCTATGCTAAGGAAGATTGGCAAAAGGGATGAAGAAATCAAACCTCACAATATGGTTCTGTCCAACTATGAGGGAGGCATTGGGACCACCATGGGAGTGATCCAGCTAGACATAAAAGTTGGGTCGATCCTTCGACCAACAATGTTCATGGTCATATCGGCCAAACCTAACTACAACCTTTTGTTAGGCCGTGAGTGGATTCATGGTGTAGGTGCTGTGCCTTCATCGATGCATCAAAGGCTGCTTCTATGGCGTCCAGATGGGATGGTCGAAAACATAGAGGCAGATCAGAGTTACTACCTTGGCGAAGTGAATCACTTGGGTGTAACAGATTTCGACAAAAACTTGGCTCACATAGGGCCATGTCCAACTCCTGACTTCGACATGGCGCCAGCGCCAAACACCTTTTGTTCCCTATACCTGCATCCTGAGCATGGTTTCCAATTGGACAGAGAAGACTTGTCCCACATAGACTTCAGTGGGCTAACTGATATCCAACCAACTGGTTGGGGAAGTGAATTCAGTGATAATGACTGAGTCACAATCTCTGAAGCGAATTTCGGCTTATGTGGCCGAAACCAGGTTGATAACGGCTCTCGAAGCCGAAGTAAAGTACATGGCCACACAGGCCAATGATCAACAATTATCTGCTATTGGCCCAGGAAAGGATTTCGATCCAAGACCCCCTGATATCATGCCAGATGAAATGCAGGAACAGAGGCTCGACGCCATCTATGACGATGAGCCTTTGGGCTTCGAAAAGGATCCCTTGGCGAACAACATTAAGATGTTAGCACAAGACCCTTTAGAAGAAATCAACTTAGGCGAAGGATCAGAGAATAGGCCAACTTACATCAGCGCCAAAATTGATCCAGAACTTAGGTTGGAAGTAATCCAATTGCTGAAAGAGTTTAAAGACTGTTTTGCATGGGATTATGACGAAATGCCCGGTCTCGACAGAGGATTGGTAGAACTTCAGTTGCCAATCAAACCTGGAAAGAAGCCAATCAAGCAAAATCCAAGACGCTTCGCTCCAGAAATTTTGTCGAAGATCAAAACGGAGGTCGAAAGACTTCTGAAATGCAAATTCATCCGTGTTACAAGGTATGTCGAATGGATTGCAAATATTGTGCCAGTAATTAAGAAAAATGGCACATTAAGGGTGTGCATAGATTTCAGAGATTTGAATGCTGCCACCCCCAAAGATGAATATCCAATGCCTGTGGCGGAAATGCTAGTCGATTCTGCCGCTGGCTACGAATACCTGAGTATGCTCGACGGTTATTCAGGATATAATCAAATATTCATTGCTGAAGAGGATGTGTCGAAAACAGCTTTTCGATGCCCTGGGGCCTTAGGCACTTACGAATGGGTAGTGATGCCTTTTGGCCTAAAGAACGCTGGGGCAACGTACCAGCGAGCAATGAATACTATCTTCCATGATTTTATTAACACTTTTATGCAAGTTTATATTGATGATATTGTTATAAAATCTGTTTCCAGGAAGAGTCACATTGACCACCTTCGACAATCATTCGAAAGAATGAGAGAACATGGTCTGAAGATGAACCCTTTGAAGTGTGCGTTCTGTGTGAAAGCTGGAGATTTCTTGGGTTTCGTTGTCCACAAGAAAGGAATCGAAATCAATCAGAACAAAACGAAGGCAATTTTGGAAGCGAAAGCGCCATCGAATAAGAAGGAATTGCAATCTCTCTTAGGCAAGATAAATTTCTTGAGAAGGTTTATATCTAACCTAAGTGGGAAAGCTCAGGCCTTTTCACCCTTACTTAGACTGAATAAAGAGGGGTTCGAATGGGGGCAAGAGCAGCAAGAAGCCTTCGACAAAATCAAAGGGTACCTCACTAAGCCACCTATTTTGGTGCCTCCTTGTAGCAATAGGAGTATGAGATTGTACATAGCTGCATCTGACAAAACTCTGGGAAGTATGTTAGCCCAAGAGGATGAGAATGGAGTCGAAAGACCCATTTATTATCTCAGTCGAGTTTTGAATGATGCAGAAACTAGATATAGCGAAGTTGAAAAATTGTGTCTATGTCTGTATTTCTCTTGTACAAAACTCAAGCAATATATAAAACCAGTTGATGTTTATGTTTCGTCTCATTTTGATGTTTTCAAATATATGTTGTCGAAACCTATCTTGCATAGTCGAATTGGCAAGTGGGCATTAGCATTGACTGAATACTCCTTGACCTTTATGCCTCTTAAGGCAGTAAAAGGACAAGTGGTTGCAGACTTCATAGTCGACCACTCAATTCAAGTTGAGGATATTAATTATGTGGAGATAGAACCTTGGAAATTCTACTTCGATGGTTCCAGCCATAAAAATGGAACAGGAGTAGGAGTCTTGATTATTTCTCCAGATAAAATTCCAACAACATTCAAGTACCAAATCGAAGGTTCTTGTTCGAACAATGAGGCTGAGTATGAAGCTCTAATTACTGGCCTTGAAATATTGTTGGAATTGGGGGCAACTCGAGTCGAAATAATGGGAGACTCAGAGTTAGTCATCAAGCAAGTCACAAAGGAGTATAAATGCATAAGAGAGAATCTCATTATGTACTTTGTGATAGCAAATCGTTTATTGAAACAATTTGAAAGTGTCAATATTCGACACATACCCAGAGTCGAAAATCAAATAGCCAATGACTTGGCACAAATTGCATCAGGGTATAAGATTTCAAAAACGAGATTACAAAGAGCAATCGAAGTTCGAGAAAAGATAAAGGCAACTTGTTTATCACCATCAGACTTGGAATCGACGAGGCTAGGTTATGCTGATCACTCAAACTTCGAGATTTCGTTCATTGATAATTTGTCAGAGCAAGATCCGAGCTTATGCCAGGTGACAGGATGAAGGAAAGAAACAGAGGGCTCATGCTGGACGTAGTCATTTGCTTTAAGTCCCTAACTTTTTCCTGAATCGCCCTTTCGGGTTTTCGATTCACCATGACACCCTCTTTTTGCCTAAACCGCCCTTTCGGGTTTTCAATTTAGAGGGTTCTTATTATTTTTTATGCAAAGTATTTTTTAACTACGTCAGCATTCACAGGGAGAGGGAAGTACTCTCTATCCATAGTCGCAAGCATCATCGCTCTTCCAGAGAAAACTTTTCAGACCACGAAAGAACCTTCATAAGTCAGAACCCATTTGCCTCTGGGATCTCCCTGGGGAAGAACTATCCTCTTGAGCACAAGGTTGGCTGGTTTGTAACACTGAGGTCGTACCCTCTTATCAAAAGCTTTTCTCATCCTCTGCTGATATACCTGACCATGACATACGACCGTCAATCTCTTCTCATCAATAAGTTCCAACTGATCCAGCCGATTCTGTATCCATTCACTTTCATCCAGCTCAACATCTCTCATGACCCTAAGAGAAGGAATATCTACTTCTACTGGCAGCACTGCTTCCATGCCGTAAACCAATGAAAATGGGGTTGCCCCAGTCGAAGTACGCACAATGGTGCGATAACCATGCAAAGCGAAGGGCAGCATCTCATGCCAATCTTTATAGGTTACCACCATCTTCTGCACAATCTTCTTGATATTTTTATTGGCCGCTTCAACAGCGCCATTCATCTTTGGTCTATATGAGGAAGAGTTATGATGCTTGATTTTGAAGGACTTACAAAGCTCCTTCATCATTTTGTTGTTCAGATTAGACCCATTATCGGTAATGATCTTCTCAGGCACTCCGTAACGACAAATAATGTTGTGCTTAATGAACCGAGTTACCACTGGCTTGGTGACATTGGCATAGGATGCCGCTTCGACCCATTTCATAAAATAATCGATGGCAACCAGAATGAAACGGTTCCCGTTGGACGCAGTCGGTTTAATCTTGCCAATCATATCAATTTCCCACATCACAAATGGCCAAGGGGAGGTCAAGACATTCAAAGGTACTGGTGGCACATGCACCTTGTCAGCATAGACTTGACATTTGTGGCAAACTCGTGCATGATTATAACAGTCGGTCTCCATGGTGGACCAATAATAACCTGATCGCAAAATCTTTTTAGCCATGGTGTGCCCGTTGGAATGGGTCCCGAAGTCACCTTCATGTATTTCTTCAATGATTCTAGCTGCTTCTTTCTTGTCAACACATCTGAGTAGCAAACCGCCATGATGCCTTCTATACAACACACCACCACTGAGAAAGAACTTGGCTGAGAATCTTCTCAGGAACTTCTTATCTGTGACGGATGCCCCTTCCGGGTACTCATGCGCTTCCAAATACAACTTAACGTCACAAAACCAATGATTACCATCTAGTTCTAAACTAGCCTCAAAGCAGAAAGATGGCTCACTCAAACTTCTGATAGTAATGGAAGGTTCCTCATTAGCCTACTTAACCTTGAACATGGAGTACAAAGTTGCCAGTGCATCGTCTATATGGTTTTCTTCTCTGGGAATGTGCTCAAACATGATCTCTTCGAAGTACAGAATCAGCTTCATAACATGCTCATGATATGTAATTAGGTTCTGATGGCGAGTCTCCCAATCTCCGTTGATCTGGCTGATAACAAGATTGGAATCCCCGTAAACTTTCAAGAATTTGATGCGCAGGTCAATCGCCGCTTCAATGCCATATATGCAAGCCTCATATTCGGCCATATTGTTAGTACAATCGAAACAAATACGAGCTGTGAAAGGAATGTGGTATCCCTCAGGGGAAGTGATAATAGCTCCGATGCCGTTGCCCATGGCATTAGAGGAACCATAAAAAACAAGCGTCCAATGTGACCCTGGCTCGGGTCCTTCATCTGGGTCTGGTATGTTATAATCCCGAATATACACAATTTCCTCATCCAGAAAATCAAACTTCATCAGTTCATAATCGTTCATGGGCTGATAGGCAAGATGGTCGGCCAGTACACTACCCTTAATTGCTTTTTGAGTAGTGTATTGGCTATCATATTCAGTGAGTATCATCTGCCAATGGGCTACCCTGCCTGTAAGAGCTGGCTTCTCAAAAATATACTTGATTGGATCCATTTTGGATATCAAGTGGGTGGTGTGAGTTAACATGTATTGCCTTAAACGTTTGGCGGCCCAGGCAAGCTCACAACATGTCTTTTCCAACAATGAGTACCTTGACTCGCACTCTGTAAACTTCTTACTCAAGTAGTAAATAACATGTTCCTTCTTCCCAGTCTCGTCGTGCTGACCAAGGACACAACCCATTGAGGTCTCCAACACAGTTAAGTACATGATTAGTGACCTTCCTTCCACTGGCGGTATGAGTATCAGAGGTTCCTACAAATACTCCTTTATTTTGTCAAAGGCCTTCTGACAATCCTCATTCCATTTCACTGCCTGACTTTTCTTCAACAACTTGAACAAAGGTTCACAGGTGGCTGTGAGATGAGAAATAAATCTAGAAATAGAGTTTAGTCTCCCCAAGAAACCACGTACTTCCTTCTCTGTTTTTGGCTCAGGCATTTCCTGTATTGCTTTGACTTTGGCCGGGTCCACCTAGATACCTTTTTCACTTACAATAAAGCCCAAAAGCTTGCCAGATCTCACCCCGAAGGTGCACTTATTCGGGTTCAACCTTAGCAAGAACTGCCTCAGTCACCCGAACAATTTTTTCAGATGAATAAGGTGTTCCTCTTCCGTGTCAGACTTAGCGATCATATCGTCTACATATACCTCAATCTCTTTGTGAATTAAGTCATGAAAGAGAGTGACCATGGTGCGCTGATATGTTGCCCCGACATTTTTCAAACCAAACAGCATCACTTTATAATAGAAAGTTCCCCAAGACGTGATGAATGTTGTCTTTTCCATATCCTCCGGAGCCATCTTAATTTGATTGTAACCCAAAAAGCCATCCATGAACGAGAACACCTTGGAATGGGCAGTGTTATCGACCAACACATCAATATGCGGAAGAGGGAAATCGTCTTTAGGGCTGGCCCTGTTCAAATCCCTATAATCCACGTACATCCTAACTTTACCATCTTTCTTGGGCACAGGCACAATATTTGCAATCCATGGCGAATAATTGACAACCTTTAGGAAATTTGCGTCCAACTGCTTCTGGACCTCCTCCTTGATCTTCTTGGACATCTCAGGATGAGTTCTTCGGAGCTTCTGCTTGATAGGAGAACAACCTTCTTTGAGCGGTAGTCGATGCACCACTATATCTGTATCCAATCCAGGCATATCCTCATAAGACCAGGTGAAGATATCAGAATACTCACAGAGCAGCTCAATCAATCTGGCTTTTACACTTTCTTCGAGATCGGCCCCTGTTGTACCCCAAAATTTGCCCTCCCATATTCTTCAAGATTTGCTAAGATCATTGTTGTACCCCAAAATTTGCCCTCCCATATTCTTCAAGAAATTGCCAAGTCATGCTCCAAAACTCCCCAAGGGTTGCACAGTGTAAGGGCCTCATAACAGTCAAAATTAGGGTTTTGGTTCTGACAAAGAAGATGAAGTTTCCAAGGGTCCAATCAAGTCCCATATACTCATAAACATGGTCAAGCACCCTCATACCAAGTTTCAAGACTTACAGCACAAAATTGCACAGTCAAAAACCCTAATTGCACTACAGTCAACTGTAGGGGCAAAATGGTCATTTGACAGTCAAAAGTCCAAATTTTTGATCAATACTTCATTTTGAAGCCACAAACATCATTTGATCAATGCTTGATCATGATTCTCAAAGCTTGGCTCAAAAAGTCTCAAGATGCAAAAGTTTCCTTATTTGGACAGCTGAAAAAGTCAACTGTAACTTGACCAAGGCATAACTTCCACATGGATTATCAGAAAAATTCCATCCAAAGCTCATTTTGAAGATAAAGACATTTCCTACAACTCCTCTTCACACTTCAAGTCCAAGAAATGCTCTCACAAAAAGTTATCAATTTCAACATTATAGGTCATTTTCAAAAGTCAACAAAAAGGGACTTTAAGTCAAAGGCCATAACTTGAGATTGGTAAATCAAAATGACATGGGACCAAATACATTGGTTAGAGGACTCAAATACCTTTCCAAAATGTCCAAGAACATGAGCAAAGCTTAAATATTGAGCAAGTTATTCCTTGTGGAAGTTGGGAAATTTTTGGATATTTTGAAAAGTCAACATTGCTTCAAATGACCTAAAAATGCTAATGGGCCTCTTTTTCTTCCACAATTCATCATCCAAGGCATGTGCACGACCATGTGGCCCAAAGGGAAGTTTTAATCATTTTTTATTTATTTATTTGGATTTTTAATCATTAATAATTCATTTAATTAAAATAAATAGGTAAAAAATGCTAAACCTAACTTTTTGAATCTTTTTGTGCATAAAATAATCTCAAGATTTTGTGTATAATCAGATTTGGAAAGTATCTTGGTGATTGAACATGATTTGGACTAAGTTTGCATGAAAAAGATTGGAAAATATTTTGCATGGAAAATCAAATATCCTTTTCATCAATTCATGGATTTTCTGATCAATTTCTTAACCTAAATCATCCACACATAAATACAAAACGCAACCCTAGTGATCATAAGCTCCCAGCTGCGCAGAAGAGCCAAAAGCAAACTTGAATTTTCTCAAGAAAACTCCAATACTGAAAACTAAGTTGGGGGGCGATTCAAGTCAAAATACCTATTCCATTGCCTTGCTGAGGCTTCAAGGAAGGAGATTGAATTAATAGCATAGCCTGAAACCTTGAGAATTGGTAGATATAAGTCAAACTGCATCATTCTTTTTGCATAATCGTGCTTTGTTATTTAGACCATATCATTGCATTTTTATGATTGATTTATACTAATGGGACCTTCCTGAAGCTAACCATGTAGCTGAATTGAATTTTTACTCACCATTGAAGAAACTACCATGGACGACATCTAGGTTTTTCAGAACCTTGAATTGGGCGTTTGTGCATCTGGAAAAATTGGAACATGAAACCTAGGCCATTCAATTCAGCATGCTTGGACGATGCTAAATCCACCCTCGCGCCTAATTTATATGGCCATATGGCCTAATCGTTATTTTCTAGAATGATGCTTTTGGGGACGGTTCAAAACCGTTGCCCATTCTTTTTGTGTTTCAGGAAAAAAACAAAAGCGAAGAGGACGAAGACTAGGTGTAAAGTTGTGGTTGGTCCGTTTAAAAATTCGCGCGAAAAAGGCACTAACGCGTTATTCTATTTTATAATAATTGTTTGTTATTTAATATACAGAAAGCGCGTTTGGTTCAATTGGTTAGGCATGTGTATGGTGACCTTCAGGACCTGGGTTCGATCCCAGGTCCCCACCCCTTTCATATTATTTTTCCTTCAATTATCATCCTATGCAGTTTCCATACAGGGAGTCTACCATGCAACTTACCATCCAGTTTGCCACGCGTATGGCAAGATTAATCCAAGGGGCATGGTTGAAGGAACATCATGGACAAGAGTCAAAGAGGCTACGCGCTGGCAAGGAAAGTCAACTGAGGCCTTAAACAAATGGGCCTAATCACTACAACATACCTCCAACTGGGGACAGACCCCCCTAGGTTTGCAACATCTTTTCTATTTTATTTTTTATTTTTTATTTTGATTCAATTATTTCTTTTTTTTAATTTAATTCTTTAATTTAATTATTTTTCATAAAAAAACATAAAAACAATAAAAAATCAGAAAGGACAAAATTAAAATATATTTATTTAATTAATATTTTTTGTAAATAAAATTCATTAATTAACTTAGTTTTAAATCTAGGATTAATCTTAACATTTTTCAATAAAAACCCAAAATTGGTAGAATTAGGGTTTCTAGCATTTTTCATCCTTTTTTACTATATTAATTATTAATTCTTAATTAGTTATTTTTATAAATCAAGTTGCAATTAATTAATTAGGCTTAATTTTAGATAATTGTCATATTTTCTTAATAAATAAAAAAAATTGTAGAAGTAGGTTATTAATTTCATTAAATTCTCATAAATACAAAAAACCAAAAAATAATTTCTTTTTCTTTAAATTAATTAATTTGCTAATAATTTAATTTCATCAAAAAGGGTCCAACGCCCTCGTTTTAATTTTAATTCAATTCGCATATTTATTTCTTTTTCTTTTAATTATTCATGTACCTCTCCCAAAGCCATGTAAATATTTATCTTTCGCACTCTACTTTATTTATTTATTTTTTGTCAAATCGGGTTCTGGAAATTTTGGCGATGTGGACCCGCGCCTTTTGTAATAGTTTAGAATTTTATCTTTCTCGCAATTTTTAACTATTAAATAAATGCATGCAAGAATGAATGACAATAAATAAAAACAAACGCGTAGCTCACCATGACATGAACAAGACAAAAATAAATGAAAACGATACACAAATCACACACCACCCCTAGGGTACGCTTCACTGTTGCCTTGTCTCTCGAAAGGTGATCGTCGAGTAGAGGGTGTCTTAGTAAGTCCTCATGATCCAGGAACCTGGCATGAGGGTAGCTTCTAAGGTGTCTTCCTATTGCTCCGGTGATCACCATGTCCCGAACCTCGAATTGACCCGAACACCTCCAACGGTGGTGCTACCTACCTCTCAATGGTGGGATGGCATTACTTTAAAGGACATTTACACAGACGAATTCCTTAGGGTAGGTAGACGACTCTAGATACTTGCTCTAAATTCAAAACAAATTCAAAAATACTTTTCACACCGACACCTTTTCAAAAAGCTTTCGAAAGCAATTTTTCAAACACTCTTGAGGACCGATACAAGAGTCGAACTGGAATTTTCAAAGAAACTTTTTTTAAAACCCACAGTTGAAAAGCAAACAAACCATTTTTGAAAATACAAATGAGCAAGTATCTAAGAGCCCATGGATAACATGGATAGAAAGGGTGCTAACACCTTCCCTTTCTATAACCTACCTCCCGAACCGAGAGCGATCTCTTTAAGGAATTTTTCTGTGCTTTTGTCCTTTCCATTTGGAGAAAATAAAAGACGGTGGCGACTCTTGCTTCCGCGACATTTCGCGAACCAGCTTTAAATAGTCAGTTCCAGATCCACCGATCACAGAACTGGCGACTCTGCTGGGGAATTAAACTTAAAGTGAGGTGTACCTTAGGGTTAGTTCATAACTGTGTTTTCAATGGCTTTCTTTGCTTGCTTTAAATTGTGGGACTGTCTTGGGAGTTCTATAGATCCTAACCCGGATCTGGGGGATACCTTCTTAGAAAGTAGCAACAAGGCTGTGAGGGAACTGTGCGGGGTATACCGACATGGTTGAAACAGTCTGCTACGTTGATGTGGCACTTTGGTGTGTACCGGTAACCCTTGAGTTCAGTCAAGGAGAGTACGGGGCCTCCGCGTGGTGTCGTGAAGCATCAACAGACCTTAGGAACCTTAATTGAACTATCTTGGCCTCTTTAGGGTAGTGAGATAACTGACTTTGGTGCAGTCCGAGGTTGGTTGATACTCGATACTACACTCAATGGAGGGTTGCTTTCCTGGAATATTCCGGTCGCCAGTTCAGTGGCTAAATCGAAACAATGAACAATGAAAGCAATCCCGTGATATTGGGACCCTTAGAACCTGGTTACTTCTAGTAGGACAGGTTGAACCCACCAACTTCAAGAGGGTAATACCCAGACCCCATGCTGGCCTGAACTCTAAGGGTTTCTCTTGTGTGACTTGTGTGCCTTCCAACTTGACTACTTGCATGCTTGTTATCTGACACTTGAGTTTCTTGCAGGTTTTGTTTATAGTCCTTAACTGGGACTCATAACAGGGTTTACTGAGTGTTTTGCAGGTTTTATTTGGTCCTTAATTGGGACTCATGACAAGTTTTACTTGAGTTTCTTGCAGGTTTTGGTTTGCAGTCCTTAATTGGGACTCGTAACAGGCTTTACCTACATTACCCCATGCATAGCATGACATCATACCATTGCATACATCCTACATAAGGACTAACCCATTTCAAGGATCCCAAGGGTTTGTGATGCAGGTCATGATAAATCAAATTGTCTAGCAAGGGGCAAAGAGGATTTATTTTCCTCTAGCCAAGGTTGTCAGGGGCTATGACCCACTGGATATGGTGAGCTCTGACTCTTGAAGAAGGTTCCCCTAACCAAGGTTGATTGGAAATCACAACCAGACATGATGACTTAAGTCAGAGGCTATGACCCACTGGATATGGTGAGCCTTTGACCCTTGGAAGAAAGACTCTCATGAAGTTCTTTCAATCAAGCTACCGGATCCAAATGCTAACAAATTTTCTTGTTTACCCCGCGAGATCCTTGAAAACATTGCATGCATACATACACATCATTGCATAACAGGTACCCTTGTTGCAGGTCACTTACCATCTCCGCTGTTTATTTCAGCAATGGCTTCCCAACAAGATAACCATAACCTTCTTGCTCAAGAGACTCGGTTCGGGGAAATCCTCCTGAATCTATCCAAGGGGCAGGAGGAGCTAAGGACACTTCTCATGGAGACGTTGGTTAGGAACAGCACTGAGGACGAACGACTGAAACGTCTGCAAGCTGAAGTGGATGCAATGAGAGCCCAGATGCTGGGGCAGGTAACCATCATCCAAGACTTAGCTCAAAGACAAGATGAGCCCGAGGTTCTCGTCAGCCAACTGCTTCGGGATAACCAACTGGGGCAAACATCTAAGGTTGAAGGGCCAGTCATCATTCAACCATCTTTGAGACAAGGAGATAAGGGGAGAGCTCCTCAAATGGCTTCAGGGTCACAAATTCAGCATCAACCTCACCAGCGTCAGCCAGACAAGCCTAGGAGGCAATTCACCCGGCTCAACATGTCGCTGTTTCAAGCTTTACAACGCCTGTTGAGGTTGAACCTGATCACATTAAGGGCTCATCCCCGGAACCCCAACACAGCATCTCCTATCTATGATCCCAATAAAAGGTGTGCCTACCACTCTGCCTGTCCAGGACATGATACAAATGAGTGTTGGGCTCTGAAGAACAAGATCCAGGACCTGATTGATGAAGGAGCACTGGAGTTCACACAAGATGGTCAGGCTGAATTTTTCTACCATCCCTCCAAAGCTCACCAATTGAAGTGACAAGCCTTGAGACTAGAAAAATTTTGTTCATTCGAATGTTCAAGTTGTGTTGTTCTTTGATTGTTTAAACATTTACTCATGTTAAACGTTGTTATTTCATTAATGCATCGCATATGTCTATTTTGAAGCAATATATTCGTATTCACTATATGCAAATTATTTTCATATTTTTTCTGATGATCAACTCTCAATTAATAATTCTAAGCCTCTTGAGGGAGGATGACAAAAACGATACCACAATCTACAGTATGCTTTTGAACAGACCCCGCTGATGAGGTACAAGCATTGTTTCAATACCTAAACACTGGAGTTATAAGGATGATAATCCCTCGTCAACCCCTCTGAGCCAAAGAAGTAGGAGTTTTCTTTTCGAAATTTAAAACCCTTAATCATAACCTGGGGCAGGGTAGTCTCTCAGTTGATCCAAGTGCATAACGAATGGCACCAAAGAGGTCCTTACAAAATGAAAGACAGTGATGGTTCCGAACAATCAATAAAGAAAGGCAGTCATTATCTCAAAAATAAAAAACCCATTAAGTCAAAACCCATGAAGGAGACTTACAAAACTGGGGCATCCCGCTGACTGTAATTCCAAAAAAGGAAACAGTTCAGGCAAAAAAAAAAGGGATAACAAAAATCAGACAAGAAAGAGGTCCTATAAACCCTCAATAAAAAAAGATATGACTGCCTATTCAAAATAAGTTATCAACATCCGAATCATCACCGGAAAATCAGAGCAAAGACTCAAACAAGGTCTAACGTATGATCAATTGAGTATAGGTTTGAAGAACATCACGAAGAGCGGGTGGGTACAAATAATTTGAGCCTTTATCCTTTGTTTCTTAAACCATGAACCAGGCCACGTTATAACCCTTAAAAAGTCCTAGCCGAAGCATGGGTTAGTTCGAAAGCATACTGTTACGAAAGGTATCCTGACTCCTTAAGGCTTACGGTAAATACGGAGTTGACATCACGTTTTACAAACATTCACTTGTTTTATGGAAAAAAAAGAATGCATTTTCAAAATCTTCAAGACAGACATAGGCTTTGCATTTTCAACATAACTTTGTTTGCATATGACTTTTGTTTGAATAGCATAGAAATTCGCACGACGAATGCCTAATGAACAGAAGTACTTCCAATCAAGGGGCACAACATGATCATGGTCCAATCATCTGGGGCAGTCCAATCAAGATTCGGAGAATCTCTCAAAGGGCCAACTAGCTCGGGGCAAATCTCCGCCTGAGTCACTTGGGGCATTCCAACAACGAATCTTGCCCGATTAAACATCTTCTGGTGGCATGACAAAATACTTTTAACAGGGGCAACTCCCTACATCCTGAGAGCGTGGACATAGTCGAAGAAAAATACTACGCGTAATCAAATACCCGCTAGGTTGACATACCTAAGCAAAAATAAGGGCTTCCCGACGAACCAAAAGGGTTTGGGCAAAATGATGGGATGAAATGAAAAAAACCTGTACACCCGGCAAGTCGAAAACCTGAAAAGGCGGCTTGGGCAAAAATGGGTATCCCGGTGGACTGAAAACCCGAAAGGGCGGTCCAGGCAAAAGTTAGGGATCAAAGCGTACGACTATGTCCCGGCATCTCGCAACTTGCCTACCAGAAGATTTGTCAGCTACCCCCACAGGTCTTCCTCTCCCACCTCAGAGACAGGGGCAATGAAGAGTTGTCTAGACGGTCTAATTGTTCTGTCCTCCAAGGCATCAAGGTAGGTTCGACTGAAGAATATAACCAGTATACCTTAATTCCCCAGAGAGTGAACCAGCAAGTCAACATACCCTCCTCAAGCAAAGCTATACTATCAAACCTTAAAGAAGTTGGGTATCCTCCAGCAGATCTCAACATCCCCCAGCAATGTACGGACATTCTTAACAAGCATCCCCGGCAGTCTTGGTCTAAAGATTGTTCCCCGGCGGTATATCAAACATTCAGCGGAGCCTTTTTTTCAATACAATTCAAATCTTCCCCCAAGAGAGTCCAATCTAGTTCCCCAGGAAAGTTGGAATCCATCTCCCCAAGCAGTAAGCTTATCCCCAGTAGATTCTGGAAGCTTATCCTCGCAGAACACGAACGCGTCGCCCGGCTTTATTCAAAGAGTTATTTCCCTACCAGGATATAACTGGGTTATCCTCAGCCAAAAGCCATGGAAAGATCGTTCTCGACGAAGTCTTCTTATCCCCAGCGAAGTCTATCAACGCTTCCAACATAACAAGGGCATCCCCAGCAAGTTATTATCAACTCAACAAAGTGTCTCTCTCCCTACAGAGTATTGCTCCCCAGTAAGATCGTTAGAGCACTTTTCTCCCCGCAGAGTAATCATTCGCCAAGTTTATTCCCCAACGGAGTTATCTTCTCCTACTGGTATTCTTGCAACTATCATCCCCAGCGGAAGCAAAGATCTACTTGCCAACATCAGCCCAGGAGTGACTTCCCAGCACCCGTCAAGGATTTACTTTCCTAGACGAAAACATACATTCCTAAACATCACATACATCATTATAGCATGCATATACGCATCATATCTTACAAATCTCACTTATGTTGAGAACATCATTGCTTGATCCATATCATGCATTGCATATGACTGACCTTTACCTTTCAGGAAAAGATCCAGTTAAATTTTCAACTATATTCCAAGACCTAGTCTGGTTCAGTTAAATCGACTCCAAAGATCTCTCTGTTTCTTATCCAGTCAAAGGCCTTCTCTAGTCCAGTTAAATCGACCCCAAACAGATTTTTCTGATAAAGACTCAGTAGAAGTTATCCAAGATTCTCTCAATGATTGCTATTGAGGTTGTAGTCGCCTATGGTTCTCTCCCCGATACTGCGGAGGTGGTAATCCCAGATTTCGCTCAACGATTGCTGTTGAAGTTGAAGTTATCCAAGATTCTCTCAATGATTGCTGTTGAGGTTGTAGTCGCCTATGGTTCTCTCCCCGATACTGCGGAGGTGGTAATCCCAGATTTCGCTAAACGATTGCTGTTGAATTTGAAGTTATCCAAGATTCTCTCAATGATTTCTATTGAGGTTGTAGTCGCCTATGGTTCTCTCCCCGATACTGCGGAGGTGGTAATCCCAAGATTCGCTCAACGATTGCTGTTGAAGTTGAAGTTATCCAAGATTCTCTCAATGATTGCTATTGAGGTTGTAGTCGCCTGTGGTTCTCTCCCCGATACTGCGGAGGTAGTAATCATCCCAAGATTTTCTCAATGATTGCTGTTGAGGTTAAAGTCAGCCAAGGTTCTCTCACCGTTCCTGTTGAGGTAGTAACCACCCCTGGTTCATTCATCACCGTTTGAAGCTCCAGATCCAGCTCCTGTAACCAGTCAGGACACATCTATACAAAGAGTTTGAAGACTAGCTCCTGTAACCAGTCAGGACACATCTATACCAAGCATCTGAAGACCAACTCCTGCAACATGTCAGGTACTCATTTTTCTTTTGCAGGTACGCAAGCTCTCGCTAAGGAATCTCTTATGCGATCAACATCCAGATGGCATCTATAAGCCCATCCACCCTCCATCATCTCTTAGCATGGCATCTATAAGCCCATCATCCTATCCATCAATCTCCAAATGGCATATGTAAGCCCATTCCCCATATCACACTACTATGTGAGCGCAAATTTCTGGGCACTCTAGTGTTCAATCATCTTCCACCTTCGGATTGCGAAAGGCACGTCAGCCAATCTGCATCCTCAGGTCTAAGAAGATTGAACATGGGCAACTGTTGTACCCCAAAATTTGCCCTCCCATATTCTTCATGAAATTGCCAAGTCATGCTCCAAAACTCCCCAAGGGTTGCACAGTGTAAGGGCCTCCTAACAGTCAAAATTAGGGTTTTGGTTCTGACAAAGAAGATGAAGTTTCCAAGGGTCCAATCAAGTCCCATATACTCATAAACATGGTCAAGCACCCTCATACCAAGTTTCAAGACTTACAGCACAAAATTGCACAGTCAAAAACCCTAATTGCACTACAGTCAACTGTAGGGGCAAAATGGTCATTTGACAGTCAAAAGTCCAAATTTTTGATCAATACTTCATTTTGAAGCCACAAACATCATTTGATCAATGCTTGATCATGATTCTCAAAGCTTGGCTCAAAAAGTCTCAAGATGCAAAAGTTTCCTTATTTGGACAGTTGAAAAAGTCAACTGTAACTTGACCAAGGCATAACTTCCACATGGATTATCAGAAAAATTCCATCCAAAGCTCATTTTGAAGATAAAGACATTTCCTACAACTCCTCTTCACACTTCAAGTCCAAGAAATGCTCTCACAAAAAGTTATCAATTTCAACATTATAGGTCATTTTCAAAAGTCAACAAAAAGGGACTTTAAGTCAAAGGCCATAACTTGAGATTGGTAAATCAAAATGACATGGGACCAAAGACATTGGTTAGAGGACTCAAATAAATTTCCAAAATGTCCAAGAACATGAGCAAAGCTTAAAAATTGAGCAAGTTATTACTTGTGGAAGTTGGGAAATTTTTGGATATTTTGAAAAGTCAACATTGCTTCAAATGACCTAAAAATGCTAATGGGCCTCTTTTTCTTCCACAATTCATCATCCAAGGCATGTGCACGACCATGTGGCCCAAAGGGAAGTTTTAATCATTTTTTATTTATTTATTTGGATTTTTAATCATTAATAATTCATTTAATTAAAATAAATAGGTAAAAAATGCTAAACCTAACTTTTTGAATCTTTTTGTGCATAAAATAATCTCAAGATTTTGTGTATAATCAGATTTGGAAAGTATCTTGGTGATTGAACATGATTTGGACTAAGTTTGCATGAAAAAGATTGGAAAATATTTTGCATGGAAAATCAAATATCCTTTTCATCAATTCATGGATTTTCTGATCAATTTCTTAACCTAAATCATCCACACATAAATACAAAATGCAACCCTAGTGATCATAAGCTCCCAGCTGCGCAGAAGAGCCAAAAGCAAACTTGAATTTTCTCAAGAAAACTCCAATACTGAAAACTAAGTTGGGGGCGATTCAAGTCAAAATACCTATTCCATTGGCTTGCTGAGGCTTCAAGGAAGGAGATTGAATTAATAGCATAGCCTGAAACCTTGAGAATTGGTAGATATAAGTCAAACTGCATCATTCTTTTTGCATAATCGTGCTTTGTTATTTAGACCATATCATTGCATTTTTATGATTGATTTATACTAATGGGACCTTCCTGAAGCTAACCATGTAGCTGAATTGAATTTTTACTCACCATTGAAGAAACTACCATGGACGACATCTAGGTTTTTCAGAACCTTGAATTGGGCGTTTGTGCATCTGGAAAAATTGGAACATGAAACCTAGGCCATTCAATTCAGCATGCTTGGACGATGCTAAATCCACCCTCGCGCCTAATTTATATGGCCATATGGCCTAATCGTTATTTTCTAGAATGATGCTTTTGGGGACGGTTCAAAACCGTTGCCCATTCTTTTTGTGTTTCAGGAAAAAAACAAAAGCGAAGAGGACGAAGACTAGGTGTAAAGTTGTGGTTGGTCCGTTTAAAAATTCGCGCGAAAAAGGCACTAACGCGTTATTCTATTTTATAATAATTGTTTGTTATTTAATATACAGAAAGCGCGTTTGGTTCAATTGGTTAGGCATGTGTATGGTGACCTTCAGGACCTGGGTTCGATCCCAGGTCCCCACCCCTTTCATATTATTTTTCCTTCAATTATCATCCTATGCAGTTTCCATACAGGGAGTCTACCATGCAACTTACCATCCAGTTTGCCACGCGTATGGCAAGATTAATCCAAGGGGCATGGTTGAAGGAACATCATGGACAAGAGTCAAAGAGGCTACGCGCTGGCAAGGAAAGTCAACTGAGGCCTTAAACAAATGGGCCTAATCACTACAACATACCTCCAACTGGGGACAGACCCCCCTAGGTTTGCAACATCTTTTCTATTTTATTTTATATTTTTTATTTTGATTCAATTATTTCTTTTTTTTAATTTAATTCTTTAATTTAATTATTTTTCATAAAAAAACATAAAAACAATAAAAAATCAGAAAGGACAAAATTAAAATATATTTATTTAATTAATATTTTTTGTAAATAAAATTCATTAATTAACTTAGTTTTAAATCTAGGATTAATCTTAACATTTTTCAATAAAAACCCAAAATTGGTAGAATTAGGGTTTCTAGCATTTTTCATCCTTTTTTACTATATTAATTATTAATTCTTAATTAGTTATTTTTATAAATCAAGTTGCAATTAATTAATTAGGCTTAATTTTAGATAATTGTCATATTTTCTTAATAAATAAAAAAAATTGTAGAAGTAGGTTATTAATTTCATTAAATTCTCATAAATACAAAAAACCAAAAAATAATTTCTTTTTCTTTAAATTAATTAATTTGCTAATAATTTAATTTCATAAAAAAGGGACCAACGCCCTCGTTTTAATTTTAATTCAATTCGCGTATTTATTTCTTTTTCTTTTAATTATTCATGTACCTCTCCCAAAGCCATGTAAATATTTATCTTTCGCACTCTACTTTATTTATTTATTTTCTGTCAAATCGGGTTCTGGAAATTTTGGCGATGTGGACCCGCGCCTTTTGTAATAGTTTAGAATTTTATCTTTCTCGCAATTTTTAACTATTAAATAAATGCATGCAAGAATGAATGACAATAAATAAAAACAAACGCGTAGCTCACCATGACATGAACAAGACAAAAATAAATGAAAACGATACACAAATCACACACCAGCCCTAGGGTACGCTTCACTGTTGCCTTGTCTCTCGAAAGGTGATCGTCGAGTAGAGGGTGTCTTAGTAAGTCCTCATGATCCGGGAACCTGGCATGAGGGTAGCTTCTAAGGTGTCTTCCTATTGCTCCGGTGATCACCATGTCCCGAACCTCGAATTGACCCGAACACCTCCAACGGTGGTGCTACCTACCTCTCAATGGTGGGATGGCATTACTTTAAAGGACATTTACACAGACGAATTCCTTAGGGTAGGTAGACGACTCTAGATACTTGCTCTAAATTCAAAACAAATTCAAAAATACTTTTCACACCGACACCTTTTCAAAAAGCTTTCGAAAGCAATTTTTCAAACACTCTTGAGGACCGATACAAGAGTCGAACTGGAATTTTCAAAGAAACTTTTTTAAAACCCACAGTTGAAAAGCAAACAAACCATTTTTGAAAACACAAATGAGCAAGTATCTAAGAGCCCATGGATAACCATGGATAGAAAGGGTGCTAACACCTTCCCTTTCTATAACCTACCTCCCGAACCGAGAGCGATCTCTTTAAGGAATTTTTCTGTGCTTTTGTCCTTTCCATTTGGAGAAAATAAAAGACGGTGGCGACTCTTGCTTCCGCGACATTTCGCGAACCAGCTTTAAATAGTCAGTTCCAGATCCACCGATCACAATCATGCTTCAAAATCTCCCAAGGGTTGCACGGCCCAATGGCCTCCTAACAGTCAAAAATTAGGGTTTTGGTTCTGGCAAAGAAATTGAAGTTTCCAAGGGTCCAATCAAGTCCCACATGCCTATAAACATTGTCAAGCATCCTTATGTCAAGTTTCAAGACTCACAGCACCAAATTGCACAGTCAAAAACCCTAATTGCTCTATAGTCAACTGCAGAGGCAAAATGGTCATTTGACAGTCAAAAGTCCAAATTTTTAGTCAACATCTTATTTTGAAGCCACAAACATCATTTGATCAATTCTTGATCATGATTCTCAAGGCATGGCTCAAAAAGTCTCAAGATGCAAAAGTTTCTATTTTTGGACAGTTGAAAAAGTCAACTGCAAATTGACCAAGGCATAACTTCCACATGGTTTATCATAAAAATTCCATCCAAAGCTCATTTTGAAGATAATGACATTTCCTACAACTCATCTTCACACTTCAAGTCCAAGAAATGCTCTCACAAAAAGTTATCAATCTCAACATTATAGGTCATTTTCAAAAGTCAACAAAAAGGCACTTTAAGTCAAAGACCATAACTTGAGATTGGTAAATCAAAATGACATGGTACCAAAGGCATTGGTTAGAGTACTTCAAGAACTTTCCAAAATGTCCAAGAACATGATCAAAGCTTAAAAATTGAGCAAGATATGCCTTGTGGAAGTTGGGAAATTTTTGGGAATTTTGAAAAGTCAACTTTGCTTCAAATGCCTCAAAATTGCTAATGGGCCACAATTTCTTCCATGAAACATTACCCAAAGGCTATGCACGACCCATTGACATCCAAGGGAGTTATTTTATCATTTTTGATTAATTATTTGAATTATTATTATTATTAATTCACTTAATTAAAATTAAATATGACAAAAATAGCAAATGCCATCTTTCAAATCTTGTTATGCAGCATATTCACTCATCATGACCTAGGGATTTCGTGTACCACATCAAGAGGCAAGATCTTCCAAAATAGGCAAGTTTTCATGGCAAAAAGGATTGAAAAAGATCATGGAAAATAAAATATTGAAAAGAATTAAAACATGGATCATGGGCTTGTTTTGTTTGACCTAATCATGCTACATACATATGCAAACATAACCTAAGGCATAAGAATAAGAAAGTTGCGCAGGAATTGATAGAACAACTTTGCACTTTTTTTCCTACAATCTCAAAACTGAAAACCTAATTGCAAGGTGTTTCAAGGTCCAAAAAGCATTCCAATCCACTCCTGGCATTACCAGGAAGCTATTCCAATTGAAATCAAGTCTCCACGCACAAGGAATTGGTAGAACAGATTCACTTTTCTTTCAAAATTATTCATAATCGTATTCCATTTTCCATGCATTATTTGTGACTTTTAATCATTGATTTACACTAATACGAACTCTCTGAAGCTATTGATGTCCTTTAATTGCATTGATATTGCCTGTGTCAAAAATTGCCATGAAAGCTTCTTAGGGTTTCTGAAGCTTTGATTTGGGGTTTCACAAATAAGGAACAATTGGCCACTCAAACCAGGACTATTGGACTCAAGACATTCAGACGAAACTATTGATCACATCGCGCCCAATTTATATTACGCTATGCCCTAATCGTTATTTTTGCAGGTTTGGGTTAGTGGGAGTTTAAAACCCCCGCTATCTGCTTATGTTACAGGTAAAACGATGAAGAAGATGTTAGTGTGTTGGAATATGATTGGAAGGTTTGAATAATTGGCGCGTTTTTTTTATTGTCCAGCATAATCCTTGTTTCTCTCTCATATTAATCATGTTCCATTAAGCTAACAAACAAACGCGATAGTCCAACTGGTTTGTGCATTGTCATGCAGGCACTGGGACCTTGGTTCGATTCCCAGGTCCCCCACTTTATTCAATATTTTTTCCTTTAACGTGATTCTGTGCAGTACGCTTCCAAAAGGATACCATGCAACTCCATATCTGTGCTTGCCACCTATGCATAAGGATCAATCCAAAGGCCAAGATGTGGAGACTATCATGCACACTCAGTCAACCACATGTACGCAAGCATAGAAAGTCAATGTGGCCAGATTTCAGTGGGCCTAATTGCTTCAACAACACCTCCATAATTGGGCCAGAAACCCCTTGCTGTTTGCATTCTATTCTTCTTTCTAATTTTATTTTTTTTTCCTTTTTAATTCTTTTTCTATTTATTTTAATTATTTAGTTAATTCATAAAAATAGTTTTGCTAACACAAAAAAAAATCAGAAATCAAGAAAATAAAAAATGTTTATTTAATTTTTAATTCATTAATAGTTTTGTAAATAAATCTTTTAATAAATCAATTTAGTAAAATTAGGTTTTATTTTAATCTTTTTTCTTAAATAAACTAAAAAATGTAGAAATTAGGGTTTTAGTATTTTTATTCTTTTTCTTAATAAATAACTTTTTTATTCTTATCATTATTAATTATTAATTATCTTGTAAATAAACTTGTAATTAATTAATTAGGATTAAATTAGGTTAAACTTAAACAATTTTTTTAATAATTAAAAACAAATTTAGAATTAGGGTTTTATTTAACTTTTAATTTTAATTAATTTTCTTTATTTTCATTAAATACCAAAAGCCATAAAAAATAACCTTTTTTTTTCTTTTCTTTATTTAATCATTAATTAATTTATTAATTGCATTTAATTTCTTTAAAGGGTCCAACGCCCTCGCATACTCGATTCTAAATTCTCTTCGCGCATTTATTTTTATTTCTTTTGTGAACATAATGTAATTGCCCCAAAGCTTTGTAATAGTAATTAGGACATTTATTTTCCGCACTTTTATTCAAAATCGGGTTTTTGTTAATTTGGCGATGTATAAGACCCGCGCCTTGTAATAGCGTAGGACCTTTATTTTTCTGCATTTTAATTTCCGCACCCTTCAAAACTGCTAATCACATGAAAGAATGTATGCCCAAATAAAATCAAAGCGTAGATCACCAAAAGCATAAAACATAATTGAAAATGACACATAATTCACACACCACTCTTAGGGTACGCCTCACTGTTGCCTTGCCCCTCGAAACGTGGTTGTCGAGTATAGGACGTCTTAGTGAGTCCTTATGTTCCATTGATCTGATTGCCTCGAAACGGTTGCCTCGAAACGGTTGCCTCAGAACAAGTTGCTTCGAAACAAGTTGCCTCGGAATAGTTGCCTCGGAATAAAAAGATCAATGGCATAAGGGTAGCTTCTAAGGTGTCTTACTGTTGCTCGGTGACCACACTGTCCCTACAAACGAATTGACCCGAACACCTCCAACAGTGGTGCTACCTACCTCTCAATGGTGGGATGGCACTACCTAAAGGATATTTACATAGCCTAATTCCTTAGGGTAGGTAGATGACTCGTAGATACTTTCTCTAAATTCAAAACAAATCAAAAACTTCTTTTCACACTGACACTTTTCAAAAAGCTTTCAAAACAACTTTCCAAACACTCTTGAGGACTTATACAAGAGTCGATCTGAAATCTTTAAACGAAACTTTTTTCAAACCCACTCACACTTTGAAAATCAAACACTTTTGAAAACACAATGAGCAAGTATCTAAGAGCCCATGGATAACCATGGATAGAAAGGGTGCTAACACCTTCCCTTTCTATAAATCTACCTCCCGAACCGAGAGACATCTCGAATAAGGAATTTTGCTGTGCTTTTGTCCTTTCCATGTTGGAGAACATAAAAGACGGTGGCGACTCTTGCTTCCGCGACATTTCGCGAACCAGCGTTAAACAGTCAGTTCCAGATCCACCGATCACAGAACTGGCGACTCTGCTGGGGAAATACTTAAAGTGAGGTGTAACTTAGGACTAAGATCACTGTGTTTTCAATTGCTTTGACTTGTTTGCTTTAAATTGTGGGACTGTCTTGGGAGTTCTATAGATCCTAACCCGGATCTGGGGATACCTTCTTAGAAAGTAGCAACAAGGCTGTGAGGGAACTGTGCGGGGTATACCGACATGGTTGAAGCAGTCTGCTACGTTGATGTGGCACTTTGGTGTGTATCGGTAACCCTTGAGTTCAGTCAAGGAGAGTACGGGGCCTCCGCGTGGTGTTGTGAAGCATCAACTGACCTTAGGAACCTTAATTGAACTATCTTGGCCTCTTTAGGGTAGTGAGATAATTGACTTTGGTGCAGTCCGAGGTTGGTTGATACTCGATACTACACTCAATTGAGGGTTGCTTTCCTGGAATATTTCGGTCGCCAATTCAGTGGCTAAATCGAAACGATGAACAATGAAAGCAATCCAGTGATATTGGGACCCTTAGAACCCAGTTACTTCTGATAGGACAGGTTGAGCCCACCAACTTCAAGAGGGTAATACCCAGACCCCATGCTGGCCTAAACTCTAAGGGCTTGTCTTGTGTGACTTGTGTGCCTTATCATGTTTGCCTTTGTAAATATTTGTGGTGTGTTTAATCATAGCATCATGACATCATACAACATCATATGCATTGACTAACCATTTCAGGGGTTCGAATCTTCATCTTTGTTCTTGTTTTGTAGGACATGGAAATTGTTCGTAGAAAGACTATTCAGATCAGCCTTGTAAGGATCCCTCCTCAGCTTAAAGAGCTTATATCCAGGATTCCCGAGAGCTCTTCATTCAGTGAGAAACATGGAAGACTCATCAGCTTGGTCAACACCAACATTGAGGAAGATATGATAAAGGTCCTGTTTCAGTTTTTTGACCCTCTGCATCACTGTTTTACTTTCTTGGATTATCAACTGGTGCCTACATTGGAAGAGTTCTCCCGGCTTCTGAAGATCCCTAGCCTTGACCAACTACCCTACAACGGTACGGAAAAGGAACCCAAGCTTGAAGAGATTGCTAAAGCCTTACACCTACAATCATCTGACCTCAAGGGACATTGGGAAGTTAGAAGTGGTATCAAAGGGTTCTTAGCCAGGTTTCTGTTTGAGAAGGCCCAAGAATGTTGGAACTCCCTTGACCTACAGGCTTTTGAAGAAGTTGTGGCCCTCCTTGTCTATGATTTGGTGTTGTTCCCTAACCCAGATCAGCTTATAGATATCAGTGCTGTCCAGATCTTCATGTCTAGGAATCCTATACCTACGTTGCTTGGGGATATCCTTCACTCATGTTACACTCGAACCATGAGAAAAAGAGGTGTTCTTATGTGCTGCACTCCTCTCCTGGGAAGGTGGTTTATTTCGCACCTTCCACAATCAGTGTTGAAGAATGAGCGGGGTTTGAGATGGTCACAACGACTGATGACTCTTACACATGCTGATATACATTGGTGCTCTCGGTACAGAGAGGATGTCACTATCATTGATCGTTGCGGGGAGTACCCTAATGTTCCTTTACTTGGAATCAGAGGAGGTATTACTTACAACCCATGCTTGGCTTGGAGACAGTTTGGTTATGCTCGGAGGGACGACCCTCATGACATGTTAATTCCTGACATAGTTTTTGACTTCGACAACGATACGCAAGGACTTCGCCAGAGATTTATCAAAGCTTGGAGGATGCCAAGTAGGATAGACAGCAAGACCGTGGGGCACATGAATTCCATCCCGTTGGAGCCTTATCTCAAGTGGGTACGAGCCCGCTCCCAGAAGTTAGTGATGCCATATCCTCATGTTCTCCTTGTGATCAAAGAGCCAGTCCTGGAAGGAAAGGTGTCCTACACCATTCAACATCCTGACATGCCCACGTCCTGGGAAGAGATGCAGAAGAGCTGGATCCAGCTTAAGGAAGAACGAAATTCTCTCGAGACCAGTCTACATGCTAGTGAAAAGAAGGTCTTGGAGCTCACCCGCCTACTGCACGAGGAGAGGAATCTCAACACTTACATTGCCCCGAAAAGGATGCGTAGTGTTTTTTGAGATTGATTTTCTTTGTAATATGTGCCCATGAGGCTTTGATGTACCAAACAATTATTTCCTTAATGATAACGTGTGTTCCTTTTTGTTTACAATAAATTTGAATTTTCGAACCCTTGAATGCATTGCATAAACACATATCATTCATCATGTGCATAGCAGGTACTCTTCTTTTCAGGTTGCTTACTGTTCTTCGCTGTTTATTTCAGCATCATGAACCCTGAATCCTCTACCAAGATGTCTATCAAGGCCCTTCAGACGCAGAATGCACAATTTCAAGAGCTGATCATGGGTTTGGCTCAAAGTCAAGAAGAGCTGAAGGCTTTGCTCCTGAAGAAGGAGAAGAAGAAGAAGAGAACCGTTCTGTTCAACACGGGTCGGAGGTTTGGTAACACACTGCAGAATGAGGAAGCTGGTTCCTCTGTAGGCAAAGACAGTCCCCAGGGGGGAAGGGCTCCAAGTCCGGTGGTCTCTGACAACGAGACTGATTTTAATGAGGAACAGTATCCTCCGGCTGAAGACAGATACAAGCAGTTGGAAGACTGTCTGAACGCCATGGAGATCCAACAGGTGCCTGGTTTGGATTTCGGAGACTTGGGTTTATCCTCTGGTGTGATCATCCCGCACAAGTTTAAAGCACCATCTTTCACCAAGTATGACGGGGCGTCCTGCCCTAAACTACACCTAAGATCCTATGTGCGGAAGATTCAACCGTACACAGTGGACAAGAACTTGTGGATCCACTTCTTCCAGGAGAGTCTTTCAGGGACTCATCTCGAATGGTTCTATCAGCTGGATGGGACCAAGGTTCGAAACCGGGAGGAGTTGGCTACTGCTTTTTACAAGCAGTATCAATATAATGCCGACCTTGCTCCTACACGTACCCAACTCCAGGGTATATCGCTAGGATCAGGCGAAGGTTTTAAAGAGTATGCGCAGAAGTGGAGGGACCTGGCTGGCAGGGTGCAGCCTCCATTAACAGACCGGGAGTTGGTAGATATGTTTTTGGGGACCCTCTCCGGGCCATTCTTCAATCATCTTATCGGTAATTCGTCTGCAGGGTTTACTGACCTTATTCTGACTGGGGAAAGAATAGAGGCTGGAATGAAGTCCGGAAAAATTCAGAAAGGTGCATCCTCGAGTGTTGAGAAGAAACCTTTTAAAAAGGAGGCCAGCGCTATGTATGGGCCTAGAAGACAAGACAAACCAGAACGCCGCCAATCTGTCAACGCGGTGGTGATTGCTAAGCGTGCTGCCGCTCCTCAGCAAACTAATCAACCCAGGGCTGAAAGACCCAGAAGAGAATTTACCCGGCTGAGCATGACCTTGTCACAAATCTTGCCGCAGCTACTATCCACCAACTTGGTGACTGTCAGAGAGGCTCCAAAGGTTGTGAATACTGCATCCCCCAAGTATAATCCAAATGCTCGCTGTGCTTATCACTCCGATAGCCCGGGGCATTCTACTGATGACTGTTGGGCCCTGAGGAATAAGGTGCAAGACCTTATTGACGCGAAGGAGATACAATTTGAAGCGCCTGAGAGGCCAAATGTTGTGACTGCTCCTATGCCCCAGCATGGAGTGAATGCCGTTGATGAAGACTTGCATGCCGTTTCTGTGAATGATGTAGCTACCCCTCTGTTGACTGTTAAAAGGAACCTGCTGCTAGCCGGTTTATTTCCGGGTTGTGGCGAGGGTTTCCTTTTGTGTGCTGTTTCCCTTACTGGTTGTCCGTTGCTGAAGTTAGGCATCCAAAGCCTGATGGACAGCAAGGAGATTTTGTTCAAGAAGACCGCTGTTCCTTTTGTTCCCGTGGAAGAAGTATCCGTCGTTACAATTTTCAAAAATCCGATCAAGGCTCCCCCGAGGAAGCCAGTTAAAATCATGACTGTGGCACCCATTGTTATTACTGTTCCGGGGCCCCTCCCCTATGAATCTGATAAGGCTGTCCCATGGCACTATGGGGCAGATGTATATGTACTTGGAATAAAGCAAGAGTTCAATACTGGTACCAACATCAGCAATATTACCGGTCCAGCTAAAGTTACCCGCAGTGGCAGGCTCTTCTCGCCTGACATTGCACCACCAGCTATTCGAAGACCTCTCATTATAACACCTGCAAGTGCGCCCGTTTCCACTTCTGATCAAGTTGCTTCCCCTGCTGCCGAGTCATCTAATACTCGGGGCAAAGGGATTGATGATGAGCCTGCCCGGATGGAGGCACCAAAATCCGTGAATGTTGAAGCCTCCCAACAAGAGATGGAGGAAATTCTTAAAATAATCAAGAAGAGTGATTTTAATGTTGTTGAACAGCTGGGGCATACCCCCTCCAAGATCTCTATGCTCTCATTGCTGCTGTGCTCAGAGGCCCATGCTAAGGCCCTAATTTCATTTCTGAAGACGGCCCATGTGCCACAGGAGACATCTGCAGACCAGTTTACTGATTGCGTAGCCAATTTGACAGCTGACAATGGTTTGGGTTTCTCGGATGCTGACCTTACTGCCAAGGGAAAGAACCACAATGATGCCCTGCATGTCTCTATTGAATGCAGGGGCACTACTCTCGCTCACGTGTTGGTGGACACCAGTTCTTCCCTGAATGTGTTGCCCAAGAAGGCCTTAGACCGGTTGGATTATGAGGGCCTGGAATTGAAACCTAGCAACATCATTGTTCGAGCCCTTGACGGATCGAAGAGGATGGTTCATGGAGAAGTAGACATTCCTATTCGTGTGGGTTCTCAAGTATTCGACTCAACTTTCTATGTGATGGATATTCGTCCATCTTATTCCTGTTTACTGGGTCGACCTTGGATTCACAAAGCTGGGGAAGTGACCTCCACCCTACACCAAAAGCTCAAGTACCCTGTCAGAGGGAAGATGGTCATTGTGCAGGGAGAGGAAGAATATATGGTGAGTCACTTGAATTCCTTCCGGTATATTGAGATGGACGGGGAGTTTATTGAAACCCCCTTTCAACATTTTGAAGAGGTACCTCCAACATTGGCAGCAGCAGAAGTAGTAATTGAAGACTTTCCTTTGAAGATGGCCTCCTTGAAGGATGCCCCGGCTGTAATCGAGAAAGGTGAATGTGCTAATTGGGGCAGGCTCCCTGATTTCACTCCTAAAACTGACAAGTTTGGACTGGGTTTTACTGCAGAGGCTCAGAGGGCTGTGCGCAAAGCTAGAATCGGAAGACCTCATGTGCTCATCACCAATCCAGGAGTGAATGCTATTGGGGATGAAGATGAAGTGGAAGAATCAGACTTCGATAGCTGGATCTACCCGACGACTGACGGTGGATTGAACAATTGGACCGCGAAAGATCATACTCCTGTTACTTTTGTTACGCAGTAATGAATTCCTTTGTTTTTGTTATTTGTAATAAACAATGAATTGAAACTTTATGGCCCGGTGTCTTACCCGGGGCACCGTTGGTTTCATTTGTGAGGGCTTATAACTGTCATTTACATATATCATGAATAAAGATCTTGGACGTTTTTCCGCATTTCAAATCTTGTGCTCCTTTTCTTTCTTTCCTTTCTTTATATTGCAAAACAGCTGTACTTACACACACTCACCCACACAGGTTTCAATCCACTCTGGATCTCACTGGTAACAACTCTGCTACTGCCAGTTATGACTTCGAAAATCCGATCAACTTAGCCGAAGACGAAGGTGAAGATGATTGCGAAGTACCTGGCGAGATTGCAAGACTGTTACTCCAGGAAGAGAGGGCAATTCAACCACATGAAGAGCCAGTGGAAACAATAAATCTGGGTACTGAGACAGACCGAAAGGAGGTTAAGATTGGTGCCAACCTGGAGCTCAGCGTAAAACAACGGTTGACTCAGATCTTACATGATTATGTGGAGATCTTCGCCTGGTCCTACGAAGACATGCCTGGGTTAGATACCGACATCGTGGTCCATCATTTGCCTACCAAGGAAGACTTCCCTCCCGTTAAGCAAAAGGTCCACCGTATGCGTCCAGAGATGTCTGAGAAGATCAAAGCTGAGGTTATGAAGCAATTCGATGCCGGGTTTCTTGCAGTGACTTCTTACCCTCAGTGGGTTGCCAACGTGGTTCCAATGCCAAAGAAAGATGGTAAGGTCAGAATGTGTGTCGACTACAAGGATCTGAACAGGGCCAGCCCCAAGGATGACTTCCCCCTACCTCACATTGATGTCCTGGTTGACAATACTGCTCAGCATAAGGTGTTTTCCTTCATGGATGGTTTTTCAGGGTATAATCAGATCAAGATGGCTCCTGAAGACATGGAAAAGACTACCTTTGTTACTCAGTGGGGCACCTTCTGCTACAAGGTCATGCCTTTTGGACTGAAAAATGCTGGGGCAACCTACCAACGTGCCATGGTTGCTTTATTTCATGACATGATCCATCATGAGATAGAAGTGTATGTCGATGATATGATTGCAAGGTCCCAAACTGAGGAGGAACACCTTGACCATCTGCCAAAGCTGTTCGACCGTTTGAAACTGTACAAGCTGAGGTTGAACCCGAACAAGTGCACCTTCGGGGTAACATCTGGAAAGTTGCTAGGCTTCGTCGTAAGTGATAAGGGTATTCAAGTGGACCCTGCCAAGGTTAAAGCCATTCAAGAGATGCCAGTTCCTAAGACAGAGAAAGAAGTCAGAGGTTTTCTAGGACGTCTGAATTACATTGCTCGATTCATCTCCCATCTAACTGCCACCTGTGAACCAATCTTCAAGCTGCTGAAGAAAGATCAGGTAGTACACTGGAATGATAAATGTCAGGCCGCTTTTGACAGAATCAAAGAGTATCTCCAAGAACCACTCATTCTTATGCCACCGGTTGAAGGGAGACCTCTGATACTATACTTGACAGTACTTGACAGCTCAATGGGGTGTGTGCTGGGGCAGCATGACGAGTCTGGCCGAAAAGAGCATGCCATTTATTACCTTAGCAAAACGTTTACCGACTGTGAGACCCGATACTCACTGCTCGAGAAAACTTGCTGCGCTTTGGTATGGGCTGCTCGCCGGCTGAGACAGTATATGCTGACTCACACTACCTTGTTGATTTCAAAGATGGATCCTATAAAGTACATATTCGAAAAGCCTGCTCTGTCTGGGAGAATAGTAAGATGGAAAATGATCTTGACGGAATACGACATATAATACACGACTCAGAAAGCCATCAAGGGAAGTGTATTGGCAGACCACTTGGCACATCAGGCAGTAGACGACTATCAGTCAATGAACTTCGAGTTTCCGGACGAGAGCATCATGATTGTGACTGATTGTGAAGTACCTGGACCGGATGAAGGACCTGAGGAAGGATCCCGATGGTCTATGCACTTTGACAGAGCCTCCAACGCTTTGGGTAACGGTATTGGCGCTGTGATCATATCACCTCAAGGCACTCATACTCCACTCACTGCCCGGCTATGTTTCAACTGCACCAACAACATGGCGGAGTATGAGGCATGCATCATGGGTCTTCAAGCTGCGATCGACTTAAGGATCAAGTTTCTGAGTGTCTTCGGAGATTCCGCTCTCGTGATCAATCAGATCAAAGGCGAGTGGGATACGAAACATCCGAACCTTATTCCTTACAAAGAATGTGTGTTGACATTGATCCCCCATTTCACAGAGATAACTTTTGAACATTTCCCAAGAGAGGAGAATCAGTTGGCGGACGCGTTAGCTACGATGTCTTCCATGTTCAAAGTCAAATGGGACAATGAGGCTCCCCGGGTCATCATCTGGAAACTGGACGAACCGGCATACTGTTGTGATCTTGAGGCTGAGGCAGTAATTGAGAAACCTTGGTACCATGAGGTGAAGAGATACTTAGAAGCTCAAGAGTACCCTGAAGGTGCGTCTGTCAACGATAAAAAGTTTCTGAGAAGGTTCGCTGCAAAGTTCTTCCTTAGTAACGGCATCCTGTACAAGCGAAACCATGATTCGACCTTACTGCGTTGTGTGGACGAGACTGAAGCAGAAAGGATCATGGCAGAGCTACATGAAGGTATATTCGGGACACATTCCAGTGGACACACCATGGCAAAGAAGATCCTTCGGGCAGGATATTACTGGTCCACCATGGAAGCCGACTGTTACCAGCATTCTCGGACATGTCATAAATGCCAGATTTATGCAGACAAGGTGCATGTTCCTCCAGTCCCTCTGAATGTCTTGACTGCACCTTGGCCGTTTGCAATGTGGGGCATAGATATGATCGGCGAGATTAAACCTACGGCATCCAATGGGCATCGTTTCATCCTGGTAGCGATCGATTACTTCACAAAGTGGGTTGAAGCAGCTTCTTACGCCATTGTAACCAAGAACGTTGTGGCACGGTTCATTCGGCACAACCTGATCTGCCGATACGGCGTCCCAGAAAGAATCATTACGGACAATGGTACCAATCTTAACAACAAGATGATCACTGAGCTCTGCGAGCAATTCAAGATACATCACCACAACTCTTCTCCTTACCGGCCGAAGATGAATGGGGCTGTAGAAGCAGCGAATAAAAATATCAAGAAAATTGTGCAGAAGATGACAGTAACCTATAAAGATTGGCACGAGATGTTACCATTCGCTCTACATGGATACCGTACCTCAGCAAGGACGTCAACCGGGGCAACTCCTTTCTCCTTGGTCTACGGTATGGAGGCAGTCTTACCGATCGAAGTGCAAATACCCTCTCTCCGGATAATGAAGGATGCAGATCTGAGCGAAGATGATTGGATCCAGAAACGACTTGATCAGTTAAACCTGATTGACGAAAAAAGACTCACTGCTATTTTTCATGGTCAGACGTACCAAAAACGGATGATCAGGGCATTTAACAAAAAGGTCAGACCGTGAAATTCTGGTGTATGCCAGTCTTCAGATGTTATACTCAATGTCTAGACATCTGATATGACATAATACATACACTGCAAGATAGATACCCAATTTTTGTGATTCAGTATAACAGAAGCATAGAGGTTGCCATAACTGCAGTTCTCGAACATATAGCTTTGGTTTGTAAACTATCCATTCATAGCCTGATGTCTCAACATTGGTTGCAACATCATCTATCACATACCATGAAGCAAACAAACCCCTTAGTTCTGTTTATCATGCACACAAACCAGCAGGATATCCATTCATCTCTTTTGACATCATCTAGTTCTGTCCATGATCAACAGAGAGCAAGCAACCTTCACAGTTCTGTTTCTCCTGCACAGATATCAGCATGATGTCTTAACATGTTCTGAGACATCATCTGTTTCAACATTACAGTTTTACCTTGTTGTATAACAGACAGAATTATAAAGTATTGAAGGTAAAAACACAAATCAGTTGTTGACCCAGTTCGGTGTAATACACCTACTCTGGGGGCATACCAAGCCAGGAAGAAGATCCACTATTAGCAATATTAATTCAGGACTAAACTTCACAAGTTCCCATCCTTCACTTAATCATCTACCCAGTGCAACCTATACCTAGGAACTCCTAGATAGAAACCTACCAGTTTCCATTCCTATTGTCGCAACAACAGAAGTCTTACTCCTACTCAAGAAGCAGTGCCCTCCCACTTGGTTTCCTACATTACAATGAATATGAAGTAATGCAGAAATACTTAGACTTGCTTCACAGCTTCATCCAAGAACACTCAAACTCTTACCTACAGGTTTCGAGTTACATACATGGTAACCTTGCCACAGACCGACAGGTTTACCTAAAAACACCTTCTAAATGTTACATTGTGTGTGTCCCTCAAGCCCTAGGTTACAATCTGCTATTTATAACCTATTACCTAACTCAGCAAGTTTTTCTCCTTGCTGTTACAACTCAGCAGCAAACTTCTCCTATAATCAAGGTCTTCAATCTTCTAGTTCCTAAAATATCTCCATATTTAGAAACAGTATTTTCTTCAAATATTCTGATTGATTCTTGATTGATCTTCAGATTCTCCACAAGAAACGCCTCATATATTCTCAGAGTATTTAAGTACCAGAACTGTAACTGAATTATCAATTCTGTTGTCGTGATGTCAAGTCAGATGTCATGACATTACATCTAACATGTTTTCCTAGATGTTGAACTTTTTCAACACAACAAATAACCTAGATCACTTAGAATAGTTAGGTTATAAGTCACAGCTGTTACAAGCATTCAACATATAGCATAGTTACTTAAACAATACTTAGTTTCAGGCGCGATGTCACATGCTGATGTTGTGACATCTTACATAACATGTTGGTCCAGATGTTGAACTTCTTCAACACCACATATTAAAACAACAGAGGGGATCTGGGTAAACTTGCTTTCTTATTTGTTTTACAAATGAAGCCAACTCTCCAGCCAGGGCACTTACAGACCGCAAGAGTATCAAGTTAGGGATCTAGTAATCAAACGTATCATCCTTCCTCAGAGTGATCCAAGGGGCAAATGGACCCCTACATACGAAGGGCCATTTGTGGTTAAAGATGTGTTCTCAGGAGGAGCCATGATTCTGACCACCATGGATGGTGACGACCTTCCTCACCCCGCCAATGCAGACATAGTAAAAAGATACTACGCATGATAAAAAACCCGCTAGGTTGACATACCTAGGCAAAAATTACGGCTTCCCGGCGAACCAAAAGGGTTCGGGCAAAATGAAGGGATGAAATGAAAAAATCTGTACACCCGGCAAGTCGAAAACCTGAAAAGGCGGCTTGGGCAAAAATGGGTATCCCGGTGGACTGAAAACCCGAAAGGGCGGTCCAGGCAAAAATTAGGGATAAAGCGTAATACTATGTCTCATTGGATCACCTTGCATCCAGAATCCGGTATCAACATCAAGTTCAAAAGGCATCAATCAATTAGCTTCATCTTCAGCTAGGTCATCAAGTGATGAGACGCTCGAAGATATAAAGGCGATAGCAGAGTTGAAACCCAGTGGGATTATTCTTTTCACATAGCTGTTTTGTTTTCCCTTTGTACAAATTATATAAACTCTTTTATTCGGCGGCGTTCTCCTACCAGGACGTCAGCCTCTTGTATATAAACGCCTATTTTCAGGAAAATTCAAAAATCAATATAAATTCACTTTTCAGATCAATTGCCATTTGTTTTTTCCTTTTTCTGTTTTGTTTTGTGAAGAACGTCCAAGGTTCAATTTGTGATATATGCATTTGACAATAATTGCTAACTCATAAATGTTTGCATACGAAACAAAGGATTAATTACAGGTAACATTAGAAACAGGGGCAATAATGAGTGGTCTAAGCAATCTAATTGCTCTATCCACCAAGGTACCAAGGTAAGTTCAGCTGAAGAACATAACCAAGATATCTCAAATCCCCAGAGAATGAGCCAGCAAGTCAATACACTCTCCTCAAGCAAAAGCTATACTATCAGCCTTAAGGAAGTTGGGTATCCTCCAACAGATCTCAACATTCCCCAGCACAATATACTGATATTCTTAACAAGCATCCCCGGCAGTCTTGATCTAAGATTGTTCCCCGGCGGTATATCAAACATTCAGCGGAGCCACTTCCCCAAATGTATCCCAAACTTTCCCCCGGAGAGTCCAATCCAGATTTCCCCAGGAAAGTTTGAATCATCTCCCCAGCAGGAAGCTTATCCCCAGTGGATTCTGGAAGCTTCTCCCCTGCAGAGCACGAACGCGTCTCCCGGCTTTCTTCAAAGGTTATTTCCCCGCCAGGATATAACTGGGTTATCCTCAGCCAAAAGCCATGGAAAGATCGTCCTCGACGAAGTCTTCTTACCCCCAGCGGAGTTCATCTTCCAACACAACATAACAACGGTATCCCCAGCGGAATTATCATCAAGCATCTCAGCAAAATACCTCTCTTCCAACAGAGTATTGCTCCCCAGCAAGGTCGCTAGAGTATTTTCTCCCCGCAGAGTAATCCGTTCGCCAAGTTTATCCCCAACGGAGTCATCTTCTCCTACCGGTATTCTTGCAACCATCATCCCCAGTGGAAACAAAAGCTCTACATCAGCCCAGGATTTAACTTCCCGGTATCCGTCAAGGATTTATTTTCCTAAAGACGAAAACATACATTCATAAACATCGCATTTCCATACATTATAGCATGCATATACGCATCATGAACATATAATCTCATCACGCATGTCATACATCATGACATCGCATACAACTAAAGTTTTGTCTTTTCAGGACAAAGGTTAATACCAAGATGATTGCCATCAACAGTCGTAACAAAATATCCGATTCCTGTATCTCGCCAGGGTGTATCTGTTAACGATCAATTCCAGACCCGATTCCTGTATCCTGCCAGGGTGCGTCTGAAGAGTTTGAGGATCCGATGCCTGTATCTTGAAAGGGTGTATCCATTGAAGACTAACATTACCAGATCCGATTCCTGTATCTTGCCAGGGTATGTCTGAAGAGTTCGAGGATCCGATGCCTGTATTTTTCCAGGGTGTATCCATTGAAGACTAACATTACCAGATCCGATTCCTGTATCTTGCCAGGGTGTGTCTGAAGAGTTCGAGGATCTGATGCCTGTATCTTGCCAAGGTGTATTCGTTGAAGACTAACAGTACCAGAACCGATTCCTGTATCTTGCCAGGGTGTGTCTAAAGAGTTCGAGGATCCGATGCCTGTATCTTGCCAGGGTGTATCCGTTGAAGACTAACATTACCAGATCCGATTCTTGTATCTTGCCAGGGTGCGTCTGAAGAGTTCGAAGATCCGATTCCTGTATCTCGCCAGGGTGTATCTGTTGACGACTATATTCTCCAGACTCGATTCCTGTATCTCGCCAGGGCACGTCTGAAGAGTTTAAAAATTCGATTCCTGTAACCAGCCAGGGCGCATCTACATAAAAAGTTTGAAAATCAACTCCTGTAACAGGCCAGGTAATTATCTTTCTTTTTCAGGTACGCAAATTCTCGCTAAGGAAACTCTTACGCGATCGTCACCCAGATGGCATCTATAAGCCCATCCACTTATCCATCACCTCTCAACATGGCATCTGTAAGCCCATCCTCCTATCCATCAATCTCCAAATGGCATCTGTAAGCCCATTCCCCACCATCACACTGCTAACATGTGAGCGCAAATTTCTGGGCACTCTAGTGTTCAATCATCTTCCACCTTCGGATTACGAAAGGCACGTCAGCCAATCTACATCCTCAAGTATAAGAAGATTGAACATGGGCAACTGTTTTACCCCAAAATTAGCCCTCCCATATTCTTCAAGATTTGCTAAGATCATGCTTCAAAATCTCCCAAGGGTTGCACAGCTCAATGGCCTCCTAACAGTCAAAAATTAGGGTTTTGGTTCTGGCAAAGAAATTGAAGTTTCCAAGGGTCCAATCAAGTCCCACATGCCTATAAACATTGTCAAGCATCCTTATGTCAAGTTTCAAGACTCACAGCACCAAATTGCACAGTCAAAAACCCTAATTGCTCTACAGTCAACTGCAGGGGCAAAATGGTCATTTGACAGTCAAAAGTCCAAATTTTTAGTCAACATCTTATTTTGAAGCCACAAACATCATTTGATCAATTCTTGATCATGATTCTCAAGGCATGGCTCAAAAAGTCTCAAGATGCAAAAGTTTCTATTTTTGGACCGTTGAAAAAGTCAACTGCAAATTGACCAAGGCATAACTTCCACATGGTTTATCAGAAAAATTCCATCCAAAGCTCATTTTTAATAGAATGACATTTCATACAACTCATCTTCACACTTAAAGTCCAAGAAATGCTCTCACAAAAAGTTATCAATCTCAACATTATAGGTCATTTTCAAAAGTCAACAAAAAGGCACTTTAAGTTAAAGACCATAACTTGAGATTGGTAAATCAAAATGACATGGGACCAAAGGCATTGGTTAGAGGACTTCAAGACCTTTCCAAAATGTCAAGGAACATGATCAAAGATTAAAAATTGAGCAAGATATGCCTTGTGGAAGTTGGGAAATTTTTGGGAATTTTGAAAAGTCAACTTTGCTTCAAATGCCTCAAAATTGCTAATGGGCCACAATTTCTTCCATGAAACATTACCCAAAGGCTATGCACGACCCATTGACATCCAAGGGAGTTATTTTATCATTTTTGATTAATTATTTGAATTATTATTATTATTAATTCACTTAATTTAAATTAAATATGACAAAAATAGAAAATGTCATCTTTCAAATCTTTTTATGCAGCATATTCACTCATCATGACCTAGGGATTTCGTGTACCACATCAAGAGGCAAGATCTTCCAAAATAGGAAAGTTTTCATGGCAAAAAGGATTGAAAAAGATCATGGAAAATCAAATATTGAAAAGCATTAAAACATGGATCATGGGCTTGTTTTGTTTGACCTAATCATGCTACATACATATGCAAACATAACCTAAGGCATAAGAACAAGAAAGCTGCGCAGGAACTGATAGAACAACTTTGCACTTTTTTTTCCTAAAATCTCAAAACTGAAAACCTAATTGCAAGGTGTTTCAAGGTCCAAAAAGCATTCCAATCCACTCCTGGCATTACCAGGAAGCTATTCCAATTGAAATCAAGTCTCCACGCACAAGGAATTGGTAGAACAGATTCACTTTTCTTTCAAAATTATTCATAATCGTATTCCATTTTCCATGCATTATTTGTGACTTTTAATCATTGATTTACACTAATACAAACTCTTTGAAGCTATTGATGTCCTTTAATTGCATTGATATTGCCTGTGTCAAAAATTGCCATGAAAGCTTCTTAGGGTTTCTGAAGCTTTGATTTGGGGTTTCACAAATAGGAACAATTGGCCACTCAAACCAGGACTATTGGACTCAGGACATTCAGACGAAACTATTGATCACATCGCGCCCAATTTATATTACGCTATGCCCTAATCGTTATTTTTGCAGGTTTGGGTTAGTGGGGGTTTAAAACCCCCGCTATCTGCTTATGTTACAGGTAAAACGATGAAGAAGATGTTAGCGTGTTGGAATATGATTGGAAGGTTTGAATAATTGGCACGTTTTTTTTATTGTCCAGCATAATCCTTGTTTCTCTCTCATATTAATCATGTTCCATTAAGCTAACAAACAAACGCGCTAGTCCAACTGGTTTGTGCGTTGTCATGCAGGCACTGGGACCTCGGTTCGATTCCCAGGTCCCCCACTTTATTCAATATTTTTTCCTTTAACGTGATTCTGTGCAGTACGCTTCCAAAAGGATACCATGCAACTCCATATCTGTGCTTGCCACCTATGCATAAGGATCAATCCAAAGGCCAAGATGTGGAAACTATCATGCACACTCAGTCAACCACATGTACGCAAGCATAGAAAGTCAACGTGGCCAGATTTCAGTGGGCCTAATTGCTTCAACAACACCTCCATAATTGGGCCAGAAACCCCTTGTTGTTTGCATTCTATTCTTCTTTCTAATTTTATTTTTTTTTCTTTTCAATTCTTTTTCTATTTATTTTAATTATTTAGTTAATTCATAAAAATAGTTTTGATAACACAAAAAAAATCAGAAATCAAGAAAATAAAAAATGTTTATTTAATTTTTAATTCATTAATAGTTTTGTAAATAAATCTTTTAATAAATCAATTTAGTAAAATTAGGTTTTATTTTAATCTTTTTTCTTAAATAAACTAAAAAATGTAGAAATTAGGGTTTTAGTATTTTTATTCTTTTTCTTAATAAATAACTTTTTTATTCTTATCATTATTAATTATTAATTATCTTGTAAATAAACTTGTAATTAATTAATTAGGATTAAATTAGGTTAAACTTAAACAATTTTTTTTAATAATTAAAAACAAATTTAGAATTAGGGTTTTATTTAACTTTTAATTTTAATTAATTTTCTTTATTTTCATTAAATACCAAAAGCCATAAAAAATAACCTTTTTTTTTCTTTTCTTTCTTTAATCATTAATTAATTTATTAATTGCATTTAATTTCTTTAAAGGGTCCAACGCCCTCGCATACTCGATTCTAAATTCTCTTCGCGCATTTATTTTTATTTCTTTTGTGAACATAATGTAATTGCCCCAAAGCTTTGTAATAGTAATTAGGACATTTACTTTCCGCACTTTTATTCAAAATCGAGTTTTTGTTAATTTGGCGATGTATAAGACCCGCGCCTTGTAATAGCGTAGGACCTTTATTTTTCCGCATTTTAATTTCCGCACCCTTCAAAACTGCTAATCACATGAAAGAATGTATGCCCAAATAAAATCAAAGCGTAGATCACCAAAAGCATAAAACATAATTGAAAATGACACACAATTCACACACCACTCTTAGGGTACGCCTCACTGTTGCCTTGCCCCTCGAAACGTGGTTGTCGAGTATAGGACGTCTTAGTGAGTCCTTATGTTCCATTGATCTGGTTGCCTCGAAACGGTTGCCTCGAAACGGTTGCCTCGGAACAAGTTGCTTCGAAACAAGTTTCCTCGGAATAGTTGCCTCGGAATAAAAAGATCAATGGCATAAGGGTAGCTTCTAAGGTGTCTTACTGTTGCTCGGTGACCACACTGTCCCTACAAACGAATTGACCCAAACACCTCCAACGGTGGTGCTACCTACCTCTCAATGGTGGGATGGCACTACCTAAAGGATATTTACATAGCCTAATTCCTTAGGGTAGGTAGATGACTCGTAGATACTTGCTCTAAATTCAAAACAAATCAAAAACTTCTTTTCACACTGACACTTTTCAAAAAGCTTTGAAAACAACTTTTCAAACACTCTTGAGGACTGATACAAGAGTCGATCTGAAATCTTTAAACGAAACTTTTTTCAAACCCACTCACACTTTGAAAAGCAAACACTTTTGAAAACACAATGAGCAAGTATCTAAGAGCCCATGAATAACCATGGATAGAAAGGGTGCTAACACCTTCCCTTTCTATAAATCTACCTCCCGAACCGAGAGACATCTCGAATAAGGAATTTTGCTGTGCTTTTGTCCTTTCCATGTTGGAGAACATAAAAGACGGTGGCGACTCTTGCTTCCACGACATTTCGCGAACCAGCGTTAAACAGTCAGTTCCAGATCCACCGATCACAGCCCCAATCTTGATTTCTCTTCTTACCTCTTCTGTGCCAATATTTACTACCTCAATTGAATCTTGATTCGGCTGGATAACCTTCTCTTCTTGTTTTAACAATCTGGCTAATTCCTCAGGAAGATCGCACTCTCCATATGCTTCTTCTTCAGCTTGATAAATGGGAGTATCAAAGTCATAATGAGCCATAGCAGAATCATTATCAATAGAATCGGGGATGGAAGTGCATCTGCATGAATGACATTTTTGAGTTTTTTAGTGACTGTTTTACCCCTTTGATTCAATTGAACCACTTCTCTTCAAAATTAATGATCAAAATTTCAAGCATATGATACTCCAAACACATAGAGGTTGTGGAAGGAGTTTCCACTAAAACAAAATTCCAAAAAAATCCCTGATTAAAACTCAAGCCTTAGTTTTGACTGATGAATCAAAAAGAAGTGATTCTCCTTATAACAACACAAAACTTAATCTTTTGATGATCCAATGAGGTGGATAAGATACATTGAGACAAAATACCTTGATCCATACACCATGTATTAATGCAATGCAATGTGATGTTTATGATGAAACATAAGCCTGAATCAAGAGGGTAAATTTTGGGGTACAACACCATCATAATGACAAAAAGTAAGGGGGAGATGAGATCGTCTTGCCTAAGAACTCTCTTGGCTTGCATAGTGGGAGTAATCTCCCCTACAATGTTGAACCTGTAAGAAACAGAGGTAACAACTCTCATAATCCAAGACCTGAATCTTTTAGGTATGCCAATCTCCTGTAGAATCTGCTCAAGGGCATGCTAGTCCAGGGTGTCATAGGCCTTCTGGATGTCCAACTAAAGTAAACATCTAGGTGTGTCATTTGCCCTATTGTAACCTCTTATCAATTCATAGGCCAACATTATATGATCATGAATTTTCTGTCCAGAGATGAAAGCTGCCTGACTGGGATGGATAATACTACTCATGATGCTGGCTAATCTACTAGTAAGGACCTTTGATATAATCTTATAAATTGTTGTGCAGTAGGAAATAGGCCTGTAATCTTTAATAGTTTTTGCAGCATTACCTTTAGGAACTAAGGTCACTAGAGTATAGTTGATGGCTCTGTACATGTACCCCTCTTCAAAGAACTCCAAGACAACTTCCACAATATCTTGCTTCACAGTATTCCAAGAAGATTTGAAACATTTAGCATCATAACCATCAATGCCAGGAGCTTTAAAGTCTCGTATACCCTTCAAAGCTTCCTCAATTTCTGCAACAGTCACTATAGTTTCCAGTCTAAGTCTTTGCTCATTTGAAATCAGAGGGCCCTCTCTCATAGCTATTACATTTATACCTTGGAGGCACTGATCAGCTTTCCCCATCAGGTTGCCATACAACTCCCAAACCTCATTTTCAATATCAGCTTTGGCAGTTAGCAGGTTACCATCCTCAGCATAGAGTTTTTTCATACCAGCCTGGTTCTGTTTATCTTTTACATAAGCATGAAAAAACCTATTATTCCCATCCCCCATCCTCAGCCAATTGATTTTAGATCTTTGATGCAACATTTGTTCTTCAGTTTCACTGTACCTGATCACTGCTTCAGTGCACACCTTAACAGCCATGACACAGTTAACATTTAACCTATCCTGCACAAGAGCATTTTGAGCCTCTAAAAGATCAGCCCTGGCTTTCCTAAGGTCCCTATGAATTCCCATCAGGGGTTTATTCATCTGGGTTAGCATAGGTTTCAGCCTCTGCAACTTCTTCCATAATCTCACCATAGGTCTATGTCCCATGGCCTGATGCCAACTTCTATCAATTATAGCCTGATAACCATCCAAGTAAATAGCAGAGTTAATGAACTTGAAATTATATTTCTTCTCCTGGGAGTGGCCCATTACAGGCTCTAAACATAGCAGAGCATGGTCAGATATCCATGGAGGCATGTAATGCAAAGTAGTAGACATATAATCCTGGAACCAGTCCACATTAGCCAAGACCCTATCAATTCTAG